>CM067506.1:29696659-31104159 GCA_034509495.1 Acestrorhynchus altus
ACAACTGTTAGAACATCATCTTTATTCCAAACAGATTTTCTATGGTCACCGTTACAGTTTGCAGTACAGGTGTTCAGCTAGTGACTCAAGGCCACAACACAGGACAGAGTCAAAACATCACATCTGAGCACCTTCTAAAAATCAAGGCTTGTGAGATGCTACTGGTGAACAAATTTGAGTGCCTAGTGAATGGGGGCCAACAAGTTATGAACCAGTTACAGGACTTTGGGCAATCCAGTCTCATTGAAACATGATACAATAGAGAGCTCCTGTAATTTTATACACACCAGTCAGCTTTTATGGTCACTGATAGATGAAAAGAAGAACAATGATTATCTTGTCAAAATGGCTCGTGACAAAGGGCAAGATCACGGAAGCAGGAAAAATGGGAAAGAGTAAGAATCTGAGACAATTAGACAAGGGCTCAATTGAGATTTCTAGATGATTGGGACAGAGCATCTCTGTTCTCAGGTCATGTGGGGTGTTGCCAGTATGCGGTACCTATGCATTACCTACTAAAACCAGCCACAGCATCACGATCTCCCAATGCTCACTTATGTGATGCATGGAGGGCCCACTTCACAACTTATCAAGCTGTTAATATTTTGGTTCCAGATACTACAGAAGACCTTCAGAGGTGTTGTGGAGTCACGGGTTGGAAGAGTTGGAGATGTTTTGGTGGCATGAGAGGGATCAACAATATTAGGCAGGCCTGGAACAGTGAGGAACTGGCTGTAGTAGATTAGTTACCTTTGAATTACCTTTGAAGCCTCGGTAGCTTGGACCCGATTTCCTCAGTTCTCACTTGTGGATCCATGATCTTGTGATTTCTGTCAGTTTACTGCACAACAACTCCTTGCCATTGCTGCTATCGCTAATGTTAAGAGTCCTGTTTTCTGATGCTTTCTGCCCCCAATGGAGGCAAGATTACATCGGGGAGATTCTGAAAACTGCCCAGCCCTAATGTCCAGCAGCTAGAGATGAAACGGTATGATTATCATGCACAAAATGATCCCACATCAATATTTCCATGGTATTGTAAACATTATACACAAATACACACATTAAATTCATTTAAACTGAACATTAAATGGTAAAATAATTGCTTTCTTGTAGAGATCAGTCAAATGGCTTATACTGCTGCTCCCTCTGCAACACTTCTCTCTCTCCTACAAACTGACCAACTACCAGTGTTTCATCAAATCTAATCAAATCTTAAGTCTTAATTCTCAACTTTTTAGTTTTTGGAAATGCTGCACGTTTAAGGTGGGATGGAAGCAGCTACATTCAGAGTGAAAGAAAAACAACCCAAACAAGTGTGATTAGGTCATCCTGTTAATCTGTTACTTTATCAATCCATATTAAGTCTTCAATTTTTTGGAAGATTTCTAGGAAAACTGCTCGTCACAGCAGCCCAAAACTTGAAATTATTTGTTCAGGGCCAATATGACGGGTAATAAAAACTGCTTTATTATATTGGATTTTAATAACAGGAGCTTCTAAAAACAGTTACAGTGGGGAAAATAAGTATTTAGTCAGTCACCAATTGTGCAAGTTCTCCCACTTAAAAAGATGATAGAGGCCGTTAATTGACATCATAGGTAGACCTCAACTATGAGACACAAAATGTGAAAAAAAATTTGAGAAAATCATTTTGTCTGACTTTTAAAGAATTTATTTGCAAATAATGGTGGAAAATAAGTATTTGGTCAATAACAAAAGTTCATCTCAATACTTTGTTGTATATCCTCTGTTGGCAATGACAGAGGTCAAACGTTTTCTGTAAGTCTTCACAAGGTTGGCACACACTGTTGCTGGTATGTTGGCCCATTCCTCCATGCAGATCTCCTCTAGAGCAGTGATGTTTTGGGGCTGTCGGCGGGCAACACGGACTTTTAACTCCCTCCCAAGGTTTTCGATGGGGTTGAGATCGGGAGACTGGCTAGGCCACTCCAGGACTTTGAAATGTTTCTTACGAAGCCACTCCTTTGTTGCCCTGGCAGTGTGCTTGGGATCATTGTCATGCTGAAAGACCCAGCCACGTTTCATCTTCATTGCCCTTGCTGATGGAAGGAGGTTTGCACCCAAAATCTCACAATACATGGCCCCATTCATTCTTTCATGTACATGGACCAGTCGTCCTGGTCCCTTTGCAGAGAAACAGCCCCAAAGCATGATGTTGCCTCCCCCATGCTTCACAGTTGGTATGGTGTTCTTTGGATGCAACTCCGCATTCACTGTCCTCCAAACACGACGAGTTGTGTTTTTACCAAATAGTTCTACTTTGGTTTCATCTGACCATATGACATTCTCCCAATACTCTTCTGGAACATCCAAATGCTCTCTAGCAAACTTCAGACGTGCCTGGATATGGACTGGCTTAAGCAGGGGGACACGTCTGGCACTGCAAGATCTGAGTCCCTGGCGTCGTAGTGTGTTGCTGATGGTAGCCTTTGTAACGTTGGTCCCAGCTTTCTGCAGGTCATTCACTAGATCCCCCCTTGTGGTTCTGGGATTTTTCCTCACCGTTCTTGTGATCATTTTGACCCCACGGGCTGAGATCTTGCGTGGAGCCCCAGATCGAGGGAGATTAGTAGTGGTCTTGTAGGTCTTCCATTTTCTAATTATTGCTCCCACAGTAGATTTCTTCACACCAAGCTGCTTGCCTATTGCAGATTCAGTCTTCCCAGCCTGGTGCAGGTCTACAATTCGGTTTCTGGTGTCCTCCGACAGCTCTTTCGTCTTCACCATAGTGGAGTTTGGAGTGTGACTGTTTGAGGTTGTGGGCAGGTGTCTTTTATACTGTTAACGACTTCAAACAGGTGCCATTAATACAGGTAATGAGTGGGGGAAAGAGGAGCCTCTTAAAAAAGAAGTTACAGGTCTGTGACAGCCAGAAATCTTGCTTGTTTGTAGGTGACCAAATACTTATTTTCCACCATTATTTGCAAATAAATTCTTTAAAAGTCAGACAAAATTATTTTCTCAATTTTTTTTTCACATTCTGTCTCTCATAGTTGAGGTCTACCTATGATGTCAATTACAGGCCTCTCTCATCTTTTTAAGTGGGAGAACTTGCACAATTGGTGACTGACTAAATACTTATTTTCCCCACTGTATAAATTTTATGAAAGTATGACTTCCCACAATGAATTACTCACAGAGGCTTCACTGCACCACAACAAAATCACTACTGTTAGCAAGAGTAGGTTCTGCAGTTTCTAACTAACATATATATATATATACATATACATATTATATATATATATATACACATACACACATACATACAATCAAGCCTGACACTTGGTCCCATCTTTGCTGTATCTGGGAGCCTGTAGTTAATGTTGGTTGACACTGTACTTTTTTTAACGGTTTTAACAATAATTATAAATTCAAACATTATGACTAATCGTCCTAAATTCTACTTTGGTTTCCCGCAAAACTGGTAACTGTTCCATGTCTAACAGCAGCGCGGTGGACTGCGTAACTGCGTCGCGCTGTACACCAGCACTCATGCGATCACAATGGCACAGCTGCAAACAAGTATGAAATAAAACAGCCTACAAAACACTCTTGCCAATTAGAATGAGGCTCGACACGTCAGGGAACCTCCTGCAGAGTTGAAAGTCATTGTGAAACCCATATCAGGACCCAGGGAAATGAATGGAACATGACATGCAAGCAGGAAACTACTGGAGGTGGGACATGAGCTTCAGGATTTGATTGGAGGGTGAAAGCAGGGAATTTCAAAACCAAGATCCAAATTCTAGTGGGGCACTAAATGATGTTTTATTCGGATAAAATCATTTGGATCGGCTCATCTCGGATTTCAGAGCGACTTTAATTTGAAGGTATGTATTGGTACGGCAGCTGAAACCACAGTTTCAATTCCAGCAGGTTGCCTGAATACACACTGCTTCCCCTTCACACTGATCACACATCTGAGGATTTATCATCAATATTAGAAATGCAACCATGTTGGCAACCACTATGAGAACCAAACAGAGTGTGTTAGTACTTTGCAATGGGGGGAAAAAAGCTCTTCTTTGCCTTGGCTAACAGTCTGTGGTTCTTCTAAACAACTGATAACAGCTTATGACAGCATCACTTTCACCTCTTTGAATTCTTGCCGAGACATCAACCGAGCTGCTGTACCAGCTCGGACTAAAACCATGCAAACAGAGAGTGAGTCAGCCCTGTGAATAATCTGCATCAGTGTTTGTATTGGACACCACACGCTGCTGTCATATGCTCATAACAGAACACATCACGGCTCTTTCATAAACGCCTGGCTGCTGGCTCTCCGCGCTTTCATAAGAGCAGAACCTACTGTGTAAACAATAATATGGTTCTGCATTATTGCTTGTACCTGTACTTTACATTACATTGTCTTGCTTTAGCTGACCCACGGCTGTGAGACAGTACCTCCAGACTTCACCTACTGGGTGGTTAGATGGTGAACCCTCCCCACATCACACCCAGTGTGATGCTGGTCGGCACAGGCGTCCGTCAGCCATTGTATCAGAGTCGAGGACCCGGCATTTTGCTCTGACCGGCAATGATATAAGGTGGCAGATGAAAGGAAGAGGTGGTTGGCTTCACTTGTAATCAGGAGCATTGTATGTAAGAGGGGGAGAGTTCTCATATGCAGGGGGTTCTTTGAGGTGCCAGTGTTCTATAAAAGAACCACTGCCTTTCTTAAGAGAATGTTTTGGGCGTACAGCATGATAAGATGTTTCCTTCAGCTCAGCTTTGGCCTCTTTTTTGGTCCTGCTGAAGTTCATTAACAAACTGAAGACAGTCAATCTAGACTGTTTAGTAGCACCTCCTGTGAAGTGCAGAGACCAGCCCTGTGACTTCCAAGTTCAGCTCTCAGCAGTGCAGCCAGAGAAAGTCAACAGGCAATGTTATAGAAGCAACGAAGATTTTATGACCTAATGATTTTCCTCCTGACCAAAAGAGGGCCTAAAAGTGGCCCCCAGAGATAGAGCACTACTACACGGCAGCAGCAAGACAGTCCAAGTAGCGCTGGAGACTGAACAAGAGTGTGTATGGCAAATACCAAGGTGGAGCACAGAATGGGTAACGGGGTAGGGTGAGTGTATGCGAGTGTGTTGGAGGTCAGTTCAGACCTCCAGAAGGGATGGTCATTCCTTCAGAAGGCTTTGAGAGGTCCTGGGATCGTCAGCAAGAAGCATTAAACAACCATTTCCTCATTGGTGCATTCCAGATGGAGTGCTAAAGACTCAAATGTTATTAAGACGACTCAGGAAACACACCTCCTCTCCCTGCACAGTTCAGCAAATGCTTACCCTCCCAAGCGCTTTATTCTGAGTGATTCAGCAGTTCTCAAATCACACCACCACATTAACCGCTGCAGAGTGGAACAGGTGTAGGAAGCATGGAACAAAGCGAGATGGGAACGTGTGCAATTAAATTCTACTATGTTCAGTAACTCCAGATTTGAAGAGTGCACTTCAACAACAAGCAACCAAGCACTACAATTTAGTCATGTGAGGCCTTCACGTGATCTTTTTATCTAATCCAAGCCTCATACATGTTGTGTTTTGTGTTCCGTTTGTGTGTAATCCAGAGTTACAACCCTCGGACTACCTGGGATGGATGTGACTGGAGCAGGAACAAAGAGGATATGATTGTTTGGAAATTATGACTGGAGGTTCCTGGATCCCCTGGACCAAAGAACAGCTAAGATTCACAATAGAGTTCACCAACCTCCTTTATCTGGCTCCTCAACCCTTGCAAGCAATTTCCTGAGGAAACAGTTATTGATGTGGCTTGTTACGGGACAGACGGGCTGATCTGTTAAAAAACACATGGCAGATATTCTCTCTCTCTCTCTCTCTCTCTCTCTCTCTCGATATCAAAGTAGCATAATATTATTTATTAGTTTCATGTTTTTCTCAAAGCACAGTATGGATTTGATTAATAATTTACAGGGTTGGACAATGAAACTGAAACACCTGGTTTTAGACCACAATCATTTATTAATATGGTGAACTAGGGCCTCCTTTTGCAGCCAATACAGCGTCAATTCGTCTTGGGAATGACATTTTTTGGATACATTCCGGGTTAGCACCCCAACATCCCTTTCAGACAGCTTCCTCTTGCGTCCACAGTTAATCCTGTTGGATGTGGTTGGTCCTTCTTGGTGGTGCTGACATTACCCTGGATACCGTGGCTCTTGATACATCACAAAGACTTGCCGTCTTGGTCACAGATGCGCCAGCAAGACGTGCACTGACAATTTGTTCTCTATTGAACTCTGGTATGTCCCCCATAATGTTGTGTGAATTGCAATATTTTGAGCAAAACTGTGCTCTTACCTGCTAATTGAACCTTCACACTCTGCTCTTACTGGTGCACTTAATGAAGATTGGCCACCAGGCTGCTCCAATTTAGCCATGAAACCTCTCACACTACAATGACAGGTGTTTCAGTTTCATTATCCAACCGATGTACATGCAAAGAGATCACACTTTGTGGATATGGTCAGAGCTTTAAGAACACTGACCAACTGTCCATTTCATAACAGAGGGAGTAATTAGTCCTGTTTAACTGGATGCAGTTCAGCAAATATGGATTAAAATCACTGTATCTGTGTATCTGAAGAGTAGTTTTTTAAGAATCTGCTGCTACTGCATTTTCTTAGTATCTGAATGTCCCAATAAATCAAATCAAGCAGCGCCAAATTTCAGTACAATCATAACATACAGTCAGATCAGCGGGGAGCTGATCACATTCTTCAAAACAGGATGCAGACCACACTCTCTGTGGTCTTTTTATACAAAATGTAAAACTGGCCACACTTGGAACCAGAGCACCTAGTCAAACACCCAATATAAGAAAAAGCTGAAGGTATATCTGATCACCTGAAAGCCAAGTCCCACACAAGCAATAAGTGGACATTTGCTGCGAGAATCTCAATGAAAAACGAAGTAACGTGTTTTTTCTGTGGTGTAAGAAGTCAGAACAGATGATTCTGGTCTCCGTGCGTGCTGTGTCTGACCTCGTGCATGGCTGCAGAAAACTACGGCCCAATAGAAATGTCATTAGTGAGTTTTTAGCATGTCTGACTCAAACTCAAAAATGACAGCAAAATGTGGGAGACTAACCAGCCTCGCGGGAAAGCACAGTAAAGACGAACCTGATACACACTGTGAGAACATCACTCAGCCCAGTACAGTGAGGATCAGAGCTAACAGAGACCATTAATAGTACAAATAAGCATGGAGATGCATCCAGGAAGGCCGAACAACTTCAGAAAAAAAAATGACTTTAACTCAGATTTTGTGGATATACTTGTATTTTCAATGCTATGAGTTTTCCACAAATTGATAAAAAAAAAAATGAGGATGTTCTTGCCAAGTTTTTGCCAACAGCCTTTTGCACTAGAGGTCACCAACCGCCGTTATCTGTCTCCACAACTCCTCGAGCAATTTCCTGTTGAAACAGTAACTGGTGTGGCTGGTGAAAGAACAGACTGGCTGATCACGCTGGTTTCTGTTGAGGTGCACTGAACTGTTGCTGTTAGCCAGGTCACCATGTTTGATTACACGCTCCTGCAATTCGACTTTCACTGCAAAGCCACACAGTTGAGGCTACACCCTTCACACACTTACTACACTCTAACCGCTGATAACATCACAAAGCAAACAACGTTCACTTGAGTTCCTTCACTGGATTTCAGGCAGCGGGCAAAAGCAAGGGCTCAACTCTCACTGAATGGAATCAAGGGATATTCAATGTTTCCATCCAGCTTTCCTCACTTTCACATCCCAGTCGGCATGTATGCTTCCAACAGAACAAAGGGAATGGGGGAATACTTCTAATAGAAGGGGGAGGGTCGCTCTACTACATGCCATCAGTATATCTACAGCGCTCTGTGTAGACACCAGATTCAGATTTCCAGTAGATTCTATTTCCCCCTCATATGATACACGCAATGATAAGGGAACACACAGAATAACACACAGACGTACAAGTAACGCAAACACATATAGACCAGCTACATTATTGAACACAGAGTCCTCATATTTTCTCTCTCTCTCTCACTCTCTCGCACACACACGCGCTTGACTCAGGCTCATTAAAAATGCACATGTTTGTTCCATTAAACATTTACAACAGCGGCTGTGCTGGTACGTTTATCAGGCCTCCGCCAATCGGCCTCCAACAAGCAGCAAGGAAGCCTTCCAGAGCCATGATAACCCAGCAATGCAGAACACAATGCAGCACCTGACGAAAGAGAGAGAGAGAAGATGAGAGACTGGAGAGAAGGGGAGAGAGAGAGAAAGGAGAGCTGGAGCACAGGACACAGAGAAGGAGAAAGAGAGAGAGAGAGAAGATGATAGACTGGAGAGAAGGGGAGAGAGAGATAGAAGAGATGGAGCACAGGAGACAGAGGAGAGAGAGAGCACAAGGGTGACAGGAGAGAGCATGAGCGAAAGAATGAGAGAATATGAGCACACAGGGATAGAGGGAGCATGAAAGAGGGGAAGAGAGAGACAGAATATAAGCAGAGAGAGAGAGAGAGAGAGAGAGAGAGAGAAAGAGAATATGAGCAGAGAGAGATTAAGAGAAAGAACATGGAGGAGGAGGGATAGATTGACAGAGACAGAAAAAACTGAGAGAGCGAGAGTGTGCGGTGGGGAGAGGAAGAGGTCCTTGCCCCCTTTCCCATTTTGAGCTGAGCCAGGCGGCGCATGTCAATTATTCAGCAGCACCATTCCATGCGCCTTCTGACATCATCTGTGTCTGTGTACGTGTCTGTGTACGTGTGTGTGTGTGTGTGTGTGTGTGTGTGTGTGTGTGTGTGTGTGTGTGTGTGTGTGGGGGGGGGGGGGGCGGGGGCGACGACCACAAAGCTCAAACACACACCACAGACCACCCTACTCCACACATTCAAAGAAAACCTGGAAATTACAGTAGCCCGATATAATTTCCAACTTTTTATCATTATTATGAAACTGCCCTCAATATAATACTGAACTCGCACTAGAAAGATCTCACCACACAACAAAAATCACACCAACTGGCCTAATGGTGGCGCTATAGAGCATCAGTTTGCATTTTTGCCAATGTATCCAAAACCATGAGTTATATTCAAACATTGAAATTTGATTTCTTCTTTATACACAATAAATGTGAATGGGGGTGGAGGGGAGCAGAGTAGAGGAGCAGCTGAGAGCAGGGTATGAAGCAGAGTGAGGGAGCAGACAAAAAGTTTCCGCAAGATTGAAACAGAACGCTATTTAAAAACTTTAAAACTCGATATAAATGGTATCACCTCAGCCCAGATCCTGCTGTTTAGAGCCCAATATAGATATAAAAATGATACATCACCCAGCCCTAGTTCTGATTACACATACATACTCTAAAAATGACTTACAGAAATTTAATAATAATAAAAAATCATCACTATATGCCGTCTTGCTTACAGATATCTCAACATATTGGATCGTAACCCCTATATCAGGATGTGTTTATCACCAAGTCTTTGCCCATAAACAGCTCTAACTGCAACACGCAATATAATCACAATGCAATTATTCAGCCAATATCATACAGCCCTACAGCCAGAACTTGCAAACGGAGAAAGCCTCAAAGAGAGGCCTGCAGTTACAGGCTAAAACAAAGCATGACGGAGGCTTATGGCCATATTACAGTATCTGTGGTTCTTGTGGGTGGTTAGGCTCACTGCTTAGAACGGACGCCAAGCAGGTATTTACATAACGTTATGTACATTATCTTTCACTTTGTGCAAACATGAAACTTACGATAGGAAGTGCTCGACAGAGACCAACATGGACGTGGGAGAGCACATTCAAAGACATCTTTAACATTTAACACCACAGTACAATAGCCTATTAAAAACATGGGCAGGAAACGATGACACAAATGGTACACCCTCCATGTGCCTCCAACTCTGCAAAACTGAAGCCGAGGTTACACTGCTTCTCTCCAATTATACTGGATAACAGGTTGCTTCTATTTCTCAATAGAATTGTCTTATGTTCTTTTGACTGAAGATGTAAAAGGAGAGGTGAGCCGAATACAGAACTGATTAAAAATGACTAATCATTTATTAATCGAATTATTTATTTATCTATATTTAGAACATCATATGTGGAGTCCCACAGGGTTCTATTATGAAGCCTACAAAACTAATGCATATATATAATAGTAGAGTCTAACGGGTTGTCTGAGTGATGTGTCACTCATCATGAGTCTGCCCCCGGTGCGCGGGGGGGGAGATCATCCACATGTTTCCTCCGAGTCATGTAACAGATGCCTACAGCCGACATTTGCATCGTTGCCGGGCAGCCATCGCGCTTGGAGGAGAACGCCATATCCCCGGCTCTGACACAATGGTCGGCAGACGCCTGTGCCGACCAGCAGCACACTTATATGCGATGTGGGAAGAGCGCCATCTACCCACCCCCCGAGGGAGAGCAAGCCAATTTCTCTCCCTCTGAACCCCGGCTGCCGATGGTGAGCAGCGTGAACCTGGATTCGAACTCGCAATGCCATCAACCTGCCGTCAGACTTCTTAACGGGGTGAGGGGGATTCGTGGTAGTTATCGGTAGGAATCAGTTAAATTTATGGCTCTTCAACAGCAGCCAACCAATGATTTGTTTTGGCCCCAACATTTAAAAAAGCATGTACAATTTCTTCCTACAGATGAATATTCCTACTTCACACTATCATCATCAACGGCTGAACCCAGATCTCAATAAATGCAAGAAGAGGCCTCTTCTCAAGAAGGGGCCTTACTGAACTCACAGCAAGGAATTCAGAACAGCAGCACAGAGCAAATCAACTTCTGCTATCTGTTGTCCTCGGAATATTGAACACATAAATAAGGCATTGGCAACTGTTTCAGCTGTGGCCTTTAAACAGATGATGGAGTGGACAGAGGATCAGAGACAGCTGATTGGAGAGCCTGTCTGTGTAAAACACGCTGGCATGAGCAAAGCTCTCGCTCAGCTTTGATTAAGGCCACAGGGTAGAGGCTGATTTAGAGAGACGGAGCCCTGGCATTTGAATGGGTCCCCCTTAAATGAATGGGACTGTTACTTTTTAATTTGGTGCCAGCCAAGCTGATGAAGAGTGTGAAGAGGAACAGTTGCCAGGATACTTGAAAAGAACATGGTCAGAGCCATCAATGTGCCACCAATCTTATTACCTTTGCATTCTTTCTCTGTCCTTTTTGTTTTTTTTGTGGTCAGGGGTCTTTTTAAACACATTCTCTGTTTACCGGCCATCCATGGGGACCACGGCACGAAGCACAAAAGCAGGACCTGTTGTAATTCAGCAAGCAGCTTCAGGAACAGAACGATCAATCCTAGTCTTCGGGCCTTTGGCTGTCTCAGCTAATGCATGCACAGACATGCAGCGCCAGAAGACGGAGTGTATTTTAACATGGAATGTGGTTGGGAATGCAAATGACCAAGAAAGGAATTCTTAAAATTTTAAAACCTGCATATTACAATATCAGTCTTGTTCATACACATGGGAGTGCAGTGCTAGCTTCACACCTTTAGAAGAGAAACTTACCTACTGGGAATTTAGGAACGTTCCATCCAAAAACTCTAGAAAGGTTAAACTAGTGTTAGTATGCAACACTGATGATAAACTGGGGGGGATTTTAAAATATAAGCATTCCTTGGGGAATATTTTGACTTGCAATGCCTTGTATGTACTTGCATGGCCAATCCTAAAACAGTGTGTCAGGCATCAGGTAATATATTTAATAACTTTATGTAAAAACAATAAACCAGCCATTAGCGGTGTAGTTTGTGCACTACTGGTGCTGGTCCCAAGCCCAGAAAAATGGTGAGGATTGCGTCAGGAAGGGTATCCGGCATAAAACTTGTGCCAAAACTATAATGCGGATCATAAATATGATGATCCGCTGTGGCGACCCCTAAAGGGAGCCGCCGAAAGAAGAAGAAGAAGATGTAAAAACAATGTAAACTCAACTTATCTTTTCTCTTACATCCATTAGTTCCAGCACAGAAGACTAGGATGCACTAAATGCATCTTGAACTCCTTACAACCACTAAACTAATCTTCATATCGGTCCCTTCTCGGCTTGACTGTCCTGTAGCAATGAAAACAAAACTGCAGGGTTCGGTTCTCTACAGGCTTGGAGTTTTACAGTCACACTCAAGCTAATAAACACCAATTAACATGTTACCTTTGACAGCCTTGTATTTAACATAATGAAAGAATGCGCAGACGACCTGAAATTAGCCCTGAACGATGAAAAGACTAAATACACATTATTCTTTAACATCACAAACAGCAGCATTAGCCAAGAATCATGTGGCCACAATAAGATGAGACTTGATCGGTTCAATTTTTAATAAACAAAATCATCATCATCATCATCATCATCATGTCTTAAGGGATTCTTCCAATAAACCCATGTATACAGTCACATCCACTAGGGACCGATAGCATGACAATATTTTATTTGTTATTGTGATACATGTGCATCAAATTTGAATAAAAATCACTGTGTCTGAATTAGGGCTGGGCGATATGGACCAAAAATCCTCTCTCAATATATTTTAACTGACTGAATGAATAAAATTAGGACACCCCATGAAATCCTTCAGTCTTTTTTACTACACTGAAAACCACACATTTAATCTTCATTTCTTCTTTATACACATTAAGGTGTATGCCCCCTCCATAGTATGTATGTGAGAGCGCCAATGGGGGAGGAGCTGAGAGCAGGGGGTGGAGCAGAGGGAGGGAGCAGAAAAAAGTTTTTCAGAAGATAGAAGTAGAACATTATTTTAAAACTTTAAGACAATATCGCCTCAGCCCACATTGTGCTGTTTATATCCTGATATCTATATAAAAATCGATGTGTCACCCAGCCCTAGTACGAATATCAGTTTTAAAGAATCTGCTGCTACAAAAGCCTTTTGTCTGCATGTCAAAATATTGTGATAAATATTGCTCATCTTTAAATATTGACACGGAAACAGAGACCTTAAATAAATATCATTTTAAAGAGTAAATAGTTCGGTTTTTTTTGAAGACGTGCAGCAGATTCTGAACAACAATCACTGGACTAATCAGGGGTCAGTACTTGAATAGCAGTTCAATGCTACTGTTGCATTTTTTGTGAGTGTCAATATACTGTGGTAAATATTGTGCTTCATGAATGTCTTTTTTTACCATATCGCCCAGCACTAACATACAGGCAAAAACCATAATGTAGCAAAGCCTTTCCTTTTTGAGCAGCAGCATATACAGAGCTACAGGGGTTTGACAATGAAACCGAAACACCACAATAATTTATTAGTATGTTGTACTAGGGCCTCCATTTGCAGCTACTACAGCATTAATTTGTCTTGGGAATGACATTTTTTGGATACAATCCGGGTTAGCACCCGAACATCCCTTTCAGACAGCTTCCTCTTGCATCCATTACCCTGGATACCGTGACTCTTGATACATCACAAAGACTTGCTGTCTTGGTCACAGATGCGCCAGCAAGACATGCACCAACAATTTGTCCTCTTTTGAACTCTGGTATGTCCCCCATAATGTTGTGTTCATTGCAATATTTTATAATAATATAATTTCTTGCCTGCTAATTGAACCTTCACACTCTGTTCTTACCGGTTCAATGTGCAATTAATGAAGATTGGAAACCAGGCTGCTCCAATTTAGCCATGAAACCTCCCACAATACAATGTTTCAGTTTCATTGTCCAACCCCTGTACATGATTCATTTCTATATATAAAAGCGCTGGTCAGCTTCAGTGTCTTTTGCCGGGCTGCTCAAGTTTGTTTGCTTTTTAAGATTAAAGTGGAGCAGTCACATCTGGTCTTATCTTAGATTTAGATTTTTAATATCAAGAGGTGCTGCGTCATGGAAGAGCTGTGGGAGGATAAACACTCTTTTCCATCAAAGCCATTTCAGACTCCTGAAGTGAGTAAAAAGGCACCGGTGATGTTTTAGGTATGCACTAAAAATGTTCCACAAGAAACAGTGCAGGAGATTTTTTACAGCTTTAATTTTAACGAACGTCTCTATTTTATTAACTTTATTTGTATTTATGAATATAATATCTAACCTGGGTTCTGAGATGGTGGAGTATGGGAATATTTTTCATGTATTTCTCTTCGTATCTGTGAACGTGTGGCTGTTAAGGGCATCACTATATGTCAACACATGAATACAGCACAACCACGTTTATGGAACAGAGTACAGAATACAGAAAGTCTTACAACTCTTAAAAACCAAATAATGTGCAATATTGGGGAACAAACTGACACTGCACTAGTATATCAGTAAACAGCAAAATATTGCATTTACAAAAATATTGTGAAAAGGTTTTTTTGCTCATAAGTTAATTTACATTTCAAACCTTTTATTAAGTTTAGTCATTTATTCAAATTCAAAATGAAATACTGTCATCATCTGAGATTCTGGATTTTTTATTTGTGATGATCTATAAGCCATGCTGATCAAAAGTAAAACTTAAAAAGCTTAAATTCACTTTAACTGTATTGAAAATAAAATTAAATGAATTACACTGGTATATAATATTAACATATACAGGAATTTTGAACAGATTTCTACAGAAGTCAACGGACCAACATGATACTGTGATCATCTTCATGATGATAATGATGCCCTTTGTGCGACTGGGCAATGGGAAAACTACTGCTGTGATATTGATGCTGAAATGATATATTGTGCAGCCCTAAGCTTTACTCTTTCGGGCCTCATCCCGCCCGCAGTGCTAATGAATAGGCTGAACAGAAGATGACAATAGATAGATATTGCTGTGCCTCATACAGGTGATGTACAATCAAACTACTGAAAATGTTTTTTGATAAACTCATTGACAGTCACTGCATTTGTCCTGCTTTTCATGTATTGACAGTAATTTAATGATGAATGGACCAAGAGAAACGCTGACAAATATTTACTGTACATTCCTATAAAGAAAGACAACGTTGTTGCTTTTACCATCCCAACCATCATGATTAGTGCCCTGGGCGGCTGTCCCTTAAGCTCACATTGTTCAAACAACTTTGTTCTCCCACACAATTTGATTTCAAAACTCAATATTTTGGATGATTATCCAATCCATACCATTACCAATAAAGCTGACTGTTAAGATTTCTAAACAATAAGAAAAGGTTGGGTTTGAAATCACCGAAGATCATACACTGTAACCAAGACGGACAACCACCATTTACTGACGAGGCTGGCCAACTGTGTGGTTCAATACACAGAAGGTAAGACTGACGTATATCTTCAAATGAATGGAAACATGCAATGGAACTTTTTCGTGAATCTGACACCAAAGATACAGAGCAGGTTATTGATCTCGTCACCCTGAAGGAACTTCTCCACACTCTGAATTTCATCTCTAAGTGGTGAGCAGATAGAAAGTCACAGCAGCAGTACTGTGACCATGCCACAGCATGTGCCTTTAACTGAGGACTGGGAAACTGACAGGACAACTGGAAAAGTTGTGGAGTTCAAAGACAACTGTTGTGAAGAAACAGCTGCCAGGAGAAAATGAGTGTCCAACAAGGTAGCCTACTTTCCTCAAGCATAACAATGGCGTCAACACGACCCTAAAGGATTTCCGTTCATAGAAATGCGCAAGTGACAATAATTAGACACAGGTTCGAAAACAAGGGTGTTCCACCTCGCTCCACCTCGCTGCTGCGGTATGTTTCAAAAGACATTTCAGAAGCAGCCGAAGAACAACAGGCTATCAATCACCCGTCGAATGACCTTCTTCAGTTTGAAAGGGAGCAAATGTGTCCGTGCTGTTCCCAGGGGCTAATATATGAATGTAGACAGTGTGGAAGTGTGGAAAGTTCAAAAGACTCATTTAAAAATTATCCATCTCCATCAGTGTCAAACAAGACAGCATCAACTTGATATGCTAAGGGCCAGGTACTCAAGAGTGTCCACTTCCCAGAAATAGATCTGCAGCTTTTGTTTCTCTTATGACAGAACAGGAGGCCAAGGCTCATGTATCCAGTCCTTCCTCACTGGGAGCTTAATTAGCCCCGATGACCCTGTCGGCACTGTGAAACTCATCTAGTCGCAAGACAATGAAAAGTAGAAAACACCAAAGCAATTCTGGGAGTTAGACTGCAAAGTTTTAGCTTTGTCCGACAAAGACCTTACAGGAGAAGGAAAAAGGCGTCTTAACTTCCGAAGAAAGTAAATGTAAAAGATTTTATTTCAGGTCATTCTGGTGCATTTCTACTGGTGCATGCATCAGATGTGGCATAGCTGGTACCAAACTGGAGATACAAGGTTTGTTTTTGAATGATAGGAAGAACCTACATACAATGAGAAGGATATACAGTACACTAGAAACACCTAGAAACTCACATGCAGCGCAAAACAAACCTCCCCTTTTTCTAAGTTACTGTACTTGATACCAAAGATGTCCATCAGCATCAAATCCACATCTAAACACTGAACTATTTTAATAGTCGTCTATAAATAAACTCCAGGTTTGGACAGATTTAAATATCACATTTATCATTATTATTTATTATGTCTGATGTAGCTGCCTATTGCTCATACTGGAAAGTGCTGGGACCAGCGTTTTGCAAACGCTTGCGGCTGGAACTGGAGACCACAGTAGGAATAAGTTATTGCTTAGACTTGGGCTGCTGATGCAACATCATCAGGAAAACAAATGTGAATGAATGCAGCACCTTGAGATTTCAGGGGAACAACAAAAAGAGATATCACTTTAAATAAGACAGTGGCTTTGGGTGCAGATGAGGACAAAAGACTGAAGCAGCTGCGTGCCTTACCTCGTGCTGACAGCTTCTTTGTGTTGATAATTTTAGCAGCATATTCCTGGCCGGTTGATTTCTTTACACATCGCCGGACTACAGAGAAGGCACCCCTGTTTTTAAAGAAAATGAAACAGGGCTTAAAGGCTATATCAGGACATATGAAGGCAACACATTCATTTCAACTTGACAGGAAATCAGGGTTATTTCAAGAAGAGCGGCTTTAATCTTCAGCTAAATAAACGCATTACGTAAACAATGATTCTTATTCGTGTTAATACGTTTACTGTTATTAGAGATGGTATATCATCAACGGGCATCACTGCTGGCCAATATCAACAGAAGGAAATATATATTGGAAATTTGATCAGTACTAAAACAAGTGTCGTTGAAGAGTTCGACAAGAACGATCCACTTTCAGATGGTCATTTTTAGAAAAGTGCTTCAAATTGCTCAGTAGCAGTTTTTCAAGCTTGGCAGGGTTTAAAGAAAAAATATTAAACGAGAATTGGCCAATCACAACCACCACTGACGGTAGTATCAGGGTGAATAATAGGGAAGCCTTTCCAAAAACAGCAGACCATGTGAGTGCATTTTTGGACAGAATGGAAAGAGAGAGTAGACACTACTGAGACTTCTCCCAACAGACTGCAGATACTTTCTCCAGCACCCCATTTCAGCATGGCAACACCACATTGAAGCTGTTTAAACTGACACAATAAACATGTTCTACTCAGAAACATATTTCTTGCTCTGGGTTTGCCAGCTTCTGGTGTAGCTTTGATAAATCACATGTTGGGAGCAGCTGTGGTCAGAGGTTCGGGTCCCTGAACTGACAGGTTGCAACTGAAGTGCCACTGAGCAAGGCAGTGCACCGTGCACCGCAGCAGTAGCTGTCCACCGCTGAGTGCACTGTGGGTGTGTGTGTATGACTGATCACTAGTGTGCATGACTGATCACTAGTGTGCATGTTGATTGCACAGGATGGGTTCAATGCAAAGGCAAAATTGGGCGTCTATGTTAACAGATATTTATCATCAGGCTCTTAAGTGATACATTATTCTAGCTTATGTTTACTGTTTGGAATCTCTTATCATTGTTATAAGGCTGATTGTAAATTAATAAGACCTTTTGTTTTTGGTTCTCATTATTATGTTACACTGCACACTTACTACCAACGGTGGACAATATGATAATACTTTATCGGATCCCGAAACATTTTACGATGATCCACTATTATACTTGCATGAGCATATCGTAGAAACTGTCCGTGCTTAAAGAACTCTGACCAACTGCATGTTTCATCATGAAGAGTATCATTAGTCTGGTTATAGTGAGGACTCTACTACGCATGTGTTAGCATTTGAAAAGCAGTTTATACTAATCTGCTGCTACTACATCTTCTTGTCTATATGTCAGTTTAAATATTCTGTATGGTAATGTCTTTTCAATATTGTCCACCCTCACTTACGTCCATAATATCATAGGGCTGGACGATATGGACTAAAAATCATATTCTGATATATTTTACCTGAATGGCTAAAATGACATTTGATCTTCATTTCATCTTGATACACAAAGTCTTATTCCCCCCCACAGTGTGTACATTAGGGTGTGAATGGGGGTAGAGTGGAGCAGCGTTGAGAGCAGGGGGTGGGGCAGCGCTACGAAGCAGAAAAAAGGTTTCTGCAAGATTGAAAGCAAACATTATTTCAAACTTTAAAACTCAATATAAACGATATTGCCTCAGCCCATATCTTGCATCTGAATTTTACCATCAGATTTGTAGCTAGGCTATACTTTATTACAACTTACCTTTACTGTTATTAGTGTCCATTATTATTATTATTATTATTATTATTATGCTATTAAAAACTAAAGAGCTTAATTGGACCTATTTTGTGCATGTTACTTCAGCCTCTAGGCTAGGCTATATCATATTAAAGCTTACCTTTACTATTACTGGAGTTCATTATCATTATTGTCAGGCCATTAATAGCTAAATTGCAAAAGCTGCGCATTTCTGACAGATACATCAGACAATTTTCTTGGTAATCGAGAAAGATAAACGCTAACAGCGGCTTGTGATATCAAGTCTAATCTGTATCGGAGACCAAAAGGTGATATTGTGCCGTATCTAATTATCATTACTATTCCTACTACATTTAAACAAGCTCGACATTTCACCACGTCACACTGCACTTACTACTATAATATCCAAAGAACATTGCCTTTACGTTTGTCTAACTCCAGAAGACTGGCTTACAATTACTTTAATAACTGTAAATAACCATGTCTGGTTTGATAGGTGTAACAGACCACAGATTTACAATGTATAATGTGCCTTTGTTTAAAACAATACTCTATGTAGAGTACCATCGTTCATTATAGCCCTTACTGGAGTCTATTGTCATTATTAGACTATTAATAACTACTCATTTTGGGAAGCAATGCATTATTGACATTTAAATCAATAGGTTCACGCATACTTAAGATCAGAAAATTGAAAAGGTAACATTAGATTGTTACAGTATTCCTATTCAACCAAACAATGAACATGTAATTATAAAATTTAAGACAACGAAATGTCCTGAACTTCTGATTCCAGACTGTAAACAACCACATCAGTTTTACATATGACACCATCTGTAGATGACCATCAATGGGATGATAGTTCAATAAAGCTGTTACCGGAGTCCATTATGATTATTAGACTATTAATAACTACTCATTATGGGTAGATTAAAACAGTGGATGATGCATTTCTAATTTCAATCATTCACTTTGACTGGTATCATCAATCAATAAGCCATAATATCAGAACATTAAAATGCAACACTATGCCTTTTCTAATTATTATTACTGTTCCTTCACCACGTAACACCATACTATCACAATTACATTCCTCATAGCTTGGACTACTGGTTTACAAACACTTTCTGAACCCCACCAATCACAACTAAAGACCCCTGCAACAACACACACTGATATAAAGTGTGGAAAAGCACAATAACCCTAAATCAGGGGGTTAGGTAAGACTGCAGAGGGTCGCAGGGGGTAAGTACAAACATTAACAGAGCTGCACTGTGGATGAAGACCCCCCAGCACAGCTGCACAGGTACAGGCAGCACAAACAGACAGGCAGCACAGGGACACGCAGCAGAGAGAGACAAACAGGCAGCACGGGGACCAGCAGCACAGAGACAGAAAACAGCCTGTGGGGGTCCCTGTCTCCTGGCTGGACACACAAAACCCTCTGCAACCCACAGAAGCTGCAAGCTGGCTTGTGGAATGTTCGGTTCCACCTTAAATTCGTGCGGCACTCGCTGCGCTGTTTAAGGTGGAGCTGCAAACGTGACTGAGAAGCTGGTAAATAACAGCACAGCCGTATGAGGATGTGTTTAGGTGTTATGAATGAGTGTGGAATCTCAACGTTTTCTTTTCGCATTGTTTTGGAGGCAGCTGGCTAACGTGCTAAGCTAACGCTCGAGCGGTAGCGACTGTTACTCTGCAGCGTTAGTTCCATTTAGAAGCTGATGTGCCCTTTATTTTCACAAACGACGGCTTACACCTGCCCTGAAAGTGTCCCAGCGTGTCAGACACACAGCAGTAAGGTCTTAAACAACTCTAAACATGATAAAGACGCGACTGTGTAGTTCTGTAACCCAGTCTGTGAAGCTTACAACATTAAACATTTCTTCAGCCCAACACCACAGCACCACCCCCCCCCCAAAAAAACAAAACAAAAAACACAGCACAGGGCCCCCTAACACCACACCACAGGGACCCCAAAAACCAGAGCACAGCAAAGGGCCCCCAAAACCACAGCACAGCCACCCCTCCAACACCACAGGGCCCCCCAAACCAGAGCACAGACCGCCAACACCACAGGGCCCCCCAAACCAGAGCACAGACCCCCAGCGCAGCTGCCCCCCAACACCACAGCACAGGCCCCCTGCCCCAATACCAGACCTGAGAGCAGAGACCAGCTCCACATCAGAGCTGAGAGCACAGGGCTCAAAATCAGAGCTGGGAGCATGGACTAGCTCAACATCAGAGATGAGAGCACACAGAACAGCTCCACATCAGAGAACAAAGACCATCTCAACACCAGAGCTGAGAGCACAGAGACCAGCTCCACATCAGAGCTGAACATCAGAGCACAGACCAGCTCAAAACCAGAGCTGAGAGCACAGAGCCCATTATCAGAGCACAGGCCAGCTCAACACCAGAGCTGAGAGCACAGAGACCAGCTCAACACCAGAGCTGAGAGCACAGAGACCAGCTCCAGATCGGAGGTGAGGGCACAGAGACCAGCTCCAGATCGGAGTTGAGGGTACAGAGCTCAACACCATAGCTGGGAGCACAGAGCTCAACACCAGAGCTGGGAGCACAGAGACCAGCTCAACACCAGAGCTGGGAGCACAGAGACCAGCTCAACACCAGAGCTGGGAGCACAGAGACCAGCTCAACACCAGAGCTGAGAGCACAGAGAACCAGCTCAACATCAGAGTGTGAGAGCACACAGAGCCCAACATCAGAGGTGAGAGAGCACAGGAGTCAACATCAGAGGTGAGAGCACAGAGCCTAACATCAGAGGTGAGAGCACAGAGCTCAACATCAGAGGTGAGAGCACAGAGCTCAACATCAGGAGGTGGAGAGCACAGAGCTCACTGATCGAGGAGCACAGAGCTCAACATCAGAGGTGAGAGCACAGGAGCCTGTGCCAGCTCAACACCATAGCTGAGAGCACAGAGACCAGCTCAACACCAGAGCTAAGAGCAGAGCCAACATCAGAGCAGACAAAGACCAGCTCTAACATCGGAGATGAGAGCATAGAGACCAGCTCAATCATCAGATCTTAGGGCACAGAGACCAGCTCCACATCAGAACTGACACCACAGAGACCACCTCCAGATCGGAGCTGAGGGCACAGGGACCACCTCCAGATCGGAGCTGAGGGCACAGGGACCACCCAGATCGGAGCTGAGGGCACAGGGACCACCTCCAGATCGGAGCTGAAAGCACAGGGAACACCTCCAGATCGGAGCTGAAAGCACAGAGACCATCTCAACCCCAGAGATGAGAGAGAAGCCAGAGACCAGCCTCTCGGGACGGAGCTGAGAGCACAGATACCCATCTCCAGATCAGAGCTGAGAGCGCAGACACTATCTCTCCAGACTGTGAGCTGAGAGTACAGAGACCTCAGCTCCACATCAGAGCACAGAGACCATCTAACCTCAGATCTGAGAGCACAGAGACCAGCTCCACATCAGGAGCATTATAGACTATCTCAACCTCAGATCTGAGAGCACAGAGACCAGCTCCACATCAGAGCACATAGACCATCTCAACCTCAGATCTGAGAGCACAGAGACCAGCTCCACATCAGAGCACATAGACCATCTCAACCTCAGAGCTGAGAGCACAGAGACCAGCTCCACATCAGAGCACATAGACCATCTCAACCTTAGAGCTGAGAGCACAGAGACCATCTCCAGATCGGAGCTGAGAGCACAGAGACCATCTCCAGATCGGAGCTGAGAGCACAGGGACCAGCTCCACATCAGAGCTCACGAGTCCATCTCCACATCAGAGCACAGAGACCAGCTCAACATCAGAGCACAGGAGACCTGCTCAACATCAGAGCAGAGACCAGCTCAACATCAGAGCACAGAGACCAGCTCAACATCAGAGCAGCACCACAGGCTTCCTGGTTGCCCTGCTGTTTGTGACAGTCTTCACAGCGGCTCCACTCAGCTAAAGTACACAAACCTAACGAACAAGCCAGCAGAGGGGAGATGAAGCTCGCTGTGACTAAGAAATCAACCAACAATAAAAGAAAAACAGCACCAGCTGTTGCTTACTTCTCTCCGAGCCTCCCTCGTAGAGCTGGTACTCGTCTGTAAACTGGTTGAGGTTGCAATTAGCCATGTTGTGCTGAGGGATCGCTCTCGTTCCTCTCTGCCTCGCCCAGGTTTCGGGGAGGCTGATCTCGTTCACACAGAGAGAGAGAGAGGCGAGAGAGAGAGGGGAGGGGAGGGGAGGAGAGGTGCCTGTAGTGCAGCTTGTGGAGAGAGAGAGAGAAAGAGAAAGCAAGCAACGCGAGATTTCCCTCGTATGGGGGGAGAGAAAGGAGGTAGAGTGAAGTTGGAGATCTGGTGCTGCATTGCTCCACACTGGAGCTGGTCGATACCACTGACTTCCCTTCGATATAATTTCATGCATTTAGACTACACCACCTCGTGAGTAAATGATAAAATACTCATTTAAATAAATAAGCAAAATGATTAAAATCATATTCAGCAGCCACTGTCAGCAAGGGACATCTCATCAGGAGAACTGGGAATATATAGGGTCACTGAAAGGGTGAAGAGGCCCATCCCAGCCTTCCAAATAAAAACAAATAGAGCAAAAACTCGCACACCACAAAAATGAAACCATTCAAAAGGTAAATTTCTTCAAAACAGTGCGATGTGGACAAAAATCATCCAACCCCAGTGAGAAATGCAGCACCAATCTCAATCCCAACTTCAATCCTTCTCCCTTTCTCTCCCCATACAAGACTTAACCAATCAAAAGATACCCCTACTGGATGCCAAAAAAGAAATCAATCAAAAGGTCAAGACCCCCAACCCAGCTCCTTACAAGACAAAAGCGATCTAAAGATAAGTCCCCAACCCACTTGGCCAAATGAAACCAATCAAAAGGTACCTCCCTACCGGTCAGCAAAAAACATAATTAATCAAAAGCCAAGGCCTACAATCCAAGCCAACAAGACAAAACTAGCTAAAAGATTAACCTCCCCCCACCCCCACCAGTCAACAAACTAAAAACTATCAGCAAAAACTAAACCGACTATAAGACCAAGGCCCCATAACCTGTTCAACAAACAAAAAATGACCAAAAGGTACCCCCACCAGTTGACAAAATGCAATGAAAAGGTACCTCAATGAAACCAATGAAGGCCAAGGCCACCCATGATGGCAATAAAAGCCATCAAAAGGTACGCCCCTACCGGTCGACACAAATCATTACCAGTCAAAAGGCCAAGGCCAGGTGTTCAAAGTCCACAGACAAAATTGGGTTTTGTGTGTGAAGGAGAACCTGCATAAATGCAGAGTGCCAGCTGTAAAGTTTAGTGGAAGAGGAAACATGGCCTGGGGCTGTTTTTCATGCTTTGGGCACCGTCCTTTATATCTACAATGACAGAGAGTGACTCCAACTTACAGCAACAGTTTGGGGTGAGCCTTCCGTTCTAGCATGACTGTGCCCCTTACAAACAGAATTCCACAAGAAACACTCAGACTTTGGTGTGGAGGATCCCAGCAGAGAGCTCCTCACTCAACCCCATACATCACCTTTGCACTAATTGGGATGCTGATGGTGAGCTGTAGCTCAAACATTCCACATTAGTGCCCAATCTCACTAATGCTCATGTGGGATAATTGAGGGCAATCCCTGCAGCCATTTTCCCAACATCTAGTGGAAAGCCTCTGAAAAAGTAGTGGCAGATATAGCAGCAATGGGGAGACAAATGCCTTATTAATAACCATTTTTTGAAAAAGCATGTCTTAGAAATGTGAAGTTTGCTTTTGCACACTGCTGTCCATTTAATACATTTTAATTCAAAAAATACATATACAAAAAGACAAACAAACACAAATTGGTTAAAATACATTTTAGAGTTCATGTGTGATTACTGGTTAGGAGGCATGATGTTGCTATCATCATATATCATCATATATTTTGTCCAAAATGAAATATCATTCTAGCTCATGGTTATATATTCAAGCTTTAAAACTGAGATGCTTCTGTGGGCAGTTCACTATGCTGCGGCTGTAGCCAGTTAATATACACTGACATGTCAAAAGTCATGGATAGCAGTAAATCAAATTTTAAAGGAGTTACCTCAGGTGGAAATGGCATGGGAACACCCAGTCCTGTATAGGTTTTGAGGTGTTATCTTGAGTGAGGTTGAACATTGGCCAGCAGATGGCAAGGTAAAGTGATTCGGAGTTCAATCAAGGCATGATAATGGGTGCCGGATGGAAGGATATTTTTTTTAACTTGTGCAGGCATTTAACATTCCTTGATTCACAGCATCTGTTTGTAACAGGAATGCACTATAGAATGCATTACCACCCACAGTGGACTGCGCTATTATCCATCTGAATACACAAATCACATCCACATTTAATGTGGAAGGGCCCTCATGCATATCCTGCAGATCAGTGCAGCATTTTTACCATGGACATGGAATTGACAGACATGATAGCCAGTTCCTGCACCATGATTTTGGGGTTTTCAGTTTAAGCATTTTTTTTCAGTTTAAGCATATTATGGCCTAAATTATGGCCTAAATTATGCAAATGGTATCACCATATATAGTTTAGCCTACTTTAGAGCCATAGATTAATATTTTTATCTTAGCATTTTTTTATCTCTTTGTTTTATATTGTCAGCTTGAATTGTGAGGACCTCTATTCAAAGTATCAAATGTCTACATGGCAATGAAAGTATTATTTATTTTAAATTCATGAAACAGCCCTGTAGTCATGATCGGTTTGCTCTGTTCGTTGCTTTCAATCTGTTCACGAAAGAAGAACCCATTTTAAACAGATCCTGAACAAGTTTTCCATTCAATTGGCAAATGACATACAAAAGCATTTAAAACAGCATAACGTCCCGTCTGAGACATCATCTGTCCTCAAGGTACTATTGAATCTAATTCTTTTTAATTAACCAGTACTGCCACTTTATGGAAGAAAGCTCTGTCCCCATGAGGGAAAGTAGTAGTCCTACTTGTAAAAGTCTTGGGTTGCCTCTTCCCACAGGGTTATAGGTTGAACTAATTAAGTCTCATTATGTGCCTTGCTTACAGAATGTATAAAAATGTAAGTAATTTCAGTATAATATGAGAAATACGACCAAAGAGCAGTATTATTTATAGAGGATTGAAGGGCTTGTATCTTGGTCGCCATCAATTTTTAATGGTCGAGGTTGTAATGACACCCTCTGTCTACTGGGATTATGCTTTGTGTGTGAGTGTGAAAGAGAGATTAGAAAGACGGCTAGAGGAGCAGCAGTATCTACCATGTCCTGTTTTGTGTTTAACAGTGAAGCTCTTTTCGTCTGGATTATGTCCACGATTTAGGATGAGCACAGTAGAAACAACAGATAATGGAAAATAAGTATTCACGTCCGCTCTCTCTCATAACCATCACCAAAAAGGTTTCTCTGAGCTGAAAAATCATCCATCCAGCCACTCCATCCAGCCACCCATCCAGCAGAGCAGAGGGGCACATCAGCGAATAATGTGGCCCGGTCCCAGAAATGGACATGGAGAGCACTATGTCTGCTTGTTTCGCTCAGTGGTGGCCTCAGAGCTCACTCACTGGGTGGCAAGGCAGGAATGCCCCTGGACGTAACACACACTAATCTTTCACAGGGTGGGAAATGTTCTTTATTTATTCTTAGCCAAAATCACGCAGTCATTTAAGTGGTGACGTAGGTAGTCCATGTGCCGTGATAGCTTGATGCCTGGGGCGGTGTTCCAATCCTCACTGTGGTCACAGATGACGAGGTAATGTGTGTGCTGAACACTTCCAGGGGCCTGGGGAGCTGTGGAGCCCTGGGGAGCTCTAGCAGCCTGAGGTTGTTGGTTCAATCCACACTGGTCACTGGTGGTGCCACAAGTTGTTTGTGTGACACACAGCTCCAGGGGACTGGGGTTGGTTCATTCCTCATCTCTGGTCTTTGAGCAGGTTATGTGTTTTCCCTGTGCGCACATGGGCACTCCAGTTTCCTCCCACCTTACTGAGTGAGTGAGTGCCTGAGGTACACTGCAAAGGACTGGTGTCCTGTTCTGGTGCTTTGTGCCCAGTGATTCTGGATAGGCCTCAGAGTCAACTGGACTCCCACCAGAAGAAGTAGATAATGTGATGGCTGATCAGGTTTCTGCAGTATCTGCACATCATCTTGACTCTCAGTGCCTGGATAGATGAGACCAGAGGCTGTATAGATGCACAGCAGACCACCAAGACAGATGACATCACAGCTTTGACACTAGACTCCCTTAACCACCAGAAAGTAAGCCTTGTTCTTTCTATCTCTGCATGCCATATTTCTTAACCCTGGTCCTGGAGGGACCCCTGTCCTGCACATTTTAATGTGAAGACACCACTGCAGCCTGGAAAGGCTGGTTAATGAGCTGATTAGTCGAAGTCAGGGCAAGGTGGGATTGCAATGCAACCTCAATAATGTTTTGGACAAGGGACATGTTTTCTCTGCTCCACAGATTATAATTGTGAGATATGATTAAAGTAGAGATTTTACAAAGTACAATGCAAATGCAAATGACATTAAATGAAAGTCTTTTATGTGCACTTTAATACTTTTGACTGTATGCAGAGGGCACATCTAGAGTAAATTGTGTCTTGTCCCAACTGTATGTCCAAAAGTATTCAGACATCCATTCTATTTGCTGACAGTAGAAATGTTGTCATCATGCCCATATTAGGAACTCAATTCTGTAACAAAAAAATCAATGGCACTTGTGGGAATTACTTTTCCATTAAATGGGACAGATGTCCTCTGCATTATGAGGTCATTAAAGGATCATTTCTGCATAATTCAATAGTTTAGATGTAAACAAAGTCATCAGAGAAGTTTCAATTGTGATGGACACAGTTATGTATAACACAAACGTAGCCATTTCACTGCTATTCTAAAGCATCAGTGAACCCACACATTTTCTTATACTTACATTTCAATATTGTACCACAAATTATTTTCTTCTTCACTTTAATTTGAATCTGCCCGTGATTTGATACATTCTATCAGAACCTCATGATGTGTGTGTGGCTTTTTCTGTAAATAGTAAATCATGAAAATGGTGAATGAATATTTGTCAGAATATTAAAATAATTGGCATAGGGGCCATGAGGTTAACTTCAGACATCTTAATCCTAGCAGCACGACTTCTAATTGTAGCAGACTCAGTAATTTTCTAGAATAGTGCTTTTCACATAATTCGTAGCCTGAATGACTCTTGTTTACATCACATCTAATTATGCTCAAATTGAATAACTCCATTTAAGAAGTGGAAAATGAACATTCCCATGCATTGAAATAAGGTCACACTTGGTAACTGAAACTGTACTGTGCTACTGCCTGGAACCACTTAACCACCAAATTTGACAAAGCCTGGTTGGTTTGTTTGGTATTTAGGTGAGGCTGCCATGTCAACTCAAATGCAGACGTGTTAACTTTCAAGTAGCAGACCATCTTGACTCAAGGTCTTGATTAGCAGGTAAAATAAATAGATTAAATAAAATTATATATATATATATATATATATATAGAGTAGAGTATATATATATATATATATATATATATATATATATATATTCTGATCATCCTTCAGATGTTTCTACAGCTTGATTCATTTCAGTTGATTAGATAATCACAGAGGCCTCCATCATCTGATAATGTAAGAAGTTTGGAACTCCAGAACTCTTTCTAGAGCTGGCTGCTTGGCCAAATTGAGTGATTGTGATAGAGGATCCTTAGTCAGGGAGGTGACCAAGACCACGAGAAACAAAATGATATGGTCTGATGAAACAAAGATTGAACTCTTGGCCTCAATGCTACATCAGGTCTGGAAGAAACCAAGCACTGCTCACCAGCCAATACCATTCCTATGGTGAAGCATGGTGGTGGCAACATCAAGCTGTGGGGATGTTTTTCTGAAGCAGGATCTGGGAGAGTAGTCAGGGTTGAGGGAAAAATGACTGCAGTACAGAGAGACCTCCTGATGTACAGAGACCTCCTTGATGATAACCTGCTCCAGAGTGCTCTGGACCTCAGACTGGGATGAAGGTCTTCCAACAGGACAACGACCCTAAACACACAGACAAGATATCAAAGGAGTGACTTCAGGACAAATCTATGAATGTTCCTGGAGGACCAGCTAGAGACCAGACGAACCCGATTGAACATCTCTGGAGATATCTAAAATGCCTATAGGTGCTAAGCTCAGCATCAACCTCAAAAGACTTTTTAATTGTTGCCAAATGTGCTTCAACAAAGTACTGAGCAAAGGCTGTGAATACTTATACATGTTATATTTTTGTCTTTACTTTTTTATAAATTTGCAAATATTTAGTGGGTATTAGTGTGCAGAATTTTGAGGGGGAAATAATGTAACACATTTTGAAATAATGCTGTAACACAACAAAATGTGCAAGAAGTGAAGTGCAGTGAATACTTTCTAGAAGAAGTGTGTATGTATATATATATATATTAGCTAATTCTCGTTTGGTTGATGGTGAGATTACTGGGTGAAGGTTTGCTTGGAGTGCTGGACTGGTGTATAATTTCTCAGAGGCAGGTTGATGTGGAAGCCTAATTAGTGTGAGAGAGATGTGGTAGTTGTACGCACTGCAGGGTTTATGGCACTGTAGCTGCTGTGTGTTTTGGAGCAGTGCTGTGCTGGCTGATGGGTGAGGGAGCAGTGTGGAGCGTGCAGACGCATGCTGGATGGGGCCACCAGCACTCCGCAAAAGCTAGGGAGCAGGGGGTGCTCACTGAGGGTGGATGGCTACCTGCCAAACAGCATCAGTTTCACTGCAAAGCATTGCATTTCAGCTGTTGCACACACCATACTGGCCAGCTGGGTATATTACTTCATATGGAATGAATACACACATACACACACACACACACACACAGACACACACACAACCACCCACCCACACATCCACACCCACACACACACACACACACAATCTCCCTTTAAATAAAGTTGGCAGTTAGATATTATCACCAAATTTGCTGAAATGCAGGATCCACTCTCAGTTCATACCAACCATATGTGAAAACTAAGCTGAAGGGTTTCTGTAACATCACAAACCAGCCTATTTACAAATATGCCCCAGTGCAACCCACAGCTTTTTAACTGCATCCACAACAACAACGTTATACAGAGAGTTTCTGCCTGCACAAAACACGGCAGCCAATCAGAACAGAGCTCAAGCCTGAAAACAATATTTAATGAAGGTGCTATTGGCCAGATTCCTAAAACATACTGCTAGTTGTGCATAGACACTGAAACCCTGGCCATTTTTACAGGTTTCTGTTAAATCTGGCACCACCGCTCTCTCCTCACTGGCAAGCAGCAACAGCAGTTCAAACCACACCATCACACAACAAACCAAATTGGATTTAATGAATTTTTCTGGTCCTCACAGGCCGGCCTTGGTGCAGGTACACACACTCTGCTGATTAACTATCTCCAACACTAACTCCAGTACAAAATAGGCTAGTAGGTCCTAACCTGACAAACCTGCACTCTGGCTGTCCAATGAAAACTATGTATCTCCATTTTTGTCTGTTTTCAGTTCCATTGTTTGAACCCTGTAGCTGCTAAATAATAATATAATATGAATAATAATAATTCTAGATTAACATACCAGAAGATATGCTCTTAAATGACTTTTAATCCCTCTTATTTTACATGAACGTCCATTCCAGTTAAGAACATTTCTGCCTTCTCCTGTAAAGTTACCATTTTGGAGATTTTTCATTGGACAATATCGTCTATACTATTTTGGAATGGATGTCACAGTTATGTCACTGGCAGTTGCATGTGCAGTGTGGTTTAAGAAATCCAGCAAAACAGGTGCAAAACAAAAATAAAACATGGTGTGTTGTTGGAGGCCATAAAATGACTGTCATTTTTATATACCATCATTTTCCAAGACACCCATTGATGATGTGAAATGCAGCCGTATGTGGTTATGAAACTGGATTTCTCAACACTGCAGTGCTTATTTCATATCAGCCAACTGTATTAGCCCTACATTATCTGTAGAGCAGGAAATATATTTATACTAATTATTAGAATTATGTAACACACTCCTAGGTAGTAGATTTACATTGTAAATCCAGGACTGTAACTTGCTTATTAGTGAAGGACAACCTGTCTCTTTTTGGAGAAGGCATCCAGATGATCTACAGCCCCATTTTCTGATCCATTGACATCACTATGCCTACTAGTGGCAGAAAGCTAGTAGTACAATATGCCTCATCTCTGCATCATCATTTTTAGCTGATTAAAATATAGACATCAAGTTAGACCAAACAGTTTGTGTCCAGAACTGAAACTCATTTTTCATCTCATCCAAGTGGTCTCCAACCCTGCTTCTGGAGAGATACCTAGCTGCAGACTTTGGATCCAATCCCAGCTTTACCTCCCCTTATCATCTTACTGATCAGTGCCCTCAGATGCCCTTGACTGGCTGAATGGGTGTGTTATGTTTGGGTTGGAGTTTAAACCTGCAGGAAGGTCTTTCTCCTGGAGGATGTTTGGAAACCACAAGGATGGATTTTTTTTATATTTAATAAAAAGGTGGTTGTGTTTATTCAACAAATTTATATCATTTATTTATTTTAAAAAATAATGGTCAGTGTTTGTTTGTTTACTTCTCTTTTTTTTGGAATCTGTCTCTGATTCTAAAGGTTTTGGTCCAGTGCAGTCCTCAAGCAGGGGTTGAGCACTGGTTTTTAATATGCAGGACCCCATGCTGAGCTCTGGCACACTGACTTAATGAATAGGAATTAAATAGTGGGTTGTGTTTTTTGTCTGATGTAGTGCTTTCGCCAAGTTTTAGAAATCTGACGCTGGAATGAGAATAAAAATTGAGGTTTGTCAGAAAGTTTCAACACAGTTTCTATTCAGTCAATCAACATGTTCCTCTCTCTTCAAACAAGGGTCTTTCATCTCCCAAACGCAATCTTCAAATTAAGGCCCATCCACACATATCTGAGTATTTTTGAAAACAGGTTTTTGTCCTGTCCACACGAAAACCCTCGTTTTGAGCTTTTCATAAACACTCTCCAAGGTGGAGATTTTTGATAACTCAGTTTTCGTTGGTGGCGTGAATGGTGAAAACGGAGCTTTCTGCTGACATCACAACATCTGGCTAATTCTCAAATACCTCCTAACACCCTATACCGTTCACTTCATAAAGCATTAAACTACAAATTGTACATACAGATAGCACTGGGTTTCAGATTTCTACATATCAATAAATGTAAATACTGACACAGAACCTTTAAAGAACCACAACAAAGAGGTTTACTGGATAACAACTGACAAAGAATCATGCATTCTAATAGCAGTCATGTTTCTATGTAATAGAGCAGGCTCACCAACCCTGCTCCTGAAGAGCTACTTTCCAGCAGGTTTCAACTCCAACACACTCTATTTAAACAAGTCCTGAAGGCAGTAATTAGCTGGATCAGGTGGGGTGGATTAGGTTTGAATCTAGTCTGCTGGAACATGGTTGGGGACCTCAGTATTAGAACATCTCAAAGAATTATAATATGAAGAAAAAGTCCATTCATTATCATAATTTCATTAAAAGCAGAAAGCTGCTGTCTGTTATTTTCATTACATGTAAAGTGAAATATTTTTTAAGAGAATGTAAAGAATTTATATGTGACAGTCACACATCTGAGATGTAAGAATTGAAATATTGGTTTGAATTATCAACTGTTTTGATTATATATATATATATATATATATATATATATATATATATATATATATATATATATATTCTATATGATCATCCGAGTGTTTTTGAGCTGAAAATGGAAGAATTATGAGGAGTAATTTGTAATGATTAGATTGACAATGATACGTGTAATATAATAATAACTTCAAAATACTTGACAGTGGTCCAAGTACAAAAAAAACTGGAATATCTTTCATCCCATTATTTTTATTATTTATGTTCGTATCAGTATTATCCATTCTCAGGACTTTTATTCTGAAATTTGTGTGAGAGCGTAAATAGCCCCTTCCTTCTCGTTTTCCTCTGTAACTCATCATCTGGGTCAGTAATGTGATTAGTCCTGTCCCCCTTCACTGATCAGTCAGAGTCTGCGTGCAGGTTGAACATGCACACGTGGACAGAGCAGTAAACATGCACTTTGGGCTGCTTTGGCATTTAATCTGGGGTTGAATTCAGTTGGAAGCGAATGAATTTTAGCTGTTTTCTGAGCTCGATTACTTGCTGATTGATGAGACCACCATGGCTAGATAAGGTCGTGTATCAAGTCTGTAGGTTACTCTGATCCTAAGTTATGAAGCCTACAATACGGCATGTAACTGCCTGCATAGCGTGGATCTTGGTTGTAAGAGTTAAGTGAAAAAAACAGAAACCGAATAATTAGAATATTTAATTTTGTGTTTGAGTAAATTACTATTCAAACACTAACAAATCAGAAGAATAAAAGGCTTGAAGTACATGGAATTAATATGACAATTGACCTTTTTGAATATAAAATGTTACTTTTTGATGCACTACTTAAAACACTACCTTCACTTAGATGACATTGAAGAAAATCATTTCAACAGTGCATTCTCTCTCTCTCTCTCTCTCTCTCTCTCTCTCTCTCTCTCTCTCTCTCTCTCTCTCTCCTTACTTTGTGTAGAAAAGGAAGAAAACCATAATCATCAGAAATGCATTGTATCCCTTTGTTACTCTCTATTGTTTACTGGTGTAGCGAGTGCCCTCATCCTCAGCTGCTTATAAACAGCCCATTTTGCACATAATGCATTTTACAGTAATGCATTAGGAGTGGCTATTCAGGTTAAGTGCCCAATTCAACAAGCAGTCCAGGATGACTCACGCTGAACGGGGGAGTCAGTCAGTGCTGTCTCTGTGCACTGACCCATATATGAGTGGGATACAACGCCAAAGTTTCACTAGCTGCTGAAGCACCTTGTTATTGAGTTGAATGTTGCATTATCTTCTCTCTTGCGAACAGCTGACCCTGTTAATGCAGCAGCTTGTACACTTTAATGATTAGATGATGACATGAACAACTTGATGCTGGATATGATGCGCTTGGTTGGTAGATGGAGGATGGAGGAATTGTACTGTTATTCAGCCTGGACAGTTGTGAGAAGATCAGACCGATGAAAATCCGTGAAGGGGACAAAGGGAGGAGGTGATGAACAAACATAATAAAACTACTTTATGATGTAGTGCTGAGCAGTGCTGTTCTCATAACACTCTCCACAGCTGTGAGGAAAGAATAACAGCAATACACCGGTGAAACAACAGGGAAAGTAGATCATATATTTAGTGAGAAAATATTAAATAAAAAAAAACTAAAACAAATTTAAAGTCATGGCAAGTGGCACCAAGTTAAAAATGTCTGAAAACCCACTCAAAGAACTGTAAGTCCCCGCAAGTGACGGCACTGAGGTGACCATTTGTGTCTCTCCAGACCTACCTAGCAGCCACCGGATGTCAATTAGATGTCAGAAAGACACCGGACTCAAATTTGGCATTGAGTTTTGGAGCATGGCTGTGACAATTTGATTGCATTCAGTGATAAGACCCTTAGACCCTCACTTTGGATTGAATGGAGCACCATCATTTCAAAGAACACAGTCTCACTGCTCCACAGTTCAATGCTGGAGAGCTTTAACCCCCTCTAGTCCATGTCTGGCATTACGCATGTTGACAGTTCATTCATGTTTATCTGCTCCAGAGACACCTATTTTATTGGCAGTACGTCTCTATGGAGACTAGACAAGCTATGTGTGTTGATGTGTCACCCTTCATGTTCACCTTCACGTGAACATAATCTAGCAACAATATGTCTTCCCCCAGTGTTTGTGTGATTCTATAAACCACATCAACAAGTCTGGACAATCTTAACCATACCTTGAAGCAGTTTCAGTGGGTTGAGAGAAGTGTGCTGTGTGTGACTCAGAATTATGGGTGGTGGTTTTACCTCCGGGGACGGTTTGGAAACACCCATGCCTCATGGTACCAACTGTTTCAGTAGGATGCGTGTGTGGCACAGACCCACACGAATGAAGCCTTGGACACCAGTTGTCAACAAGGTACTGTGCAGGCCGGTGGGGGTTCCATACTCTTATGGCATGGATTTGGGCCACTGGTTTGCCTAAACATGCTATTGATCAGTGCTTGATATATTTCACAGCTTGGTGACCATTTGTAGCCCTTCATGGACTTCATGTACCCCCACATGTTGGGATATTCTAGCAGGATAATGCATCGTAGTTGCCAAAGTTGTCCAATACCAAGCTGACCCACCCAAGCATTAATAAGATGTGGCAGAGAGAGACATATGCACCCAAGATTCTGCACCTAGATATACTGTAAAGTTGTGGGTGGCTGTCTACCAGGCATGGCTCTACTTCCCTCTGTCTTTGGTCCACTAGTGGAATTTTTGCCATTATAGCCATTTATGACATTAAAGCCAACAAAGTATCAAATTAGTTGTCACTTTTCTACATCAGATGTAGAATCAGGATGTATTCAACCAAATAATGTCTATTAATGGTGGCCAGCAAGATCCTTCATCTAGAAATACCACAAAGTTGTGGGTGGCTGTCCAGAGGGTATGGTTCAAAGTCCTTCGATCTTCTGTCCACTAATGGAACCGATGCCACACTGATGGTGCAACACAATACAAGCTCCTGTCCCATGACTTTTGTCCCATGTCAGGTTCTATCACTATTTTGATACTTACTTCTCAGTCTTTCTCTGTAATATTTTAACACAGCGCTGTAGAGTCAAGTTCTTTACAGGAATCTTAACAGATTTTATGGATGTTTATACATTTTATTTTTGCTTATTTATTTTTTCAGTCATATTAAACAGATTCTTAGCAAGCGTGAAGGCTTCTTTCTGCTTCATGCACTACTTCATGACCGGTTTGGTTTCATAATGGATTTTCAGGGGGTCAAAGAAGGTGACTCCCTGGCAGCTGGCCTGCTGGACAATGCAATGTGTCACAGGAGATTTAGGGTTTATGTTGGTGTGACCTCATTTTTTTCCCCTGCAGGTCAGGTTGGTCAGCAGCCAGAAATCAGTCAGAAGTTAGTTAATGTGCTTTTAATTGTGAGGTTTTGAGGCAATGAATGTCATGATACATTCAAAAGACTTGAACATCTCTAGGATTATTTAAATTTCATTCATGTTTCATCCCCTAGAAGCAGACAGAAAATCAAGCCTGTTGTGTCTTTTATTAAACACAGCCACTAGACTCCTCACCACGGAACTGATACAGATTTCAGTCAAGAACAAACTGCTCATGAACTCTGTAGATGATTGAGCACTAGAGGTCAGCACAGGGGCCAGGATTTTTATGCACAGCCACACAGCATTTTTACTCAGGGGAAATCCTCCTCCTCCTCCTCCTCCTCCTCCTCCTCCTCTTCTCTATTTATGTAACAGAGAACAGCACATCTCTCAGGCTTCTCTCATATTCTCTCTTACCTCTGAACCAAACCGATCCGCTCATGAAGCCAGAAGAAAGAGGAAGACATAGTGGAGGATAGTGTGGAGGAAGAGTCGAGAAGCTCCACATTATTCTGGCTAAGGTGGGCTTTGTCAGCAGGCATTTGGAAAGAGCAAACGAAAAAGATATTGAATTAGGGAGGCGTGAGGAGGAATGCAAAGTAGAGAACTCTCCTAAAAACTCCACATTACTGCTGTGAATTACAGTGGAAATCCTGCTGTAAGACACTGTATCCCCTACAACTGCTGTAAAGGTTAAGTTTGAGAACCTTTTATTCCTTCATCTGCAGTTCACATCACATGTGATTTTAGTTTTAATGGACTGTGTTATTTGTTCCACAAAATGGAACCTCATCCCTAACTCCTCAACTCGTCTCAAAAACACTGGAAGGAGCACCATCGTTCCAGAGAATTCGGATTTGCAGCTCCACAGCTCAATGCTGGGAGCTTTATACCCCTGTACTGCACACCTGTAGCACAGCTCCACAAAAGAGGAAGGGGTTCTCCTCTAGAACCAGGGTTTAGGATAAGGATTAGGTTAAGTTTAGGTTATGTTTAAGGTTGGGTTAGGATTAGGGTAAGGGATAAGTTACATTTAGGCTTAGGTGGAGGTGTCGCCTCAGATAATATAATTAATAGTTAATAATTAATATAATGGTTCATTTTCTGCGTGTATGGTTTGGATCAGTAATTTGTGTATGTGCACAAGGGTCACTCCTAAATTTTCTCGCATGCGTTGGCCTGCTTGCAGAATTGTGCAGGAGAATGAACGTATGGTATATGTCTGAATGCATCTTAAATGGTTCTTCCAGACAGGATGGGGTTCTGTAGATGTAATCTAGTTGTGTTTGATTGAACTGTTGTAATTAATGGTTGTGTGATCATACTGCTGACCTAAAAATATATAATTTGCTACAATTTAACTGTAATTTTTCCATTAAACAGCAGCAAGTAGACCACTGCTGTACGTCACCACAGAACTAAGACTTGGTAAATAGTACTGACAGTACAGCTGGTCAGTGCTTTATATCTAATTTATTGTAAGAACTATATGCACTCCTGGTACTATACTGTTACCACCAAGACCAAACTTCAGGGTCTGTAATGCTAGCTTGATGGTGTCCTTCAGATGATGGGAGGATGAGCCATCAAGCCATTAATATACACTCTCCCACCATCGTCAGCTAGCTGCACACACTGCCCTTCATGGGCGAGTGGAGAAGACTGCAGACAAGCAGTATGTGCCAGCTCAGATCAGTTTTTTTTCTCCTTTCCCTCTGCTGTCCTCTCTGCTCAGGCTTCAACAGGGACACCCACATTGCCAAAGTGAAATGTTTGTAGTGGGCTGAAGTCCAAAGTCAAAGGAACACACAAATATGGAATGTGTAGATGTTTTTAATATGGCTTTGATACTTTTCTACATTTGTAAAGGGAAATAAGAATTGAATAATTTATGTAGAGTATAAAAATATGTGTTCTCTCAGGTGAGGGGTTGCCAGCAGGTCAAATCAAGTGTCCTAGAAGAATATGGCAGATCTTTGTAGACGGGTGCCAACCTTTTTAAACAGAGCTCTGAGTTTGCACACCTTGCAGGTTTTGAATCGGACTGTTTTACTGTGTCCATCTATAGTGTCACCATCTTCGATCACTGTTTCTTTCTCTACCAGCCATGGCGTCCACACTCCTCCATGGAGCTGGGGGTCAGCCATCGGGTCATCTGGAGGGTTTCTGGCTGGTACAGCTGTCCGGTTGTACTCAGCTATCCTTGAGAGCAGCAGCCTGACTACTTCAGGGCGAGCCTCTGCCAAGTCTGACCTTTCATAGGGGTCAGCAGTGATGTTGAAGAGCCAGACAGATTTGCCCCGCTGGTCCTGTCTCTTCTCCATGCCCTGCCATTGTTGCGGACCCCTTGGGAAGATCTGAGGGGGGAACCAATCCCCATCACCTACGTTCCCCGTCAAAAGCTTCCAGTCACCCACCCGAATGGCTGCCCGCACTCCAGTGTCCCAGATTCCGAAGCCATTGACCGTTAACAGCCTGTGGTCAACCTCTCCAGGACGGCGTGAGACAGGGTCAATGTTGAACAGGATTTCTGTCCGTGGGCAAGGCTGACGATTACTGATGGCCTCCCAAACATTAAAGCCATCTAGATGATGAGTGTCTGGCTCTGGTGATCTCGCCAAAGCCAGCAAGGTGGGATACCAGTCTGAGACATGGATGAGAGCATGGTTGACCACTCCTTTTTTCTCCAGCAGAGGACTGTGGACAAATCCAACTGCCCGCACGCCTCCCTCCCAGTATGAGCCCTTTCCCCCACGCAGGGGCCAGTTGCAGCCCCCTGAAAGAGGCTGCCCGCCATTATCCGAAGAGTAGATGAGTACAGAGTTGGGATAGTAACTGCGATCTTGCATCTCCCTCACTATTTCCCCCACTGCCTCGTCCACCCCGCTCAGCATGGCAGCATAATGTCGCCGTGGCTGGTTTCCGAGGGAGTTGTAGCGCTGTAGGAGGTGGGCAGGAGCTTGTAAGGGTGTGTGAGCAGCCTGAAGGGCCACATAGAGGAAAAGAGGCTTCCGTCTGTCATGAGTCCGCAAAATCTTTTTCACCCTAAGGACAATATATAAAATTCCATAAGACACAAAATGATTAAACGTTAGGGCAAAACTATGAAATGCTATTTGAAAGCACAATAAAGGGTAGCTAATCAGAACAGATGCTATACAAAATACATAAAATCAAAACTACAATGTTAGTTTGTCACTGTTGGATCAAATCTAACAGTATCCTGATTTTACAGGTGGAGGAATAAACCCTCGTAACGTCCAGTGGAAGAATTGTTAAAGATTTTATTCAATTTCATTTTGGAGCATTTCTGGTGGTACAATCATCAAAATATAAGAAAATCACAGACTCCCATTATGTCAAAACATGAGAAGCAATAAAAAGGGAGATACAAGGTTTTAAAATGACAACAATTTGACATGCAAACACTTTTTGCATACTGGTCAGGCCCTGGTGGCACACATGATTTCCTTATGCAGCCATTAACAATTTGAGAAAATAAATGAACAAGGCAAAATGGCCACTTAAAAATATACTGTTCAATTCTGTCACCTCTCTGTGTACAAGCGTGTTGAGTAATTGCCACTCAGCTCCCAGGCTGGCCGTTCTCCATCATGCAGATCAAAGCCACAGGCCTCTGGTCCGTCACAGCTCTGGAAGTTAAAGTGGTCACCACTGCCCGTTAGTGAGCCCAGGAAGCTCTGGAAGCCACGGGCAGTCGGCAAACACTCAGGCCGACAGAAGCCCAGGTGCCACTTGCCCACCATGTGTGTGCTGTAACCAGCCTGGCGCAGCCTCTCAGGCAGAGTGGGTGTTTCAGGGGGCAAGCAGAGGGGCTGGCGGGAGCGGATGATGGAGTGTTGGAGCCCTGTGTGGATCTGATACCTGCCAACATCCATGAGAGGGAGGAACTCTCATAAGTACGCAAGCTTCATAGATGTTAGAATTCATAGTACTTGATGGATAATGCATAGTACTTACTGAATAATTCATACTGAATGCTTAACAATTCATAGTACTTACTGAATAATTCAGAGTGGTTATTGAATCATTTATAGTAGTAACGGAGTCATTCATAATAGTAACGGGATAATTAGTGTTTGCAAAAAATAATATGAATTACTTTTCTGAATAATTTATAGTAGTTACTGAATAAGTCACAGTGGTTCATGGATACATTTTAAGATGACCTGAGGCCATTAAATTAGGGATGAAGAGTAAATATAACAATATTCAAGAATAATATATATTATAATGCAGGTGCAAATTTCAACACACAATAACTCTCTGTCTGTATCCTTTTTTTTTCTTTTTTTCTTTTTTTTAAAGGAATAAATTAAAAGCATGTCATGTCCAAAATCAATACAGGAGCAAAAAATATAATTTAAGCTCATAAAAAAATCTTAAAACGTGAACAACCATGAAGTTGCATACAAGAGAAGGAAGAAAACAACAGAAAACGGGTTTAACAATTGTATGGAAAAAAATGCTGCATTTTCAATACAGCAGGGGGGACATTCACGGCAGTGAACTAAACTAGCCATCTGGCTGCATCCTGTCTGTTTTACTGTTTATAGCTCTGCTGTACTCTTTTTTTAAAAGGCCTTTGTGCTAATTTATTTTGTTCTGAAAGGTAATCAGCTTATGCAGCTCAAAGAATTTGAATATCATGAATAACATTCTGCTCATAATTTTAATTGAAAATGTGAATATATAATATATTCATTACGTGTAATGTGAAATATTTTTTTTGCCTTTAATGACCTTTTGATCAGTATGACTTATAGCTTATGGGAATAAAACAAACAACAGTATCTAAAATTATTAGACTTTCATTTTGAGTTATTTTGAGTAAATGACTGTTTAATTAGTATCAATATTGTGCTTAGTTCAGCACATGCAACCACAATCGGAGGGAAGACAGCTGACCTTACAGCTGTCCAGAAGACAAACACCGACATCCTCCACAAAGAGTGTAAAACGCAACAGGGATGATCACAGCCGTGAGAGGATGGTCAAGTAAAGTCAATCCAAGAAGTTGAGAGCTTTACACGGAGTGAACTGAGTCTGGTGTTAGGGCTTCCAGAACTACCACTTACTTAGCACCACCCCACAGTGCCAAAACTACAACCAAATTTACATTTAGGGCTGATGCCCTTCTCCAGTGCGACTTACAAAAGTGCTTTGCTGTTCACTCAGAAAATGGTTTGCTGACCATGATATTTGCTTCCTCCAGGCCACCAGGCTGCTAAACAGTGTTCCAGTCCACAGTAGGCCACAGCTCATCTCACCTGCCTCATCACACCACAAAGCTACAGCTACATTTAATTCTACACCCAGTGCATGTACATATAATTCAAACTTTACTTTCATAGTTTCAGTGCAATAATGTATAGTGTTAATGTGTAAATAGTCTGTTTACGTCACATATTCTTTCTCTTTATTATCTATTTTTTATTTCTCTCTTACTACTTTGAGGTACTTGCACCCAAGTTTTTCACTCACCCTTATCCTGTGTAATGTCACGTGACAATGAAATTGATTTGATATTACTGCGCTTGACTGGCCAGACAACTCCGTAGCGAATCTCTGGGGTACAGTCACGACAAAGACAAGAGACACCTGGCTCCTAGTTTCTTGCATTTACTGTTTTTTATCAGCTCCACTGACCAAACAGCAGCACTTTGTAGTTCTATAATTAAAGACTGTAGTCCGTCTACATCTTCTCTGCATACTTTACATACCATTCTCCCAGATCTTCAACGGACAGGACCCAACAGGACCACCACAGAACAGGTATTTTTTGGGTGGTGCAGTGACATTGACACAGTATTAGTGTGTTAGAGTGTGTTGTGCTGGTGGTTGTGGGCAGTGTCCTGTGAGTACTGATGAAGGAAGACTGCTAAGATGATTGCTGTGTCTGATCCACTCGTACCAGTGCCACACACACTACCACCACGTCAGTGTCACTGCAGTGCTGAGAATAAACCACCACCCAAATAATACCTGCTCTGTGGAGGTCCTGCAGGGTCCTGGACAAGTAGGTTAATAAAGTACGCAGAGAAACAGATGGATTACAGTCTGTAATTATAGAACTATTAGCTATTAACTATTAACTCCTAGCTAAGGCCTTTACGTAGGACTTCACTCACCGTCCAGTCATGAGCTGGCTCCGAGATGGAGAGCAGATGGGCTGGACATAGTAATTCTCCAGCTTCACCCCTTCAGCAGCCAGCTGGTCCAGTACAGGCGTGTGGATGTCTGAGCCATGGTAGCCCACGTCACTGTAGCCCTGGTCATCCACCATCACAAAGATGATGTGTGGGGGGACTTGAGCCTTGCCTGGTGTCTTTTGGTAGGCCAGCCCCAGCCGCATGCACAAGAGGCAGCCCATCACTGCCACACAAAAACCTGTCAAACCAGGAGGCCAGGCTGCTCTCATGTCCATCGCTTGGTCCAGTTAGTCTCTTACTTGGCTGTGGCTAGAATATCCTTCCACCTGACAGAGGAAACAGAAGGAGTCTGATGCTATCTGGTCACAACACCTGAGAATGTCAAATGAAATGTCACAAAGAAGGTGTGAAGGCCCATATTCCTGAAGGAAACTGGTTACAGTCAGACTCCGTGTGACTGAAGCAAAACCAAACGCTGACGTCCACTGTGAAGGAGAGGGGAGAAAACCAAGCAAATGCAGGTTCTCTTTAACAGGAGCCTGCCACATTCCTCAATCTCAAGAGGCGCCTCTACAGAGAGTCCAGTAGAACAGGGCACACAGAAAGCCAGCATCCCAGACACATTTACTCAAACAATCATTCCCACTTTTCTTATTAGGGTTCTTTGATGCCCTTTAAAGTGGGTGCATATGGTGCAGTAGAGTAAAATGAGGTAAACCGTTTAATAAAGCCTGGACTGTTTCGAGACGTGACATTCAGAGAAACAGAACAGTACAGTCCTCTAATGCGATAGATCTTGTCTAAAAACATTTCCCACACAAAGCTCTAAAGAACTGTGCTTTCCGTTTCTGCTCAGTATGACTCAGATCTGTCCTTGTGTTGGACTGCATCATATCAGTGGAAGAACTGAACTTTAACTCTTGGAAAATTTAGACATGAAACTCTAACAGTGTGATGGAAAGATTAAAGCTGGGACAAGCGCACAGGGAAAGCTGGACTGAAACTCTGGGATTATTGGATTTCTGTTAACTTTGGCATTATTCTCCTCAAGGATTTTGCCTCATTTCTCATGCTATCAAGATCTGATAGTGTAGACAAACAGAGAGAGAGGGGTAGGTAGACAGGCTGGTATGTAGCTCAGCAAGTGAACACACACACACACACACACACACACACATATATAATATATATATATATATATATATATATATTCACACATCAGTCAGAAAGTGTTATTTGTGCTAGTGTTATTTATTTACACATGCATTTCTGAACAAACTGAGAAATAAAAAAACTGGCAGTAAAAGTGAAAACAAGCAAGAGTAAAAAAAGTACTTCAGCATGGTCTTGGCTTTTGATATATTCACGTTATTTAATCCCTGCCTATGAATATGTAGAAAAAGTAACGTAACGTAATTCCCGTTTCTGAAGTTATGGATGGAAAAGCATGATGTCTGGGAAAAATGGACAAATCTCTCAAAGGCACACTGTCCATTCTATGAGACAGAACAGAAGCTGGCAGCAGTGAAGGTTATAGCCCTCTACTGTATAACAAAAGCAGGGCGCCAGTGATGGGCCCAGCTGAACAACACAAACCAGCACACGTAAAGCAGTTACAGAGCAGGAAGCCGTGGTGAAAAAGGAACGTCTAAGTGCTGCTAAATGGCCATAATCATGAATGAATCATATTGACGTAGATTATTAGAACAGCAAACTCAAATTCAGGGAAGAAAACAGTGAAACAAGAGTCGCCTTCTGCGAGAGATGTGTGGTTCATCTGATGCCGAGGCCATCAGAGGGGCTATCGACCGCACCTCAGCTTCACCCTGCCAGCCCCTCTCCTACTGTGCACAGAGGAAATCAATGCAACAAAAATGAGCCCATTTCCTACATTAGCCTAAAGTATACGACAGTCGCACCCAGCAGGGAAACTCGGCTATCCCTGAGATGAGAGAGAAGATGAAAGGAGGAGAGAGCACTGTGAGGAAAATGATTCAATGATTCAAATGTGTACATCATTCCCACATTAATAATATATAGAGTATCAACACGGTTACTGTCAGGCGTAAACTGAAAGAACACTGGTGATGTAGTAGTGTTAATTCCTGTCGAAACCATTCCGCCCAATCCTGCTCATTTAAAGCAGCACTCCAGATACAGGCCTCATCCAACACTGCTACTGTAGCAGAAACACACCAGTTCCAGGCTCCCAGGCATTAGTGTGCTGGCTGCAGGCCTCTTCCAATAGTGCTACCATGACGTGCACCCTCCACATCTTCCCATCTAACAACGTATATATGGCACTATTATTTAAATATGTGCTCTACATCTAAACACTCTGAGGCCAAAGCTGGATCCTTCACCAGGCAGGATCACATGAAAAGCCACGTATAAGACATAATAGATGTCATATTCTATGCAACAGCCCCTTTTTCAAAATAAAGATCACAGGTTTCCCTTCCCGTTATTCAAATGCTACTGAAGATTCTAATGCAAGCAACAGCGGTTTTGGCAAAACTAGGCTCGGCTGTTTTTTCTCGTCCAGCCTCTGTTTGAGCAGCCGTTGTGAAGAAGGACTGTGTAGGAGCAGCAAGTGGAAATATAGATGTGAGGTCAGCCTTCTGTTAGGTCAAAGCACAAACACACAGCAAATCCAATCACTCGCCTTCAGATGACAAACAGCAAATCAGATCAAAACCTTGTAACTCAATTGTCTGTTTGAGTTTGATGTTTTACACCAAACCTCGAAAAACAAAGGTGCTACAAAACGTTCTTTGACATATAAGTCTCAGTTCTTGCTCCATAATGAACCATGGTCTTGTTCTATTGATGCAAAGGTTCTTTACACTCACATATGTATTAGAAACCAGGTTCTTTATGTCATTAAAAGCAGTTCTTCTTTGGGATCACTCAAAGAACCCTTTGTAGCACTTTCATTTTCAGAGTGTTTTTGAGATTGTGGACATTTCATGAAGAATGGATCCATCCTTCCATCCATTCATTTATTTATCCATTTTGTCCAGTTCAGAGTTATAGTGGGTTCAGTCTTTCAATGGTCAGTGAATGTTTTTTTTTCACTTTTCTAAAAGGTTGTGAGGTTTTGTCCCAACAGTGACAATATATAGCACCTCAGAATACTTTGAACAGAGGATACTTTGGGAAATGCTTTGACATTGTTGCAATGATATTCGATTTCTATTGACTATTTAAAGTAGCATCACACACTTTTTATGCAACTGGGATGCTTTTACAGTTAGGACTGTAATTGACCTTTGCTCCACTGCAGTAAATATAAATTGCACTAAGAGCTCCCTGCTCATGGACTGTGTACACATGCACTTGTTGACAGGTTGAAAGATACAGAACCAGCATCTGAAAACGAAAGAATTATGTTGACTCACTCTGTGAAGTAACATCACAGGATTTTACACAAATATGACCCATTCTCTGGAGAGATTCCATGCAGCACCACCAAAGTTGAACAATTTAGTAGCAGCATTCTGGACCTGGAGTGATAGACAAGAGACCGAGATGTCATTCTCTCTTTAAAGGTCATTTTAAGGTCAACTTGCCACATGCAGACTTAAAGCACATTTATGATTGTCATTATGTCACCAGTACTTCTGGGGAAAAAAACAAAAACAATACACATAAAAAACAAAAAAACAAAAAACAAAAACAAAAACATGCACCTTTAAGAGGGTGTGTTTTTTCTTCTCTTCTTCTCTTAAACTACAAAAGCATTTATGCAAATGTTAAATATGAACTACTAATGTTCTGGAAACGTAATTTGTTTGCAAGCATCAGAAAACCTGAATATCAAGAGGCAAGATCTGCAGTGTATCATGCTGTTTTATTCCCCCCCCCCCCCCCCCATATTGCCCACCCTTACACGTGTCCACTGCATCCCGGATTCATAAAAAATATCCCACAGTTGGGAATGTTCAATAGGCCAAGCTGTAACAAAATCACAGGCATTGTGAGATATGACAGAATTTAGAAAATCACATTCATCCCCAGTGGAAGATTACATTGCAGGGAGTAATAACTCGCTCTGAGCCTTGATGACGACTGTGCACACAGGGGCCACTTTTACCACCGAGTTCCCATCCAGGACAAGAGCAGACATACGTCTCTGTCAGTGCGGTGCACTGTGGTTATATAGTCACATTTACTGAGTAGCACCATGAGTTATTTGGTGGCCCAGCAGCCAGTCTTGGCAATAAAGCATTATAGAGTGGGTAGAGGGAGGCAAGAAATGTCCTGGGTGTTTGATTATGAGTGAATAAAAGAAACCAGAGCAGCAACATATAAACTGCATTAGCCTGTACTGACCCCATGTGGATACAGAAGGTGTTGCACTAAAGCAAGCATTGACGATTTAAACCAGAAACACTATGTCAAAGGAAGGGTTCCTGCTCATTTGCTCATGCATTATTTTAAGATGTTCCACGTGCTTAAACAGAGAAGCAGAGATTTTTAGTCACAGATGTTATTCATAATGGTTGCTACAGTGTTATGTGGTTGCTGTAGTATCCGATATCACTGCTGTGGTGGTCTTGAATAGTTGCTAGGTGGTTTTATAGGAAAGCCCAGGCCTGGAATTCCAGATTCCTACACAGATTAACCTGCTCTAACAGAGGCACCAAACCTGGCATCTAACAGGCGAGTTCAATCAGGTGTGCCTGAGCAGTGAAAAGGACAAAACTGTGTGGGAATCCGGCATTCCAAGACCAGGGCTGTTTGTCAATGTGTTCTTCCCTCATATCTTCCAATGTCCAAGCTGCAATCCAATACTCAGGAACACGGTTACCAGGAACAGTTCAGGTTCCTGGATTTGTTTTTGTTCCACCCTGAAAACTGAGGATGCAGAGTGGGCTCTTGCTGGCAAGAACGAATAGAGGAAAAAAAGGAATTCAGCACTGTTGCAATGGCAAAATTGTACATTTTTAAGTGTATTTTAAATAAACAGTACAACTGGGTCTGTTTTTTTTTTTTTATTTAAATGAGGCAGAAAATGGGTAGTAAAGTTGCCTTATATTTGTTCATTTGATACAAGCAATAATTGTTTATTTTGTTTGTTGTTACCTGTGGTAGGCTTAGCTAAGTTGGTTCATATTACATCTCAAAAGTCCTGTTTCTTTTTGTTCTTACGAGTCCATAATTCATGTTTACCCCAAATGTTTTTTCCCCTTCTCCTGTAAAGTTTTCCTTTTGGAAAAGGTTTTCACATGACAAAACGTATCAACTCATTTATTTATTCATTCATATACTGATCAGCGGAACACTGAAGTATTCATAATGCACAATAAGGGAAATTAGGCAGAACTGTTAGGTTTCTTGCAAATATAGTGTTACAGATTATGGCTGCAACCAAATACTGAGAGCACATTAATTAACCCTTAACATGAGAAAAAAAATAATGGTTTGCATTATCTTTGAGCATTATTATTATTTTTCCTCTCAAATATTGTGATAATGGGACAGGCTAGGCTGGCCACAGTGGTGCAGTTTTATCACAGCACAATGCCACATATGTTTGGAAGCAGTGTGCAATTGGGCAAGCTGACTTCAGGAATGTCCACCAGAGCTGATGCCTGAGAACTGAATGTTCATTTCTCTACCATAAAGCCATCTTCCAAAGGCATTTCAGAAAACATCCAACCAGCTTCATAACCACAGGCCATGTGTAACCACACCAGCCCAGGACCTCCATATTCAGCATCTTCACCTCCAAGATTGTTTGAGACCAGACACTCGGACAGCTCAAGTATGGCATGTTGGAGAGGTGTTCTCTTCACAGTGGAATCCCGGTTTTCTCTGTAAAGGGTAGATGGCAGACTGCGTGTATGGCATTGTGTGGGTGAGGGCTTTGCTGATGGCAATGTTGTAAACTGAGTGTCTCATGGTAGCGGTGGGGTTATGGTATGGGCAGGGCAATGAACACGGGTGCATTTTATTGATGGCATGTTGAATGCACAGAGATACTGTGACAAGATCCTGGGGACCATTGTTGAGCCATTCATCCATGACCATCACCTGATGATGCACAGTCCTGGGTTGCTGAAAACATCCCAGTTGCGTGGCCAGCATACTTACCGGACATGTCACCCATTGAGCGCACACACACACACACACACACACACACACACACACACACACACACACACACACACACACACACACACACACACACACACACACACACACACACACACACACACACACACAGTACTTGATTGGTCAAGTATTTCGAAGGTCAGTTTATGACATTGTAAAGTCCCACTTGTCTGCTAACATTTCACACACACAGCTGAAGAGAAAAGAATTTAAAGAAAGGCACACATGCATTTCCAACCTCTCTAAGTGTTTATTAGAGATGATACAGTGTTGGGTGTTTTTAAAAGTTTTTTTACAAAAAAACCAAAAAAAAAAACAAAACAAAAAAAAACAACAACAAAAAAACAAAAAAGTAGACAGCAACTCATGTTTTCAGGACATACCACAGGTTCACGGTGCAGCCCTTCTCCTCTCTCTCTCTCTCCCTCTCTCTTTTTCTCACCCTCAGTCACTCAGCTTCTTACACAGAACAGAACTGCCACGGCTTTAGGATGAACTACCTGTCATCTGGCCACAGTGTACACGTAGAATTAAGACTGAGATGGAGGGAAAAGTGCATGTTAAACGTAAGAATGGGCATTTCGGAAGCTAATCGTTTATTAAAGACAGACACTGCCAGCATTATGATTGAAAATTAGACTTTACGTGTCCCTACCTCACTCCACTCTTGCATAATACGTACAAGTCTGGAACTTCTCTGTGCATAGTGCCTGTGTGGGGAGAAGAGAGGGGCTGCCGACAGGGGTGATTTACATGCCCAAGTCAAACAGAGCTGCGAGTCCTGTACACTAATGCTGTCCCGACTGAGCTCATATCTGCTCCATCATGATCCACCCATCCAGACCCAAAATATACAACGCTTTAAAATGTACAATGTTTTACAATCATTCCTCTGAAGAGATGAGCAAGGCTAGCATGTGTGTATCAATTATTCACTCCTGTTGCTAGTTCATTCATGCTGTCCAGGCCTACAGTGTAGCCAGGTCCTGGTGGGAAAGGTCAGTATTTAAGACAGAAGGGAGTAGCTCCTGTATGAGACTACAATCACCAGTATTCTCCAGAGTCTCACAAAGTTCAGACAGGACAAGTGAACACGTATGAGCATCATGGCCAGGAGAAAGGCTAATCTCTGCAGTCCACTTATGCCCTTTTGCCATGATGGCACACCCCATCTCATTCACTGTCACTATAGTGTTTCAGTACTATAGTGTTGCATGGAGGAGCAGGAGGAGTTGAGGCAGCCCCGAGTGTCTCTCATGTTCCTTGGAGTCCTGTGTATGCGTGTGTTTGTGTGGTTGGGGATTCAGTGGCCTGGGGCCAAGCACCGCTGTCTCAGCTCCAGCTGCTGCTCTGGAGCTCCTCTCTAAGCCACGAGGGAAGCGTCTGCGCCAGTCGGTTCAGGAGCCGCAGGAGCTCCAGGTTATGCTCCCGGTAATATTCCATCAGGAAGGCACGCGTCTGTCACAACACATCAAACACACACACACACACACACACACACACACACACACACACACACACACACACACACACACACACACACACACACACACACACCTTCTCAGGGGATTTCAAGTCCAAAACACAGAGACTGTTTGCACACAGATTAAAAGTGAGTCCAGGCTTAAGAAGTGCCTGAAAAAGTAGCCAATGACATTAAGATTTAAGATCAATTCAAACCTACAGAACATATCAACAAAACGATACTATAGGGAAACTCTTTCTGTGGCTTTGAGGCACATAAATACTTTGGCTTTTGACAAAACTAATGATATGCATGTTTTGCAAATGCACATTTATTGGCAGCAGAGAGATGAACTAAAAATGCCACACCATTCCTTATTTGATGGAATTCAAAAACTTCCAAAAAGTCTTCCTTTCCTGATTAACACTGCAAAGAACTGATTCAGTGCAAGTACTTCAAAAGTGTATTCAGCGAGAGCAGATTTTAAGAGAACATGAACAAAAATTGAAAAGGCAAGCTTTAAACAAGAGTCAGAGGGCAGAAGATCCCTGGAGCATCATCTGAGAGCCAGCATGACGCCTGTGGAGAGAGCGAGAGCAAGCTCTAATGAATGGACATAACCTGCTGTACCTCAGGTGCCATTTCTGGATATTTCCTGCCTTTGCTCTTCCCCAGACACTTGGGACGACCTCCCTCTATCCTCTGGCACCAGAACCCTTTGCTCTCATCAAACCTGCACAAGCGCAGAGAAAAGTAAGAGATTAAAAATGTGCAGATTAAAACATTCCAATTTGATGGTACAGAAACAGTGTTCTGGTGTTCATTTCATACTTAACTGTACCAACATCACTGTTAAACTGCTTAGGTCTGCACGGTGTTGGTCAATACAAGCTCTACACGTGGACACAGAAGCCACAAATGTACATGGTTGGCATAGAGGACTTACATGAGAGCCTGAGTGTAGTTGAAGATGGGAGTGATCCCGAGGAACCTCTGGATGCCCTCCATCACCAGAGCAGGGTTGGAACGAAGTAGGGCTCCATCTACTATATACAGCTGTGAGAAAGAAAAGCACAGATTACTCACAACGACTGCATAGATATTTCACTTGCTTAGATTATAATGTCTCTATCTACAAAGTGACATTGGCCCAAATACCATGGGCATATCATTTGCTGTCAGTTAAATGCAGATACTCAAGCATTTAGAGTCTCAAACCCTCAGTACCAATAAGGATTTGCAGTTTAAGGAACGGTAAGTTAAAGTAAGTGGCTTTACCTGTCTGGACTGAAAGTGCAGTAACCATCGCTCCAGGTGAGTGGAGTACTCTCCAGGCTTAAGGCTACGGCTCTGAAGCACCAGGAGCTCCTTTGGGGAGGACGGCCCTGCTGTCACCACCTGGTGGAAGGTGTGGTTTATGGCAGCAGGGTCTTGATGAGCTCGCTGGTGCTATAATAACATAAATGAAACAAAGAGCTGAGTCACAGTACAGCACAAGGTCACTATACCAATAGACCTCACACCAAGGTGAACATAAAATGCTACAATTCGACATAAATCCACATCATCATAATACTGTGAAAGTGTGTGTGTGTGTGTGTGTGTGTGTGTGTGTGTGTGTGTGTGTGTGAAACAAAGAAAGCTGCTGTACCTGATACCAGGAATAGGCTCTGTCGGCTGGGTTTATAAGCACAGCGATGATCTTGGCTCTGGGCAGTAAGGCTGCAGCCCTCTTAGGGGCCACGTCTGTGTCAAAGTAGTTGGCACTTTTCTCAAACATGAAATCGGTACTCACATTTGAGGGAAAGGGAAAGAAGTCCATATACCTGCATGTGATGAACAGATGAGTCAAAGCCTTAAATATGTGAAAGAAAGTGGAAGACAGACATACATGCGTAATGTTTGCCGTACATAACAAATGTCAGCTAAAATCATAGTAAATTAAAAGTCCTGTTGAGACGACGTGTGAAATGCAAACGGAAAGACAGCAGTTTACCAGTCAATGCCGTTATGATAGTTGGGACCATTGAAGAACTGAATCTCCTCAAAAGTGACAGGACTGGGAAAGTTGCTAGTGATGGCTGGGTGAAGGGTGAGGAACGAGTGCAAAGCTGTGGTTCCTGAGGGCAAGAGGCACACGGTTAAAGTGTCACAAGCTTCAGAATCTTCACAAGCTTCACAGACTTCATAGCTTTTTGACAAGACTAAATATAATCCTGAATTAAATAGAACCTCAAGCACACTCAAGAAGTTGCATGAAAGAAATATTTTTGTTTTGCTGCAAATGCAGAGCTAAATGCTTTTATATCACACATGAAAGGTCAAATGAAATATGAATGAAATATGTTAATGCATTTATCCAAAGGTTAGGATTAAGGTTGAGCTGAATGGATTTAAATACAGAATAAATACATATTTCCTTTTGCCATCATTCTTTAATACAATCTGGGCTTATTCATTTTTTTTAAATTATTTTATTATAATACAATATTGTGCTTGTTGGTTCCTGACATGAAAGAGTATGGGATGCCCTGTATACGCATATTATAAATGACTGATGATGCATCTCACCTGTTTTTTGGGGACCAATAACAAGAAATTTAGGAAGCCGGTCACACGTCTTTTCTTTGGACCAGATGTCCTTGTGTCTCTTGTCATGACAGGGGTTCTGAAAGATTCAAAGGTGGCTAATGAATGCACAATGAAGTCACAAAGGCAGCTGACGAGAGATGGTATAGACAGAAACAACATATTTGCTGTACTGGATGCTACTATTCATTAAAAATAACACCACAGAATTTACTGTTTGTAATCTCATGCTTTATTGATTTGTATTCATTATGTTTTGTGTTTATGATTAATTGCCAAATTTACTATTTTAATCTACTTTAATCAATTATCATTCCCAAACACCACACTCCCCCTACCCCGATTCTATCAGTGCAGGGAGACTGAAGGCTGGCATGCATTTCTTCCCAGTTACATGATGCCAGTTAACTACATCTTTTCGAACTGCTGCTAATGTGACTTTAGCACACTCTGTGGTCAAGACAACTGTCAATTCTGTTGACAGCTAAGGGAGAAGAAGGATCATCCATCCCAACCCAGACACAAGCTACATGGGACTTTAAGTTAAGGAAGTCTATGGCATCACCAGGGATTGAGAACCAGTGATCTCCTGATGAAGGGGGCAACACTTAGACAGCTGTGCCACTTGGGTGCCATGAGACCTCTATTTTTACACTTGCTCTAGGAAGAAGACAGGTTATTTTTGTTGCTGACAGTGATAAGTGTTTATCTTCTTTCTGACTGATTGACTGGAATTCTACAAAACTGGCATTCCAGCTGCATTCTTGAAATATCATTAACACGTTGAACAAGCAACATTTGTGATACAGATTCACAAAATGCAACTCGTGTTCCTTGTTAAAAGTCTCAAAATCTGCAAATAAACATCACAAATAAAACCCTTGAGTTACATTTGAGTTTGTGCTGTTCCTGGCAGCAGTACTAAGCAGCAACAGGGACCAAAAAAAGTACACCAGAGCCAGTATCACAAAGCACAGCACTACCCTGAGCATATTACTGCATAACTACTCTGTGTATGAGTGTGTGCAGCTTCTTACCTGCCACAGAGGATCCCTCTCCTCTGGAAAGATCTGGAAATATTTTTCTGCCAGTTCCAGAGGTGGCAGAGTCTGCAACCGCAGGTTAGTCCAACACTGCACAAACTTCACCAGAGACTCAAAGGTATAGAGACCCAGGCGATCGTTGCCATAGTTAGACAGATGAGTCATGAAGATGCTGATCTGTAGGTGGCATGAGGAGAAAAGAGATCTGTAAACAAAAATCCTAAGGTATTTTATGTCCCTGATTGGAATTAAGCCTGGTTCTGGGCTTCTTAGCATTCTGAACAGCATTTCCCAATGGAAAATAAGTCAGTCCTTAACTAGGCTTACTCCCTGTCTAAGAGAAGGTCTCATCACAAAGATCTCACAGAGATTAAAGTGCAATGGTTCCTTAAAGATCAAATACTTGTTAGCTTGTAACATGACATGCAGACAGAAACATCACTGTATGCGGTGAAAACAAAACCCACACAAAAACTCGGTGCTGCCTGTGATTACTTACAGGGTTGAGGAGGACAGTGAGGAAAAGCTCTCCTCCTCGGATGCTCTTGTCCAGTTCACGAGAGCCTCCTGGGTATTCATTATAGAAGATAGTGTGGGTGAAAAGACCGCATGTCTGCCTGGGCAACACCTGCACATAGGAACATGGAGAAAGAGTGAGCTGCTGAGCTTTCTTAAGGAAACTTTATTTTTTCCTTACTTTCATTATCACAATACAGATACAAAGAGAGCGGACAGAGCAAAGTCATATAATGCACCCAGGAAGCAGTACGATCTTGCTCATGGGCATAACAGTAGCTAGAACGCATTGACAGTAAAGTGGAGATGAATATGCTGAGCACCAACCAGCCCTACTGTGCAAGAGGACCAGCAGAGTGCTGGGTGATCTGACGTGAAATCAATATTGCACTTAATTGAACATTATATAAAAATTAAAGAGAATTTTTCTTCGGCACAAGCTGCTCAAGTTGCTCACTTGGCTTCGTGTAGGAGTTCTCCACGTTGCTTCCATATCGTAGGCTGAACAGGGAAGAGCCATGTTTTTAAGGGGGCTGTACATGAACACACACCGTAGTAAAAGTCCAAAAAACAAACAATAAACCTTGAAATAACATATGAGCAAATTAAATTCTGTTAACGGTTCTGAAGGTCAGTTTCAATTAATTTTCCTTTGACTGCCCAGCCTTTGACAAGTTATGTGGTCCAACACCAGCACTTGCACATGCAGGGTTTCTTTGAAGTGCTACAGTAGCTTGTCCCTCACCTGTATTCCATTGTGTATAAAGCCCCGGCGATGGCGTGCTGGTCTCAAATGTGGGTACTCCTCTGTGCTGGTCACTTTGATCCCCCAAATGCTCTTCCAGGCCTCATACAGCTGACTATGGACAGGATAAACCCCAGAATGGTGCGGTGCTACAGCATATCCCATATCTGTGGGGATGCCATGCTCCTAAAGGTGTGAAGGAACGGAAACCGCAATTAGGAGTTAGAAGAAGGCAACATATCAGCAACAGTTTTAGCAGCCAAACTATGTGATACACTGTATTGGGACTGAATTCAATTAGAATCAGAACATTGTCCAAAAGTACTGTACTTTGTAGTGTTATACTAGTTATTATTAAAAGGTATGGTTCTTCAGTACCAGCGCTAAAGGAATGCCTTTGAAACCTGGCAGCTTCTAAATGGTTTTGTTCCTCTTATAATTACACCAAAGGGAATACTTACACAGTGTTGTGTGTGTTAATAAGACAAACAGAAAACTTACAATTTTAGTGTTTATCTATCTTTCTTAGAACATTCTGAATGACACCCCATACACAGGTACATATGATGTACATGAAATGGACAAAAGTATTGGGACACCTGCTCATTCATCATTTCTTTCAAATTAATGGGATACAATAGTTTATCCTGCTTTTATTGGAATAACTGTCAGTTTTGTCAGGGAAGGCTATAGACCAGTTTCTGAAGCACTGTTGTGAAGATCCGATTGTAGTCAGCAAAAAGACCATTAGTGAGGTCAAGATGTTGGATAATCACCACCCCCATCTTATCCCAAACTACGCAACTCATCCCAAAAGTATTTGATAGAACACCATTCCAGAGAACACTGTTCCACTGCTCCACAGCTCAATGCTGCATTATTTCCCTCAACCCAGACATGGAATTAGACATGGTGCCAACAGTGGCATGTTAATCTACTCGGAGAGTCCTATTTTATTGACAATACTTCTCAGCAGGAACTAGACAAGCTGTGTGTGTTTGTGTGCATGTATGTCAGCAATGGGTGCAACTTTAAGCAGCTGAAAGCATTTACTAGAAGGAGTGTCCACAAACATTTGGACATACAGGTATCTTTAAAAACACACAGATAGGCATTGTTTGTGTTTGGTGTATCTATTATTTCCTCAGTCATAAAATATACAACAAACAAATACAAGATATCTATAAGTTACACGTTAGCTGCCAAACAAACAAACAAACAAACAAAAAAACACAAGAAATCCATCACCTTCAACTGGAAGGGAAGGCTTTCAAAATGACCACATGGGGGCATCAGGAACACACAGAAGAAAGTTGTCTGAGTACTTGCCGCGTCTGCAAACTATTGGGGTAGAAGGTATTATTTCTCTCTCTCTCTGTCTCTCTGTACGTGACCCTATCTGAGGACGTCCTTGCTAAGGAGAGTCGTTTGCAGGCTCATTAAGCTCTGATGAAGGCGCTTTGTCTTCCTCGTTGACCAGCGCAGTAGAGAGAGAGCATGTCAGTGTCTGGTGTGGGGACGGGATGTGACAGAAGGATTAGGGAGCGGAGGGGTGGCCTGGTTTGTATTCACAGCAGACTCCTGCTCTGTCTGCCTGCCTGTGGGCCATATCCCACTCCAACAACCACCATTACACCAGGGTGCGCTCAGTTTCAACAGGAGAATCTCCCTGCCCTCTCAGAAGTCTGGACACAGTAAGTCAAGGGCAAAAAGGGGCAGTCTACTGGTGATGTGAAATGATGCAGATATTAATCAAAATCCAAAACTGATCATGGAGCCACTTCTGTAAAAACACTGAACAAGAGGAACACCATGAAGGAAGCTGCTGCTGTCTAAGAAAGATCCCTAGAATCCAATCTTATGTTCGCTGCATGTCAGTAATGGGTGAAAATATTTGCCTTGAATGGCCAACTCAGTGAACACTTGCTTGCTTGGTACTGACATCCAAATTGCAGAACTGCAGTCAAATGTAGAATTATAGAATTAACCAAGCTGTTAAACTCTACTGTTAAATTATCAAATAAAATGTTCATTAGAATGAGGAACGGATGTCTAGGCCCACTGTCAGTTTCGTAAGGGGTCAAGGGGTTGTTCCAGGTAAAATTCTCTCAGGTAATAAACTTTAAACTAACAGGAAAATTCTGATTCGGAGCAATTAAGACAAATCTGGTGAAGTTAGTTTAGAAAAACAATGATCAGACAACCTCATTAAACTTATAAACATATAAACTTAAAGCAACTGCAAAACTACATCTACACGGTTGCCTCCCAGTTGGCCAAGCTGTACTTTGGGTCTTTCTCTTGTGCTGTAACTAACCTGAGCAAAGAGCTTGTTGAGTCTCATCTGCTCAGACAGCACGCTGACATTGTGGAAGAGGTGTGGCTGCATGTGACTCCACATGTGAGGAAACCACCAGAACTCCCCCTTGTGCTGCAGCAACATGTCATCCCCCTCATCCTCTTCCTCAGTACCTGCTCACGGACACAAACATACAGAGACACACGGGTTAGAATCAAGGTTTACCATCTGCAAATACGGAGTTTAGACAATATTAAAGGCTACCTTTCCTTACAACCAATTACCTGCATGGTAGAACTTTCCAGAGAATCCAAGATTGAAGGTGAAGTTAGGGACTAGTGTTCGTAGTTTAGTTTGAGTGTTGAGCAGAGCCTAAAAACAAAGAGAATGGGTCATGTTTCAATGTATTAACTGAATGCTACATGTAATAACCTTCCTAATTCACAGAGCAGCAAATGGGTAACTACTGAAGAGACATTCCCTAACTATCATCTCCAACAAAACTGCAGTTAAACAAGCAATCGATAGATGGCAATGTGGAGCTGAGACGGCTGCTATCAGGGAAGGGCATTTCACCACTTTGGGCAGATGAACAGATATAGAACATAAAATATGCATTTGCATTCATATTTCCTCTGCCCACCGGTGGAGGGTCAGAAGATGCAAACTCAAGAAAGCAACAGTCTTGCATCAATCTTATGGAAGGAGAAAAGAAAAAAGATCTTTCTAAAAGTCAAACTGCCATGCAAATGACCTGTGCTGCGAGGCTTAAAATACAAAACCTCCCTGCCATTTAGCTCCCTCAAATCTGGGAAGTGATATGGAAGGATAAATGAATAACAGCAGTGAGCTGGCACAAATCAGACAACAGGGAGAGATACCTACTGCCACACCAGAGATCACAAACAAACGCAGCAGAGCAATAGCCAGTACGGCATCACAAATCACCCCACGCTGAGGGAGAGAGAGAGACAGAGTGAGAGACACTGCTGCATGGCAGGATAAGAGATGCCATCACACACTGATTTAAGAGACACCGGTGTGTGTCCTTGAGCGTGTGTGGAGCCACTGTTTGCTCTGCCTCGAGTGTGTTTGCTCAGTGTGTCTGCATAATCTCCCAATTTGTGTGGCAATCTTGGTTCTAGTCAAGATCAGCAAGTGCTCGGTGGGGTTGAGAGAGACGGCGCTGCACTGACTGTATTTGTTTTGAAAGTACTTTTGACTTTGACACAGCAACACCTACACTTTTATTAAAAAGTTTGCCAGCTGCTCCGGCAGATCATTAAGAATTTAGAGCTGTGAAAATATTTGATTGGGCACAGAAATGAATCATAAATCGAAACCCAAGTTATTAAATGGGCCGCAATTTCTTAAACTGCTAACAGCAATAGATGAGGCATGTAGCTTATTTGAGACATGATTAACTGCCTCAGAAACTCTGAGTGTCTTAACTACTCTAAAATCTGGTACAACACCATCCTCAGGGTACAGAATAGTTACACTGAGGTGAAGAGGAGAAAGTGAGAACAGCAGAAAGGAGAGCGAGGGGAGAGAGTGAGCGAGAGAGCACATGAGACACAAAGGGCATGAGTGAGAGACAGAGAATGCGCCAGAGAGAGGTGCCTAAGACAGACACACAATGAGAGGGAAAGACAGTGTGCAAGGGAGACACAAAGCGATACAGAAAAAGAGAGAGAACAAGAGAAAGAGAGCACCATGCTTGCAAGAGCTAGAGAGACAGTAAAAGCACAAGGCAGGGTGGCAAGAAATCAAGAGGAAGAGAGAGCGTGACAGAAACTGTCAATAGAACTGTGGACCCAAGGGCCAGAGGTCAGAGCCCAGCCCGTCACCATGGCAACCTCATCTGTCTCCATAGACAATGGAGAGAGTTGGAGCAGAGCAGCAGAATCATATTCCCCAACTCACATATCTGGGCAGAGGTTGGTGGAGAGCAGCACACCTCTGTCTCCTTAAAAAGACTCTTTGCTATGAAACATGGAGCTAAAGGGCTTTTCTTAAAGCTTCCAAAAATAAACACTGTGATGAAGTCACTAAAGGACTGGAAGAAAGGAGGACCTGAACATCATGAACTTTCAATCCTTCTAGCTTCCATTAGCCACGTTATCATTCTTGGAATAACTATTATATAAGGCCATTGGGTGCTCTCACTAGACTGCTAATGCACCAGAAAATTAGTGCAGGAGACAAGACAGTGGTGACTACAGAAGAGCAGGACAGTGCTGGTAATAGAGCAAGAGCAGGACATTGCTGGACACAGAAAAAGAGCAGGACAGTGCTGGACACAGAAAAAGAGCAGGACATTGCTGGACGCAGAAGAAGAGCAGGACATTGCTGGACGCAGAAGAGCAGCAGGACATTGCTGGACAGAGAAGAGCAGCAGGACATTGCTGGACGCAGAAGAAGAGCAGGACATTGCTGGACGCAGAAGAAGAGCAGGACATTGCTGGACGCAGAAGAAGAGCAGGACATTGCTGGACGCAGCAGAAAAGCAGGACAGTGCTGGACACAGAAGAAGAGCAGGACAGTGCTGATATCTACAGGCTGACTATAGAGGAAGAGTAGGAACCTGCTGTCTACAGGCTGGCAATAAAGAAAAAACACCACTGCACTGATAAAAGTTATTCCTTCACACGGATTTCAGCTCAGTTTTCTTCTTAATGGAAAGTTAAGATTCAAACTGGGTTAACTGGTTTCAGATCATCATTGAAACTCTTTCCCAAATGTATGAAACTGCAGAAACATGACAATTCAAATTCTGGAGGACTACACAAAACACCCCTGAGGCAAGTGTGACCGCTTGTGCTGGGGGATCAAATTGGGAAGTGGACATGAGGAAACCATTATCCTTCCTCTGATTAACTACCACTTATCCCTATAGGGCTGAGTACAGCTGACACTTACAGCGCTCCCAAAACCTCAAGCTACAGCTGACTCGTCAAAAAGTTCTGACTGCAAAGTCAACTTCAGCAATTTCACAGTAAATCCACATTGGAGCTGAGCTTCCCATGAGCTGCCAGGCAGTACAGCACGTATTATACCCCATCTTTTGGACGAATGAAAAAAGGCATTCGCAATAAGCATGTCCTATATACACACAAAAGCACCAGCTGGAACCAAAACAATTAATTAAGCAGTTTTGTTTGGAAAAGGAAGGGTATAATGACTTCAAAAGCCATTCTGTCAATGCGTGTGCGTCATATTGGCATTCCGAGTGCATGTGTGAAGTGTGAGCGAGTGGGTGGAAATCAGCTTTAGTGCTTAAGAGTCACTGCTGAGGCAGCACACGCAGTGAGAACAGACACGATTAGGCCTCCATTAGACAGGCTTGTTTGTGGCCGCGATGCAGCAGCACTGCTCATGATTACTAGAGGTGCACTGGTCATGAATTTTTATGAAAGATTCCAAATCTACTTCTGCGTTCTTTACAGCCGAACACGTCGATAGTATATCTTGGGAATTTTTTTTTTTACTTAAAGCAAAAGGAAAGCAAAGAGTGCTCTATGTCAAGAGCTTGCACTTTTCAGGCTAAATAAACACACTGATATGAGTGGTTAGGCCAACAAGCACAAGTGTGCACACAGCATTTATGTGCAACATGTGTTCACGTGTCAATCATAGTTGACTTAGCTGAGTAATTGGAAGAGAATCTTGCACAATATGACCAAAATTCTAATTAGAAATGCATTAGTAAATACATGATGCAGATTATTTTAGAAATAAATGAAACACTTGTGGGATCATATGAAACCCTAAACCAGGGGTCCTCAAGATTCCCAACTCCCAACACAGGCACAGAAGGAAACTGTACTGGAGGGATGATCCTGAGGATGGTTTGATGATGAACAGGGACCTAAACACTCTAAGGTCATTTGTATATCACACTTCTGTGCTACACCACACATTTCAGTACAGCAAAATGAGATCATGATTACAGGATAATCTACACAGTACTGTGCAAAGGGGCTCCATGCTGAGATTTACAGTCCAACAGTCAGGAATGAGTCTCCACCAAAGACAACACTGGTAAGTCAGATTTATATTAGGGCATACTGAATACTGATGAAAGGATTGTAATTATGTTACAAATCTTTATGCAAACTATTGTAAAATATTTCCTAGCAATTGAAATTGTTGAGAATACACCCTCTTCCTAGGGTTGCATAATATGGCTAATTTTTAAAATTAACATCAGTAAAAATGAGGCAAATGATTTTAGAAATAAATATAATACTTGTGGGATGACCCTGAGGACAGTTTTGATAATGAACAGAGAAGTAAACACTCTATAGTCATTTGTGTATTGCACTGATGTGCTACACCACAGGGCTGGGTGATATATTGATACTGATATCGGTATCGGGATATAAACAAAAAAATATGGCTGATATTGTTTATATGTAATTTTAAGTTTTTAAATAACATTGTCTTGTTATTTTTGCAGAAGTCTTGTAGTCTTGAAACTTTTGTTCCGCTATCTCACGCTGCTCTGTCCCCCCCTGCTCTCAGTTCCTCCTCTACACCCCCAATTGTGCGCTCACATACATACCATGGAGTGGGCATAAGAGTTAGTGTATATGAAGTAGAAATGAAGATCAAATTTCATGTTTAAATATAATAAAGACAAAGGATTTCATGGCTTGTCCAAATACATTTTACATAGTATTTTGCTTATCATATCTCACAGCTAAAATATATCAGGTGTGATTTTTTTTTATCCATATCCCCAAGCCCTAATACACCCTGCATTTCAAAACACTGAAATCTGATCATTACAGGATGAAATATACTGTATTGTGTGAATGTTTTAGGCTCCTTATCTGGGCAGCAATATTAGAACTATAATATTATGTATAGTTATCACCCAACACCTAGTTTGACAAATCAGTGCTTAAAGATGTTGAAGATGTTCTTCAAACTAGCTCAGAAGATCTCCAAAGATCAAATGCACCTCTAATGTCCACTCTAACAGAATCCGGCAGTGAAAGAGTGAATTTCACTCCTCTTGTTTTGCACCAAGCAGTTAGCAACCACACTGTATGTTTACACATTGTTGTCACATTCATCAGGGCTAAGCCACTCAAGTCTTCACTTAGGCATGGTGCTACATAAGACTTCAGACGTCATCCTGATTGAACGAACTCTCCACAGATAGTGAACAAATGCTTTCTGAGATTTTCTTGCACAGCATGCTGCCTGAATAATGGCTTGTTGACGTCTCCGGCACTTCTCACCATTACCGCTAATCTCTTTCGCTTTTAAAGATTTGCTACCCATTTTCCTGCACTGCATACTTAAACCAGACAATTTAAACCTCCCATTGTTGTCTCTCATCACCTGTAGTTAGCTGTAGGAGGTCAGAGAATAAAATTCCATGGTATGGCTGAAAGAACTGGTTTTGTATCAGTGGTAGAAACATGTGTCTGTTCCTTGGTATTCAGAGCCACTTTGAGGCTGCAAATACTTTATTCTCAATCTCAACACTAAAGCTGTTTGTCAGCAGGCCTGTTTGTGCACCTGCCTTTGCCAACAAGCAGATGACAAGCAGTGGGCAAGATTCCAGAATACAGATGAACCAGAAATCAGATGAACCACAACTGTCCACTGCACTGATTTGACATTTTCAGCATTTTCATCAGGGTGCCAACACACCATCACGGTGGGTGAAATGTATATTAGTGAAATATGGAATCTGTGCTGAGTAGCTTGAATCAAGCTATTTAGACTCATTTACCAGCAAATTCTTTCTTCATAACTGAATCTAGGATCAAATTTGTCTTCATGTGCGATTTAAAACCTAAAAGAATTGAAATATTTGTATGAATTTGACCGTGATTTGATAAAAAATAAAATTACTTGTGCCCAACCTAGAATACGGCACTGCCATAAAGTGTAGATCATGGTGTAGAAGAGTTAAACTAAGGCACAAATACTTTCCTCTAGATTTTACAAGAAAGTGACATACATTTAGAGTCTAATTCTTCAAGAACAACTCTCTGATCTACAGATCACTTTAAAATGATAAATAAAATAATTGCCATCAGTTTCAGTACTTTACAACACACGCTATTCTTTTATTACAAACAGGTTGCTCGCTTCTTTGAGATCTATAGCTATACACTTCTGTGTGTGTGTGCGCGCGTGCTTATGCGTGCATGATACAACAGTAGTCAAAAACACTCCAGCCCCAATGTTTAGCAAATATAACATGCCTTGACATAAATCATGACCATCACTTTGTGTATCACATTTAAAACAATTACTGGAAGCAAGATTATTGTGAGCGCTGTGTGGACAGTCACACAGTATCAGAAATCCAACATCCTGCCCCTAAAATGAAATGGGGATTTTAATTATGTTTTTGAGTGAGACCAACAGACATATATGCAGCTAAGCTCAGTGCTACAAGCAGTTGAGGGGAGTTTTTTCCTGATATGCCAGCTTAAATGGAACCAGAAAGTCATGGGCCATGGGACAGTACTTCAAAAAGAGGTGAATCAGCCATCTTTTTTTAGAGGTGGGCATTTCAGGTCTAAATCAGCTGCAGCAGAGCAGCTCCGGCTGGTCGAACAAAATCCTGGAGCGGGCTTGCTGGACCTGAGGCCTCTATATGGCCACAAATAAATGAAAACCCATTACTCAGTATGATAAATAAAGATTTTGCAGTACTTATTTCAGCCTAAGCATCCACTGCACGTGCCAACCTAGTCAAACGTAATTGATGCTGGGCTAATTAACTGGCTGATTGACTTGAGCAAGCCCTCGTCCCATAGTGGCATACATGCACATAGACAGCCAGCTCACAGCACCCTTTTTTTGCTGAAGCAACAACTTCCTGCCCCACCCTATTGCCTGCACAAATACCTAATTAACTAACCTATTATTTCTCATTAAAAGGCATTAATTTGCTTTGATTTGGTTTGAGAGGAGAGGACCTCCGGGCAATGTCTCTCTTAGAATAAAACATGCTGATGTGGTTCAAGTGCCTGCTCCATGCTCTGCAGTGGAGAGGCAACAGGCCCTCGAGGATTCAGCAGACAGCAGTGTGGTTTGCATTTTTGTGAATGGCTAAAATAATGATCTCCTTTGTCTGATAATGAGGTCTGAGGGACTCCTACAAGTGCAGCAGGACACGGACACGCTAACTTACTCGCAATCAGGCCTTTCGGGCAAAGGCGGCAAATAAATAGTAGGTTATTAAGCACCTTGTCCAAATGAGCCTATTATCCCAGTGGCACGCTTTAACAAGTGCAATCATTACAAGTGTTTGCTGTGTGGCCCTTTCCACCCAGTCACACCTCGCTGCTCAGAGCATCATTTGCCTGGCATGCTGTTCCACACTTCAGTGAAGCAGGTGGGGAAATAATAGACCCTAAACACCCACATTAATGTAGCCTGCAGTGGGACACTATTAAAAAAATCTGGGATGGAGACTTTGGGTGATGCCCTAATATCCCACTGTGCCTGCACATACAAACATTTTCCATTTAAAGAGATTTGAATTACACAAAGGGAACATAGACACTGACCTTCACATCTGACACCTTCATGCGCGTTCCTTCCTTGCCCACGAAGATGTCATCAACATCCACTAGTATGTGTCTTTCCAGAGACAAGCAGAGTCTCTTGCCTGTTAAGTAGGCGATTGAATCGACAAAAATCAACTTATGCAGCCAGAATGAAAGGTTGTTGCCAAAGAGAACTCGCTGAATGCCATCATGAAGGCCCAGGTCCTGCACCACAGTGGCATGCAGTGCTCGGTGTGGGCCCAGGTGGGCCAGGGCTTCTGATGACTTGGTGCTGGCTAACAGCACAGGCTCATAGGTGCTGTGGTTGGACTGGAAAACAGTCCAGTCGTCACCGGGTAGTGGCCCTTGCTCCACCTCATTGGGTTTTGTGATGTACAGCAGCGGAGCGGCAGGGTTAATGCGGTAGTCCCGCAGGCCAAGGTTGGAGTGCAGGAACAGCGGAAAGCCTTTGAGTTGAGCGCTGAGCAGCGAGTTTTCGTTGGCTTTGAAAAAGCCGATGATTCCCACGCCAAACTCCGAACAGTACTTATCCAGCAGGTCACGATTCCAGGCATCCAAGTTGACATATTTAAGGACGTTCTCATATATGACCAGAGCATAGCGGCCTCGGTCACGCTCCATTAGCGTTGGCATGTCACCCTTGCTGGGGGCGATCTCCGTGTGGTAGCGGAAACGACTGGACTCCAGGATGGCAACAATCTCTTGACCTAGTTGTGAGTAGATGCTCTCCACAAAAACAAGCACCACAGGCTCCGTTCTAGAGTTATCTACTGGTTTGACCGTTCGTTGGTGGCCAGTAAAGGGGGGCAGGAAAAGAGGGGAACGCTGAGCCCCGTCCCCAGCAGCCACCACCCCACCACAGTCACTGAAGGGCATCGGAGGTGCCTCCTTTATCTTGGGGCTGTTGCTGACGTAGTAAGCCAGGAAGGCCATGGAGAGCAGGCAGAAGACGATGAGTACCAGGATGAGGCGGTGGAGCTCCAGCTGCCTGACACCCCGCAGGAGCTTCCACAGGCCCATGGCCGCCAAGAGAGCAGGGGACCAGGGCAGCGTTGGGGCAGAGCAAAGCCTCGCAGCCAGAGGGAGAAGAAGAAATAGAGGGAGAAGAGGAAAGAGGAAAAGGGTTTAGCAGCACGCAATGGCACAGGTTTCGGGCAAGGAGGAGCCATTTACGCTAAGTCACCATGGCCCCCATAGCCCATGACGCGCCACCTGCTGTGAATGCTGCCTCTGGCCACCTTGAGTCGACGTGCTAGCTTCTCCGAAGCTTGACGGACTGCTGTATACACACACGACCACTCACTCTTTCTCCTGCACACTCTGTATCAGCTTCGTTCTCAGCTTGGCTTAAGAGGATTGGGTTTCTCGCTCTCGCTCCTTACGACACTCCTCCGCCTCCACCTCTCCTCAAAGGATCAGCTGTTTCTCTCCTCTCTCTCTCCTCTCCCACCACTGTGCTGCCTCGTGCTCTAACAAACATGTACGTCTCAATATGACACAGGCTTCTTTATGATCTGTAATTGAGCTGGGCGGCCGACGGTCCGTGAGCCCGGGTGCCTTCAGCAGTGGCTGCCCTTAAGGTGTACAAGGTGGGGGCAAAAGGATGAACAGTGCCCCCTGCAGAGGGCCAGCCTGGCCATGGCTGGGACAGGACACAAGTCTACAGTAATTCTGAAAGGAAAAGAGAGGGAAAAAGAGAAAGCGACATAAGTGATTTGCACGTATTTCACTATTAAGTGTTGACACCTGAAAATATTTACAATATTCAGCCTATAATTCTATCAGTACAATAGCACAAATTAAAACCAATCGACAGTAAAAATATATTCATGTCAATTGAAATGAAATAAATTGGAACTTTTTACAACTTTAACATCAAAAAAAGTGAGGACAGGCTCGAAAGCCACTGTTAAGTGAGACACCATCTGTAAAACAACTGTGTCAATGCAGTGCCACAAGGGGCTTCATCTGATCATCTGATTCCAAATTCTTCCACATCACCACGTGATTTTGCCATTAGTGCTCCTCCTGACATGGTCCGCCGTGCACACTGACTAGGTCAAGGGAGCTTTCTCATGGGTCCCAGAATAGCCTGCCATAACCTCCACGTGCTGCCAGTCTCTCTCCACAAAGATAGCATTACAGGTAGGAGAGGAAAACTTTGACCTTACGAACAAGTGAACAACAGTGTCCCCCCATTGGCCACTGTTTATCAGTGTGGGCCATGACCATTTTGTTTATGTTTGCAGGCCACTCAAACACAGTACAGCGGCTGAGCCGTAACCCAATGCCGTGAGAGAGACACTGTCCTCCTGTTGGTAAACTGGGAAATGTCTTGAGCATTACGTCCACCTCAGAAGGGTGCAGGGCCGGAGTTAGACCGAATGAGTCTCCATCTCTCTGGCGTCCATGGACACGCTAAGACTCTAAGAGAGCCCATAAGCCAAGCTTACAGCCACCTATAACTCTCTGACATGATCAATGCCAGCCACGCTTTCACTGTAAATCAGTGCCAGCACTTAAAGGATCAGTTTTCTCGCAGATGAACAAACACAGCCAGAGCTCAAGGCCAAAGGCACCTTGAATAAAGGAGACAAGCTGTAGAGTTGAAGAAAAAAAAAGAAAAGAAAAAGGCATGGCAAGCAGCATAACCCAGCATTTCTTAACCTGTGCATTCATAAGGTACAGAATTAATGCCCTAACCTGCCTGTGGGAAGGAGCTTAACAAAACAGGATGGGCGGGTTGGGGAGGGCATGCTTCTGGAGCACCCGATTTATCAACTCATCTGCCCAACTCAGTGAGGAGAGCATCCTGAAACTGGAACCTGGACTATTATTAGTCTGAGAAAAACCTCACCTCACTGACCACTTCCCAGCACTACACAAGCTTGGTAGCGCCTTGCAGACCACTTAATAATGAACATGCACATGCATTGAAGCAGACATTACTCGGTGTTGCATACCTCTTGACCAGATTACTGGCACAGATAAAGCCTGGGACACTGGGCTCTAATGATTTCGAAGTGTACACTTTGCCCACAAACCTGTCTGAGAGGTTGAGCTTTAATCTCAATTAAAGACCTTTTAACTTCAACAGGCCGCCTTCTAGAATCTGGCAAATTAATCCTGATTTATTTTCCATATGTAGTGGAGCAGGAAATGATCACGAAGGCTCTGCATCTGCTTATTATGCAGCAGCTCTAGGTAAACAAACCCATTTACAGAGCTGTGAGCTGCGAATGAACAAGAGCGGAAATGAGAGAGCTGGGAAGGGGAAAAAGGAGAGGCAGAGTGAGAGAGGCAGAGTGAGAGAGAGAGAGTGAGAGAGAGAGAGAGAGAGAGAGAAACAGGCAAAGAAAGGGTGAGACAGATCAAGAAATAACAAGCTTGGTCTCTTAGGTTGGGGAGTTAGTGGATGTGTGGATGTGTTTGTGAAAACCCTCAGAGGGCATCACAGCTAAAGTTGTGGAGACAAAATGTCAGTCTCACTGGATTCTATGTATCTTATCTGGTGATAAAAACCTGTGGTGGTGGAGGCTGGGGGTCCCATATCATTAATGCCAGACAGAGTAACATTAAATACAACAGTCAGTGTTTTAGAATGAAAGAGAAAGCACATTCAGCAAGACAGTTGTTCTCCAACCTGCTACAAACACTTAAAAAGCCCTTAAGATGACAGCATCTGACCTCCACACACACTGGCATCTCCCGTGGATCTGAATAAGATGAATAAAATATGAAGGGCAGCAGAAAGTGTTGGCAATACTATAGAAGTGTCAGGATATTACGTTTGAGGTTTGCAAATACGCTGGAAGAGCAAATTAATCAGCAGAGTTGTACAAAAATGAGTGAACTGGAAGTAAAATAGTAAGCGTAAGAATTTGCAGGTGTATAGAAGCATACTGATCTACCAGCAGGGTTAAAAATCCCAGTCTACAGCAAATTCTCCTCAGAACTGACTGGCTAAAATAAAAAAACAAACAAAAAAACAACAACTAATGGACAGGGACTACTGGCGTATTTCACAACCTGTGAATGAAAATCCTTCCGCTTCCAGAAGTCAATGCAGGTCCTCCATAACCAGTTTCGGAAAGACCACTCCACAGCGGACTGCATACTATGAACATGTAGAGCAGAGTGCCGCACAATACTTTTGCTCACTTCAGTTCATTTCCTGTCGAATATCCTGTACACTGGGATTTTTGCCACTGTTGGTAGTGGAATATAACTCTACGCTTCAATACACCATCAAATTTAGCTATGTCCTTCACACTATGACCTTTGGCACACCCAAATGCAATCACTCCTTTAAGCCAATCATTAACTTCTTTTTTGCAACCCACTTTCCACACGAGGACATTTACTGAACTATACCACCACTTAATCTTTGAATCCTATCACACACCCCACAGGAATTTATAGCCTGAACATCCTTGTGCAAGACCATCTGCAGGAGCCAAAATTTACTACCACCTTAAACACACAAGGTGGATTTTTTTGTCCATTGAGCTTACTAAAGGTGAAACAATTTCAAATAAAAAGTGCTTCACTGATACCATGCCAACAGCTTTATCAATTACCATCCTTTGACCATGGTCAGTGATCCAAACGAGGCATCTGGGTGCATCCTATCAGAGTAAGTGTCAGTTGTGGACATAGGCATGGATATGCTGTGGACATACCCAAACTCTAAAGATGGCACCTATGAAGGGGTGGGGACTGCATATTAGGCAGCAAGTGAACAGACAATTAGTTGAGGCCCCACCACACAACCTACAGGATTTAAAGGATTTCCAGCTTGGTTGCAGATATCACAGGGCATTTTCAGATGTCTTTTGGAGCCCGTGTCCATTAGGGCTCAGAGCCGTTTCAGGGGCCTTAGGGGGATCTACACCAAATTACTGGTGTATTATGTTGGGAAGGCAATTTATTTCTTTGTATTGTAGCCAAAGTAATTTACAATACACTGTTACAGCCCTGTAGAATCAGCTATTTTAAAACATCAAGCATTAAAGACCTTGTTTATATTCTCACCTCACAATCACAAATTGTACTGAACCTATAAAATGTGTATTTACACACCTGTATGATACTCTTATTATGTTGCCATTTAACATAACATGAATCATTAAGCCAGTGATTTTAATATGAAAGTGTGTGTGGATGTTCTCTTCTGCTTGGGGAAAACACACAGTCTGCGAGCTGCGGGAAACTCCGGCTCTAAATGTATTATAGCACCCAGCCAGCTAATGCTCGTTAACACGCACTTGAACACACACAGAGTATAATCCTAAAGAATCCTCCACCCTGGGCTTGCATGTACACAGTGGGGTTAAGCCGCAAGTATATTAGCAGCAGGTGTGAGCAGAAGGGGACAGACACGTCTGGTGTATTTGCACCGAGACTTGCTTTGTTTTTTTTGTTTTTTTTTACATATCTGCACCCATGCATTCTGCATGTGTGCTCAGCCATGTTTGCATGCCTGTTCACTGAACACAGCCCCTTTCTGTGATTTGATGTGTTCTCTTTGCACAATGCAAGATATACTTTCTGAAATCAATAAAGACAAGCTGCAGAACACAGCCACTACCCGGCTCCCTCCGATTCCCCCAGCTGCCTGCCTGCAGCGCGCGCGCGCGCGCACACACACACACACATCCCAGTCTCAACACTGAGGATGTGGTGGAAAGTCCCTAATGCCTGTCCTACGTGAGGGGGAAGGAAATGAACATCAGCAGGAAGATTTATTAGAGCAACACTCTGTAATTAGAGGCAAAACTGAAAGTCTCCCCTCAGCATCCTGTGACACTCTGATTTGCTCAGCTGTTCAGCACAACACGTAAGACTGGGCTGAGGAGCCAAAGTTGGAAAATGTGGACAAGCAAAACAAACAACTCACAAAATAGACTTAAGGATACTGGGGGAAAATATCATACTGCAATATCTGAGGTGTTTTCCAATAATACTGTAATTCCTCCAAAGTAAAAACGGGAATCAAAAAGCAGCACGGGGAAGGGAGATGAAAACAGCATCTCAGAGGAGAATGAAATGGTATGACTGATCTGATCTATTTAATAAATATCACAAAATCAGGTAATCTCAACTTTTACTATGGAAAAGGAGGACAATAGGAGATAAACTAACATCAGACATAACTGGTAACTCAAACTCTGACTTTTAGACAATGAGCTTCAGCTGTTTAAGTTTATTAAGTATGAAATTTGAGAACAAATCAGTCATTTCATTCGGTGAATCCACTGTTTAATGCAGCATGATGAGAGAATATGAACAGCTGTATACATGCAGTTGCTGACAAGCTGAGATACAAAACCAGCACCTTAAACGAGAGACGTGAAAAAGTAATGTCATAGAATTTGACATAAATATGACTTGAGTTACAGATCTCAGCTCTCGCAAAAGGTCTTGTGCGGCACAATCAGACTTATATAGTGCAATACCAGCATTCTGGTCTTGTGTGGTGATTGAGATATGAGTGGACATCTCTGTGAACAGTCAGTGGAACATCAACACGGTGTTGAAGCTAAATTCTGATTGAAATAAAACCATAAAACATATACAAATAAAATAAAACAAAAAATATATATAATTTGCTGATTTTTTGTGATCTGAATTGTTAGCCCTCTAAAGATGCTAGAGGGCACCAAACATTATTGAATGAGCTCTAGTACACAGAGGAAGGCTGAGGACCAGAGTCCAGCAAAGTTTACTTACTTTCCTGCTAACACCTGCTAAACCTGGTAATTAACAGGCTGGGTGAACCAGGTGTGCTTGTGCGGGAAAAGCCCAAACTGTGCAGGAATCAGACCCTCCAGGACCAGAGTATCCCACTTCTGGTGCAGAGGGAGAATTAAATCCACGGTTCAAAACTCTGGTAGAATGATATTGTTCAGAGACCTGTGAATCCCTAGAATCTTTTAAGTCAAAATGCTTTAAACACTATCGTGTCCATGCAATAATGCAGAGTTTGAAGAATGCCTGAACATCTCGATTAAATACTCAGCTGTGTACTGCATATTTCTACTAGATCAATTTAACAAAGGCCAATAATGCTGCCATAATTAAGAAATAATGTCCACTTTACAGACAAAAGCACTGGAACAGCTGCTCATCCAGGTTTCATCTGAAATGAAGTGCTTTATAAAGTGTTCGTACTGCTTTTGTTGCAGTTACTATCTACTGTTCAGGGAAGGTTCTGAGGCAATCTGATCATTAGTGAGGTTAGGCTGAATTATCACCAACTCACCTCATTATCAACCCCACAACTCATCCCAAAAAGTACTGCATGGAGCTCCAAGAGTCCAGAAAACAGGGTAGCAGTTGGCATGGTGCCAATATGTTCATGTTTATCGGATCCAGAGAGTCCTATTCTATTGCCATTACTTATACAGGGACTAAACAAGATGTGTGTGTGCAGTTGCACATCTTTGTCAGCAATATGTGCAACTTAATGTATTCATAGAAAGGGGTGTCCAGACACATTTGGACATAAAGTGCATCACATTCTCTCATTTACTTACTTCTCTCTCTCTCTCTCACACACACGCGCACGCACGCACGCACGCACGCACACACACACACACACACACACACACACACACACACACACACACACACACACACACACACACAGAATACTATACTAATATCAATCTGTCATATGCATAGCATACAGGTCCCTGAGCAGAGGCAGACTCAGGAGCTCTATAAATGGCATCGTCCACTCTACACGCATCACTTACACATTACTCACACCACCTCTCACCTCTAGCCCTGACCAGCAGTGCTCATGGGACGTGTGCTGTCTCACATTCTGTACGCTCCAGTTACTTTCTCGCAACTTAACAGCTGATCTTGGTGCAGCTCTAATCTGTGGTACAAGTGAGTTTTGAAGGTCATTAAAGCTGACCTCAGATCTGCTGGTTGAACACATTTATATGACTATGAACTAAACAGCTCTGAAGAATGGGTGTAATGCAGATAGCAGCCAGCAGGGGGATTGAGAGCTAAAGAAATCTGGCAGATTCAGTGATTTTTCACTGTGCATCCTCACGTCCATCACAGTAAACCTACAGGCACTTTATCGATAACAAAGCAGTGAGACAGCAGCAGCAAAACTGTACAAATTCCTCAGCTCAACTTCAAAATGTCAGTGAAGCTTCACCATCATCACTACAGTACAATCCAAATCTTGTGCACATGAAAAAAGGTACATGTATCGTATTAAAACACAGCACAGTATTTCCATCTCTGCTTACCTAAAAGCAATGGACTGGTGTGCTGGATTAGTGCTGGAGTTAAACTCTGCAGGCAGGCATTATCTACAAGTGCAGGATTAAGGATCCCCCTCCTTAGCAATCTAACATGCACATGTTCATACTCAAACATTTCGTTTCAGTGTCCTCACTATGGTTGGTTACACCTTTAATGTCCTCAAATGCCCTTTTTCTGCACACCAGGCCCAACTGGCTGGCACTTGAGGCGGGTGTCAGGGGGCTGCTAGTCCATCATGTCCAAAAGCTGATGCAGCATCTTTTGCTAGGTTTAACAGAGTGGATTTTACAGAGCCAACTCCGGTGCATAATGCGTTCAGTGAAGTGGGGTGTAAATCTAATCTCAAACGACATGAATTAGTTATCACAATTCAGAACGGATCGAGCACATCATGAAATCTGAATACACAAACGTGTAGTGATGCAGCAATATGCAGCAGAATCCTGGTCCAATGCTGACATCCATATTTTTTTTTTTTATCATGTGTATCTGCAGATAGCATGTACAAATTGGGACTAGATCTGTCTATAAGAAGAACTGTTTGTAGAGCGTTTACAAATGCGGTAAAATGCTAAATATTTTAGCATAGTAGCACAAACCTTTAGCTTGGGCTTCTTAAGATAGCTCAGTGTGGGTCATTCTGAGGTGTATTTTGAATTACTATTCTGCTACAGAAAACATCCTCTTTTCATTCATTCATTCATTATACATGGTATGCTGCCCGCTTCCAGAATCTCACTAGCTGGAACACAAAACCCAAAGCATCACCACTTAACAGTTGGAAAGGTGTTCTTTTCATAAAAGACTAATTTTTCACAAGCATAAATTTGCTCACTGCAGTCAAAAATATCTACTTTCATTTCATTAGAATGAACTCCTTTCCACTATGCATCAGTTGGGTGTGACTGAACAGTAAAACCAAAAAAACAAATCTGAAAATACACCCCCAATATATTAAACTAAACAAATTGACAAGATTTTTAAGTTTCTGACTTTCCCAAATGTGTGAATAAAAATAGGTACTGTTGGTGCATGGACTATGAATGAGATAACTCACAAGACAAATCTGCACAAAGCAAGCATGTAATACGTTCATTTAATTCTAAGTTGCACTGTGATGGCTGTTAAATATGGAGGATAAGTGGTCCTTTCGTGATGCAGACTTCCAGTATGAAAGACCACCTACGGAAACACACATGACTCATGCCATAAGACAACCAGGGTTAATCTGTATGTTTCTCAGTCTCCTATGACAGATGCTTGTGCAATGACAGAACACGTGGTCGTGGAGGGGGGGGGGAGGGGGGGGTCACACGCAAGTCCTTTCTGTTTAATGTTCCTGAGAGGATGTGTACACAAGGGGGAGGAGCTACAGTATCTTTAGCTAAATATAGGTGGAAACATACTTTGCACACTGTAAGCTAAATGCCACATGACACATAGTTTGCGCTGCCCAATAATGTCTGACAAATGCAGTTCTGATGGAAAAACGCCTCTCAAAGCTTTTCATTATTAAACTAGTACGACCCAAACAAACCTCCAACTCAACTCAATATATCACAGGATGTCTTGAAACACCAGGAAAGACCTGCAAAGATAAATCACATACTAGTATAATTAAATGGGACTGTAGAGACAGCAGTCACTTAATTACAAAAGGCTTAAATGAACGAGCCTCCACCTTATTACCAGCATGCTCTCCACATTTGGCAGTTCTTAGTAAACAGTGAGGGGAACCTTTTTGCTGCACATGCTGTCAGAGCACGGAGAAAATCTGACTGACTCAATAATAGTCAGGTGAAGTATAGGCCCTGCACACAGATCAGATGCACTAAATTACTATTGTTAATAGTGATGCTGCAAAGGCAAGTGAACGACAGATGTAAGGGACACAAAGAGAGAAAGAACATGACATGCATATAAAGCGCAACTGAGATCCACAGGTGTTGACGGCTCTAGGCGTTGGGGGAGCCCATGCTGGCCACTCATCATGTGCACGTGCGCAAACACACGCACCTGCCTCAGCCATCAGACTGTTTCCATCAAAACTGCAGCCAAATGAGCCTCAGCCACCACAATACACATCAACATACAAATCAATACCAGCATTAGAGAGTCTGCCGCGGTCAAAACAAATCCTACAAACTGAGCAGTTACTTACAAGTAAGTGGACAATGCTGGAAAATTGCTCTGGGTCTTTTGTGCTTCTGCAGTTTGTAACTGTACTGTGTTTGTTTAGCTCACAGTCTGAATCTCAAATTTCCCTACAGATGCTCAAACCGAGGAATAATCTGAGCCAAGACATGCTTACAGCTGTGAGGCTACAGCATCTAAACACTACCATTCATTAGTCATCCAAATCATTTACTCTTTTGGCACACCACCAGTTTGAGTTGTGACAGTAGCCTTCAACATCCTTTAATAAGTCCAAAAGTCTGAACCATTAAAAAACTTCACACTGCAAGTAAACAAAACCATGGTTCAGTTGATCTGGACCAAGATCACCTTTGGTTACATCAAATTTTGGTCCTTTGCCTTTGACTATGGTCTGTGGCACACCTGTTTACCCCTGTCATTTATGTTCTGACCAATTGAAAGGTCTGAAAATCTGGACAAAACAAAGTCAAGCGTCTTAGGAAAGCAGAGCAACAACCTAACACCATGAACCTGATATACACCGAGAGAACATCACTCAGCCCAGTATAGTGAATATCAGAATGCAGCAGAACTAGCAAAGACCATAAACAGCTTCAAATGTGATTGATCTATCTTGACAATGGTAATATATCACGCAAGGCCACACATCTGATGAGACATCACTCTGGTGTGTAAATTGTTCTAAATCAATAAAATATTGAAGCGGAAAAGTATGGACGTTTCTGGATGTTGAAGGCTACTGTCACAACTCAAACTGGTGGTGTGCCAAAAGAGTAAATGATTTGGATGACTAATGAATGGTAGTGTTTAGATGCTGTAGCCTCACAGCTGTAAGCATGTCTTGGCTCAGATTATTCCTCGGTTTGAGCATCTGTAGGGAAATTTGAGATTCAGACTGTGAGCTAAATAAACACAGTACAGTTACAAACTGCAGAAGCACAAAAAAAAATAAAATAAAAAGAGTTATTTATTTTTGCTTTATTTCAGTTGCAGACTTTGGTAACACTATTTTGTGAGTCTTTATTCTTTATACCTACTGTTCTCATCTTCTGACTAACTAAATTAAACTGTCACAAAACTATTTTATATAAATAAATTGTTGGATGCCATTCAAATTTTAACCAATACCGATATCTGGAATTCAATCGTATCATTTAGCACTAAGAATAACAGTTAAAGCACCAACAATAAGCTCCTCCTTTGCCACAGAGCAAGAGGGCAACTGATATTGCTACAAAATACAAGATCAGTACACATCCCTAACTCTTAACCTGTAAGAGCCGAGCTCATTTACATAGAATTAAGAATATCTGGTCTATTAATTTTAGTCTGTGTTAAAGACTCTTACATTAACGTGAGCCGAGTTTATAGCAATGGTCCGTCCAGCCCAGGCGGTGCAAAAACTGAGAAATATCTTCATCTGCTGAAGTTAAGGCTGGGGGAGGACACTGCTGTGTTTGTTCCCTCAACCGAAAAAAACAACAGTAACAAAGAAAAAGGGGCAAAAGATCACGAGGACTCTTCCACAGCATGTCCTAGGGTCAAGCCCCCAGTGCCCAAACAGCTCAGTGCTGACCACCAAATTCCACAGGGCCAGTGCATCCTGGTCACCCCGCCTCCCAGCCATTCACCACCCACAGCACTCCATATACACTCTTAACAGTCCATCAAGCCGTGTGAAAACAAAACAGAGAGAGAGAGAGAGAGAGAGAGAGAGAGAGAGAGAGAGAGAGAGAGAGATAGACAACCCACTCTTCCGTCGTTTTCTCTCCAGCCATCGACTCTAGAATCTGACTTCCTTTCTTTCATGGTCTTGAAAGCTGAACTTTTCAGTATGAGGTTATGAATTTCTATCAGTGTGGAAGAAGGATGAAAGCCCTCCACCGCTTTTCATCCATTCAGACTTCAATGCTCGATTCAAGTGTGAATAAACAGCTTCTTATAAGTGTTTATTTTCCTCCCTCTGTACGAGAACAAGGGTCGCACTGATGAGAAAGACGTATTTGCATTTCGGTAATGGGAGATGCTGTTTTCTCTTGTTCTGTGAATCCATAAACAGAATGCACGGAGCGTGAGCTCGGCTGAACCTCTGATTATGATTTTCGCAGTGACAAGCTTTGGTTCTTCTCACCAACTAGAGCAAAGTTCAGTGTCTGTGGAGCTGAACTGAAAGTCTTTTAATTGTGGGATTACAGGATAATTACAGAGAGAAACTCATCAAAAACAGACAATGAGGGCCCCAACTGAGCCATTAGCACAGCTGTAAAACCAACATAAAGGTATAAAGGGCATTCTTCAGAGTGGGAAGGTCCACAATGTCTGAGAGAAAACAAGGCAGGGGGAGAGGGACTGTGGAAAGATCCCCATCTCTAGTATAAGAACTAATTCCAACATCAAATGCATCAATATTTGTAATATTAAGGCCAAATCTCAATACTATGTGGTGGTGAATATTCCCCATTGTGCTCATTTAATAGAACACTGTTATAATGAAATAAATGAAGAAAAAAGAATCATGTTTTCTTTAGTTAACAAGAGGTTTAATTCTCTCTAAGACTGCTTTATTTTGGAGGAGAAAATAAAAGATTCACTGACCTTGTGATTCACTTGTGTATTTTGGACAATCGCGTAGAAACTACCTCTAAAAATGTACTAATCCACTGAAGACAAGTCTTTCATGTCTTTACACTACATCACCTGAATCTTGTCTTCATTTGTCAAAAAGAAAAAAAAAATCACAATTTTCTCTCATTCAAATGTAATGACGTCTTTAGCTTTTAAACATAAAAGCCCACAGTGTCCCAAAGACTGGGTCGGGGTAATGCAGAGAACAATCACAGCACAAGATTAAACAATGTTAAGTTCACATTCTCATCTCCTAAAATTCCTGAGACATGGAGCACATCCAGTCTCAGAGGTACAGCCCTGTTTCTCTCCAACTGCATCATCAGTGCCAGGAACTGAAAGTGAAGCAACTGTTTATCAAGAGCAAAGCGCAAAGGTCAAAACACACAATGGCTGAAAGTTCAGAGAAACAGAGAAAGGACAGGACAAGGGAGGACATCCACAACTCTCCATAAATTAGAGGGGAGAAACAGTGAGGGGAAGATTGAAAAGGGGGGCTCTCCTTCAGCAGGCTCCCCTGATGAAATATATGAGGGAACAAATATTTCATGCTTAAAGATGGCACTTCAATACCAGTTCCAGCTATTGTAAGAATGGCGGCTTCATGGAGGCCTCTCATCACCGGATGGACGGAAAAACACATATGCGCACACTCACGCAGGTGGCGGGTATGATGGGCCCACCGCCGTCCAGGAAAACACAACATTTACACTGCTAGCAAGAACCACATGGCGGTCAGTGTACAAATTCAGCAGGGGAGCACAGGCACAGTGGTTAACTCCTTAAACCCCGGGCTAATGATTCAGTTATGAAGCATGAAATACAAAAAAGATATTTCTACCATCCAGTAACTTAAATAACCTTCTCCATTACAGGGTCTGTATCCATCAAAAGGTTTGGCTGTGATGTACGTGAAAGCTATGGGTCGAACGCTGCTCCTGTTTAACTGTGTGCATTTGTGTGTGCATATGAGAAAGAGAGAGTGAATAAGAGGAGGCAGGGGTAAGAGAGTGAGAGTTAGTGATGAGATTTAATACACAGTTCAGGGGTAAATAAAAGGTTATCTGGGCCAAGCTGAAAAATGTAACAAAAACAATAATAATTTAAATTTCCATGGTAACCATGTGCATCAATGTTGACAGCACTATATTTATAATATGAACTTTTTCCAGGCTCTCCGTCTTTAAGATCAGTAGATGTACAACCTGATATGTACACATTGTCAAAACATTGCTATTTACATCCTCGTTTGTACAATGCTTACATACACTCTATTAGGGCTGCACAATCTATCATTTCAGCATTGTCATCGCAATGTAGACATGTTCGAGAGTCATTTTGCAATGTTTTTTTCCCATTATACATGCTGATTAAATCAATATAATCTTCAATATATTGATATACATTGCATTATATATTGCAGAACAACAAAATATTGCAATGCCAATTTTCCCCCAATATCGTGCAGCCCTACACTCTATTGGGACACCTGCTCATTCATGCATTCATGAAAAAATTCAGAGTTCAGCAGGCTAGTTGTCATACCAACTGTCATACTGACTGTAATTGCAAGTACTTCTTTCTTCAGTTGCAATTATGAAATTAAACTATTGGTGCCAACCTGCACAAAGGCCTCAATAATCAGCTGACGAGATGAATCAGGTGTGGTAAATAAGGAACAACACTGAACTCTTAATGTCTCTTAAAATGACAGTATGCAATTAATAGTGGGCATAAGTGCTCCTAGTCATAAGGGGTTAACCAAAATGTGCAGTGAGTGGAGAGGTAAACGGGAAGTCCATTTCAGTAGACACTGATATCACTGAGGATCTGAGAAGTTGGAAAGCAACACAAGAGCCAGCTGAGAAAGCACCGGTGACAAGGATCAGCTCCTGGGCCTGGGCGCACACAAACATGAGGGTTTGTTTAAGAGGTGCTGCAGTTTTTTTCTACCTCCAGGGCAATCTTCTTCCACCCACACTACAGGGCCTGTTTAGACAATAAACCACCAGCATCTGCAATGGGCCACCCACTGAGTGTGTGTGTGTGTGTGTGTGTGTCTGTGCGTGCATGTGTGTATGTTTGATGAAAAGGAAAAAGAAGCAGCAGCAGCAGCGAGAAGGATTTCTGACCACCTGTCTGGTATCTATGCTGACCTCATCATTAGCCTGACCTGTAGCGTACCATCAGAGCAGCAGCCACCCATTAGTTCAAAGGCCCGTGTGTAGCTGCACTGCAGACGGCGAAGACTTGAATGTGAGCGAGAAAGTGCCAGCAGTACAGCTCTTCTCAGGCAGAGAGATGACGCAGAGTGACAGGCTGAGCTACCACACATTACCATAAGAAAGAGCTGGATGACTGAGACTGGATATGAGAGAGAGAGAGAGAGAGAGAGAGAGAGAGAGAGATGTAATCTCTGCACTGTTAATCACTAATGAAGTACCGCCAAGCTTAAAGGCTAGTCAATAATAAACGTGGACAGGGTTATTTCCATAAACATATATCAGGGTGGGTAATGTCCAGCAAAGGCTGGTATCTGGTATATAATATGGGTGTGTAAAGGAATATGGGCATTGCTCTCCCCACAAAGTACACTTTACACTGTACCAGTTCTCTAAAAGACAATATGGATGCAGAGACCGAGTAGCCCAAGTATATGACCAGTAAAAACTCAGCAAGGCCAGTACATTCAATATCACTTCAATATCACAAGTCCAAGCTGGTGTTATTACTTCAGTTAGTGACATTTTGAAGTTCAGTAATTCAGCTTCTTTGGTGCACGGAAACCCTACTGATAAAAACAACTGAAATAAAGCTCAGAATTGGGTTATTTTACCTTCATCTCCATCATTTTCCTCCAAATCATCCACAGTGATCATTTTCAGAGGCCATCTCACGATGTTGATAAGCTTGAGATTTGACTTCTGCTGATTGTATTTTTTAATAAACAGTGCAACGGTGTGCATTGTTTTGACTTCATTGATGACAGATAAAAATACACTATATATTCAGTCTACTGATGTTTAGCCCCACCTATTCACACTTAAGACACTACAGACCAGAGGTGGGTATTTCAGGTCCAGCAAGTCAAACTCATCAATTGATATAAATGAATGAAACATTACATTATGAATGATATCTGTATTACACTGCTACATATTGTTTGTATTTTTCTCCTAATTCAACTGTGAACAATGAACTAATCAGAGTTATTATGTAATTGGTGATGATCTGTCTCCTGTTATGAGCGCATTCTAGACAGTATTATTAATCCACTGTCATTTGTAAACTAACAACACTGGGTATAGAATAATGTGTTATAATGTCTAATATTTTAATTCATTTAAATGTTCATGTGGCCTCCAGGAAGAGTTACTGTTGCCTTAGGCACAGCTTACAGGCATCCAGAAGAACTAATAAAGCAATTTTAATAGCCCATAGCTTAGTCTTTGGCTGTGGTGTAAGGCATACATGCCAACTGAAAGGGTGGGCAACAGTGAATTACTTCATGAAAGAATGATGCACTGCCAATCAGGAGCAGCTTCCAGTAAAATATACAGTATCTTATCTGTGTTATTTAAAAAAAAAAAAAAGAGGGTTTTGGTTCAAAAAGTTTTGATTGAAAATCAGCAACTACAATGCTCAGTATTTTTTGTTTATAAGGATTAAAAACACTTTACAGACATCATGATGGAAATGGGGTGTTTTGAGCTGAAAATGCAATAATTGTGATTAATTACTTATTATTTATTAATATGTGTGCGTGTGTGTGTATAATAAGTTGACAGTAGTCCAAATAAAGGGGAAAAAATAACAAATAAAAAAACAAATCTCCTTTATATTTGTTTATATTATTAGCATAATCCCGTCTCAGGACTTTTATTCTGAAATCTGAACACTGCATGGGCCCTTTCTTTCTCACTTTCCTCTGTAACCCAATATCTGGGCAGTGACATTATTAGCCCTGCATGCAGGATGAGCATGTACACATGGACAGAGCAGTAAACTGGCACTGGAAGGCTTCCTGGGCATTTAAACTGGGATTTAGTTCAGTTGGAAATGAGTAACTTTTCCAGGTTTCCAACATTTTCCAAGTTGTATTACTTACTGACAGTTTATCAAATACTGTTGAGACCACCATGGTTAGATAAGGTAAGTCTTGTAGTTTGTAATGATGTGTATAATGTCTATATCCTTTTTCTTAGTGATGAAGTCTAGGAAACAGCATGTAACTGCCCCCAAAGTGCAGATCTCAGGTTAAACCAAACGGTGTCATTTGATGCACAAACTGAGCATTATTTCAAACTGGATTTGTCACATCAAACAGAAAAGATCATGACATGCCTTGTGTATCATTAAAATGTCAAGTATACAGATATATCTTTGCCAAATAGGCCATCACTTGGCAACAGCACAGTCCTCTCAAGCAGAGCATCTTGCAGCAGCAACAGCATATGAGTAAGAACGGAAAACTTTCAGAGAGCAGTGACCCATTAGAGGAGCTCCACTGGCCGATTTGGGACAGAGAGAGTACAGCAGGCTGAATGTGACCTCCTGCCCTCCCCTGAGATGTCTGCCGTGTGACAGCAGTCACATCGACCCTCTCTCCCTGACCTCTACGTGAACTACAATTCCCAGTAGGCCAAGGGTCGATGAGTTCACAGGGATGTATACAGGCCTCAGGTCTTCATTTATCTAGCCTTTTCAGATTCATAGTGCTGGAATTCTTTACTTTCTTCTGGAACTGTCACACAGCCCAATCACACAGGCTTATGTAAATGTGCAAGTCTGCTGCCAGTTTCTTTAGATCAAACTTCACAAAGCTCCTCACGATTCCACCCACTAACTAAGACCACTTCCCAGAGTTTGAGAAACACGTGTCATGATTGGCAGCGACTAAAATCTCAGGAAAATAAAACCACATACTCCCTGTTCCCTACAAATCAAATGTCTGAGGCATCACAGAGGCTACTTTACTGCATTCTAACAGATGAATTCAGTGCCAAAGCCATCAGTGAAGCAGATTTCTTTATCATTTATATTTAGAATTCATGCAGATGAAAAATTCTTTGTGCGATGCCACAGAACAGAAGTCTTCCAATCGGGACCTTGAATCCAGTCCGAGACTGTGTAATCAGTTACTTTTCACCATTCCCTTTATTTCCAAAGAGAACAAAATCCAGGACTGGAAACTGGAGTCAAGGTCCAGATTTGTTTCCGATCGGGTTTCTTTGCACCATGATCCAATCCCTGTCCATTAAAGCAGAGTACCAATCCAATCAGAACTACAGAAGTAAAATCACTATTTTTAAAGAACAATCGCAATTAAAATTAAGCACAAATCAACTGCAATGCCTGGGACAGTGGCACATTTTCATTTTATTTGCCTCTGTGCTCTTAAAATCACACTCAAACAATTCACCTGTGGTTAAAATGCACAATCTCAGATGTGGCTAATTGCTCATGTGGTTAAATGACTCATTCTCAGATACCCCCCACCTTCAAGGCTCCATTAAGTTTGGGACACAGTGTTTCACAGGTGTTTCTAATTATTCAGTTGTGTAGAACTAGTTCATCAGAACCGGAGTACGAGCTTTCTGGATCACGTGCTGGTTCTAGGCTTTCGGTCATATGTAGCTTGGTGTACACCTGTTCTGGACGTTGTGGCATTTTATTGGAGAGCCCAATTTTTCTAGTTTAAGGTGTAATGTGAAGTAACTTAATCACTTGTACAGTTATAAACATAATGTATCTGGAATTAATTGCAAACTTGGATCCTAGATGGTTTAAAGTACTTGACGATAGGTTTAGTACTTCTTTTTACCTTTGATCAGTCTCCTCTACACTGGCACTGAAGAGCAAATTGAACCTCAGCGAGACAAATTAGGCTGAAGTGAGCTGTCCTGTGTGTAGTCGTATTAACTGTCATCTCAACTTTAGTTTGTGTATCCGTGCAGGTTAGTGCGGATGTGTGTCCAAATGCAGGTCAGGTTGTGTGTGCGACTGATCTCACACTGACGCACAGATGAGTCACTCTCAATCTGACTGCTCTGGCGATCCAAGCCAGCCCCGTCTCCAAATGCTGGGCACACATCAAACCGCTACGCCTCCACAACAACTGCTGTGTTCAAGTATACACTGCCCTTCAATGACCAGCGTTAACCTGACATTCAGGAAGAACGAGATTATAAAATGTAATGAAGGAATGTGCCGAGCACCTCAGCTCAATTATCCTGCTTCGACCAATGTTTGGCAATGAAAAGGTAGCCTTAAGGACAAATTATATTCACCACCACTTATAAACTCTGGACAAACCTCAGGCAGGAATTGTATTTTACACACTGAGATACCCCTAATGGGCACGCTTTACATGTGCATTTCTGGACAAGCAGACCATACAGTGGAAGAAACATGCGGACAGTCCACGTGGACAAGTACAATTTTATAGTTCCACAGGATTCCCAGCAGTTCTCGAATGCCAGCAACACTATGCAACCAGAGCTTTAAGTGCAGTTAACAGCATGTTGAACCTGTGGTAACAATGAAAGTGATGCAATGCTCAAGACTTAGTGTCAGTGGAGCATAGCAATAAAGCTGTGTAGGATATAATTGCAACATAACGCTGTTTTAAGTAGATTTGACTGACTGCTATCTCTTTGTACTTCTGGGTCATTAATATAAGAATAACATACCCCTTTATTCATGCCGTAGCTTGTTCTTAGCAGGGGTGGGTCATAAGGTTATATATATATATATATATATATATATATATATATATATATATATATATATATATATATATATATATAAATTTTTGTCCTTTTTTCTCACACACATACAGAAAAAAATGCTTTAGTAGTATTTAAACACTATCCTATGTGGGGTACAGAGATGTAATAAAATCAGCTGCACTATATACATCAAACAGGACTAATCACACTCTGTTATATATGCAAAAATATACTGTATATTTTATAAGAAAGACCATCCGTCTTATTTTTTCTGTTTTCCACTTCAGTAAAAACTGACAACTTTTTGGCAACCTTTAGGCTTAAAGTCAGGAATTCAGCCACTCCGCCTTTAAGTCAATCAATCAAGCCAGTGCCCTCTGTAGATAAGATCATCCATCTCAAGCAGCCATGAAGAAAGGAGGCAGGAAGGCAGTTTTGAACATCACCACTGCCTGCTCTCAAAGGTCCAGAATCCAGGCTGGTCAGCCAGCCTCAGAAGCTTAGAGGGACTCAGATCACAAGACTCCAGAGTGCATCTCCTCTAGAGTCTGAGACTCAGTCAGGTGCCTTGAATTTTGGCATCGATTTCCAGCTGAAAACATCACCTGCCATGACTAGTCAATCAGTCCTCCTTTCCAGGTAAACTTGGTTTAAAAATAAAAGTCAACTATTGAGAAGGATGTACATTATAGCATCTGGAAATGGTTAATGGAAAAGGCCCCGCACTGCACTTCAGACAACAAAATAATCACAGGAAATCAAACTACCGCCAAGCATTCTGTCAGAAGTATAAAAGGCTTTTCATACAAGCATCAATCGCCTGTCCCCCAGGACAAGCAACATGGGTGGAGAGGCAGGCGGCAAGACAAGGGGCTAAGAACAAATGTGGTGGTGATTAAGACCAATCTCAGTCAGTGGGAGAGATGGGAACAAATGATTGTGATTAGGACCACCAATCACAGTCAGGAGGAGGGCTCAGAAAAGAAGCCAATGATTATAACCAATCAGAGTCAGGGAGAGGGCCCAGAACAAACAAGGTGGTGACAGGTCCAACTATGGTCAAGTAGAGGGTTGAGAACAAACAGCACAGTGATTTCAGCAGAAAGCCACACAAAGCAGAGTCAGAGAGGATTCACAAATAGAGATGAAAACATACAAGTCATTTTTCAAAATAAGCGCGTGCACACACACACACACACACACACACACACACACACACACAAATATGTATGCAACATTTGGAAGTTAAATTAAGGTAGACTGACATGAAAACATTTGTTCATAAACGTTATTTTCAAATGATCTTATCATACGCTTCAAATTTAACAAAATTAACAAAATAAATCCCGGCACACTCTCAATGTCGTGAAGCTGGACAGGAAAGAGTTCATTACTATGACAAAGCGCGGGAACAACAGAGTGATTGAAAGAAAAAAAAAAAACATGAGAAAGACAGCAGAGAAAGCAGGAGGTTGAGACAGGAGAGGGACAGAGAGTGGGAGAGTAAGACAGGATGAGAGCAGAGGGAGTGAGAGGATGTAAAGCATGAGGCTGTGAGAGAAAGAGGGCAGGAGATTGAGACAGGAGAGAGAGAGCAGAGAGAATGAGAGGATAGAAAAGAAGAGGGTGTGAGAGAATGAGACCAGGAGAATAAGACAGAGAGTGAGATGACAAAGCATGAGGGTGAGGAGCGAGAGAGGGTGAGGAGCGAGAGAGCGCGCACAGAGAGAGAGAGAGCGCGTGAGAGAGAGGGAGAGAGAGAGAAAGTGAGAGTGGCAAAGAGTCAGGCCTCAGTGACCAATCAGTTTAAACTTTTGTCACCTGAACTGCAGTGTTGGGAGGATTTGGAGGATTTTAATTGGTCAGGGACTGGAGTTGACCACATGCCGAGGTGCTCAACAAACAGATAATGGACACACTCTCTGCTGAAGCCAGTGTGTGTCCACAAACCTCCCACACCTTTCCACACTGTCTGCTCTGCTCTCCGACTACAACATGGGCACAGATGACCAATCAGTCAGAAGAGCTGTTTCCAGAAAACTGAATTCTCAAAGCACATGAACCAGAATGAAGCGTGTGTGTGTGTGTGTGTGTGTGTGTGTGTGTGTGTGTGTGTGTGTGTGTGTGTGTGTGAGAGAGTGTGAGTGAGAGAGAGAGTGTGAGAGAGAGAGAGAAACTGTGTAAAGGCTGCACTGAGTGCCAAAATATTAAACCACTGTAAAGATATGACATGTAACCACCTTAACCTTTAATCTACACTCCTCATCCGTCACGACGTCTTTAGACAGTGAACAACCCAACTTTAAAGAAGTTGTCCATACAGTCACTCAATTATGATCTTTAAATACTCAATCGATCGAGTGTTAAAGAAAAGTGAAGGTCAGCTTGTAGTCAGGTAGTCAGTTTGAACTTGAACAGGAGCTTGTAAATAGTTCAGTCTTGATGTTCATTGGTGTTCTAACAGCTGCTGAAATCCTTCAGGTCTATGAAGAGCATCGCATTTGCAAATGTTCATTGATGGTGAAATGCCATGACTCCAGGAAGCACTGTTCTTCAGACTGGAGTGTTTAATATTTCTCACTATTTTCATTGGATATAAATGGATGAAGATACGTCCTACCATTTCACAAAACCTATGGAGAAAAGTCAAGTTTGAAATTGTGCAATCAATCCACAGGATGATTGATTCTTCAGTGTGAAGGTTAACCAGCAATAATGAGCTCCTCCCTGAAAGCAGACTTACGAATTCGGGACAAGTGTGAAAATCATACTTGGGGTGAGAGAGGGACTGAAATGGAGAGAGAACTATCAAGCCATTTATCTACAGACAGAGACAATGAGCAAAAGGGAGCGAGAGAGAGAGAGCAGAGAGAGAGGAAAAGCAAGAGAGAGACAGTGATGGAGCAACTGCGAGAATGAGAAAGAAAGAGCAAGACAGAATGATGGAGGAAGAAAAACAAGAGAGAGAATGAGAAAAAGGGAAAAAAAAAAGAAACAGAGACCAAAAGAGATGAAAAAAGAAAGAGTTGTCTGAGACAGAGAAGAGAAAGGGCACAGGAGTAAGTGAGAAAGAGAGAGAAAGAAAGAGCACGCAAGAGACTCTATTCTGTATTGTTGTTTTGTTGGCCTGGGTCTGAAACGCTCTTCACCCTGCTGAAACAGGAATGCCTCTTCCATCCAATTAAAATTTCTTTGGCACATTTTTTTCTCAGCTATCTTTTCATTCTATCCGTCATTGGAAGGACCTTCTCTTCTTCCTCCCTCTGTCTGCCAGACTCTCTCAATTCATTCCACGAGCAACTCTACAGAGCACACACAAAAAACCTCCCGGAGGACCCCACAAGCAGAAACTGCCTCTCACACACACAGAGACACACACACAAATGGGGGCGGACAGAATTACACACACTCTCATGAGGATGTGCATGCCAGGTTGTGGTGAATACTGCACTGTTTGCAGGGGGTCTGAACGGAAGGGAAAATAGAATCTCTTTAAAACAAACTAAAGTACAATAAAGGGAACCTCCAGTTCCAGCCCTTATACACAAACACACACACACACACACACACACACACACACACACACACACACACACACACACACACACACACACACACACACACACTTTCCATTGCTTTCCTTACCAACACCTGACAGCAGCATCTGTCTCTCTACATCATTAACCCACCAGCAAGTGTGTGGCTATGCCTTTCAGTGCCTGTATTCCCAGCTGAGAGAGTGAGAGTGTGTGTGTGTGTGTGTGTGTAGCAGGTCCTGTGGAGCTGGTGTGGCGCTGTAGGGAACTCACTTAATTAGAGCAGAGAGAGGAAAGAAAGAGGGTTAAGGGGGCAAACTCCTCCTTCTGGCAGGAACGGCGGTGCCACAGCAGTGAAGAGACCACACACTCACACAGAGCACGGGGTAGTTCACCAGTGTCTCTCCTTCATGGGTGTATTGACACAGACAAACGAAAACAACTACAATGATCAAACCAGGAGCTATCGCTGTTGCTACCACCACCACCATTGCCATCAATGCCACTATTCCTGTAACTACTGCACTTACTGCTGCCTCCATCATCACTGCTGCTACTACTGCCTCCATCACTACTATCACTCCTACGGCTAATGCCACCATCAATGCTATTACTACTACCCCCTTAGAGCTAATAAGGTTCTATCTGCATTCTGATCCATTTGGAGATTTTGAGCCTTAAAGTCTTTATAGTGACAGTGACGTATGGTGACAGAACGTTTGTCTTCTAGATAAAGAGTCTGAAATGTTTACAATTTGAACAGACACCTCAAAATCACAGAATAAGATGTTTTAACACAATTCTAATAAAAACAGTCAGAAGTCACTGTTATTTCATACTGTTACTAACACTTCAGTTACTAACACTACATCTACTACCGCTGCCCTTTCTACTGCTAGGAACAGGCCAATATTTTTTTGTTTTTTAAGTTAATCTGGCAAAACCCATACTTTCATGTTTTCATTTGTGCTGTTAATGCGCCTGATTAATCTGGAAGCTTTTATTGTGTTTAAAGTTTGGAATTGCAAATAAATTATTTATCCAACTTCTTCCTGTAAATTACTCTTTTTAAAGAGCCTAGATGACATATTAGCAGTTTTATTTGGCAGATTAATCACAGAGCAATTAATAATAATAATAAAAAAAAAACTACTATCTGAAGGACAGCCTTCAGTCTAATTTCATATTTTGCAAACAACCTTACACAAACCTAAAGTAAATAAAAATAAAAACAATTAAATGTATTGGAATATGAACTATTATTATTATTATTATTAAACCAGGCTAAAAACATTACAGGCAGCGTGTTTTGTCTGCAATGTGTTTAGCCTGGTTTAATAATAATATTAATACTAATAATAATAATAGATCTTATAATTGAGTTTAACAAACTAAGATGCTCATTGAAATTCTACATCTCTTACCAATTATATAGTCTCACTAGAATTCACTGCAAACAGTAATGGTTTAGCTGAAACTTCTTGCTGGTGTGTGTGACTCACTAGCACTGTGTGAAAGGCCCTCATTTGCTGCATGGGGAACAATATTCCCTCTGCCCATCACCACAGGCCTGTGACCTTCACACTCAAATGAAGATTTCCTCTCACGCCTCCAGAGAGCTTTTCTGCACCTCAGCATCACCCACATCTCAGTCCACACTCAAATCAACTTGCTTTCCAGCAAGAAAAAAAAACCCTGACAGCTCTACGATTGGGTGAAGGAAGCGTCAATCATGTCAGCAGGAGCTATTACTGATAGAGTCACACTCAGCAGTTCTGAGCACAATGTGTTCAGTGGAGGTCACACATGTAATGGTGCTGCTCAAGAGAACTAACATTATACCTCCCCCACTGCCCTGTTCACCTGCAACACCCGGTATCAGTATACCTTACTTAAGCTCATGCAGCTCCGTGCAGCCCTGAGATCCATTTCCAGCTTTACAGACAGCTGTTCAGGGGCACACTGTCGTGATATACGCTATTAAAGCAACGAGTCAAAAGATGCTGAGTGTAGTGATTTTACCATTTTTAAGAGGAGCACAATTACTGGTGCTTATAAAAAAATGGATCATTAAAAAGCTTATATATTTATGTAAAATTATTTCAAACCATTTTTGTTTCTGTTGATCACTATGGCTTATGACTCAAAACACCAGTATCTCAAAATATTCAAAAAGTTGAATTCAAATGTGACTGGATGACTAAATCACAGTATCATCAACTTTAATCTTTAAATATAATGAATATAAAATATACAAGTTTAATTTTTGAATGATCAAAAATTGACAATATTCAATTGTTTTTGAGATGCACTAGTACAGTAAAGCATGAGCTCAAGAAGTTTATTGCTCTTATTCAACACCAAAAATACATTAAATGAACTTTACTAATATTAATTTTACTTCTTCTTCTTCTATTTATCTTTAAATAGATTTATAGTTTTGGCACAAGTTTTATGCCGGATGCCCTTCCTGAGGCAACCCTCACCATTTATCCGGGCTTGGAACCGGCACCAGATGTGCACAAGTACACCCCCTAATGGCTGGTTACTAAAATTAATTTTACTAATATTAATTAACTAGTTAATCATTCATTTATTCATCCAGCTATCATTCATTTCATTTGTTCATTTATCTTCTTACTGGTCAGGGTTCAGTGGGGTGGAGTGTCGACAGCACTCTCAACAGCATCCCACACATTATCAATTGGGGGTAGATCTGCCGATGCCTTCAAAACAAGCTTGAGACGTCAGCAGTATACGGAAGAGCATTGTCCCTCTGAAATAGTTCACTGGACTGTGCACTACAGGACTGGTTGCAGGACATCATAAAAGGTACCACTGGCCTGTCAAAGTGCCTATAATGAAGACCAAAGGTGATCTGGCATTGCATGAAGTTACACCTCACACCACCTTGACACCAGGTCTTCTGGAGGCTTCTAACTGCTGATCTTGGTGTAGACCATGTTGTCTCCACACAGGGATTCCACACGAACTACCAGATTCACATTATGTGAAAAGTAGGACAGTGACGGAACGTAATAATTACCAAGAAGGTGAGAACCCCTACACATGCATCATTTTATTCACTTTCCAGTAAGATAGATAGCATGTTCTACCCTGTTCTGCTCATACACTGCTCCAAGATTCTCATTCAGATAGACCTTTTCCTTACATACAGCGCTGAGGCTTTCCATAATCCTGCTTTATATTTCAGCACAGCCTGGAAGGCTACATGCCTATTTTTATAGCATTGTTGCTGATTTTTTTCCTTCTTTCTCAGAGAGATAAGAGATGGTATTTACGACAAACAGGCATCCAAAAAACGACAGCTGAGGGATTTACTGATTAAGTGCAGTGTTTTGGCACCATCTCAGTGTAGACGTATTTGTAAAAACGAAGGGCAGAGTGGAGTTAAGGAGAGTGAAAAAACTATTCGACAAACAGCCAACTGTTCAACAAGACGGGTCCAATACGCACCATAAATCAAGATAGCTGTTTACCCTCAGCCAATCCTATCACTTTCTACTGATTGGCTCTTTGAACCTCTCCCTCCTGCGAACACAGACAGTAGCCTGTAATGTGAAAAAGGTTTAATGAGGACAGAGAGTAGTGTGAATTAGGGACATTGTTTTTGGTGCTGCTCAGGGTAGAGTGGGAGTACATTAAAAGACAAAAGCAGCTGTGTTCGTGCTCCGCCAGGGCTGTTTATCAGCTTCTGTAAGGCCACTGCTGTCTCTCTTCCCTTCTGGGTCTGCTACTGGCTAACTAAACAGGGCCCAAACTTCTGAAATGTGATTTCAGAACAAAAGACACCATGGCAAATATGACGGAACTAAACACATGCAAACACCCAACATGTCCTACACTGAGTGGGATTCCAGTACAGACAGAGGCTTTGGAAGTTTGGCTAAAGAACTAGCTGCTGTTTATTACAGGACAAAGTTCACGACTCCTTTTCACTTTTTGCACATTTTTGTGCAGCATTCTACACACAGTACCCCATGGTGACAATGTGAGAAATATTTGTTTGATATTTTTGCAAAATGTACTAAAAATAAAAACACAACAATAACACGTACAAAAGTATTCACAGCCTTTGCCATGACATTCAAAATTGAGATCAGGTGCATCTTGTTACCACTGATCAGCCTTCAGACGTTTCTACAGCTTGATTGGGCACTTCAGATGATTAATCATGATTTGGAAAGACACACCTGTTTATATAAGGTCCCATAGTAGACAGTGCAGGTCAGAGCACAAACCAAGCCATGAAGTCTAAGGAATTCACTGTAGACATCAGAGACAGGACCTTCTGCCACATTAAAGGTCCCAATGAGCACAGTGGTCTCTATCATCCAGAAATAGAAGTTTGGAACCACCAGGACACTCTGTAGAATGTGACACCGGGCCAAACCAAGTGATCATGGTAGAAGGCCTTGGTGTGGGAGGTGACCAAGAACCCAATGGTCATTCTGACAGAGCTTAATGTTGCCCTGTGGAGACAGGAGAACATTCCAGAAGGACCATTTCTGTAGAACTCCACCAATCAAGCCTATACGGTAGAGCAGCCACATAGAAGCCACTCCTCAGAAAAAGTCATGATGTCTGGTGTTTGCCAAAAGGCACCTAAAAGGTGTCTCCGACCATGAGAAAAGATTTAACTTTTTGGACTGAATGCCAAGCAACATGTCTGGAGGAAACCAGGCACTGTTCATCACCTAGCCTATACCATTCCTACAGTGAAGCAGGTAGTGGCAACATTGTGCTCTGGGAATGTTTTTCTGCGGCAGGAACTGGGAGAGTATTCAGGGATGAGGGAAAGATGACTCCAGTGATGTACAGAAACATCCTTGATGATAACCTGCTCCAGAGCGCTCTGGACCTCAGACTGGGATGAAGGTTTATCTTCCAACAAGACAACGACCCTAAGCACACAGCCAGGATAACAAAGGAGTGGCTTTGGGACAACTCTGCGAATGTCCCATCCAGAGCTCTGACTTGAACCCAGTTGAACATCTCTGGAGATATCTAAAAGTGACTGTGTGCCAATATTCCCCATCTAAATGATGGCGCTTGAGAGGTTCTGCAAAGAAGAATGGTGTCAAGCTTGTAGCATCAACAAAATATTGAACAAAGGATGGGAATACTTGTGTACATGTTATATTTTTGTGTTTTCTTATTTATAAAATCTGCATTTATCTGCTTTTTTCCCCACTTCGTCACCGTGGGGTATTATGTGTAGAATTCTGAAAGAAAAAATAAACTGATTCCATTTTGGAATAAGGCTATAACATAAGATCTAAAAAAGTGAATACTTTCTGGATGCACTGTATATATCCACATAGTACCACTGACTGATGACAAGAAAGATCAATAGACACATAATTCAATGTGATAATCACAGAGGCTGTAAAATATCATCATTATGGCTTCATCAGCTCAGAGAGATAAGAGGTGCTTACTGCTTCGGTCAACCAGCTCATCTATCATTATGGTGAGGCCTTGAAAAGTGACACTGAAGGAAGAGCTCAACAAGCACAGCAACACACCAAGCAAAATAGGAGACAGACAGAGATCGAGAGAAGGTCAGGTTTTGCACATGTACAGGTATGTAGACATATCTAGAGTTGCATAAGGTATAAAAATAATAAAGAAAAAGACAACAAACAACTAAACACTGCAATACATATGTTCAATCAGTTCCAATTCCATTAAGTACACTAGCACCAAGTCAGCACAGTATATTGCACAAATTAAAATAACATCCCCAAGAAATGTTCTCAAAAGATTTTAAGAAAACATCATTAAACATCTTCTGCAGTATGACAAACATTTAAAGTTTAACCTTTAGAACCCAAGGCCAATTTGTGAGTTATCTGTAATGATTAGATTGACAAGAACATTTGTAATAGGGTCTTCAAAATATTTGACAATGATCCAAATAAAACACCAAAACAACCTGAATGCCCTTGATTATGTTTCTTATTTGTATGTATCAGTATTATCCTTTATCTGGACTCTTATTCTGAAATTTGAAAACTGTGAGCAAAAAAAAAAAAAAAAAAGACAGCAAAAAGCCCTTTTGCTCTAATTTTCCTTCTTAACTCAATATCTGGGTCAGAGACCTCATTAGTCCCTCCCCAAATCACTGATGCTGCATGCAGGTCAAGCATGCAAACTTGAACAGAGCAGTAAACATGCACTGGAAGGTTCCTTTGGCATTCAAACTGGGATTGAATTCCATTGGAAACAAGTGAATTTTAACTGTTTGTTGCAGGACAGGAGTGATGTGGTGAATGGATGGGGTTCTGGTAATGATACGGGCAGCTGAGTTTTGGACCAGTTGGAGCTTATGGAGATATTTGTGGGGGAGTCCGTAAAGGAGGGAGTGCAATAATCAAGGCGGGATATAACGAGGCAGTGAACAAGGACGGCAGTGGAGTGGGGAGTAAGGGAGGGAGGCGGTTGATGTTACGAAGGTGGAAGTAGGCAGACCAGGTAATGTTGTTGATATGGGACTGAAATGAAAAGGTACTGTCAAGGATGACACCCAGACTCTTTACCTGTGTTTACAACATGCTCAAAGACGTCTTGCCTAACGTATGAATTGATTCATATATTTGATTCAATACATGTTCAGAGAATTATCAATACAGCAACATATGATCCAATCACGACACTGAAAGCGCTTCACGAAGGTCTTCAGGCAGGCACCTCACTTTGTGTGTTTTACTGAATTAAGCCTGTGGGCTTTTCAAAGCCTCAACGGTGGGGTCTGGTGTCCCAGAACGACTCCCCTACAAGCTCACTTCACAGCCCTCACACAGGTCCAACCACAGAACAACATCTGCCTCCCTGATGACTATGCCCATACCTAGCTCCACTGGCACGTCAACGTGAACATCAACCAGCGTACACACTACAACGACATAATGCCACACTGGCCTCTCCCTGGTAACTAAGGCTGTACTTAGCTAGGAACCTGCTTACAGCTTGCAGTTTTAACACGATACCAGCAGCATATGCCTCAATCACACACCGGCCTTTCCCAGCCAACCTCAGCCCTGCTTATCCACATCACTGACAGTTCCTTCACAACTGTTCTAAGTACATGGCCTCTAAATCAAAGATGTGGACTGTTACAAAGCCCCTAACATCTCTCTCTACTGGTCTAATATACGCCTGCCACCCACGCTATCTCACCTCAGCCAAAAGATCTGCATACTTCACCTTCTTCCTTTTCTAAGCTCCATCAACCTCATTTTCAAAAGAAACTGTTCGCTCTATAAAAAAGACTATTAGTAGAACACCATAAAAGGCATCGGGTACTAAACTGCAGGTCTCACATTGCACTAAATGTCCCAACAGCGTTCAGTCTCGTGCATCAACCAGTTTGTAGGTGAGAGATAAATACAGAGATGTGTTGAGATTGACGTTATTATGAATTATCAGTGATTAAAATCCCAAATCGACTCAGATTTCAGAATCTTCTACAGCTCTGCTTACCTTTATGGACATTAGGATCTAGAGTTTTCTTTACAGGGACACTGCAATGTCCTACTTAATACTGTATATGAAATACACTATATGGATTTCAATTTCTTCTGAAATCAAATGTATTAAGAGAGCTGATCCTGCTTTTGTTGGGAGTATCTGTCTCTACTAATCAGGGAATGCTGGATTCTACTAGATTTTGGAGTACTGCTGTGAAGATTTGATTGAATTCACTGATGAGAGCATTAATGAGGAGGTTGGATGATCACAACTGCACCAAATTCTCCAACTTCTCCCAAAAGTACCAAACACCGTTCAGTTCACTGCGTCATAGTTCAATGCTGGGGGGCTTTAAACCCCTCTCCAGAGTATTCAATTCTATTGTCGATACTTCTGCACATCTGTCTCAGCAATGTATTTGGGCCTATAATGTGTGATACTCCTTGATGAGTTGTTGAGGAGGAGTTATATTATTGAAAACACTGTCTCCAAACTTGGTAAATGGTAGCATACACACAGTCACACAACCACACACCACAGAACTGCACACTGATACAAGCAGTGACCCTCACCTCTCACAGGGGACGCAGATTTCCTTTAGCCTGCCAGTCAATGGACGTGGTGGTTTCTCTGCATGTGTGTGGAAATTTGAGATAAATCCGGCTCTCTGTAATGAGGACAGAAAGGACAGCGAGGTTAGGCTCTGACGGATGACTTGCAGTGTCGCTGTACCGCGGTGCAGTCAATATTTGCTCTCCCCTTCATTTAGGAGGTGAGCGTGTGTGAGTGTGCGCAAGAGTGTGTGTCTTGTCTCTGTGGCTTCTTCTCTCCTAGACTCTGACCCAGAGACAAACACACCAGGGAGCTATGAGAACATTGTGTCCATCTAATGTGTATTGACGGGAGAAGCAGAGATGAGTGTCCACCCCGAACACCAATTATACACATATTGAGGTCATTTCTGAAGTGTGTGACGGAGCACCCACTCTTTTGCTCCTCTTTTTTTTTGAAAAGCTATCAATTACAATTTAACAGAAGAATTGAGTGACAATAATGACAAACAGCACAACGGTCATCGGGCAGAAAACAACGGAACACAGAATTCCAGGCAGAGGAGTTCACTGACAAGTTGCTTATCAACACAGTTTACACAATGAAGGTCCAATGACGCAAGGGAGGGAAGGAGTGAGAGAGGCAGCACAAGAGACAGAGAGAGAAAGCTGAGCGAGAGACAGAGCGAGACAGAGCGCAACAGAGCACGAAAGTGCGAGGGAGTGAGCGAGAGCACAAGAGACTGTGCAAGACAGAGACAGAGAGCGAGAAACAGTGTGATCAAATCTCCCAATGTGAGTGGGAGAGACAGGCAAAGTGAGTGAGAGACAAACAGAGAATGTGAAAGACACAGCAAGTGCAAGAGACGGAGACAGAATGAGCAAGCGCAAGAGAGAGATGGTGTGGGAGGAAGAGAGATTGAGAGACTGAGCATGAGAAACAGACTGAGCATAAGAAATTTGAGCACAAGGAACAGTGAGATCGAGTGAAACAGAGATGGAGCACTAGAGGGATCGAAGGCGAGGAAGAGAGGGATCGAGGGCGAGGAACAGATGGATCGAGGGTGAGGGAACCAGGGATCGAGGGTGAGGGAACCAGGGATTGAGGGTGAGGGAACCAGGGATCGAGGGGTGAGGAACAGAGAGAACAAGTGCGAGAACGAGAGTAAAGTCAGTAAAGGCTGTGCTAAACTGGAATGAGAAAAAGAAGGGGATGAAGAAAAAGCTCTGGCAGCAACTCAGCGCAGATCCTCTCAGGCACACAGACCTCCACGGTGATCATCTGCATAAATACCCAGCATGCATCTGGTGTCCTGCGGCTCCATTAGTGCTGTACTGTTAGCCTGCAGTACACAACATGACTGAAGGAGAGCGACACAGAGGGAAAATGAGGGTAAGAGAGGGAGAGAAAGAGAGGAAAGGTGAGAGAGAAAGAATGATGGAAGAGAGAAGCATGACACCAGAGACACACAGGAAGGCTCTTTTGTACCAGACGCACAATGAGGTTTAAAAGTTTAATGGAGCTCAGGGAGATGGCAGATTTCTCCTCTGAGGAGGCACAAGGAGGAGGAGCTGTAACGCACACACATACACTAGTCAGCCCTCAGATGTCTTGGTTATCAAAGGAACACTGGAATTATTCCTTATTTGAGATAAATTCTGTTGAAAAAAGGCAGATTGTACTTCTAAGTAGGAGACATTTACATGCTACAGATAAACGATATAACCCCCACCATTCTTCTTCTAAAGGTGAAACATACTCATGTAGCCAGGACATCAGCGTAACTTCAGTTCAACCACACAGCACTGAAAAGCCACTCCTACACTACAGAATAGTACGATAAAAGATTAAATGAACGTATAAAATCTCGGGACAAAAAATTAGTTACTTTGTTTGAGGTGGTGGGAACTTTAATGCTCCGAAATCTAGCAGAAAGCCCTCCCTGGACAGTAAAGGCAGTTACTCCAACAAAAGCAGCATGAATCTTTAATAGCCTTGATTTTGAAATTTCCCAATATTACCGTTTGATAATGCATATGAAATGACTTTGTCCTGATTGGTTTGCACATTCTGCACTTTGTTCAAAAAGCAGCATAAGCCAAAAAGATACTTAAAACTTCAATGTGAATGAACAGATGTAAACAGCTACAGGCGTTATGTGGATCATTTTTAATGTGGCATTTTTTGGTGGCATCACAGAATCACAGAAGGTGATCCTTGTAACTTAACTGTTCACTGGCAGCAGGAGGTGAGGAAGCCATGTGTACAGTATTAACAGGAAGGTTTTGCTTGTTTTATGGGAAATCGGATCTAGTCTGATCCCATTTGGGACACGTTTTGTGCAACTGTAAAGGGAATTTGGATGAAACAGATCCAGATATTATCTGGCAACAAAAAGCACGTTAATGCAAGGGGCTAACAGCCTCGTCGTTTCCATACAGCACAGAGAAAACTGCTTTCCGTAATGTGACATTATCAGCTTGCTTTCATGCTCAAATACAGAGACACACACACGTGTGCATGCAAGTCTCTGCACAGTGTCAGAGTCCCAGTGAGAGCTATGTTCCACCCTCCAGTGGCTCTCCCAATATTGATACTGAGGCAAAACAAACTGTGGCTATCAGCGCTGGCAGAACACCAGCATCAACACAGATATCTGCCCCATTTTCTCCCCCTCTCACACTCCACTCAGCCTCTCCACCGTTCATCTTCGTCTTCTCCACAGTGTCCTAGGCCTTTCCCCCTCTGCGCATACCCCTTCCGGTCTTTTATCCTCCAGAGACAGGCCTAGAGTTCATCAATCTAGTCGGCTGATTGGCTAATCTGAAATTCTTTAGCCTGTGGAGTGTCATGCTGATTGGATGAATGAGTTGCAGAGGTGGTGACTGTAAATCACATATTAAACCTTCAGACCACTCAGGATTAATAGCCTGCCAATGCCCCCATGGTCCAACCCCTACACTATACAGCTTTCATAACCTACAATATTTTGTGAGTACACACCAAGGCAAAAGCACACACCCAAACTGACACCCCAACAAATCCACACCCACACACCACCGTCTCACAGGAAATAAACACGTCTTTTTAAAGGAATAGTTAAAATCACCTATAGCTTTCCTACGCCAGCCTAAAAGCAGTCCATCACCTAAGACACGTTCAGTGTCCATATACTACACTGGAGATACCAGCAAAACAACAGCAACCAATCAGCACACAGCACACACACACACACCGCATCATATTTTTAATGAACAATTTGTTTGGATATAAAATGCTGTGTTTCAGAAAAATGTAAAAAAGGCCTAGAACATACATTTGTACAATTTCCCTTACAAACCCCTCTTTATTTCTTAGAATTAAACAGACTATTACTGTTCCTGCACCTTCTAGACATATGCAAGATTAACGAGCTCCGTTCTGATTGGCCTTTTAGCCTCACTGAGCTGAAGCGCTCCTGAAAACCGCAGACTGTATGGGTGGAGATATGTAAACGAGATCATTTTTGTGACATCAGAGAAGCAGTGAAATGAAAAGTGTCTGTTCTTGCAGTTAGGGTTCTATATTCACTCACTGACAAACATATATTGGATTTCTGCAGGCATTTGTATTTCTAAGGAGGAGACATTTACATACTACAGCTATATGATAACCACCATTCTTCTTCTAAGGGTGAAACATGTGCCCATGTAGCCAGTACATCAGCTTATCTTCAGTCCAGCCACACAGCACTGAAAAGCCACTCCTTTCATGTGTTGGCTTTAAAGGAATAGCATGGCAAGAAACTAAATGAACATATAAGCTCTCTGGACAAAGAGTTGGTCACTCTGTTTAAGGTGGTCAGTGAAATGAAGTTCTGTCTCAGGCAGATATGTAAATGATTACAGGTGTGGTCTGATACTGCGTCTAGACACAAAGGGGGTGAAATCACTTTGCTGTGTAGTGGTCGCCATGTGTTGCCTCTCATGGCAGGGCTTCTAACTGGCAATATTCTGCAGGATAATATTTGCCCACACAGCAAGCGTCTCCTAGGAATGTCAATGCCAGATTACAAGACTTTCCTGGAATGCCTGGATGCCTGATTTATTGTAAATTGAGCATTTATGGGACCAGCTGCGATGCCAGGATTAGCGATCTATGAGTGTGCAGGATCTACAGGCCCAGCTACAACATCTATGGGCAAAGGTACTGCAGGATGCCAAAAGGGACCTGTATGCCTCCGTGTCCAAGCATATCATCCTGTGTCCAGACCAGAGGAGGCCCAACAGGGTACTAGAGTCTCTGTACAGTACAGTATTCCACAATAATCATATCCTTTAACTTTAATAATGTTACCATTTCTAATCTTTACATTCACACACAGTTTCCATCATTGTACTTCTCCCTGGGCCATTATTTCCTATATTCAACTGCATTTTCATGATACAAAATATTTATTTTGATACTGACATATAGATGAAATGCAGATTGTAAATAAAAATCTGCTGCTACTGGTGTATTTTAACTATATCCTATATAAGTGAAAAAATTCCATGATAAGAACCATTTAAAACAGCATTTTACCAGGAGAAACATGTTCATATTTACCACGAAAGCTCCAATAAAACAGATGCGACATTCTTAGCATGCACAGCCAACATCGCTTTCCATTCGAAATCATGTCGAGAATACAACCTACAACAATTTTCTCTCATAAAAATGGAAAATTCTACTGGAAAAACAAGACGATCACTAAAGAATGTTCTGTGTTTTTGTGTAGCGGTCCTAACAAATCTAACAAAATGTACTAAAGCTTTACTCGCTCTAAACATAAAGATCACTCAACATTCCAACTTATATATCAGCTTCACCTGATTCCTTCTGGTAGTTTCTACTGGAAGTAACTCTGGCTTGAACACATACAGCTGTATAATTAAATGTTACTGTGTTCTGTTCCAGTGTTAAAACAATCTATTGTTCTCCAAAAATACAGACATAAAAATATGGCCCAAATTCACACGTTAAACTGGCTGCTACTATTGTTTATTTCACTTTTACAAGTAAGAGTACACTACTTTTTTGCCAAACCATTCCACTCTTAATATTTTCTGTGTTTAGGGAAAAAAAAAAAATCACTATTTGTCAAAAGCGCAAAACAAAGTGGGCACTTCTGGGATGTTTGGTGGACGCACTGTTTTTTGTTTTCTCTCCAATTTGCAAAACTACATGCTGTGTAACTGGAGGTTTGGATGCGTCTCCTCATGCTAATGAGAGACAGAAAAATCTGTCTGTGGTGGAATGACTGCTTCTCACATCGACTCCACCCAGCACTAACGGATCAACCACTTCAATTTGAACGAGTGTGAGAATCAAGAGGGATGTTTTACGGTTCTGATTCAATCGAGGCCTTCTGAATCAATTATGAACATATGTGGTTATAGATATGCAGGCACATTAAACTCATACTGGTTTTCACCCAGTAAATGATGCAGGAAGGCATCCACACTCTTGTACATGCTAAATATACAAGTCATGGAAGTACCCATCACATGACAAATACGCTATGATGCTGCCATCACTAATGTGTATTGAGTTGCACGTTTTAAACTCCTGTCACCGATTTGCTGGTTTCACTCTTTTTTGCAACAACCTTCCTGATTTAGCTTATGATCATAAGGTGCATCACATATTTGGGCTACTGAAAATGTGAAACGGTGCAATCATAATCCTATCTGGACTTGGGTCCACATTAGGCTACAGCAGAAGAGGCTGCAAAGGTTTACTGTGAAGATATATATCAAATTAATGATCTCTGTTCTGATTGGATGTCCTGCACTGTGCCTTGTTCAAACGGCACTTCCAGCACTGAAGCACCTATTGGCACCACACTTAATGCCAGGCACGGGCTAGAGGGGTATAAATCCCCAGCACTAAACTGTGGAGCAGTGGAACTGTGTTCTCTGGAATGAGGGTGCTCCGTCCCAAATCGCCTTCCGCTGAAAGCATTTCTCTTCTTTCTCTAGTTAAGAGGTGTTGTTTTGAAGGCATATCAGCAGAGCTTTATTATATTCACACACACGGGTTTTGTGTTGGGGAACTGACCGCTCCTGCTAGACCTTGGGTCAGAGGCCCCACGTCATCCTACAGATGGGTCCCATACCTCACTCTGACGGGGTAACGTGGAGAGCAGGAGGAAGGCTACCACAATTCTGTGTCCAATGACAGGAGAGGAGATTAGAAAATGATTATATTTATTGTGACCTGTGCGGGGCCTTGTGCTCCCGACTGCTCCCTCATCCACACCCGGCTATTTCAGACCCAGTCAGAGAAAGACAAGTGTGCTGGAGAGAAAATGGAAGGAAAGCCCCCTTTTAAAATGTAGCCGTTTCTGTGACACGTTATTAGCCTGGTGCTGGCTCCAATTCCAAACTGGACCATGTGGGCCAAGCTGGGTGCAGAGGCACGGGAGAAGCAGAAACATCAGTCCTGCCAGTCTAAACTACTCAGGAAACAAACGGTGAGCTCTTACTTACATCTCTGTGAGAGTGCAAGGGGGTAATGAGATGGGGGCTGTGTTCTTTTATAATATTCACATTTGAACACGGCAAAGAGAAAATTCACTAAAAATAAAGAGAGTCAGCATTAATGTCATGACATTTATGCAATACGATTTTTTTCTTCTTCAAATAACTGTCTGAAAGAGCCCGACAACGACAAAGAAAGCCCTTCTTAATGGCAAATGACCCAAATTCTAATAAGCACACCCACGCCTACGAGGGAGCAGAAGAGAGTAGGACGGAAGACAGCAAGAGAGTGACCCAAGGGACAGCCAAAAATAAAACATTTTAATCATAAATTAAACAAGTTTTCTGCAGGGCAGAAAGGTCGGGATTGTAGACTGAATGGGGGGGCGTGAGTGTTGAGCTGTCAGGCATCACCTGAGGGAGATGAAGCCTGCGGTGCTCTATCAGATCCCTAAAGAACTACTCAGTCTCACTGGCATTTCATCACCTGGCATCTAGATATAGAGCCAACAGGCAATCCTTTAAAAGCACAGCTCTGTTTTCATCTAATCTCCTAATCCCAACAAATGCTGTAGATCACTTTGGCTCACTCCAACCTCCTCACAAGACCAGACAATCACAGGCTTTAAAAAACATCTAATCTGAAACTGAGAGATCAACCATCAAAGTCCATTTGGATGCTATCTATATGGATCTATTAGCACGTGATCTACAGGGAACCTCTCTGGTCCCGATAGGCTGCCTCGCACACCCTCGACTGAGCTAAAGCGAATTCCTCAGAACGCCCATGCTGTAGCTTTATGAAAACAAAACTGAAATGGAGCATACTGTGACTCCAAGGCATCACACCAAGTTTATCCCAAACTTGTAAGACTTGTTTGCCTTCTGGAAGAAGGGAGGCGTTTTTCTAAGACTGCCAGAGAGAAAAAAGGAAAAAGAAGAAGGGAAAAAAAAAACCCTGCCACTTTCACAACTGCCAGGGATCTAAAATCTGTAAATAGATTTTATGGGACTCAATAAATCCTTGAAAGGTTGTAACAAACAGTCACAGGGATGGAGGAGGACCAAGAATTTCTTGAGCTTCACAAAAGCAGAGAGTTTATCAGCGCCTGCAGCTTAGATACAAGAAAACGCATCAGAGTGCCAAGATGAAATAAAGGAATGACTGGTGAATCGGCACAAAAAGGATGAGAATGGCATTATAAAGGATAAAAGTGGGATTATAAGGAGTGAGAATTAACAAAGGAGATGGAATAAACCATACTTCTTTCTCTGGTTTTCAGTCAAGCGGGGGCTCAAGCTCTGAGAAATCACTTTGTCTTCTATTTAGGGTAAATCTTCACCTTTAGATCAATCATAGAACTCAGCCATATATATATATACATACGGGATACACAGTCTTCCCACCAGGGAACCTGACATGGTGGAGCCAGAGGAATCCAAGATCAATTTCCGAAAAGGAAGCAGGAATGCTGATCTAGTAATGGGGACTCTAGGGTCCAGTTGTCCTTCTCTGATCTATGGCTGTCCCCACCTATAGATATTTTAGTCAATTACAAAGCTACACTGTCCACTAGAAGCTGACACTCTCCTTAAAATATTGTCACATTGTCTATTTGTATCGTATCGCAATACATTTTATGACACTCAGTATACTTCAATGCTTAACACATTACAAAGAGTGAAATTAGTCCCATTTTTAAGAATATTTTTCACAAAGTATCGTGACAAATGTGAGAATGTCTTTAATAATAATTATATATTTACCATATCATCCACCAAGTCTTACCATAAATCCCCCAAGACTAATTGATAAAAGGATCAGAATATATTTATCTGAGTATGGATTTTAAAATAATCCTTGAACAGATGCTTTGATATATCTAAAATAAATAATAGATTATAAAATAGCATTTACCAGCATTAAAGTTGACTACAAAAAGTCACTACATATCCTGAATATCTAAACCATTTGGTTAAACTACTGGCTAAACTACAGCTTAACATCTCAAACCTTTATGTCCCAGTTATACCCTAGTAATATAAAAAACTGTACAGTGATCTTTGAGTTCATCATCTTGGAATTTATCAGAAATCTTTTCATTTATTTTTGAGTTTCATTCAAACACCACAACAAAAAAATTATCTACTGTACACTATTAACTCAATCAACTGCAGCCAATATGCCAAGACATCTTAGCTGTTTGCTTTGTTAGTCTCACATTGAAGTGATGAGACTGATATAGCTAACAAGTCCAGGTCATCCAAATGCGTAAGTGACCGATTACTCTAATGTAGTAGTATCGTGGCTTCTGTGCCAAACACAGTTTTGACTTCATTTACGGGAAGCAAATGAAGTACAAATCTCAATTTTCACTCCTTTCTCATTCTTCCTAACCACTGGTCTGCAGACCTGCTGGAGAGTAACTGTCGTGCAGTGTTTCAACTCCAACTCAAATCCAAGACACTCCATTCAGCTGATCCAGGACTTGAAAGGTAGTTTGACTATCTAGTTCTAGTAAAAGATCCTACATTTGAATAGTTGTCGAATTAAAATGCATTAAAAATACAGAATATGAAGCTTCAACCAAGTAAAAAAATCAAAATAACCTGACTGTCCGTCAAGAAATCAATTAGTCGGACTCGTTAGTTGACTTTAAAAGCCATAGCCCTTCTGCCATTACACAATTGAGCTCCAGGGACGCTCCAACATGTCACTATAACTACTCCCTTCTCCTGCAACATCACGGTAGCCTTGGAAGGAGATACTTTCTCAGGGTTCCTATTGTTAATAATAAAGGTTTAAACATTAACAGCAGGACATCATATTGATGGTGTTCATAAACGTCTTGTTCAAGGACACACCTTGACCAGAAACTGCCTTCAGTCCCATAAAGTGAAAACAGTGAGTACTGCCTTGCCTTTACAATAGCAGCGTTTCAGACACCACTATGAACCCTGCAGAGATGCTGTGCTGTGCACTGTAACATCAGCTGGCTGGCAGAGGACCTGCCAGCTTTCAACACAACTGATGAATAATGGAGCACCACGACAAGGACAAGGCAGTGCTACAGCCGTTCTGGCAGGCAAAGCCAACTCTCCACCTCAGAACCACACACACACACACACATCCAAAAATCGGTGGCTTCATTTCATGCTGTGTTTAAACTCTGACCACTAGACAGAAGTGCTGTACTCTGTCTTCAAATTCTGCTTTTCTGATTGCATAAAACATATGCAAACACATGCAAAAACGAATTCCTCTAATAATTTGAGAAGATGGATCTTCATGAGCAGTATGCCATACTGATCAAAAGATTTGATTTTACATGTAATGAATTAGTGACATTTTGTCTCCTTGGAACTATACGGTTCTTATTTATCTCGGTTTTTATTTATTTTTGCTTTTTATGATGTTTGTATTTTAGTTTCTTAATCTAGAAACTTGTCTCTGTACGTCAATGTCATTATAAAGACCAAAGACTAAAAGGCCTTTTTATCCATCTCACATCTCAAAACTGCTCAGAACAGAGACAGAACCTTATAGCCCCAAGTGGATCACAGATCATTTTGAGTAGCGCTGATCAGTAAACATTATAGAAACACACCCAAAGACTCACACACACACGCAGAGCTGTTAAAGGACAGAGGTGTTCATCAAAAGGCTGCGACAATGGCTGACCTCTGGCCCCTGTGTCTTTATTGACTCGATTGGCCCGCCCTTTCCTTCCAGAACATTCCATTAACTCGACTTCCTCCAAGCCCACAGCCACCCATCACACCGTCTGAAGCCCACCAAAATCAATGCACTGCTGCAGGCTACATCTGTGCAACGAAAGCTCTCCATCTAAGAGACAAAACACACCTAGTCAGCTTTAAGACTCCCATAATGACTTCCAGAGCTTTTTGGGCTGAAATCTGAACACCCCCCTCCTCCTCTTCCCCTCCTCCCCAGCCCAAAAAAATACAAAGACACACACAGACAGACACAAACAAACAAACGCTGCTATGTATTTTTAGAGAAGAGGCACGCACTAGTTTTTTGGGCCGGTGCTGCTTTAATGTGCAGAGAGAGGAGGAAAATAAAAGGAGCAGTCGGGAAGATAAATGAAATGGTGTTTCAGCCTAAATAGAACCACGGTACCAAAGAACGGACACCCAGCGAGACAATAGCTCTGCAGACTAATGGCAGCTTTTGCACAACAATCAAGCACTCTATTCATTCAACACCACATACCACTGGCTTCATTGATTGATGCACGTTTTACACACACACACACACACACACACACACACACACACACACACACACACACACACACACACACACACACACACACAATACAGAGATCAGATACATCCACATCCTTTGTGTAAACGTAGAGCCGTAGATGAGGCCTCAGAGGAGCGGAGATGCACTAGGAGAGTGTTCCAGCAGTGATGCAACACACATTCACATTACACTCAGCACTTCACTCGGGCCCTGGGAGGATTCAGCACAGCTATTGATCGGACCCCTTCAGATTGGACATGGGACAAACAAAAGAACACACTTTAAACCGGGATGTTTACAATGAGTTTCAGTCTTGTAAAGGCTGCAACGTAAAGACAGAATGGAGGAGAGAAACTCTGATGATGTGGTTGGCTCGTCACCGAGAACCCTTCATTCGCTTAATTTCCAGCCCGAATGTTCTTTAAGTATAAGAACATTCTCAGGAAATATTCATGAGGACTCTGTTAGCTTCCTTTCACCCTGTTTTTCAATGGTCAGAACCCCACAGAACCACCGCAGACCGGGTATTATTTGGGCGGTGGGTCATTCTCAGCAACTGTTGTTAAACAGCTCGGGGTCAGTGGTGGACTGGGACCAGACATATCCAGCCAACAGCATTCCTGATTACTGGTGAAGGACTAGAGCAGAGGTATTCAAATCTGGACTTTGATTACAGTTTTCAGTGCTGGACTTTGCAATCCTTGGTACATTTAATTCACTTAAATTTCAGTGAGAACAAGCTCCAGGACTGGAATCTAGATTTAAGACGGACTTCACATCTACACGATGCACCATCCAGGTTGGAACGTTTCATTGACTGGACAGTGTGTGGACACAGTATAGAAACATCAGCAGTACTGCTGTCTGATTCACTTGTACTAGTGCAACACACTAACATACCACCACCTCAGTGTCCGTGCAGAGCTGAGAATGATCCAAGACCTGAAGAACACATGGTCTTTTACAGATTGCTTTGGATCAGAAAAAACAACCACACAGATCTAACCATTCATCCCTTGTGAAAAGGCATCAACGCCGAAAGGATGTGGAGCTGATCAAGAAGTGCTTACTGATCAAACTGCTAAAGCTGCTGGTGTTCTCTGAACAATGACCTGACCACCCTAGACAGCAGACCTCATCATTACTAAATGTGTTGGGGATGATTTGAATGATGAGAAGGAAAAAATTTCTCCAACTTCCAAGCCTACACTTGGCATGTATATAAAAAAATCTCCCTGCAGATTTCTGGAGAAGAAATGAAAGAGTCTCCTGAAAATGAAGAAAGCTGTTATAAAGGAGAAGCGTGAACGCACAGAACACTGAAACATCTGCTACGAGATTCAGCCTTCAATGTCATTTTCTTTTAAACAGAAGAGAAGCATGTAGAGAATGAACGACAGAACAATATTGTATGGAATAATCCTCTATGAAAGTACATTTTTCTTTGAAAGAAAACAAATCCAACTTCGTTTTTTTTCTGTGATCAACTCGCAGCGAAGCCCACAGTTCACCACCCACCCCATTTAGCCGAAAGCCAAGAGGCAAAGCCACGAATGGACCAGGGGAATCTCAGATCCTAACTTAGTGACCCCAAGCGTTCTTCTTGAATTTATAGTGTAATGCTGTCTTTTCTGGCAGCACGCTCTGCAGTTCCTGAAGAGTTTAATAAATAAGGCTGTGTGATCTGTTACGTTGGGGCTGGGTGATATAAAGATATTTATATCAATATCGGGATATAAACAAAGCAAGATATATAATTTGTATTGAGATTAATTTCTTTTTTTCTGCTCCCTCACTTAGCTCCTCCCCTAATGTGCTCTCGCTCAACCCTTACTCATGTTCTCATACACACACCACAGACTGGGCATAAGACAGAGCTCTACCATGAAGGTGACTTGGTGTGTATAAAATGATCAGTTTTCAATGAATTCAGGATTTCACAGGGTTTCCAAGCTTACATCATATTTTTAACATCAAATCTCATTAAAAAATTCAGTTAAAACATATATATCCTGATGTTTTTTTGTCCATATCACCCATCCATAAATTAGGTTGTGCCCATCGCTGACACATATGTGCAAATGCACACATACACCTTATCTAGTCCCTGCAGAGAGGTACTGATAAATAAACTGGAGCAGATAAACATAAACCTATTGACATCATGTCTACAGGGGTATAAAGCCCCCCACCATTTAGCTGTAGAGCAGTTTTCTGTGGAACGATGGTGGTCCAGACATGGAGATCATTCAACGTCCTGACCTCACTAACCAAATCCTCAAAGCAATGCTCCAGAATCTAGTAGAAAGCCTTCCCTGGAGAGTAGAGAACATTGCTCCATCAAAAGCAGAACAAACATTTTTTAATCCCCTTGATTTCCAAAAAAAAATGATAAATGACAGGTGTCCCAAAACTTTTGTCTGTATAGTGTATATATGGCACGAACTACTATCTGCTTGCCAAACTAACACATGCACTTAATTTCCACTCTCTTTTTTGGTTCCAAATCATTTCAGGTTGGCCCGAGTAACCTAACAGTGCCAGTTAGATTGACTGGGCCCACCTGAGTCAGACTAAATACTAAATTAAAAGACCAAAACAATCTTCAGCATGAAGGCCACAGCACTGTAGACCACAGTGTGAAGATTACAGTGCTTGAGCTGCATCCTTTACCAAGAAAGAGGTCATTGTAGTGGAAACAGAAGGAGGAATACAGCAGGGGTGCAAGAGCAAGCGAGAACGAGAGAGAGAGATAAAGTGAGGGTGGCAGAGTGATGGAGGCAGAGATAAATAAGGGAGGAAGTTTCCGGGGCACATCTGTTTGTGACTGCGACAAGGCCATTCAGGTGCTGTATCCAGCGGCTGCAGCAGATGAGGGCTGAAAAATGTGCCCTGCCACACCACTGCGCCTGTGGTCAAACACACACACCGCAATATATCTCTGATGAGAGGAGCAAACACACACACACACACACACACACACACCTAACAGCAAGGTACAGACACCACAGCAGATAAGATCCACTAAATGCCTCTGTGAGGTATCATTACTAAGGTATATCTTCATTTACCTGCTGGCTTATAGACACAGGCTGCACATGGAAGCAGGAGAGTTCATAATGAACAATGCACCACACCTACATACAGCCAGAGGTGGACCTGGCCTTTGAGCCTCGGAGGAATTCCTGTCCAAGTGACATTTGACCCATCAAAGCCTGCCCTTGACGAGTGGTCTTGCAGACTCATCTCCTGACAGCCCCTCATTAGCCAGGGTGGAGGCCCAATAACTAATACCAACTAAACAAGCTCTCTACCCTCTTAGCCTGTTTCATTCAAATCATGCCCTGAGGCTGCAACACCAGAGAAGGCCATTCGTGTGCGTGCGTGTGCGCGCGCGCGTGTGTGTGTGTGCGCACGCTTGAGTGAGGGTAAATTACCAGCTCTTACACTATAAGCCGTTATTGCTCAAACAAGCTTTTCACTTTGATCCAAGCCTTCTGCCTGGCTGGATCATAGTGTAAAATTCAATATTACCTTATTTTCCAAACATCAGGATATTAGATGGTATTTAAGCTTGATTTGGCTAGCACTGCACTAGGGATGAAGGAAGAGGCAGAGCAAGCCTACCCACCCAGAAATGGTAAGGCTAATTAATGTTCTCCTGATAGAGCTGGATGTGGTGTCTCTATGTATAGAACTCTCAACCTGCCAGTAACGGTGTCCCGGACTAAAGATGACTGGGCCTCCAGAGAGCTCCTAGTTCGGTTTTCTTCTCTTAAATGATCATCAAATAGAACAAAGGGAGCAAATGATGCAAACTAAGATTGTCAGTTACATGTGCTGTGATTCTGTATAGTGTAATTTGTGGGTGGGAGACAAATTAATTATTTACACAACAATGTAAACAACAGAGAGGATTACTGAGCCTTCATGTGTGTACTGTCGTGATAGTTATCTACATGATGTTTATGCATTTACTTATTACATATTAATTCTCCTAATGGCACATGGCAATAGGAAGCATTCTTGTTCAAAAACGGTAAAAACCCAAACCTCACAAATGTATCGGTTCTTCCCGCTCATCAGTAGAAGACTTCAAACTATTGTAAACACACACCATGTAAGAACGGTGTGGTAGTATACATCATCTGATGGTTTGCTCCCGTACTGGCTATACCTATATATACACCTATTGCTTATTGTGCATAAGAGCCCATGTTTGCAAGAGCTGCAGACTGGGCAGCACCATGGTGCTGAAACAAGCCTGATACAAGCCCCACTTGACAGAAAGAGTGGTCAGTGGCTCCTGAGAGGACCGCAGGCTAGGCTCAGGAAAGAAGAGCCCAGGGGATGAAGGATTACCTGAAATATTCATTGATGATTTTTTTTTTTCCTCCCTGTACTCACGGTGCACGGTGAATCCTCGCTCCCCAAGGCCTGCTGCTTTAAAAACAGATTAATGCTAATCCAGGTTAATGTATGAGGCAGGAAACTCACACTCTGTCTGTGTGTGAGTTCCTTTGAAACAGGACCGAGCATAAAAAAGAAAACAAGAAGCTTAAAAATATGTACGGATACTCACTAAGCTTGTTTATATAACAATGAGTATTTGTTAAATGAGGTAGCGGAGAAGAAAGTGAGAGTTAGTGTATGCTCCCCTTTTGAAATGTTGTGCTGTAGCCTCTGTGGGGTTGTAAGACATGATGGCTGCCTGCAGGATAAATAGGGTGCGAGTTTGAGTGCGAGATGCAAGGAACGTGTGATGCAACTCCGAGTGATTGTCAGGCTGGAAATAAAATTCACATAAATTCGCACCACTTTGTTTGTCCTGAGAACTCCCCGACTACATCCTACTCACAACGGAAGGTTTTTCATTGAAGAGGTAGGCACATGGTGAAAATGAATTAAAAGATCAATGGAAAAAGCCTAAACACTTGAAAAAAAATCTGGGAAAAATATTAAAATATTACAGATGGTCCCTTCATGTTATGACGTACAGCTTTTTTGAACTCAAGGTGTGTTTGGAAACTGTTTCTGCTCTATGTTCACCTAGAACTGTCTGGTGCACTTGCACTCCCAGATGTATGGTGGATGTTGTTGTGGTGGCACAGACATTTCAGCCCTCATTAGGTGGGCATCCTTACTCTGCTCTAAACTACAAGTTATGAAAATTATGTAATTGTGTACAAATTTGCAAAAATCTATGAATGGAAACCCAGCTGATTGAAAATGGTACCAATTGCCAGCTTGTAGGTTCTGAAACTTCATCACTGCAATGGGTCCGGCTGACAGGGTCATTTCTTCTTAGACCTCCCTATGACTGTGATGGTCCTCTTTCTGGTGCAACATCACCCGACATGCAACATCACCCCAGACTGCAAATGGTCCCAACTGCCACCTTATTTGTTCAGAGACCTTCAAGACTACAATGTGTTCTGCTCACAAATGTCACGTGTTCCGAGACGGCCCACCTCCTTGCTTTTTTCTAAGACCATCCTATGATTGTAGTGGGTTCTGTTCATGTCATTACTGATTAGACATTGTACTGACTTCAGTGGGTCCTGCTCACCAGCTCGTTTGTTTAGCAATGGGTTCTATTTACAAATGTCATTTGTTCTGAAAAATCTCCTGACTATGAATGGTTCCAACTACCACCTTACTTGTTTTGACCCCCTTCCTGACTGTGACTGGTCAAAAATATTGGTCCAAATTCAATTCATGTAACATGACCTACATCTAACATTTGTCAGAACAATTCCTAAACTGCTTCTAAACAATGGTGATGCACAAGCGCTCTGCTCCCACAGGTTATGGTACCTCTTCAAATGCATCTCGGGAGCTATCAAGAAGTTCCAGTTGCTGACATGGAGAACATATCGCTCATCACTGAGAATGCATTTAGGCTTGATGTTAAACAGAGAGACATGGTCCAAGATGTTTATGTGAGGGCTGTAACTTCACCATCCCACCCCTTAACAAAAATGTCGAATTTACAGAAAAGTTGCATTAATTCTGATCAGGCTCAAAATCAAAAACATCAAAATCTAAAACATCAACTTCACTGTTTTGTTTTGCTGATGACATTGCATCACAAATATCAAATCTGAGCCACATATGATAATAAAAATAAGATTTTGGGCTACTTTGACCTGCTGTGTGAACGCACAGAGCCCTTATTAGACATCACATATGTCCATTTGAAATGGCTTAATGCTTTCAGAAGAGAGTGTGTAAACATACGCAGTTTACAATGCTCATTACCACTCAAAAGAAGTTACACAAACAAATTAAACTCCAGACAACAAACACATCTTGCTTGATTGACTACTTTGGGTGCACTGAGGATAAACTGCACAGGCCTGATTCTGGGCTAAACAATCACTTCCACTTACAAGAAGGTTGCCACCATTTCCTCTGGAGCCTAAGAGGCATGTGAAGCCAGCTCTGTGTCGCTGTGTTTAGAGCTGTGAATGGGGAGCTGAAGGGTCTTTATCCGAGCCAGGTGCTAAAGCTTTTTGTGCGAATGGAAGGAGGGAGGGAGGCCTCTCTGGGCTGCGCTTGCTTTCTCACCGTCTCGGTCTTTCTGTCTCTCTCCCTCCGAGAAGCAGAGGAGGCGGAGGTGGCCATGTGCAGCTCTAGCAGAGCGTGAGGAATGGGTCAAACACTCCCTGCCGCTCTGCTCTTTTCTAAAGCAGCTCTGCTCACAACACACGGCTCCCTGTAGAGAATGCGTCAGACTGGAGAGAACATGTTGACTCACAGCTACATTAGAGGCAAAAACGCCCACAAAGACACACACACAATTGAATACACACATGCATGTCCAAAGCTTTCCTGATGACTAAACGGTAAGAGGAATTTGATTCGGACAGCGCGGTGATAAAGTCAAAAAGATCATTTGTGGAAAGTGGTCTTCACAGACACACAGCTTCATTTTATCAGTGGTGTATTGATGTTATTTACAAAACAATGCGTCACTGTTTTAACTACCACAGAAAGTCCAGAATGTGGACTTGCACACACTCAACAGCAACCACACTATGCTGCAGGGCTGTGTTTATGCATTTGTAGGTCTTTGTTTACAGAAAACATATTTTGGATTGGTGGGCGGCATGGTGGCGCAGTGGATAGCGCTGTTGCCTCACAGCCAGATCCCGGGTGGGGCGACCTGGGAAGTTTCTGTGTGGAGTTTGCATGTTCTCCCCGTGTTCGCGTGGGTTTCCTCCGGGTACTCCGGTTTCATCCAAAGACATGCATGGTAGGTGAATTGGTGACTCTAAAGTGGCCCTTAGTGTGTGAATGTGTGTGTGAGCCCAACGAAGGACTAGCGCCCTGTCTAGGGTTGTTTCCCGTCCTTGCGCTCAGAGTTGCCGGCTGGGCACCGGCTCCCCCGTGACCCTATTCAGGAATAAGCAGTTCAGAAAATGGATATTTTGGATAGTGAGCTAAATCCAGGTTCAGCCAAGTACAGTATTCACTCCAGAATTATTATTCAACAGACTTTAATCCAAAGACAGACCAACATTAATCCTGTAACACAATGGTTTTCTAACTGTGGTACATGTAACACTGGTGATACACAAAGAATCCAAAGATGCTACGCCAGATGACCTGGGAAATCTGCTACACTCTCTGAACTACAGTAGCATAATTATTAGCATCAGTTACATGTGCACTACAATAGAACCCTGTGGACTGCCACAACATGTTAAATCAACCAGTTACCACAACAGTTTCTGTATAAGGATTAATAGCTGAATAACCCTACAGTGCTAGCTCACCGACTGCTCCACACAAATGGCAAAAAACAAAACATCTAGTCTACAGTGTGTAAGTGTGTGGGGAACGTGCTGCTCTGAAATGTAGATTTAGAATGTAGATATATCAGCAATGGAAGGTGGTAAGTGAGAGGCTTTAGTTTGATCAGAAACACAGCTGTAACAGACACAGATACCAATGATCCACAACGTTGAGCCTTTATTTCAGGTAAGCATTTTAAAAACACTCCACAACTATAAAACATGGATAACAGATTCATTTTACATCCAGAATCTTGTAAACAAATCTAAATTTAGAAGGTGCTCTTTTCTAGGCCAACTCACTGGTAGGTGAGTGTTAAATTACAGTTTTGCAGTAGTTATTATTGCAATTTGTTATTGCTATAGCAGCAGCATTCCTGCCTGGGTCACAGCATCAGGTTGTAATTTAATGTATTTATCGAGCAAATAATAATCATTTTCTGTGCAATCAGTATGTCATTTATTTTCTGCTGACAAGGAGGAATGCACAAACAAATATTCTGAACTGAGGCCAAAGATGTTGACACTCATATCATATAATCACTAGTAGAAATTCACAAACTATCAAAACTAGGCATCCAAATGGTAAAATGGGTAGGTGAGTTTTGGAAAAAACACTTAAATCCTACAGGTGGTGTGGGAGTGGTTTTTGAAGTGTGCCTGCCTGTTTTTGTTTTCAATTCAAATCAATTCAAAAATTTAAATCAAGGACGTGCAAAACAATCAGCAATTCTGGAAAAAAATGAAAGGTTACTGTGATCCTGTTCATTTTTTTTTTGGAAGCCACTTCTTTGTGATGCAGGGGCTCCATGGAGAACCTCTCTGATGCACTTTCCCCCCTTTAATTCCATCCATCATTAAAATTTAATAGAGGAGTCCATCATTCTGAGGTTGACTTGGTTGAACATCTCATTTTACACTCCCACACTATAGACGTCTAGAAATCTGGATGACGTGTCCTTAGAGCTCTCATTTACAAAGAGTTTTATAAACTTGGTCTATATTGCTGCTTAGTCTGTATGTGATTGACTAATAAAAACAGTGACATTAAAACTGCTATTCACGCGAATCAAGAAACTTTCCTAGCTAGCGTGAGAAACATTCACGATCACGTCAACTAATCATCAGGATGCATCCTGAGGATGTTCTACACATGCACAATGGAGAGCATCCTGATGGGCTGCATCACCACCTGGTACGGGAACTGCACCGCTCTCGAGATACCACCTGGTACACACCACCCAGCCCACCACTGGGGGTTCAGCTCCCAAACATTCTGGATTTATAAACCAGCTGCTGTCTATGGAAGACCAGCAGGATTATAACGGATTCTAACCACTCAGCCACTGCCTGTTCTCAAAGCTGCCCAGCAGTAGGAGGTACAAAAGCATAAGGACCAGAATCAGCCAGTTCCAAGACAGCTTCTTCCCCCAGGCCACTAGGCTGCTAAACAGTCAGTAACCCTGTGTTCCAGTCCACAGCTAGTCACAACCCATCTCACCTGTCTCATCACACCATAAACTCTTTCTGCACCTGCACTTTACTCACTACTAGAGCAGCAACTAGTTGCTCAGTTACACTGTACCAATCAAAGACTGTTCCACTGCACCCTCTAAAGACCATCTCTCATTGGCTTCTCACACTTCAGCTACATCTAATTCCATACCCAGTGCATGTACATTGAATGCAAACATTCTTTTACAGTTTCTATAAACACAGAGCTTCTACAGTGCATTAAAGTATGTATAATGTGAGTTAATGTGTAAATACTCTATTCATATTACATACAGTTATATTCTTTATCTTTATTTTTATTTTCTTCTGCAATTTTATGCATCTGTTAAAGACTTGCACCTACGTTTTTCCACTTAGCCTTAACCAGTGTCATGTAATGAGCCAATAAAACCTGGTTTGATAATTGACCATTACATTCACATGATAGGAATGTACAGATTTAGATATTTCATTGCTGTCATTACATGTTTCCAGGATACACCAAACACCACACACTGATCCTGTACTAAAATGACATCATAGGTTTGAAACAAACTAACCATCTACGTGAATATGAGAATCTGATTACCAAATCTTTGCTCATCCTTTAGTACGCATCACTTAATAGAACACCTCTTCAGGTAAATGGACTCCAGCTCTAACGAGGCTTACTTTAGCAGAGGGGGGGGGTGGTGAGAATGGCAGGGCTCTAGAAATTGCTCCATGTGTCAGAGCAAGTCAGAATAAGTCCAATGTCCTGAAGCAAAGCTGTGACTGAGGGGAAGCAGGCAGGAGAGCGGCCTCTTCACACAGCTTCCAACAGACGGCTTTAAAGACTGAGGCTGCGGCTGGACAGACACGGGTGAGATAGTCATGCTCAATGACAGGCTGAATGCAGACTGAAAGAATGAGCGCCTCTTGGGTGTGGGGGAACAAAGGGAGAGAGGGCTGCGGCTGTTGCTTCTGTTCTACTCCTCTGTTAAAAAAAAAAAAGAAAGGGTGCAAGGAGGGGGTCCTGTGTGAATGTAAGGATAAAGGAGAGATTTAACAGCAAATGTCCCGGAACATCCTGCTTCTCTCTCTCTCTCCTGAACTACACTGCTACTGGAGGCATGCTGAATTCATGGGTGCATGTGAGGACACACACACACACACACACACACACACACACACACACACACACACAGCCTGGTAAGCAGAGGGAGGCAATGCCATTACAAAACCTTTATCTGCAGCTCCACACACATGCACACCGGTAATATACTCAGTCAGCACATGGAGTCAAGGTTATACATACGTCCCATATATGTTTTTATTTTTCTTTTTTCATATACATGTACCCCCACACAGACAGCATGAGCAAACACTTCATTATTACAGATAATAATTCACACAATTATCCAATTGCCAACTGTACAGCTGCAGTGCAATACAGACAATCATGCAGAAACAGGCCAGCAGATGCAGGTAATGCATGAGGGAAAAATGTGATCTCAGCGATTAGTGTCCTATTGGGACAGGATTACTTTTACACGAGGTGAAGAGGTGGGTTAAAGTCATTTTTAGTACTGTCCAAATATTCCACATCAGTAATTTTTACAAACTCTGTGCCCCTGCATCAATTTAGCTGTAATTCTCAGTACTGGGATGGTTGAGAAGTCATTTCGTTTTGTCATGACTTCAGGTCATTCACAGTGGTAAACGTCCCTACCAACTGCGGACACTGCCAAAAATGGGAATGAAATGGTTGTACACAAAACACAAGCTGCATGTGAGTGTGTGTACAGACTAGTTTATATCGTCTGCATTTGGTGTACTGTAATTTTTAATTAAATTTAGTCGTAGGATGTGTCACCATTGTCTAATACAGGGTGGGCACTGGGGGCCAGCATCCACAGAGGGCACAGTTTGCTCATTAGCCTGCTCTCACAGTCACACTGAAGCTGGTAATTAACAGGCAAGTCAAACCAGGTGTGCTTAAGTAGCACATCCATACTTTTCATACAAAATTGCTTGGAACTCTTAATGAAAAACTTTGGGAACTATAATATTAGCACCAAAAAAAATTTTTTTTTGTATTTTGTTTCGTAGCTGAAGAAAAAATAAATAAATAAAATAAAACAGTAGTTGTCAGAAACTTGCCTCACCAAAAGGCAGGCTAGAGAGCGAAAGGGGAGTGAGAGAGAAAAAGATGGAGAGAGAAACAGCAGGAGGGAGAGAGCAAGATAGATGGTTGCTGAAGGCAAACGCTTGTGTCTTTTTACAACGTTAGCAGAGACATACGGCACACTGACACTGCAGCGTACTACGGGAAATAAACGCAGGTGTTCTTTCTGAAAGCATGGAGGAGACTGTATTTAAGGGCAGCTAAAGAGGTGGATGGTGAGGAGATTGTCTCTTCAGAATCGATTAAAAGGTCTTCTTACATGTAAGCTAATTCACTTGGAAACCTCAAACTCTCACCCCGGTGAACCACAGGGAAAATATCAAGGGCAGTCAGAAATAATGTTGGACATGAACTCAATAAAGACACTGGAACAGGCAGGGTTAAGCAGTTATTTATATTTAGATACACTTTAATGACTCCCGTGAGAGCAGAACAGCCTGGCCTGCAGAGCCTGACTGGTTAGTACACTCCACAATATTGGAGCAACAAAAGGTTCTTTGAGGGATGATATTAAAGGAACAGAACATTGGAGGGAGTGTGTTATTGTGAAATAACAGCACAGGTGTGATGAAGTAGACACGAGCTCAAGGTGTCCTATTGCCTTCATAGTAAGAAAAACTGAGCGATGAACGCCACGTTTAATATTTTTTAACATTATTTCTTTTTTTCCACTCACTGTATTTCTTCTCCATTTGTCTCAGCCATGGGGAGATGGTTGAATCACATGCCTGTCCAACATCACAAGTGTCAGAGACGCACGGACAATGGCTAGGTGCCACACAATGTGCAATGTGTAGTCACACATGGTGAGAAACCGGAACACTAAACCCTGATCTGCTGTTTCCCCTGTTTAATCAAGTCACTCTGTGCCTCCCCCTGAGCCAGCAAAGGTTGAGATTCTAGAGCTGTTGTAAGAGTCCTAAAGCAGCTGCAGCTGAACCATAATAAGAATGACAAGAAACCAGTAAATCAACCTCCGGGTCAACCACATAGCCTTGGTTCCATAAAGAATTTTGTAAAACTATGTTGGAAGATCACAACGTGTGCCCAGTCCATTCTGAGATTTAAAACCACAACCATTTGGTTGCTAGACCACATCTCCTACCACACAACAGTGTTCTTGCTCATTACTGTTGCCAGTTGTCATTTGAGTCAGGCTCTCCTAAAATCTGCAATAATGTGATTGCAAGAATTAACATAATTTCACTGAATCCTTGCCAGGATTTGCAACTTCGACTAATCATCACATTATATTCACACTAAACTTGTTAATCTGTGAAGCAGTTTAACAAACTGTTCTATGCATCAGCAAGTCCAAAATATCGTACTTCTGTAAAAATATTATGCTGAATGTGATACTGAAAGTGTTTAAATTCTTTTCAGCATGTTTAATGTCTGTACTTCTACACACTTCTAATGCCTAAGAGCCAGTCGCAGATGGACTGTGATCTCTATACTAGGCTGGACATAACTATAACCATTATTAAATTCACATCTTTAATACACGTCAACATTAACACTTGTTGATGCCAAGTTGGACAAATCACTACAAAAAAGTGAAATGCAATATGTAAATATTGTGATTATGATTGTAATACACCTTGGTTGTATAGTGACCTGCCTCACTCAGAGCAAAAATAACCTACATTTGTTGATTACATTAACACCTGGAACATCTGTCAAGATGCCCACAGCACACACAACACCCGGTTCTATTAGATGGCTCAAAGCCATCTGCAAACCTTATGGCAAAGGCTAGTATCACAATAACCATGTGCACATTTTCATTGGTACTGGAAACAATAAACAATAGCAAAATGCATCTGCCAGTTTGGCCCAGTATGAGGTTCAGCTCAGCTTTAGGATGGCCCGTTCCTCCTAGTTTCATCACACTGCATTCCCACCACTGGGAAACACGCAATAGGATAGATAACATGGTGCTGAGTCATGATCAGATTTTCTAAAATCCATTATCACTTAACCACAATGGCTCTCTCTCACACTCTCCCCTTCGTGTTCACTCAGACGCTCCATTTTCAAATCCCCATAGGCATAAAGTAAATTTCAACTTCATTTCCCCCTGCAGACTCTACTACCAGTGGAACGTCACTTGAGCATTTCCTGTCTTGATATAATCTGTCTCCCATCCTTTAAACCTCCAATTAGGATTGCTAGAGGACTGTCATAACAACTGAGGAGAAGTATTATTGTGGTAGACACTGGGAGAGAGAGAGAGGGAGAAAAAATAACAGTGATTGAGTGTTTGGCATTCAGGACTGAACACACTGAGATATTCCAGAGTGGGGAGATAATTCAAACTGATTGTAGAGGTACAGAGAGTGAGTGAGAGCGAGCGAGAGAGAGAAACTGTCTGTACATTTGACATGATGTTCAGATAATTAGATGAGAAATGATGGCAGACAGTCAGGTTCAGCTGAATGATTCACTCGGCTTCTCAGATTTTCAGACAGGATACCACAAATCTGCTGATCTAAAATCTAGCACAAATGCAGCAGTTACATAATCTACTTTGTCCAATAATACAGAAACAACAGCAGCTCTGTAAGGATACAGCAACATCTGATACGGATCTGAAACAGGGCTGGACTAATATAAAATCTGTGTGACTGACAGCAGAGAGGAGGATGCTTTCTGTTTATTTGCACTTATTCGAAAGATTTTCTTTAGCAGTTCATCATCAGATTATGTTGTTTTCCCAGCATGCAGTATAATACACAGTCCAGTTCAGAAATACTTAGACAATGTCTTTATTTTTCTACTAACTGGAGACAACAGGGGTCCAAGTATGAAAATGGAGGTGACCCACACCCTGGATTAACTGCTTCTTTCTGGTCAGAGTTCTGGTGGGACTGAAGTGCAAAGTGCATCTGGAGTGCAAAGCAGGCATCTGCCATCACAGTGAACCACACGGCCATTCACTCACACATTCACATATAGTGGCAATTTAGTCAACTTGGAGGAAACCAGAGTTGCAACCTGGGAAACACAAGCAGACACCAGAACACACCAAACTCTTTACAGACAGACCTCAGTAGTGAGCACGGAACCCACAACCTCAGGCCGCTGGAGCTCGGCAGCAGACGCACTGCACTGCCAACTTACTGGCCGCACGATTTGTAAACAAAAACCCTCAAATTAAAACTGCAAGTTTCCACTTTGGTTTATTTTCAGCTCCAATATGCTGTGGTAAACAGCTACAATGACAACTTCTTTATAATGGAAGTACATATGCAGGACAGGAATGCCATATTAAAATAGAAAATAATTTTACTTCAATTTACAAGGGTTGGACAATGAAACTGAAACACCTGGTTTTAGACCGCAATAATTGATTAGTATGGTGAACTAGGGCCTACTTTTTTGGCCAATACAGCGTCAATTCATCTTGGGAATGACATTTTTCGGATACAATCCATGTTAGCACCCCAACATCCCTTTCAGAACAGCATCCTCTTGCGTCCACAGTTAATCCTGTTGGATGTGGTTGGTCCTTCTTGGTGGTGCTGAAAATACCCTGGATACCGTGGCTCTTGATACATCACAAAGACTTGCTGTCTTGGTCACAGATGCGCCAGCAAGACGTGCACCAACAATTTGTCCTCTTTTGAACTCTGGTATGTCACCCATAATGTTGTGTTCACTGCAATATTTTGAGCAAAACTGTGCTCTTACCTGCTAATTGAACCTTCACACTCTGCTCTTACTGGTGCAATGAGCAATTAATGAAGATTGACCACCAGGCTGCTCCAATTTAGTCATGAAACCTCCCACACTACATTGACAGGTGTTCCAGTTTCACTGTCCAACCCCTGTATTTTCCTTGAAACCATTCAATTTACCTGTTCACACAGAAGTGAGTGAAAGCACCATGATAAAAGCAGAGTCATTTCTGACCTTTTCGTGCACTTGAGTAATCAGACAATGAGAAAAATCCAGGATTTCACGAGTCAGGCAATAATCACATTTTTACTTGCAATCAAACAATAATGTGACCGAGACCGAGATGGAAGGCAGAGTCCCTGTTGGTTCAACCCACTCATGAGTTGCAAGCTCTTCTCTTAATCAGAGATGGCAGGAGTGTATGTGCAGACTCTGAGAACTGAGAGATATCAGAGGAACCTGTGTACATGTGCTAAGATACTGACCGAAAATCAAACTCTCCTGATCAGATTTCAGAAATCAGAGTACGCTGTTTACATCATCACCTCAATAATCAGATAAATGTCAGAATGTGAAAACTGCATAAGATGGGGTTAAATAAGGCCCAGTCTGATGAAGCAGTTAATGACTGATAAATGGAAGGTCAATATCAGATAATACTCCTGAGCAACATACATCAATGAAGCCTTGTCTGAAACTACACTGTTCTCAACACCTGTTAAACTTGCTGAATGTACCAGTGTCTCTCAAATCACTGTGTAGCTCACCCGGTTAACTCAGCAGGTAATTATAAAGTCCTTCATGACTCAGCTTTATTAGAGAAGAGAGGGCAGAAAGAGGTTAGACTGAAAACCACTGGCTCATGGCAACTACATCATGGTAAGTGGGAGCTATTAGCTTTCAAGCCTTTTAACCTTGAGGTGGTATAATCATTTATTTAAATGTCACAGTGAGATCTTCCCATTGGTCATACTTTTCATAGCAGTTGATTAAAGCAAAGACTTTTTCATACCTCTGTCGAACTAGGCCTCACAGTCCATCCAGCTCCAATACCTGAGGACAAAACACACACAATGTCAATCTCTGACCACTAAATTTAGGTTCTTCGGGAACATATTTTAGGTCCCCACGTTTAAAACACAAACATTTATATTTTGTTTCTTAAATGTTCATTTAGGTTACAGCTATGCATGATTGCAGATCATATGAAATATTTGATTCCTTTTTGACAACAGATTTTCAGTGTTTTGGTCAGTTTAGTTATTGCACATGCTGCACCACAATGTGTGCATGTGCAAGTTACACCACAGGACGCTCTAATTCATGACATAGCACAATTTATTATGTCAGGGATTTGTTGTTTCTGTTGATGCGTATTTTCAACATTGCAGCTGCATTTCACACTGTGGGTCGATTTCTTTCTTCGTTTTGAGATCAAATGAAAAAGCTGGCAGCCACATTTCAGAATAAACTACCATCATCTCCTGTCTGAGGTTTCTTTGCTTCATAAATGGGGAAAATCAGCCTCCAAATAAGAGTGATGTAGAATTGGTGTCAAAAGGCTAAAGAAAATACAACACTTCTGAGCAGCAAACAGACAGAACGATCGTTTTTAAATTCACAGGTTGGTGGTACTTCCAGGCTGATGGCTGAAATTAAATTAGCATTTGAGTAGCATATTTTATGTAGTGGTAAATATGAACTAACAGATGGAACCAAAACTGTTCTTCAGCTTCCTGCCAGACCTAATGTTGGGGCACTAGAGCTTTCAAGAATTTAGATAAACCCCATCTGAGAAAAACACAAAATAAAACATCATGTCCATGCAATCCTTTACATGAACGCCATCAGAATCCTGGTGTATTCGGGCCTTTCCTGCCAAAAATACATCAGTAGAGAACCGTTTATCCAGCTTCCAAACGCTGCTGTAAGCGCTGAACCCAGTGAGGGAAATTGATGGCATCAGGTACAGCAATGTATATACCACCAATGGAGCGTCTCTTGTGAAAATGTAAGGTATAATATGAGGTATTAAAAACACTCACGGAATAAATGGAACAGCACTGAAGTGAAAACAATTCCAATATGTGAAGCTCATAAACGCGGTTTACATTTAAACATGAAATAAGTGCCTATTATCTACTATAATTATATTATAATCTAAATGGATGCATGTGAATCAGATCAATGCATTTTAACACACCCGGCACACACACACTTTAATAAGCACAAGCGTGCAGGCACACAAACATAGCAGCATGCACTTTCTCTCTCTCTGGAGGCCATTTAAAAACAGCACACCCTGACTAAGTGAACACGAAAACAATCAAGTCGCTATCCGTAACACCAATAACGAGGCGCAAGCAGAAGAGAAGGTTCTGCTTCATTTCCACCCAACTAACATAATTCACAATAAAGCACGCACTCTGGGTGTGACAACAGTAATTGGCCGTTGGGGTGTTTTGAGAGTGGGTCATTTACCTAAGCACAACAAGGCCCTGATGCGGACACAAGCAACACCGCCATACCTCTTCACAGCACTTCATCATTTCATACCGCAAATGTAATGGAGACGTTTCAGTAGCCTCATGACCATGGAGAGGACAGGAACAGTGGGAGCTGGCAGTGATGGAGGGAATCGGAGGGTTTTCTTGGCATTAAATTAACACTAATTAGAAGGAAATTGATTGAGTGGGGATGAGGGGAACACGTACACTCATTACGACGCAACCATTACTCTTTATGTGACACGCCGCTGACACAGTTTGAGCCGAGTGCGAGGCCGTTCAGCACTGTACCATTCGCACGCGATCCTACAACAGAAAAGAGTGGCATTATTAAAACCCCCCACTGCTGCAGCTCTCAACATGGTGATGGAAATACGTGTGCTACATTTCTGAGAATAATGCGGGCAGTTTATAAAGTAATGAGTAGAACCGTAGTGCTCAAGAGCAACCTTTTCACATTCAAACAAACGAAAGACAAAAACAAGCAACAAAAGCATAAAAACGCCAGTTCATGTTTATAAAAATGAGCTGTAATGACAGAAAAGTAGAAGCAGATGATGTATGGGTGCGAAGCAACAGCCATGAACAACAACAAATGAACAGGGAAATTAAATAGAATAAAGTGACTGATTATATTTCTAGGGACACTGGTTTCTACAGACCCAAAAGGGCCACAGTGATGCAGTTTGTCATTAGGGCTGCTGTGCATTGGTAAGAAACTGGCGATACCATATACATCATATACACGAGTTCTGATTCAATATACCACAATATATTGTAACAAATCAAATTTTAGCAAAAATGTCACTGCATGAAAAACCAGAACCGCATGGATAAAAGCTGAGTAAAAGAACAGTGAAGACAAGAGAGACAATAGGACTATTCAAACAAAGCACAACTGGACATGATTTTTTTTTAACAAACTTAAAGTGTAGTTTTTCAGGGGTTCTTCTGTAAGGAAAATGGCTCTATATAGTACTGTGAACACTCAAAGAACCCTCTTCATCAATAAATTTGTTGCATTGTGAAATGGTTCTTCAGATGAATGGATAATGTGCTATAGAGGGTTCTATATAGAACCTTTCTGACTTGGATTCGCATAGACAAACTTACAAAAGAGCTACAGAAAGTTGATGTACAGTGCTCACCGTCATTCCCCAGGCTTGCCCTCCTGCTCAATCACGCCATCTTTATGCTCCACATTTTTGTAGCCAGTGTGTTGCTCATCAAATATCCATTTTTTTTTTTTGTTCTGAGACCGTCTTGATGCTCATTTATGTGCTCTGCAACCGTGACAATGGAGCTCTGATTGGTAAGTCTGAATGTAACATCTGTATATCACTGAAATATTTACACAGCATCACATTCTGTCCGTTTCACAGTGTGTGTGTAAAAGACACCATTAGAAAGTCAACAAGTTAGGTTGCTCTTAAACATCTGATACTAAAGAGTGTCTTAAGGAAAGAGTACGCTTTACACATTCATCCCTGTAACGAAACCCAAGATCTTGCACTTCACATAAAGACAACAGGAAACAGCAAAGGTTCAGTATTAGAGGCCGAGTGCTCACCTCCCACACCCTGCAGAAACCTCCCCAACCCCCACCACACGCAACTCATTGTGTGTTCATTTGTGAGAAGATCCTGCATTCATCCTTTTCACAGGATATCTTCCCTCCATCCCATTCCAGTGGTCTTTGTCAGTAGATAGGGTCTCAACAACCCACCAACAACAATCTGGAACTGGGAATGTCAGATACAGTCTGAGAAGCACACACATACTCAAACTGCTATCTCAGTTTGTGTCTACAAGCCATGCTCTCTCAGTTCGGGTCAATTACAGTCGCAGGTACAGGCTGAAGGGGGGACACAGTGGTGCTAGAATAAGTGATAAATAGTCCACAACAGAACATGGGAAGGACAGTTTTTATTCTGTAATGTTTCATCTAATGTTTGGAGGACTGTCACCAATATAAGTAACTGAATAATACACCAGTGAACCATAACACTGTGACTGAGAACAGTCCACCAATCAGAAATATCCCCCCACAGGGTCCTGTGGGCAGCGTCCAGTGGGCAATGAAGGACTAGAGGACGACCAACACAAACTGTGCAGAAACAGATGAGCTTGTCTCTCACTTTACTCTATTAGACACTCTAACCTAGTTGCTCCACCTTGTAGATGTAAATAGTGAGTGGACACAGTGTTTACACACTCCAGCAGCACTGCTGTGTCTGATCCACTCATACCAGCGCAAAACACTGCCACCATTTCAGTGCCATTGCAGTGCTTAGAATGACCAACCACCTACATAATATATGCTCTCCTATGTGGTCCTGATCTTTGAAGATCAGGGTGAAAGGAGGCCAACAAAGAATTCAGGAAAACAGATGGACAGCAGTCTATTTATGGAACTGTATGGCAGGAGGAGTTGAGTAAATGGACAGTGAACGTAGAAACAAAGAGGTGGTCATAATGTTATGGTGGATTAGTGTATGTCGCTTATTGCATTAGTGAAGCAGTAACAAAAAAAAGTGAAGTAGTTTGTTAAAAGACCGACAATACAAGGATTTCTTCACTTTAGACAGTGGGTCACAGCAGAACCATGATCTCAAAGAACCAACTGAATGCTTCAGCGTTTTTAGGTCTGACAAAACGGTTCTTACAAAACAATGGAAACTTCATGTTGATGGTTCCTTAAGAATGAGCTGATTGTCTGATTGTAAAGTTCCAGTTGTATCACTGCCTTCAGATCAATAAATCACGATCAAGATGCATCTGTACACCCCCAAACGCAGTCCAACATACCTGAACTAACAAATCACGCAGGGCTCAGATGGGCACACCTCCTTGCTCTGCTTTCTCTCGCTCCCTCTGCTTATCGATGGTTTCCGCCTGTTGGTCTCGCCCCACAAATCACTGCCTCTCCTCCACCCTGCCTCTGACATTCACCCCTTCCCTCACTCGGCCCAAACGAGGATGGATGACCACAATTACCACTAAACAACCTTGAGATATCACACAGATCCTCAACTTGGAGATAAGGCAGCGACAGATACAGGAGCTCCTCACAGAAGAAAGAACAAAGGCAGGCAGTTAGCTGAAAGCTGCAGCCAAATTAAGGGCTGCAGATTTTCTCTCTCTCACTCTCTCTCTCTCTCCATTTTATTCAATTCTATTCTTCATAGAAAAAAATTTGACACATTCACACACAGTATATATTTCTGAGAGTAGGAGTGAATCAGTTTACAATTACAGGGGGCTGGGTGTCTGTGTAGATCAGTGCATGAAGGTGTGCGAGATGCTTCACAAAGGCATCTCGGGCTGATAAGAGAGATGCAGCTCAACACAGCCAAGATCATACTCCTTTAACCCCTGTGTACTCTTAAGATTCAGTATAATCTCTTTGTCCTAAGGGTCAACAATGAGCTAAATGTACTCGGTTGGTCTACAGAGTTCATGGATATATGAAAAATGTTTCACTGTCTCCAAGACCCTGTTCACATCTGGCATTAACATGGTGTCCTGGCTGAAACCATCACAAATGATCGCCAAACTGTTCAGTGTCCTGTGATTGGATTTCTTACATCATTTCTGATGGAGAAGGGCATGATGTGCATTAATGCCACAATTCCCAGCTGCATTTGTTTGGACACTGAAAGTGATAACCTTGTGTGGACAGTGTGGTCTGGTGGTTATTTAGTATTTTCCAGCTGTGACATGGTCGATGTGGGTGGTGCTTTGCTGTCAGGGTCACTTCGAGATGCTCTGGCTTTCACACTACAAAAATAAATGTGGACATGCACCTCTGACCATCTTCAAATGTGAATTGAGAAAAGGGGATATATGATGAGACAATGATGGACATGTAGGGTCTAATGTGGTATAATGAAGTACAGTTATAAGCATTGAGATGTGCAGAATTTCCTGGGTGTGTAATGTAATGACGGCTACATGGGTTTCCTTGGAGGTAACCAAGGAAGGGAGAGACACACAGACATGAAGGAAGGGAGACAGAGATTGAGAGAGAGGTAAAACTTCACCTTTAACAGAAGAAAATTTAAAAGCACTACTACCCTTCGAAAGCAACCAGTCTGCTCTTCTAATCAGCACGACATATCAGCTGTCCTGTCCTCGATAACCTTTTCTCCTTCTTCTGATCGCTCTGCACAATCTAGAATTGACACAAATTGCCACCATAAAAACTGTGGCAGCAAGTCTCAGTGGTCCAGCACATGCTGCAAATGTTAAAAATTGATGAACATATTCAATGTAGTAGAGTCTATAGCAGGGTGTTCAACAAAAACCAGAAGTACTGAAGAAGTGATAGAGCAGCCCTAAATTTCTCAGAAACAAAAGGCTCATGGGCAGCTTTTTAGGTTAAAGGAAAGTACATGGTATACCTATGGTGTAAATTTGATCTTCACTGAATCATTCTGCATTCCTATAACGAGAAAATAACCTGCGCCTGGATATTGGTACATTTGATAGAGGCATTTGCCTGCTTTCCTCAATTCTGTGATAACTGAGAAAGGTTCCAGTTTCTAACAGAATCTCCACGAGCTGCTGTCGGGGATGAAATTACCGTCTCAGTACTGCTTTCTCCCGTCGCACTGTTGTTACCTGTATGAATGAGGCTGAATAAGCACTGAAGCAGGGCGCAGCATGTATGCTCCCTCTTTCCGGGTACATTACTGCAGTCTCTTTCTTCCCTGTCATCTCTTCATCATTCCATAATAGCAGGCCTGGAGCTAATAATGTTGCCGCATATAGGCCATACCACAAAAGCTCGGTAAAGTGAGCTTATTGCAGGAAATACATTGCTCTTCCAAATAGAGTTCACTCTGTATAACAGTCTCTCTTACTCTGTAGATACCAGTCCCTTAAGATCCGTCTCTCTCTCTCTGTGTGTAGGTCTCTCCTTCTCTCTCTCTCATTCTCTCTCTCTCATGAAATGCACACACTTAAGCTGAAGGTACAATCCACAGGCCATCACCTCGAAGCACAGCGTGACAAACAGACAGAGTTTCACACACAGTTTCACACTCATAACCACACTCCTTCCCTCTCTCCCTCCCTCTTTAAGAAGCCAAACACACAAGGATGCCTTGACACTGTAAAATTTAGGAACCTTAACTGGTCTGGATTGGACATTCTGACACACTTTGATGTTTGAGTTTGATGAGAGTTCATGGACTTGGAAAAAAAAATGTAAAGCATCACAGCACACAATTATGGTAAAGTGGAAATATACTAAAGAATGGAAGCATTATGTGAAAACGGGACATTAAAAATGGGCACGTAATTTAATCATTAAGACAGAATAATATACATTAAGTGGTCTGTATTGACCGATACCCAGAATTCCTTTTTGGAAATGGAATCAAAATAACAGCTGGACTGGTGCATGACTGCTGTTATCCTTCAGCCCTTCATCAGAAGTAATGAGAGATGCACAAAGAGACGGTCAGGAAAGACTGGGAATATGAAGGTATGAAGTGGGAAGGAGGCAGAGCAAGAAATTGACAGGACTGGCCTTTCAGCTCCCATCTCCCAGAGCAGCTGTGTGACTGGAGCTAATCTGTGTATATGGCTTTAGCTGCAGATCAGATGGCTCTGGAGGAGTCCAGGCGAGATCTGGGTTCCAACTGCTATGAACACACAAAACACACAGTGCTATATACACTTACACCACATTAAAGCCTGCACAGAATGAAACCCCAGGGAACCCAAATCCTTCTTGTCTTTTGGGCAAAGAACATATACTATATGGACAAAAATTAAAACCTTAAATAAAGACTTTTGAAATGACTTTTTAATGTTTAAAACTCTATACAAACGACATCACCTCAGCATATGAACAAAGGTGGGGGACCAACTCCACATTAACGCCTAGAGATGGAAAATGGGATTTCACAAACGCTCCTGTAGGTATAATGTGTAGGTGTCCCACTGCTTCATCCTTGTCATATATGTACAGATAATGTCTCAATAATCAATAAATGACTAATATATTTAAAGCTATTTCAACTCATTTGTTGCAAACCAGGAGGTCCTAATCTTGGGCAGTGCTCACACAGCTTTTACAAAAACCTTCCCCACTGTTGCACTCTGTTCAGACAAACTACACAAGTGACAGAAACCAGCAGGCTAAAGAAAACCCAGCTGTGCGTCACCAAAGCACAGCATGTGAGCTCGTCCGCCTGTCTCCCCGTTCCTCCACCTGGCCATACCACAACTCCAAGTGTGTATTCCCTGGACGCACAAGCCAGCAAGTGAAGGAGTCTTTATTGTTGGACAACATTTTAGTGAGTGATGGACACTGTCTCATATGAGTCTGTTTCGCTTACAGACATCTCAGCAGGCCTGATCAGACAATTCAGCCTTTTTCATTGCTGATGAAGCAGCACTTCATTGGATCTTAACTTTGCTGCATGTTAAACTCAACCTGTACATTCCCTCGAGCCAATGCCTGGCATTACGCGTGGCACCAACAGGTCCTATTCTATTGGCAGTACTTCTCTACAGGGACCAGACAAGCTGTGTGTACATTTGCATATTTGTGTCAGCAATGGCCACAACATAAAGCAGTGGAATTTTCACTGAGATGTTCCTTTAAGCCGCACATCTCCATGCTTCTGCCATTCATGATGTGTTATACCATGAATGTAGCTTCTCTTCTAAAGCCCTGATCCCAGTATCACCACATAGTGGGATACCATCTCAGGTCTGAACTGGGCTATTGAGTCCGATAGCGCCCAGAGAGCTACACACTTCAGAGTGCAGCGCTCTACAGTATCAGATCACTCTGCTCAACACCTCTCCATTAAGCTCCACACCACACCCAGTATGTAACGATTCAGTGTAGGCTTTGAAGTGCTGGTTTGCTTTAGTGGAGGGTGAGTATGCAGAGTTTTCTTGTGTTCTCAAAGGAAAAGGCAGGGTGGTGGTGTATTGGATGAGCGCTGCTGTGAAATATAAAGAGAGGGAGAAGGTGCAGAGGAGCGCTCGCCTCCCGTTTGTTTTGGGTTTACTCTTGCAGATTTCTGCTCACGCCGAGCCTCTCAATTCAGCTCACCTGGCGACGAGCCATCTTGGCTTTTCAGCAGCTCACAATCAACGTCGCACTGAGTACCCCCCACTCGCGCACACGCATGTGAGTACACACCCTTGCAAACTGCCTCTCAACCCTTGATTTTGCAGCATTTCGCATACACAGATAAACACAGGCTGAAAGAAGTTCATCATGTTCTCTTCCTTCAGGTCTATTATGGGCAACAAAAAGCTCACCCACACTAACAAACAAAACTCGTGCACGCACGGTGAGCCACAAAGTGACTAAGACAGATTCCGCTCACACCTCGCCATCTCGCCTGTGCCTGCGGCCTCCTCCTGTCTCCGTGGTGACAGCTGAGGGAGATGGGGCGGTGGGCGACAGTGACAAATGTCCAGCCTCAACCCCCGCACACCCCTACAGAGATGATGGAGGGAATGAGCGAGAGAGAGAGAGAGAGCGAGAAAGAGAGAGAATGCTGTCCGTAGAGTCTTCTGTTGCACATCCTGGATGAAGGCATCTGCAATGCACCAGGCCCAGAGGCTGCAATTTTGGATTCTTTGTTATCCAACCCTTCTTAATTCTCCTTTAACTCAGTTACAGGTTCTCACACTTTCCACCACACACACATACACACACACACAAAACTGTAAACCTGTCATTGTAGGGCACCTGAACCTTAATTCTGCTCCCTGGCTGCTGCAATAGAGGCTTCCCACCGTTCCAGGCAGATGTGCTCACTGCATCACTGCATGTTTGTTTACCGCACAGATGGTTTAAAGGCAAAAACCCAAAAGGCGAATTGGTTGTCTTCATTATCATTCCAGAGAACACACTTCCACTGCTTCACAGCTCAATGCTGATGCAAATAGGTCAAATTCATCTGCCTCAGAGTCCTATTCTATTGGCAGAACTTCTCTACGGGGATTAAGCAAGATGTGTGTGCAGTTGCACATCTGTGAAAGCAATGGGTGCAGCTGAATGCGTTTGTCAGAAGGGGGTGTCAAAACATTTGGACATAGTGTACATTACTGTACCATAAAGCACTGTATTAATTATTAATTGTAACCAGCTTTGGCTGATTATATATTGAAAAAATAATTTATTAAAATTTAGAGAATTTCATCAATACTGCAGAGCTCCGAGTGTGTGATCAATCTTCGGCTATTGGAGAGGGTCGACTCCTCAACTAAGAAGCCAGGCTCACAGCTAATTCAACCTATTATTTGCACTTCTATGATAGATGACACGTGCAGTGTTCAAACCCTCAAGCCTTTTCCCACTTTCAATTAAAAGGGCAGATCCTCCCTCTTAGATCTGCACAAGTTTAATCAGATGCTGTGACCACGGTAGCTTTTAAACGGCTGAATGAAGTCACAGCTTGTGTACTACGGTCACTTCAGCAACAGACTGATAGATAAATAGATACACTTTATTGATCCAGAAAGTGATGGACACACAAGGCAATAAGAGAGGGCAGAAATGAGAATACGGTTTAAGATAGATGGTAGATGCACTGAAAAAATAGTACTGTTAAAAAAATACATTTCAATAAAATCCACTTAACTGAGTAAGACACAGTTCATGGATACTGTAATAAATAGCATATTGTAAAAATGTCTTGTTTTTATGATATAATAAACATGGTGTGTGTGTGTGTGTGTGTGTGTGTGTGGCTTTTTTATACAACCCCTGCTTGGTTGTGCTTTTGTAGCAATTGCTGACTGACCATAGTATCTTTTTGGTTGGGGAAACAAAAAACAATTGTCATGTTAAAGGTAAAAAAATTGAACAGGGAGACAGGAACTTTTTTTGTATTATGTCCATTGACTTAGGCCATATTCTATAGACCTTAAAGAACATGGCACTGATCTGCAGGGTGTGTGTGCAGCCTCTTGTTTTGAGTATTGATGTGATTTCTGCCAGAATCACTCTGTTCGCACAAACAATTCTATCCAGATGCAACTGGTCTTGATAATTAAGCACTTACAGGCAGCCCGTGTACTGTCCACTGTGGGTGGTAATGCCTTCTACAATGAATTCCTGGTACACGTGACACTGTATGGAATGATGAACACCCCCACCATTTTTTAAATGGATTTTGCCATTTAGCACTGAATATCCCAGCCTTTGCCATGAGCACGCTGGCCACACACAATATCTGAGCGTATAGAGGTGTGGCCATTTCCGAGCTGTCCGATTTTAAAAAGAGTAAAAAAGTAAACTGCTAAAGAGAGTTCTAAACCCAGTATGATGATATTGCATATGAGGAGATGGAGAAATTATTGCACATTATGTTATATTGAAAGACTCCAATAGTATGTGGAGTTGAAGTGTGTGTGTGTGTGTGTGTGTGTGTGTGTGTGTGTGTGTGTGTGTGTGTGTGTGTATGTCTATTGAGAGCAGTGTTGGTTGTAGAGTCTAACAGCAACAGGAAGGAAGGTCCTGCGATTCCGCTCCCTCACAGTTAGGGTGAAGCAGCCAGTCACTTAAGGAGCTGCGCAGTGCTGCCAGAGTCTCATGCATGGGGCGGGAGTCGTTCTCCAGCATGCATGCCAGCTTGGCTACCATCCGTCTGTCTCCCACCACCTGCACTGAGACTAAGGGGCTTCCCAGTACAGAACTGGCTCTCAATGAAAAAATACCACACCAAACATTCCTCCTAAACATCTTACACAGTTACTGCAGAGATTAAAATCTATAAAATGTTTCTTACTTCAGGTAATATGGGTGAGTTTTTGCACGATTTAACACCCAATGCTAGATTCAGAAAAAAACCTCCGGTGACTCTTCAGCCCTACCACTGTGATCGTTACCCTGCGATGGAACTCATCGTTAGTATGACCCAGTGAAGCAAAACTGTAGAGAGAGAGAGCAGATCAACTAACATTTCACTAATGAGTTGGTAGCTTCTCTGGGCCAGGGCATAAACTCATTATGACTGGAGCCACTGGCATGCATGCCACTGAGAGGCAGGAAGCACACTGTGGTGACAGCAAGTTTGAATGCTTAAATTAGTTTTTGCTAATTAGCTTGCTTGCATTCCAACTTGCACACAACATGCACAACAGCAAGTGAATCACACTTCTCAGGTGGTTTTCTCCACTACAGTGGTACAAGTGTGCTAGGCTTGGCCTCATACAGGCAGACCAGTATTGAAATGCCCGCTGTGAGCAACCTCTAATGGGCCAACTCATCTGACAGAATGCCATCCACCTCATACTGGTATTGCTCAGCTGCAGAGGACCAGACATAATGGGACTAACCCGGTTATGCAAACAGGAGGAAGCGATTAGGATTCAGGGAAGTGTGTGTGTTCAAGAAAACAACTGAAGAAACATTGTTCGGTACAGAACTGTCACAAGGCGCTGAAGTACACAGCTTGTTATGTACAGACAGAAACAACACTACACTCGACTCGAACAGCAGCAGCTTTCAGCAGTTCTTAATTTAACTGTAGGAGGTGGGCAGACAAGAATGTTGTTAGAGGAGGCAAATTGGAATTTGTGGGTATCGGCTGAAAATGCTGCATCAAATAGAGGGAAAAAAAGAACAGAACTCCATCCAGTCTTGTCACAAATTCTATAAAAGAGCGCACACTCAGTGTGATGGTGATGGCTGAAGTTGGGGTAGTCTGAATATGAGGGCCTAATTTTAGATCTTCAAATGCTGCAATTTCCCTACGTCCATCCATCCATCTGCTCTCTCTCCCTCCCATCCTTCCTTGCTTCCTTTGATTTAATCAGTTGTTTCGATATTTGAACACTACACTTCCTTGGCAAACACTGGAAATATAAAAACAAAGCAAATATTCCCAAAAACTCCACACAAAATGACTTGTTCACAGAACATACAGTGTGTGTGTGTGTGTGTGTGTGTGTCAGTGTCAAATTCATTATCATCAAATGGAAAGAACATGGTACAACAAACCTGCCAAGAGAGGGCCGCCCACCTAAAGTCTCAGACCAGGCAAGAGGGCATCAATCAGGGAGACAGCACAGAGACCAAATTTAACGCTGAAGGAGCTGCAGAGTTCCCAAGCAGAGACTGGAGTATCTGTCCATGTGACCGCAATAAGCCGTACACTCCATGGAGCTGGGCTTTATGGAAGAGAGGCCAGAAAAAAGCCTTGCTAAGACACAAAAATAGGAAGGCTCATTTTGAGTTTGCCAACAGGCATTTGGGAGACTCCTCAAACGTATGGAGGAAGGTGTTCTGGTCAGATAAGACCAGAACTTTTCGGCCACCCAAGGAAAACAATATGTCTGGCGCAAAACCAACACATCTCATCACCCCAACACCACCATCCCCAGCAGCATGAATCCAATTGAGAATCTGTGGTCAGACTTGAAGATTGCTGTTAACCAGCTGAAACCATCTATCTTGAAGGAGCTGGAGCAGCTGCCTTGAGGAACAGGTTAGGGTTTGTACCAGTGGCAAGATGTGGCAAGCTCATAGAGACTCCAATGTGACTTGCAGCTGTAACTGCTGCAACAGGGAGCTCTACAAAGTACTGATTTTAGGGGTGTGAATAGTTATGAAGTTCTGTTATTTTGTCCAATTTGTTGTGTGCTTCACAATGAAAGAAATCAAATGTTCATGGTTGTAGACTTTTTCTATAAATGAAATAATGCAAACTCTCAAATAATCCATTTTAATTCCAGGTTGTGAAAAATGCCAGGGGGGGGGGGCATGGTGTGTGTGTGTGTGTGTGTGTGTGTGTGAGAGTGTGTGTGTGTGCGCGCGCGCATTAAGCAATCGCATACATTACAGAACAAACTGCTAAATACATTCTGTTTGTGTGAAAAATGTACGCAGGTACATTTATTTTTAAAAATACATTGATTAGCGCAGGATTTGATTACAGCTTAAGGACGTGTTGTGTTAACACCCTGTGGAGAACATTAAGCTTGCAGGTGCATTCACCTTTCTAAAATAAAACAAGATATTCTCTCAGCTTCAAAATACCTCATACTAAATGTAAACAAAAAACACTTCGGAAGGTAAGAAAAATACCACGTAGACACACTGGGCATCTGTGAGCGTGAAGAACTGGTAACAATTTAATTGGTTTAATCAGTAAGCTTTGAATATGTGGCCTTAAATAGACACAGGTAATTCAAAACTAATGGAAAGTAATCAGATTACATTACTTCAATATAGTAATCATTTACTTTAGATTACAATTACATAGACCTGGAGAGGACCATGTATTCATGTAGGTCTACTGAACGCTGTACCTGGTCTGCTCAAGCATGTTCACAGCCCTGCTCCTGCACTAACGCCCTACTGCACTAACATTAGTGCATCGAGCAGAGAGCAGTGCAGATGCCCTGGGTCAGACCACCACACCAAGTACACCTCGCTACAGCCGCCAGGTTGGACAGAATACAGAAAAGCCATTACTGCAACCATTTAACTCGACCAATTAATCAATCAGAAGAGGCAGGGAAATGAATTTGGCTACAGTCTGAGCAGCAACAGTATTGTGAGAGTGTTTAGACGCTAAGAGCTCTCATACTCCAGAAAAAAGGGTTGGGGGGGTGGAGGGGTGGAGGGGTGGTCTCATTTGGATGCTGACCAAGTCTCTTACATCTCACTTCATCAGCCAAAGCGAGGGAGCAACGTCGGCTTCTTGAAGAAAAGTTTCTATTTGATGTTTTTTATTGATTATCCATTTTCTTTCTCTCCATTTAGTGAGAGGCAGTTTAGCCACAGTCTTTTCACACACATTAGTGCTACTCTTGAAGGGTCAACAGCACAGACCTTGTGTTTTTAGTGCTGCAGCCATTCAAAACTTTCAGAGAAAAAGAATGTTTAAGGCACTAGAAAATGAGCAAAATCAGTCAGTGTTTTAAAACAAACTCTCACTCCATGCAAACGTCGTTCTAAAGCCCCAAGTAAGGCTGAGTGATATGGATTAAACATTTTTTTCCTTTATCTCTACATTTTAACAGGGGTTGGACAATGAAACTGAAACACCTGTCATTTTAGTGTGGGAGGTTTCATGGCTAAATTGGAGCAGCCTGGTGGTCAATCTTCATTAATTGCTCCAGTAAGAGCAGAGTGTGAAGGTTCAATTAGCAGGTAAGAGCACAGTTTTGCTCAAAATATTGCAATGAACACAACATTATGGGTGACATACCAGAGTTAAAAAGAGGACAAATTGTCAGTGCACGTCTTGCTGGCGCATCTGTGACCAAGACAGCAAGTCTTTGTGATGTATCAAGAGGCACGGCATCCAGGGTAATGTCAGCACCACCAAGAAGGACCAACCACATCCAACAGGATTAACTGTGGATGCAAGAGGAAGCTGTCTGAAAGGGATGTTGGGGTGCTAACCTGGATGGTATCCAAAAAATGTCATTCCCAAGACGAACTGATGCTGTATTGGCCGCAAAAGGAGTACACCATACTAATCAATTATTGCAGTCTAAAACCAGGTGTTTCAGTTTCATTGTCCAACCCCTCTAGATATAAATATTGATGTATCACATCAAAAAAAATTACCCCTCAAGCAGACACTAGAGCGTCTCAGGGAAATTGAACAGTGTGAAAAGGTTCCTTTTTCTTCAATAACTGCTAACCTGACTGTTGTCCAGAAGACAATCATCTGCACCCTCCACAAAGAGCGTGTCGCCACAGAATGTCATTGCTGGCTGTTCTCAGAATGCTGTATCAAAGCTCATTAATGAAAAGTTAACTGGAAGGGGTAAATGAGGTGGGACAAATTGTACAAGCAACAGGGATGATCACAGCCTTGAGAGGACTGTCAGGAAAAATTGATTAAAGAACTTTGTGAGCTTCATTTATTTGCTTTAACATGGAAATCAAATGATTCCTGAAGTCTTAAATCAAGCTCCTAGACTGTGGAGAAAAAGTGGAGAAGCACAGAAACCAAGATGTCTGAGGTCCTGTGGGAAGTCCACAGGCAGTAAAAGGTCATCTTATGGTGTTTAGTCCACTGTGTTTTATCAATTCCAGAATCAAAGCAGGAATCTCTTACAGGAGATTTTAGATTTTGGTGCAATAATTTAAGTACATCGGCCATAATGTTCAATGTTTGCAAATTTGGAGCCTCACTTGAAATGCTACAAATCTATATCCTTCAAAATCTGTCTTATAGCAACATTACGGCAAGAATTGGTATTTTCGATGCAGTGCTGCCAGTAAAGAAGGGTGTAATTTACTTTTACTCAGCAGCAGTAAATACAAATCGTACTTTGAGCATCCCCTCATGGTATACGTGCATCCAAAGTGTGGACTGAGTAATATAGGTTTATACCCAAATATGAGTGGTTATGAAGGGTCACACAGCTCTGGTGAGAGATCATGCAGTAGTGCAGTAGCAGCAGTTTAGTCTGGAGTGGCCATGAGACAGACATTCATCTCCCTATTACAGTTGGTGGAGCATCAACATGATTGTGGATAGATTAGATTAGACTGATTGATTATAAAAGCTCTATAGAACCTTGCTTTAAGAATGTTCTTGGTAACCCTGCCAAAGAAATGACAATAAGCTACCTTTATGGGGCTTTGCACAAATACAACACACACAAAAATCAGACCATCTGACTCCACGGTTTAAAAAGTACAATCCGTTTATTTGTTTACAGACAAAAGACTAATTTTGCTAGGCGCTCCTTAAAAGCTCATCAATTACCGAAGGCAATTCCTCGCTTTCAAATGAATCCCATCTGTTCCACAGAAACTCAGCCATTCTCTCCTCCTCTCTTACCACCCCTTTTTCTCTCTTCCCTTTACTTGTATGCTTTCTGTCGCTCACACACACATGCAGAGAGAAGTTTACAGTGGTAAGTATCCTCAGATGGCCTATCTGTACACTGCTGAGACAGAATCAGCCAGAGTCTGGCTGCTCCGCTTTCCCTCAGGAGAAATCATCCAAGAACATCACACAGGGAGCAAAAGCCCACAGCAGCCATACTGCAGTGCTCTCAGCAGGCAATGATCAATCGGATCAATGGAGGTGATCAGCATCATGAGCTCTGATCAGAGCCCGTATGGAGACTGTCTTAATTCACTTAGGCCATTAGCTGCCTGGGACAGATGGGCCCCGATGGGCTCTGCTCTCATGTGCGAAAGTGGCTTATTAGCACGCAGCCATATGGAGACAATAGAGCAGTACAAGTGAGAGACAGTGGCTGAGTGTGGCAGAGCCAGCGAGAGATGAGGGCTTTGTGCGACAGTGCTAGACATACGTCATATTTGGAATAAAGAAAAAAGGAAATGTGAGCCCGTATGTGAAAGTAGGAGAGAACAGAATGAGAGCAAGACAGCAAAAGAAAGCAACACCCGAAACAATCAATTTTTGTAGACACATAATTCAATTACCCCACACACTTCCATTCATTTAAAAGGAATAGAGCATAAACAAACCTCATTACCTTAATGCAAAATTCACTGATTGAACAAAATCAAAATGTTTCAGGATTAATTGGAAAGGAATTGACTTTGGATTAAAAAAAAACTTAATTAAAATGTATTTTCATGAAAGTGCAGGAGAGTGTGTGAGAGCACACGAGCATGAGAGCTCATTTTTACCTTTTCAAGGAAACATGTTCTGACTTTAAAGGACAAACAGAATAACAGGTATGACCTACAGTATCAGTACCAACCAAAAGTTTCAATTTGTAAAAGATTAAAATCACAAACATACATTTTACTCTAGTCCAGGGGTTCTCGATCTTTTGTAACTCATGGCCCACTTAACCCCACCCCAAAGACGTCCCTCCCATGGACCGCGTGAATATTTCACTGAAACAAATATGGATGTAACACGGATATTATATAAATTATGAATTCATTCAAATTCAACTACGGCATATTTTACTACACAGTCGTATAGTGTGTGTTGGATGTGTCTCCCTACACAAGACAAGACCATGTTGAACACAGAGTGTGTTTGCATGACCAATTGAATAAATCAGATAAGTGGAGAAATCTGATTAAGATCAGACCATTAAGTAATTAAGTGTTACTAATGTAAACAGAATACTCAGATAAAGTCTAGAAACTGGATGAAGAGTGCTGGATTGGGCAGTCATCAGGTTTACAGTATTCAGCCTGTTCAGTCTGAGAATACACTTTTCCTCACTACCTGTAGCCGTCAATGATCATCTGCTAAATGCTGCAAATGTAATCAGACACTTTGCGTTCCTTACACCTCATTCAGATTTTTCTGTTAGATTATCGGCTGGTTGCAAAAAAAAAAATGGAATATTGTCTGAACCGTGTAAATCCCATCAGATTACCCAAGTGCACGTAAACAACAGCAGAAAATCTTTATCAAAGACTTTATCAAGAATGCGACCAACTTTATCACATTATTACATGCATTAAAATGCACTCAGGATCCACATTTATAGATCATTCCTTAGCATCCTCAGACTCTGCTGCAGCGATTTCAGCCTTTTGGGTCAACGTGCTCGACGAAATGGAGAAACTGGAAATGTTGACAAATTATGGTTGTTGCTTGTTCTGTGTTCTGCCATGATTTATCAAATGTAATTTCAGCGATTCAATGATGTTTAAGGATTTAAGAATTGTATTCGTCATCAAGAGTCCAGAAGTGGTTGGTGGTTGTGGTCGGTTATCCTTACGCACCAAGAAATATGAGAAGAACTTTTAATTTGCAAGCAGAAAATGAATGAACAGACTATGTTTGATCTAGAGCACATGCATGACAGTGTATGAAGTGTACTTGTTAAGGACTGACAGCGAGAAGGAAGGAGAGAGTGGAGAGTTTGGCTGTTGTAGACACTCTGGCGCTGTAATTAGTACGTGTGATAATGACACATCCTAAACTGGAGAGCACCCTCAGACTTAAGAATCATGTGGACCAAAACCAGCTTGTGTTACAGAAATCCATTTGCAGCTCCACAATTACCAGCTCCTCTCCTCCTCTCTGCCTGTTCTCATTCACCAATCCAACAGTGAAGCAGCGTGAGGTGTAGAGCTGCTGTGTGGCTAAAGCAGCAGGAAGGGTATAAACACCTACAGGTTCAGTCCCGGCACTTAGTGGAGCAAACCACAATAATAGTCATCCCGAAAGTGAGCTTCTCTCTCTTCAATGGCATTTATTTCATATTAAGACACTTCCTGTAGATACTTCCTATGCATCTCTGGCTGGAGCTCAGTAGAAGCTGAGGCTGTGCTGATGAACTGGACTGCCTGAGCTGAGGATAAATGATACAGTTACATCAGGAGAGAGGTTCCACTTGGTGAAGAACGAGAGTGTTAGGAGGGTGAGCCAGCGAGACAGCATGACCCTTCCAACACACTAACAGCAAAGTAATGTTCTAAAACAGCCCGTATTCATTCATTTTCAATGGGATCTGTAGCAATGCAAGTGTGACCACAGATATGTACAAGAGTGAGATAGTGGACAGACGGCACTAGACTTTTTTCTTCAAGCTCTTTTTTCCAGATTCTGTGAAGGATTTGAGTATAAGTTCAGAAAACATGTGATTTCTATAAATAAGTGCTCTTAAGAGTTGGTCTAAGGCTGGGTTTCCACTGTTTGTTTACTGACTTTCATGATTTGCAAAATCTGTGTTGAAAAAGGACTGAACAAAATATATAAAGATAAATAAATGTATATTAAATAAGAACATTCCATAACCCTAGTCTTTAATAAAAACGGCAAATTTATAAGAGAAGGAACAAAATCTAGTCGACAGCTTTTATCCCGAGTCATTTTAGAGCACCATATTTTCCAGACTATAAGCCACTACACACGCTTTAAACCATGAGGCTTATAATGAGGTGCAGCTTTTTCTTCTTATATATGTTATTTTCCAGGGTTTTTTTTGCGGGTGCGGCTTATATTCCAGTGCAGCTTATAGTCCGGAAAATACGGTACTTTAGAGTCGTTCTATCAAAGTAAACTTGATCACTGCAGTCTAACTTCCACTATGTGGCAACCTGATAACAATGAAACAGCAACCTACCCCACTGAAAAGCAACACTCACTGTCATGCAAAAATGGGAACTTTCCCGGAGAAGGAGACAACACTCCATTCATCGAGCCATGGTGGCAGCCATTTTTACAGACGCTGATCTCCCATGTCAAATAAGGCCTTTACTCTTTTATAAAATAAGCCATAAATTAAATCTCTCATTATATCTATCCTGTGCCAATTGGCATGCATTTGGAAAAATGTGGTTTTCCTCAAATTTCCAGGTCCTAGAGGAAGCATTTCTTTTTGTTGTACATGGAGCAGGTACCAGAAATGGCCGGGTGCAGAGGCTACGTTTAAGGGCTGAGCACAAGGGGCCCTACAATCTGGTTCACACCCAGGGAGAATGCAATGCAGGGTCATGTTGAATTCAATGTTATGCTATGCAGCCTGATTTGTGTTTATAGTAATCATAAAATGGGGTTTAAAGTAGCAGCTTCATGTTGACAAGTGGGTAATAAGACTGGTTATCATATCGTACGCTTACTCAGTAGAAAAGCTATGTATTACAGGTGACAGCAGTGAGTAACCAGTCCCACCTCAGTCATTTATGCCGGGATTAATTATCCCACGTAAACTGCTAATAAGTATCACAGACGTTCTGTAGTAAAGTAGTAAAGTAAGCTAAGTGGCCTTGATGGCTCATCTTGCAATGGCTTGTCTCACACAAATGCAGCTGTTTAGAGAAATATGAATAAAAACTGAAGGGTACAATCCACACTGTGAGGCAGCAGCACTAGTTAGGGAAGATCAAGTTAATCATAGCAATAAATGGTGAACTTAGGAATCAGCGTCACCAACTAGTGAGTGATTCAGAGCATTCAGGGAGACAAGACGGGACTTAATCATTCTGTTATGAACATGGCAGTAGAGAGAGAGCAAGAGCAAGCCAAAAAAAAAAAAAGCATGAAGGGAGGAAGAAAGAAACAGACAACAACGGGGTGCCAGTAGTGGGTGGGTGTGCAAGACTGAAGGGATGAAAGCTGAGCCATTTGGGGGGAAAAACAAAACAAAAGAAACAAGAGAGAGAGAGAGATCATTTTTGGTGATTATCACAGACTCGGCAAGACCAATAAGGATCTCTTTTGCATGACAAAAGCTTAAGACAACATACTGGGCACCTAATAAAAGAGCCAAATTAAAAATCAGAAGCATTCATTTTGGTGTAATTCTGTTAAGCATTAGAGGGTTTCTGTTAATCAATTCTTAACTATAAGCAGGCTTGGGACTCAGTATTTATAATTACACTTTATATGATGAAGTGGCATACATTTATTAATGCAACAAAAATAAGTAGCTGCTGCAAACGTATCTTCAATTACGTTACTTCAAGCTGTGCATTAGTATCCTGATCTAATGCTCTGGTTAAACCGCTGAAATGGTCATAATTACACAATACCACAACGTAACATGCTGTAGCGCTAGATGATATAATACAATACGTTTGATGCCCCAAAGCAGTAGTTCTTGGTCTGCATATAACTATAATCAGACTAATTCATACTGGTAGAATTAGTGCTATTTGCATGCTGTGTGCGCCTGCAGCACTGTAGCTTGCATACTGTCGAATCAATGCAGTAACCCAAAATCAAGTTGTGTTTAAGTAAGCGGTGAGGTTTACTGGGGTTCACATCTGAGACATGCTTCACTACATGGTTTTACAGAAGATACTGACCTGTATGTTTAATCACAAGCGAGCACATTCATTTCTGTCTAACCATCAGTTGCAGTGTCTTGAGTTTTTCCTCCCAAGATTCACTGGGAACTGAATAACACGCAGGAACCCAGGTCATTCCAAAGGTTGCACTTCATTTTCTTTCAACTGAAGCACCAAATGGCATCTCACCATGTATGTTTGTTGCTAATACAATACAGAACTACATTTGCTGAGTGTGGAAGTACTATCAACAGATACAATGTGACGAATATCAGCCAGCCATACAGACAATCCTGATGTTGTTGTGCATCCCTGAACTCTCAACTGAACCAGGTTCCCATTCACCCAGAGTCCCTACTATTCAGATCTTGTCTACATCACGACTTTCAAATAAACTAAAACATGATTTTCCCTGAAACACCCATGAAAGCTGGGTTGGGAGGCATCGGAGATGATTTAGTTGTACAACAGAGAGAAGCAAAACACTCTTCCCCACCTACACGCTTCTGTGAATAGAGTTCATTCACTCCCTCCACTGGCTCAAGGAACACTTCAGAAGGTTCTACATGATGATTTACATTCACATAAGTACATCTTGTTTGCCAGTTAACCAAGATATCACAGACATAATAAAATTTTATGAGTGGTTTGGCTGCTTAATTTCACATTGTGCGCTTCTTATTCTTTATTGGAACATCTATTTGCAGCTAATGGACGCTCAATTTGCCCTCTTGCTGCTGCGATTCAGGAACAGTGTGTCAGCATTGTTCTTCAGGTTGAATGGTCTGTTCATTCCTGGACACCACAGAGCCGGTTTCTATGCCTGCCTCTGAGGACAAGATAAGCGTAAAGTATCGCACTCGCTGCCACAAGTCTGCCGTTTCCAGAAACCTAATATGAAAAGCCCAAGACATTCATTCACCAGCAGACCAGCAGAACCATGTACTTAACAACACACACTAGACATTATGCACTGACCGGCCAATTAGCCACTGCTGAATGTAAATTATGCAGCACTACCTGCGCAAATAATGAATCATTTACACCAACATGATACAGTACAAACATGCACATCATCTAGTTTCTTTTCCGACTAGAATCTCTCTTTTTTTTTCCAGGGAGAAAAAAAAAAAACAAACAAACCAAAAAACAAACTTAAAATGGAATTTCAGTGGATTAAGATGCCTGGCTAAAGCACAGCATCAGTGTCTAGTAAGCGAAGGTGGAAGAACAGCAATCACTTAGACTTATGACACTGCAAATCTTATACAGCTTAATACTTCTTCCATATCGATTAACCAAGCGGCGGAGGCACAAAGCACAAACACCCCCCCCTCCACCCTCAGCCACGGATGGAATTTTTAATCCTGTTTTATGCTGCTGCTGCCTCACACTTTCAGCCACAAAATGAGAACGGAAAACAGAGGGGAAAAACAAACACTGAAAGAGAGCAAGTTATTAGAATAAAAGAATGAGAGAACGTGGGAGAGCGATAGAGAAGAGAGGATGAGAGCAATGAAGAGAGACAGCGAGCGGTCCACCAGCAAGTGAGGATTAGCAGTCCATCACAACAGGATCCACCTGTGTGTGCTGGTGAGGGAAGCGGTACAGCCCTGTGGAGCTGCACTCTGCTACACTCGCTCTTCAGCCAGAACTGCTTATGAAAATGTCAAACACCTTGGGGGGTTCTAATATGAATTTAACATTCTGCAGATTTTGGGCAGAGAGTTATTGTGCTGCACTGCAGCTCCCTGTACACACCACACTCTACTTTGAGGCAGGCTGCACTGGGGGTGAGTAGAATCAATGTGGCATTAATGATACAACAAGCAGCACACATAGTGCTGTATCTGTTATCATTAGTGCATGTTCGTTTTGTCCGTGCTATGCGGTGTCAACCAGAGGAGAGTGGGTTCCCTTTTGAGCCTTGGTTCCTCCCAAGTTTTCTTCCTCTTCCTTTCCTTGATACTGTGGCCCACTGACTTGCTCATAAGCGGCTTGGACTCGGATTTTTGTAAATCTGCTTTGTGACAACACTATATAAATAAAATTTGATTTGACAGAGCATCAGATCACCAAATAACACCATAAGTGGGTGATAACTAGCTACACTGACATTTGATCAAGTTCTAATCTTTAAAAGGATTGTTCAGTGGTTCTGTAAAGACCCATCTGAATGTTTTATGGGTCTTATTCATGTCCAAGAAAACCCTACTGTAATTATTCAGTGGGCCATCAAGACAAGCTTGCGGCACTGTGAGATGTTTCTGAAGACCACGTTGACTTTGCATAAATAACGTGGACCAATACCAGAAGATGACATGGCAGCCTAAATCGATAGTTGAGACTCTAGGGTTCTGGACTTCCAAATAAAATGCAAAATTTACTTTCATCTGGAAAGAGGACTTTGGAGAACCGAGCAACAGTCCAGTTCTTTTTCTGTCTCTGCTTAGGGAGGTGCTTGATGATATGACTTTTGCAGGAATGCCTCAGACCACTCCTTGTGAAGCTGTCCCAAGTTCCTGAACCAACGATTCTTGACAATCCTGCCTGTCACCATCCCTGTGTCTTATGCACCTTTTTTCAGAATTCTGAGAAAGGCCAGAAATGACCCTCTTTGTGAACATGATCCCCATGATTGTGGTTGTGTGTGCAGTACAGACACAGTAACTGTCTGAACAGTAATATACGACCTACAGGACAAACTGAAATGGTTTATATAAAAAAAAAAAAAAAAAAAAAAAAAAAAAAAAAAAGTCTTGAAAAATAGCACTTTACATGTAATAAATATCATTTATAACTGTGAAAAAGCATATTTTGCTTATTGTAATAAAGCATATTTGGAAATAAAAAAACCTACTTGATACTAATTCCCTTTTTCGTTTAATGTCTTTGTTAAATTGGGAATAGATTTCCAGCTTTCTGGTTGGTCAGAATGTTCACTTTATTATACATCTTTATATTTCAGATGATGAACATCTCAAAAAAACAAATGCATCACAAATGAGTCTCAAACATCATTTCTTGTGCTGACAGATGCTGGATTTACTGATCTGTTGTTCTGCAGCAGATCTATAGACTTAAGTCTACTTCACTGAAGAAACAATAATTGCACATGATTTCTGGTTTATTCTAATAAGGGTGGTCTATATAAACCACAAGCCTGCTAACCGCATTGTTGAGATGTAGTAAAAGCAAAATAAATATGATGCTGAAAGTACAATCAGGCATGAGGCATGAACCGCAACGAATATTCAATAAGTAAACACCAGAGTGTAAAATTAAAGGCATAAGTGTAATCCAGGGCCTCAAAGTACATTCTCAGTTAACCATTACTGTGAAATTGGCTTTTGCAACTGAATACAGAAGGCAAAAACAGGAAAGGACTCGATGTTCCAGAAAGATTTCTGTGGGTGTTTTAATGAATGATGGTATTTATGTCAATCAAATCATGTCGCATCAGACACCAATGTCTGTTAATAGGTTACAAAAGGCCCGTCACAGCAGGTAGTACCACAATGCATCACTGTTGGTATAATGGTGTGGGTACCACAGCCACCTTCAACTTGGAACAACGAGGGTCATTTCCAAAAGTACAAAAGATTACTTGACTACTGACCATGTAGCTTCTTTTTTTTAGCAATGAGTATTGATTACCGTATTTTCCAGACTATAAGCTGCTACTTTTTTCCCATGCTTTAAACCATGCGGATTATAATGAGGTGCACCTTTTTCTTATGTTATTTTCCAGGGTTTTTTTTTTAAACTTTGTGGGTGCGGCTTATATTCCGGTGCGGCTTATAGTCCGGAAAATACGGTAATTGTGCATTTTGACTATTGACAATATTCAAGCATCCTTAACTCTGTGTACATACTAGCAGATGACGGAGCAAAAAGCAACCAGTCCTTCTTTCTGCATGATTTGTAGCCGAGATTTAGTGACAAACAATGAGCAACAGGGTGACAGAGCGACAAATGAGATTTTCTCAAATGCAGCCAAATGAATTACGACACAGTGAACAGACATTCCAAACAATGGGCTCCAACTATTTTTTTTTGGACCAAATGACACCCACAAGAGACAAATTTGGGGTGACGTAAGCAACTTCTCGTCTGCTAGTGTGAACACGGGGTAAGAATTAATGAAGAAATATTCATCATGTGAAATCAACAATAATAAAGGGAAGTAAAGTGTGGTGATATCAGTGGTGCCAACAGACTGACAATCAGTTGTACAGATTTAGCTGCACACCCCAGAACACATTCAAAGCATGTTTTATTAACGGAAAATCGCTGAGGGAAATCACAGAGTTTTCGTGCAGGATGAGTAACAGAGGCTGCCTCAGGAGTTAATGAGCTAAACAAGAGCTAATAGGTACACAGTCAAGGCCAGTGGGGATGCAACGTCTTCTCGACTCAAAGTGCCAAAATGTATGTTTTGTAGAGACTAGTATTTACACTGCTTCTGAAACTACCCAACATCAGCCAGAGTAACATACGTAATCTCAGCCTTGTTGGTCATAAATTCCCTCTGCCTCTGCCTTCTCAGTCATGACCTTGGCAACATGCTCACATTAAGAGACAGACATTTCACAGTAAGTTCTGTTATAATGTTGCCTAGAAAAAGGTGTGCAGTGCAACAAGTGTCTACCATAATATGGTCATCAGACAATACTTAAGCTACATTCATGTACCGCTGGAGCATGAGCAAAATGCAAGAAGACATGGCAAATGCCACAAACATAAATGCCATACTAATTGAATATGATGTTAGTCAGTGATTTGAGAAAACTACTACTGGACAAAGAACCAAAATTCAAAGACGTCAATGAGATACTTGGACAAAGGAAAAAGAACAAATTCTGGATTAAAACTAACTGAATGCACAACGCAGTTTGCATTGGTTCTTTAAACTGCAATACAGAACATAGGGGAGCAAGGACTAAGTGACGTAATCGATTAAAATCAATGACTAAATTAGTTGGCAAATAATTTAAAAGTCAGTTAATCACCAAAAATTGAACCATAAGAGTGTGGAATACAGTTGTATTGCCAATGTTACTTTTTGCATTTATAATTCCCACAATCTGTACGCAGAGCTGCAGTGAAAACATCCACACTGAGCAGCAGACTGTTACATGAACTGACCACATGGATAAAACTGTTACAGAGCCATAAAGTGACTTGGACACACATCTGCGGCTCAATCACTGGTGTGGGAGCGGAGAGCAGAGTTATGTTAGTGTGAGGTGTGAGTCTCGTAGGGACACAGGAGTGTAAAGAGCGTAAAATGAATCAAGGTAGAGGTGTTCTAAATGGGGAGATCAGTCACTGGTTGAAATACAAATAAGAGTTCAACGTCATTCAATATGGCGTTTGTTTATGGAAATGAACAGAGCCAATCAATTTGCTGGTTAGCTTGTGAACAGGGGTCAGACAGTGTCAAAATAAAAGTCACAATAATGTAGGAGTAACAAAAAATTTAATTAAAGCTAAACTTACTGTCTCACATCTGGCTGGCTTTCATGGGAAAACTGCTATTTTACACACCCACTACATTTTGATAGGAAATAATATTGTAGATTATTCATCTGTTATATTTGCAGGAAATGTTTTAATGTCGTTAATGTCTTCATTATTGTATAAAACAATCATGCTAAATTGAAAAGCTTACAGCTATATAATAGACATTTGGTAATTGAATCATAATGCAAATATCAATCATTTGTTTGATTGTTTATTCAACAGATCAATAAATCAAAATTGTCCCTTGTTGCAGCCTTAATGCAATATCAATTAGGATCCAACATACTCTTAATTACAATTCTGTACACTGATGCACACCATTAGAGTGACTAAAACTACCAAACCTGCTGGAGGCTTTATCCAAAACTGGGCAGTTTTGAGCTCTAGAAACACAAAACAAACCAGCATCAATGAAGATCAGGCAAAGCAGACATGCACAATACCAGTCCTGGAGGGTGGATGTTTACAGTTTGGCAATTTTACCTAGTTTGCCAAACTCTCCAGGACTAAGTGAATAACACTGCAGTACAGGCTTTATACAAACCTGCATTCAAAAGGTACCCCCACCTCACTCTTCCTTCCCTCTCCCTCACTCCCAAACACATACACACACTTTCTTTGACTCCATCAGGGAGCTAGAGCACCACATACAGCTCAAGTCCACCTTTCATTCACTTCTAGAAGCTGCTTTTGGAGACTAGAGGGAGACAATGGGAAGTTCTCAGAACTATGAAATATATATAGGACATACTGGGTCAAAGGCAGGTGATAATCTGTAAACACCTGCGTGGAAAAGAACCACATCCACCAGACTGTCTCCACAAAGAGGAGCTGGAGTTCACGGGGAGACGTTTGCAAACAGAAGAGCTCTCGGCAATTCATACAAGTGCTACAAGGAGCAATTAACATCCACACACGTGACTGAGCACAAAAGACAACAGTAAAGGTCACACGCAGATACTTCAAGCCTGCAGAACCATCATCCACTCAGCAGCCAGACTGATGCTAAAGTTTTTTCTCTACAGAAAAGAAATGCAGCCTTTTACTCAGGACATGCTTATTATGAGTGCTGTGGTGCCCCTCGTGGCTTTCACTATTGTGGCTTTCTCCGCAACTAGCGCTGCCCAGAATAACAGCTGTACCTTGACCTGTCTCTCACTCCAGGGAGGCGCGGGCCTGCCGAGAGAATGCAAATGGAAAAGTTTAAAAAAAAAAAGGGGCTGCATGGCATGTTCCTCTCCACCGAGCACTTTGCATGCTGGGATGGGAATCTATTAGAACAGCCAGACACAAGTAACACACTGATCCCTTGCTGCGTTCAGTCCTTCACTCAACTCTTTATTATTCTGTTGAAAAAACTGTGTACGCAGTGTACACACGGCGTAATAGAATAGGGTCTGATTACTGGCAACAATCTGCTGATAGGCATCGTCACACAAGGGTTACAACTGAACATTGTGATATAGTGTGCATAAAAGTAAATGAACCCCACATTAGGACTCTCCCCGATCGTATACAATGCACCCAATGCTAACAGGGTGAAGACAAGCACATGCTTCCTCCAATGTGAAGTCAGCTGCAACCTCTTCTCAAACTCCCGCTGTTGCATCCTTGTTGGGCAGCCAACGTTCTCAGCAGAAAGGATCGGCTCTCCAGCTCCAACACAATTGTTAAAGAATGAAAACGGCACATCTACCCACCCAGACAGAGCACAGCACAATTGCGCTCTCTCGGACTCTGGCCACCAATGGCAAGCAGCATGATCTGGTATTCAACCCAACGATTCACAGAGCATAGTGTCAGCGCAGTAGACCACTGATCCACAAGGGCCAAGATCACAATACTATGTATTGATAGTTTCGTACATCCCTAAATAGAATAGGAACAGAGATGAACATGTGGACACCATGACATTTTTTTCAGCTACAAGTAAATCACATGTCTGTACACATCCATTATGGTCTCAATAAAGGAACCAAAAGAACACCCTGTGACACCGCAAACAGAAAACCCCCGATGCCTCCTTTATTGCCAGACACAGACTAATGGTATCCACACACTGCAAAGCTGCTAAGACCGAATGGAGTTGTGTTTGAGTCAAAAGACGGATTTCAGATGCGGATATCTGATGGGACGGGGGGAAAGCACAGCAAAGTGCTCTGCAGTCCTATAGTAATAACAATGACAGATCCTCAGAGAGATCACGGTGCTCGAGGTCACTTTGAGGATTTGAGCATCCAGACTAGGCAAACATATCCAGGAAAGATTAAGAAAAGAAAGAGAAATGAAAAGAAAGAAATCCCTGATTGAAGGTCTTTGATAAAGTGCCCACCATGACCTGGCGTACCTGCATAAGGAAATCAACGGAGCAAAAAACATGCAATGACTCGCTGAATTACGGACATGTCTGCGTGTGGCAGTGTGACACTGACCGGAGCCCCATGCCTTTTTCATGAGCGTTGCGGAGCGAGTTCTGTCCATCTGGTCCACTAGGAATTCCACCAGGCTCTCCATAAGCACACATTTTAAAACTTGCATTGGCGGATATCCATAATTTAATGCTATTAAATAACCTCATTTAATTTCCATGAGCACATGTGCACAGTGGTTGGCTGAGGTATGTGTGAGAACAGAAAAAGGGTGGCTTTCACTAGCCTCTCGCTTCTCTCTGAAAACCGAACACTTAAAAGGTCTACTACAGAAGCAGAACTGAACACACTCCAGTTAAGGGCACTGGCTCAATGTACACGGATTCAGATCCCCACAACCATGAATGTGAGAATCAAGCGTGTAAGTTAGGAATCAAAGAATGTACATGATCTCATATTAATAAACTAAGATCAATAATGTGGCTCACATTAAGGGCTCAGGACACAATGTGTACCGCACGCCTCAAATCACACACAATATGTCTGGATGTGCATGTGTGTTTATTTGGAATTGAATGTGTGTGTTTCTAAATGGGTAGTATTTTGGCAAAATAATCTACTGAATATGATTTGTCAGTAGAGCTGCAACCATATGAAATATTAAAGGTATGAAAACCACCTCAGAAAATATCATGGTTTAACAACATCGATGTCTCGACGTTCTTCTTTATCATCATCATCATCATCATCATCATCATCATCATCATCATCATAATACACAGACAGTGAATGAATTAAAACCACGAGCTTCTGCTGAACAAATGCCAAAAGCTTTACTATAATTAAAACCTGAACCAATTTTTTTTAATGTAAGTAAATGTGAAGTAGTAATAAAATAAATAAGCAGTTAAGAAAACAGCATGTGAGGTGGAGCTCACTTGAAGTATTGTGTTTCCAGCTAATAATTATTTTCATTAAAGATAAATCTGCTGATTAATTCCTCTATTAACCAATGGATTGCTTGGTTTTTAAACTCTGAAAAGAATTAGAAACTGATTGCACTTTTTTCAACACCAGTACTAAGCAAATGCATACTGTATGATAACCAATTCTGACACCATGATAAACCCAAAACTGGTACACTACTGCCACTCTACTTCCCCCAAATGCAATGGATCAGCCAAGATGTTTGGTATTTTGGAGGTTTGCTTCTTTAGAACAGGAGATTCTAGGCTGACAGTGCTAACAACCACTGGACACCCAAGAAATTCAGTCATTTTGAGAAACTTTTCCAGGCATATATCAAACGGCAAAGTAAGGTATAAGGTATATTTTTTGACCTTCTTCCCATAAATTTTAAAAAGACATTTAAGTGTAAACATATTCAGACATGCATTAATCAAGAGAGGACTGTCCAACAGTCTTACCATATCTTAATCTTTGCTCCACAGTGAGCAGCCATACTACAGACACATGTCCCCTGCTGTATCATGGTATGCTTTCTTGCAAAATATCCAGACAAAAAGGAAAAAACAAGCTGACAAAAGAGCAAAAACACTCCCAAGACACAGACAGACAGACACACACACACTCAATTTGAGGAGCAGGGCAGAGAAAATAAATAAATTAAATTGTCAGCCAGAAATAATTCTATAGCAGAAACAGCTCAGGGCAGCACTTTTTCCATACGAGGTAGTGCGAGAGTGAGCATAGGAGAGATTTATAAACACCCACAGCATCAGCTGATCATTCCATTACAGGTAAGAATGATTCAAACACTGCCTCACCAGGACAGCAGTGTCAGGAAATCAGGGCAATAGCTGGTGATTTCACTACAGACTGATACACAAAGTAGTCAATAAGAACCTGAAAATAAAAATATTATACTCTTAATAAATTAAACACTTAAAAAAACAGTTCTCATATTCATGTAAACAGCATATCCTCAGTGAGGTCTAGCTCTCGAATAGCTCAGTATTCAGATTTCTTAGTGCATGTACACACTATGGATGTGACGGAGCTGAGGAAAATCCGCATTCGTCGGATTCGAATTTTTTTAGCTACAAATCCGTCGAAATGCGAATGCGGTTGGTAAACACGGGGCCAAGAACATCCAATAAACCCCATTTGTGCATCTATTTTTCTATTTTTTCAACATGAATACATGATTAAACAGGCCATCATCCACAGGTAGTCACGGACTCACGGTGTACAGTAAACAATTCATCATGCTGTTTAAATGACACTGAATCATAAGATTATCAATCAGTTATTATCATGTAATTAACTAATTATGCATTCATACACAAGACATCTCAACTAGTACTGTAGAACTGTGTGTTTACTACTGTTTTGTGTTTTACACTTGTTTTCTTATCACATTCGGCCTTTTTCATTATTTATTTATTTAAAGCGGAAGTATAAAATAAACAACATTCACCATTAAATTCAGATGAACATTGGTGGTCTCTAAAAGAGGACCTGCAGGCCGGAAATCAACTCGTGTGTGTCATGCGCCCCTCAGTCTCTCCAGACTCCAATTTCCAGAATCCTTCAGTTTGTCACCTGACTGATCATATGACTCACGTTCCCAATCACCGAAGTTCTGATTGTATTCACTTGGTGTTTAGTGTTTAATACAGTCTTTCAGCCTGTTCAGAGTCTAGCTCAAACTTCAGCTGCCCGTGTTTTAGCTGTTCCCGGCCTTTCGTCTCGTCCTGTATTTAGTCTCCCGGTTATTGATCTTCACCTGTTCTTCGACTCTGTCCCTGGTTTGTCCAGTCTGGATTAAAGTGCGCATTAAAGTGCTGTATTTATCGCTCTGTCCAGTCCTGACTATGAACGGTTCTGTTTTATATACCAGCGGCGATTTCAAATCTGCATTCGGTGAAAATTGTCCCTAAAACATCTGTCAAATTTGAATTTGCTAGACATTGTCGAAGTTCGAACGTCATCGAACTCAAACTTCGTCACATCCCTCGTTTTCTCAGTCTCAGCTGTCCCTGATCAGTGGGTCAGCATGTAGCACGAACCAACGATGGAAACAGCAGGGAATCTGCATTCGTCGTTCTTAGATTACTGGCTGGATGCAAGTAGAAATTTGATTATTGTCAGACTGATGTAAACCCAGAGTTTTCCCATTATCTGAAAACTCATGCATATGTAAACACATTGATCTGATAACTGACCAAATCTGATTTCCAGCAGTTACATGTAAACACACACTGTGAGCCAAACCTTGGAGGAACATCCAGTTCGTAAAGTCATCAGTTGCTCCTTATATTTAACATTTCGTGATAAGAAGTTCAACAGAAACTGTCCAAAATCCAAAAAATGAATCATGTGCTTCTGAAAAGCACACAATGTGCAACTCACAGCTGAAAACAAAAGCTACATACGCGACGAGATGGATTTGTGTCAAGCCGGGCACTGATTAGCAGTTGGACTGCTTGACGACGAGCAACTGCTACCACAGCAGGGTCCCACAAATGTGCATCTCCAAACAGGCTCCATTTCTAGGCAACTGTTAGTCCCAAGTATGTCTAATCTGAGAAAAGGGGAGAACATATTTCAGATACAAGGAAGGCATTTCGTGAAGAGATTTGGTAATTGCTTAAATGTCATAGCTGTAATTAGTCAGGCTTTACAGACTAATGCACAGCAGCAATTAATCTGCACTGCACACTAGTTCTTCAAATCACAGGTGTGGATGGAGAGCTACAATTCTACAAACACTGCTTGCAACTCACACACAGACTTGGGTGACTTACATTCATTGTGTGATGAGTGAATTCTTGCTTATCTCTCTCCCTTATATCGTATTGCTCTGCACTGCCATGTGTCTTCACTCCTTAAAACCAAGTCTTAGAGACACACAGGTATGTTCTGTCCATTCAGCTTTGTACTCATAGCATTTCCAAGAGTCTTATCACGAACGACAGTCAACCTACAATAAGGCGCTTGCTAACTGCTCGTTTCTTCAGCCTATGTGTGGAGCCTAGTCCCATTCCACTGCAATTCATCTTCCATCTCTTTCATCTTTCAACATCTCATTCATTTCAAAGGAGTCTTCTGATGGATCTGTGGCCTGCATGGTAACATCTGCATGGCCATGCAGTGATGACATTCAGAACACTTCATACACTGTATGTCCAAACGCTGTTGACACCCCTTCTAACGAATTGCTGACACAGATGTGCAAATGAGCATAGATCGTCTGGTTCCCATAGAAAGGTAACTCCAATAGAACAGGACTCACTGGAGCAGATAAACATAAACCTGCTCTGGACGCTAGAGGCAGTTACTCTAACCTATGCAGGATAAACTCGTAATATCCCTGGTTTGAGAAGAAACAACCAATGAGCAGTTCTCCCAATTCTTTTGACCAAATAGTGTACAAATGTGTCATGTGTCTAGCCACAATTAGAAGGCACACTGGTCTAAATCGCAAACAGCAAACATTTAATTCTTCAAAATGTAGAGAGGTCCTTCTGTCTAATCTTGAAAAACTACGATGCTTTTATCTGAAATCTGAGGAACAGACTCTCACCATTAGGTCTGTCCAGGAATTTGTTAATGCTCATCTTAAATGTGCTTCAGTTAAAAATCACTGCTATTTAAGGCTGGATGATATTGTTGTATTTATATCCATATATGGATATAAACAGAGTGGGATATGGGCCGAGGGGAAACCATTTAAATCTAGCTTTATTCCATCCCCTGCCTTCAGCTCCTCCTCTACTCCGCTCCCTCGGCACCCACTCACATCCTCTCAAACACACTATGGAAGGTGCATAAGATGATTAATGTGTATAAAGAAGAAATGAAGATCAAATTTCAATTTTCACATTTTATATCCCCATTCAGTTAAAATATATAACTCCTATTAAAACAAAGCTCAAACCTAAGATTTGCTGAAATGAATCCAGTTAAACAGGAGCAATTATGCTCTCTTTACAATAAAAGACGAGTTGATTGGTGTTCTTTAAGTACAAAATGGTAAGAAAAGTGCAGTTTATTACGATATCGATGAGTAGCCCTCCAGGAAAGCAGCTTTTACAGAAAAGCATTGAAATATTACTTAAAAATTAGTACAGAACAAACGACAGTAAAAGAGTGAAGCTAAACTGCTGTACATGTAGTGGATTCCTTTGCACATTTGCTGTTAAACTGCAGGCTTATTATTAAGCTGGTGTAACAACACAAGGCAGCTCCCTTGGCGGTTTGTTTGCATTGTTCTGCTAATCTTAATGTGTAATCAGACCAGCATAACATTAGGATCAGTGCCAGCACCCTCTTTTAACCAGCCAAATGTTCTGAACCTCTCAGATATATATATATATATATGTCACTATTACATATGTATAAGTGCTGAACTTCAATTTGTCTATTACTCTCCATCCCTGATCCTGTAACGTGCATCAACACACAAACTGATCAAACCTAAACTTGCCAAGAATGATTTTCCTGAGAACATTTTAGTGTTGTTTTAATTCATCCACTTACTGGTCGATGAAACCACAACATTGTAAAAATGGGTTTGAATCGTGGTCGTGAGAGGTAGCCACAAAAGTCACTGTTAAAATAGAATCAGCGAGTGTGTTTTTCTCTCTCGCATGCATTAAGAGCTGAGAGAACACATGGGTCGGAACACCCATGCAACGAAGCTGACCTTTGCATGTCGTTTTGTGTGTCTAATAGGAAAAATATTACTTAATCAAAACAATAAATAAATAAATAAATGAACAAACAAACAAAAGAAAACCTGAAAATAATAACTCAGTTTCAGTGGTTCTCACTTCCAGGCAGTGAGTATGTAGTCTGTGTGTGTGTGTGTGTGTGTGTGTGTATGTGTGATATATTATATATATCACACACACACACACACACACACACACACACACACACACACACACACACACACACGATAAGATCAGATAAACCTTTTTTAGTCCCTCAGTGGGGAAATTTACAAGATGCATCACTTCACGGATTTGCGTGTCATCCTTTCGCAGGAGCAATGCTAATCTTCTCAGTATCGATCCAATTTTAGAATATGTGCTTCCAAAGCAAACACACACACGGTGTTGGTGTGTATTGTGATGGAGTGGATGCAGAACAATATATCTACACATACCCATTATAAACATACACACACATACACGTATGAAAATATTTGTTTAGTAAAGCCTACGACTTAATTGGCAAAACAACTGGTTAATTACTGCAATAACATCTGATTGGTAGATTACTAATATCCTCCACAGTGACGGCCCTCATCTAAACATATTAAAAAATAAATGAGAATTGTATTGAGGGTGGCTGATTAGATGATACTGTAGTATTATCATTATAAATTGAAAATGATATATAAATTAAATTTACACACACATTTGATCCAGTTTTTCATATAAATGTGCCCTGCATGGGTTTCATTGCCTCATCAGACCCTCATACATTTCACCCATATAAGCTTTGATCAAAACTGTGAAAACATCTTGAAATGTTGTGACTACTTTTTGCTATTTTGCCACATCCATTTGCTTAGAGTATGGTTTCTCAACCTATGGCCTGAGGAACACCAGTGGACCATGAAGCACTCTAGTGGTCCCCCAGCCCATCCTCAGGGGGAGCCAGTTGTCCACACTTTAAATAATATAAATCTACATGGAAAAAAAAGAAACATAGTATAAGTGAAAAATGAGAGATCAAGCGTTCAAACAAACATTATGTAAACATTAATAGAAATGAACAAACATCACAGAAGAGGCACAAGTGTCTTAGTTTCAAAAAACACAGCCGCAGGCATCGGCACAAAGTTTTGTTTTCTTGTAGGCCATTATGCTTTCTGGTTATAAACAGGTGGGCCGTGAGCTGAAAACGGTTGAGAATCCCTGACATAGAGCATCAAAAACGTACAACAAACAGGTATCAGTGCAACAGACACCATTCCCCCACTTCCCCTTTCCACACAGCTGTTGTGTTGAGCTGAAACCCATCAGAACTGACTACAGACAAACAGTAATGGAGCAGAGCGCTTCTGCTAGCCCTCAGAGAGCACAGGGAAAGGAACTTATCTTTAAAAAAAAAAAAAAAAAAAAAAAAAATCACACAAAAAGAAACACAAAACGCGCACATAAACACACACCACACACACGGGAAAGCTCTGCCAGATGCTGCTCGCAACATGGCAACCTGCCAAGCAGTTCACCCGACTAGAAAGCAACAAACTCCTAAAGGGAAGGCAATGAGCAAACTCATTTAAGTTAATAAAGCAAGTAAACAAACAAACCAATAAATAAATACATGCAGCGACTGAGCGATCAGAGGATGGAGTTCACTATGTTAATGGTGTCAGCTCTGACCTTGACCCACATCGCACTGACGAGCAGTGGGAACTCGGCAGTGTTTCCAGGAGCCCTCATTTACACAAGAGCAGGAAATGGGTCATTTCGGTGTCCCATATATACCATTTCCAATTTCATTCAAAAGAGTTTGCTGCTCTTTACATCATCATCTGAACATTTCACGATGCACGGACTGACGGACGCGGTCCAGAATTACCCCCCGAATGAAACCCATAGAAACCGTGATGACATTTGTTCTGTGAGCCTGCAATTAGTCCCATTTATGAAGCCGCTCAGAAAGAACAGTGTAATAAATGGCAATGAGGTGACACTAATGTGTCTCTGTTCTTCCGTCGATCCTTCTCAGAGCACTGTACCCCAGAGTGCTGGATGAGCAGGCTTGGTTACAGAGAGAGGGAGAAGGAAGAGAATAGGCCTGCTTATCCGCTCTCCCTCTGTTTTGTCTGTGTGCAGACTGTGTGCACAGCCTGCCTCTTCAGGTTATTGTTTTCCAGTGCGTACCTTCTCTCTCCTCCCCCTCCATCCAACAACTGTCTGTCCCCAATGCTGGTCTGTCACAGGAAATTAAACTTCCACCCTCAGACCATGCAGGAACACAGCACTGCATGCACACCAGCAGCACACGGCGCCACCAAAGCTGCTCCAGCACAAATTTGTATTTCATCAGCAGCAGCGTAATCGTCAGCTTCATTATCTCAAAACGTTCCGATAATGTTTTCACATTCATAACATCATGAAGATGTTGGCTGTTTCATTGCTTTACATTGTGGGAGCGTATCTTGGTTTGGGACATTTAGGGATATCAATATATTCCATATGGCCCGGCCCTATTTTCAGTGTTGAACACAGGCTTTTGACAATGCCCAAACTGTTCAGACCACTGGTCAAGGCTTAGTTCCTCCTGGTCCAGAACCTGGGGGTTGTCTGGTGTAGGGTTTGGTATGGTTCATTTTCAATTAGGGCTGGACATTATACACAAAAATCATATCCCAATATATGTTTATTGCTTTAACTATATTTAAACACTGATCTGGCTGATTTAAACACTGATTTCTTCTAAATGGTCTTGTGCCCCCTGCATGGTGTGTGTCTGAGCGCACAAATGGGGCAGAGTGGACCAGAGTAGAGGAGGAGATGAGAGCAGGGGGCAGAGCTGAGCGAGGGAGCAGGACATTTCTGCAAGATTAAAATCACTCTGTTTATATACGGATATAAATATCGATATATTGCACGGCTCTAATATGAATCAATACAGTACCTGGCATCCAGTACTCTCTCAAAAACAGTAAAAACATTCATTTCAACACTATTATCTTTTTAATATCTAACCCAATATATAAGAAACTTTTTACATATAAAGAAATAATGCCCATATACCTCTGTTTGGTATGGGTTCACACACATTACCTGCAGATTCACAGCCATGCTTGATTAATCCTGTCATATAAATACAGACCAATCATTGTTTTTGCCGTTGTGTTGGTCAGATCTGCTGTGTTCTGATCCACACTGTGCTGGGCTGATGTTCTCTTTATTCTACTTCCCAAAGAGGCAGAGTTAGATTTATACATTTTACAGCAGCTTTGGTGTCATTGCAGTCACAAATGGCCAATCAGACAGCATATTCTCTACTGCATCCAACAAGCACATGAACCATCTAAACATTTCCACAATGATTGCTTCCTGCCGGATGATGCACACGGGTGTCTCCAGACGAACACTCAATGGTTTCTGTTTTGTCTTGCATTGGATTACGTGCTACAAATGTCCAAGCATCACTTGAATAACCAGTGTGAAGGTGTGCACAACCTGTGAAACTGCATTCCACACCATTATGCTGAACCTGTGTCAGTGAATCCTGGTTCACCTGTGTGCTTCATCAGCAGCGGCTCTTGTGGAGGAAGCTGCAGCCCTCACAGCGTCATGCTTGTACTGAATTTTGGCACAGATGGCTACTACAGATTACCAATTCATGTGAAATCAATGTAATTCGTTCAGTGCCATGCAAAGCACCCCAACCCTAATCTTGTAGTCTATACCATGACGGGCTGGAGCTGTTTTGGCATCATGTGGTGCATCAGCCTGTTAAGAGGGGGGTTGCCATGGTGGCTTGCTTTTCTGAAGTGGTCTCTCTATCACAGGCGAGCAAGCCTTCATTAGCAAACACCTCAGCCCACGAAACACACTGACCCAAGCTTTTCTGTGCATTTGAGAGCTAAAACCTATGCTAATGCCTCTTCACAGCCTAGTCCGACCACATGGTGACAAAAACGGTCTTATCACTGCTCCACTGACTACTATTTACTCCCAATTAAGATAGAACACCAGCAATTAAACGGCACACTTTAATCTGAGCACCACAGAGTGAGGTGAGGAGAGGGAGCAGAACCTCCCCCGTTTCTGGAGAGCAATGAAAAGGGCAGAGAAAACGAGAAAGAAAGGGAAAGAAAGAAAGAGAACACGAGGGGTGGAGAATGAAGACAGCGCTGTAGAAATATTTCCCTATTTAAATAAATATAAACCCTAATAAATAAATAACATCTCCCCACAAGCCAAAGGGTCTCAGTTCCAACTGGAATCTCATTACTCTGCTCTCCAGGCAGCAGAGAAACTATTAACACAACAGCTGGAGAGAGAGTGAGGGCGAGGGCGAGAGAGAGAGAGAGAGAGAGAGAGAGAGAGAGAAAGAGAGAGAGAGAGAGAGAGAGAGAGAGAGGGAGCAAGAGAGAGTGAGAAAGATGGAGATAAAAGAAAGAGCAAGAGAGATATAGATCATGAATATAGAGTGAGGAGCGAGAGAGAGGAGTAGAAACGAAGGGAGATCAGAGAAGAGCAGGAAAACTGAAGTTTGTTTTGCACGATTTTAAAATCACACTTAATCCTCCATCTCACCAGACAGACAGGGAGGCAGATAGACAAACAGACAGACAGACGCAGGCAAGCCACAACACATAAGGCAGATCACACATCTGCGCTGGGCTGTCTGCAGTAAGCAGGAAGAAACAGCCACTCCGGGTTTGTGTTGATTTGGCGTAAACACGGTCTGATTTGTGTGTTAACAAACGCTCAGATTGTTCTGGGTTTGTTCTGGGTTTCTTCTCTCTCCGTGATGCAAATGAGATTTCTCTCTTTGTCCTTCTAGTCAGACGACTTGCTTCTCCAGTGGACATTAAATTGAGCTAATTTATGCCCCAGCTGCATGTAGTTTTATGTAGGCGACAGAAGCGTCAGTCACAGTGACATTAAGTGAAGCAGAATGGACTGATTCTGATGTGCTGTTAACTGCATGGCTCACTCCTCAGGCGTGATCAGAGGCAGGCGTGATCAAAGATGGCTGACAGGCAGCTTTTCCTGGCAAGCACAAGCTTCACTGCAGCTCCAACTGACTGGCAAAGACGCTCTGAACACCTAGCGCTTGACTGAATAAGTCATTTCACGAACTTTCAGAATAAAGGACATGCGAGGGGGAGGTGGGGGGCATGAGCGACATGACCCACCAAACAGCTCAAGACACACACACCTAAGTATCAGTTTGTAGACTCCAGGTCATTCTGCACTCCCTCTGATCCGACGAGTCTTAATGTGGCGTTTGCCCTTTTTTCCTGGATTTACTGCTTTATTGAATTTGATTGAACTGAGCCACGGCAGCATTAGTGATATTTGATATTTAACAATACAAATGTGTCTCAATCTACCAAAAAAAGAATGAATGCAGATGCAGAATGTAAAAAAAAAATGAATTAAAATTGCAAGAGAAGTAGACAGGCAAAGAAAGAGTGGGATTAGAGAGGGAGAAACAGACAGAGAATACAAAAAGAGTGGTGGAGTGAGAAAAAGAGAAGGAGCAGAAAGAACAAATCAAAGACTGGGACAAGAGAAAGAGAGGGGAGAGAGATGGAGCATATAAAAGGAAGGGGAGTATATGACCGTGGGGAAGAGAGCAGAGAGATAGAGTGAGAATAAGAGAAAATGAAGAGGGAGGGACGAGGGACAGAGTGGGGGTAAGAGAAAGAAATTAACAGAAATATGAGAGAGATGGTGACAGAGACAGACAGACAGACAGACAGAGACAGAGAGAGAGAGACAGAGAGACACACAGAGAGAGCGCTCTTGCTGTAGCAGTGTAGAAAAGTGAGGCCAGATTGTTCATTATTTGGCAGTTTGCTGAGACTGTTTCTCTCTCTGTCTCTGTTATAATAAAAGAAGAGCCTGGTGGACTATAATTGCATACAGTTGCCAAAGATGTAAAATTTAATGTAATGAACTTATTTATTTTTGTAATCGTTGAACATGTTCATGTTCATTTTTCATCTTATTTTTTAAAAGAGCATGTATGACTTAATGGGATACTTTAGAACAGCAGGGGGTGTGTTTACCACACAGCTTAATGAGTCAGAGTTTGGGTTCGATTCTTTCTCGCCCACATTTGCAATCTGCAAGCAAGCATGGTAGGATGTTTGATTGTTTGATGGCATTTTCTTGAACCCTAAGGTAATTATTCAGCCATTAACCCAGACGCAGAAACCGTGGTGGTAACTAATGTGTGTTGTGGAGGTCTGTGGGGTTCTTCTGTAGAGCACATGAAACTGATGTTAATAATTACAGTACTCTAGTTAAGAGAGTGAGATTTCCAGAGGTCTGGTGTGCCGCCTCAGGACGCTTCCCGTAGCGCTGATCTAGTGGATAAGATGATGAAAAACTGATTGATTAAATGTTTCCTGATTAATCATGAAAATAATCTGCAGATAATCTGATTGTAACTGAGGTATGTGGTTGGACATTACAGTACTTGAAGATGGAATAAACCCTGAAGACAATTACGAGGTACATGATAGGGTGTAAGTTGGCTCTAAATCCAATTAAAACTACGGGACTAATTGTTTTGAATGAAACAAACAGTAATTTGACATGATTAATTTGGCACGTTGCTCACAACTAATTACGGATCTAGTTAAAGCCTTACGCATCTCCACTTGAGCTGACAGAACTGGTGTCAAATCCCAGGCACCGGTGTCGAGGGTTAGTGCAGGTAGGTTGATGTTACACCACTGTGTGCAAGATAGCAGAGAGAGATTGTTGTGAAGCTGTCAGGCCTGGATTACAGCCCACACTGGCTGCCTTTTAAATCCTATAGAATTGGTTCACCTGTCCTGTAATACTTCAGTCTGTGCTCAGTGACAATGAAAATGCACCCCATACGAGAGTGAAGAGTGAAGAGTGTGTGTGTGTGTGTGGTGATTTATGGCCATGTGGTTGCTGTGCAGGCGAAGGTGGGAGAGGAGGAGAGTAAATATTTGGCTGTTTCTGAAAGGAAAGGGTGCAGCATGTTCAGAAACGCTCGATCTGAACCACTGATTGTTGTGATTGTGAGGAAAGCAGGCGGGCGTTAAGGGTGTGTGTGTGTGTGTGTGTGTGCGCGTGTGCACATATCCCGAAGCTCTAAAAGTGAGTCTGTGTATGGAGTGCTGCTGTAGTAGCTTCCTTATTTAGCCTTTACTGAGCTGAATGAACATCGTGGTAGCAGCCAGCACGCACCGATGAGCCGACTGCACGTCTGCGATGATCCGCTTCTCAGCGTTTAAACGTCTGTGTGTGTGTTTGATTAGAAGTCTGACTTTTCCCTTTCTGTCTCTGTCTCTCCAGCTCTCTCTCAGCTGGGTCCAGTTGTCTCTCGGTGCATTTTTACATTCTGTATTTCTCTAACAATCTCACGGGAACATGTTTGCTTGAACAAGCAGGGTGGAAACTTTTTTGAACAGCAGTCAGTACAACAGATCTCTACATTTCACCCATCTGTGGCAATGAACACGCGCGCACACACACGCGCACGCGCACACACACGCGCGCGCACACACTTACAGGTTAGGTTTCTTGCTGAAGGGCACCTTTATCAATGGATCATCAATCTTCCAGCCTCAAGACAGATTCTGTAACTTTCTCAGTAGCTTAATGAACACAAGTACAGTTCTTTTATATGAACAAGTACAACACAAACTGGGGACGGATGATTCTGACTTCTATAAGGAAAGTTATTTTAGTTTTTTTTTTACCTTTTCTCAGAAAAGAATGAGTCACCAAATATGCATTACTGTGGAAATCAGTCTCGGTTTGACATTACAGTTTAAAAACACACTAAAAACAAAAGAACGTTGCACAACATACATACATCCTGTTCTTACGGTACATCCAAAAAAGTATTCACAGTGCTTCACGTCTTGCACATTTTAGGTTACAGCCTCATTCCTAAAAGGATTAAGTTCCATCAACATTCTACACACAACAGCCCACAACGATGAAGTGAGGAATGTTTGAAATCTTTTCAAACTCATTAAAAATAAAACAAAGAAAATATAACTGGTTGTTAAATAAGTGGTAGGAGGGCCTTAGTCAAGAAAATGACCAAAAACCTAATCGTCAACATTGCTCTGTGGAGAGAAGAGAACCTTACAAAAAGACTCCTCCTGCAGCACTCCACCAGTCAGGCATTTATGGTAGAGTGGTCAGACGGAAGCCACTCCTCAGAAAAAGGCACAAGACAGCCTGTCTGGAGTCTGACAAAAGGCACCTAAAGGCGTCTCAGACCACGTGAAACAAAAAGATTGAACTTTTTGGACTGAAGGCTCAGCATCATGTCTGGAGGAAACCATGCACTGCTCATCACCTAATCAATTCCATTCCTACAGTGAAGCATGGTGGAGGCAGCATCATGCTGTGGGGATGTTTTTCTGAAGCAGAAACTGGGAGACTAGTCAGGGTCGAGGGAAAGGTGACTGCAGTGATGTACAGAGACCTCCTTGATTATAACCTGCTCCAGAGCGCTCTGGACCTGGATGAAGGTTTATCTTCTAACAGGACAACGATCCTAAGCACACAGACAACATAAAGGAGTGGCCCATCCAGAGCCCAGGCATGAATCAAGTTGAACATCTCTCAACAAATGTCTGTGCACCGACGCTCCCAATCCAATTGATGGAGCTTGAGAGGTTCTGCAAAGAAGAATGGGAGAAACGTCCCCAAAATAGGTGCCAACCCTGTAGCATCATACTCAGAAAGACAAAAGTGTAATTGCTGCCAGAGGTGCTTCAATAAAGTATTGAACAAAGGCCGTGAATACTTTTATATTTATATTATATTGTATTATATTATATTTTTGTATTTTATTTTGAGGGGAAAAATGTTGGCAGTAACAAATACTTTCCGGATAGACTGTATGTGAACTCTCTACACTGGACACTGAATACATGGCATGTTTTCGATCTGGTGTTTAGCATTACTGAGAAAAAATGTAATTATTTTGAAGCCACTACTCGAATACTATAGCATTACTATATCAGCAGCATCAGAACCTGGGTTTGCTGGTCAAGCAACAATTGTATTTTTGTCGTCTCCACATGCATTTATTTTTACTTTTTCTGGTTCCTTTCCTTCTTCGATTGTTTAATGGGTGATAAATAACCTGCCTCAACTTCCATTTGATTGGTCTTTCTGCCTGGACCGCTGTCCAAGGCAACGTCCACATCTCTTATTCTGTTTCAGACCAAACTGAAAAGTCTGAAAGCTGCAGGCCAAGCAAGGTAGGTATAAAAGCACCCCAAGTCAAAGTGGACAAAAAAGGTTTTTCTGCTAATGTTTCAGATTCCGTATGGGCTGTTCACAAACCCTGAACTTCCAAACAGCTGACGTTTCTGGCGAGGAACAGCATTCAGATTCAGCATGTGTGTACTTATCCAGCAAACGTTATTTATTACAGCACAAACAACTCAGACATGTGGGGGGAAAAAAAGAAAGGAAAAAGGAACTGCCACATGTTAGGAGCAATTTAAAGTATAATTCAGATCCAGAACCTTGAATGCAAACCATAATACACTGCCTCCCTGAGCTGTCCTACAAATATGTTCAAGTGATTTCATCATTTATATTAAATAAATGCTAGGAGTTATCAGCATTTCCAACCTTCTCTGGCAAGCAGGCGAGCCACAATGGGAGCGTCTTTCCAGATCACTCAGATTTAATAATTAACTTGTCACACAGCACGAAACATGAATTATTAGTCCTTTTCACGCCGATGTAATGTGGGGCGGGATGTTTACTGCCTATGCTTTGGACTGAGGAGGAAGAAGGTTCTGCAGCTTCTCATATTGGGAATTTAACATCCGCTCTGCAAAGTGACAATCTTTACTCTCACCTGCTGGGCTCAGAATTAGAACACAGGTAGGGGAGCCTTCATCTCCATCTGTCCCTCACCATCACTCTTTGTTCTCACTCTTCCTTCAGCCCATTAAATCCTATGTTTTGCCTAATTTATCTTTCCCTCCAGACCAGGTGCTCAGATATATGGACAACATTCTCTCTCTCTCGCTCTCTCATATATATATATATATATATATATATATATATATATATATATATATATATATATGACCAAACAAGGGCAGAAGAGCCTGAACTAAAACTTACTTTATTGAAACTTCACTGCAGGACCAAATGGTTCCTAGAACCAAGTCAGTTACTTATGGTTTCTTTTTCCATTTGCTGTGTTGATTAATTGGGACCATAAACACTGAAATGTATAGAGCACATAATGCAACAGCTGCTGTCGTCAGATGAGTCTAGTCTCACAAATAAGGCTCATCTTAATTTCTGTTAATATTCTATTATCTTTTAACTCTAACATTAGTCGACAAGGAAGCAAAGTCCTCATTACTCCACTTTTATTCTTTACTTTTGCACTACAACTAGCTACAAGGCCGAGGCTTCCTCATAATTCATCTGTTAGAATCGTGCCACCTTCCTGCGTCAGAACACATCTTTCTGAAGCTAACTCAGCGACATTTGAAGTGTTTGAGTTAGCATTATACAGAGAGCTAGTAGATACATTAGTCTCATGGTCGTCTACAGATAAAGACTCCAGGTCTTGCAGAACTGACACAAATGTGGAGTCAATCAATAGATTCCCACCGAATGGTTCTCTGGCCCTGAAAACAGTTCGCCAACCACGCAGAGAAAACCAGGCTCCATGCCGAGCTGCGTCCATATGGATAAGCCACCAGGATGGTTACCCTCTCTGCTCAGAACCAGTCGGATTTCACTGGAAAAGAGGCCACTGACTTTTAAAAGCAACTAGCAAAGTGGAAGCACAAAAATATCTGGTCCAAAACATGAAGAATTCACTTCCCCGCAGAAATACAGAACTTATTCATTCATCTATCACCAACGAAACGGAAGTGTGTAGGACTCTTCTCTCATGGATGCAATTTACTGAACAAAATGCTGAATCTCTAAATTTAGATATGAGATTAGTCACAAACCAGTACACAAGCTGATGTCCAAACAAAAGCAGCCATGAGAATTAAATATCTGAGTGATGCAACTTTCAATATATAAAAATAACCAATTATCAATGCGGCGAGGTTAGAGAATAACTTCTGTTATTCTTTATACTTTTAGAAATACTGTACAACACCACCTTAAATTTTCAAGCAACACACAGAAACACAAACTCTGCAGCTGAAAAGTAACTGACTGAACAGAGAGCTCATTTGCATATTGCTACCTTCTCCACCAGTACGGTAAAGGCCAAATTCACACTACAGAATAACAAACGATGCACTGTGCAGCTCTATCTTCCAGCCTTTCAAGGTTGCTCCACTATTTTATATCTTGCTATCTCTTCCTATAGCTGCGATTCAGAGTTGATCTGTAGTCTGGAGGCAATGAAGGAGCGGGGAAAGGCTGGGCGATCAAGAATCAGGTCAGAGCTCTAAACCCCGCTAAAGCCCTCCAGAGACGGTCCGTTTGGAGGAGGCTCGTCAGGATTGGAGAGCACTCGAGTGAAGCACTTCAGAGAGGAGCAGAGAGCAAGAGAGAGCGAGGAAGAGCACGAGAGAGAGAGAGAGAGAGAGAGAGAGAGAGAACAGCCAGGCCAGAAGAGTGATAGTGAGCTGGTGGAGGGGCGGGGCACAGTGTGAAAATATAAAAGGTGCTGTGGATGAGAAAGGTTAAACAGAGAAGGTGAAGGAGAAACAGTAATTGAGACAGAATGTGAGAGCGAGAGCGAGAGAGAGCGAGAGAGAGACAGAAGGTAAGTAGTTGTGTGAATAAAACACAGCGACATCTTGTCAGATCCTGGGCTTGAGCTGGAGATTTGTTTAAAGAGTTTAAAGCCATTAGCAAGACCGAGACCATCAGATCCTGCTTGCTGCTCTCCTCACTCCCGCTCTTCCACATTCCACGCTGTTGGGGTGAGCAGTACAACAAAATGTGACCATAAAAACACTGAACATCTAGATGTATCAGGTAAAGAGAATAATTGCATGCCCAGTGTGAAGCAAGTGAAGACACCAAACAGCAACGTTAGGCCCATCACCGTACGGGTATGTATGCATGCATGTAGGTAATGTATGTCTGTATGTATGCATTTGGACAAAACAGTTTATATATCATTTTATCAAAATCATTCATATAGAGTTTCAAAGTTTGAATATTATGGAAACTTTTCTCTGCTTCCTTGCTCTGCTTGGCCCCCTGCTCTCAGCTCCTCCTCTACTCCGCTCCCACACGACTTAAGCTGTGACTGAAATAAATCCCTATTCCATCATTATGGACTATTCCGTTAACTAAGCAGCTGTAGGAACACTCATGAATTCCTCACCAGCAACGTGTGCCAGCATTGGTCACATAAACCAAGGCGTGAGTGTGTGAGCTGTGATTAAGCCCTGTATTAAAGTTAGTAAAGCTCTGTGCTGTTAATGGAATAATGCTTGATAATGTTACTCAGACATAATCCTCCCATTAATGAACTAACGTTACAGGAGAACATCTGAACTTCACAGCGTCTAGTGGCTCATAACCGTCGCTGGCTTAGTGGCTATATGAGCAAAGGCCGTCAGCTCCATTCGTTCCACTGTGTTGCTTAGTAATGAGACGCACAGTTGCATTCTGGTCCATTTTCAGCTAACATAGTGAGCTATGATGTTTACTACAAATTCACAGTGAAATGTGGGAGATTATAATGACCTCAAAATCACGTTTGAAAACGTAAATGGGGATCTACCGCATTTTCCAGACTATAAGCCGCTACATTTTTCCACGATTCAAATCATGCGGCTTACAATATTATGTTATCTTCCAGGGTTTTTTTTTTTTTTTTTTTAAACTTTGTGGGTGCGGCTTATATTCAGGTGTGGCTTATAGTGCGGAAAATACAGTATTTCAGTCAACGATTTAGTGTGCATCAAATCAAATCTCAACATGTTTAGCTATAGTGAAAAAGATGGAAGGAGGATTTCATGGGGTGTTTTCTGCATTCTATTTTTCACATATCGTATATCGATTCAGGAAAAATATATCGGGATATCACTCATCCCTATGCTCCATGCATCATCTTTCCTTAAATTGACCTACCCAGGAGTAAGTCATGACAACCAGTGGCCATTTCTCTAAGACCCCAAAGGAGCGCAGAGAACGGAGGAGGAGATAAAGGCTGTTTGGGCTGATCTTTAAAAAAGAAAAATTGATTACGTATTGACTAATAATCAACAGTGACAGTCTTAATGGTGACATTTGCTCTGTCTCTCTGTCACACACACACACACAGACACACAGACACACAAAGACAGACACAGACACACACACACACACACGAAAGAATCAGCATGCTCAGGAATGGACACATAGGACCAAAAAAAGAAAAAGAACAATAGGTGATGGATAGCTTGAGATCGAGTGTGTGGGGGCACTAGAGTGCTGTGGGAAAGAGAAGGCAGAGGGGAAAGAATGCCCACCCCCAGAGACACACACACACCCACTGCCCTGTGAGCCAGTCAGCACCACAGCACTGTGCTGAACCTATTAAATTCAGCCTGGCTAACTTTATCTCCCCTGTGCTTGTGACAGCAACATCCTTTGGCCTTGGAAACATAAATCCTGCATCCCTGAGATGGTTCTGCAAATGGAACAGTGCTGCTGCCTTAACATCTGCAACGGGAGAATTTATAGGGCCGTGGTCATGGCGACAGCACAGCGTGCGCATGGTGACAGAGCAGCGGAGGTATGTGTGGAGGGATTTGGCTGAAGCACGCAGCTAAGACACACTCATTATAGATGTGATAGATAACTCCCCGCTACTTAGCCCACAACACTAACACCACTACAGCAGAGCACCATGTGACCGGACCTACTAAAACATGACCTCTGACTCAATGAAGTCCCCTAATAAACTGTGGGCTTGCTGCAGTGTGTCTGACTGGGGACTGAAGTGCATTCAGGAAAATGACCATCAAGTAAAAACTCGTTATGCTGAGAGCTTCAAGGGATGGTGTCGAGCAAAAATATGGACGTCATTTTTTTGTGTGAATGTACTTTATTATCCGGAGGATTTGCGGTGTCCCACGTTTGTTTATCTCGTCCTGCAATAGAGCTGTAATGCTGACAACACTTAAAATTGAGAAATGGAGGTGATAACTAAACTATTAAAACGGAATACTGCCTTACAGAAACAACTCGTAAAATGGAAACAATATAAATGCAGTTTTCCTGCCACAAAAATATGACATCGCACATTTATTAAGCCTTGAAAAGTCTAAAATTTGTCACGAGCACCACATTAGCTACGTGTGATTAGACCATCATTACAGAGGAGTTTGGAGGAGCCCGTCTTATTAATCCTCAGACATTAGTTTGGTTTGCTCGATTGCTGAAGTGAGTGGTATCAAACGCAGCGAGATTCACAGAGCTCTCTGAGGTCTTCAGAACTGAACAACAGTTGTGATTCAATTGAGCACAGACTGGACAAGTTTCTGGATGTAAATAACAATGTCGAGCAATGTCACGGGTTTATCTGACCAGTCAAAAACAGACAACTGGGCACATTTGTAAGCAGAAGTGAGCACAGGCCTCTTGCGTGCCACCCTGCTCCATATGTCCATGGCGTTTTTTCAGAAACTGGTTATGATGGACATTCACAACAAGCCCTGAAACACAGCAGTGGTCCCTGTCCACAAGTTTCATCTTTCAGACACAATTCTGATGCTTTGCTGTAGAATGGGATTTCTGCCAGTGCTGGTAGACCCATATGAACGCACTCTTCATATCACTTGTAAATTCAGCCACTACCTTCATACTATGGCATCTGACATGCCCAAATGGATTCACTCCTTTGGCCTTGCGACCCATTTTGCACACTTCCTAAGGGACATTCACTGCACTGTACCATAACTTCTCAATACAGGTTTTTGCATGATCAGTACTGACAGACACTAATAACCCCAAACAGATGTTCAGACGTTTATCAATATTGATAAAATATATACATAATCTTACTGACTCTGGGGTGCATTTCCTCCACTCTGAAGTACAACATATCAGCATTTTCATTAAGCATAAAACGTCACTGAAATGCTGATCCAGGTGGATTAATCCCAACTTCTTCATTTTATTGTTTATGCAAAAGCATAAAGATGCCAGCATTCTGAAAGTAAACAACAACAAAGATAAACAAGTATCAGCCTTAAGTGATTCGCTTCCCAGACATATTTCAGCATATCGTCGTCATGCTTTGCAGGAAGAGAAGGAGACCGTCTCTGCGTGTTCAGACAAGCTACCACTGGAATGCTGCCACACAGTTCTCCCGTAGACAGCACTGTGGAGGACTGGAGCCACTAAAACTCACACTACGACCCTCTGCAGAAATCCAGGGGCTGCCGCCAGGGAGGAACGGGGATCTCCGTAAGGTCAGCAGGCTACAAAACAGCCATAAGTCTAAGTGGATCAAGACACAGTATCTGAGAACACAGCTTTAGTCCTTACTGGCTCAGGGCCTGCAGCACCTGGCCAGGCACAGACAAAGAGGAACTGAAGAGGGCTGGGCGATGTGGTTAAAAAAAAAACAAAAAAAAAAATTTGGATGCTCTGCAGGCTTTGCTGATAAACAATCTCTCCCATGGTATTCATACATCCTCGATGAAATGGTGTAAGAGGCATTTTTCAATCTGAAGAAACAAACACTGGGTGGAACAAACTTCTCAGATGATGTAAACACAGATGTAAACAGAGCACTTTCAAACATTTAGTAACAAGTCCAGTTCAGGTGCTTTAGGATGGTTTGGAAATACAATGTTAGGAGTCTTTCTTAAAGCAGTGGACAGAAATAAATCCTCAAATGCTTAAGTGCAGGGTAATGATGTTATCCATCGTGTTATTCAAACCCTAATGAAGCTTATCCTGCTCATACAGAGAAGTGTGTGTGTGTGTGTGTGTGTGTGTGTGTGTGTGTGTGTGTGTGTGTGTGTGTGTGTGTGTTACATGCAACGATTGTTGGCAGACAGTTTAAAGCACAACACAAAGACACCAGTCAGACTGATAGAAAGCAGTGCACTGTGTTGTAGGGCTGCATTTTTTGCATGCCTAATAATCAAAATGCAGGACATACAGCATCAGATTTTACCTGCATACATCTTCGATATGCAGAGGGCATTATTAATAAGATGTTGGATCATTGACAACTGGTGAAAATTCATGTATTTTTAATACTGCATTGTATACAGCAGATATTTTTAGGCAGTGAACAGGCACATTTTCTTAAAATTTAATTTTTAAAAAGCTTAACTCCCTATATCACCTTACCTCACCTATATCACATGCTGAATCATAAGCCATTTTTGATACATAGTGTTGTAAGGTTCTAGCCAATACACAGCTATACTTACTGTTGCTGTCCAATCAAAACCATGCATCTATAACTAAAAGCGGTTTTAAAGCATTTCTGTTTGTCTGTTCATACAGAAATATTTACACAGTGTGCAGAGCAGCTACAGTTTTAAAACACTGGAGCTCTGCTTTTCACTGGGCAGCAACAATATTCATGTTATTACATGTTAACCACTATGCTTTAAATTTGATATTTTTTTCCCAGTTTTTTTTCTCCCTAATTAATTTTTAAAGACTGACTTGCTGGCTGAGCTGCTGCTCTGAAGTACATTACACTTGTAATGTCATTCCCTTTTAATCAGCCTTATTACATTACTGTCAATTTATTACATTTTAGACTGATTTAAGTGCAAAACTGTTACATTTCTGGGATTATTGCAATAATTCTGATCCATTATGGATAAATGACATAAGCAGTGCAACATTTAAATACTATCGTGAAAAACTGAGGGTCACTGAAGGCCCACGGTCTCAGAAAGCCGAACATCCTGGCTGCATTGGAAAGACACCTTTTAAACAGAACAACATACGTTACTCTTCATTCAGCTCTTCAGTGTAACAGCTAAGAAATTAAGCCTTGGTGGGTTGACACTGCTACATCTGAGGATCAGAGTTTTTAAAAAAGTGTCAATTATTAAATCTTAAAATATTGCATCTTAGTTAAACCACAACTAATCAATAATCACCTAGGACACAATTCTGATATAATGCATATACACTGCATCATATGCAAATGCCTTTATGGTTCTTTAGTTTTGTACAATACAATGAAATTCTTCTCTATACATATGCCAGTTTGGAAAGAGTCAACCATGCTACACTGCCCCTGGGGCAGAGAGGGTAAAGGTGCTGCTCAAGAGCCAAACCGTTGCAGCATAGCAGACACAGGCAACAACTCCACAAGCCTGTGATCAGCAACCCAGAATTATAACCACTGAGCCACAAATCTAAGGATGTGCCACTCGCAAAAAATGCTAAATATTATTGTCCCCCAATCCAATTCCGTTCCAATTCACAATCCAGACATATCTTGACATGGTCCACTGTAAAACAGCTCCACACTGCAGAGTCTGGTGGTTGCCACAGCTGAAAACATCTGTTACTTGCACCTTGTTAAAGCATGGTTAAAACAAAGACTCGGAAATGGATCCTGACTGTAAGAGACAATATCTGATCCATTAAAATATGTCTGGACCGGCCCCAGTTCTGATACAGTGGACTGGATCAGGACATCATTATTCAGGATGTTGGATGATCACCACCACTCATCCCCAGCTCATCCCAAAAGCATTGGACACAATACTCCAGAGAACACAGTTCCACGGCTCACTGCCTTTATACTCTATGATACCCCTCTACCAAATGCCAGGCATTAGGCATAGAGCCAATAGATGTACATTTTTCTGGAGAGAGTTTTATTCTATTGGCAGTAGCTCTCCACAGGGACTTGACAAGCTGTGAGTGCATTTGCATGTGTCAGCAATGGGTGCCACTTAAAGTAGCCTAGATTGCACTCATTAAAAAAAGTGTGTGTGTGGGGGGGGCATTTGGACATTTGGGGGGGCATTTGGGCATTTGGGGGGGGGGCATTTGGACAAACAGAGCAGAATATAAAACATCAATATTTCGCTCATCTGAGGACAGCCAGGTTGGGAACAGCAGCCTCGCAACCTTGAACTCCAAAAGAACATGACAGAAGACCTTTAAACCTGCCTTTAGCTCTTCAGCTCAAAAGCCTTTGTTACGCTCTTACAAAACAGACACAGTGGCAGAGATGTGCACTGGCATGAAAGTCGAGCAATAACAATGTTCAGCAGTGACTTAGCAGCCTTCCAGCCATGCAAACACAAGGCTGAGTTCACCTGTGAGTCAGTCCAGCTGCAGAGAGCGGCGCACACCATCCGCCGCAGAGCCACAGAGCAGAGAACAGACTCAATATCATTTCTATGATAATTGCATACACACCCACAAGTCAATCTGCTGTTCCAAGGACTCCATACAGACTCACTCAGTGAGGCCTGGGGGCACAGAGCCAAGGAAAAAAAGAAAAAGAAAAACAGGCAGATGAATTAAAGAGCGAATAGAGAGGGGGAAAAATGCAAGTCTGAACAGAGAGAGGGCGAGAGAGAGGGAGAATGAAAAAGACAGAGAAGGAGAAAGAAAGAGATGAACATTACAGACCAATCTGAACAACACTTCAACCCAGCAAAGAATTATTTAAGCATTGTAACCGTTCTCAGAGTCCTCACTATTGAAACAGGCATTTGTTAAAGCCCTGGGTAACCAATGCATTACACCATTATCTTTATTAACTGCCTAATTAAATTCTTCGCCGTGCTCCTGGGTTATAAACCTGGGTTTACATTTCTGCTGATACATCCTGTCTGCTCCAAAAATGAGATTTCATTAAAATGTATTTCGTCATCATGCTTCCTTCCATAATCGCCCACCAGTGTCACATGCCTCAGCAGAATCCAACTACAGTCTGGTCTCGCAGGCGAGTGGTGAAAATAAAGGCCATAGGGTAATATTACAGACGTAGACACAGGAGTCTGGAGTGTGGAGCATACAGTGTTAATCTTACAACACTCTGCAGATATGGCCAGGAATTCCTTTAGGTCTCCCGGCAAAGACACAGCATGGTGGCCCTTACAGGTTTACTGAAAAACATGTCTTTCTGAAGAGCAATCTGTGAAGGACACACTCGCACAATCAAGAAGCTTGCTGACAGACCTACAGACATACCTCAAGTGTGTAAAGGGCTGATAAGCTTCTACACTACCCTACCATACATTTGCATATTGAAGGAAAAGAGAGAGAGAGAGAAAAAAAAAAACATGCACGTAATTCCTCCAAACAGACACAGCTTCCCGAAATCTTACATAAAAATATTGTATTTTCCACTTTTCAGAACAGATGCAATTTCAGCTGTTCACACTCGCACTTCTGAGAGAATGAGCATGGACACAAAATCAAAGGTGCACTCAAATGAACCATAAAGCAGTGTTTCTTAACCCTGGTCCTGGATACTGCCTGCTCTTCACACTGTAGTGGATTCCCTGCTTAACAAACCCACTGCAACTCTATACGAGCTGATTAGTTGAATCAGACGAGTTGGGACCAAGAAAAGTACTACAATGTGCAGGTCAGGGGGTCTCCAGGACCAGGGTTGAGAAACACTGCCCTGCAGCACTACCTCAGGCAGCACTACCACACACACACACACACACACACACACACACACACACACAAGCCAATTGTCAAAGAACTCCAGGGTACAGACCACAGACTTACACAACAAGAGCCAAACAAGCAAACAAACAAACAAACAAATACAACAACCTACCAGATCAGGCTGCAGTCCTGAAATGAAGCCCTTTAGAGCGAGGAAAGCCTTCTGTGTGCACTGCAGACAAACAACTTGGCAAGAAGCTGAAGAACCTCCATTGTAAATGCAGTCTGTTAACATAGCAGCCTGTTAAAACAAAAACAAGGATGTATCATTATTAGCTTAAAATCAACACTGGAAATTCAACCGAGTCTTCCACACCTGACTAAAAACGGCCCAAGCCGTCTTTGCTTGTGTGTGAAGAATAGAGTGCTTAATGTTTCTTGATCTGCATCAAGCATTCACTTATAGCACAGATGGTCACGGAAAAAAAAAAAAAATGTTGATGTCCAATGAAAAAAATGTAAATTGAATGAAATATTAGGGTGAATAGAGGTTAATAAAACAATATTTCCAGCAGAGATGGAAGGAGTAAGGCACCGTTCTCTCAGTCTGACCCAAAAATACACTACTTATATGTACAAAACGGAGCGCTCAAATTAAAAATGCTAATTTATGCAACTCATAACAGCAGAGGTCTCTACAGGTGCACAATCTGTAAATGTAAATCACGCCAAAGAACTCTGAATGTGAGTGGCACTCCCTGTTGACCTGCTCGCGCTCTCCTTTCTGCATGCACACAAACACACAAATTAGGTTCACATAGGTAGGCTGGAGTTCTGTCGGAGCTAAACAAGTCCCATTTGTTTACATGAGTGCTAATTAACTGTGCTTTAATGAAGATGCAAATATGCCAGCAACAGGCCCCCAAGAGGGAAATACTATGACGTCCAGAGAGCTACTATGTACTACTGTGAAATGCTCAGCAAACAATTTCCAGTGTGGTGTAAGGCCTGAGCGATAGGGGGAAATAATCGGATATCAGATATACGTTACGTTTTATGGACTGCTACTAGTGAGGTCCCACCACGACCCATTTATTGGGGACTGATCAGACATATTTTAATAGATAGGCATCAGCTTGTTCAGTTCAATTCCGAGTCCCGATGTTCAGAGAAACATCAGGTGGCCTCAAGACACGTCATGTCAAATTGTATATCGCCATAGAGTTAGTCATATTGGCCAGCTCCAGGTCTGAGGGAGGTCTGTAATATTTAGAGCTGATCAGGAGTCGGAAGTCACTGAAGATCAAAGGAAATGATGGATGAAAGTGTTTGAGGCTGTGCACAACCTGCTACTAAAGTCATTCCATGACAATCCAAGAAGCTTCATTGAAATGTCCAGTTTCATATTTTTAATGTAACAAGATAAAGTACAAAGCGGTAAAAAACAAGGATGTTCAGCACAATGTTAACAGACGAACACAGCTGGAGTGTTTAAACCCCTCAGTGTCGCTGCCTGCCTGAGAATAGCCCACCAATCGGACATATCCAGCCAACTTGATGCGGTTCTACTGTCCTGTGTGCTGTCCTGTCTGTCCCTGGCTGTACATCATCAAGATGGAGCAACTAGTCAGCAGTGTCTAATGGAGTGGACTGTGTTTAAACACTCCAGCAGCTCTGCTGTGTCTGATCTACTCGTAGCGAGCATAGCAACATTTGCATAACAACACAAGTGCTGCTAAACCACCTGGATTTCTGCTCCTTTAAGTTAATGGAATGAGTCGAGCCACCTTGTTCTCCCCAGCCACGTTCATACAGTCGTGAGGGTCAGGCTGTTAATTACATGGTTGAGAGTTATTTCTGAGCTCTTTCAATCAGACACCAGAACAGTCAAGCAAATCAACACCACAGAATGCAATTCATAATGCTTTTTGATTAACGTGGTACTATGCACCAGAAAAAAAATCCACTGGAACAGAAATCTCTCACAACATAGTTCTGTAAACTTCAATATACTGTGTGCTTGTTATGGTTATGCAGTGCTAAGCAAGTATATTATCCAATTTAGATTTTCTTCTTTCTTCTTACTTTCTCCCTGCTTTTCTGTCAATTAAATAGACACCATTCCAATTCCAGACTGTTTCCAATTTCGGCTGTTTGTGCAATTTTCCCCCTACCTACATGGACACCATAATATCCAGAGGTGTCTCCACGGTAGTTTAGGAGGAGCATTCATTACTCCTTTTCACATTTTTCAGCCAACATAATTAGCTTTACCTAGGTTAGCAACCTGTCACTACAATTACTGTGCAAAGTAAAATAGTTCACATTCACAAATGGACATAATATGGACTTTTCTTTGAAGTTCCAAAACTAAGTCAATCAATGTTACCCAGCTGTTGAGCAGGAGTAGAACAACATCCTCAACCCTCAACCCTGGTTTTCAGGTTTTTTGGTTTGGAGGTCTCTTCACCATCCAAACATCCTCAGTTGATCCAAGAACGTTCAACTTTTCTCATCAGATTTTTTTCTTTTCAGCTGTTTCTCAGCCATCAGTCCTTGACAATAAGTGTAGTTAACTAAACGTTGACCTAGTTGGCAAGTGCCAGATACACAAGTTCCCCTGCCCTTGCTGTTCCTAGTCCTGTGAACAAGGCCACCGTTGCTGATTGGCTGAAATAGTGTTGAGGGGCTTGACCTGAGGAGCAGTCAGATTGTTGAGAGTTGTTCTTTCCACCACCAACTCAAAACTCTCCAGTGGGCATCAAAGAACAGAGTCCAGATACTTGTCTGTGTCAACAAGCTCAACATTCTAACCCATGATGGTAACAGGTATGGTAGTGGTCGCCTTCCTTCTGAAGTCCACAATCATCTCCTTGGTCTTGGTCCAACCCACTCCACAAAGCTGCTCAATAGGTCTCTGTCTCTGCCTTCCTGTCCATCCCTGATGCAGTCAACCACCACAGAGTCATCAGAAAATGTCTGAAGGTGGCAGAAGGTCTGACCTGTCCATGGTGTACAGAATGAAGAGGAAGGAGGAGAGTACTGTTCCCTGAGGTGTCCCACGACTGCAGACCAGATTGTCAGGCCAGCTGGTTCCCATCTGCACAAACTTGGGATCATGAGACAGGTAGTCCAGGACCTGGGCTATCATGGACTTATCCACAAGCATTTTATCCATCTTCTCCTCAAAGCATACAAATATGCTCGAGAAGTCAAAGAAAGGGATTCTCACTGTGGTGGTGTTCTGGTCCAGATGGGAGTGTGTCTTCGGTAGTAGGCAGATTACTGCATCATCCAAACCAACCTGATGTGGATAATCAAATGGCAGAGGGCCCAGGAAAGGGCTGACCTGTGGTCTGAGATGTAGCAGCACCAGCCTTTCCTAGACTTTCAGGACGTGGGATGTGAGGGCCACTGGTCTAAAGTCATTGAGATAGGCAGATGACTTCTTCAGAACAGGAACCAGACAGGATGTTTTCCACAGCCTAAGTACTTGCTCTTGCATCAGAGTCAGATTTAACAGACACTGAAGAATCCCACTCAGCTAAGTGGCACAGACCCTCAGTACTCTTGGGCTGATTCCATCTGGTTCGGTTGCCTGGCCCAGTTTGAGCTGCTCCAGCTGTCTATTCACCTGGTTGGTTGTTAAATCATGCACAAAGCCTTGAAGTCTTTCCTGTGCCAAATACTGAGGAGTGGATCTATTGGATCAGGTTCACCAAACATCCGTATCTTATGTTGGCTGCTGATCAATCATGATAAACACACATTTTAGGGGCTTTTTATTTATCGTAAAGGGAAACCTGCTCCAGACCCCAAAGTAAAGACTTAACCCCTCAATCAATGAATCATGCTGCTCATAATCCCAAAAGTAAACAAGCTTTTTTTTTTTTTTTTTTTAATAAATAAATAAACATGCACAATAATTGACATATCTATATAAACACCACAGCAACCCAGTTCTGTCCTTTCTGGTTTTTTTTTATAAACGGTACACAAATGAGAAGAATAATACATCATCGCAAAGAGCTTGCTAAGGAGACTGGAAAAGTCAGAGAACCGCCATAAAGCTCCAATGTCTTCATACTTAGGGTTTAAACTGGTGAGTGCATGCATCAGGACTCACACAGAGGATATCTGAAAAGCTAAAGCAGCGAGAAAGTGAACAAGTGTGTACGCAAAATGAACAAGAGTAGAATACGTTTCTCCCTGTGACTGGGCTTCCTTTGAGCCTCCCGTTAATCCATCAGCTGGCCTTCAAACTGTGCTCATTCAGCCCCAGAGCACAGACGCTCCAGCCAAAAGCCTCAGTCATGAGGCTCACACAGCAGCACAGACAGACAGACAGAACAAGAGATGGAAAGAGAGGTGAAGTGCCACTTGTGTGAAAGTGTCTGAATAGAGGTAAAGAAGGCAATAAACAGAATTCAGATCGCAATAGCTTTCTTCTAGATGATCGTATTCATCTCCCAAACAGAAAACTTCAGCTTCAGGCTCTGAACTAATGATGAATCAAAGCACACAGCTAAGTCGTGAAGTTATTGTAGAGCATTCTCACAAAACCATTTTTGTTCTGAGAGTTTGGTTCATTTGGTCAAGTGTGAAAACTACTTTCGAGCCCGGGAGCAGTTCAGAGAACTGAGCTCTGGTCTTTCTACAATCAGTGGTCTGGGGTTGGCTTCAAGCAGACGCTGGGATGGTCTGCTGCGAGTCTGGAAGCTATCCACTCCTCTTGCCAGTCACATGACTGCATCAGTAGCTAAAACACTCCTCCTTGAACAACCATTCCTTGTTTGCAGATGTTTGTGCAAGGTTAAACAGCACAACTCCAGCTGAGGTAAGGAGATATATCGAGACTGTATCCCAACAGACACCAAACCATTATCATAGGAACCACACAGGAACCAAACTGCTTTGAGTTTGTCAGCAAGCAGGCTAAAGGACACATTGCTTATATTGGCAACAAACTGAGGTCTTCAAGACGTGGGACTATTAGCCAAATAAAGAGTACACTGAAGTGTCCTAGTTATCACTAGAGACTGAATAGAATGGCCAACTGGAATAGTTCAGTAGAGTCCTCCTGCTGATGCAGCTCAATGGGAGAGTGAAGGAGAAGAAATGAAATCATTTACCAGTAAAACCAACAGAAATGTTTACCAAACACAGGGTTCACAGCATGCACACACCCAATCCATGGGGTCACCATCCCACCATCCCTAGTTTTAATTTAGTTGTAGCTGTTACAAGTCAGAGCAAAACGTCTCTAAAGTGCTCGGACCTCACTCATACTCCGCTCCAGAACCAATTAAAAACTCCATCGCAGCTGAGGGGCTGGCCATTTCTCAAACTGAGGGACCTGTGTAATTTAGTGTGAGAGACTTTCTCAACTCATTAATCAGGTCAAAGCTTTCACTGCAGTGCTGAGCTGACGAACTTGCTCGGTTTGTTTCCTCTCTGTGAGGAATGTAATAAACGTCAGGTGCACTACATCTTTCTGCTACTTTCAGTACGATGGGATTTGATGTTTTTCAGACATGTGTTTTGTTGCACCATCACACAATGATGGTGTTTTTTTTTTTTTATTTAGGACAGAGGACGTAAAAATGATGAAGTTTATCTGAAGTCAGCTGACCAGTTGTCTAGTGCCAGTCAGAGACTTTTGAAGCCACCACTTTTGAAGGTGTGGCACCACCATCGTTTTATAGATACGCTCTTATTACACAGTCCATCCATGTCTGCCTGAAGCAGAGGTCGGTATTTCAGGTCCAGCAAGTCAAAATCCACCCCAGGGTGTTGTTCCAACTGCCTGGACGGCTCTACTGTGGCTCAACCTGCTCTGCCATTATTAGGCAAATGAAATTGAGGTGGACTGAGGGCTGTTTTAATTCTACAAATGACCAAACCTAATATGAAATGTGGTGGACCGGGATTATCCAGAGCCAGTCAGAGCACAATCCTGCTGTGGATTTTGATTTGCCGGATCTGAAATACTCTGGCCTGAAACCCCGTCAAAAGATATCAAAGTGTCAAAGAAGGACTCAGTAATGAGTAGCTCCACCATCCTTATTGTTCACTTCAAACAGTTAGGCAGGCTTGATGCAAGTGTTTCCAGGAGACTAGTGGGAACGTTGCTCCAAGTGTTGAAGATGGCTTCACAAAGGGCCTCCACTGTCTGGAACTGATGTCCATTTTTGTAAATTTGCCTTGCCAACAATCCCCAAATGTTCTCAATCGGATTAAGATCAGGGGAACATGCTGGATGGTCCAAAAGAGTGACGCTGTTCTCCTGGAAGAAGTCTTTTGTCAGGCAGCCATTGTGAACTGCAGCATTGTCCTGTTGAAAAACCCAGTCATTACCACAGATGAGGGTCCTCAGGCACAAAGAATGCCCACTGCAACATCTTCAACAACCCCCCGGCCCCCCAAAGTGCCGCATAGAAAACACTAAAGGTGGGCTCTCCTTGTCATGCCAGTAACTTTGGAAACCATCAGGAACGTTGTTACTTTTTTTCTAGTCGGAGAATAAAATGGTCTTCCACCTTTCAATGTCCCACGTTCGGTGCTGCCTTGAAAAGTCCGCACAACTATTTTGAAAGAGATGCGGCCTTTGTAGACTTTTTTTGTTTCTGAAGCCCTTCTCTTACAGATGTCATCTGATGCTTACTGAGCTTGTCTTCACAGACAGCCAATCAGATTCTGCAGCTCAGCGCTGGTGACGTTTTTTTTCACTTGATCAGAATCTTCTAAGAAATGCAAAAGGACGGTCTTACTGCGTCCAACTTCAGCAGCGATGGCATGTTGCGAGAGGCCTTACTTGTATGCAGCATCTACCCAGTTTATTGCCATCAGCAGGTCTTGAGTGAATACTTGATGGAAAATGACACGGAACCAAAACTTTTGTGCAGATTTTGGCTTTTAAAGGCTGTGGTTTTTGATCAGCCTATTTTAGTTAAATTGTTATTTTCAATAAATTGCCTGCTCAAAATATTTTGTCTCGAGTTCCCATTTCTCCTGTAACAGTGTGAAACTCTATTTAGAACGCGCTTAAAAGATCCAATAGTGCATAATGCAAATTCATGCAATTTTTTAACTGGTGTTAAGATTTTGATCAGGAGCTCAAGTATAAATAAAACAACTGGGGCCATCCTACATTCCTAATGGTTGTGAAATTAGCCCGTGGGTTGTGTGCTGCTGCTGCGAGTTTCCATATGGTGAAGCTGAATGATTAGTTCAAACAGGCACTGAACAGTAAATATTACCTTTAGCGATACTGCTGAGTTAATAAAACCCTGTCATGCAGTTAGTGTAAACATATTAAAACTTTATTTTTATGGTGGCTGTTATCACCGTAATCCGTAAAGCACACAGAATATTGCTTTACTAAAACAATAATTACACTACAGTAGCATCTTAACAAGGCTTCACTTTAGTCACTCTTATTATGGATTCCATTGATGCAATTTCAGTGTCTTCCCCTCCACCCCTCTGCACTGCCAAATTGGGTGCCCAAAAGCCAGAACACACTTGAAGCATGTGAAGTCCTGCCAAAGAGTTTTCTCAAACTGCAGTCCAAACGGTGCTCTAATGCTCTGATGCTCAACGTGCTCTAAGAACACAACGTGTTTATTTCAGACACATACAAGTTGCTTACTGACGGGAACAGAAGGATCTTGCAAATGCAGTGAAGGTGACAAGTTATGTTCTCATGGACGTTGTCGGCGCATGGTACGACCCGAGTGTGTGCTGTAGGTTTGTATAAAATGAGCAAATGTAGGCTGTGTTGAATTTGCTGAGACACCAGAATGTGTTCATATGATATTTAAAAGGAATTAGCATGTTCTTCACTGTTCTAAACAAGGAGTCAGGGGGTGGTCTTGGTCTGGGCTATTGAGAGTTATAATGATCCCCAGAGATGCCCCAAGTATCAGTAGCTGAGAATCCAAGAGACAAGAATTGCTCTCTGCCTCACTAGTTGGCCTTCCATCTCCCTCCAGGAGTCCCTGGGATAAGTTGGAGTCAGCTGAATAGCAGACCTGGCCTTTCACTCCAACAGTGTCAACAGAGGTTAAAAAGAAAAATTTGGTTAGCTTGACCGGTCTTAGTAAGAACCTTCACTTGACCGTTGCTGGAAGCATAATGGTATTGGAGTCCGAGCTAGTGGGTGGGAAATGGAAATTGGAGGAAAAATATCTGGTTCTCTGCATGTGCCAAAATAAAGCAGGCAACTACTGAACCCTGCATGGACTCTTGACTAGAAACGTTGAAGACACTCTACACCTGCTTTGCACTACATGGAGTTTTACCTGTTCATATAAACAGTCTCACATAAATCACTGGATTGCATTTACATTTGATTTCTAGACAACCTCTGATAGGCTTGTAACATTAGTCATTATTTTATCAGCACAGCAATTGTAAACTTCTCGTCCTGGAATACTTTTCCTAACCATTGGCCGTTGCTTATTCATGAATTTGTGATCAGGTCCATTGCAAAATATGCAACACTATTGAAATGATAAACTGAATTGTAGTGATTCTCAGTACACACATGCTGTTAATGTAGGCTAATAACAGTGGGAACAGAAAGGTTGAGAATTTCATCCATTTTCATCGAACAAGACACGACTGAATTGCCCTTAAGAAAGGCACCAAAGTCACATGTTGTCCAGCTAACTGTAAACAAACATGCATATAGACCCACTGTGCTTGCACACGGGAATTTGTAATCTGCATGCTGCACGTTAGCTATCACACACACACACACACACACACACACACACATGCACGCACGCACGTAGTGAGCACATGCATCTGGACCAGTGGACAGCCCTATTCATGGCACCTGGGAGCAGCTGGAGAGTTTGGGCTCTCAAGAGCTCTTCAGTCATGTCCTGCCAGTTCAGGGAATCAAACCAGCAACTTGACAATCATGTGTCTGGTTCCCTACCCACCAAACAAGGCCTGCCTAACCCACCAGATATTTGTGTGTGTGTGTGTGTGTGTGTGTGTGTGTGTGTGTGTGTGTGTGTGTGTGTGTGTGTGTGTTGGGGGGGCACACAAAAATGGGTTTCAATACCTCATTTACAGGAGATCGGTTGCTAGTTAGCTGGTACATTGTTGTTTCAACCTGCTCCTTAGCCTGATGGCATATTTTTGCCACCTCACACTTCTTGAGGTTAAAAGGCTGTTTGCATCGGCACAGACTGTCCTCCTATATCTGCTTGAGAAGACATCTTGAGGGGAGTCATTTTTCACCAGCTCCCCAACAGAGCGCAGAGATTTAGCCCCTATGAATAAATTCATGGTATTCACTGGATTCAGCGAATCAATGCATCAAAGAGAAATCCTACACTAGACAGAATCAGTCACTGTCAGGAGGCACAGGGACCTCCACTCGGGAGGAAATCTAGTAAAATACCAAATTATGAGTGGCCTGCAACATGAAGCACAGAATGCCGTGCTAATTAAGTCTTTTTGGCTTTTATAAATGTTCATATGCATCAAATATATTCCATCCCATCATTCAGCTCAGCTCTCATTGGATGTTAGTCTTTCAAGTATGATTTCAACATCTGGTTTCATAGGAGTGTGTTTTTTCCATACATCATTGCTTACATCCAGATAGTGCTTAGGTTAGTGTAGAGTTTAACTGAAGTTGATCCCAATCTATGAAATGCTTAAAAAAGGAGGAGAGGAGTAATGCAAGCTGCAGGGGGATAACCTCACATGTGCATAAACAACTTCTGCTCCTCGCTTTTGTGGACAGTACAAGAGGCTACACCAATTATCATTGTATTCTATTAGCACTGCAAATACAGTAAGTGCAGCACAGACATGCCATGGTCCTTGCTTCTGGTTTCAGATAGTTGCGATCACTGGCTGAAGTCTACATTTCATAAATAAAGACAGCATGTTCAATTTTAACCAGTGGATGTGACTGCACTGTGAATAGACAGGATATACGACTACATTACACACATCCCTGGGATTGGTGGTATTGTAGAAATATCATATCGCATTACTTTTTCACTATGCATCACAAAACTGTGACAAGCAGATACACATTCACTACTTGTAAAGACATCTCAAACCAATCAGTGACTGTTTTCAATATGTTGCATAAAACACAAGTCACAAGGGATTAATGAAGTGAGCTCTACTACTAATGCACAAAAAATGCTACTGGCTCCTATTAGTGGTTGTTCATACATTTAAATAAAGTAACAGTAACTACTTGCCAGAGCGAGTTGCTAGTACAGGTGTGTGATGGCAGGGTTTGCCCAAAACCAAGAGGCAAGCTCACGTCAGTCTGATCTAAAGCTCTCTGCTGTACGAGAACTTACGACTATGGAGACACTAAATCACTGAGCAACTATGAACTAACTTGGTAACGATACCCAGCCCTACTTTTCTTTATAAAAGAGTGAAAGGGTTAAGAGGTCATTCCAGGGAGATAGTGGACGACGTCTTGGAACGTCAAATTAGGCTGGATTGGTTGCTTGGGAGCTGTATGGATTTTTTGGCAATGCTTACTACCTGTTAAAGTATTCATTTTTCATTTTATTTTTTAAAAGGGCAACGTTGAGGTCAATAAGAACAATCACCCCATGTATTGCATGCGAAGCCAATAAAAATCTTCATGACAGGCGTCTACAGCAGTGCCTGAGCAAATGTAATGCTCAGTTTTATGTACCAACATCAATTCTCCTGTAAATGATCATTTTCTAATCTTTCTCTGTCTATTAAACTTGCTGTGTGTTTAAGACCACCAGCAGTAACGACCCTTCACAATACGGTAACGTAAATGTGTGGGCTAAAATGTCGACCAGAGGAGGATGAGTTCCTCTCTTCAGCCTTGGTTCCTCTGGAGGTTTCTTCCTTCTAGCCTGAGGGAGTTTTTCTTGCCACTGTTGCTGCTGGCTGCTCATTTGAGGCTTGGACCTGGATTCCTGCTTTGTGACAACTCCGGATTTTAAAAAGCACTGTGCAAATAAACACTGATTGATTGACTGAAAGTGGGTAATGATATATTAATGGAACTAATGAAACACAAAGAATGTTACTATTAGAAGTGAGCAATTTAATCGGCATCGTGATAAACCAGTGTTTCTAAAACAGTCCTGGAGGATGTCCGGTTGTGTTTGGCTGATTATAAATGAATGGAATATGAGTCAGGGCCCAGTGATATAGCAATATTTATATCAGTATCAGAATAACAGATTGTGGTATGGGTTGAGGTGATCTTGTTTATAGTGAGTTTTAAAGGTTTCTATCTTGTGGAAACCTTATCCAGTCAACAGCAGCATTACTGGGTACTCTTAGAATGAGTGTTGTCAAACATAAATCATTAAACATACTGATGGGTCAGAAGCTGCAGCAGTTGCACTTCTTGACCTTCTAAGCCAACCTAAACTTTCATTTAGTTTGCGTCAGTCTTAAGTTTTCTGGTGCACAAAATCCAATTCAATATTTTTGCACTTGCTGGTCATATTGTGAAACTCAGCACAAGACTGGCAATTATTTGGAGACCCTTTCTTCTCATGGCATCAAATACTGGAGTAGGAGCATCCACAGAGAGATCTCCTGTGGAACTGACATTCATTTGACCAAAACGATGCAAAGACTTGAACGTACAATACCCTAACAAGACATTCAGCAACCTAGTAAACGACCGCAGCTTCCAGGTCTTGTTAAGGAGGTAATCCACCTCCTCTTACTGCACCTGTTTCATAAATATTCTGCCACATACTGATTCATGTAGAGTCCAATTTGGAGCAAATGTGGCCGAGTGTCAAAGTCAGTTCTGAATACATACACATCCGTTTCTGCCTTTTAATCTGTCTCATTTTAAAGAGACCTTCTTCAATAACATGCAGATCTGATAAAAAAAAGAGGAAAAACTTCCAGATTTTAACAGCACAAGTTTATATACTTAAAAGACGGGTCTCTGTGCTGAAGTCAGAGAAAGCAAGAAGAGCATACATCTCAACAAAAGCTAAAAGAACAATTTCTGAGGAGCTGTGAAGTCAGTAGCAGGCTCTGCTTAAAACCAGTGAAATAACATGACCTCATTCCCATTCACTCTGTATGAGCTACTGAATATGGTAAAGTGTGACCCAAGGCCTTGTTTTTCAGTTGACATTATCCAATCAGAGTAAAGCATATTTACACTTGCCCTTTTCAAACATAGTGGCTGCATTCAGATATGCATACAGGATCATATCTTTATCCCCCCACGCAATGTAATCTGCATTTCTAAATTAGGCTGATATAAGGCTGAAGCAGTGTGGTCTGTAAAGCACAGCCCAGCCTACACAGTCTCCTATGAAGGCAATGTTGTGCTTAGTTATGTAGGTTGGCTTAGCAACCACCGATGTAGTGCCATCAAATGGGATAAAGGGCGTAAAATATCAGTCATGCATGTGTGGTGGAACTGTGTGCTGCTCTTCCAAGACAAACAAATGGTCAAGTCCATGTCAGCACATGTATGTTTTAAAATTGAACTTGCTGAATAAGCGAGGCTTCAGAGATGCTGAAATCTTTAGCCAGACTGGACATTGCATTTACACATGTTCACACGGCAGGAAAAGTGGAACATTTCTGATTGTATACACCATCCTTTAATGAGGACGTAGCCAACATGCCAACCTATATCACACAATCATCAGAACAGTTTGCATTCCCAAGAGCATCACAGGAACCATCATGGAGCTGCAGTAACTAACAGCTGAGGCTCATCCCTGAGAAAAAGTGCATTTCTTTGGTTTGCATTCTTGGATTTTTTTTTTAATTTAGCTTACGAGCGTCCAGCCTTTTCCCCATATTTATGGGGTCTGTTACTTCACTACCCCGGCATTGAGACCTCCCTCACTTTTGTCATTCATTTCCCCCTCCCCTCAGTGCGTGTTTATGAGGACTGTCTAGTCGGATTGATGTAAGTCCCATGACTTCCAATCTGGCTGTTCAGACTGAGACGCATTGCCACAAATCTGATCTGTATCAGGTTTAAAAAAACCACATATGAAAGTGGTCCAAATTAGAGCTAAAAATGTCAGTGTGAACAGCAAAAAAAAAAAAAAACACAGAATCCGTCACACAAGTTACACATCTAGGTTGCACGTGACAAAACAGATTCATATTTGGTCCACTTGTCCCTGCTATGTTAAAGTAGCTCAAGATACAGGATGGATTTAAGTGCAAAAAGCACAAGCACAGCCTAAGGCTACATTTCTGCATCCTCCTAAAGCTGCTGAAGGATGAAATATTGCTTCTAAAACTTCTAATATGATCCAGAAAGACTCAATTATCCAAACTACTGTCACCACTCATTAGTGTCAACACTTCACTTAGATTCACACTGCAATATTTGCATGATATTTAAACTAAAGGTGGGAAATATGGTGAAAAAAAAAATCAATATTTATAAATATTTACACAAACTATCACAACATTTTGACATGCAGACAGAATGTATGTCACTAAAAACATTCTCCTATGCAGAGTAAACAATCTAGACTAAAAACTAGCAGCAAACTAACTTTTTTTAAACCTTCGAAAATGTGTACCATTCACAAAACTCTTGGCTATGATTGTTTACATAGCCAAGCTGTTTACATAGCTGGGACGCTATTGTTCAATACTATAAAAAACAACCCATTCACCCATTAACCATGTTATGGTTTTATAGTGTGACAGTGTACTGTTCACATCTGCGGCTCATACATGAAAGAATGTAGCTGACATTGCTGCAACATTTTGCATTGCAAATAAGTGTGTAACTACTCACAAAACTCAAAAGGTCGACCTGATGTGATGCAGCGTATAAATATGGGATATTTCAAAAAGTGAAATAGGAGTCTATTGGTACATTTTATTATATGCAGCTTTTGCATGTGTTGTAAGAAGCATGTGAGAAAAATCCATCACATCCTTAAGAATTAAAGAAACAGAAACGGTTCCAATTAGAGATTTCAGAACATAAACATACCATTTACCATTTCCATTTTTAACCTATAGCCAACACTACTGTAAAAATCATTTAAATGCAAAGATATCTAGTTGAGTGTGATGATAAAGTAAAAAAGCTCAAAGGCATAAGGCTACATCTCTATAGTTATACTAAACAGACGGCAGAAGAATTGTCCACATAATGCCAAACATACACTTGAGCCAAAAGTCCCAGAACAAGAACTAGTTATCGTCCCATTACCTTTGTCAGGTCCAACACTGCAGTGCAATACTGCTCAGACAGTTCTAGCCAGATGCTGCCAGTCACGATAACTAAGCACCTGTGGGCAGTCACTGCACTGTCCACGGAGGGTGGTATGACATATTCCCAGAACACACAACACGGTGGAATGTTAAATGCCAGCACAAGGCATTAGGCCTGACTCAATCATTCAGACTCGACCACTCTGGCCAGTGTTTATCCTGGACTCACAAGACTTGACAACTTTGACGTCACCCGAGGTAACATGACAATCTATTTACATACAGCTGTCCCATGACTTTTGGCATTTCAGGGTACATGAGCCTGTCTTTCCACACACACACACACACAACACACACACACACACACACACACACACACACACACACACACACACACACACACACACACACACACACTTCACCATTCTGCCAATACCATGCAAATCCAAAGGTGTGTTCTGATCAGCCCAAAAGTGCAGGTTCTGAAGGTGAAAACATCATTTTGAAGGGAACTTTGAGCTGTGTAGGGAGTACTGAGTGAATTTATCACTGTCCAGGAAGTTTGTAGTAATACCACCCATCAGTCATCCAGTCTTGGGGGTTAAACAGCTGACTCATCACATGAAGTATAAGATCTAAACACAACATGAACCAGATATACGTCCATAAATTACATATTTTCATTTCCTCATTACATCATCAATCTTCACCAACACCACTGTCCAAATCAACATCTGAAGGACAACAGTCTCTACCTCCAGGCTTTGTGGGTTTTGGACAAGTCTCCAGTGGCTGCAAAAAGACATTTTAATATAGCATCAACAAGCTACAGAACACATTCATAAAGACAGCTTGAGGAAGCAAACAGGCTCCACATATGGAAGAAGTGAGGGGGGCGCACTCTGCGAGAAGCCTCTGCGTACAAGAGCTCTTGACGCAAAACGTAAAAACCCAGAAGAGATTAGAGCAACTAATCTGGTACTGCTACTTCAAAAATATTGTTTTTTCCACTCTCTTTGATCTCTCATTTATAGCTAATTGAAGCAATCTTCCAGTTCTTCCACCTAGGGGCAAAAGAATTCATACAAATCATCCCACTCCTTCAAAGCTGGTACACTCATCTACATCACACGCCTTCATTAGCATGCTGGATGAGATGGAAATACGGGAAAGGGCACGTGCAGCTCGTGATATGCATTTCTTAAATCAGTGATGCTGTTCCTCCTAATGCGCTCTGTTGTGCTGCGGGTTCTTACTAAAAACTCACCAAACATCAGTGATGATCAGGATCACCTGCAGACCGAATTTGGATGATACTTTGCTTTGTGCTCAGCACATTACCTGCATAGGGCAGTTTACATGACCCACTGAATTATTAACTCATTCATTATTAATTCATATAAAATGTATGAAAGTTAATATGAAATTACAAATGTAACAGGAAAAGAAAATCCATATGGAACACATTTAAATGCTCTCCACCCCACACAACTACTCGGCCAATCTGTGTGGGCAAAAAGTCAGTCTGCTGTCCATCACACATCTACCAGCATAAAACGGCTATGTTTATGTTTATGTATCAATTTTCCCACACTGATAAATGGTTTTCAGCCAGTCACTTTTAGTCTCACTACACAGATTTAAAATATTATTATAAATGGAGCAATGGACACAACTTGCACCACCAAAGAAACAACCGCCAACAATAACTAACCAACAACCATGAACAACCACCAATCTCCACTGCCAACAAACCTTCATGACCACCACTGCCACCAGCAAACCTCCACCCATAAACATCCATCACTACCACCAAAGCAACCTCCACTACCAACAACTACTTCAGTAACAACATTCACTACCATAAAATCACAAGCAACACACCACAAACAAAAAACTCAATCACTATTACTAAAGCTCCACCAACAAATCTCCATCACCCCCCAAAAAAAACCTCCACCACTAAGAAATCTCCATCCCATCTTTTACAACCCCCAACACTAAGAAACCACCACCAAACTAACACTCATCCACCACCCCTAACATACCTTTGGTTCCCACATTACTGTCGGTCCTGAAAGAAGCAGCCCAGTAAATTTCAAAAACCTATCCAAGCAGCACATCTCCTGCCGGAGGCATTTCTCAACAGGAACTGTAACAGGTCAGTGAAGGCTGCTTAACCAAATCATGACAAGGCGGCCTGACAATCATGTTTAATTGAACACAGCAGCATATGTTTCATTAAACGGTGTCTCCCTCCATCAGTAACCAACAAGATAGTATGTAGTGTTTTGCATAGATTAGCTGCTTTGGTGAGATTAACCTGGTTATATAACTTTAGAACAGTCACTGTATCAGCTCTGAGTCCCGAAGCCAATGCCCCTTACACTGGAGAATGTGGAGACTCTGGACAAAATATCCAAGTAACTAATCAGTGAAAACTCGCTAAAGAATGACAAGAGGCACTTTGTGTTTTTTCCATTTTTGAAAACAGAAATGCAGTCCAGCCTAAACTGTCTGTGCAGTCAAATCCGTCCAGCTGAACTCACATCACAGAAATCTGTCTAAAGCAAAGCTTCAGAACCAACTACACAACAATGAGCACAATCAATGTTCACCCGAGACTGAGCTGAGGGGTGATCCCTTCACCTGATCAGACGGGCCATTTGTATTTCCTTCCTTGCATTACTGTGATCAAGCGCTGAAATCTAGCGAGTGACTTCCCAGAGCTGCACAGGATCTCACTCAGCACCCTCAAGATTATGCAGTCTTAAAGTTCTGAGCTTAAACAGAGCAGACCTGGGCTCACGTCTCAAACCGAGAGGGACAATTCTTTTGAGCACTGCACTGCAGCGCAAGTTGCATAACAGTACCAATCTATTAGCAAAGAAGGAAAGAATTTAAGCTTTATACATTTGCTTTTACAATTTCACATTTAATGTGTTACGGTGGTATTTCAACAGCCATTTTCAGAAACACTCCTGGTTTAATGTTTCTTCTCAGTTTTACTAGATTGGTCGGAAAACTGGACCATGTCAATTTATACCAACCAAGCTCTTCTCTATTGGTGCCTCCATGCCTGAGAAAGCCACAATTATTTTTGAAGCATTTCTACTGGTCTATTTACCATGAAATTGACACAACTGCTCAGGTTCAGATTATGACAAGAAGTCAAAAACAGCAAAATATAGAAACAAGGTTTGTGTGCAAGAGCAGCCTGACCTATGCATTTGATTCACAACAAATAAGATTAGACAAACAGAATCAAGAATAATGAGTAATCAGTTAACAAAACAGCAGCTCATTTTCAGCACTATACATTATTTGTTTTTTATATTCAACAAAACATGAATAATTGAAACTTACAGAAATATTTAAATGATTTTAAAAGCACAAAAAAAGCTGTTTCATTAGAAACAATATCCCAGCTTTAAAAGTTGATACAGTACAAACCTTTCACCAACCTTGTGTGTGAACTGAAGGCCAACCAACCAATCAAAATAGATCATATTTCTATTTATAACTATTTTAGTGCCGAGCACTTGAGCACTTTTTTCTAGTATACATTTTTCACACTATAAAACAGATAGACAGCGATGCGGACACTTTATTGATCCAGAGGGAAATTGTGGCATTCAGCAGCCTAGTTAAATGCAACCTACAGTACAATAAATACAGATGTAATAGAATATAATACAGGTATATAAACTAGATCAGGAGGAAAAAAACCTCCTGAAAAAATGGAAGGAAGTGGAGGAAAAAAATGCCTAACGACCAATAACTGATGACAACGTTGACAGCTCGTTACCATTTCAGTAATAGCAGTAACTTCATTTCCTTCTATGTGACTATGAAGAGCTCACCCACTCAAGAAACTCTTGATTACCCAAACCCATTCAAAGCTTGACTCTGTGAACCTGTTAGTCTCTTCACTACTGTTGGAGTCACATTTCATAGCACAGTGCCCTTTTATGCCTTTTTTTCCCCTCAGATGTATTTTCCATCAGCTTTTATATGTCTTTGATTTAATACCACAATTTTATTTGTAGCACAATCATCCCAGACTTGCTGCACTTTCTCATTTGTGATTTTTTAGACAAACTGTTATTCGCTGAAAGATTTGATATAGTCAGACTATACAGCATGGCCAGCGTCCACTTGCTCACACCCTAACCTGGATGCTGACCACTACTCCTGGGGTCTACTGGCAGGAGTATTAGAGCGCTCTGCTTCTACTGGCAACAAGCAAGTTGCACCTTGTGAAGCTTCAATCCTCTGTAGGTTGTGCCCTGAATTAGAGGTCTGTAACAGCCAAAAGCTGTGTGGTTTTGTTTCAGTGTAGAGCATCTGAAGCAGGGTGTTTCTGACCACTGCATGGAGGATGATATCATTGTCCCCATTTTGGAGAGACAGGCTCAGACACTAAGCTTTTTGAAAGGCAGTCAATTGAGAGAAGCACACCATGCCAAATAAGGGCCTGATACGTTTTTCAAAAATCCTCACACCACCCTGGAACATCAGCTGAATGATTTATAATCAAGTGTAGACTAAGCCTTGACTGATCTAAGACCTGGGAAATAAAACAGTCAAGGAGACGCAATACCTTTGAACATTAGATAGTCTTTTGTAATGTGGTGTTGCTCTGTGTTGCACCATGATTCTTAACATTTAACCAAAAATATATAACATTTGGAAATAAAAAAAAAAAAAGAAAATTGGCAAGCACATATGTATTCACACCCTTTGTTACGAAGCCCTTAAATAGTTCTGGTGCAACCAATTACCTTCAGAAGTCACAGGTTTATTGAAATTAAGTCCATTTGCGCAAAATCTAAGTGTCACAATGTTAGTATACACACATTTTGTGAAAGGCCCCAGAGGCTGCAACACCATTACAAAAAAGGCTCCACTAACCAAACAACACTGAAGGCCAAGGAAATATCCAAACCATCAGGGATAAAGTTCTTGAGAAGTACAAGTCAGGGTTGGGTTATTTATATAAAAAAAAATAAATAAAAAAAATAAATAAATCCCCCATGGACCAAAGGTAGCCCTGAAGGAGTGGGAAACTCGTCCGAGACAAGGAAAGATGGATTGTGCTAAATACAAGAATGTTTTTGAACCTGGGATGGAGGTTCACCTTCCAACAGGACAATCAAACCCAAAGCATACTGCCAAAGCATCACTGGAGTGGTGTAAGGGGAAACATGTATATCTATTGGAAAGGCCTAGTCAAAGCTCAGATTCATCTTAATCCAATTGAGAATCTGTAGTCAGACGTAAATTGCTTTTCATCAGTGGAAACCATCTATCGGGGGAGCTGGAGCAATTTTGCCTTGAGGACTGGACAAAAATCCAAGTGGCCAGATGTGTCAAGCTCAGAGACATATCCAAAGAGACTTGCAGTTGTAACTGCTGCAAAAGGGGCAACACAGTACTGACTGACTGAGGGTGAATAGTTATGCACACTAAAGTTCTCTTATTTGTTGTTTGCTTCGCAATAAAAAAAAAATAAAATATATAGACGTGATCTGTAAGTGAAATTATGCAAGCCCTCAAATAATCCATTTTAATTCCAGGTTATGAGGTAGAAAAACATGAAAAAAGCCAGGGGGTGAATAATTTCACAAGGCACTGTAGGTCTGACTCAAGGCATTACAGCCTGATTTCCATGTTGTCTGAAGGGTCTTTTAAGTAGCTACTTCAGGAGGAATTAACCATTCAACACCAATGTCATGTATCAATGAAGGACTTTTCAGACACGCTTTAGGTTACTTGCCTTGACTTCTCTTTCACAGTATGCACTCTATGAGGACTCAACCTCCAATTTGTTCTCTGCTATGCCCGATGGAGCAGTTCCTGAGCTATTCCTAGCAGTTTCTCTATTAAGCAGACTCGCAACATATGACTCCACATATGACCTCCACCCTGCATCGCCATCTAGCATATTACACAGTACACTGTGTGCAAAGACTGATGAACATAAAGCATGACCAGATTTCACAGGCAAAAATGCCACCTTAAAGCCTCAGGTTGGACGCCATTAGCAAACTTAACAACATATCACTTCAAACTTAATTCAAGCTGACTTCTGAGTCGGCAAGTGCACATAACACAGGAAAGCCCACATGCTTCTGTCACATCAGCAAGGCTGTGATCTTTGGAGGGTATGGACCAGTTCTATCTGATACAGTTCCAGCTCTTTACTCTCTCTGAAATAACAAAAAAGAGGTCACTTCTGAAGTCACTTCTGGTCAGGGTGGATGCATTACCATGCTCATACAAAGAGAGACAAATCACATTTTGTACCGTTAGTGGTGTCTGCTAACTCTGCCGTGTTGTGTTCTCACTATACTGGGCTGAGTGATGGAATCTCATGGAGTATTAGGTTAGTATCTCAGTGCAAATTAGTTGTTTACTTTTGTCCTAAACCCAGTATGTTTTCCTACTTGGGCTACTTCCTACTAAAGCCCACACAGTATGCCATCTCTCTCTCAGTAGAGATGATGACAGGTAACCCACTAACATACTAATGCCTATAGAGCCTTTGCAGTGAATGCATACAGAAGCACTCAGAAAGTCTAAGCCACAATGACTGTCTTAACCAAGTCATAACTTCTCACAAGAGGATACCTGGTTAGCCTCTCTGATGATACCCTATTCACCCTAAAATGCATCAATGGTGCCCGTGATAAGACCTACGGCACTGCAGCATGGCTGGGCACAAAGCGCACTCCTTTTGTCATTTTCTAGTTGGACTCAAGTGCTAGGCGCATTGCTCCAATCTGCTAATGTGGAACCGGCTGCCAGGAATCTCAGTGATACCGCCCATCAGGCACTGAGCTACCGTGCCAAACGCTGTGGCAATTCAGTGGCTTCTCCAGCTTGTAGCCACTGCCAGGTTCAGCTTGCTCAAGCCAAGCTCCTTGTGATGTGCAGGAACATCCTGAGGTGTCTACCTATGATGTCCGGAAAGTGTTTGGCGTTTCAGATAAGGAGGCACTGGAGATTTTCTGTTTCCAACACATTCTCACACAGACACATCTATTGCCACAAATTCCTGCAACTAAAACCAGGCAGCTGGGCTTAATGAGGACAATTTATCAGCTTTTTAATTAAATGAACATAAATACAGCATTTTATCTTTAGCTGAATCTTCGTGTGTGATTCTGTGCCTTGCGCTTAGAAAGGAATATCTGACTGTGGACACGACTTATAGCAGAAACTTAAAAACACAAATCAGTCAATAACCATGCTACAGTACTGGACCATACTTAAAATACCACAATAAATATTAGTTCCACATATTGTGCTAGGAGATAATTAAGTACGCAAGTATGCCTGTAGTAATTAAATGAGTCACAGTCCTGGCATCACATTTTCTTTCATTCTGATTCTGTTTTTGTTGGTGTATTGATGTGCTGTAATGGATAACAACCTTCCATGTGGCAGACTAGAATTCAATTCCCTGGTTGGTCAAGTACACCAGACTACACCTTGGCTATGTTACTCTTTGGGCATAAATCCAAACACTACATTTGTCTTCCTGGAGCAACAGAAATGACATAGAAAGCAGGTTTACAGAACAGACACTAACAGACTAAATGACACACTATGATTAACTGTCAGGTCTTGTATACCACAAGTAGAACAAATGAATGTGTGAGTGAATGAACGAACGAAGGAATAAACAAAACGAACACGCCGAACATATAAAACAACGAACATATACAAAATCCACCAGACTGAAAACTAAATCACAATGCCTGAAGAAGTTCAACAATATTCCGACATACACACGAAATGTATGTCTGTAAAATACGTGGAAGATTCTGCTACTGCTATTCAAATACTCTCCCATACTGAGAGCAGTGATTTTACTTTAAATGTACTGCACATCATCTAATTAAAACAGCACTAATTACTAGAGCAGCTCAGAATATTATCTCAGCAAAGTCATCGCAATGTGCGCATGCACAACAGCCACATCGCAGGACATGCATTGTCACACATGGCAAATGAAGCCACAAATTTCAAGCTACAAATTGCTTGATATTAAAAGAAAACTTTATTCTCATGTTCCACTACATGCACTGCATGGCAGTTTTCTTTTTCCAATATCATGCATCTCTGCAAATTACACTCTGTAATTAAGTGCACAGCTGGCCAGAGCTCTTTAAGCATTGACAATATCCACAATATCAAATTTTGGATCACTGTTTTGATAAACCATACTCACATTGCCCACCCGCACTGAAACATAGTATATCGGTGTCATATTAAACACAATGTATCACACAGGTCCAACTTTACTAAAGGCAGTCAGAAGCAAAAGCAACTATGACTAACAAGGGTGGGCACAAATCCAAGATCACTGCTGTCCAATGAAAACCATGCATGTCCAGTAACAATAAAAGTGGTTTCCTAGAACTCTTTAGAATCTTTTTGCTTACATTTCGGAGGTAGATGTTCATTGTGCAGTAAAGATACACCCCTTCTAACAACAGGAAAAACAAGTTCACATGCACATTTAATTGCTACAGCATGCCGTATCGGATGGTTGTTTTGGAATAGCTGGTAGACTGTGGGGGAAGATCAGCTTTTATCTAAAGCTGTTATACTTTCTCACATCAGTTAGAGCAGGGCTAAGGAGCCCTGGTGCTGGACTGTCTGCTTCCTGCAGTTAGCTCATTTCCCAGATCTAACAGACCTTCCAGACCTGCTAATTAACAGGAGAGTTGAATCAGGTGTGCTTCAGCAGGAGGAGCCCAAAACCCTGCAGGAATGTGGCACTCCAGAACCAGGGTCGCATATCCATTCTGATTTAATGAATCAAATATTTGAAATGCTATAAAAGTGCATCAATTATTTTCCTGCTTTTTTCAGGGTCTGTTAACCGAATATTCCTTATTCACATGCCGAGACCTTTTTGTCCACATCTGTAACTGGTTGCAAATCAGACACATAAGTTGCACATACAAATCTGCTCTTGCATGCAAACCTTGCCTCTACATTTCTGCCACAATGTGAATCAAAGTGAACATTTCATTATCAGCTGACCAATAGAAATGCTTCGAACTCATGTACTGTGGCTTTCTCCAGCATTAAAGCACCAGAAAGGGGTTTGATGTGGTCCAGTTCTCAGATGGCTCCAGGAAGAGCAGGCAGAAGATGAAGCCAGGGGTTGTGCTCAGAATGCATTCTTTTATCACCAAGAACACTCCACTCCACACACACACACACACACACACACCTTTAATCATTGCAGCATTACTGTGCAATTAGTGTCATATAATGAAGATCTACTTTCACCATGTGTGAGTTTACAGACAGCCAGCTTCAGTTTAAGCCCAAGACATTCAGAAGACATTCTTTAACACTGATCAAATAAGTCTAACAGGGTTCAGCTCTGAGAGTCTCCATACACTCGGTGGTCACGTGTTCAACCCTGACACTACTGAGTATCAGTGCTCTGAGCGCTCATATGAACTAAACTACCTCCTCGAGCTGCTTTAAACGTCTCTAAACCACTTTCAGCTGCTCTGGAGGGGGAGTGCGCTGGAGTTCCGGCTCACAAACTTTGGTTCCCAGTGCAGCGTTCACTCCCAGTCTGAGCATCCGAGCTGAAACCAGTGGAAAAGTGAGATTCCCCATCAGAGGCAGAGCCGCACCCTTTATCAACGCTGCTCTACTAAACAAACTCCGTCTTAGGCTCTTAGGCTGCGGGTCCGGGAACAACAAGTGAGCCGAGTCGAGCTGAGCCGAGTCGAGCCGAGTCGGCTCCTGGAACCGGAGCTGCAACACAACAACCGCTCAGACTGGGAAAACTGGGCAAAAACTGGGAAAAACTGGGAGATACACTGAGTCAACTAACTCAACTCACCTCCACAAACCTCCTGCAGCACGGCTGAGCCGAGCAGACCCCCTCCCCGAGCCGGGAAATCTCTCAAAGCCCGAGACAGGGGACGTGTTGTTGACAGCGTCGCCACAGAGCCGCCATCTTCGCTCAGCTCTGAGGATGCTGGGTCGCTGCTCCGGCCGAAACTCCGGGCGAAACCAAGTGGAGCCGGGACGGGGGGGGGGCACTTTAGGTTCACCAACTCCACCAACAGTAAACCGGGGGGTTCTGCTACAGGCTTAAAGATGAGGTCTTGTTTATGCGCGTATTATTTAATATGGTGCTAAATATGCGCTCAATGTCTCTGCTCAATTCCCCCTCACCCCCCAGAGAAGTGTCGATGGAAGATCCCAGAGGAAAGCGCCTCCTTTCACGCTTTTTGCCCCAGGTAAGGGGCTCAGTCAGGGGGCAAGCTGCGGGAGGGTGTTAGAAGGGGGCTTTAGGCGGCTCTTGATCAGTGTGTTGTAGGTAAGCAGGTGGAAATCGCTCAGTTGTGGTTCCTCTCTGTTTGGTGCCGTTTCGGCTCCGCGCCGAACAGCGTGACGTCATAACGAGCTAGATTAAAGGCTGCCTTAATTGGAGAAGTACCCGTATGAAGTGCGCTTCACAGCTGCTCGAAATGGGACACCGGCCAACACTGGGCCCACGTGTGAAATAAATGACACATACAGGTGTAAACAAACACACTGTAATTGTAATGTAGATGCAGGATTACACATGCATGGGCAGATCACACTGACCTGAGATCTGAAGTGGTTGAAAATTCACCCTATTGCGCCACCTGGCGGTAGGTTAGTGTCATACAGCTTCATATTACATTAATATTAATAATAAACCTATGAGGAGTAATAGCAATAATGAAATGGTCATATACAATGTTGTGTAAATTAATACTTGTTGTAAAATGACTAATTAATTACTGTTTTCCAGGGCTAACTTTAAAGAAACAACACTCAGAGACTGAATCACTGTAATGTAGGCAACTAGATATGGCTGTTAGAAGCCTATAAGGTTTAGATTTCACTCACTTCCAGAACATCACATGACCCTGGTTATAAAATCTATAGCTGCTGTCCAGCGGAAAGCATGCATCTCCATTGTTGTCCATTTTGAGTTTTCTTAGCGGTTTTAATCCTGTATCTGCTCTGGATGAATATACCAATAGAATGCTCTAAAGTGGCCTTTGATTACTCTTATTTTACAGTAACTTCCAAAGTTAAGATGATTTCATCTTAACTTTCTCCTGTTAAGTCACTACTTTGGAGATACATGTTTTTTTATTGGACAGCAACAATATGATCCTTGAGCTCTACCAAATCCAGGCCTGAAGCTGCTCATGTTACACTCGGTCATCATCAACGATGACAGGAAATGAGTCGGATCTCAGGAGATGACTTGCTCATAATCGATATTTAAGGTACAACATAAAAACCACAAAATTAGTGTTTTGAGTCATCTTTATTAAGTAAACTCTACATTTTCAATATTGCTTTTTCTCTGTTCCATTTTTAGTTTTTTTTTTTCCTTTAGTCTAGATTACAGCCTTGCAATCAGCACAGTTTATATATTCATATATATATTTATTTATATATTTTAATATTATATATATATATATATATATATATATATATATATATATATATATATATATATATATATATATATATATCCATCCCCCCAATCAAGCTACACTTTGAAGAATACAAAAATATCACAGTACATTTTCTACACAGTCACTCCCTACTAGTGAGCTCCATAGCTAGCACTGGACCCAAGAGTGGAACACAGGGATTTGGCAATGTCTTTAACAGACCACCTCTGTTACCTGACAGTAAGAGTTAATGAGAGAGAGAGCAAATGACAAGACAGAGAGAGGGAGAGAGACAAGTTCATTCAGATGTGAAAAGAATATATAAGAATACTGCTTTTCTCTGTGTATGAACAAATACTTGCTGGTAATAAGTACAGATGATCAGAAAACAAACCTCCAAATATCAATAAGGTTTAAATATTGTAAAAAAAATAATAATAATACAACACAGAGGGCCTAGTTGTCAGTGAACATATGACTGAATTTTTGTTTTGTTTAAAAATTTAAAAGAAATCTGGTCCAGCCAGATCACTGTGTTCCAATAACTTAAGTCCCTGCCACCAAAAGCTAATTGGAAATAGGAACTCACATAGCAGTCACTTCACACTCTCTCACTCCTCAAACTGCTCTCTGCAGACACACCATACTATACAAAATATCAAAAAACAAATAATAAACAAAACATTGAAGAATCCTCACCCGTACTCAGATTATTGTTTCATATTAAACGTCTGTTTAATTCTTTTAACAAACTTTCTTTTTTTCTCCCTCGTTTATACACGGTGTGAATATCCAAAGTTGAAATCGTTCATGACTAGTGGAGGCTCACTCCTCCAAGGCAGAGGAATGTTGCAGTATGAGTCTGACATTTAGTGGTTTCATTCAAATTTGAACGAACAAACAAACATCAAGAGAACAAATGAAAAATAAAGAAGAAAAAAAAATGTTGTTTCAACAACCATCAGAACAACCTCTGGGGAGAAAAGCACAGAGCATCAACGTAGTTCAGTGAAAAGGGAAAAAAGGACAGATTCCAAGGATAAACACGAGTCATAAGTTACGTTGTCGCACACGCACACGCACACAAAAAAAAGGGGGAAAAAAATCAGACAACAATGAGCTCAACGACTTAATAAGGGAAGGAACCCTTTAGACTTGAATTACTCCCATGCCTTGGCAACTCCACGAGATTGCACATAGGTTACCATCCTGGAGTATAACAGGGCCAAGAAGAGGGCTGATTGTGCTGCCAGTGATGGGCTTGTGCAGGACGTGACTTGGTAAGTGGGCTCTGGGTCAGACTGGGCTGGGCTCGAGCTTAAAGCTATAGTGGAGTCCCAGCTGGCACGTAGAGCACTCAGGGCGAAAACGTGGCCATCTCCAGTGAGATCCGCTGCCACAGTTCTTTGGTCTGCTTCCCCCTCTTCAGGTTCTGCAAGATGTCATTGAACTGCATCATGCCCACCGGGGTCAGGCAAAATGCCCCGCGGGCACTCCGGATGATGTTCACAAAGTCATCATAGTCTGCCGGGGTCAGGTGGATCAGTCGGTGGTGGATATACTGTGAGAAGAACCAGAAAACATCTAAAATCAGGCACAAAACCAAAGCCCAGCATCTTTAGATATCCGGAAAATTCATCAGAAGAAATATGGATGCTACTTTATGACTCAAACTTCAAAATTCACATTTTGTGAGCAAATAAGTAGGGCATAAAACATAACGCAGAGATACTGATAAGCACAGACAGCGTGTTTCCCATTAGTACTGCATCAAATGGGTCATTGTCAGTTATGGTACATTTCCACTTGAGTACACCTCCTGGGTAACTCATGAGTGAAATCAACACCAGTGTCTAACTTGAGTCAAGATATATTATTTTCATTTAGTTGTACTATTGTAACCTAAGAACTACTGCAGTGCCTTTGTCTGTGACTGCATTTAGACACCAAAGTGGGCATGGCATAAACCTGAAGCGTGCATTGCAAAATTCTGTTATGCTCATAGGTATAATCAGAATCTCATAATTGTAGTGTGGTACAAATGCCATAAATGGGGTGATGTCATTGGTGCAAGACAAGAATTTCAGTAAAACTTATTTATATTATTAATTATTATTTATCATTGAGTGCCAAGCAATCCATTAGGACGTGTTTGATGGTCAGTGATTGCTATGTTCATATGTTTTTTCTAGTTAGAGGGATGAATGTTTAGGTAATACATCCTTTAAAATATACATACACACTAAGTATTAGGCGTAGTGTGTATGTATATTTTGTAGACTCTCATTTGGGATGCCACAAAACAAAATCTAACCATTCAAGGCTTGAACCCAACAAGACCTCTGAAAGTTTCCTGGGTATGTGACATCAAGATGTGAAGACATTTGCAACAGATTCTTTAAGCCCAAGTTATGAGGCTGGACCTTCGTGAATCACACCAATGACCCAGAGCCTCACGGGTTCACTGGTTGTCCTTTTTGCACCACTTTTGCTATGTACTGACCACTGCATACGTGAGAGGTGTGATGTATGCAGAGATGTTCCGATGTGCGCAATTCACTGCCAGTTCTCACCACTGTGTGTTAAGTGCTCAGTGTGGTGATTCTGAAGAGTGCTTTGATTGTAACGTGACCTTGTGCATAGGAAAAGTGCTAAATAGATAAAAGTGCTGATGATGATGATGATCTGTGTATCTATGTATTTTATGACATTGTATTTAGTTATCTATTAGGACCCCAGCACACATCTGCTGGCCTGTGATCAGTGCCCAGTCTGTGTGGCCTCAAAGATGGCACTCCTATAAGGGAGAGAAATGTTAAAGATGTGAAACAGATGTAACAAAGATGTTAAACAGAAATATTCCTTTAGTCTTTAGTCTGGAGGTCAGTAATGTAGGTCACTGGAGTGAAATGCTGAAGGCTGACTGGGTCTGAGTACTTTACTGAATCCTTATCCTTTCCTATAATTGACCTAATAGCTGTTAGCCCTGTGGAACCTGAAGCTAATCAGGTGCCGATTGGTACTTGTTCGTTACAAGTTGTTATTTAATCCCTAACCATCTTTGAGAGCAGAGTGAACAACAAACAATCTGCAAACCTCTTCAAACCAATGAACAGAAGTTTGATGAATATTTGCAGAAGCTACAGCAGTTGACAATATGTCCAACTATGGTCCTGTGAAACTTTCTATTAGCCAGGGAGTTGCAGAAACACTCATATTTCTTTTTAAATACTTCTTCGAGAGTGCACAAAAGAGTGAGAGAGGCTGAGAGTGAAAGAGACAGAGAGCGTGAGAGATTACATAGGAGTGTTTTTCCTCTCTCTGGTTTTCTAGCAGCTTTCAGGCTGTGGACTGTCAGTGTGTGTTAGAAACTCTCTCATCAGCATACCCCATCCTGCAAGCACACTCAGGCTACGCTCTCTTCTTTTAACACAGCGCTTTCATGCACTATTCATGCTGATGGTCACGGCAGCCTTTTCTGAATCCTTGCTTAGTACGACTTAAAAGTGCTGATATCCTTCATAAATGGATGCCCTCACCTTTGGTCTTCGCCAATGGAAAAAGCATTAAAGGTGATTAAAAGAACAATCCACAAAAAGACTCATTATTTAAAAACAAAGTCATGGTATTTGGGGAAGTGGTCACTAAGGGGCCTCCATCAGCTACTGAAAGGAACCAATAATCAATCATACCAATCATCAATCAATTATAAGTGTTCAACAGAACACTTAAAATGACTCCCAGTTTAAAGCTACAGGTCTCCATTACACATTTGTTTAATACACAATTAAGCATGAGTGTAAGAGGACATGCTGTATTTAATAACCTATATCTCAGCTAGAAAGAATATCCTCGATAAGAGCCTACTCCTTGTTCCTTTGGTGTCAACAAGAACATGACTCTTCTCATGCACACCAAATTAACAGAGCTGTAGTTTTATTCAATCAAATCATGCTCATTAGAAACCATTAATTTTGCCCTAAACCTATTGCTTCACCTATTCCAGTGGTCACCAGTCCACTGAGATGAGTTCAAACCTAATCCACCAAACCAGACCCAACTTATTACTGCCCTTAGCAGAGGTGCTTGTGTTTGAAAACACCAATATACTGTCAGGAAAGACAGTGAAGTCTTACTTTTGAAGGCTTTAATTTATAACCAAGTCTTCTGTTCTCATGTGAAAGATGACAATGGTGTAATTAGGCATGATTCTAGTGGCATTCAGCTCAGATAAGAGAAGATAGGCAACACATTTTTGTGATTGAAAAAAAATTAAACTGGTAGAAAATATTAAACCAATACAATTACATGGACTGAAAAATCAGTGGTGTGCAGATACCTGTAAATAGGCCTGCTGGCAGCGCTGCACAAGCTGGTGGAAGGCAGGAGTACGGAGGTGAGCGTGTATGTGTGCAGGATTTAGCCGCTGTAGAGCCTCCATAATAATCTCCTGCAGGACAAACGGACTCAGCACACCTTTAGCAGCCCCCACACAGAACTGGTACACGTAATTTACACCTGGACAGAGAGGAAGAGAGCAAAATAAGAATGGTTTCAGAGGAACTAAAGGCTCTGTGATAGGACATTATGCAGCAGCACTGGGTGACATTTCAAAAATGAAGACCAACTTTGCAACTCTTCTTTTAGTAACCGATGTGTAAGAATATGATCTTCAGGGTCTCTGTAACATTTATCAGTTCAATTTTCTGACCGTTTGGGGCCAAATTTAAGATTAGAAAACTGGACATAAAATTTCATTATTTAAGAATTTCTCGTGTATACTATTTTTTTTTTTCATTTTCACTTATATTGAAAGTGGTGGGACTATACCATCAGATTGATCAGTGAGTCAGTGTTCACCATTGTGAGCAGAATGGGTATAAATTAAAACTGCAAAGAGTAATTGTTTACAATGTTACTATGAGATTAAGAGAAAATGTTCCCTGCTGAGAAACTAAAAAAACCTGACAAGCACTGTTTGATTTTTTTTTTTGAGTTTGATGGTTTAGCAGGTCCCTTCCCCTGCCCCACCCCTCCTTTTCTCACAATATCATGTCCAACCCAATCTCCTGGTGTTGCCTATTACCACTTCCATTGCAAGACACAAAAATGGAGGAAAGATTCCCATTTTGTTCCCATTTTTCCAAATGTGAGGAGCAGAAATGATAAACTAGTAAACTGGACAACCAATGAAAACTCATTGCTTATTTACTGTAGCACCTGGGGAAAAATTATAATAAAGTTCTACACTTTATTTTCTAGTTTAGCCTGAAATGGTCAGAACATGTAATCAATAAAGGGTTCCCCCACTCTGCAAGTTCTTTATAATGAAGTGCTATAAAACCAAATCAACAAGTTTATTTTGTGGCTAAAGTAACAAAATCACACTTTTTGCATCAACTCTTTCATTTGCATTTCCTTGGAATACAAAACAGATTGGATGTTAACTGGGAGAACAATGGATCTTATTGTTTAACATCTAGCTGTTGAGAAACTAGCTCTGTTAAGTGGTAAGCACATGCATACTCATTGCTATCAATAACGGTAAGGAGCTTTTCTGTCTCCCTCTGCATGATTCTGTATCCTCCTCACCTCCCAGCCTGAGGCACTACATTATGCCAATACATATTTTATATCTACTTCTGCCACATTCACTAGAGAAAGAAAAATGCAAGCCACTTGAGCTAAGCAGTTTTTCAGTGGTGTGAAAGCTGTGTGCCACAGATGAAGAGTGTGTACCAAGTCGGGCAGCGAGACCAAGCAGCCATTTCACATCCTCTGTGTATGGGGGGCTACGAGAGAAGTTATTGGGATGATCGTTGTGAGCCCTCCTGCCCAACATCTCCAGAGCCAGCATACCTTCATTAGGACAGACACCAAAAACACATTGATAAAATAATTCCCATTTACTTCAAGACTTTAGACTATTAAACTTCCATATATAATAAATAAAAAAAATATGGTCAAATGAAACACGGTAAACAATATGGTAATAAAACAGCTGTCATGCATAAATGTAATATTTCACAGGGTTAAATGCCTGGGACACTGCCACAACATGGACTCAGCGGCCCCCCAAATCACCTCACTATATATTCAGCACATAATTCAGTAGCAGATGGACTCTAATGGGTCCAAACAGTAGCATAACGACATGTGGGTTATGCCTTAAGGGCTAGTGGTGATTAATAACCAGCCTTCCTTACCAACTCTGTAGGCTGAATGCAGGTAGTGCAGCCCCTGCTGGCTGATTGGTTGACTATGCTGCTCATCTTCCACAGGGAATGGTGTGCTGACCAGTGAGGCTGGCTGAGTGGAAAGGCCCGGAATAGAAGCTGCCTGAATAGCCTGGATCGTGGAGCCTGAGTGAACCCCACCTACTGAAGAGAAGCAGACAGATGGCCTTTGAGAATTACAACACAGTAGACAGGGGAATTAATTATTAATAAACAAAGAAAATGACCTTGCCATAACTACCAGCATTCAGTTAAATCTAATTTCAGTGCAATTTAGGAGACTCAATTTATCAATGGAAACACCTGCACAAAAATATGTGGGAAAAATCATCATCATTGCAATTAATCTTCCTAATTGCCCAAACTGATGATCAAATTCTACTTTTCGAGATGCTGCCATATTAGAAAAACAATACCTGTTAACTAACAAATTCGCTACTGATTCTTACAGCCTAATTTAACTAAATGTCAGAAAATGCAGCTCCTACCCATTGTGCCTCATTTGCTACTCTAATGGGCAGGTTTGGAGACACGGCTAAGCTCTAAATCTCCGCAGAAAGCAGGCTATAAAGTGCATTAATGAGTTTTATGGGGGACATTTTTTCAATTTGTTTCAGACTGAAGTACTACTGTCCCCACCTGCTAATGTTGGATGCGAATGTAAAGAGGCTGGCCAGCTACTATTAGTTACCTCTCTAAAAGGGAATAAACTCCACTCTGTCCTCTTGTGTTGACCTTAAATCTCTAATGCATGCACATTTTCAGACGTGTCATTTTTTTTCTTTTTAACCAAACAAAGCCCATTTCTTGTCTACCTACTCTATGTCTACCTAAATATAGTGAATCTTCATATGGGTTGTAATCCATCAAGACTTTCCTCTGCTTTCCTCTGTCTTTTCCTTACCTGCCACAGTAGTGCTGAGGGGCAAGGCTGCTTCTGCGGTATGGTACGGGTGGACGGCTATTTGAGTCATGGACGGTACAGGAACTCCTGGGAAGGTGACTGCAGTCGCTGCCATGGGGGGATGAGGGCCAGAGGCCACAGAGAATGGATACTGGGCACCAATAAAGGCAGGGTGCATTCCCTAATAGAGCACATAGGCACAGTTACAATTACAAAGGAAGCTTAGATGAGTGAACTGCAAGTACAGTACTATTAAATCGGTCGTTTCTAATGTTAGTGGACTATTCCAGTGGATTTTAACCTTTTCTTTATCTGTCACATCTATATTCTACATCTGAACACCAGAGGCAGTCATTTCAAGATGTTTTACTATGTGGATCAATTGTGCAATACAGATGTAGCAGAAAGATCCAAGTCAAAAAATGCTGAAATACAGTTATAATACAAAAAATCTGTATGATCTTTGTGCCATAACATGAATGTTTAAGCAACAAATTAAGCAAGCATCTAAAAACATAACCAAAAATCAAAAAGATTCACAGAATTCACAGTTAACAGAGCACTCTTACTTGTGGATAGGTAGAACTAGACACAGGGAAGACAGCGGGGCGGGGCACATGCGGAATCTGGTGGCCCAGGTACTGCGGGGTGCAGACAGTAGGTAAATGGGCCTGAATGGTGGTGTAGGGGTGCAGACCCTGAGCATGAGCCATGGCTGTTCCAGGTAGTGTATGGGACTGGTAAATGGTAGAGCCCACGGAGATGACAGGCACCACAGCGGCTGCAGTCACAGATGCAGTCACTGCTGCTACACCAGATGAGTCCATGGCCCCTGAACTGTCCAGCACACCACAATTCCCCTCCGGAGGTCTCCGACCCGCCCCACCATTTGCCCCACACCGACTTGGGCCCTCTCTCTGGGCAGCAGAGCCTCCACCCACAGTCTGCTCATACAGCCAGTACCATTGGTGGGCCACCTCAAACAGAACTTCAGGATATACTCCTCCTCCTTTTGCTGCTTCTTCAACTGCCATACAGGCCTTCTCCAGCATCACGTTATCCTGGAGAGAAAAGGAGAGGACAATTTGGTGGCAGGTTTGAATATCATGTTTCCTTCTGGGAGTGAGAAACACTGGGTGATAATGAAGCAACTTTTGCTGTACATCACAGTTTTACTTTCCTGGTTAGATCATTGTGTTTCACCATGTAAGTTTAACCACAGTGGCATTCACATAACACAATTTCCTTTACCTGTTCTTTGCATTGCACCAGTGCCCTCTGGATCTCATTAGGGTTGAGGGCATGAGCATGAGGTAGGCAGCTCAGGGCAAGCTCTGCTGCTGCCCGCACCATGTTTGGGTCCCGCGCACGTGACGCCCGATCTGCCAGTGATGCCACCTCTGGTGGGGTAAGATGACCATCCCAGCACTCTACAAGAATGTTGAGGGCAGCACTTCCAATCTCCATAGCCTGGCCTGAAAGATAAATAGAAAAACAGATGTAGAGACAGTGGGGGAAAAATTAAATAAAGGCAAAAAAATTAAAGAGAACAAATATGAATAAAATGTTCAGTTGCAACCAATTTTATGACCTAATATTAAAAAAAAAAAACCTATAGCCCACCTGTGATCCAGGACACATGGGAAGAGTACGTCCTTGACAGCCAGTTGGGGGACACAAAGTTGTGAAGACCCAATGCGTACAGGCCAATCTCAAAGGCACACAGGTGCAAGTTGCGGTGGGGTCCCTGGTGGCCCCCACTGGCAGAAGGCTGGGTAAAAATGGAGGTGGAGCTGTTTCCTCCTGCTTTTACCAGCACCGTCTTCGCCAGTTCAAAGTAAAAGTGAGCGGCTGCCTCTGAAGGCTGATTGGGCACATGTGGAGCATGGCATTCAGGACGACGCCCTTTATATCTGAAAAATAATGCAGCAATGAAAAAGGAAAAATGTTTTAAAGAAAAAGCTAAACAAAAACATTGGCAGAGAATGTGACTGGATAGTTTCTGTGCTGGACAGTAAACCTAGGATTTTATAGACAGGTATTAAATATTCTTCTGGAAGTACATTATTGATTAGTTTTAATAATTTATGCTTGTGAAACTTGTCTGCATGCAAAACCTTTGAAATGTATAAAAAAAAAAACCTAAAATGTTCAACTACCATTTCATCCATTCAATCTTTTACATCTCACCTGCTGGTGTCTGTGCTCTTAGCTCTGGCTCCTCCGCCAGCTCTTCGTGATCCACTGGATGATGACGAACCCAACGAATCAGAAGATGAGCTGCTGATACTGTCACTGTCTTGACCTCTCCCCCAAGATGCAGCTGTCCATCCACCTCGCAGTGGGCGACGGCTTAGCGTTGGGGAGCTGTCAGACGTGGTCTCAGGAGCACTACTGTCAATGCTTGCCATGCCTGAGAGAGCAAAAAGAATATTCAAATGGACGATGGTTTTCTGAGAAGTGCCAAAATTTATGAATAAATTAAATTAATTAGTGAACAGTTTCTCCAAAAAAAAGTACTTAGTACTTGTATGATTTTTTTCCATCATACTTAATATTTAAAACCATCCTCTTTCACAGATCTGACAGACCACAAGAGGGCAATATAATACGCATAGCCTATATGTGTATATAAGAGGTAAAGGTGCTCATAGACCCACTGTGTTTCCCACAGGAGAACTTGTCCTTTGAATTTAACCCATCCACACACAGTGATACACACACATACACTATAGTGAATTCACACATCAGGGGGCAGTGATCACACATGCACAGAGCAGATGGGGCACTTGAGTCATGTCCTGCCGGTTTAGGGATTCAAACCAGCAATCTTCCAGTCACAGTTCAAGGTGAGCGAGTTTGGTCAAAATCTTTGTAGCCTGAAATGTTAGTCATTGTTTGTTAAAATAAAATCTGGATATTTCACTCAAGGTTGCACATTTATAAACTGAAGTAATATTTTTCATTTTTGATGCAGAAATATATTGGAAAAATTCTAAGCTGCTGTGTCACTTGAACACAGCAGTCAAGAGTCGCTGCAGCAGGGAAGAGTTTCATAATCTGCAGTTATTTAGCCTTCAATTCTTGTACGTTTTGTTTTCCCTGTATCAAAGACTGATGATGGAGAAGGATTGTAGACAGAAGTGTCGTGGCATGAGGTAGACAGATGAATACGGCAATCTGTTGAGCATGAGCACATATTTAATGCAGCATCACCATATTGTAATAAGGAGGCGATCAAAATCCAAATACAACTTCCCAGCATTTTAGCAGCTCTTTGCCAAATTATCCGTACGGGCTACGGCTATTCCAAAATCTACACCCCAGACATAAGGCTACATTCTGTTGTGGAAAACATAAGGTTAAGAAATATATGAAAAGTGTGATGAAATTCCCACACAGACGTGGGAACGTCAACAAAATATTCAAAGCAACTTTTGAGTGAATATCTGAGTGAAGAGCAAAGCATTTTTGTAAGTCGCTCTGGATAAGACCGTATGCTAAATGCTGCAAACGTAAATCTTCTGTTGCCCTAACCACACACAGATGTACCTCGAGCAACAGTAAGTTAACCCTCACTGCTCACAAACTGCAGTGCGGAAACTATATAGGGCTCAGTACAAATATACCTGGAATTAATGAAGTTAATTCACTCGTGTGTATTTTGCTGAAAACAAAAAACAATCCAATCTGTGACTTTAAAAAATGCAAAACAGTCCGATTCATGAAATTTGTTTATTTTCTGTTCCGGTATCGGAATTGGTATCAGGAATCTTACAATTTTAGTGGTACTGGTATCAACTTCTACATTTCTGGTATTGTGACATCCCTCATCGTTACTACCCCTACAAAATAGAACACATTAGAAAATAACGGAGGCCAATAATTCTATGGTTATTGTGCACAGTATTTCAGGTGTCTGCTCTTTGAGGAACTTATGGAGGATTTTCAATTTGAAACTTTGGATGAACTTTTTAAGGTGCTTCAAGGAACCTTCAAGAAACTGTTATCCATTAAATATAGATTCTTTGAAGCAATTTAAGAGGTTCCTACACAGTTTAAAATTGAAGAAGCTCCTCAAGGATCTTTTTACAGTGACAGGGATCTAAGTACCATTAGCTGCAAGTAAAGCACACAGACAATACACCACTTGATTCTGTTACCTGTGTGCTTCTTCTTCTGCCGCACAGGTGAGCCCCAGCACCGCGTTCCATAGGCTCCACGCCCACCGAGTGCCAGGCGGCTAGGCACTGTACCCTCAGGCTTGAAAGGAGCCACCTCATTCTGTTGCTCACAAGAAGATGACTGAGCACCATCTGCCATAAACACACACACACAAATACAGATGTTACTCAGACTAGCTTGGAGCTATTGGCTTGTACAAACAGTTGTGCACAGTAGAGATGTATTAATTCATTAAGATGGTCACTATAAACTCAGCTCACAATTCAATTTGAAGCACAAAACCTGGATCAGAATGTGATACTGTGATGATAAGGAACAACATTTGATATATGGAGGAAAAAAAATAAATCAGTATCCATGTCACTGCCCACCCAGCTGGATCTGGGATTATGATGGAAGACACTGTTGTGCAGGTATATAACATGGAGTGAGCTAATGTGGGTTAAACTGTAAGATTGCTCTGGTCATCCTTGTAGGCAAACATAACGTTACATACGCTTCTTCTTGATGTGGGCTCTGGCTTACCTTGTTCTCGGCTCTCACCAACAGTATCCCCTGATGCGGTGTTCTGGACACCAGTCAGCCCACCCTGTTGTCCAGTTGCTCCTGCCACACCCTGGACAGAGGTTGAACCCCCTGTTGCTGTGGGTGCTGCATGTTTGGACACACCCCCTGTGGCTCCGCCCGTTCCATGGGTGGTGTGTTTGGATGGGCTCTTCTGGCTGCCAGTGGCTGGCTTACTGGAGTAGAATGAGCTCAGTGTTTGAGGCTTGTGGGTCTGGCTTTCACGGTCAAGAAGCTTATCTAAGATCTACAAAGTTCAAAGCAGTTATCATTAACAGTACAAAAACAAATTGGTAATTAGCAAAACATTATTATTCACACAGCATCACATACTCCAGACATGCTCCAATGAGCATAAGCAATAACAAAATTTGAGATGTGGGCATCTTAGAAACTTCCCTCTCTTTCCCTTTTTGCTTAATTCCTAAAAGAATCTTAAGTGAAAATGTTTTGCACTTTAAATTAAAATTTGGAGCCTTTAGAATGTTTTTTTTATTCAATTGAGGGAATTGCAATGTTGCGTAAAAATAGGCAGTGGTAGCTCCATGGTTAAGAGTACTGGGTTATTATTCAGAGGGTTTTGGCTCTCTTTGCACCAGAGGTACTGAATAATTTTGTCCCTTTTAAGCTGAGATATGTGCAAAATTGCACTGTACAACTGACTAAGTGATGATGACAAATGTTACTAATATAACATTAGTAAACAGTAATCACAGTAATTACAGTAATCTTTATTTTCATATCTGATTAGATTACATGCCTTTTTCAGCTTGCTCTGGTCATCCTTGTAGGTAATCATTAGAGCCAATGCCAGGTCTCCCTTCTCCCTCCTTGTACCTTCACAAAGCAAAGGATGTTCTGCCTCACTAACCGTAGTCTTCATACCTGAGAGGAAAAGAGCAGAAAATGAAAAGAATTGGTAAAGGTCATCACTGACCCCACACACACACACAGACACACACAGGAATACTACTCACTCTTACCCAGTGCAGCAACTGCAGCCTCAAAGCCAAGCTCCTCATCACCTGGCATTTCATTGTTACGATTTCGACTTGGTGGACGAGAACCCGTTGGAGAAACCACTATTGTAAAATGAGACATAAGATATAACATCATATAGCAATCATTGCTATAGAAGCTACAACATTGCATAGCCTAGCAGACTATCAGTGTGAGCAGGCAGGGATTATGACACCATTGACATCAAAGAAAGAAAGAAAGAAAGAAAGAAAGAAAGAAAGAAAGAAAGAAAGAAAGAAAGAAAGAAAGAAAGAAAAAAGAAAGAAAGAAAGAAAGAAAGAAAGAAAGAAAAAGAAAGAAAAAGAAAAAGAAAAAGAAAGAATAAAAGTAAAAGAAAAAGAAAAAAAAAAGAAAAGAAAGAAAAAAAAAAGAAAAAGAAAGAAAAAAAAAAGAAAAAGAAAGAAAAAAAAGAAAAAGAAAGAAAGAAAGAGAAAGAAAAAAAAAAGAAAGAAAGAAAGAAAGAAAGAAAGAAAGAAAGAAAGAAAGAAAGAAAAAAAAAAAACTAACAACAGAAAGAAACAGAGAAAGTAATAAATAAGACAGAAAGAAAAAAGAAAAGAAAGAAAGAAAGAAAAAAGAAAGAAAGAAAGAAAAGAAAAAAAGAAAAAGAAAAGAAAGAAAAGAAAAAAAGAAAGAAAGAAAAAAGAAAGAAAAAGAGAAAGAAAAAGAAAGAAAGAAAGAAAGAAAAAGAAAGAAAGAAAGAAAGAAAGAAAGAAAGAAAGAAAGAAAGAAAGAAAGAAAAAGAAAAAGAAAGGAAAGAAAGAAAGAAAAAGAAAGAAAAAGAAAGAAAGAAAGCTGTTTGCTTTCTTTCTTTGCTCAGTGTTTCACAAATTTCAGAATAAAAGTCCAGAGAAGGGATAATACTGATACATAATAATAATAATAATACATGGGTTTTTTTTTTTAAGTGTCAAGTACTTATTCTAAATATCATCGTCAATCTAATCATTATAAATAACTCACTACAATTATAGGGCCATGTCATATAAATGATTTATAGGCTGTGTTTCCCAACCCTGTTCCTGGAGGCACACCTGCCCTGCACATTTTAGCTTCAACACACCCCTTGCAACTCTGAAGGGCTTGTTAATGAGCTGATTAGTTGAATCTAGAACATGCAGAGCAGGTGTGCCTCCAGGAACAGGTTTGGGAAAAACTGGTCTAAGGCATGTAAAAGGTAATAATACACACATTTACAACTATGAGACTCACCAGGGGTGCACAAAACATCAAATATGAAACTGGCCAACATGAGTGGGAGAACTGGCCGATAATCACAAAAGTTTCCATCACGCAGCTGTTCAGCTCTGTCCCTTATTGCAGTCATCTCAACCAGACCCAGAGGAATCTTCTTCAGCAAAGCAACCACTTCTGACTCCTGATATGCCAGTTTCACCTAAAACAGAGACCAGCATGAATTTCCAAAAGACTTTCTGAAAGAGGGAAGGTTTTACACCACAGTGTTATTTACATACATGATCATATTTACAATCAGGTATCTGTTATGAACCACATACTAAATTAACTATTGTACTGAACTTAATGGAGGGAAGTGTACCTCCAGTGCCTTGGTGGAGGCTGGAGGTCTCTGGAGCTCCAGGGAAAACATGCCAGTACTGAATGCTAGATTATGGAACTCCAACCTCTCACTCAGGACTGTCAGTAGGAATGCTGCTTTAGACAGGCTATTGGTAGCAACTTGGGTCTGCTTGCTTGTCGAAACCTTACTCTTTTTACCCTAATAAAGAAAGAGAAAAATGATTCATGGGTCTAAAACAAAGGACAGTTTTAAAAGACTTGAGTTTGCAGCATATCATCATATCAATGTATTCGATTTTGAAGCATGTCATGTCAGAGCACATGTTTATCTTTTTCTTTAATAATTTCTTTTAATATTTAGGTGTTGTGTTTATTTTTATTTTTATTTTTATTTATTTATTTATTTATTTTACCTTTGTCTGTGGCTGCTCCACTTTAAGGTCAGGTGGGTTGGCAAGCAAATCTCTTGCAAGCTCCACAGCTAGACGACATGCTTCATTGCTGTACCCATGAGCATAGAGGGCCTCTGCACATGCAAACAGCACCTGTGCACAGTATGGGGTGTTTACACAATGCATACATTTCATTACATGGGGCCTCAAATAAAGTATTTTTATTAAAAAGAAATCTCCTCACCTCCATTCGTCCTTCTTGCTCCAAAGGTTTAATTCCAGCAAAGATGTCCGGCTCCTCTTCATGATTGCTGTCTGGCACTCCTCTCTCAGCTCCCTCCTCAGAGGCAGCGCTAAGATAATAAGCCTGATGACAGATAAATAAAATGTTCAATTAAAACTTGAGTCACTATATGTTAGTTTTTTTGTAATGTTGTTGTAAATGCATAAACATTACACTGACTTTTGATCACAACTAAAAACAGATGAATATTAGGTTTATCACTTGGGCATTATTAGCTAAATGAGGGGCAGTAAACACTTCATTTAACATCAGACTACCTAGAAATGAACAAATAAAAGGTCCATCAACCAGCTGGCTAAACTACTTCTTAATGTCTCTTTGAGGAAGTGTGGTATTCTGAATTTAGAAGTGCCAACCCCACTAGGACTCTCCCCCTTTCTCATACGATGCTCCTGATACTAGTGGATACTAGCACATGCCTTCTCCAAACATGTGAAGCCAGCCATTGCCTCTTTTCAAACTGCCACCTTTGCATCACTGCTGAGCAGTCAATGCGCTTGGACGAAATCACTGCGTACCCAGCTCTGATAGAACAGCTAAGAGATGCCTGTGCCAACCAGCACTGCACTGGATAAGAGCGCATAGCCAATTTTTCTCTCTTGGATTCTGGCAGCATGTCCCAGAATTCTTGCAATAACCATTGAACTATTATCATTTTTTAATCCTAATTTTCTGTTTAGTCAAATTCCTACCCACTAGCTAGAAATCCCATTTCACACAATGCTACTACTTCTGGAAGGGTAACGAGTAGCATGTGCTTATAAGTGCTTTTTGAACAGCCACTAACTTGACACCTGAACATGCCTGCCTATTAGAGCAAACAGTAAAGGTTAAATCTATTTAAAATTAAAGGGAAAAAATTTTGAGCCAAATTGTGACGCTTAAAATAAACTACCACAGCTATTTTCCACCTACTCCTACCTGATAGTCATCCTCGCCAACTAGGTCCCCACCAGCTGCTGCTGCCTCTGGGACCTGGGGACCTGGAGTTCCTACTACTCCACTTCCATCACCCTCTCTCCGGCTTCGGGGAGGCTTGGTTGTGACTGCTACAGCTGCTGAGGTAGAGGGCCTAGCATCCTCTACTGGATCCTCATCTGCTCCATTTTCTTCAATTTCCACTTCAACGTCCACTTCTTTCTCTACTGCTACTACCATGGGACTCTCTTTGGGGAAGCAGTGAGGTGTCTCTGCTGCCAATGGCATCGCTGAGTGTGCAATGCGCTTACCTTCAAATGTGCGGTCCTTAGCAATATTGCCACTGCCGGTACTGTACTTGCGTGGTTCTCGGAGTAGAGGGCTGGGTGAGGGCAGCATCTCTGGCGGAGGGGGGAGAAAGTCAAATGTGTTGCTTGCCTCCGCCCCCAAGGCCAGGCTGGAACCATCATCCAGGCTCAGTTCAGCCATATCAGGCTCCAGAGAGCTGTCCTCGCTACTCGTGCGGCGCTTAGCACTGGGGTGTTTTCCTCCAACACCACCAGAGCCTCCACACGAGTTTTTACTACTCTGCGTCAGCTTGGCTTTGCCGCTAGTGGAGGAAGAGGAACCTCCAGGTTTGTATGCACCTTTCGTACCTTCATCCAGAGAGAGGGACATACCACCACCTAACCGCACTAACATGCTACCACTGTTCACTCCTGACAGGCCTTTCCTTTTGCTCACAATAGTCTCCTTGGGCCGCACAGCCACCTCTTGCTGAGGTGGATGAGAACTTAAACGTGATTTGTGTTCAGAAGCTCCCACTTCAGCTCCTCCACCGCGCCCTCCTCCACCTGCTCCTCCCGGCTCTAAAGGTTCCCCACTTGTCCCCATCTTGGAGCCCCTCTGCTGCTGCACTGCTCTGGCCCAACAAAATGAGGCACTCTTCTTGTCCGTGCTGCAGTAGGTAATGCCAGGCAGAGGATAAGCAACTTCCCAGTTGAAGTAGCAGGACTCAACGGCTGGCTTGAAACCTTGAAAAAGCTTGTCCAGGGACTTGCGGTGCTGTCCACGTTTCACAATTTCAATCACTTTGAGGTGCCACTGCTTGAGCTGGGCAGCAAGTTCCAAACGCCTAAATGAAGAGAGAAATGAATGTACTTTCATGTATTGGACTACTTTTAAAGAACAACCAGAGAGGTAAACTGATGTGTAGGTTTACTGGCAAGTCTGAAGAAGTCTCACCTCTGGGGGCTCATGGTGGGGTCAAGCACTGCCAGCCTCCACAGCACTACCATCTCATCACACATGCTGGCACATGCATGAGCTGCCACCTCTGTCTGACCATTGCTGCGGCCCGTGTGCCCACTGGCACTGCTGTGAGATGCAGAAGTTCGCACACTGTACCACCACCCAATGATCTGAATCAAGAGACATATAAAGAAAATAATAACAAAAAAACAAATTATGTACCAAATTAAATAACAAAACAAATTATGCTGAAATCACTGAGACTGATGTCAATTACATGCTTAATCTATGGATAATGGGGGTTTCTATAGATGTAGGGATGGCACTTCATCACAGCTGATACTTATCCTGATTACCAATGTTCATGTTTATGTACAAGCTCTGCATGTTACCAATGTGCCATAAATTCTCAGTACACCAGTAGCAAGGATGAAGGTGTTTTAGTCACAAATGTCCTCATGAAGACATTTTAGTCTCTATAAATAATAATTCCAAAGCATTCCCTGCTGTATATTTGATGTGACCAAATGAGTATTTGTTCCATACCTGTTCATAAGTGAGGCACTGCTCAGTAAGGATCTCCAGCAATGGAGCAGCATTGCTGTCTCTCCTTTTGAACATCTCCCTGACAATGGACAGAAGGTTCCAGATGCCCTCTGGCTCTCTGCCTCTCAGAGGTCTCAGTAGGCAGGCCCACTCAGCTGCAGCTGGGGGCTCAGTGGATGACAGATACATAGAGTTCACATCACTATGGCCAAAGAGAGAAAGCACCAATGTGTCAGATGATCAGTTTTAAAATAGATGCACCTCTAGCAACATGCACACAGATACATATGAACTGTGGTGAATGGTCAATGCACAATGATTAACCAGAATGGTTTTTAATGAACATATGACAACTATATATTAAGTAAGCCCCAGAAAAGCAAGCATAGGAGAGAAGACTCTGAGCACAGAAGCAGAAGCTTATGAAAACCACTGGATTAACAGTTGTAGTACTTAAAAATGTACCCTTCTTCACAGTTGAACTGTACATACCTGAACACTACAGGTGAAGGGCCACAGAACTTGTGCAGGGTCTTTTTAATGTTGTCACTGAGGGTCGATTCATCCAGGTACCAGGTACTCTGATCAGAAGCTGAAGGCCCAGCAGTAGGGTCTGTAAAACAGTCACTTCATTAGTTTGTAACCAACCTACTGAGTTATCACACAACACATCTCATTTGGAACATTTGAAGTGAAACTTTCAAAATACAAAACACAAGCACAGCAATCTATAAACCATACGTGGTGTAAACAGAACTCCACGTTACAGCTATGGGACTAGGCAGTGAAACTATTGGAAGACATGAGAACGTGCATTGAAATATAGCAATTTCCTTTCCAGTCTGTGGAAGTTTCACAACCGAAAGGGCACAGCTTAGAGTGCAGAGTCATAATGACTATGCTGACCATTTAGAAATTCAAACAAATGTCATAGGTTTCTGAAACAGCATGACGACCTCATCAGCATGACGACCTGCAAGATTGCAAAACGCTTTTATAACAATATTTTCCAGTTATTCTATTACAGTTGTCTTTTTTAATCAAACTGATGAAAAGTTCAACAATCAGAAAGGTAAAGGTACAATAAATGGTAAGCTTGGTATTTACTGTAGTGAATATTAAACACGTACTTAAGTGATTAATTTCACTGTTTTCCAATTAACACCATGAAATATACAAGATGCAGTCCAGGAAAGCCCTCTTCAATACAGATTTATGTAGTCTTTAGCATTTAGGTACTACTAATCTCTATTAGATCTTTCAATCACATGCAAACTTTGGGACAATTAACATGCTGCTGCTTGCAGGCCAGAATAACAATGACCATACTTATTGCGTGTTACAGTAAGTCAATACTGTGCCCCTCATCAATAAACTCAAACCTAATCTGGCAGAAGATGAGAACTGTTTCACTAACATCAGATTAAGGCACTATGAACATTTCAGTGAGATCCAGGTACACAGGTCATAAGAGGTAAAGGCAACCCATACCTGGAGCTCCACAAACTGTGTTAATAGCAGTGGACTGTGAGGAAAGAAGCTCATCCAAGAGACGCTGGGCTGTAGGCAAGATCTGGTGACAGACAACAATGTTTGAGATGCACATTCATGTCATAATATGAATGCTTGGCTCATTATTAAGAAACAAACATTAAAACTCAGTGAAGGTGGCATGAATCCCAGCTTTTCTGCAGCAACATTTTAACATGTAAATTGTGTTGCACTCAGAGACTAAAATACAGGAGTAACTACTGTGGAATTATTTAGTTCATTGAGCTCAACAACTCTAAATTCAAGTCATGGCCAAAATACAAATCTCCTTTTAAGAGCTGACATCTATTATAGATAAGGCCAGTCTAAAAACACTGCCATTTACATTTAAGCCAAACTGACTCAATTGTGTGCAGTGCTTGGACCCCGATGACCACCACAATAAAGGTAATTTAAAGATGGATATAAAACTCTGCATCAAACCAAGTCAATTTAGACAAGGTTCTGCCCACCATGCAAAAGCTACTGAAGAAATAAATTTGATAGATAGATAGAAATGTCCTTGAGGTAACATGATGCGTCTCTGGTAAGAGATTCCAGTCCAACAAATATTCAAATAATCCTACATGAATCACCTTTCTAAATCACAAGACTGATAATACTATACAAATGCAAATGAGCAGGAAACCCCAAAATATCATGTTCAACCGACAGTGCACAACGGACTGCTACATTAAAGGTCACATACATTTTACAAGTAAAGCAACGAAACCATGGTTTGGAGGAAACAGATCTCCTACACACCTGCTGTGGAAGCTCACTGATGAGGTACTGTGCAAACTTCTGCAGTTGGTCCCTCTGCAGCCTGGACAGGGACTCAGACACTGGGGCTCGCAGACACACAGCAGATGCCTACAAACACACACAGGCAACCTTAGGATTAGGTATATTATGATTTGACAGATACAGTAAATATACAGCACATATTTATTAAGCAAATGTTATATTTCAGAACAACTCCTGCTTGATGCGCCATTGGTTTCCACATTGAAAATCATTTCATTTGAAGTGTTAAATATCCCATTTTAAAGTCCATAAATGATTAAATTGTTGATGATAGCAGCTGTAAAACAAGTATTCTTGACAAAGCTTTACAGAGACCAAATTTTGATAGAAAAGTCAGTACATTCCAAAGCCAAGAACTAAATGTCTTTCTGGAAACTATTCCGAGCTCTGTCTGTTTGCACGCTAAAGTTAATAGTTTAGTCATTAGTACGAAGAAAAGTTCTTCATTTCACTGATGCTTTGAGGCTTGGCTGACATTTCTATCCAGAGTGAAATAAACTAACCAACATCAATAAGTAACCCTTACTAAGTGTCTGTTATGAATTAATACCAAATCCAAGAGAATGCTTTCTGATGACTAAGCTACTACTTATTCTAGTAATAAACATGATAGAATGAACTATAGACTGAAAGAATGGTTTCACTCATCATTTAATTGCAGCTTCACACAACAGAAGAACACAGAGGTCATATAGAGGTCAGAAAACCTTCTTCCAACCATTAATGTCTTCTCGTTTTCCAACTTGTCAGAGACTTTAAGACTTTTAAAAAACACAAGGACCGGTTGTTGTGTTTAAGACGAATGCAGTGACATTAGAAAAGAACTTCTTGTGCTCATCTTTGAACTGGAGAAGACAGAGTGGAGCCTTTCATGGTCATGAAGCTGAAAAACTAGATGCTAATTGGAAACAGCCCCTATGACCTGTTTGGTTAATGTTCTAGTTACTAGCAAGTTACTCCTAAGACTGAGAGGTTATGCTTTTGTTCCTTCTGATTTTGTGAGGTGTTGATGGGTTCACATCAACTGCTCATTAAACATCCAGGTTGGGGCAACTTAAAATCTTGAGCTTGCAGAGACCTGAAGGTCTCTCAGTGGCACACTGTACCCATGGAAAGCCCATGAATATAATAAGAACCTGATGGCGCTAAAACTGCTATTGATTCATCTGCATTCTCAACAACAAAGTTTGTTGATGAACATCACCTTCAATAATAAGTTTGGTTTTTCAGATCATTCATTGACACCTACGAGTTTAAGATAATGAGGTTATGTATTTGATCCTGTTGATTTATGTACAATTTAAATAAATGGCCCTATGAAATTAAGTTTATTTATTTATTCTCATGGACTTCTCCTTCCCCCAAATTCAGAAAATATGCATCACCAACAAAGCACCATCAAGAAACTCATTAGGCCTTGGTATAATTTTCTGTGGCATTTTAGAGGAGAGGATATCTTGCTTTTCATTCTCTTTCTCTGTCCAAGTCTTAAATGTGCTGACCTGTTAATACAATTTTAATCTAGTTTACTGCCTCTTTTTCCTAACGTTATGTTTTATATCTGTACTGCCAAAACAATTTCTTATGTAAAAAAGTAAAACCTTGTTTTAAATACACTGTGTGGTCCATATAGTAAAAAAAAAATACCCAACAAAGCCTTCCTAAAAGTCTTAAGATGTGACAATTTCATTTTTTTCACTTCTAGAATTCTTTAATTAATGCACATTGCAGGAAGCTGCTTATGATCTCTGGTGTACTGATATATTGTGCACTTGATGTTTTAAAAGGCTAAATGTCATTTGCGTGTCCTCCCCCACATTCACACTTCACCACAAAATGAACTTGCTTATTTGCAAATACGGCATGTGTAATGATACAGGCTGACACGTTTTGAGCTGAGAGGAGCTAATTCTCTTTAGCTCACAGTAAAAGGTCATTACAGAAGATACAGAATGTTCTGCAGAGGTCGTGCCACAAGCAACTACTGTAGAATGCTCCTGACGTTTCTTGGAGAAGTGTGTGTGTGTGTGTGTGTGTGTGTCTGAAACTTTATGCTTGCAGTGGGTTTTGTGCATGAAGAAAGATAACCTAGATAACAAACTGCTTGGGTGTTGAGAAACTGTTGTATTGTACTAACATTATGACTAAAATATTGCACAGACCTAGCAGTTCAATTTAATAACATTTAAAGCCCCTTTTTTAATCAACTTGGATGAGCCATGTTGGGTATTTGAACTTGAAGCACATGATCGTACAACACACACATTTAATATTTGGGACGTTATAGTAGGTCACCTTTGTGCTGCAGAAAAAAGCTGATGAAGATAGACCAGAAAAGGTCTTTAGGAAAAGAACACCAAGCCAAAATACAGCCCTCATATAGAAGTGACTTGCACCTCCAGGTCTGTGAGGTGTTGATTGGTTCACAGCTGACCTACCAGAGTCAATAAAATGCTCCTCATTAAAGGTCATGGTTGGGGCAATTAAAAATCTTGAGCTTGCAGAGGCCTGAAGGTCCCTCGGTGGTACACTGTAGCCATGGAAATCGCACACTGAGAAATTATGATATAGACCTGCAGGGCACCAGGAAGAAGCTAAAACTGCTATTGATTCCTCTGCATTCTCAACAACAATGATGTTTACCAGTAAATATATTCTGAACATCCCCTTCAGTAATATGTGTACAATGTATATAAAGCCATGATGTTTCGCAAGGGCATCAAAAATCTCTTCTTCCCACCCCCCGCAGAAATGCACACACAATGTTGCACACACAGCTGGAGGAAGGCATTTAACTGCATTTAAGTAATTAAAAGTAATTAATTCACTCACTGCATTTCTATTTCGACAAGCATCTAAACAATGCTGTGCATTCACTGTTAAACAAAGCGTGCAGATGTGAGAAAGTTTGGTCAAAATGTGCTCATTACAATTTCCCCACGCTAAAGCATGCAGAAGAGAGGGAGCCCACCCACACACATGCAAATGCTGAAAGCCACCCACGACCTGGGCTGCTGGGTCTATCTGGCCGAGCAGGGCCCTCCTACAGGGGGATATCAGGACAGAGCAGATCCCTGCCTCCACCCTCTATGCCCCACAGGGAGCCTTCAGATTTAATCAAAAGCCTCTCAGCACTCACACACCCACACCAACTGCACACAGATAGATACATCCATGACATAGGCTAGTAGTTGTGTATAATGATGGGCTTTTTTCTGCCTTTCAGTAACTTGGGCTAGCGTGCGAGTTAATGAACAGGAGCAATCCATACCGAAACATTTTTATTTTGTCCGAATGGATGGTTAAAAAAATGGAGCTGGGAGATTTTATGACAAATACTGAAGAACCAAGCAATTGCAATCATTTCAAATGATCAAAAATCTGTGCCTGGCGGCATACAGTCTACTCTCAGCTCTGAAGTATAAAGTCAGACAGCTGTGAAGATGTGACCCTTAACTGGACGTTTACACAGCACATACTGTCCCTCCAGTTTTGACTCAGTACAATCAAAACGAAAAGGAGAAAGTCCATGGGTGTGTGGGCTGTTTAGTTGCTGCTCACTCTTATTTAGCATCTGTTTCTGTAGATTGTTTACACTGAATATCAATGGGCTTTAACATGAGGGGCTGGACTGGTCAGTAGCATTGGTCATGAAGTACAGGACTATTTAAGTAAGTTTTAATCTGAGGGGCAGGATTGGCATTGGAGCTGGTTAAGGCTGGTTAGGGTTGTATTTTACTACATTTTAACATGAGGGGCAGGACTGGTCATTACCATTGGTCATGCAGTGCAGGGCTATGTTTTAGTAATCTTTAACATGAGGGGCTGAATTGGTCAGTAGCATAGGTCATGCAGGGAAAGGCTATGTTTTGTAAGCTTTAACATGAGGCACTGGATTGGGCAGTAGAGCTGGTCATGCAGTGCAGGGCTGTATTTTAGTAAGCTTTAATCTGATGGACTATATTGGTCAAGAGTGCTGGTGGTGCAATGGGGAGCTGATTATTTATCTGAGGGCTTTAATCAGAGCTGCTGTATCGGTCAGTAATGCTGATCATGCAGTCAGGAGCTGTTCAAGGGCCTTAATCAGAGTCCTGGTCAGCTGGAATGGCCATGCAGTGCACAGCTATGTCAGTGGGCTTTAATCTGAGGGCAACACTGATCAGTCACACTGATGGTACAAACGGGAGCTGGGCCTCGCGATTGCAGTGATGACACCTTGTAGGGTGAGAGTTTTCTTTTTGCTTGTTTGTTGTGAGCGTGAAATTTGGTGAGATTTACACTGTGGCTTAAGACCCTAATAAAGGAGCCTTGTGTAGGCAAACAGTAGTGGATGTTAAAATGACAACATGAAAATAATCTGTCTGCATGACACGGGCTCAAATCCTCTAGCCTTACAAGCCTACCTACCACTAACAATCAGACTCTGCATCATGTAAAAGCACAGACGGAAGGGGCTTCATATTTTACCATCAGCAGCCATTCTTCCCTCACTAACTAATGAGCAAAAATACAAAGTTCCTATTAACACAGTAAGGAAAATTAGGTCAATGGGACAAATAGCATTAAAGGTCCACAGAAATCATTTAGGCTGTATTATGAAAGAAGCTGCAAACCTCCAGCTGATTATCATATGAATTATACTCTCACTGCAGTTAATACACAGCTAAATGATCAGGCTCCAGCAGGCTATAGAACACGTGTGAATTAATGAGATCCCGGAAACAATACATTTAAGACTATGAAGCATTTGTTAATGAGCTTGTGTGTGTCTGGGTATGACACAGAGCATGAGTAAAGCTAAACCTCTTTATTAAGCCAGATGACCGCTACCTTTACTAGAATTTGACCCCACTTTAGCTCTAATAAACAAAACAAGCTGACTTCCCAAACACAATCAGGCAGGATGCATGTTGCTCTCATGAGTCAATGTCTGTGAGCATGCATGGAGGAGAATCACTCACATTGTGAATCCTGAAGAGGCATAGTGCCACCACATGAGCGCACCATTTGGCCCCAGCTCCGCACGTGCAGCTGCAGGAAGTGATCCGGCAGCGGTCAAACATGACCGCCACATTATAGGCACCCTTTGATTGGCCAGCCTGGGGTGAGACCACAGTGGCACTGAGATGGAATCCTATAAAAGAATAAAAGCAAGAGAACAGTGAGGCTATTGCCATACAAATCACATTTGTCCTACACCTTCCTACACATTTATGTACTGCTGTATACTCTACTTCTGTACTGCCGTATACTGTTGCTTGTGCACCATGTGTGCCATGCTGCACCAGTGAAAAAGCTTCCTGTTATGGTAACCTGGTGTAATTCAAGATTCAAGACATTTTATTGTCATATGTGAATCTCTTATGCGCAATATACAGGCAGTTACACTATACAGTGAAACTCTTACTTTGCTAGTTCTCCTCAACACTCACTATTAGATATGAAACAATAAATACAGACAATTATACCACAGACAAAAACTGAACATGATATATAAGTAAGTAGACACTATGTACATGAGGTAGACATAAATGGAAGGATAAGTACTGTTAATATTGCTGCACATTATTGTGCAAAGTATGGCAGTAAAGGTTACATGTGCAATATTGTGCAAAGAGCATTGTCAAGATCATAAAGTAAAGCAGCAATAAATAAATAAATATGTAGTATGTCGTTTGCTGTGTGTGCTTGTGACCAAATGGCTGAGCTCACTTCTATTACAGTGGAGAACACTGTAGTGGAGTTAGAGCTGCACAATACATCGTAAATGTGGGCATGTGCTAAACTCACACTGCAAGACATACAATGTCAAATTACAATCTATCTATCTATCTATATCTATATCTATATCTATATCTATATATATATATATATATATATATATATATATCGCAATGTCAGTTTTTCCAATATCATGCATTCCTACTTGCAGTGTTAAAAGCTAATGTGTCACTTCTGAGCCACCCAATCAACACAGGGGTGAGATCCCTGTTCAAAGTTCATGTGTAAATTTCTTTTTCATACATTCTTCTCCTCATTTGAGGAACATGTTCGAATATGCTACTATATTTGTCAAAAGAGTGCAATCTGAAACTTTTGGGTCATGTTAATGTCTCAGTCTGTTAACTCTGTGGCAAGTCTGAAACTAATAGTAGTCATCACACTGTTAAGAGACCATACAGGAAATGAAAAATGTTATTTTTATGTGAAGGGAGAGCACGCGAGAGAGAGCGAGTGTGTGTAAGCGAGAAAGGGAGATAGAGATAGAAAGAGTGTGTGTGAGTATGTGAGGAAGTAAGAGAGTGGGGGTTGGCCAGAAGCTTTTACCACTGGCAAACAGCCAGCCCTCCCCTGGCCAGCTCAGAGAGAGGGGGGCAGTGGGTGGTTTCAGCTCAAAGCTGCTGTTCCTGATTCAACAGGCCTCCTTCACAGGCCCAACTCTATTCCATTCCCCCTCACATTCCCTCAACTGGACTCTACCTGTTTGCCAAAAGCTCCTTTTCTTCCTGACCCACTTCCTCTTTTCAGTGGCCACCAGCAGGGCAAGAGGGCTCCAAAATGTCACATCCAATTCTGGTAAAAACTGCTTAACCTCATTCTACACCAATATGGCCCCTTTCCTCCACCCAGTCAATAAGAATGAGAGGGTATGTCCTACAGCTGGCAACAGTCGATCATATTTTAAGGCATTAGCTCTGTGGGTTTTCAGTGTCTGTTACACATAGCAGAGCAGTGCAGTTTGTTATGAATGTCATACAGCAGATGTGAACCGAACTGAAAAGGCAGACTAGCTTGCTCTGGTTCGCTATGCTCTCCTCTGGCATAATTATTGCTACAGTCAGATATGCTTTGAGCTATTGAGATGCAGAGAGGCAGCTTATTCTTCTTCAGACTGCTCCCAGGTGGGACTGCAGCAACACTTGGTTAATGAGCTAATAACAGAGATTTTAATAGCACCCAAGGGATTGGAGAACCAGTGAGTACATCAATCATTATATTAAAGCATTATTTTTTCACAGCCCAGTTTCGTTTTCCTCTCAAATCACCCCAAACCAACACAAAAAAAAGTTTGAGATACTTTAGACTTACTTCTCCATAAATACCTCCTGGGAGGGAATTTGACATTTAACAAAGTCATAAAAGAGAGCATTATTTATCAAGCACCATTTTAAACTCTGAACAAAAATGCCCTTTGATATAGAGAATTTAAGTTAAGAGGTAGAATTCGGATGTGGATTCCACCAGTCCTTCCATGATTATGATAAACAAACCTAGCTTCAGTTATATATACTTAAGTAAACAGCCTGAGCAAAAGACAATTTACAGAAATGCACTGTAAGTCAGTAATGAGTTACAAAAGGATTTCTACAGACCTTGGTCTTTATCAGTTCAGAGGCAAGCAGACCGTTAGAAATGGAAAAATACCAGCACTGTTGTTACTCTTGGTAAGACCAAACAAACTAAAAAGATCAGTGCAAGGGCATGCTGTAATCTTTAAACAAGTGATAAAAAAAAACCTACAGTGACAGCTGAATATCTGCAAGCATCTGTGGCACTTGATATCGTCTGGTTTAGGTCTTTTTTGTTTTTGTGAAAACGAAAGGGAGGCTATTTTTGTGTCGTTCATGGGATAAACACACTGCTGCTCGTTTCAGATCTGCTAATGGCCACCTGAATATTCTACAGCACTACAATTAGGATGTCCTGGGGACAGATAAGTCAAACAACAGCATAAATGTAGACAGCATTACTCTGAAGAACACAAAATACTATAAACTAGCACCAAAACATCATATCAAATGTGCAGTGTGGAGGTGGTGGGGGTTCTTTATTAAATCCACCCATGAGGACGCGAGGGACCAATGAATTCCAAGTTGGAGCAGAAATCTCTACAGCATAATGTCAGTACATCTGTCTGTGATCAAAAGCTGAAGGCAGAGCAATGCAGCATGACAAATGATCCAAAATACAGGAATAAAGATGGCCATTAAGAGCCTGAAAAAGCGGGAAAATTCAGCGTTTTGGAATGAATGGTCAAGCCCTGCCATCAGTCGCACAGAAAGGGTGATCAGAAACAGGTCGATCCAAATATTACAACCCTTTTTACTGAATGGTTTAGTTGTTCCAATAATAATTTCAATAATTAAACCTAGACCCATAATGAAAACATGAGATTAGGGCTGCACAATATATCGTTGCAGCATCATTGCTGCAATATGTGCATATGCAATTAATGCTTAATGTCATATGCCATCAATTGCATCATTAGCATTATTTTGTGCCATCAAATATGCATCACTGCGGAAATCATAGGGCCCTATACATGATGAATCAAATAATAGCATTCAGCCACTTATTTAGGAATGTCTTCAAACACAGAGCAGTTCTGATATATGCCTTCATTTTATATGAACAGCAAGCCCAAATCTCAACTTCCTCTTCACCAAGCATTCATTTATGAGGAATGTTGGAGCTCGGTTGATGGAAAAGTTGTATGAATTCTGATCTTGCTGTTCAGATTGTGTCAGATTTCAACACCACATATGAAAGTTGCCCAAAAAGAGAAGCTGAAAGTGCCAGATTCTGTGAGTTTTTGCTGTTGACACACCACACAGATAACTCATCTGTGTCACATACAATGAAAAAGATCACATTTAGGCCACATTTACCATGAACTTAGTGTCAAATAAACTAAAAAGATGTTTCATGTTGAGAGGCATTAAAGAACCCATCCATCCATCCGTCCATCCATTTTCCTCTGCTTATCCGGGGCCGGGTCAAGGGGGCAGCAGTCTAAGCAGGGATGCCCAGACTTCCCTCTCCCCCGACACCTCAGCCAGCTCCCCAGGAGGGACCCCGAGGTGTTCCCAAGCCAGCCGAGAGACATAGAATTAAAGAACCATTCAAACAAAACTTGAAAGATGCAAACAGAGCAGTGTGGTTTCAGAACATCTGTATTTGTCAGTCAGCCAGCACCTCCACCTAAAGGATTAGGATTGCTTCTGCTAGGAGCACCAATGTAAATATTTGATTTTCAGCAAGTTTCATTCTGAATATTCTTTAAGTGAGACTGAGTGCACCCTTACTGCCTTAACCAATCATTCATTCATGCAATTCAAAGAGCTGAAGGAAGGCAAGATTGGAAGTGAATGAATTTTGTGGTTGAATGGAACTGAAAAAGGGAAGTTAGATCCTAGAATGCACCGTCAGATAATTGTTTGTAATAAAGGTAAAAATCACCATCTAACAAAAGCTAGTCATTTTCAGAAAGTGTATATCTTTAAAATATCACACTGCTATGGTATGGTGTGCAAGAGGGGGAGAGTGAGAGAGACAAAAGTCAGGTCAGGTTGGGGCCACCACCGTTCCTTCCCAACGCCAGCTGCATGAGGACGCGTCTGTGCTGCTGTTGCTGCTGTTGTGCAGCCCACCACCTCAAACAAGAACACTCATTCACAGAGGCAATGTTCAAACCCACAACACTCACATTTAGCCCTGCCAGAGACACTGGGACTCAAATAACTCCACTGTTTAAACGAGCACTGATTTTCAGCAGTGACATAAGGAAACCAGAGAAGCTCTCCAGCCGTGTGCTGAACACTGGGCAGAACAGGCCAAGTAAATGATGGGTTTGGCACGGCTGATACATAATATAGTGCCAAAGGCCAGTGCTTTATAAAGGTGAAAAGAAGTAAGGGCATGAAACTGGGTTAGCACCAATGACCAAATTAATCGATGCAAAACCATAAATCTTGTACTGTAATGAGTGAACTGGACTCTGAAAGAAAAGCCATATGAAAAAGGGACTAGTTCCTTCCATGTTCATGATGCCAATGATGAAAGGTCTACACAGGCTGCACAGCATGGGACGTATGAGATTTCTCACCTATCTGCAGGGGATCTTTCACAGCCCTCACTCGATAGAGCTGCTCACCACGCTGGAACTCATCAGGACTCCCATTGGCCAGGCAGGAGTACAACCTGCAGAGAACATGAAACAAATGAGAGAAAGGAAAATGCGAGAAGCTGGGAAAGAAGTAAAAGACAAACAATACAATAGGATGAATGATCTGTTTGACTAACACACACCTGGTGCCTTCAAGATGATTCATTACACATCTACTTCAATAAAGTCTGACTCATTCAGTATTAGTCTCATATTAATATTCACTGAAAAGGCATAAGTGAGTAAGGACTGTCACAATAGCCATTTTAATTTCGATAGAGATGTTGTATCGATTGTAGTGTCAATATTATGGCAAAAAAAATTAAACACTAATCATTATCTGATCACCAAGAGTTTTCTGTACACTGATTAAATCTAGTCTTAAGTCTTGTTTTCTTTAAGAAACTTTTTAGTCTAGAGAAACTGGCTCTAAATGTTTAATGGACTAAACACATACACACACACACACTTTTACAGTTTAAACTGGCATAGCGTTGATGCAAACATTTGTATACATTTCAGGTTCAGAAGTGTAAATGTTCAGCACATCAACACTGAATGAAACTGAGCAAGATATAAATCTCTATACACTTAAGAATTCATCTTACTACTTCTATCAGCAATAACGTTATAAACACAAGTGACCAAGTTCAGAAATGCAGCCACATGCAACCACTTCCTCCACCATGTTTGACAGATGACATGGTATGCTTCAGTTCACATGCCCTTACTTACTTTCTAGATACTGTTCGCATTTCCATCACCCTGTTACAGTGTAGTATTAGTTTCCTTTGTCCAAAGTCTTGGACAGTCTCTCACCCCCCCCCCCCCCCCCCCCCCCCTTTAGTGCTACAAGTAGTTTGCATCTTGCAAATATTTTGTGTGTGTGTGTGTGTGTGTGTGTGTGTGTGTGTGTGTGTGTCATTTAATTTAATATAATTTGCTTCTGGTAGATATATACTTTATTATTTTTACTACTACTATTATTTTTACTAGTTTTATTTTATTTTATATAGATGGGTGCATAATTTGCCATTTCCCTCATTCTCACTCATTAAAATAACAGTGGGAATTTTCCTTTTGTGTGAAGAAGCAAAAAGAATAAAACATTTGATTTAATGACATGTCCTCTGATGTGACTATTGTATACACATTGCGATGATGACTGTAATAGGATATACTGTGTTGCCTCAAGTGTTGTGAAAGGGTTTTTCCGCTGCCTTCTTACACTTACATTTTCCACAACTTGCTGCTGTATTCCTTCTCCATATAAATGTACCACAATGTTGATGACACTCAAGGTTTCTGTTGTCTATTTGATAAGTCTACTTTTTTCAGTCTTATCATGGACTACTTTACTTGCATCAACACCTCTTTGGAAAGCATACCGAGAGTTTCCATGAAAAGCTTCCAATTGCAAGTCAACACTTGAAATCAACAGCAAAGCTTTTATCAACTTACTTTGTCGTGAAATAATGAGGGAACAGATCACATCGGGTCACAAAACTGCCTAAATACTTCTGAGCCTCTGAAAATGGAGCAACTTTAAAATGACTAGAATTACTGAAATTAATTTTGTTGGACCCCTTTAAATAATGTAAAGGTGTGTCGACGCAGATGCAGAATGGAGATCCTTCAATCATACCTGGGTTCACCTTGAATATATTGTGGTTCCATATCATATATAATACCTCATCAGTTTATAAATGGAGTTCAGACTCACCTGATGTCCTCCTCATTTTCAGGAAAGCTCCAGTATGCAATGCGAAGCTGAAGCTGCTCAGGGACAGGTGGGTAGACTTTCTCCACCACCTCAAACGGGATATGGAATGCCACTTGCTTGGCTGAGAGCTCCACCAGTGGGATGACCTGTCCATCTGAGAAAAGAGTTGGAATTTGAGAAGCATTTCTCACCTGCCATTTCAGCTGAAGCTACGGTTAAACTGCATCTCATATGACAATAATGAGAGACTAAAAATAACTTGGGGAATACTTTGTCTAGTGGAAAAGACAGGGAACTCTCACCCCCTACATCAAATAGAATATTTTTACCAGATCACACAGCCCTACTCTGAATACAATGTCACTCTTGCAACACATAGGACTGAAGGATAAAACAAATGATCAAAAACCCTCTTTAGGGGGCACAAACCACAGAGGATCAATAACAAAAACAAACCAACTGTTCTTGCTTTAACAATATACTTCCAAGCCACAGTACATAACTGACCATATTTGGCATCAGGCAAGCTGTCTAAACAATGCAGTCACAAATGATGGCTAAAGTTCAGACAAACCATTTCAGACGGAGGGTGGAGAGAAGAATAATGCTTCAGTACATTACATTCAGTTCTTAGAATTGAGGTTCAAGACCTGAGGCAACCTATTCTGTCCCAAAGCCAGGTGGAACATACACTCGGAGGTTTATAAAGAGACTAGGAGCAGGATATCTGCCAATAAGCCCCAGCACGGTACATCCGGAAGGGTTATGGCTTCCTGATGGGGTTCTGTACTCAAATGCCCCCTTGAATAGAACTCCACCAAAAGGAACTGCTTAATGTAAAAGAAATATTATAGTACTAACAATCATTAAATTGACCTTACTGTACTATTAATGAAGCAAGCTGCTGCACCTTTATGTTTCAGTGCCCAAACAGCACACCTTCAGTGCTTTGATACATTTATGGACAATTATATACAGACATGGACATCAGTATGTATGGCTTGAAAGGCCTGGGAATAGCTACACCTGTATATGTTGTGAGGAGTTGAACACAGGAACACTGGCTTATGGCAAGGTGAAAAAACTGAGTCTGAATGAAGCATGAGAGTGGGTGCCAGATGGATGGGAAATTACATTTCCGAAGTTCTGCGGGCATTTTACATTCCTTGGTCCACAGTGCCAAATGTGCCCTGGAAATACATCATAGAACTAATTCTATGACGGCCTGGTGCATTATCCTGCTTGAATATCCTCATTTTGGGGATACAAGTCCATGAAGGGCTGCAAATGGTCACCAAGCAGTGAAATGTAGTGGGCACCAGTCAATATCTTTAGGTGGAACAATGTACTCAAACTATATGAATACACCCCACACCAGCCTTATTGACAAAGGGGGTCCGTGCCACACATAAACCCAACCCTCTGCCCCCGGTGTCATAATGTTAACAGAGGTGGCTGTTCTGCTCAAGTATCATTACCACATAAACACATGCAGGGCTCCAGGATTAAATGTGGATGTGACTTCTACAAGAGTCACTTGTCAGTTCACACTGAATATTCTAGCCAGACGCTGCCAATTCCAATCATTAAGCAACCGCGGACAGCCACTGTGGGAGGTAATGCCTTTCTAAGAGCTGCACAGCTTCACGCTGCCTTGCCCTGAGCATCACGTAGAGGTGTGGGCATTACTAAGCTGTCCGTTAAGGTAACACCACTTCATTTTCAATTCCCATGCTGCCATCCCATAACGTCTGGTATGTTCATGTAAATGTATACGTATGTAAGACTGACAGCATGCATGTAATTCAGAAGTGTCAGCAAAATTCATGTAATTAGTTCTCTATCCATCCACACTCTTACAAAGTAGGCATAAGTAATGGTGTCTTCAATCAATCTCAGATGAAGTTCAAGCAATAAGATAAATGTAATTAAACTACAATGTAAAGGGGTGAAGTCTGACAACTTAATGTGCTATTCTACTTGGAAATGCTGCTTGCAGTAACACTAACTAACATCTGGGATTTGTTATGACAGGAAACAAACTTCAAGCAAAGGCCCTGTGTTACTTTATTGGTTCACCCTAAATAACAGAAGATGAGAAAATGCCCTGTCAGAACACCACTTTACAGAGTTTTACTCATAAAACCCTGCCACGTAATAGTCTAATAGCTCATTTGGACATGAGTACTGCTCATCTGCATTAAACTTCTCCAATTGCTCAGTATTAAAGAAGTCACAATTGAAAGAATCATGCGCCTCATGTCAGAACTTCATGCTTCCATATGGTGTCTGTTAACTTGTATGGGGTCTCCATTCAATGAATTGCTATGACTCTGATATTCTCTCAACAATTTACTGAAGTGCCAAAAAGACCTGACTGAAGATGGCATAAGCAAATCTCAGGGAAACAATAGCACATAGAAAACCATGTCAAACATTAAGAAGGTGAGGAGAAAAAGGAGGCCAAGAAATACAAGACTAGCAAGCATGAGGTGGGTCCATGCAACCCAGCAACATGGCCTAAACAAAGCATTATGACCCAAATGACTGAAGTTACCAACAATAAAGCACCATAGTATATTAGTGCTGGGCAATATGGACAAAAAAAGCTGAATGATGATATATGGATATACAATATGATACATTATATGGAAATACAATGTGAAGAAATCTGGGACACTTTGTTTACTACAGTGCATCTGGAAAGTATTCACAGAACTTCACTTTTTGCACATTTTGGCATGTTACAGCCTTATTTCATAATGATTTTTCCCCCCTTGAAATTCTACACACAATACCCCATGATGATAAAGTGAGAAATGTTTGCTTAAAATCTTCAAATTTATTAAAAATAAAAACACAAAATTATAACATATACATAAGTATTCACAGCCTTTGACATGACACTCAAAATTGAGCTCAAGTGCATCTTGTTTCCACTGATCATCCTCAGGTCTTTCTACAGCTTGATTGGACACCTGTGGTCAATTCAGTTGATTAATCATGATTTGGAAAGAAACACAGCTGTTTATAAGATCCAATAGTAGACGGTGCAGGTCAGAGCACAAACCAAGTCATGAAGTCTAAGGAATTGTCTGTACCAACCCTTTCTGCAGAACTCCACCAGTCAGGCATGTATGGTAGAGTGACAGGCAGAAGCCACTCCTCAGAAAAAGGCACATAACAGCCTGTTTAAAGGACTCTCAGACCATGAGAAACAAAATGATATGGTCTGATGAAACAAAGATTGAACTCTTTGGCCTCAATGCCAAGCATCAGGTCTGGAAGAAACCAGGCACTGCTCATCACCTAGCCAATACCATTCCTACAGTGAAGCATGGTGGTGGCAACATCAAGCTGTGGGGATGTTTTTCTGAAGAAGGAACTGGGAGACTAGTCAGGGTTGAGGGAAAAGTGACTGCAGTGATGTACAGAGACCTTGATGATAACCTGCTCCAGAGCGCTCTGGACCTCAGACTGGGATGAAGGTTTATCTTCCAACAGAACAAAGACCCTAGCACAAGGCCAACATAACAAAGGAGTGCCTTCAGGACAACTCTCTGAATGTTCTTGAGTGGACCAGCTAGAGACCAGACTTGAACCCGACTGAACATCTCTGGAGATATCTAAAAATGCCTGTGCACGGACACTCCGCATCTAAGCTGAGGTTCAAAGAAGAATGGGATAAAACTTCCCAAAAACAGGTGCCAAATTGTAGCATTAAACTCAGAAAGAATAATTGCTGTCAAATGTGCTTTAACAAAGTACTAAACAAAGGCTGCGAATACTTAATTTACATTTTATATTTTCGTTTTATTTTTAATGAATTTGCAAAGAGTTCAAAAACACTTTTCCTGAAATGTATATAAATACTGATATCACACCCATGCCCATATTATATATTATATTTTAGTAAATAGATTAAATTATAATGTACCAGCTTAAGTTTCCACCTGTTCTCTCTTTTATTTCAATCCAAAAGAATATTGTGGTCACAATGATTGAAAGTCTAATTTTAGAATAAATGTCTCAAAATTCGAGAAAATAAGACAAATCTATTGCTAGCATGAATAAAATGTAAGGGCAAATTAACAGAAATATACTTGAATATACTTTCTTAATAAGATCTTAAGATCACACTGTTTTGTTTCTGTTTTCTCAGAATTACTTTTCTGCCTCATGAGGTTTTGGTTTATTACACAAATTGAGGAACTCTGTTTGGGGCAAAACACTTTCCCAGCAGTTTTTTTGTAAATTTGAATTAAAGAAATTGACAACTAGGGGTTCTACAAATAAGCAAATTAGTCAAATAAATTGATGAACAAATGTAATAATCAATTAGGTTTTGATGTTTTCATCCATATTTCATGCATTAAACCGTTTAAACGTAGTTTAACCATAATGGTGTGAAAGGTTTACTGCTGCTGTAACTTTGAACAGTAATACTTCCTATTGTCAGTCTAACTCCATTGTTGCTGCCTAACTGAATCAGAATCAGAGGTGGATGTCAATAGGTTTGACCACATTAAAGTATACTGGACAGAATAATGGGTTTGTTTATTCAACTTTCTGGCTCTGTTTATGTTTACAACAATCAGGAGCTAAAAAAATAATGCTGTTCACTACTATTTAACATCATATTGCTATTTTACTATACAACAATATGCATAACTACATAAGAACTGATTACTTGATATACCACTATATAGACATATCATACTATGTTTAACTTTCCAGACATAGATTTGGTAATTTTCACAATATAACAAGTTGAACCTGCAACTACAACCTGCAAAAGCAGATTAATGTGGCTCAAGAGTGTACATATTACATATGGGTCAAGATAGCCTTATATGTAGTCAAAAAATTGTTTTGTAGTGTGTAATGGTGACAATCTGTAAGTGAGTAAGCAGTAAGAGTCCCCAAGTTCAAATCTGACTGCCAAAAAGTAAAGAAATCCCTTTTGTGTGCAAAACCAAGCAGCTGCAAGCCGGCAGAGCAGTGTGGATCCTGGATACAGTGACTGATTAATATGCAGGTCGTAGATGTATCCCTTTCCTGCAACCCTAGCCACTGCACCTAAATCCTACAGCCCTAAAGGGAAGGTGCCTCTAGGCCAAGAAGATGGCCTTCCTCTCATGCTTGCCAACTCTGGAGACCATATGTAGGGGCCAGGACAATGAGGAGCCTTGCCAATGGAAATGGGTTGGTTGTTTCTAGACAACAACCATTCAGTCATCTGCTCTGATCATCACCTATTCACATAGCCATCTCTGCTGTTTTTAAAGCCCCCTTCACCTTCTGTGGCCCTGTAGGGCACAGAAAAACAGATGTCACCAGTGTACAAATGTTTGTGAACACCCCTTCTAATGAATGCATTCAGCTAATTGAAGTTGCACACAGCTTCTCTCGTCCCTGTAGAGAAGTATTACCAATAGAATAGGCCTCTACTCTACTCTGGAGCAGATAACCATGAACCTATTGGCACCCAGCCTAAAGCCACTTGTGATTGGGGTATAAAATCTCCCAGCATGGAGTTGTGAGGCAGTGGACCTGTGTTTTCTGGAATGATAATGAGTTTGGGAGTCAGGAGTAAGGTTGGGGTGATCATCCAACATTCAGACCTCCTCGACATATAAAGTGTACAGTTTGCTGTTGTTGCCTTTAAGGATATTATCTGACAACACTTGTGCAATTAACATTAAAGAAATGTTAAAACACACTATATTAAACAAACAAACAAACAAATAGATAAATAAATAAATCAGCTCCACATGAAGAAGAGACCTTTCATTATTAGTTTTATTATGGATTAATGTGCTTGATTATTTTCTACATTAATCAATCATTTAATTGATTTTTTAAGATGAAGCAATTGTTGGAATTGTTTCTATGGTTACCATTTTTCAATACTGGCATTAAACAAATGCATAGGGTATGATAAAAAAAATTCATACCATAGCTTAAACTAGCATACCATTGCAACCCTAATATGTGTATCATTAATCTGAAGAGAAAATATGGAAACTCATAGCATATCAGAGTCAAGAACTTGTACAAACACATTTTCACCTTAACTGGTAATGTCCAAACAAAGCCTCTTAGTCCCTCAATATCTTCCTTCACGTCTGTTCAAGTGTGTCTCTAGGCCAGGCTCCTGTTTCTCATAGGTCCTTTACTGAGACAATACTTCACATATCGTGTGAACTGAAGTAAACAAAGTGTCTAAGGTCATATGAGAGACCAATATTAACAGAGAAAGAGGCAATGAGACAGTCAGTGTGTATAGGTGTTAGTGAATGAGTGTTCACTCAGTGTTCACCAAGCCATGTGGCCTAATCATAGTCAGTCATAGGCTGACTAAGCCAGGGTGACCCATTCAGTAGGTTGGTAGGCAGCTGTGCCTTTGTCTCTTATTATACAGGTCTGATGCCGTACTAGTCACAAACGCACTGACAGACGACAGTCGGCACCCCGAGATCCTAAACAAACCATGCCGAGTGACAACGCTCCCTCAATTTCTCCAGCAAGAGAAGGAAAGGAGCTTTGGTCACGTGAAATACCTCTGGGCCTACTTCCAGAACATATTCAACTAAAAACGAGGGGATTTGGTGTCTGGCGGGTGAGCTGTACAAGATCAGCAGTATTATACAGAATCATTAAATGGGGGGTTTAGTGCTTAACCACAATACCCTGCACTGAAGCAGTGACCTGCACAAGACAAAGCTCTTTTTACAGCCTCTACTACACCCAACCCCCACCCCTCCTTCAATCCAAACACCACAAGGCCTGTGCCTAGAAAAAGCCCCTCACTGACTCACCCAATAAACACTACTCTCACACCTTTACTCCCAGAACTCCAGCCATGAAGAAATGGGCTTCAACAGCCTTAAAAGTGCACTTTGCTATATCAGGGCCTTGAGGAGGTTCTCCAAAAGCAGGAACTTTTGATAATGAGGACTCAAGCAGGTAGTCTAGCAGATCAATGACCACTTGATTCTGTGTGTTTTGAAACAAAACTAAAACAGAGAGGAATCTGTTTCACAACTGAGTCAAAACTGAATGTCTGAAAACAACTTGTTGAACTTAAAGGGGAGCTTTAAAGGACTTTGCAAAAGTTATTTAAAGAGAAATAATAAGAAAAATAAACAGTCATTCAGTTTGTTGTGGATTTAAATTATAGAAAACTATATCCCAGGATGTCAGGATTTCAGCATCTGGCCTAAACGGATACTCTTTGCAGCTGTAAGGGGTTTCATCTTCGCCACACTAGAACGCCTGCATTTCTGACTCTGATGGTCAGGAAGTTTGCAAGAGTTGTGTGGCAGTGTTGACCACAGCCACTGCCAATATATCCTTCTGCTCTAAGGTCAGAGGTAAGGGCAGGGGCAGGGATCCCATTACAATGACAAAGAGCAGCCAGCCAGCGTCCTAACCGAAGGGAGAAGCCGAGGAGTTACCTTTAATCTTAACAGTGGGAGAATTGGGGCCAGCAGACTGCTTCCTCCATCCCCTCCAGTTCTGACAGAGGCTCTCTGCCTCGGATATAAAGGAGCAAAGGGAGTCCTCTTCAAAACGGTCAGAGTCTTCAAAGGAGAACCTCTCTCCGTCTTCCCACTCGGCGAACATCAGTTCCATCACATTCGCTGGTTGCAATCAGAAAAGGCTGAGGGCTTCAGGGGGGAATTAGGGGCTGCGGTGGGGGGGCAGCTCACAGCTGACAGGGGGGGGGCAGCAGGCAGCCTGCATGAAGCACACTTCCCACCGGGCAGGTTCCCAAGCTCCAGCTGGGGGAGGGGAGGAGAACCACAACACAGCAGGGAAACTCTCCCAAGTGTCCCAAAGCCAAGAGATCTTCCTTCTCAGGCAACAACCAGGCCCTGCTTACCAGTCACACCTGAACACATCACACCAGTCACACCTGACCTTCAGTCACGTGCTTGACCCATGCCCTCCACCAACTCGAATCCACACAGCTGGAGCAACAGGGCAGGGCATGTAGACAGCTGGACGAGGCCCTGAGCAGAAGATCAGTCACTGGAGTAGAGTTTGGGAGGTTCTAGATAACACTACCATTTCTCCTGAGCTGATCCAAGGCTTTGTTTGTGTTGGTTCTCCACGTTAAGCCCAGATAAGCCCTGCTGCCCCGAGGACATTCCTGCCCTGCTCCAGATCAGTCTCCAGGGGCAGTTGGAGCTACCCCGAGCTGCAGGAGTGCACTCCAGAGCACTCCCTGTCCTGTTTACACCTCCACCGCGGCTAACGCCGAGTAGCAGCCGAGCTAAAGAGCTACAGAGAAAACACAGGCCCCGGTCCTACACCCGCACCCGGAACGCACTGCACCGGGCCCCTGCACAACTGCCCCCTCCAACTGCCACCCGGGTGAGCGTTAAAGCCCTGCCTGTCCGCACACAAGAGCCGGACAAAGCCCGTTAGCCACTTAGCAGCTACCCGGCAGCTATGACAATCTCCTCTAATCCCGCCGGCCTTCACGACAACACACACACACACACACACACACACACACGACCAGCAGCGGAGACGACCCGTCCGGACCGAAGCCGAGCTCTGCCCGCAGCGCAGACCTCATCGTCGTGAAGAAGTCTGGATTAGAAACAGCCGCCGGCTCGTCCCGCGGCTCCCCGGCCGTGTCTCCCCCTGCGGCGGACAGAGCTCCCTAAACGGCCCGGTCCGGTTCGGCACACGCCGGGAACACGTCTGGCTGTGTGTTTGGGTTTGTTATCGGTGCGCTCTCATATTTCTTCCCCCACAACCGCCGAACGCCGCGACCCCCCGCCGGTTCCCAGCTCCCGACGTCCCCCGCGACACCCCCTTCCGCTCGCTCCGAACCCCCAGGTGTCTCTAAACGCCGACAGTCCGAGCCGGGCTCCCCCAAATCCTCTCTCCCGTCCCCCTCCGCGTCTCCCGTCCGCTCTGGAAGATGGCTCTGCGCTTGAAAGCTTCAGAAAGCCGCGGCGCGTCCCCATTCGCCTCCCCGTGGCCTAAGTAGGGCGCGAGGCACGCCGGACACCGTGCAGCGAGGCGCACTAGATAGGCCGCCTAGCTAGGGTGCCTGCGCGCAAATTGGAGACCAAGCGACGCGTGTTGTCACCATCAGCTGATCTGTTGTTCCGCCACACATTGGGTGACGTTTAAAACCACTTGGATGGACAGAGAGAGGACACAATGTGTCGATCCTCACCTGTTAGACCTCCAGCTCGCAACTGCTCCTCTGTCCCTGTGTTTGGTGTCTGTTTACAGCTGGAGTCACGTCCAGCAGGGTTTTCAGGGGGAAATTGGAATAAAGACCCTTCTTCAGGATCTTCATAAGTATGTTCTGAAATGTGGTGTTGAGAGAAGGCCTGAGGAGAAGTTCACATCAGGGTCATGGTGTGTTTTTCAAACCAGGGCTGTTCACCACTGCACTCATTGGCCTCGTAAATGAATGAAATCCCAAAATAAGAGAAATACTATTTAAAACTGCCAGGGGGGGTTGTGTCCACCAGCAAACTATCAGTAGTCCGGTATGCCTGAACATCACAACAGACGTGCGGTGGTCTAGTGTATTTATAAGTAGTAGACCGGAGGAGGGGGGACCTGGTCAGCCTGGTTCCTCTCGAGGTTTCTTCCTCCAGCTCTGAGGGAGTTTTTCTTTGACACTGTCGCCCTTTGGCTTACTAGTGGGTTTATGTTGTTATCTTTGTTTTTTCATGTTGTTATCTTATTTTTGATTGCTGTAAAGCTGATCTGTGACATCTGTTGTAAAGCACTAAACAAATTAATCTTCATTAGTTTTTTTATGAAATCAAAAATTAAGTCTTATTAAATGTGAGTAATTATTCAGGAAAAAGACATTTATGTTACATTTGTAAATGTGCATATAGATCCACTGTGCTTGCACACAGGGAAATTTGTCTTCCGCATTTAATACACACACACACACACACACACACACACACACACACACAGTAGGTGGCAGGGAGCCTACATGCATGGAGTGGTGGGCATGCCTTCCTCAAGGGCACTTGAGTCATGTCCTGCCAGTTCAGGGAATCGAACAAGCAACATTGTTAAACAATAAACAGTATAATCTCCAAAATTATTGGGGAAAAAATCATTGTCTCTGAAACATGCAAAAAGCCTGACTCATAATGCCGTCATTAGAAAGGGTGTCCACAAACATTTGCACATATCATTTAGGCTGGATTGTAGCTGGCTGAGGATGTCTTTCTCAGAACTGCAGAATATGAATGGTTTTGAGTTGGACAGAATATGGTCCCTGGTTGCACATGAGGCTTGTATCTGTAGTGCTATCTGCTCACGTGTGGCAAATAGGGATGACAGCCTACATTTATCATCAAAAAATAATCGCACAGAGAAGGAATCAACCAATTGCAATGCATGACTACAATGGTAGTCACTGAGTCAGAATGGCAGTGGGTCATCTTTAGTGATAAATCCTGCTCTTGTCTGAAGCAGGAGTAGAGATGACCAATGTATCTGTATATGGCACTGTGGTTAGCACCAACATCAATAGTTTCGTTGCCATACATCAAAGTCCATATGGCCTAATGTCATGGTTTGGGGTGCAATTTCATACAATTCTAGATCATCTTTGGTTTTCATTCCAGGCACTTTGACAGCCCTATATTACATTAATGAGGTCCTGCAAACAGTGGTCCTACCTTTTCTGAATGCACACTCCAGTGCACTATACCAGACAGTGCTTGTCCGCATACTGCTGCCATCTCAAGAGCTTGCCTTGAAGACAGATACTATCAATCAATGTTGCATTATGCCCAGCACCATAATGAGAGACTCTACTTCTGCATGTGTAGCTCAGTACATATAGCCATCAGTCAAATATTTCAAATTGTATCATTTATTGTTCCAGGTAACCTTTAATTTCCTTCTGAGTAGCATTGCAATCTAACACTTCGTTTCTGCAAAAAATGTTTGATAATGATTGTATTTTTTTAAATAAAGCAACACCAACTGAATAGAAAATACACTGACCAAGGAGCAGTTTCACAGAAACAGGATTTATATCTCATGTTTGTATAACAGTATGGTTGCTACTGACATGTCACTTAAATAAATAATACAATTCAATTCATCATCATTTGGCAACAGAAAGTTTAACATTGAAACAAAGACTGATAACACAATACAGTACAAAGTGCTTCCAGCAAAATTCTGGTGCAATTTTACTGGATGACAGTTGTCCCCTTCATTCCACTGTCATCTATACCCTACGTCTTAAGTGGACCCTGTTTAAAGAGGTCTTTCTCAGAACTGCAGAATCTGAGAGTGGTTTTATGTTGGGCACAAGATGTCCTTGGTTGTGTACGGGGTTGCAGTTCAGCTGCTTACATCCAATTCAACCTGGTAAATATGTTGGGTAAAATGTAAACAGATTCAATACATAGCATCATTAAACAACCTTTTTCATTTCTTTTCTGTCCCCACCGACTCGCATGGCTTCCACAGTTATATGTACATTTATATAATGTCTTAACTTCTAAAGATGTAAAATGAGTAGGAATCAAAATCTGAGGACTGAGGACCAATGAAGTGTGTCTGCTCCCCTGGAATGTAGGTGAACTGATGCAGAAAGCATTCTTAACCCAGAAACATACAACCTGTTGACCACAAATACTGAGGTTCATAGAAAATTAATGTAAAACTCAAAGAACATCTGCAAATGTTCCACTAATATGGCATGCAGTTTAGTGCAACATGGCTTTACATTATGTACACAACCTGTATATACAGACGTTTCAAACCAGACTAGTGCAGCCTGGAGTATTCAGTTCATTCAATATGATGTCTCCTCAATAATCTCAATAATGTTTGAGATATATGACTTCCTCTTCCTCATGGCCCTCTCTTCAAGTGCAGCCGGGTTGAAATAGTAGAAAATAAAACTGGGATGATATGAGCTATAGAATGTGCAAAAGAGATCATATCTTCTGTCTGTGAACCACAGCGTAGCCATAATCCCCTCAAAGGAATCACATAATTTAAGTACTGTACATTAACATTGAATAGGCCATAACAACATTGTAACCCCAGACTTAAGAAGGAGCCTGGGTGACCTTCTCAATCCACTTTAAGAATCTGCTTACACGGGTGTATACCCCAGGATAGCTGGGGTCACCACAGCCATGGCCCCAGGAAATGACCCCAGTTAGTATCCAGCGCCCACTCGCTCCCTGGCACACCAGCGGTCCTCCACTGTCTCCTTGGCAACTGTCCACACGACGGCGGTCTGACAGGCTGCCAGCACATAGCATGCGGCCAGTGAAGCGGCTGCCGTAGCGTTTCTTACACTTCCAGGAAGGCAGCAGTGGAAGCCAGGCCTGCAGCAGGGTCCGAGAGTACTCAGAGTCTGAAAGAAATGCAGAGAGTGAAGAGTGCACTGAGCGGCCAGTTCATTAGATACACCTACTTATATTTGGTACAACTACCATATGGGTGCAGTTTATAGATACACAGTTACTGGTTGTTGTCCACCTGTTGCTGCACTGCATTAAGGCAGTTTTTTTAACCTCTGGAATTAAAGAGTGTTCTACCACTTACCAGACATGTTTGGCAGTCCGCCTAGTGGCATTTTTTGCTTATTGACTGACTGACTGACTGACTGACCAATACACTATGTTCAAACATACATGCACAAGGACTGGATTTAGGTTAACAATTATATCTCCCTACAAAGATTACAAATATTTGTGCTGTTGAGAGCAGATGTAATATTAACTGAAGCTTGAAATATTATTGTATTGCATTGCATTAATGTGTGTGTCAAAGTTTGTAGCAATAGCATATCAGCTCAAAATCACCACTGCACTGATAAGACACAACACTCATATTTTATGCCAAAGCAACTATTTTATTAAGCATATATTTTGGTCCCAACCTTCCCAATATTAAAATGCAACTGACAATTCTATGCAGCCATTGCCAGCCAGCAGTGAGACCCACCATGTATGGCAGTGTGTGTTGTATGGTACTGGTGTCAGGTTTCAGGCACACTCTATAAAAAGTTCTTCAAGGGTTATTTAGTAAAGACACTGTAAAAAAAACAACCATATAATAACCATATGAATGCCAAAATCATTCTTTGCAAAGACCCTTTTTGTTTAAAGTGTACCAACAAGCTAAGAGTTTATAAATGAAGAATAAGAGCAAGATAATTGAATTTTACAAACTTAAGCAACACTGGCTGTGGTCCTATTGTGGTATATTCCCACTGATGGTTAGGGATAAAATTAGTTATGTACAAGATTTAGCCTTACAATTAGCTCTTCCTGACTTTGACTCATTAAATCAGATCTCATTAATGCAAGTATTTGAAAGGATAAAGCCAGCTCTTGTACCTGTAACTCCCCAGCCTGTGATGACACAAGCTGCAGGTCTCTTTGTCTTCTTGGCACTCTGAGCTGGAAGGCAGGCAGCATTAGTGTGAGGGTTAAAGGACACACAGTTCCCATCTGCACCCTTCAGCCTCAGCAAAGCAATATCATACTCCCAGCCCTGGCTGTGGTACTTCCTGTGGATCACGATGCGCTCAGGAGACAGAGTGCGCTCAAAGTCATCCCTCTCCTCTGTGTGGTAATCTCCTAAACGCAGAATGTACCGGGAGGGATCTGTGCCAAACCTGTGAGAGATAGAGAAAAGGATAGATAGAGAGCAAGAGATTGGTGTGATGTTCATGTAGTTGTCAATATAAGATCATAGAGGCAATGGGAAAAACAAGAGTTCTCCTTGGTCAGAGTTTGGAACAAAAATGTGGATTAAATATTGTAAGGATATTCCCATGCAGAACCACTAGATGTCCCTCTCTCACCTCTTGAAGCAATGAGCAGCAGTCACAACCCAGCAGGCATTGATGAGTGTAGCTCCACACAGTGGATGATTCCTTTTGGACTGAGACCTCAGCCACAGAGACACCTGCCATGGCCAGTCACCCCTACACAACAAGAACATATGCTATATATATTCTGAAGAACTGTAATAACCACAATGAGCTCCATAATGACGCCAGTCATGGTTACAATGCACATTTCAGTTGATTTACACACCCTGCACAACATGTATGAGGAGAGCAAATCTTCCCAAGTATGCAGGTCTGTGCTATTGTTATCAAGAAATCATTCAAACTCAAATGTCCTTCATCATGAAGATGAAGCCACTTCAGTTATTTTAATAACTGTGATTTCCTTGAATATTTTATTTAATGACACAAGAATGACCTCCACTCCAATATGATTAATGACACTCTCCAACGGTTTAATAAAATAATAGAGATAAAAATCAAATGGTCATTGCTCATGAATATGACTTACTGTTGGCCTTCATGGGAAAAAAGTGTACATTACCTTACACTATACACGGTTTGTCATATTGCAGCCTGGAGTACAAAGATGCTGTATCCAACTACACACTGGTTTCATTGGTTTTCTAAGTGTTATGTTTTTCAGCAAATTTTAGAGAATCATTTCTAGATATTTTATCATTTATAAAATATTGAGGAAAAAACAAAACATCATGTGTTACTGTAAGGGCACCTGTTATTGGCCAGTCCAAACAGTTCCCCAATTTCTCCCACTTAGGGGTAACACCTATTTCCCCTCATTTCCTTAGCCAATCAATTTGCGTAAATTGGGAATTCCTTGGAAATCCCTTGGAATTTCGAATCGATTGGCTAAGGGAGAGAGGAATTGAACAAGACTCTGTTTTGAACTGGCCAATAACAAGTGACCTTACTCTAACTTATCCCCTCAAATATTAAATTTACTAAACAAAGTGTTAATGTGCCTTAAGTTGACATGTAATTAGATAAAAAGGTGTTGAGACCTTGGTAGATTGACACAGTCAAGCAAAAACCTGTGCACCTCAACAAGCACTACAAGCCCAAGGCGACACATATATGGCACCTCAGCCTGAACAGTAGGAGAACCTGAGGTGAGGGCAGCTGAGGACCACAGGACTCTGAGGATCACAGGAAGAGTAGAGCACAGGGCTAGAAAAAGCCCTTGCAAATGACTGGCAAGAGTTGATATTACTCTCACCTGTTTGTGTCGTTGAGGCATTCTGTTTGGTCTGTCAGGACATGCCCCCATTCCCCAGCATTTGGGTCACAACATAATGCCACCATATAGCAGTTATTCTTTACATTTTATCAAAAGGTTATGATGAATGGACCAATAAAAATACTCCAAAATGATTTGGAATGAAAGTGATTTACAGTGACCTGGAGGTGAAGAAGGTTTTGTCCTTCTCCTGTAAAGTTATATTGGATATGTAAGATTTTACACTGAAACGCTGTCGTGCTCAGGATGGCCGGTTTCATTAGCACCATTTTCTCCCTCAAATACCATATATGACTCAGCAAGGGTCAGCTACCTTAGCGACTTGTCACCTCCAATGATTCTCCTCCTGCGGCGCTGTGTGTTGGGCCGGAGGCCACATGACTGCATTGTCATGGAGCTGGTGTCTGCTGGTTGCGAGGCATAGTCACAGATGACCCCTGCGTCCTCACTGTGTCTGCAGTCATGTGCATTCGGACCTTCAGATGGACATTCACCCAAAGATGACTCTGTGCCCACACACCTCACATTGTCCAGGTGGATTGGGCCCAGGCCCTCCCCAAAATAGGCCATGGAACGTGCCTTAGACTGCCCTCTGATGGTGGAGAAACAGTGGAAAAGGTTTTAAAAATAGGAGTATGAGAATAATTACACCTTAATTAACAAAACAAACACAAACAAAAGCCCCAAAGGCCAGCATATGGGCACATATTTAAGTTACAAATGACATAATTTAGGTTCATGGTACTATCTAAATAATTAATCCTTATTAAACAGTTAATATGTATTAAATAATTAGAAGGGACGGATACCAATAATGCTTATTGAATAATTAGCCATTACTGATTCATTATTAGATATTGAATAATCAGTAGGTCCCGAATAGTAAGTACTGAAATTCAAACTCAAAATAAGGCTCGGGTTCAAGGGGTTCAACTGTATCATGATTAAATATTAAAATACCTGTAGTTCTTGCTGCTTTGTGACCCATTATGAATGAAGATCAGTTACTCACACAAAGCCCAGTTGTCTGCAGACTACGCCAGCATTGATATCATTCCAGCCATCGTCACACACACTGCCCCACTGGCCGTTAATGAAGACTTCAACTCTGCCCTCTTTTCGACTTTCTCCAGCCACTAGACGCACCAGAGGACCTACATATGTGGTGGAAGAAATACAATATTGGTGAACAGTTTTGATTATTCTGACAAAATTCCATCCAGAAAACTTTTTTTACAACGAAAACAGGATGAAGGCAGTGCTTAAATTAAGCATACACTTCACTACAATTCAGAAAAGAGCAAAGAGATGAGTGTCAGAGGAATTACAGACTTACTAGACACTTATTAATACATAATTCTATTAATATAGACTTATTATGTCTAAATTACGAGACATATTAAATGATATGCTACCAGAGACTGGTGGAACTGCAGGTATGTCATTAGTGTCGACCACTCTCTCACAGCGTATTCCCACATCCTCACTGTGGGAGCAGTCGTGACGCCCCCACTCTGCATGCTCGCACTCCAGCAGGGAGCTCTCATGCCCCTCACATTTCACTTCATCCAGCAGGATCATCCCCGTTCCCTCCTCGTAGGCACCATTTGGAGCCACCTCAGCACGCCCTCTGCTGGACAAATAACTCCATTATTAGTCCTCTTAGTTTAATCCAAAACAGAACTTGGGATTTATTTTAGCATCAATATGAAGATCCTACATTTATTTGCCTCTGATCTACAATATGAATCCTATATTCAATGGCAAAAGAAGCTGTAAAAAATGGGTTCATCAACACAGTACATGCAGTCCTTCCATTTGATTAAAGGGTTCACTGCATTTAAGACAAAACCTTTGTAATGGTAATTGCACTAGCTAAATGGTTCTATCAACAACAATAGTACTATTGATACTAACCCTAACCCAAACTCAAACCCTAACTCTAACCCTAACCCTAACCCTATAAACAATCCCTTTTGTTTACAGTGCAGTACTATTAAAAAAATGGTGCAACAAGTGATTCTTTGACCAATGCCATATGAAAACCAATGGTATCATGAAGAACAGAAATTTGTGAGTTGAAGAACCTTTAAATCAGGGTTTCCCCACCTGTGGGCCAGAGACAACTAATGGGCCACAAAGCACCTTCTAGTGGTCCTCAGGCCCATCCACAGAGAGAGGCAGTAGTCCATAGTAGGCTGTTATTAGTACTTTAAGTAATATATTGTGCTCAAATTAAAAACATTATTTAAACATGAATAATAATAATAACAATAATAATAATAATAATAATAATAATAATAATAATAATAATAATAATAATAATAATAATAACAAAAATACCATATTGCAGAATACCACAAGGCAAATTAAACACATTTTGCTACTGGATATGGTGTTTGTGAGGGCTGTGTTCATGAAGACTTGATCTTTTTTTAGCTCCTGTTCAGGCCCTAATTCTCACGTTATCACTATGAGAGAAATAAAATGGCAAAAACTCTTTTACATAAAAGGCTGTGTTTGTTTTCTTGTGGGCTGTTATACTTTGTAGTTATACACAGGTTGGACCTGAAATGGAAAAGGTTGAGAACCCCTGTTTTAATTGGTAAAAAAACCTTTACAACAGCTGATGGTTCTTTAGCTCTTTAAAAGTCTCTTCAGACTTGAAACCTGTGGTGCTACCATGTGCTACCATGGCACCACTCAATGAGCCATTTCTAGCATCTTAATTTTAATGGTGTATGACTAATGGTGTATGATTTTTAACCCTTTTAACTGCAGTCTAATTATATTACCTAAAAATGTAATTACCTTAATATGGCCTGAGTGTTCACTGTCATAGGCAACATGCTCATATGGACACCTAAAATACTTTAAACTTCAGATTATTAAAATGCACAGTGGTAAAACCCCTAGTCTGGCCTACCAGCTGAACGCATACATTATATATCCAGCCCACTGCTGAAAAGATGTGCAAATGTGCACACACACAGCTTGTCTAGTCTCTCACGTGTCCCCTGAGCAGATAAACATGAAACTATTGGCACCCTGCCTAATGCATGCAGGTCAGAAGAATCATGTATACCTGTAGCCAAGTTGCCGACACACAACTTGAGCATGACGCTCAGTCCAGTTGTCATCACACACTGTGCCCCACTCTCCAGAGTGATAGATTTCTAGGCGTCCCTCCCAGGGTCCATCTGCTCCCACCAGACGCAGCACACCATCTGTATGCAGAGATTGATCCCTCTCGTTTATTACAGTGCTCTTTATTTGGCTGTGAGTCAGGCAAATGCATAAAGGTATCCTTCTTAATCTAACATTTTCATTGCAGGCATATAGAAATATGTCAATGTGTAATCTGTGTATGTATTTCTATTGTACAGTTGATCCGAATCCTACTGTTCTGAACCACTTGTGCTGTACAGTTTCAGTGTTTTTTACTGTCCCAGTCACAAAATAATCTCTAAAATGGCATCTTTACAAGAAAATAAACCTGGGTTCGATCCCCGGGTGGGAAATTTCTGTGTAGAGTTTGTATGTTCTCCCCGTGTTCTCCCCGACATGTGCGGTAGGTGAATTGGTGACTCTAAAGTGGCCCTTAGTGTGTGAGCCCTACGATGGACTAGCACCCTATCTAGGGTTGTTTCCTGCCCTTGTGCTCAGAGTTGCCGGCTGGGCACCGGCTCTCCCGTGACCCTTTTCAGGAATAAGCAGTATAGAAAATGGATGGATGGTCAAGAAAATAAAAAAGGTCTTTTGAATGTAACACTTGGAACACTTGTATTTGTCCACTCATTGTGAAATTGAAACAAATTTCAAAACACCTACCAAATTCTAAATTTCCATATGTCAAAAAAAGAGAAAATGTCATACAGTCATAACATTATGACCACCTGTTGCCTTCTTTGAACAGGGTGTTCATTAATGGTCAGGACCGCACAGAACCAACACACAAGGTATTATTTGGGTGGTAGATCATTCTCAGCACTGCAGTGACACTGACACAGAGGTGGTGTGTTAGTGTGTATTGTGCTGGTATAAGTCGATGAAAAGTTAAAAACGTAAACCCTATGTTTATTATTCAGTTACTAATTCTCATGCAGAAACTATTGTGAATTTTGGTAATTGTTTGATATAGCATGTTTTTTGGAGTCCCACAGGGATCTATTTTGGAGCGTATGACGTTATTTATGACAGTACTGTAGCTATTACAGTGAAAAAGTCCTTACATGCAGAGTCGTAGATGGGGACCCTATAATGGGATTGTATTTCTAGTCAGACCATTGTATTAATTTTCATGGCATTTTTACTCAGTATGTAAACAGTTGTGTTGTATACATCAAACATTTTATACAAAAAAAAATACAAAATACAAAAAAAATACATTTAATTTGTGTAAAGAGGTTTTATTACAGTGAATAGAATTTGCTATTTGACAGTACACTCAGCACATGAACATATTTGTGATGTGTTTGTTCTGTTCACCTGTGTATGGGTTGCAGGACACTCCAGCGTCCTCCCTGTGGTCACAGTTGTGCTGCCCCCAGGGCATGTGAAGACACTCCTCCAAAGAAAGCTCATTTCCGGTGCACTGTATCCCGTCCAGCAGGATGGGCCCAGAGCCCTGGCCAAAATGAGACCATGTCCATGCTTTGGGCACACCACTGAAAACACCATTACATACACACACACACACACACGCACAGAGAGAGAGAGAGAGAGAGAGAGAGAGAGAGAGAGAGAGAGAGAGAGAGAGAGATACAATGATATATGGCACATTTAACCCTCAATAGATGAAACACTAAATTGGGACATTAGGAAGTCTGCATTTGTTCACTTTCAATTGTGAAAATGAGTCAAATAAAGACACACATTAACTACTAAAATCAATGTTTTGTCATTCAAATTACAGTGATCATAACATTAGGGCCATCTCCTTTTTTCTCTTTTTTCAGCTGCTTGTCTATAATTACAGAATGTAATCTACCTATTTCTCCACAAACTTCATTAACCTCCTTTCACCCTTTCATAAGACCACCACAGAGCAGGGATTATGTGAGTAGTGGGTCATTCTCAGCACTGCAGGGACACTGACATGATAGTGTGTGTATCTGGTATGAGTGGAGGAGGCTAACAAGTATGAAGAGAAACATATGGACTGCAGTCTGTAATTATAGAACTACAAAAAGCTCCTGCATGGTAAGAAGAGCTGATAAAATGGACAATGAGTGTAGAAACAATGTTACGGATGATTAGTGTACATGCTAGATGCTATAAGAAAACCTTGCTCTGAAAATGGGTGAGACTAGAAGGGCAGGAAAACGAGGAGGTTCACTTTCTCTGTCCATCTGCACGTTCATTTAACATAACACAAGCCCCAACCCATGAATCATTCATGTACTCATCCTCCTCCACTTCATCTATATTGATAAAGTTCTCTCAACCTTAATATGTGTGTGTGTGTGTGTGTGGGTGGGTGTGTGAGTGTGTGTTCTTGTCCACATTTCTCCTGTGGTACATCTAAAAAGCATTGGCAATTCTTTTTATCAAGATCATGAATTCCTTAACCATACAGTAGATGTTCACAGATGCTCATATCACAAGGCCTATTTTTAGGTATCTCCATGTCCAACAGTGTAAAATGCATCATGGTATTGTATTATAGGAGTGAGAAATACTAATGTGCTGCTGTCAGTGGATCCAATGTGATTAAAGGGTTAATGAAAATATAAATTTTTAAATGTAATATTTAAATGATTCATAAACATAATTCTCATGCCCATGTCAGTGGGGGTTCAAAAAGATTAGTACATGCACTCCTTGAATTATTTAACAGCTAATGGAACAGTTGAATGCTCAAAAATAATAGTAATATATAGCATTAAATTAGACATCTACCTCCACATGTAAAAATAATGCTTCTTACCCAAGTCCCAGCTGTCTGCAGACCACCTCAGCATCAATATCATCCCACTGATCATCACAGATAGTGCCCCATTTGCCATTATGATACACTTCCACCCGTCCCTCAAATTCTTCCAGGCCTCCCACTAGCCTCAAGGGGGAGCCATTGCCTAAAAGAGAGACCCAGCACACAAATCCTTATCAATAAAAAAAGATCACTGCATGATTTACTAAATACAAATGTAAATATAAATCAGTGCATGGTTTTTTGTATACAGCCTGGTTATCTAGGCAGTAGACACCTGGTTAAACTGGACAGCAAAGATGCAAGGGTCATAGATTCATGGCTTCATTCATTATAACATGCTATTAGGAGTCCTCTAAACTGAATGTTTGCATGTTGGGGTGCAAATGATGACTCTCGGAAAAGGCCTCAGACCTCTCTGGTTTCTTTCTGCCGCCTAATGTTTCTGTGAAACATTCCAAGCTCTCTCTAAATATATCCGCTTGTGTTTCCAAATGCCTCTGCCTCTACAAACACGCACACAGACATGTGTCTGACACTCTGTCACCAGTCTGAAATACAGTGACATGTGTGGCTGGAGATAATATGTGTCTATGATGTTTGGTCATACTGTTTCCAATCTGACATATTTAACCCTTAATCTACTAAAAGTCTGACAAAACTGCGCAAAGAATCCAGGACCAGAGATGCCTGTGTTAAACACTGGAAACGCTCTTCCAAAATTGAGAAATGTATTACACACAAAGGGGATGAAGAGGTCAGAATTAGCAATGTTTCTACCAGACGGGTATGTAAACACTGTTCATCTGTATAATGCCCTGAACCTTTTGAGTGTCATAAAGAAATCAAGAGATCAAGAAATCAAATATCTCTCTTAGAGAACTCAATAAAGCAATGCTGAGGGTGAACCATCTTCAGAGAAATATGGAATACCACTCAGATGCAGTTAATAATGTTAACCTTTAACACAGGTATTGACTAATACACTCTTGGGAGCTCATTCCAAAGAACTATTGGACAGAGCTCTTTAAAGCTATTCCCTTCACATGTATTCCTGCTACCACTTTTACTAATATCATTATCAAGTCCTAATAAATAAAGCTGCCTCACCTTCTGGTGCTGCACACACCACTCCTGCTTCATTTCCATGGTTACAGTCTCCAGAGACAAACTTCCTGCTTTTGCACTCTAGTAGAGAGTTCTCATTGCCACGGCAGCCAAGCCGTTCATAATGAAAGAGTCCAGAGCCTGGTCCAAAGTAGGAGTGCTGGAGGGCAGTGCCGATTTCCCTGTACAACAACAGACATGTTAACTCACATGTCATGGAATCCTCGTCCTTGCTCCTTCCACTGACTGACATTTGTCATTAGACTCACCTCTGTTTTGTTATAGCTGTATTTGTAAAGTACACATTGTTCAAAAGATCCCAGCAAGAGACCATAACTCTCTAAAAATGAATACATCTTTAATGCAATCAATACATCTTGCCTTAGGTCTTGCCTCCCCTTGAAACATGCATGGGATTTAAAACTTACTATGGTGCATTAGTGTCTGGATGGGTGGGTATACTGGAGTTTGTGTGTGAACACACCATATTTTCCCATACAATCTGGGTTAATATCTATATAAAGAATAAGATAATACAATGGTTCTAAGAACTGTTTTGTTGGATTATAACATCCTCTAATGCATTAAATTCTTCCCTATTCGAATGGCTCGTGTTACCTAATTGCTGGCATTATCATTGACTACTGTGTAGGACAACAGGAAGAAAGAAAATCAGACAACATCACAATATACACTGATTAACCATTATGACCACCTCCTTGATTCTACATTCATTTTCCATTTTATCAGCTCCTCTTACAATACAGGAGCACTTCATAGTTCTAGAATTACAGACGGTCATACATCTGTTTCTTTGTATACTCTCTTAGCTTCCTTTCACCCTGATCTTTGATGCTCAGGACCCTGCAGGACCACCACAGAGCAGTTATTGTGTGGGTGGTGGGTCATTATCAGCATTGCAGTGACACTCTCAGACAATTTTTCCACTATTTCTGTTTGTCATTTCCTCATGAAATGTTAACACAATGTAAAGGGCAAATACCCAAGCCCAAGCTGTCTGCAAATGACACTTGCGTCTCGGTCAGTCAGGTGCGTGTCACACACTGTTCCCCACTGTCCATTCAGATAAACCTCCAGTCGACCACTCTTGTTCAACTGGCCTCCCATAAGCCTGGCCGCACCTGGACAGAATCAGTTAAACAAATATTTTGACAATTCAATTAGCATTTAGTGTTTCTCTGATGACATCTGAACAAAAACCAAGAGATGCAGTGAACATAGAGACCTCTATCATTACTGCTGCAGAGTCGTGAAGGAGAGTGTATGGAAGGATATATATATATATATATATACAAACAAATGCATATACTTCTCCTCTGAGCCTTTAACAGTGAAAAATGTTATTACTCTGAAAAGAGGAGGTAGACTAAAGCAGACAGGGATAATCACTGCAAACACAGAAGAAGCAAACAGTTTTCAACACCAGCACTGCCCTGGGCGGCAAATACAGGAACGTGATGACAGATCGGCATAAAGGAACTACTAGGTAAAGGTAATTGACTAATGGATAGTTCTTCCCAAATGATGACAGAATCACACACACACACACACACACACACACACACACACACACACACACACACACACACACAACACACACACAGACACACCACACACACACACACACACACACACACACACACACACACACACACACCAAGCACAAAAGCCCAACAGATGGGTAGAATCAAAGGGAATATCATCCCATGGTAGAGAGACAGATACAATAAAATGAGAGGACAGACAGTGTCTTTGACTGCCTTACTGAAAGTAAAATGCTTGTTTGCTTAAAGTCTCCCAAAAAGAGTGGCACTTTGGAGTTAGGCTAATGTTATAAAATATAATTGTCAGACTGGTTCTAATTAAAACAGTGAAAACAAAACACCAATAATCCAAAGTAAGATATTATATCATATATATTTAATCTAACCTATTTTATTCTATTCTATTATTATTTCCCATTGTTGGTTTGATAGTTCAGGTTAGTAAGGGTCTGACAGGTGATGTTAGACTGGATTTGTTTACTGAGGTTACACTGGGTTTGACGAAAGATGGTAGACTGGGTTTAATGGCTGATGTTAGACTAGGTTTTATAGCATCTGATGTTAGACTGAATTTAATTGTTGATGTTAGACTGGGTTTTTTGGAGGTTAGAATGGATTTTATAGCTGATATTAGACTGGGTTTCGTGGCATAGGTTAGACTAGGATGGATGACAGGTATCAGACTTGGTTTGATAGATGAGTATAGACTGGGTGTAACAGCTAACATTGGTTTAGGCTGATTTAAGATAAGGTTTGATAGCTGAGGTTATAGTTGGTCTCATATCCAATATTATACTGGGTTTGATAGCTGATATTAGACTGGGTTCAGGCTCAAATGGCTTTTATGGAGGTTAGACAGGGTTTTATTAGTTGGATTAGATGAGATTAAACTGTTTGATGGTGGATGTTAGATTCGATTTGATATCCTCAAATCAGGCTCTCAAAGGGTAAGAATAAAATTGAATTCTCTGTGAGACAGTCTATAACACAGAGACCCTCACCTTGGTGACAATCGCAGTAGGCCCATCCAATGGCTCCCGAGCGCTGTCTGAAGAAGCACCAGGGGTTTGCCTCTCGGTCAGGGTTTCTGCAGTAGCTGTGATCACCGAGCCCTCTGTCTGGATACTGCTGCATATAGTCTGGGAATTCAGTCCATTTTAAACAGGGAAATCCTGAGTCTGTTTGTGACAAGGAGCCATTATAATAGCCCAGCTCTCTGAAGCCCACAGAGCAGGACAGAGGGCCTGGGGGAAAAAAAAAACAGGCACATGAAATTGACAAATGAGGGCAAGCAAATGTTTTCACAGAAGTGTTTTTCACATTTCACATTTGATGCACTTTCACTTTAGTCTCAGCAGAAAGATGTATAACAGGACCATTATGTGTAACGTGAAATATATCAGGTGTCTCATGAATAATATGTAGATTAAAGGCAGCATTTTTGCTGTACTGGAGGTGCAGCAGGAGGAGGTCTTATTAGCTTTCTCCTTTCTCTCTGGCTGCCTCTCACTTTGTGCTTTTGCTCTAACTCTGTTTGAGTGTAGCGGGTCAGGACCTTGTTCTGCTCAGTCATGCTAATGACTGCAGCGCTGCGGCAAAATTGGTTTAGAGCATCTGCTCTGTTGAGTCACACAACAAAAGTGTCAACCAAACACGGATCCCACAGCTCAGGGTTTATTCCTGTATTGAGAATTACAGTGTTACCGTAAATGAAACTGGAGAAGTGAATATACAAATATACAATATACAATTGCTGAAAACTTCAACATGGTTGCAGGAGCAGCTAATTACTCTGGCTTTAGGTAAATCCAACGGAACACTCTCCCATAAAACTAATGTGGAGCAGGCAGCCAGTAACAGTAATGACGACAATCCTCATCCTTAAGCCAGGCTTTGGGGCAACAGCACTTTATGCAGCATTTGGGTCCTATCAGCTGCATTCCTGGCAGCTTTTTATTGAGGGCAGAATCTGGTTGTGCTCAATATGTGCTGCACATCTGAAGTTTATTACTCTCCTTCAAACCTGAGTGGGTTTGAGAAGTGAGCAGGCCCTCCAGCAAGGCTAAGGAGAGCAGGAGACCGCTAGTAAAATGACTGATCTGTATCCGGATAACAGAAGCAAAGCTTTTAAAAACAGCTGTGCTGATAAAAAATGTGAGGATGACTGCCAGTAGCATGGACCAGTCATTAAATGTTCATGTGTAAAGAGCCAAGACTATATTTTAACAAGCTAAAAAAAAAGTAATTCATTCAATTTATTTGGTTTATAGTGCTGCGTTTCCTAAGTACATGAGTGGACACTGTTTCACAAGACAGGTTACCATTCAAATGATTGTATTTTCTTTCCTTTATCTGTCACCAATGCATACTGACTTGTACTCAAGCAACAAAAAACCCATTTGTAACCTATCTTTGGCATCTATTTATGTTTTACTCAATGTCATCAATGACACCAGGCATTCCTAGACATGTGACACCTGACAGCAAACAATTGATCTTGACACTGACCACAGTGCCTTCATAAATGCTGGTCATCTTCACAAAGACAAAAGTCAGAGTGTTCACAGACAAGCTGCTATTCTGAGTGATTCAATAACAGTCTGGCACAAAACCAATGCAGCCATGCAATTGTTTGTTTCCTTTAAGATGCAATTATTTGGCAGAATTGCTCTAAGCTTTGTTTTCAGATGTATTATTATTTTTGCTTGCATACATCCTTCTCTCCAGCCTTGGCTACTGACTACCTGACTCTAGCTTGAGTCTAGTTTCCCTCTTGCAGTGTTGCAGAAAAATGTCCCAACAGAATGATGCTGTCACCATCATGTTTGACTGTAGGGATGATATTAACAACGTGATGCCATGTGCTTGGTTTCCTCCAGACACACAGTTGACATTGTTGCAAAATGTCCAGTCTTCTTTTCATAAGATCATAGGATTTTACTTCTCATGGTCTGAAAGTCATTCCGGGACCTTTTGGCAAACTCCCAGGGACCTGTCGTGTGGAATGGCTTCTGTCTAACCACTCTACCATAAAGGCCTGATTGGAGTGGGTTGAAGTGCTGCATTGATGGCTGTCCTTCTGCAAGGCTCACCTGTCCCCAAAAAGGAACTCTGGATCACATTCATAGCGAGTTCTTTGTTACCAATCTCAAAGTCTTTCATCTCTGATTGCTCAGTTCACTGGGAGGCCAGATCTATGGAGATTGTTGGTAGTTCTGAACTTTTTCCTTTTAACAATGATGGAAGTTACTGTGCTCTCTGTGATTTTGATGCTGCAGAAATGTTTGTGTATTCTTCCCCAGATGTGTGATTTGAAGCAATCCTGGCTTACAGGTCTGTGGATGATAATCTAAACCTCATGGCTTGCTTTTCTCACTGACATACCATAAGCTCTGAGGTGCATGCCCTTTTGTAATTATGGCCAGTGAATTCAATTAGGCAGGTGGTCTCAAGTTGGAAGTAGTCAAGTTGTATAAGCAACTCAATGACCATTGATAGATGTAGAAGTGTGATACCAAAGGGTCTGAGTGTTTTATAACATTTAAATTGGGCATTTCAGTCCATTAGTGTTACATTTCCAAAACACTCCCCTTGAAAAAAAGGGTCTGAATATATTCTGTAGATTCACATACTAAGAACGAATGCATCCAAGTATCCAGGCTACTCATTGTTTTGTGTGCTGAGTTGATTATGAGCAACAGACAGGCCCAGCTATCCATAACTCACATAACCTGAAGCAGTTACATCCGTGCCCAGTATTAAGTTTCACTATTCCTGACTGCCAGAAGTGGGAGTGGATGATGAGTGCCAACCAAGGTCATGAGCAATCGACACACACACGTCCCTCGGCCAACCCTGGCAGAAGAAAACACGGAAGTGAAGCAGGATCAATCAAAGAACAGAATGCACTAACCTCTCTCTAACTGCCAAGGCCAGGTGCTAAACCCTGGGAGACTTACAGAGTGAATGTGTGCTAGTGTATGTGTGTGAGTTTAGGCAGCAGTGGGGGTAATGAGCTTTGAGAACCGTTCTCCTTCTCTCTGAGTATTACAGACTATGAAGCTTTTATGGTAATGTGAGAACAGCTTTCACACGTTTGAGCATGTGCTCACTAATCTGCACCTATCCAACACTGAATCCAGCCCTGTCTGTGCCTGCTAAGATCACTTTGACATGGGCTTAGTGAGCTGAGGTGGAGGGAAGAGTTTATGATTGATGGTTAGTGAGGGAAGACACTGTGTCTGTGCTAATAGTGAAGACACCGTTCACAAGTTTGAAGCACTTATTCTGCCTACATTAACATGACATTAATGCACTAGCCTTGAGCCATGGCTATGAGCACATACAGTATGTTGACATTCTTGGAGAAACGTTCTTGTTATTAAATTAGAACTGGGCAATGTGGACAAAAAAATCATATACTGATCTATTTTAGCTAAATGGCAGTATACGGCATAGGATTCAATGTGAAAAAATTAGTACACACCGTGAAATCAATTGTCTTTTTTTCTATTTTTAAACATACTGAAATTTGATCTTTGGTTATTACAGCACAAGTAGGGGCAGAGGGGAGCAGAGTAGAGGAGGAGCTAAGAGCAGAACATTATTTAAAAGTTTTAAAACTTGACATAAAAGGTATCACCTCAGTCCATACCCTGTCCATATTCTGCTCTATTTACATATATAGATAAATATATAATGTCCAGCCCGATATTCAGTTAATAATAGGAATGAACAAATTATTGTGAATTGTGGAGTGCCACAGGGATCTGTTTTAGGGCCTGTGAAATTGATGTTAAAATGACAATAATGTAGCTACAAGAATGAAGTGTGGTCTTACACACAGGGTCTACAGGCTTCATCAAATGACACAATAAAGTCAAACTCTTAAAAAAAGTCAAAGAAACTAATATTTTAAGCAAAATGGAGATATTAGTTGCAGCAGAAACTCCTTCATGTTTATCAGCAAAAATATAATACATGTACAGCATATCTCCAATCCACAACTATCTAGTGAACTCTGAATCAAATCACAATAGACTTTTACTCTACACAGAAACTAGTTGCATTACTACATATGCATCACAGCTTCTCTTGCATTTAAATTCAAAAATTGCATTTCACACCCGAAAAAAGCCTCCCTAAATAATGATGAAGCTTGTTTGTTATATTGAACTGATATTTGAATCTTTGAGTCTTACTGTCACACGATCACAGAGATTAAAAATATAAAATGGCTCAAATGCTATATATGGACTGGAAACTACAGCGAGCAAATTTTGAAAAACGTGTTGAGGTGTCTGAAATACCTTGCATACTTGGTTCAGTGCCAGATTAATACTTAAGTAATCCATAAGCTTTTCTTGCACATGTCCAGTTATACCAATGCTCGGGTTCCTAGCGTAAAGTCAGCCCCTTACACAACCTATAGCAACATGCAGCAATCTGCTGAAGCAGTATCCGGGCAAGATTCCAATCATAATTTTCAGGGCATTACAATAATAGACTCTGATAAAGAGCATGGCCCCGTGGGACTGCAGCCAGTGTAGAAGACTTATGTGTCAAGGACATAATCTATGAAAAAAAGTTTGTAAAGTTTTTTTGTCATCCTGAAAATCCTTATTTCTCCAAAACAGAAATTTTATAGAAGAAGGAAAGAACATTCTTTAATTTGCATGGTAACATAATGAGTCATTCAGACCTATGTCTATTAGTGAAGGCACAATAGTACTTGTTGCCAGCCTGATAGCAAAATCAATACTTCAACAATTACAACAGCCTTGACAAAATCAATATGAACAACAAACAAAATAAAACTTTAAAGCTTTTAAGATTTTGTCTTTATCCTTTATGTTTTGTTATGTGTTGATCATCTTATTTTTGATTTCTGTAAAGCTGCTTTGTGACATCAGTTGTAAATTTGAATTGGTTTCATTTAAATTGAGATAATTTTACCTGAAGGTAAGGGTTCCATGCTCAAACTACTTAAACAGTCATGGAAAAAAATACACAGCTAACCACACAGTTGACAACAGGGCAACAGTGTGAGTGTGTGCTGTTTCCACATTTGTTCCAAAAATGGATCGTATTCATTCTTTTTTTCATTCCTTTTTTCATTCCTATATCTGATCCATGTTCTGCTGATACTGATCTGATACCCCTACCCATGGATAATTGTATGCCATTGCTAAGATAAATCATATAAACACCCATACAATGTAAATGGCAGCTGATGTTCAAACAACATTAAAAACAACTGTTGTGATATGGTACTCATGATTAAAAACCCAATTCAAAATGAGTTTACAGTTGGAGACGTTCTGAGGAATTTGGCCCTGTCTGAGCCAGGAGTGGAGGGTGTGGACAGGGTGGGAATGCTAGAGAGAAGATCAGCATTTAGTGCTAATAAAACTAGTTGAAAGGCCTGCTCAGGCTTGCAGTGAAGGGAAGTGCTAAAGGTCATAGGATATATATGTATCATGGAGAGAAATGTAAAATCTGTACCATTTCCAATCCTGCTACTTCTATGGCTGAGCCTGTCAGTGACACAGCTGAGGATTCCCCATTTTCTCCCTCGCTGATAAATGTTCATGTTTAGGTCATATTACAAGCACAGTAGAGCATTGTGTTTTGCTCTACGCCGAGCTCAAGTGTCTCATTAGATTTGCTGCAGGGAACAGTCTGCTGAAACACCTTGGAGTTGGCAGCTCTTCATCCTTTGCAGTAGGTTTACTCTAACTGTAAGTGAGGGCATGGTGGTTTTGGCATTGGATGAGATGCATCCGACAGTGGAAACTACATTTGCTGCAGTGACATTTTCCACAATCAGAATTGGTCATGGCACATCGCTAGTACATGCCTCATTTGTTTAAACAGAAGTTTATTTTTTGCTGCATAATTATTCCTAAGAAATATTCAAATGTTCTGCCAGAACATCTGGGTAGCTTTAAATGCTAGAAACATATGTCAGAAATAATGAGAGAATGTAGCTCAGGCTTTACAAGCAAGCAAGAGAAACACATAAATACCTGAACTCTGCACAGTGTTCAAATGGCCATCTTGTTGTGTAACCTTTAAAATAAAAAAGTCAATTCAAATCACAGTCACAATAACACAATAACACAGCTGTGAAGTTGAATGGAAATCTTCAGTGCAAAATCAAATCCCTTGCAATGAGCAAATATACAAAAAAAAATTAACATGCATGTTGACCCACTGTGCTGTACACAGGGGAATTTGTCCTATGTATTTAACCCATCCACACAGTGAAATGTGCACATACACTAGTGAATTCACACACTAGGGGGCAGTGAGCACACACGCCCAGAGCAGAAAGCAGCCCTATCCACAGCGCCAAGTGCTTTGCATAATCATAAAACAGTTGCACCCAAAAGGAATCAATCAACAACAATGAATTATTGCTGTACTTGACTGATTATATAAGGTTGTCCTGTTGCACATTCTTTCCATACTGACTTGTGCTGTTGTGTTGGTAGCATTATTGTTAGCAAAGTATCAGAGTATCAGAGGACAGCCAATTCTATAGCAATTCTAAAGCAGATGGAAGAGTTCAAGAGGGGTGACACGGTATGGCTCTGGGAAGCAAGATGGTTTTATCCATGTATTGCATGGCATACAGGTTGTGTTTTGGAGTAGAAGGCACAAACCAGTGACATGAAGGACCTGGAAGACCTACATCAACCATGGAATGGGAGAACTGATGGATGCCCTGCAAGTCATCCTGTTAGTACCAGCACCATTGCCAGATGGCTGCATGATGAAGAAATACATGAATGCAGACCATTGCAATGACTGTCCTTATGATGAGTCACACTTTTTTTTGGTAGAGACAACCAATGAATCTGTGTATGTGCTATTCCAACAGCCACATTGCCAGACCTATCCCCGATTGAAAATGTGTGGGATGATATTCGATGCACTCCATTCTGCTTTGCAGGAACTGAGTGAGAATATTCAAGATACATGGGATGGATTATCACAGGACACCATTAGGAACCTCTACAACTACATATACCCGATGACAAGAGATATTACTAAGAGATATTACTTCTTTATGTGTAGCTCGATAAATATTGACAATATCAGTCTTTTCACTATTTATTTTTACTGATAACCTTTATTTACCTTCTGAATAGCATTGCAATCCCACACTTCCTTCTGGGTGCAACTATTTTTGACAGAGCGAATGAGTGTATACGCAATAAAATACAGAATATACACATTCATTACATTATTACATTTGCTCTTACTCTTATTATACACTCATTATAAAAGTGATAAAATATACAGACGTAGCTGACATATTGACATTTACATATAGGCACATCCAAAGAGGGACACTATAGTAAAAAGGGATATATTACAGGATAAGGAGTACTATATTACAGGAAAGAGGTATTAAATTATAGGATATGAGATATTATATGAGAAGATAAAAGCGATAATATATTAAGGGGTAAAAGGGATATTATATTACAGCATGATCAGATATAATATTGTTACGTTCCAAAATATCCAAGCTTTAGATAGAAGACACACAAGACATAATTTATGTACAATATGTGTCCAAATGTCTGTGGAAAACCCTTCTAATGAATGCACTGAACCTTAATTTTACTTTATGTTGCACCCACTGCTGACACAGATGTGTAACATCTTGTCTAATCTCTATACAGAAGTACTGCCAATAGAATAGCATCCTCTGGAGCAGTTTAAAATGAACCTATTAGCACTGTACAAAAATGCAAGGCATGGGCTAGTGGGGTATAAAGCCCCCCAGCATTGAGCTGTAGAACAGTGGAACTGTGCTTTCTGGAATGATGGTGCTCCATCCAGTACTTCTGCGATGAGCTGCAAAGTTGGGCATGAGATGGGGTGGTGAGCATCGTTCATCTGGATCTCACTAATGTTTTTGTCAAGGAATACCATCAAATTCTCACAGCAATGTTCCAAAATCTAGTACAAAGCTTACCTTGGACAGAAAGGTTTATTCAAATCTTTTTTATTACCCTTAATTTCAAAAGGAACAATAAATGAGCAGGTGTCTCAATACTTTTGTGCATATAGTGTATATGCAGGTAAATATTATAATATATTACATTACAAGATAAGACTTGCTCATGTTTCAGAGCACAGTGATGTGAAGCTTGACAGTATTCAACGTTGATCGACTTTTACTCAAGCTTTAATCACAGTCACGATCACAAAAGGCCCCTATCTGTCATTAAATATTACTACACGGTGTATAGGGCAAATACAGTATATACAGTTAACCATAAACACCTAGATTATAGCTCAGCTGCTGCACAAAGATTAAACCAAGATTAAAGCAAAAGCTGGTGTGAGTGAGTTATGGTGTAAGCTATTTAAGTGAGGTATGATTCAGGCAGTGCCACAGTGGAAGAGCTATTAACTATTTGTGTTAGGTATGACTCCTTTTCAGCAGTGATAATCCTGCTTTATGGCAGGAAAATCGCAAAAATAGAATAGTGGTTATGTTTTTAAACAATTAAGAGGACGGCGTGCCCTGATTTATGGACCAGTTCAAATGACTTTTGAATATGACATTAACTGTATACTTTTAATGGCATTATGACTAAAGCAACAACAATAATAATTGTTTTAATAATAATAATAATAATAATAATAATAATAATAATAACAGCAACAACAACAATAATAATAATAATAATAATAATGTTATAATCATAACAGCAGCAGCAGCAACAACAACAACAACAACAATAATAATAATAACAGCAACAACAACAACAACAATAATAATAATAATAATAATAATAATAATAATAATGTTATAATCATAACAGCAACAACAACAATAATAATAATAATAATAATAATAATAATAATAATAATACTTTCACAGAGGACCATGTTGATTAATCTTCACTATAGTATGCGTGTCAGGGTAAATGATGCTAATTCATGGAGAAATAGAGGTCAGAATCCTTCAGCACAGCAGAGTTTAATATTAGCATAATAATTACATTACAGACTGATCCAGTCCAATCACATACAGTACATTATTGGACAGTATTAGTGAAAAAGTTAATACTGAAATCATCCAATTCCTCTCTGTATCAAAGCTTTAGTGTTTAAAAACTGAAGCTCTATATGTGCATTATGAGTATTTAACTCCATCCCATAATAACAACAACAACAACAACTCAGCATTACTGATTTATCATCAAATAAATTATACAAATTATACATTTATATATAAAGAAACAATCTCCCTTTCTTTTTTAAACCTGCAGGTCTTCACTGAGGACATTGAGGATCTACTCACCTGTCCCACAACATGAAGCAGAAGAGAGCAGAGAGAGAGAGAGAGGGTTAGTCCGGGGGTCCGGCTGCTCATCCTGTCAGCGACCGCGCTCACAGCTCTCCCCCATAACTCTGCTCTCCACTCTACCTACTGACCACACACACACACACACACACACACACACACACACACAGAGAGAGAGAGAGAGAGAGAGAGAGAGAGAGAGAGAGAGAGAGAGAGCACAGAGAGAGAAAGAGAGAAAGAGAGAGGGGGAGAGAGAGAGCACAGAGAGAGAAAGAGAGAGAGAGAGAGAGAGAGAGAGAGAGAGACTCTCACGTCAGGAAGTAAAGGAGTAACAGAGCGGAGGAAGAACGAGGAGGAGGCAACAGAGCCGCCAGTGAAGAAGTGAAGAGCAGCAGTTACTGAAACACTGGTTTCATTAGAGGCGGTGGGAGGAACCCACTCTGAGACTCACACACCTCAGTATGAGTTCTCCCATTCTGAGCTTTAAACATCATGTCCATTTCATTCTGAGCTTTAAACATCATGTCCATTTCATTCTGAGCTTTAAACATAATGTTGGTAAAACCTATTCAATACAAAGTCTCGATTGGGATTCTGATGACGTTTGTTATTTGTCATCTTGATTATAAAGATCCTGAGCTGTCCCGGCTTTGAATGTATTGTTTAAAACTTTAAAGAATGTTTTAATACAGTCTAAATGTGTCTACAGTCTGGGGTCTCATTTGGAATTTGGGTTTGAGTTGTTGCGATATGGAATGTTAAACGCAGAGTTGGTCCCATTTGGAACCTTGATTACAGACTTCTTGTGAAGTTTGAATGGAGAGTCAGCTCTGTCTGGAATCTTCATTACAGAGATGGTCCTGTTTTGAGTTCTTCCCATTCTGAATTTTGAATAGTTTATCAAATTTGAATACAATGAAAACTTCAAATGGTACCAAAAATGTTTCAGACTTCCAAATGGAACCATCTGCCAGCTGCATGTTCCTTCCCACTACCTATAAACGAAACCAGTGTGATCCCATTAAGTGGTCGTCTCTTCATTTATTTTAACTCCTTGTGGTATTTAGATTGCATTCCATTTTGTGCTGTTTTGCTCCAATCTGCTTCTAATTATATAACACCAAGCTGACCCATTTGGAACTTTGAAAACAGTGTATAAACAGTGAAAAAATTTATTTTTAATACAATATTGATCCCATTTGGGATGTTGAAAGTTAGTGTGGATCTTGTTTGATTTAGGAATACAGAGTTGCTTTCGTTTTTTTCTAACATGTGAATAAAGGCCTCAGGGTAAAGGGCAAAAGCCATTTGTTGATAAGATAGATCAGCAAAATTCCCAGAGCATACACTACATTCATTAACAGCAGGTTTTCTTTACAATATGCCAAATATGGGTTTTTCTCTGATAAGATTTTTTGGAATATCACTGAATAGTGCAATAATCTCTATAGTAGTAGCAGAACAAATTATTCTGAATTTGTAAGGTGTGTCCATGGTTTACTCGCTGCTGGTGCACCTGTGTGCACAGTCAGAGAGCCTCACCCAGTATTGTTTAAGTGCTTAAAAGGGCCAAATAATGTTCCATTGTTTATATTTTGTATGTAATAAAACATCAAAGGACAACCTCAACTACTGCTAAAAATGAAGATAATGTAACACAGATCACACAGTACATTAAACCACCATTATAACATGTGTAGATCCTTATGGTGCTGCCAAAACAGCTGTGACCCATTGAGGCACGGACTCCACAAGACTTCTGATGGTGTGCGGTGGTATCTGGCACCAAGATGATGGCAGCAGATATTTTAAGTCCTGTAAGTGGCCCTGATCCATCACAATTTGACACTTTGAAAAAGTCACTCACTTCCTTACAATTGCTTCCAACACCTCAACTTTATTTCCTTTAAACCCCTTAAGGATGATTAGTTAGTTACTAATTCTAAACTGAAAACTACTCTGTGGTCATTTTGTTTACCAGATTTTGTGAGGACCTACATGGTTCTATTTTAGGGCCTATAAAAGTGAGGTAAATTACAATTATGACTTATGAATTATGGGCCTAATTACAGAGTTAAAAGGGATAGAAATTGTTTACTTGCTGCTTAATATATTAACTCGACCATTTGACTGGTGCTGCTGTAATGAGACAGTTAAAACCACCAAGTATAATGGTCAGTGTTTTGTCCAGTGTACTTTGCACATTTACATCACAGTCTAATTTTTCCTCCCACATGTGTTCTACCCCAGAAAGGCATTAATGCTCCACAACAAAGCTGGTGTTTTCTGAAAGTTATAAGATACTGCTCTAATTTCTCATGTACATATCTTTAGCTGGAAACTCAACTTCAAGCAGCCGTCAAAGCTCTCAAAACAAATGTTAAATGCTTTGGCTTTTCTTATCTCATAAGGAGTGGTTACATTGCTTGGCATCAGACCATACTATCATCTAGCTGGTCTGAATATATCTGGGCACTTAGAACTGGACCTCCTCAATGAACGCCATGCTGTTCACAACAGATTTTCCGTCAAGGGAAAGGGTCACCACTGCAGGCTTAAAGCATTTCACAGTAAATCTGGAACTCATGCATGGCTTTCAGCCAGTTCCACTCTGCCATTGGAGACTTTGTGGTCTTGCTCCAAGCAGCAGAGTATTTTAGTGGTTAAAAAACACTTTGATCAGACCCACTTCTAAAATTTGATTGTTTCATTAGTAGCAGACTAGCTCCAACATGCATTGTTACAGCAGACATAATTTCCTTTTGGAGGTTATTTACAGCCAGAGAGATAACAAGCCTAAGGAAATGGTGATGGCTGCTGTTATCACAGGACAAGCTGGCAACATTCCAGCATTTGAGCACTCAGTCTGTATATTATGATCACTAATTAAGGCTAAATTAATAAGCAATTCAAATTAATACACAGATCTGTACCCTTGTATCATGAAATGGCACAATGATGATGATTGCAATGGAGAAAATATACATTATTTGACTACATAAATAAGCAATCCAATGCTGATTTATGTCCCAGCATGAAACTCTAACCATTAAGTGCTCATCACAACTTTTAACACATAATTAACCAATGAGACCAGCAAGGAACCAGCAAAAGAACAAAATATTATACAGTAAACAGATGAGTGATAATTCAGCAACTGGGATAGAAGGTCAGAAGAGTGTCATCAATTTCATGAAACATTTAATATATTTTGTCAGGGATGTGAAGTACATTAACATCAATAATAACAACCATCATTTCATACAAACAAGCAAACAAAAGATCACATGGTATGAACTGCTCCCAGGTTGCCAGTCTTGTACTATTTTGATGGGCTGGCCTATGACAGACTCAAATAAATGCAGTAAAAAAAAATCATTTACTCAGCCAGGATCTGCTTCAGATGTTCTGTTTTTAAGAGAGATATAATAATATCTGAATCACACCCAAAAGCACTGCATTGAAGACAATCTGTCCGTGTGGGTTTGCTGACTGGTTGCCCACATGCTGGTCCACCACGGTTTTTTATTCAGGAGTTCATGACAGAACACATCCAGGCTAGATCTCTTCACCCAAGTTGGGGAACCGCTTCAGTAGTTTAGTGGTCTGTTTGGGCAGCAGTTTTCCTCCCTGGCCAAGAGCTTCGTTCTTGGCTTTTACTCTCTCTGCCTATAAGAGGAAGCATTTAGAAAATAATTTAGTACTGTGCCATTTTATAAATCATGCCCAACAGTTAATTATAGTTTTCAAATTCTGCTTGTTGGGTTGGAGAACAACATGCAAGACACGCAGTATATACAATGCATTTTAACAAACAAAAAGGCCCCAAAAATCCACACCCAAAATACTGTGCCCAATAAAATTATACTACCAATAATTTATTACTGCCTGATAAAAATGTTTCACATCACTGTCCTGGTTAGTTAATATGATATATGCATTAGTGTTGTCTAAAGTAGGATCCCATGTCTAAGGTCTTAAGTTCCTTTAACAGAGTACTATTTTTTCTCAAATTTAACACAACAGGATTTCCCAGACACACCTATAATATATTTGGGCACGACAGTTTATTTTCTATGAAAGTTGTTAAACACATAAATACAAAAAGACAAAAAGATAAGAATGTGTCCAATATGAATCCCATGTTCAATTACTCCACATTCCTTTCGCCACAAATCTAAAAATCAGCTCAATGTGGAAACGCAAAGGACAAAGGAAAGTTAAACATGGGACTAATTAGATGGTTTCCTTCCTCTCACACAAACACTGGTCAGCATATTTCAGACCTGAGACATGCTGCTCATCAAACAGCAGAAACACTGACGGTTTCAGGTTTATGCAATCATTGATCAGGTATTAAATGTGGAGCCTAGTCTATATAAGATTTTTTTTTCTGGATTTTCCTCTTTGTTCTTTTCAAAATATTCAGATCATACCTAGTCACAAATAAGAAGCGGGCTGATGCATCATTCAAGCAACTAAGCTGAGAAAGTGTTTAAATAATTTAATTATAACCAAATAGAGTCCATTTCAGTCACAGGCCAGACCAGACCAGCAGGAAACAGCAACTCAAACAGGGGATACGTGTTTGTTAGAACTCCTCCCAAAGCAGGAAACCAATTATTCTAGTCATTCTCCTAATTACCTGTTCCCACAGTTCCCTCAGTAACATGATTAACGAAAGCCAGAATGTGGTTCACAATAGCAGCAAATTCATGTGGGGTTATTGGATCTGCTTAAATAAGAGACAAGTGGTGTACCTGAATCTTTTGTATACATTGATAGAATGCTGAAATTTCATTGGAGCACAATGTGTTGTTAAAGTCCTTCTGCTTCCAGCAAGCCATCAGTACAGACATCTCTGTAATGCAGCTGGCCTCTGGGGAAACACAAACAATGGGTGTAATATTTTTATATATATATATATATATATACACACACACACACACACACACACACATACATACATATATATACACACATACATACATACATACACACACACACAACATTTAAAATGTGCCAGGATAACTTTTAATTTATATATATATAAAATTAAATTCAAAAAATGACAACAGTCTACACACTATTCACATTTTTACAGTATAGTCACTGGACTGAAAGAAAAAAAAATATGGGAAAACTGCACTACATTTTAAAATATTTTATCAATGCTTCTTCGCACATCCTTGAATGACAAAAAAAAAATCAGGTTTTACTCATATTTTACATTAACAGGAACGTTCAACAACATTTAAAATAAGGTATTCATCTTTGTCTTCATTGTTGTTTAGCAAATGCATAAAATGACTCAATTTAACAGCTGATAGCTACATATGTTATTTGGAAGGACAGCAAAAACAATAGATTTAAATTATTTATTGACAAACATTATGCATCATCTTAAAAATATGTGAACCTCTAGGAGTATGAGTTCAAATATTGTAATTGAATATACTAAAATATAATTTCATTGCATTCCAACATAAGAACATTCATTTGTTAAGCATGGGGGTGGCAGTATCATGGTTCAAGTCAATTTGTTGTTCTTAGAGAAAATCAGGGTTTCTGTCTGATTAACTAAAGTTTAACCATAAGTTGGTCATGCAGCAAGACAGAAACCCGAAGTACACAAATAAATCTACAAAAGAATGGTTAAACTAGAAGAAACTTTACCTCTGTTGGAATGGCCAAGTCTGAATCTAAAACTTGATAGAAATGTTGTGAACCTAAAAAAAGCAGTTCATTCGAGGAATCCGAACATCACTGAACTGAAGTGGCCATGGGTCAAAACTGACTGTCAGATTTCCTGAAATCAAGTTTCAATGGGAAAGCACTGAAACGTGTCAATATGGTGTTGATTACCAACTGTTTATAAGCACTTAAACTGGACAGTGAAAGTGATCACATGAAACATGTTAATGCGGGTATATATACACACACCTATACTCACAATGATAATGTATGTACATTTACATTTACATTTGTGGCATTTAGCAGACGCCCTTATCCAGAGCGACTTACAAAAGTGCTTTGCTGTTTACTTAGAACATCCTTAGCTAGTAGATAAGGCTGGAATCTAGAGATTCCACACATTTAGACCGTGTTGAAACAAAAAGTCTTTATGGAGTTAGATACTCCTGAAACAGATGAGTCTTCAGTCTGCGTTTGAAGACATTGAGGGACTCGGCTGTTCGGACTCCCAGGGGAAGTTCGTTCCACCATTTTGGTGCCAGAACAGAAAAGAGTCTGGATGCATGAATGTATTGATGCATGAATGTATTGAAATATTCTGTATGCTATCTAGATATCAAGCATTAAATTCTTCATTAACCGAAATGGAGATGATGTTTCTGCTTGTAACCAGTCAATCTCCTGGCATCTGCTCCTAAACAGAGCTGGGAGGGAAAACCTTCAGGAAATAGGTCTCTAGAAAGAAGGCTAGAAACCACTGCTATGAATATTTATGTAATATTGAGGGTTTAATTGAGCTGGTATTAGGACTGTGATTTCTTTATACCAGTCTCTTACTTTTACAGGTGTTTTCCATTACTGGAAACCTGGAACCTAGTCTACACCAGTGTTCTCAACACTGTTCCTGGAGGCACTCCTGGAATCCCTGATTCAACTAGTCAGAGCTATAGAGGCAGGGAATGATCTTTGGGATGAGCTGGAATAGCATTTGTTATCCAGGACTATTAATCCAAACAATGACCTCAATAATGGCCAGAGGAAACACTGAATAAACAGGGGTGTACAGACTTTTGGATGTATATGTGAGTGTGTGTGTGTGAGTGAGAGAGAGAGGACCTAAGTGTGTGTGTGTGTGTGTGTGTGTGAGAGAGAGAACCTGAGTGTGTGAGTGTGTGTATGAGAGTGAACCTGAGTGAGCGTGTGTGTGTGTGTGTGTGTGTGTGTGTGTGTGTGTGTGTGAGTGAGTGAGTGAGTGAGTGAGTGAGTGTTTACCTCCTTTCTCGGGTTTCCTGTTGGCCACCTCGTCCTTGAGTCGCAGTGGTTTGTTGGGTCTAAGGATGGGTTTCCCGCGCTCTCTGCTCAGCAGGCGTCTCAGAAGAGCCTCGATCCCCGCGCCCTGCACCGCCATCCTCTCCCACCACACCACCGCGGAGCCCCGAGCCGAGACACCAGTAAACCCAGTTCAGAACCGAACCTCTAACCTGCTTCTTAACGCCGCAAGGAAGCCGCCATTACTGCCGTATGACGACCGTTGTTATGGTTACGTGTACGTCTTTGTCGTAAACGCGCCGGAAAGCGCGCTGTCCTCAAGGACTTTATAAACAATCTATTTTTCTCTGATTTTCGGTTTCATTTAGGTCCTTTCTGCTCGTTTTCACTTGTGTTGTGTTGGCGACAGCACATTACCGATATTTCAACTGCCACTTTAACATGCATCTACATACACCGAACAGCCATAACATTATGACCACCTCCTGGTGTCTACATTCACTGCCCATTTAATTAGCTGGTCTGAGCACACAGGAGCTCTCTGTGGTTCTTTGATTACAGACTGTAGTCCATCTGCTTCTCTGCATACTCTATTCTCCTCCTTTCACCCTGCTCTTCAGTGGTCAGGAGCAGCTATTATGTGGGTGGTGGGTCATTCTCAGCCCTGCAGTCACACTGACATAGTGGTGATGTGTTAGTGTGTGTTGGACTGGTATGAGTAGATCAGACACAGCAGTGCTGCTGGAGTTTTTAAACACTGTGTCCTCTCACTGTCCACCCTATTGGACCCTCTTACCTCGTGTCTCCACCTTGTAGATGTAGTCAGAGTTTCTGCACAGCTTATGTTGGTCATCCGCTAGTTCTTCATCAGCGCTCACTGGACACTCTGAGTTCAGCAGTGGCACAGCAGTCAAGACATTATAATGGTCACCTAGAATAAAATGTTCCCAGAACCATGTTTTTACTCTTTCTGATAGCTACACTTTTGCCTGAGTGCTTATTTGACAACAGGAACATGGCTTTAGGCTTCTTCAGCCTTTATCTAGTCTATAAGATAAGGTGAAGTAAGTAAAATCTTAAATGTGTGTTTCATTCATTCCATGTGTTTGTGAAGAGGAGGGATGATGCACACTTTCCACTATGTTAGCCAGCCCATAAAGAGACACAGCAGGGGCACATTATAATAGTAGACAAGCCTGAGCAAACACGTCCCTACACTTCACAACAGCAGTTCCAAGTGAAGAGGGGGAATCCAGAGGAGGAATACACTGCAGCTCCTTAGTGTGCTTAGTGTTCGGCTTTGTGTAGAATATCAGAGGTTTCAGCTATATATCAATGTTTCAGATGTCTGAAAATTTATTTTAGGTTTTATTGGATGAGGTGTAGTCATGTGGCAATATTTTCACATGACATTTCCATACTTATATTACAGGCATTTATGTTTTACTATTCTCTGTACAATTTACTAGTGCATTAAAAATGGAATATCATGGAAAGGTTAATTCTGTTCATAGTTTCATTCAAAATTTCACTGATTTTTTTTATATGCTCTAGTATATTTAGTACAACTTCACCATTTCTCTTGAAATCAGGGTATAAAATAGTAAACATAGAAATCTACATTTGCTGTAGTAACATAGATGCTAGATGCTGCAGCATTGCTGTGAGGATTTATTGGCATTGAACCACAGGAGCATTATTAGGCTTAAGTATTGATGTTGGGTGATTAGTACTGGACCACAAATGTCACTCTAATTCAACCTAAAGGTGTTGAATGGAGCTCCATCAATGCAGAGATCATCCAAAGATTTTGATACTTTTCTATGGAGATTATATCACTTTGTGTGCATGCAGATGTGCACCTGGGTCAGCTAGGGTTATGTTTTGTCAAGAACCTGGCAATAGGTATCATGATAGGGGGGTTACAGTTCAATATGTTGTGATATATTGTGATATACTAAGCAAAAAAATATATTGTGATTTTTAAATTCTTTTTTTGAAAAACTGTCATAGTATCTCACCCAGTGCAATGCTGGTAAGGTTTTCCTCTGAGCATGTTGGCTTCCCAGCATCAATGCAATTGTGGCAGCTCGAAAAACAGGTGGTGGTTGACTTCACATGTATTGGAGGAGGCATGTGCTTGTCTTCACCCTCCTAGTGTTGGGAGCATTGTATGTAATAGGTTGGGTAATTGGCACTTCCAAATTTGGTTTATAAAAATTGGGATAAAATTATTATTTTTTTTTAAATCTATACATATTGCAAAACATACTTTCATACACACATTTTTCACACTCCTTGTGTCAGCAAGTTAAAGCTGAAATTACTAATGAGTAAACTATTGAGTAAACTGCTTCACCTTTTGACAACTCTTTCACATTTGGACAAGATGGAGAGTGTGTGTGACTAGAGGTGTAGCTGTGGGAATATAAATCTTGCATCTGTGCAGGTGAAGCAGATGGCAAGCCGGACCCTCAGGAAACAGTGCAAGGCAAGTCCGGACCCTTTCACGCATTTCAACTCAAATTCGTACTTGATGTATTTTAGTTATGCCTTACTGACACTTCCCGCTTCTCCTTAAGGGTACAGTGTTAGCCGATGACCTGCACCAGACTTCTGCATTCCATTAAACAGCAGCTTGTTGCTTCTTGGAGCTGCTCTGGTATTCTATCTGTCTCTGCATGCTTTTACCTGGGGTAATATGTAACATAGCAAATATTTCACCTCTTGAGAAAATATAAGAATGATAAGCAACAATCATTTTTGCCAGTGACTGAAGTGGAAAATATTCCTGAAGTGTTGCAGTATGTGGGTTTCGACATGGATGGTTTGTAATCAGAATGTCAAGTTTATTCTAGCACACCTCAACCTCATTCCAGTTCATACAGTAATACTTGTGTCACTTCTTGTGTTTGTAAATGGTTCTGTTGATGCATTTCACAATAGCATTTCTAAATTAATGAAAACAAACTGAAATACTGGTTTATTCCAGTTACAGGCTGTTTGTAGCCTCATATAATAAATTAATGTGTGGAAAGCTTGTGGCACCAAGTGTTTTAAAAAATTTGTTCTATCCATTAAAGTGTCCTACCATTTGCATAGTGTAAAATCTATTTTTATTTTTCATGTTAATTCTGCTTTGCCTCAAGTATACAATACAAACTCAACATAATTTTTAGTATTTTTTGCCTGAGGTTGTGAATATTTATGATTTTATGTACTAGTGTGTGTGTTAACAGGCTTTCTGGCAAATATTTAAGTATGCTCTCTTTCGCAAGTGTGCAAAATTATAGTGCACTAGAGCACACTAAACACACCCTTGACTGCATACTCCATAGGAACGCTGTTCCTACTGTTCAACAATGTGATGTCCTAGTATGCAGAATTTAAATATGAGTGTTGGCAACTCTCTGTTCAATAACCAGTTCAGTGACCACCTAAACAAAACCACAAACCTCGAGACCTGCTTTATTTATACAAACTACTAAACTATTATTTGCTTGGAGCAAAGGCTAGGCAATATTGTAAAAATACAATTATCACCACATTTAAAGACAAAGCTACAATGTGACAGCAGTATAGTTGTAATGTTACAAATGTAGAAAATGTAGTTTTTAACTGAAATTAAATATAGACTTAATGTTGAAATACAAGTACTTACCAAACAGATAAGGCACTGATTTGCATCACACAGGGCCCAGTTTTCCAAAGTAGCTGAACATTAAGAACAAATTAACAGGCAGAGAGATGTGATGCCATTTAAGAATCATGTTTATGAGAGGAAGCTTTTGGAAAACCAACCCCTGCTCAGTATGGCAGCCGATCTGACAAGAATATACTGGATTAGGTATTAGATATTAGAGCAAGAAAATTCAGATCTGATTCTGTGAAAAATTTGGGCTGAAATATTGCTTATGGAGATGCACAATATCAGAATCATTTACACAAATACTTAAATAAATACTGCATTGGTGTGCTAGAATATTTGCAATTAAACTGCACTACAGAGGGGCTCAGAGTGGTTCAGCAGTCTAATGTGCTAGCTCAATGATCCAACAATTGCAGTTTTAAGATACATAATTTGTTTGAGAAACATACAGACAAAATCCTGTAGTAGTGGCAGATTCTTTAAAACTGCTGTTAAACACAATCCCATACACGGTACAGTGATTTTATTCAGTATTTGCTGCACTTTATACAATTAAATAAATGCAATTTCTAATGAAATATTCAACTGGTCAGAATTTAGAATTCATCAGAGTATGATAAAATACTGTCATATTGCCCAGCCCTGAATAAAGTCTCCAGCAATTATATAAACACAGTCTGGGTTGGTGTTCTGCATTGTGCTGACAGACTGGTACAGTGAGGATAGTGCAGAATATATTCAGCTATCTGTATCACAGCAATATATATATATATATATATATATATATATATATATATATATATATATATATATATATCCCTCCCAGTGCCAACAATGATGCCCTATCCACACTGTACCAGTCTGTATGAGACTTTAATCAGGCCAACATGAAGACAGTACTACCACATTACTACCAACATGTGGACTTTGCAACCAGGGGAGAAAACACACTAAACCGGGTTTATATAAACATCAAGCAGGCATTCAGAGCACCCCCCCACCCCCACCTTGGAAATTCGGATCATCTCTCTGTCATGCTAATTCCAGCATACAGGCCTCTGCTAACCAGAAGCAAGCCATCTGTGTAACAGATAAGGACCTGGCCGGAGAGAGCAGTTTCTGCATCTCAGGACTGTTTAGAATGCACATATTGGAATGTGTTCAGAGAGGTTGCCATTCTGGGGGAGCATGCTGAACCTGTGACGGATTTCATATCAAAGTGTGTGGATGATGTGACAGTCATCAAGAGTATCACCACACGTGCCAACCAGAAACCCTGGCTCACCAGACTCTTCTGAGAGCATGTAAGGCTGCCTTCAAGTCTGTATATGAAGACACTCTTAGATCAGTTAGAGAATCTTGAAAGCAGCAAACTGTCCTTATGGACAGAAAATCCAGAATCATTTCACAGACTCATACGTCTCCAGGCAAAGCACCTAATCTGTCACAGACTACAGGTCCCCCACACCACCCAGTGATGACAGTACAGATTTCCTCAACACCTTAAACACTTACTTCTTTCAGTTTGAGGAAATTAACACTACCTCTATAACAAAAGCCCCTTTCAGTCTAGATGATATAGTATTCTGTCTCAATCCAGTTGATGTTCAGGTGAACCTACACATGGTTAACCAATGAAAGGCTACAGGTCCTGACAACACAGCAGGCTATGTACTGCCTGCAAAACGTGATCCACTCCAGTTTGCATACCACCCAAACCACTTCACTAATGATGCCGTATCAGCAGCACTTCAACTGAGTCTGGCACATCTAGAGAATAAGAACAGTCATGTGTGGATGCTTTTCCATGACTTTCAATTGACCACTTGCAGTACAATCATCCCCCAGGTGTTGTTAAAAAACTTGGACAATTAGGCATCGCTGCTATGCAATTGGTTGTTGGACGTCCTCACAGACAGGCCCCAGACAGTGCAGGTTGATTTAAACACCTCTAATACCATCCTCATGAATACTGGAGTTCCCAAGGGCTGTGTGCTTAGCCCTCTCTTGTTCACCCTGGTGCCTGGTGCGACAACAACAACCTGACACTGAATGTCAACAAGACAAAGGGAATCACTGTTGACTTCAGGAGGAAGTGCAGGGTACATACTCCACTCATGATCCATGGTAATACTGTGGAGTCATTGAGGAACACCAAGTTTCTGGGGGTGCATATTACAGACAACCTGACATGGGCTGGAACCCCTCTGTTTTCAAATTGGTTCTTACAATCTTACTTTCTTAAACGTTGTTAATTACCTTGCTACTGTATTTACGTTTACCTGCATATGGTCTAATGTGGTCTGAAATTTTTACAAGACAAAATTAAACCATAAAACAAATAATAACTATAAAATAGTGGGGGCTATGACCACAGTATGTCCAATACCATGCTGTGTATTGCGAGTAGAGCTGGATACAGTATGACATAAACAGTAATTCAAACCAAGATGTGTGAGAGTGTAGAGAGATGTACAGCAGGACTGACACAGAACTGTGCATATTTATAATTTCTAAACCGACAGGATGATACCATGAAAACAGTACTGCCAGTCACTGATCACAGAACATTTCTAGATGTGGAAGTAACGCCTTAATAATGAATATTATTTCAGATTAACATTCCTGTTCCGGGACATTTAAGGATGTTTATGTTTCCAGTCTTGTTGTATTATTATTACTAAACTGTATGTTACAGAACTTTGTAATTAGAACACAATATTTCTAAAGGTTTTGTTCAATGCAAATAAAAATACAACCTTTCACCATTTTCCCACTTAATAACACAAATGCTAATTCAGTGTTTTGGCTCTGTGGTTCTATGTGGGATATTGATAAGTGGAATGCAGGCAGAAGCTGTTGGTGTGAACAACGCTGCAGAAACAATGGATGGCCCTTTCTGAACTCTGACCTCTTTTGCTCCAGTTTGTTCAACTGCCCTAAAGCCAGTGGCCTGTAAACAGAAACTTTTCTAGGGAGTTTTTGTTCGTTTCCTTCTTCTCCGAGGCTGAGCATTATAAATCATTCCTCAAGACTATTTATTTCAGGCTTCATTTAGAAAGCTTGACTAAGCATTTTCACCAAAACCTGGCCCTCAGCTATTGAACTGCAGACAAGGGAAACAAATAGAGGTTGTCTTGTGTGTCCTCTATTGTTTGAGTTACCTACTTACTTCAGCTCCTTCTACACCCCCAACATGATCAAAACACAACGGCCTGGTCACTTCAGCAGTTCCAGGAAACTTCTCATAAAGAAGTAAAGAGTAATATTAAACCACAGGGGTGTGAAAGTGTAGAGTACAGGTTACAGAACTCCCCAATCTCAGATAATAAATATCTAAAAGTTAGAGAAATGGAAAGAAAACTGAACAGAAAGAGATAGGAAGTTGTACCATCTACCAGTACCATGTACTGGTTACTCATATTTAGCCGGCGCAGGCTCAGCTGTGTGTACCTACTCAGTGGATAACACTTCGTAAACACAGCATGCTCAGTAGAGGAGAGAGCAGAGTGCCCCACACTTTGTTCCTCAGGCCTGCAGAATGTACAAGCCCTTGATCTGTAAGCTGAAGCAGAATAACGCCCCGCTGCACATTTGACCCACAAAGAGCTTTTTTAAACTGTTGGCAGGGGCTAAAGAGAACCCTACATACAAATTCATACCCTAAATACTCATATTCTTCATCAAAGTGTTCAGTGACACAGTGGTTAAACACAATGGTGTAGAATTCCAGTAAGTTATACGTCCTCATAACATCCTCAGTAAGCATTTTCAAAACACAGATTGAAATATATCTTTGTAGCTTGGCTTTTAAATTTTCTCTAGATTTATTCAATCACACTGTTCTGTTTATTTATTTGCTTTTTTTATATTTCACTGCCATATGATTATTTGTTTTACTCATTGCTACTGTCTTTATTACTGATATTAATTTGAAATACTGATATTATTACTGACATTTTTATTTAAAATATTTTATATTTTTGTTTTTTTCTTTGCTCATTGTGTTTTATTTTCTATTTGTTTTATTTTCTGTTCCTTTATGCTCGTTTCATGGTGTTAATAGGGGCACGTTTGTGGGTCTTCTGGGAGCTAAAGAATGCTGCATTGACTTGTGGGATATGTGTACAGGGCTCCTGCACTGAATGTGGATGTGATTTCTGGATGTGAGTTACAGTTCACACAGATAATTCCAGCCAGATGTCCCCAGTAATGATATTTAAGCACTTATATGTGGCCACTGTGTTGGCCACCATGGGTGGTAATGCCTTTTTTGTTTTCCCAGTACACACATGACACTGTGGATCAGGGAATATTAAATACTAAATGTCAGTACTCTGGAAATGGAATGTCTCATCCACCTGGTACTCACTATCATTCCTTGCTTGAAATTTGAAAACTTTGATAATTGCCATGAGAAGCATGTCTACTCTTTTTGGAGCTTTTCTAACTTAAAGAACTGCTAGATTAACATTACGTCAAAAAAGGCAAAAGTGGAGATACAAGGTTTGTGTGTTGTGACAGCACCTATATGAAGATATTGTTACCTTTTTTTTTTTATCTAACTACAGTAGAAGGGGTAGTTTTATATGGTTTTGGCCTACATATATGGACATTACTGTGGACTAGGGGCACTAATGGGGCCACCAGTTTTACAGACAGGATGACACCTGTGGCGTGTACACTATTTAACAGTTTATCTCAACCACAGAGGACATGGATGGACAATGACATTGATGTGTCCTTTCAGATGATTCATTAATATCACTATGCTGCTGGATGCCTGGCGAGGCTTTGTTTGTTAGATGATCATGAGCTGGAGAAAAGGATTTCACAGTGGGTATATGAGACATGCTTATCTATAAAATGAAGATATTAAATATGGTGTTCTAATCATTTGTATAAGAGAATATGAGAGCAGATTGGCTCATTAATATGAGTAAAGCTCAGGGAAGAGTGAGCTAATGTACAGCGGATGATTTGTGCTGTCTGGGATGCATGAATTAATGAAGACTCTGGGGACCTGAAGTTCTTCAGGGAGTTTAAATTTAAAAGTGTCCTAAAGTAAGTTATTATATGTAGCGTTATTCACGCACCTTTTGTTTCATTAAAGGTTGAAGCTTCTTCAGTTTTTATCTTGATTTGACCAGAACACTGACCTGACCATAAGGCACATTAATAGCACCAGCTTGACTCAAGTACAGTTTAATGACATTCCGAATTTCATTAGGAAGTCCTCGATTGAAGCCTTTGTTGTTTTATTACCTTGAAGTCTTTCATGTCACACCTCTCATACAGAAAGATCTCAGCTAATAAGGCTCTCTTCAGTGTTTAATATTCAGCATGGGATTTAGACATGCATTATGATAAAATGTTGGTTTCCATGGTGGGAGAGCTCCTGGGGGACATGTAGGGTTCCCAGGGTGAAAAGCTGCTGAATATTTAATGAAGCTATTGGGGTGGAGGGAATCTTTGAGCTGGCATAAGGGGCTAAGCTGGCAGAACTGGATCGCTCTCTCTCTCTCTCTCTCTCTCTCTATCATTCTTCTGACCCCCCGTAGACTTCAGACACACCACTCCAGCTGTCGAGTACAGGAAGGGACCCAAAGGATTACAATTTACAGACACACTGTATATACACACACATACACACTCTTTTTGATTGACTTATGTTGGATAAGCATCGATAAGCTTACAATGGAAAGAACTGTGTGAAACTGACATTATGTGCATGCATTATTCTTATATACTGTAAATGAAAACACATCTATAAACTGTAAATACTACTGTCTGATTATGTTAATTTCCAATTTAATGATGACTCTATGGACCATTCTGCCAAGTCTGTTCTGAATGCAGTTGCAATTTAAAATGCATATTAATAAAAAAAAGTTCATTTTATTTTTATTTATTTGATTAAACATCAATATTTGAAATATTTCATCATAAGCACAAAATAAGATTAAGCAAAAAGAAAAAAAATTAAACCAAAAGGGTGCAGTTATTACTGACACACTGGGTGTTATGTCAAAAATAAAGTAGATCTATGTTGAATTATCAAATAAAATATTGTGATTAATAAATTGCTCAATCATTACATTTGAAATGAAACTGATCAACCCACTTTATGAAGAAAGATTGCATTCAGGTTGTCAATAAAATGAATTGTATAAACTGAACCTTTAAACAAAAAAGTCATTTTAACTGGTGTAACCTTGAAAACCTTCAGAAGGATGGGTGGAAATCAATCATAATAATTTAATATAATTATTATAGTCTATTAATAATGTTCATATAATTACAAATTGGGGAAAAATTTGTATTCAAAGACAGAATCAAGTCCAATCTGAAAACATGTACTTAGAGGTATAAAATGTGAATATCATGGAAAAGTTTATAAATGTTTTATATGTGTTATAATTTCATAATAAAAGTAATTCATGAAAAACTATTGCACTATGCAAGTGTATGTAAAGTGACTATGTAAAGTAATTATTTTTTATCAGCATGGTTTACAGGTCAAAAATTATTAGAATGTTTAATTTCATATTTTAATAAATTACTAGTCAGAAAATATCAACATTAAAATAAAAAGTCTTAAAAATGTAATGGATATAAAATATATATGGGTTGCTCAACCTGTGGACATGGGTCATCACAGGGCCTTGAATCACTCTCTAGGGGTCCCCAAGTCCATCCTCAGGGAAGACAGTAGTCCATACTGGGCTGGTAACGACACTTTAAATAATAAAAGTAGGCTTTTATAAGTAGGTTTATCCTGTTTCTGCTGTAGGAATTATTTATATAAAGATACATATACTGCCTTTGTGCTGTTGTGTTTACACTGTAGGTTACAGTAAACTGAGTGCACACTGCCTTTTGCTAAAGTATGTTGGATGATTTTAATGAGCTGATAATTTGAATTGATTGGAAGTGAATTGAATTTCTCAGCACTTCAACACAGAGTAGAAGAAGATAAAAATAGTGCCTTAAAGTAATATTCTGGTTCATTGGTGTTCATATTTGAGTCTTTCCTCTTTCAGCACAAGGCTCTCTCCTTGGCAACTGACAGTGTGACAGTGTTTCCTGGCGGTGTGATCGTTATAAATCAGCTTACATTATTCTATCTATTTAATTTCCCACTGGTACAGTGGACTGACGTCATCAGACAATGTCAAAGTTTAGGGAGGATGAAAATTGAGTGTTTGTCTCTGGGGAATAAAAGTGTATGGATAGGAAAAGTAGACAGAAAGGGATTGAGAGGGAGAGGGAGAGGGAGAGTGGGAGAGATGGGCAGAGAGAGGGAGCGTCTAGGCCCTAGAAGCACTGTCTGGAATTGTGAATTGATTAACACAGGGCGAATCCATTAGCTAATGAAGTCTGTCTGGACAGGAGAATTACCTCACTGCTTTGTCCCATATCTTTTGACTGGGCTCTTACACTGTTGGGACCACACCATTTAAAAAACAACAACAACAATGGAGACAGATATATATATATATATATATATATATATATATATATATATATATATATATATTTTTTTTTTTTTTTTTTTTTTTTTTTTTTTAACTGTCTCCATTGTTTTTTACATGAGCGGGAATTCAGGAATTGCTTGCTAATCTAATATAAAGCATTAAACCAGAGGCTCCTCTCTGGTTCCACTGTTTTTCATTCAGACTGACACAAGCCTAATTACAGTAAGTTGTATATCTTAGTGGAGCCTCTATCTGCATTAACATGACTAATATTCCCCCTATAAACCACCAGACAGGGAAGGTAGTCTATGTGTACTGAAGTGAGAAAGCTCAACCTTAGATTGTGCCCTCAGCTCACTCTTCGGCCTCCTGTTCAGGGTATTTTTGCTTCATGCTTTCCATGTAATTAGATTCTTCTTAATTGAACTCACCAAGAATCGAGGTCTGCTCAGTAAATGAATTACTTGTTATCACGAGTATCTAATGTGACAGAGGAATGCTCATCCACTTCCTCTGATTGCAAAGATGACCTCACTGAATTCAACTTAAGTGATCAAATATTTGATTATTATCATTAGCTCTGATTGGCTGTATGGCCCACAATCATGAATTTAGCAGTGTTTGGAAAATATACAAATGTCCATTTGAGCGAGAGAGAGGGAGAGAGAGAGAGAGAGAGAGAGAGAGAGTCTCCTGACTGTTTGAGATCCCCAGCAGTGATGGATCCTGACCAACTGCAAAACAGTGGGCAACACCTACCTTGCCTTATCTCACTGTTCACTATTTATAGGAACACATAACATATATTTATATTTCCACAAATGAACTCTGCTGCTTGAAAATTTACTTTAGAATTTTCTAGATTCTATACATAATTTGCACACAAAGAGAAACAAATAAAAATCATTTATTTATTCAGAAAAATAATCCAATATTTCATATCTACGAGTGGAAAAAGTATGTGAACCATTGCTTTCAGCATCGGTTAACTGCAAATAAATGTTTTCGTGTTATTTATTCCTGCACATCTGCTAGGTATAAACAGCTGTCTCAAATCTGTTATTCTGATGGGTTTCCTCCCATGATTGCTTCAGATCATTCCACAACATTTCTGTTTGATTAAGGTCAGGAAGTTTACTGGGCCATTCCAAAACATTAACTTTATTCTTCTTTAAACATTTTTTGGTAGAACGCCATGTGTGCACTGTCACTGATTTGTTGTTTTTATGGTACTTGTTATTGTTATAATGTGTTGTTAATACAGAGAAATTAAATGTATTATTATTATTATTATTATTATTATTATTAATATTATTATTATTTTGATTGCTTGATTTGAAGTCAACACAGCAGACATAAGTACCTCTGCAGCACATTTGCAATTCATGTGGTCCTCCATTATCCTCCATGATCATTAAATACTCTAGTGTGTAGCTAAACCAGGCTCATTGCAGTGACTTGAAGCTGATGATTTCTAATGTCAGTTACCCACCAGAGCTGCAAGAAAATGAAGAATAACCTCACAGCACCACCTGCTGACCTTTTTTTCTCTTACCACTCATTCCATCTCGTCTCTGCACTGTCTCACATTGTCTTTCTCTTATGTGATTCAGGACAATAGAGCCATTTCTGTTAGAGAATGCTATTACAGGTACAGTTACGTGTAGATGTCAGTTAGTGGTTACTGGTTATATCAGATTTTCTCACACCTCTCTTTACATATTGACTACCTTTATATAATATTATTTCTATGGACCCTAATAACTACTGCTGCCATCTGCTGGCCATTTAAATAGAACTGAGGTTTCTCAATACTAGTTCAAACACCAGTCTGTTTGTTTTAAGTAGAAGCAGCCAAGAGAAGCATAATTACAGTACATGATATACTGCAGCTGTACTGCTCCTTTAATGAGTACATGGAAGTGTAACCTATTTTTAAGAGAGAATAAGAGAGTATCTGCTTAGTTAGCATGCACAAGATTAATTTATTATTCATAAGTGACTATGGTTTCAGGCCTAATTAAACCACTGTGCTAAAGAAATCAATAGACAGAGAGGTAGATATAGCATCAAATACACTGTCAATGCTCAGTGCAAGTTCAAGGCAAGCCATCTACCAGAAGTGCAAATGAAGTGCAAGGAAAATGTGCAATAAATATGGCAAGGGATATACAGTAAACTGACAAACCTATTGGACCCATGCTCATGCACCTTTTCTTCTGCAATCAAGGGTATTAAAAAGAGTTTATCCTCCTTTTGTTAGAGTAACTCTCACCACTGCTCTGAGGATTTGATTGCATTCAGTGAGAAGAGAATTGTGAGGTCAGTATGCTGAATGATCAACACCCCACCTCATGCCCAACTCCTTAAGTTATTCCAGAGGACACTGTTCTACTGCTTCACGGTCCTAATTTATTGGAAGTACTTCTCTACAAAAACTACACATGCTTTGTGCATGCAGTTGTGCATTTCCACATCTGTGTGAGCAATGTGTGCAACTTTATGTATTTTAAGGTTTCTGTCCAACAGGGATGATGCTTTCTCATCCTCAAAAAATAGTTGCACCCAGAAGGAAGAGTTGGATCGCAATGCTCCTCAGAAGGAAGATAAAGGTTACCAGGAATTTTGCAGTAGGGGTGGAGTGTTGACAGTGCATCCAATACCATCCCACACTGTTTAAATTGGGGAAAGATCTGTCCATGTAACTAATCGTGGCATAGTATCTGTCTCTTGACAGCTTGCCTGCTCTATATGGAAGTATGCAACTGGTTGCATGACCTCATTAACATAAAGTTGGGCTATCAGAGTGCCTGTAATGAAGACCAAAGCTTGCATCATACCAAATTGCACTCCATACCATGACATCAGGCCTTCTAGGCTTGTGCCATGTAACAACAAACCATTGATCTTGACGCTGAGCCCAGTGCTTCCAAACATGGATTCTTTGGTCATCTCCACCAAGATAAAAGTAAAACTCGTCACTGAAGAATGCCATTCTGAATGATTCCACGACAGCCTTGCATGACACCATTGCAGTCATGCATTGCAATTGGTTGATTCATTCTGGGTACAACTACTTTTTAATGAGTGTACATCAGAGTGTGAGCGAGAGAGGGTTACATAGATATTGTATTCAAACACTGACTTAAAGGAACAGTTCACAGTTTGGTCCGTGCCAATGCTGCTCACAATGAATGGAAACTACTGTTCACCAACCAGCCCTATTTTTAAATGGAGAATAATGGAGATTCCAATATTGCAATATGTCATATTGCAATAATGTATATCTTTAACTGCTGAGACAGAGTCCAGTATGGATTGCAGTCAGTCTCTGTGGGCTACCGCTGTCCCTGGTGCTGATGTGTGTGTGTGTGTGTGCGTGGGTGTGTGTGTTGTGTGTGTGTTGATGAGGATCACTGCTAAGTGCCTGAAGGTTGTATTTCAGCTCCAGTGCTGTCTGCAGGCTAATTGTCAACTGATGAGCTTTGGGCAGCTTTAGGATTTAGAGAGTATTATGAGCAGAGAGAGAGAGAGAGAGTGAGAGAGAGAGAGAGAGAGAGAGAGAGAGAGAGAAGAGAGAGAGAGAGAGAGAGAGAGAGACTGCCACATGAGAGAAGCAGAGGGAGAGAGAGAGGACTGTGGGGGGAGGAGCTGATAACAGAGAGAGAGAGAGAGAGGAGAGAGAGAGAGAGAGAGAGAGAGAGAGAGAGAGATACAAAATATTAGAAACAGTGGCCAGTGAGAGGTAGCAAAGAAATAGAGAGCGAGAGAGAGAGAGAGAGAGAGAGTGTGTCGTGAAACAGCAGAAAAGAGAGAATGAGGGGCAAGGGGGAGAGGTGGAGGAGGAAATGCTATCACATGCATCAGTGGTCAGATCAGTGAGGTGTGCTGACTTCAAGAACATCTAGGGCTGGAGTCTGCTGTCCTGCTCTGAGGGAAGAGCTGCCTCACACACACACACACACACACACACACACACACACACACACACACACACACACACACACACACTCCACGCGCAGCTGCAGAAAGAGAGTGTGTGAGAGACAGACAGACAGACAGGCAGGCAGGCAGGCAGGCAGAGAAACAGAGGGAGACTCAGAGGAACACTGAGTCTACCAGGAGCCATGGCAGATATGGGTGAGTACCTAAACATGCTCTATCAGTCAGTCCCCTTCATCCCTGTCTGTCTCAGGCCATGGAGCTGATGCTCTGTATGTGTGTGTGTGTGTGTGTGTGTGTGTGTGTGTGTGTGTGTGTGTGTGTGTGTAATAAACATAATGTCTAAGAATGTCCACAGCTTGGAGGCAGCCACCTCAAACTGCTCGTGTTTTTCTTCAGCATCATCATGAAAAGGTCACATTCCAGATGTGGTAGCTGCCCAGGTGGGCGTGGTGGTGGGGGATCCGTGGGGGGGAAGTTTAGCTCTATCCTGTGAGTGTTTAAAGTGGGCCATGCTGAGAGCCAGCCTGCCCTGGCTAATGACATCCTCAGGGGGCTCTGTCAGTCAGTCACTTTCATCCTCTAAGTCCATCTTCGTTCCAGTGGAATAAAAAGGCTGAGATTTGTGAAAAGGGGGAAGATGGTTAGTGGAGGAGGTTTGATATTAAGAGCCTGCTGTGATATTGAAGTTGTATCCTAATAGCCCTTCTGCTCTGTATTTCTATTTTCACTCTTCTTACCAGGGATTATCGGGGTGATTACGAGCTCCCTCCTTGCCTGTCTGTCTGTCTCTCTCTCTCTCTCTCTCTCTCTCTCTCTCTCTCTCTCTCTCTCTTGCTCTCTCTCTCTTTCTCTCTCTCCTCTTGGCTTTGTGTCTTACATGCTGTTCTGTGTTGATGGTAAAGCAATAAGCAAACATGGCTTTAATTTATAAATCATCATACAGATTGAACAAACCAGCTGCCATTTATATTGGGTGAGCATTTCATGATGGATGGGTCAACAGAACCAGTCCAAAATGGCTATAAAATGTGAATTCCATTTATTCCATTAACACACACACACACACACACACACACACACACACACACACACACACACACACACACACACACACAGTAAAATAGAGCCCCTTTTCTCTCTTTCTATCTGCCTTATTTTCATCTCTGTACATTCGTGCACCTCAGATAGAGAAAGGTGTTATTGTGTGATGTCTCAGTGTAAGTAGAGAGAGGAATATTTCAAATGGATGTGGTGTATTGAGAGGAATAAAGCAATTCATGCTTGATTTATTCTTCAAAACATAGTAAATCATTTTGAGGAGCTGTTTGAATGGCAAAGCACAGTCATTCTGGATCACACACCATACATCACACCAAAAGTAAACACTCCTAAAATAATAGTGTTACACTGTAGGGTAGTTATAGAACAAATACCTTGATCGCACGCTTCATTGGTCCCCTGATGATTCACAAAATTATTATTGCTGGGGTTAGGTATAGGATTAGGCTGAGAAATTGCTCTCAAAGCCACATAGGGTTCCCTGAAGAACCATTTAAATAATGTCCAAATTACATGATAGCTTCTTCTAAGACTGCGGCGTCAGGTCCCATGTTATTGGTCAGTCCAAATATCAGCCACTTTGGGGTCCTCTCTCTCCTTTCGCCAGTTGATTGGAGGAAAGTACAAGGAATTCCCAAGGAATTTCCAGTTTACCCAAATGAATTGCATAAGGAAATCAGGGGAACTAGGTGTCACCCCTAAGTGGCCGAAATTGGGAACCAGACAATCATGGATGCCCTTCCACTATATCTAAACATAAACAATTAGAAATGTTTACTTACAAGAATGAAGGTAAATGTAAGTCACCTGGGTGGTGCCATGGACGTGTGAATCGAAACACTTTGTATTGTTTTCAGAGTCTCTGACTGAGGCTTTGAAGGCCATCAGTGTGAGCACCGAGCTGGTAGAGGAGGAGCTGAAGCCTCATTTGGACACCGTGCTGAACCACCTTCTGGAGAAAAGTGAGTTTCAGTTTTCTGACTATGGTTCAACAAGCATGAACATTCTTTCTCTGATACTGACACTGGTTTTCGCAAGAGCCCAGATTTGGGTTTGGGAGGAAAACCCAAATCTGTTAAATCTGGGGTGTTAGATCTCATTCATAAATATAGGCAGTCCAAAACAACAACAACAACAACAGGTCATATTTCACAGGTTATGGGTTGGTAGGCACTCCATACACTTATGTATGAATAGAAGCTCTGAAAACGTGTGCTTTTCATAATATTTCATAATCAGCTGATGGGCTTTAATAAGATACCAAATTAAAGAGATCAGGGACTGAACATACTGACTAATGTGTTTATCAGTTGTCAAACACAATTATGTCAGTTCTCAAATGTGAAATCTCTCATAGAGCAGAAACTCAAAAAAGATTATATGATTTAAAATAGCATCTGTTTGATCAGTATTAATATTGCCAATACTGGCAGATGTCATCATAATGGTCAGCAGATTGGTCTGGTTCATATCCATTTTCATATACGTATCTTCTGTCTATCTATGTCCATATCCACATCCATATTGATCCATTCAGTGTGGAACATGGTGAAGATCAGTGTGTGTGTGTGTGTGTGTGTGTGTGTGGGGGGGGGGTTGTTTGTGTGTGTTTGTGATACAGACTGGTTGTAAACAGCCACACACATTATACCTTAATCCTCTCTTGAACTGATGAAGCCCTACTTGCGTGTGTGTGTGTGTGTGTGTGTTTGTGTGTGTGTGTGTGTGTGTGTGTGTGTGTGTGTGTGTGTGTGTGTGTGTGTGTGTGTGTGTGTGATTTGGGTAAACAAATCCAATGAAGAAGGTAGCAAAGGCCTGGCATTTCTCTATAGATCTGGGACAGAGGATATAGGAGATGGGTAATTGGTGTTTGAGAGAGAGAGAGAGAGAGAGAGAGAGAGAGAGAGAGAGAGAGAGAGAGAGGGAGGGAGGGAAAGAGGGAGAGAGAGAGAGAGAGAGAGAGAGAGAGAGAGAGAGAGATGGTTAGAAACAGAACCACTGTGAAACCACCTCTAAACTTGTTCATGTCCTTGCATTCTCCTCCAGCAGGAGTCAAAGTGTAGCAGATGTTAGTGCTTCACACATTCTTAGTGATTTTAGGTGACAAATGCATCTAAAAATGGAAGGAAACAGACTCCCTCGGAAGAACCCAACGTAGACGTTGCCATGGCAGCACGGCCCTGCTCTGACAGCTTGACCTGCCTCCGCAGCTGTTTGGAGTTTCTCTCACGCTGTAATGAGAGATCCCCTTCAGCTCGGGCTGGAGCAGATTTAAGCAGATCCTACTGAAGAATGAAGAGGGTGTGAAGCACAAGAGTTGAGGAACAGAGGAGATGAAAGAGCGGCTGTAAGATGAAAGCAGAGGAAAGTTAGAGAGAAGTTGCTTATTGATTTAATTTTGCAGGTGAACACACACTCACTGAGCACCTAAGCTTACTTAAAAAGCCTTCAGCTTTTCCTCTGTCTCTGAAATAGGCTAGTACACCTTAAAAATTTAGATTCCCGTGAAAAGTTATTTAATTCAATTCATTTTTCAGTTAAAAACTGCTTTGAGATGTTTGTCAAGAAAAGTTGATTAAAGAACTGCCACCACACAGTATTCTGAATATCAAGCCCAGAGACAGTGTCAGAAGTGTCTTAGCTGGGCTACGGAGAAAAGGTGCACTGGGCTGTTATTCAGTGGTCCAAAGTCCTCTTTTCAAGTTAATTTACATTTAATTTGAAAATAAAGAGTCCCAGAGTCCTACCCAAGCCCCACTAGAGTCTGGAGGAAAACTGGTGAGACACAGAATCCAAGGTATCTGACGTCCAGTGTGAAAGTTCCACAGTGTGTGATGGTTTATGGGTTTCATGAGTAATAAGAGGAACCCATTTCATTATTTACATTGACTCATTAAGCAGATAATGCACATCATTTAATTATATCTCTCATTGAACTGTTGGTATTGTGCTGATATAATATGATAAAATATTATGTATTTAAATAATATTAGGGTATGCAAAATTAGCCAGAGTTGTTAGTGTGTGAGTGCTGCATTGTTCAGGGGCTATTCCTGTCTTAAGCCCAGTGATTCTGGCCTTGTCTGTATCAAGATGAGGCCATTCTGTCCCCAGTTTGTCCCCCTTAACTAGAAGGTTGCCGCTTAAAGTCCTGAAAATGACAGACATTGAGCAAAGACACCAGGCCCTCCAGCAAGTGTATTTAATGTTGACAAGTGTGAACACAAATTCCTAGGTGTGCAGCCCAAATGGTGATTGAATGTTTTGCCCTCTTTCACCAATATCTTCCTGATTTCTTTCTTCAATGTATTCTTGAGAAATGTCCTAATACATTGCTGTGAGAATTTGGGAAGACCATAAGCAAGGTCTTACAATATTACAATTTGCCTGATGTTTAGTTGTAGTGGTTGGTTTGGCACAACGGATAACACCACCAGCGAGCCACCGCACCATGTAGGAGACTGGGGTTCGACTCCCAGTCTGGGCAACACCAATAGGAGTCCTCGGGCAAGACTCCTAACACTACTGTGGCCCTCCTCTGTAATGTGAATAACCTTGTAGGTTACTCTGGATAAAAGCCTGGATAAAAGCTTCTGCTAAATGCCATAAATGTAAATGTAGTTGTGTCCCATTCTCCCTTGCACATTCAATACTGGTTTATCTTCTGTGCACAGTGGCAAGTAGAGCAAACAGCTAGACCCACACCACATAAATATGCAGCCAAGTACACACTGTCTGTAAAGTCAAGTATTCTGCTCTCCTTCCAGAAAAGGGCACTGCAGAGCAGATAGCATCCAGTGGGGTCCTGCCCACCCTTGCCCAGACTCTGAGGAATAAAGACTCACTCACATCACAGGTTGCCCTGCTGGTGGCTGAGATGGCCAGAGAAGGTAACATCCCTTACTGCATCTGAACCGAGCATCTGTTGAATGTACACCACTCTTTTTCTGATATACTAGTTAGTTCTGTGCAGCGTTCCTGTTTAAAATAACTGGCATCAGGCTAGGAAGTGTTAGATGTGTCCAGAATAAGAAACAAACTTCTTAATGATTGTCAGTTGAAACACACTCCCATGCTGCAGGTGCTGTGAGGGAGAGGTGCATCGAGGCTGGACTGGTGACCGCTTTGGTTCCCCTGCTGAACAGCTCTGACCAAGACCTGCTGCTGCACACCGGTCGGGCCATTGGGCGCATCTGCTTTGACAACAGTAAGTGTGTTTGTTCCTCAGTTAAGGGGCTATTGTTCTAGAGAAGACAAAGAGGAGCATTTACTGGAGGAAAACAAACAAGTTTTAAATTGCAAATGTTGTTCAGTGCCTCCTGCCTGGACTCCGCTCCATTCCGCTGATTTTGATTTACTGACTCTGCTTCTCTCTCCACCTTTTGCTCTTTCTTCTCATCTCTCCCCTCCCACGCACAAGTATTTTTAATGTTGTTCCATCTTGCTTCTTCTCATTTCATTCTTATGTATTTCTCACTCTCTTTCTCCTTTTCTGCCCTTTTCCTTGCTGTCTCAGCCATGCAGCAGACTCAGTTGGTGAAGAGCGGTGTTATCCCCAGGCTGGTGGCCATCATGCACCAGTACCCAGAGAATGACCCACTGGTCAACGTCTGCCTGCTGGCCCTGTGTAACCTTGCTGATATGGGTAAGAGAAAGAGAGGGCAGAAATGTACACCCATCTCTTCTTCATTAAAAAAAAGACAAAATAGACACACCTTATCTTCACCCTGACACAGTCCTGTGCACCTGTTCACATGCACTACATGTCCAGATGTTGGTGGACACCCCTTCTGATAAATGTGTTCAGCTACTTTTAGTCACACCCATTGCTGACACAGATGTCCAGCCAATAGAATAGGACTAAATAGATAAACATGATAAAGGTGTGGGCACCATGCCTAATGCCAAGTGTGCACTAGAGGGGTATAAAGTCCCCCAGCATTGAGCTGTGGAGCAGTGCAACTGTTTTCTCTGGATGGTCTGATGGTACTTTTGGCATGAATTGGGCAGATATCACATTAACATTCTGGCTTTACTAACAGTCTTGGCACTGAATGTAATAGAAAGCCTTTGCTGGGCAGGTGAGGATTTTGAAGGAAACAATAAATGAGCAGGTGTCCCAGTACTTTTGTCAGTATAGTGTTTATGATATATACAAACTCAACTAATGGTTAGATTAGATTAAGTTCAACCCTCATCTTAGTAGACTTGATTTTAGTGCCTCCTTATGTACAGAAGAGATTTCATCAAGGGTGTAGAGTGTGACCAGTGTTTACTCTCTTTAACAATCAAGGCTCTGTTTGAAATTGCCTGGTACACGCTGTTGGTACGTGTACCAACGGTGCCCAAAACAACACCCTCAAAATTTGATTCTTCAGAGGTTCTTTGCTAAAGACAGACATTCTGTTGAAAGGGAGGAATAAGGTCAAACAGCCAAGGATGAGTTTATCAAGATTTTATTACAGCAATGAATGTGATGTTAAAAAAGATCTACCATGTCATTGCAATTCTTCTTAAAGGTTTAAGACAGTTATGATATAATGGTATAGTTTGCAACATACAGTGCTCGGAATGTAGCTTCATACATAATTCAATTTAAGAAGCCGTTTCAAGTGAGGTAATAGTTGAAGATGTGTTGTGAAAATAGTTTGCTAATAACACAAAGCATAAAAACCTTTGTTACCGTGTCTGTGTGTTCAGATGCAGCCAGAGAGGCTTTGGCAGAGGTGGATGTGGCCGAGGTCCTCACTGCCCAGCTGAGAAGGGCCCCAGATGCAGAGCGCCGCCATCTAATCCTGGAGGTGCTGGGGTCTCTGGGAGAGAGTGGTATGGAAGACGCTTACGGCACAGCTACTCAACATTTTACACATCCCCCATCAACATCTACCTTCACACATCCTTCCTCAACATCTACCATTACACATTCAATCTCAACATCTACCTTCACACATCCTGCCTCAACATCTGCCTTCACACATCCTGCCTCAACATCTATCTTCGCACATCCTTCCTCAACATCTACCTTCACACATCCTTCCTCAACATCTACCATTACACATCCAACCTCAACATCTGCCTTTACACCTCCAACCTCAACATCTACCTCACACCTGTCCTTCTTGGATTCCCATCCAAAAAGGACATCAGCCTCTCTGTGGACAGAGTGGCTACATAGTTACTGATGCCATGCCATTACCTCAGGAACCCATGCATATAGGTATGTCATGTCCATGTGAATCTGAGCTGATTACTTGCAAAAAACAGTGCAGACAGCCATCTTAACAGATCTGATTTGCTTGCAGTCAGAAATCAGACAACCAACTTGACCAGTTTGGACAAGTGTGATGATGTAGGCATGCAGTTTGTACAATACCAATAATGCTAATATTAATACTGTAGCTCCAGTACAGAACTAAAGAGGAGTTATTTGCTCACTGAACACGTATTGGTAGATTGACTTTCAATAAGGGACAAATTAAATTCCCCAGCCACTGCATGAATCTGTTTCAAATAGACCAGCAAAGTTTAACTGAAACTTAATGAATCACTGATTAACCAAATTAGGATGTGAATATGGCAGCTGACACTGGGCTGCCACGAGCAGAGGTTTCAAACATACTGACATACAGAAAATCTCTACTTTTCACATGAGTACTATTTCAATGTAAAAAAGCAAAATCATTTTTTTTTCAATCACAGTATTGTATAAATGTGTGTGTGTATATGTGTGTGTGCTTTAGATGCCTTGAAGCTCCAGTTTGTAGAGGCGGGTGTGCCTGAAGCTCTCTCTGAGATGATTCGCAAATTGCAGGGTGACTCCGATCCTCATGACCTCTGCAGTATAAAAATAGCCTCCAACCTCATAGTGACGCTGCTGCTGGGAGGTAAGTGCTGTTGTCACCACATCATCCACATTTCTAATATAGCAGTATTTGGCTGAATAAACACTAAAGCATAAATGTTTAAAAATATCAAACATACAGAAATGCATACTGGCCAATCTGGTTCATGTGTGTAGAATATATGTACATGTAAAATATTGTACAGTTTTACAGTATTGTTAATGCAGTGCTTAAAGTCACTTACAGCCCCGATTTATTGGCTGATTTTAGGTTTCATACTGGGGTGCTTGAAAGTTTGTGAACCCTTTAGAATTTAAAATTTAGAATACAATTTCACAGAAGCAGATATAGAAGTAGATGAGGAGAACCAAATCTTACACTTTGGTGTTTTTATTGATTGAGGAAAATGATCCAATATTACATATCTGTGGGGGCAAAAGTATGTGAACCTTTAGGATTAGCAGATAATTTGAAGGTGAAATTAGAGTCAGGGCACCCTGTTTTATTTAAAGGCCAGAGATCTATCAAAGTCTGGAAATGTATCATGGCATCTACAAAGGATATTTCTAAGAAGCTCAGAAGAAGAGTTGTTGATGTTCCTTGGACTGGAAAAGGTTACTCCACCAATCCACAGTCAGACAGATTGTGTAGCTAATTCAAGACCATTATAACCCTCCCCCGGTGGTAACTTCTGAGCATCTAAAGGCCTTTCTTACACTGGCTAATATTAATGTTCATGAGTCCACACCAGGAGAACGCTGAACAACAAGGTGTGCATAGCAGCATTGCAAGGTGAATGTCTCCGCTCTCCACAAAGAACACAGCAGCCTGTCTGCAGTTTGCAAAAAATCACATGGACAAGCCTGATAGATCTTGTTATTATTAACAAGAAGCACTGCTTTTTTCCAGCAAAAACCTGTTCCCATCTATGAAACCTAGTGGTGGTAGTATCATGGTCTGTGATCTGAATCTCAAGAGAACATGGTTATGCAGCAAGACATGGACCCAAGTAATTTTACCACAGCCAGCTCAAAGTGCTCACCTTAATACAACTGGTGTAGAAGGACCTAGAACAAGCAGTTAATGGGAGGAAACCCACCAATAACAGAGCCATTTTTAACAGAGTCGTTTGTTCCTTCAAACCAATATGCAGGACTAATCAATATTTAAGGTATGTTTAGTTGCATTTAGTGCTGAACAAGTGAGCCATCCAAGATACTGAAAGCATAGGTTTCATTTTCATTTCTAATGCATTTTTGAAATATGAGGATTTTGTAAGAAAGCATGATATGCTGTTGTTTTAATGAAAAAATGTCAGTCATAAGCATAGCTCTTTATCTTGCTAAATGACTGTGTTCTAGATGAGTCCATGCAGAAGTGTTTTGGCGAGGGAACAGGGATTGTGTATCAGGACGTTCTGTCTTGGCTGCAGTCTTCCAACACCCAGCTTCAGCTGTCTGGAGCTCTGGCCATCGCCAACTTTGCCAGGAATGGTGAGAAAATTACTTTCAACGACACAAATACACTGGCAAGATGCCTTCATTCTGTCCCCCAAAAAACCTGCACATTAGTGTTTCTTCTCCTGCTGTTTCACTTTTCCAGACAGTAACTGTGTGAAGATGATGGAACTGGGGGTGGTTCCACATATCTTGGAGTTGCTGGAGAATCATGTGGATGAGGGTGATGTGTCTGTCCAGCATGCAGGCCTCAGTGCTCTCAGAAACCTTGCCATACCAGGTGCATTAACCTTAAAAGCTCATTAGTGACCACATTATTATAATCAGTCCTCCGACCCTAAATCCTGACTACCCCAGTCACTTTGAATGTAATGGTTTAAAATATTATCTCTGTCTTGCAGAATTGATGACCATGGCCTTACCATAAGAATGGCCTGAATTAATTTATTTGTTATGATATTTGTTCTATAGTTAGTATTTGGAAGTTTCGTGATTTATGAAGCCATAAACATAATCACAATTGGTTCCATCAGAAATGACACATTTGATTGAAAAAATGTGTGATTAGATATCAAACATCTGTAAATATAGTGATCACGGTTCGGGAAATGCTGTTCAAAGCTGATTTCAGGTCATTTGTGCTATTACCTATTAGTATATACACAACACTAAATACTGTATGTCCACCTACTGGAAATATTTAGAACTGCAATGGCCATGCTTATAATTATGGTTAGTCATCATTAAGAGTATTGATTTTAAGAGTATATATCTGTATAAAATAGAGGCCTTATGATCAGAAAGACGTATCTTACCATATATTGTTACCAATCTTACCATTACCAAATATCTTACCAAATGTTTGAAGACTGGATCAACACAGTAAATAAACAATCTCCATTACTTTTCCCTAATGTTTTCTGCTACCATAGTTTCACTAGAAAACACCACCCACAGCACTACAATGTTAATGATTTACCACAGATTTTCCTTCTGGAAACCTAGACCCATTACATACTCCATACAGATTTACTGATGGAATTCAGCCCATTAACTTTGACTATATGTATGCTTCTATTCTGGCCATAAGTTAAAAAATACTTTCTAAGTACAGGGGAAAAACTACATTATTACAGCCAACCGTATGCTACAGATGTTGAAATAGAGATTAGGTTGAAAACTGCTGCTGGACTAGTTCCTTCAACATCACAGCATTGCTATTCCAGGCCCTGGGGTGCTATTCCATACCAAATGTTAATGCACTGCTTATTATTCCAGTTATGCTTAGGGCTGATGCTCTTCTGGCAACCCTTCATGTTCAATGTTCAGATTATCAACAACCGCATGTCAGCTTGAGCTTTTCTTAGCCTAATCAACCTGAGCTCTGTCTAGAAGCTTACAGAATTTCTCATTCTCCTGCCCATTCCAGCGTCAAATAAAGTACACATGCTGGAGGATGGGGTGAATGAGAGGATCAGGACACTGCTGCGCTCTGACATGCCCCCTGTCCAGTTTAAACTGCTGGGAACCCTGCGCATGATGGTTGATGGACAAGGTAGGAGATACAAAGAGAAAAACAGAATACCAGACACTGTATTGTCTGAAATAGGTCTGATTAGAACTGTGATGTTCTTTGTCTTGCTAAGATAAGAAGAGAAGTTGGAGGATGGATTGTCTTTGTGAATTCTTCTGTTCTTTTTTGTTTGTCTGAGAATTTAATATTAACCTAATGCAGGCCAAAGTGCTTTGTCCCCAAACAGTGTGTAACAGATGACAATTTGCCTGAGATATGTGTTTTCTAATGAGATAGAATTACATATTAACAACTTAAAGCAATAATGTCATTTCTTGCTCCTGTGCTCCCCGTGCATTTGGAGAATGGATTTATGAAAGGATTGAAATTGAAAGGATTTTCAGACCAATAGAGAGATACAGAACCTTCACTGAAAGTAAAGGAGCCTGTGGGTTGGCATGATAGAGTAGTGCATTATTCAGTTCTTGCAAGCATCATCCTGCTTGCTTCATCAGAGTTACATAGTGCAGTTTCTGGCATGCTGAGCCAAGATTTGCAACAGTAGCAGTGTGTGTCCCTATTAAAGGTCAATGGAGCACTAACATTGTTATTTTAAACTAAAATCCTACATGCTGCTTTAAGTGTATCTCTGTATATTGTCACTGCAAAACCCTTGTGAATCTGTCAGTTGTGTCAGTAGAATACAATTTTTTACACTGACTTCCTTTTAAAACTAAGAGAAGACATTTCCTCTCCTGTAAAATGACCATGTTAGAGGTTCAAAATATTTGTATTAGTGTTTAGCTTTCTTTAAAAATTAACTGAGATTTTTAGAAGGTGAGATCAGAGGCCGCACACACTCACCAGAACTAACTTTTAATGCACATTCATAAGCCCATGTAAGCTATTTGAAAGCAAATTTTAATTTTCCTAAAGGTAAAGCCTGATGTTACATATAATAATGTTACATATAATGCTGTTATTGTGCATCAACTTTCATGTTCATGTTCTTTCCCCTTCCTATATTATTAGCGTCCCAAGCTTATAGCTACTATCAGGAGTGCTCAGCGCCACACAATAGAATAGCCCTGCTCACACAGCCTCCTGTCTGGCAAATTATCGGTTAGGCTCAAGTGACAGCTGGACTTTTCAAAAGGGGTGGATGAAAAAATCTTAAAAACATTCATTACTCTTGATGCTTATGTGTAAGGTCTGTGTGTGTCTGTCTGTTCTGTGCATGTGGGTGTCAGAGGAGGCGGCTACGGTAATGGGAAAGGATGAGGTGCTATTGGCAAGGGTTACAGAGTGGTGTGAAGCTAAAGACCATGCCGGTGTCAGAGGAGAGGCAAATCGGCTTTTAGCAGCACTTATCAGACACAGTCGCTCCCCAGTGAGTAACACACACACACACACACACACACACACACACATGCACATGCAGGAAAAAATGAGAGAGAGAGAGAGAGAGAGAGAGAGAGAGAGAGAGAGAGAGAGAGAGAGAGAGATTCATTATCATAATACCAAATAAGTAAACTGTCTAACATGACTTACATCTTATGAAAATCTGAAATCCAGTATCTCATATGATATTAAATAAATTAAATTACTATTCAAAGAAACAATAAAACAAAAAGGTTTACATACATGTAACATATATAAAACATATGATAGGTTACCTTTTAATCAAATTCTGATAAAAAATTTACAATATTTCCCAGATATGCACGTGTACAACATCAGTAATAGGTCAATGAGAATTTTTCATAAAGGAACAAGAAAATGTTTCACTGGACATTAAATGTACAGTAGAAATGACACATTTTCATACATCACACAATTCACACATTTACAGCTGTCTGTTTGGTCTACAGCAGTATAACTCCTTCCATTTACACAGTTCAATGCTTTAGTTCTCTATAGTGATTCATCATAATTAAATAATGTCCAGGAAACCAGCCATAGGGAACAAATGCAGGATATGCTCCCTTTCAGCAAAAATATTCACATTCCATTCTGATCAGAGACATTTTAGGTCATTTGTGATGTCATTCTATAGCTTATGTAGGATATTGTCTATTATATACGTCTTTGGACTAACCATAGTTTTGACTGATTTACAAAGAGAACCGTTAAAGGCTGTGGCACCTAAAAGAAAGTCCCCAAGCACAAATTTGAATGATATATTATGATACCCCCAACTTGCATGAATGGCATTATCAAGAACCCCTCATGAACAGGTTTCCTAGAGGCTGATTGCAATCTACTCCATCACAGCTGACTGCCGCATTATCTCTGAAATGTGCTCCTCTCTTTTTCTGACAGGAAGTCATCCACTCTGTCATCAAGGCAGATGGGGTCCAACACCTCATCTCTATGGCAACCAGTGAACATGTGATTATGCAGAATGAAGCTCTGGTGGCTCTAGCCATTGCCTCAGCAATTGATATTGGTAGGTTCACGTTTGAGTCGACTCTCTAGATATTACTTTGGGAGGGAAATCAGTTAGTGTCTGGTTGGGCAATATATCAATATTTACATCTATATCAGGATGAAAACCGAGTGAAATATGGGCTGAGATGATATAATTCCTATCGAGTTTTAAAGTTTTTAAGTAATGTTCGGTTTCAGTCTTGTCGAACAATTTTATTATGCTCCTGTACTCTGTGCCACCCCTGCTTTCACCTCTTACCTCCTCTGTTTTTCTCCCCTCCACCCCCATTTATGCCCTCACATACACACTATGGAGGGGGCATAAGACTTAGTGTGTATAAGAAGAAATCAAGATCAAATTTTAATATGTTTAAATATAGTAAAAAGATGGAAGAAGGATATAATGAGCTGTCCTATTTTCTCACATCATATATCATATTGTATGTCTTATATACCAAATCAGTTAAAATATATATTCAGTTTAAATAATGTAACTCTTGACCAAGATGGCGGCGCGTGCGCAACACGAGGCTCAGCGTCTCTCCAGATTTCGCTTTATAGTAGTTATAAGTTATTATTATTATTATTATTAGTATATTATCCATATTACCCAGCCCTTCTGTCTGGGTGTGTTCCTGTTTACAGAGGTAATCTCAGTGTAGGGGCTCCTGAGTAGCAAAGCCATCTAAATATCAGACCTATTAATGAGAGATGGAAGGTTTGATACCTGATGATGTCACATGATGCCTCACTCTATCTGGGTGGCCCTCCATCACCACCACTTTAATCATCTTTTGGGCCCCAGGGCTACAGATGGTCATTGGGCTCCATGGGTCTAATTAATCAGCCAATAATATGAATTTGTTGTTAAAGAATATGGACAATTAGTCAATCACTGGCCAATCAAACATTGTTTTAAGGAAATAACAAATTTTTGAACTACAAATTCCATGCACTGCATTCTTAATGCAATTTCCATCAGAAATGGTACGTCTGTCAGTTTTTAGAAAGTGGACTGTTTAATTTTCAATGCGTCAGTCTGTTTCTTACCCCGTACTCATTCTCTCCCTATGTCTGTCTTACCCAGAGGCGGTGCAAGAGCCATTTCAGAATGCTGATCTGCTACCCACTCTGCAGAAGATGCTGGATGACCCTGTTGGGGCAGTGGAGGTCAAATTTAGCACATTAGGCCTCATCTGCAGCCTGACCAACTCCCGTCAGTAGCACACAATTCACCCATCACAATACGAAATAAGAAACTGAAAGAACAAGAACTCTTCTAGAATCCTGTGGAAATATTTAGAGCAGGATTTCGATTGAGATTTAAGGATAATAACAAGTGGTACGTTAAAGGAGACTTAGCTCACTTAGCTTTCTCACATGAAAAAGTGCTGAAAAGGAGAAAGCTCATTAGTTTGAACTCAGTGCACCAGCTACACCTACGTGCAGTGCATGCACACTGCAGATACTGTCACACACTTTTAAAGTACAAATCAGCTTATACAGTACTTTTCAAAACACTTAAAGTTTAAGGAGATATTACAGCAGCCCTGGGTTAAAGCAGCAGCCCGAGCATTGACATTTGGTGAAACATTTGTTCATAAATCCTGTTTCAAAAACAGAACTAATAAACCTACACTTTGATCTTTACTTAACTTTTTAACAGCTGTCTGGTAGTGGGAGCCCAATTTAAAATATATATTTTTTCTTAGGTTAATAAGGCACAGTATGTCTGTATATGTAATGCATTTGACTCACTGCCTGATTTATTTTATTGTCCACAGTGGGGAAAATTGTTGTTGATTGCAATAACATAACAAAAATAAAAAAAAACACACTAAATCTAAGGGCAGCATTCATGAACGTACATTACACCTACATAAGTATTCCATAATTTGAGAGATGAACACACATTCTAATGATTAGGGGTAGTGAGCACACAAACCTGCGCCAGTAGACAGCCAGCTCAGCACCCTGGGAGCAATTCGGAGTTAGGTACCTTGATCAATTGCACCCTAGTCATGAATGTTGAGGGAGTAGAAAGCTGCTGATCACCCACATACTCCTATATAAGCATATGGAGTGACATATTTCAAACTTTTTTTGTTTTACTTTTGATAAGTATGTCTAATAGCTCATAAATCCAGTTTCTCAGTATCAACATAAACCAAAAAGGCTTAAATTACATGAAATATATGAATATGACACTTTTCCTTTTTGAATTAAATTATGAACAAACTTTTTCTTGATATTCTAATTCCCTGAGATGCACTAGTGTATGTAAAACCAAGAGCTTCCTAAGATCCTTAGTATTCTTCATAGTGAAATGCTGAGTGAATTTTTTAAGGACTATTTTAGGAATAAATGAATGAGCTTAATATTTAGAATAGTGTTCTTTTGCAGTGTAAATGTCCATGAAAACCATAACTAACAACAACTGAAAGTTGCCACTTTGGTCTATTTAGCCTATCAGGTGGAAACTGTGTGTGTGTGTCTCTCTCCTCTCTCTCATTCAGGCATGTTGAAGGAACAGATGGAGGCACTGAACCTGAAGGACACCCTGTCCAATCTCTCCAATCACACCAGCACCAAGCTGGCCTCCCAGGCAGACACTGTGATGGCTGTGCTGTCTGAAACCAGCTAGAACATCTCTCTGGTCCACAGGATACAGCACACTCCTTTCATACATTACTAACCGATCCAGTCCTCCATTCTATCAGACCAAAGCAATCAGAACTAACTTTGTGCCCAGCAGTGAGCTCAGTAGGAATCAGGGTGGTGTCATTTCAGAAGAGGATCTTGATTGTCCGATGAATGAAGCATCATTCCATGGCTCATTCCCTGTCAGCTGACCTGTGACCACTTTGAGGATAGACACTAAAGGTGCATCTCAACGAGGTTAGCAGATTCTGTATGAGAGCAAACTGCAGGCTGTGTAAAATTCATGATTTCCTTGTTTTGGAGCACTGTCAGGAGGAAATTAGCTATTTACAAGATAATTGGTGTGCATTGCTATAATAATAATAATACATGACAACAAACTGTTGTGTGTGCAGTTAAATGCGCCTTAGGTTTAGTGAAGCAGCTGTATGGATTTACATGTGCAAATTTCGTATTGGCAATTAATCTGTCTTAGTATTTTTTTTTTATTTCTTTTGGAATGGGTGTTCAACTAATGTAAATAGGTCCTCAATCCTACCCTACAAATTATAATTCCAGCAAAGCACACAAACTCAGATTCCTGTATTTTCCTGCAATGTGGAATGTGATTACAGTTTTGCCTGAGAAAAGGAAATGCATCTCAAATTGCAATACTTATTCTATAATTACTGTATATGATATTTATATCATAGCTGGCCTTACTAGTGTCTGACTGAGTGATTTTTTCGATGCAGATTCTTTGATCATGTTGATCATTTTACTAGCTAAACATGAGCACAAAAAATATATATTGTAACTTAGCAATAGCAAAAACATATCAAGAGCTAAGCTTGAGATCCTCTAGTTTAATATATATATATATATATATATATATATATATATATATATATATATATATATATATATATATATATATATATATGAATAGCAATCATTGATGCGTAGCAAGTGGCGTGACTGTGCTATGGGTTTATGCAACTCTCTGTATGTCTGTCTAAACTGAGACAACTCTGTCACTAACGCTTTCTCAATTATTGACAAGGAAAATCCTTCAACAGCTGATAAGATGGAAAAGTGTATCATTGCTTTTGTCAAGGAATGCACAGTGTAATTGCAGCCAATGTACAGGTCTAGAAGAAGCAGCAGGAGCTGAGTGGAGAAAGGCTATCTGATGAATCAGGATCGATGTGAACTGTAACTCATAGGAAGCACAAGCACTGGCAACAGAATGGCCTTTATGTGATGCTGCTCACCTGCGGCATCTCCACCTGTCTCAACAGCAATTCATCACAGCGACTTTATCAAGCACTTCACAGCTAGATAACTGTAATAGCACAATCTCTGTCTGTTCTTGGTAATGAGTGTTGATTTTTAAATTGACTATTTCTGGTGTTGAAAAGTGTGTGCTTTACCAGAAAAGCCTGTTTCTGGCAATAAAAGTAGAACAGCTGAACTTTGAGGATGCTTTTCATTACACAAACAACAATGAGATGAACCAGTAGGGGAGTAATCTTAGAAATCTTATTGTGGAAAGGTTATTTCACCTACAGAAGTAGGGCTGAACAATATATCAGTTCTGTGTCATTATTGCAATGTGCTCATGTGTAGTATTCACATTGCAGGATGTGACACATCATACACAAAGGAAAATTCACACTGTTCTCTTTTTTTCATGACATGTCTAACTAGTGGCTCATACTTTGCATAAAAACTGCCCAGTGTGTAAGGTTCCAACGCATGCATATACAACTGACCCCCCTCAGTGGAAGCTGTGGTAGCTGTGAATAAGGAGCCAAACTCTTCAGGATTTGAGAATAAGGAACTAACGTTAGTGTCGTTTTTTTTTTTCGATGCAGATTCTTTGATCATGTTGATCATTTTACTAGCCAAACATGAGCACAAAAATTTATAAATCACCCGAATGAAAGATGAGACTCTTCAACACAAATATAATTACACCTCATCTTAAATGTTTTGAATAGTCGCTCCATCACTCCAAGTTCCTCAGGTCCACAATCAAATGCTGGAGGGTTCTATAGCCCTCCAGTTGGTGCTTACAGTGGATATAACCACCTTATGTGTTCTGGGTCCTGGAAAGCTTTCTTTCATCTGGCACACCTGATTCAATCACAGGGGTGTCATATAAATACGTTTTAGTCTCATGGTCCAGAGTATTCATACTCCAGTGCTTGGCAATGCAATTGTATGGAGATGAGCTCTGTGTGCTGAGTTCAATTCCTGTGTTATGCATGTAAAGTAGTCTAACTCAGTCATTATTATGGGTGCCTGGAAACTCAGTGTAACCTATGTGTAACCCTGTAGTGGCAGTTGGTGTTGTGTGTATTCCTCAGAACACTGATTTAATTAAATTAAATACTTGACAGCTTAGAAGGGGGGCATTCCGGAGGTCATACATTTTACATTTCAACCTTGCCACCAGATGGAGACAGTGACAATTATGGTACATACTAACACAGCCTGTTCACATACTAAATAATCTTATCTTTCAATGACATCAACCATTGCAATAAAATGAGTTCTATGGTCACTATAAAGTGCAATACGCGAGCAAATGAATAGCGTATGGTGTTTTAGCTGTGCACTCTGCAAAATGGACCTGAAAGGAAATAATCAGTGATGCAGAATGTCATCTTTAGTTTGGGGGGTTATGTGTGTAGTAGGTGACCCATATATGAATCAATCACATGGCTTTATATATATATATATATATATATATATATATCATTGCCCTATTTCAAAGGAACATGAGTAATTGAAGTTTATACATGTGGCATTTATATCTGGAGTGCTGTTTACTGTGTTTTCTGGACTGCCCGAGGATGAGTCATGTCAGTACTGATAAAGCTTCAGACTGAAAATCAGTATAAACAATACACAGATATTAAGTGTTTTAAATCATTCATATTCAGTGGATTTAAAAGACATTGTGAAGGCACAGCTGAAGGGTTCCTGTGGTTGTATGATTACTGAGACAGTTTACAGTTTAGCACTTACCTGTTTTGTGATTAAATCAGGACTATCAAGGAAAAACTACACAACAGTGGCCCAATTTACAACTAACAGGCAAACCGCACATTAATCAACGCTGTATAAATCTAAACAAAGCTTTAGGGATGGATGAGATGAAAGGGAACCTGTACCAAACTGAAAGGCCTGCTTGTGATGAATTGTATGAGCATGTATGACCACAAGTTGAATTGCATTCTTTGTCTTGATTGAAATTTGCTGACAGCAGCTGCAATATGAATTCTTAGGAGTACAGAAGCATCATACAGTGCCTTGCAAATTTCATTTACAGAATATACCCACATATTTGAACATTTGATTTGTTTTGTTGTGAAGCAAACAACAAAAAATAATAGAAAACTTGTACTTTGTAGTCACTACTTTGTGGAGCCCGCTTTTTGTGACATTTATAGCTGCAAGTCACTTTGAAGAAGATATTATGAGCTTGCCATGTCTTGCCACTGGGATTTTTGCCCATTCCTCAAGGCTAAACTGCTCCAGCTCCTTCAAGTTAGATGGTTTCTGCTGGTGAAGAGCCTATCTGACCACAGATTCTCAATTGGAAAGGTCTGGGTTTTGACTAGGCCGTTCCAATACATTTACATATTTTCCCTTAAACCACTCAAGTGTTGCTTTAGCAGTATGCTTTGGGTCATTGCCCTGTTAGTTAGTTCGTTAGTTACACTTATATAGCGCCTTTCAACCTTTCAAGATATCCAAGGACACTTCACATTCAGTTCTCTACACAATCACGCTCAGCTAACACACACCGGAAACAATCATTCACCTGGAGGACTGTACCAAGCACTAAGGGGGTTCATCCAGGACAGACTGCCAATCCACATCTGGGCATACAGACATACACCCCCCCCCCCCCCCCCCCACACACACACACACACATTCATTCACACACACAAGAGCAATTTAAAGTAGCCATTTCACCTGATTCATGTTTGCCCAGAGGAAAGCCACAGACACAGGGAGAACATGGAAACTCAGTGCTGGAAGGCAAACATGCTAGCCATCAAACCACTGTGCTGCCCAAAAACCTGTTCACCTGTTGGAAGGTGAACCTCCGTCACTCAAATCACTGACAGACCAAATGAGGTTTTGCTCAACAATATCCCTGTAGTTCCCAGTTTACCAGTTCCTGCTACTGAAAAACATCATGATAATGGTTTTGATGGTGCTTCGGGGATCTTCAGAGATTTGGAAATTATTTATAACCCAACCCTGACTTGTACAACTTTGTCTCTGACTTGTTTGGAGATCTTGGTTTTCATGGTGTTCTTTGGTTAGTTGTATATAAAATATACAAATATATTTTTTGTATATTATTTTCTCATTTCACTTCACCAACTTAGAGTATTGTGTGCAGATGCACCACATACAGTTCAGATATAAAAAATTAAATACTTTCCCAAGGCATTGTGACTGCTCAGATCCTGTTATGTAGATCAAATCAAATAAAAATGTATTTGTATAGTGCTCTTCACAACTGATGTCACAGAGCAGCTTTACAGAAATCCAAAAATAAACAAAAAGGTTTATAACCTTTTTATTTAAGCCAATGGGTGACAGAGACAAGAAAAAACTCCCTCAGAGCTGGAGAAAGAAACCTTGGGAGGAACCAGGCACAGAAGGGGGAACTACTTGTACATAGTTATTTAGGGGACACTGAACTCCCACACATCTGTTCTAATACTCTGGTGTACATGTGTAATGTTAGTTCACTGATGGATGTAATATTAACTAATTTGGGTCTATGTAAATTTCTGCATAGTTGCTGATGGCAGTGGGCAACTAGTCCAGGGCAGGGTGGGAAACTAGTCCAGGTCCAGTAGGTAGGAAGAAGGTAGGAAGTGAAGTGAAGTTGTGGCAGGGTAGCTTTGGATCCTTCTCAGATGGGGCAGAGGAGCTCAAGGTTAGCGTTTCATCAAGCTAATCATTAATTCAGAAAAGGTAGAGAAATGTAATTAGTTTGGTGTTTAGGTTTATGGATCTTGATCTGGTAAGTGTAAACATTACCAGAGTGTGTCGAGTGACTCCGGCAGATCTGACTATAACAGCCTAACAAAGGAGAGAACCAGAAGGTAATATAAACATGGGAGCATCCTGAAAGGTTGGCGTTCAACTGCTCCACCATCAGAAACCTGAATGATCGCGAGAAGGAGTTAGACAGCAGCATCAATATCCCAGTTTACCGTAATTCCCTATGTTCATGAAGCTAAGACATTAATTATACTGAACAAATAAATTTTCAGCTTAGACCTGAAGATTGAGACTGTGTCTGAGTCCCGAACATTATCTGGAAGGTTAATCCAGAGCTGGGGGACTTTGTAAGAAAAAGCTCTTCCTCCTGCTGAGGCCTTCTGAATTCTGAGAACTAGAAGGAAGCCAGCACCCTGTGATCTGAGTGATCATGATGGCACATAAAGGTGGATTAGATCTTTCATGGGGCGGCACGGTGGATAGCGCTGTTGCCTCACAGCAAGAAGGACCTGGGTTTGATCCCTGGGTGGGGCGACCTGGGACCTGTGTGGAGTTTGCATGTTCTCCCTGTGTTCGTGTGGGTTTCCTCCGGGTACTCCGGTTTCCCCCACAGTCCAAAGACATGCATGGTAGGTGAATTGGTGGCCCTTAGCATGTGTGCGCCCTGTCTAGGGTTGTTTCCCGCCCTTGCGCTCAGAGTTGCTGGCTGGGCTTCCCCGTGAACCTATTCAGGAATAAGCAGTTCAGAAAATGGATGGATAGATCTTGTATGTATTCGAGAGCAAGCCCATGTAAGGCTTTATATGTAAGTAAAAGAATTTTATAATCAATATTGCATTTGACCGGCAGCAATTGCAGTGTTGATAGTATTGGACTAATATGATCAGATATTCTAGTTTTAGTTAGGACCCTGGCTGAAGCATTTTAGACTAACTGAAGTCTATTTAGGTTCCTGCTTAAACAACCTGACAACTGCATTGCAATAATAACCCCATGCTCTAGTTTTTCAGCATCATGCAAGGACAGGGCATTCCTTAACTTGGAAATATCACGAAGATGAAGAAAAGCTGTCCTAGTAGTATTACCTATGTGTTGGTCAAACGATAAATCTGAATCAATTATGACACCAAGATTTTTTGCTACTGAACTAGGTAGCTCACATGTGGCTGCACAATTTATTAGCTACCTTCCACCACATTCTTCCATGAAAAGAGACCACTTAAAACCATCACTGAAATCAACAGGGTCATGGTATGCTTGTGTTGTAGTAATATGAGAGCAGACAGAATCCCCCCACCCCCTATCTGCAAAATGCTACAGAGTGCCCCAGATTTGTGTCTGCTCTCAGGGTCGATACTTTGTTATCTAACTGCTCCATTATGCTTGTTTTTGTTTAGTAGCTGCTTTCTCTTGGCGGTAGCACCATACTGAGAAAACAAACAGGAGGAGGGAGGCATGGGTAGGGCATAGCATTTGTTTGGGTCTGAGATGCTTGTGGCCTTGTGCACCATGTAGTGCCAGAAAGGAACATAGTGCACCTTCATTTCTAAACAAATTAAGCTCTAGCTCATTTTGTCCTACAGCTACTGTTTGCACATTTATGCTACTTACGTCCTTTGTCCACAGGAACTTGCATCTGTTTATGCAACGTTACATTAGGTTACAAATGTCGGGGGGTTCTTGTCTGGAAGGAGTGATCCCCACTATGCTGTGTAGAGGACAGTTGTGTTATCCACTAAGCAATAATAACTGCATGAGTGTAATCATACAATAATAATAATAATAATAATAATAATAAAAAATAGACATCATATAGAATTTGGAGAAACTGTGCTCTATAACTGTAACGTTAACTGTGATCATTCATTACAGAATCGTTTTCTCAGCAGATAAGTCAACTGAGGGCTCTGTTAGCTGCGTGGGTTTGTGTGTGCTTCGTGGGCAAAGGGCACAGTTTTGCAGAGAGTGGGTTGCATGCAGCATATGGACAGGCTCTGTGGGATGATGGGAAAATGGGCCACGGGCCCAGAGATCACTTTCCTGTGCCTTCATTTCACACAAACGCTAACACCCAGCTGAGTCCACTTGTGTTTCAGAATCAGAAACCAGAAAACAGCCAGTATGGCATTCAACAAATCAGCAAGAATGATTTATGCTACAAATAACATCCCCAGCTGGCCACCAACATCGATAGATATTATTATGTGGTTGAATGTGAACGTCAACATCATATTGATGTAAAATACCCAACATTTATTTATAAGTGACTAAACCACAACGTCTCCTTAACATCATAATGTGAACATCCACATAACGTGAAATTCAACACTGTTAGACATTGTTGGTTTGGTGTTCAGTGAATAAAATTCAATATCTGTCTAATGTTGGAGCTTGAAGTCAACCTCAAGTTGGGTTATAATGGATGTGTGACTGATGTCCAACCACCGTCTATATAACATTGGGTTTTGACATTAACCAGATTAGATAAATTAATATATCTGTTTGATGGCAGAGTTGTTAGATTTAAATGTCTTTCTGACATCTTACTGATGTCCATTACCTTTGGCACTGCAGCCTCAGTGGGAGAACTACAGTTTTGTTGTACTGCTTATTCTGTGATTCTAAAGTAAAAAAAGAAGGAGAAGAGCCTCTTGTACTTTGAAGGCCTAAATTAAATTATGAGGATATGTAACTAAAAGTGTTCAGCCTCAGTAATACTTGATTAAAGTGCACATTTTCTAAAATAAAACTAAAAGTTTAACAAAGTTATCCAGTGTTTTTCCAATTGACTGGAGTAATGTAAGTCCAACTGGCAAGCTGTAGTGTGTTCACTTTGTTGTTTGTCACACGGGGAAGCAGCTGGACTGGTTATTCTTCTCTTTCATCTCATGATCTTCTAAAGTGGACCTGCATCAGTCCTGCAGTCTTCTCTGTAGCTCAGCATTTCTGCTGCAGTGGCTGTATAATCAGTCCTGTTCTGAACAAACAGGTTTTTATGAAGACACAGCAACTTTACAGACGTTACTAACTTAGTTGCTTAAAGAACCACAGAGACAAATATTTATCTTTAAAGGGGTAGTAATGGCGTCATGGTATCAATCGACAACCCACTGAGCACTGGACAGTGTTGTTCACCGCTGACTTCTGATATCATGAAGATTAAAGGTTATAGGGTCACCAAGCTGTTAATCCTCTTGTTTTTAATCACTTACAATCACTGGGTCAGAAAACAAACATGAGTGAATATTGATTCTGGTGTTGAATAACTTGCAACCTGAAGACAGATATGTGCTTAAAGTGACAGACGTGTGTGTGGGTTGCAGCTGTCAAGAGGGGCAAGTGTTTATAGTGTCAGTTTATGTAGAGTTGTGTACTTTGTATACAGAGTGGTTCTAGACAGGGCAGAATTTAGAACTCAAATGATGTATACAAAATATAGTTGGACCTTGTCATTTCTTTTTTGAAAAGATCCACAACAGAGAAAAACATGATGCTGGGGCTTCAAATGCAAGGCAACCTGGCTTGTGTGCTCCTTGTGAAACAAATGTTACAAAATTGGGGTATATTTTAGTAATGTATGTATAATTTTGCTTGAAAGTTTATGAACTCTTCAGAATATTCTATAAATATGACTCTGTCATTTATGTTCTGCATAAATATGACCTAAAACTTCAGATATGTCAGATATGAGAAGCCCAAATCAACAAATATTACACCTGCTCATTTACTGAGGAAAATGATCCAATATTACATATTTGTGAGTGGCAAAACTATGTGAACCTTTAGGATTAGCTGATAATTTGAAGGTGAAATTAGAGTCAGGTGTTTACAATCAATAGGATGAGAGGTGTGAGTGGGCTCCCTGCTTAATTTAAATGTTTGTGGAAGTGTATCATGGCAGTTTGTGTACAGATAGAGCAAATTCATGACCATTACTACCCAAATATTTTTGTCTTTTATGTTTGATTTGGTTCTCCTTATCTACTTTTAGGACTCTGGCTGATTATCAGCTGGAAAATAAAGCTCTAGGTTTTGTGCAAAAAAGCAGTGTTCTTATACTAATAGTGAACACTTCTATATAATGTAAAAAAGCACTATAATAACCAACTAAATAATTTATAAACAAAAAAATAATCATTAAAAATATTAAAAAAATAATATAATATCTGACTTTAATGTGTTTCTCTTGCAAGGTATTGTTGCTTCTGTATTCTGAACAACTCCAAACAGATTACCTTTTGACAGCTCTTTGTGCTTCCATGCCACCTGTGCAGGTGAGAATGTAAACGGACAAATGGGGCCATGTGGGTGGGGCTGAAGTAAGTCATGTGGAAAAGGCCCTTAGAAAAATCCTTGCTCCAGGCAAGAGAGAGAGAGAGAGAGAGAGAGAGAGAGAGAGAGAGAGAGAGAAAGAAAGAAAGAGAGGAGGGACATTATCTTTGGAACAGTAGTGACTCACCTGCTTGAACAGGTGCAATCATTTCAAAACACTCCTGAGACGCAATCTACATGCAAAACTACATTCAGAACATCTCCAGCCATGGTAAGGAACAATTTGTTCTATGAGTTATGGTATAAAGACACTGCTCAGGTTATGACTTTAACACTAATGGGTTAATTTGTTGCTTTACTGTACACTTGACAGTTTGGAAGAACTTTTTGTGTGTCGATACAATACATCTGGAATGAACTATGTACATGAAAGTGTCAAATGGTTTATGAGTCAGAGCCTTTTTTTGCTGTCAGTGTCAACATAACCACAATAGAGTTTGCAAGTGCAGAGTGAAGTTCAAAGATCAAGTCAGATTAACTTAAATACAGGGCTTGTTTTATGGGAACGTGGAACATAAGGGCTATTAATCTATGTTTCTACAACTGACTATAATCCAGTCTAAATATAATGCGAATAATGTGCACAAATTCTGAAATTCAAACAAGGAGTTCAAACAAGTGACCCACTGTGGTATGCTTGTCGTAATCACAAAGAAGTTACACTATATGTCCAAATGTTGGTGAACCCCCTTGTAGAAATGTATTAGAATAGAATAGACTCTCTGGAAGACAGCATTGAATTGTGGCATGATGGAATGATGGTACTACATTCAGTATTTTTCGGATCAATTGGGGAATTTGGGATGAAATGGAGCGGTGGTCATCCAACATCCTGACCTTGTTGCTCACAGTAATGTTCCAGAATTTAGTGTAACATCTTCCTTAAACAGTAGACACAGTTACTCCAACAAAGGTTGGATAAAATCATTTTAATACCCCTTTTTCAGAAGAAACAATCAATCACCTTTATATACAGCAATGTACCTTCAGATCTGGGATTCCCACTTCCAAGCCCTCCACACTATGCACAGTATGAGCTTTCCCTCATCAAGCACACTTGATTCAACATCATTAACTGATTAAAAAGCTGCTGGACTTTTGGAACCACTACTTTACAGTCTTCAAAATACAAAGGGTTTTCTGAGGGATGCCAGAGAATAACAAGTGTGAAGAACATTTAAATGGACAAAAAATAACCATTACTCCCTCTCTTAAACAAAAACGTTCTTCACACAAACTTCTCTTTTACAATGGTGCTTTACAGAACCAAACATGGTTCTTCATGGCATTGGTCAAAGAACCCTTTGGCCTACTTAATCAAGTAGTCTCAGTCTTGAACAGTTGATCAGTGGGGACACCCCTGACCTTCGTTTTTAAAGTGTAGATCACGGATCATCAACCCTGCTCCTGGAGAGTTGCTTTCCTTCAGACTTTATATTCAACCCTAATCCACTCCACCTGATCCAGCTAATTACTGCCTTCAGAAGTTATTGATTGGCTGAACGGGGTGTGTTAGATTTGGGTTGGAGTTGAAGCCTGCAGGAAGGTAGCCCTCCATAATGTTCCCTCAGGACACAGCAAATCATCAACAGAGGTGCTGTGTTAAACATTTTAAAAATATCAACATATATGAATGTTTGGTAGAGATATGCAGCACAAAGCAGGTTTAACATTTCTGCTTCTGACTCATATTTTAGATATATAATACGGTTAATTCTGATTTCAGACATTAGAAGGCCATTCTTTTCTGATTCACAGAAAGGGCTCTAAACAAGTTCAAGGTGTCAATAAAGAATCCCAATCATTAAAACAGCAGATGTAAAACACTCTTCTGACCCACCGTATGTAACATGCAATTTTTGAAAACATTAACATACATTTTTAGATGACGTTAGAGAATATCATCACCTGTATGTAACACAGTGAACTGCTTTAGTGCTTGCTTACTGTGCAAGTAAAGCTGTGATGTAACTTGCTGTGTGTAAGTAAGTCACAGTGCTGGCCTGTCACTGTTCTGGATAAAAATGTTCTTTTACATTGAGCCAGCAGAATTTCTTCAACTCTAATGGGATGCTGCAGTTTTTGCTCCTCAAAATGAGGTCACATAGTAGATTTTCTGGCCTTAAATAGTTAAATATATATACATATATATACATTATATATACATTACGTCTTATATACAGTACATTACATCACAGTGAACTGTAAACGAGTTTCTCAATGAATTTCACTAGATGATGTGTGTTCTTTATACATTTGCTTATATTTTGTATAACCGGTATTTTGTTCCCCAACAGTGGCAAACACATTTTTTTTTTTGCTTCTTGAAATTGACATTTAATTTTGAACATTTCTTCAAAATAGAAAAGTGTGTTGGTTAGAAAATCCAACATGTATTTATCTGTTTTCTTTTATTTAATCCATGCGCATCTGGCCTAACCCCTCTCCAGATGTTGCGGATGTTCAAGGAAGACTCATATTCTAATCCTCCACCCATCAGCTCCAACAACTATTCAATACTGTACATTTTCTGAAAACCGAAAGTATGTCACTTTCAGCACTTTATGTAAATTATTTGTAGTCCAAATTAAAATAGAAGAGACTCTTATCATGGAAAAACAAACGTCATAAACAACATATTGTAGTAGGACACCAAATCAGAAGAGAGCTCTCATATATATATATATATATATATATATATATATATATATATATATATATATATATATATATACTATACTATATATATATATGTCTTAAAGAAGTAATAACAAAAACAGCCTTCTAACTGTAAAGGCAAAGGAGGAGTAGGGAGGATGTAAAAAAAAAAAAAAAAAAGTAAAAATACTAGTCCAAGAAATCTTTAAGCGCACAAACCACAATGTGTTCATTAAAGTGCCTTACTGGTTATGTTAAATGTACAGTGTGAGCAGTGAGACGTGGCCTGTAGAGGAGCAGTCTAATGAGATTATATAACCTTTCTGTCATACCATGTCATTTCAACATTCTACAAATGGATTATGAACATAACTCACAGGCATTCTGATTCTCAATCCCTGACAGATGGCTATAATTCATTTCGTGTCAAAGGATGGTCGGTTTCGCACATTGCAGATTTCTTCTGGGATTTATTCTTGAAGCCTTTTCATTATTATACCTCGCAAAGCTGGTGCTTTTAATGTCTTTTATATTAACAGCGCTATTTTTTCTACATTTCGAAGATGACCCCATTGCAGTTTAAATGTAAAGGTATTGGAAAAAGTAATTTGGATTGATGCAATAGAAAAGGGTGTCCCGTATTAACTACCAAGACCTGGTGTGGCTGTAGGTTTCAGTCTATCATCTGAGATGAACATGATTCACTAGTTTTTGTCTGAGCTGATCGTGTGTGGCATTAAGTGAGAATTTACAATTCTTGCTCCTGGGCTCCTCTACAGTTGGGAAGTGAAATTTGTGGTTGGAGTCACCCATAAAGGACATGATTTGCAAATATATTTTATAAGCTGACAGATACCAGAACCAGCATCTGAAGCTGAGCGCCAATAGGAATATTCAGGATTTCATGAATATGACTCAGATTTTAGCATTAAGTTGTCCTCTGACATTGTCCTGCACACAGTTTCAGGTGATGAACCTGATGAGCAGTGATAATGGCAATATTGTAAATATTATAGGTCACTAAAGCATCATTTGTGATTTTGAAGCTGTTATTTTAAAGACAAATTATATGTAATGCTGCTTTAAGCCTTCATGTTGGTGTCCAATCTTACATAACCAATGCCATTCAAGAAGCTTTCAATGGCTGGTTCTTTAAAACCCTCAATTTAAACCACTCAGTCAACCACAAAACTGGGTTCTTTTATGGCACTGCTACAAATAACCTTTCTAATTTTCAAGAGTGTGGTTGAAGTGGGAATAAACAATGCTTTGAAAAATCATCCCATCTATCTATCCATATCCAGAAGGAGTGGAGATGGTTTGAACAAACATGGTATTTACAGAGTTAGTACTCCTTTTTCACTGAGGAACCCCCTGTCAGAGACAAACAAATGAGATTTTCTGTTACCTGCTGACCTATTGCGTGTCCTCAGTGCTGCCTCACAGTGGGGCTTACGGAAAAAAAAGAAGGGGAAAAAAAAAAGAATAAATAAATAAATAAATAAAACTAACAGAATTCATCCCGGTCCCATTGAGCAATGCATTTGCCATGGCAGGAGGAAGGAGTGATGGTGGGGTGAGGCAGAGAGAGAGAGAGAGAGAGAGAGGTAGGAGAGAGGGAGAGATGGTGAGCGAGCAAGCCTTTGGGGATTGTGAGGAGAAAAAGGTGTGAGAGAGTCCTGCAGCGAGTGTGTATGCGAAAACATCAGGTGTTCAGGCTGGTTTGATTCAAATGTGTCATATATTTCAGTATGACAAACTAAATTTCACTTACACACCCCGCCCGCCTCTCTCTCTCTCTCTCTCTCTCTCTCTCTCTCTCTCTCTCTCTCTCTCCCTTCTTTTAGATGGGTGAGGAATCAGTGATGCTGGTGGTGTAACTCTATACTACCCCATATCCATATATCATCCCCCCCTTTGATCCCACTTCCCATAAACACCTCTCTCTCTCTCTCTCTCTCTCTCTCTCTCTCTCTCTCTCTGTATCTATCTCTCTGTTTCTCTCACACACACCCTCTTAAACTCCCTGTAGTCTGGGGATTTGAAGATGCACAAGCTAGGCGGGTTTGTAATCAGATGAAAGAGGATGTCTCGAAACTCCATCATATCCTTTCTGCTGCCGGAGAAGAAATGTTAGAAGAGCAGAGGGGGAGGAGACTATAGGCCAGAATGAGTTGGGTCTGAAGGTCTGAGTTAGAATAGGAGGGGGGTTCACCTGTGGATGTATGTGTGTGTGTGTGTGTGTGTGTGAGGAAGGAGACACCACTGCCTGCCTGCCTGTCTGCCTGCCTGTCCCCTTTCAAGGACCTGCATGCGCCGAGGCTACAGGACTGAAGCCGACATTAAGAGAGGGAAGAAAAGAAAGGGAGAGAGGGGGGCAGGGATAGGCTGGAGAGGCAAAGATCAAGAAAAAGGAAAAAAACCCAAGCCTCATCTGTTTCTCGCAGCACAGGGTAAGAATGATTTCTGTAATTTACATTTAATGGAATTAAATAGTGAAATAGTGTCATAGTGAAATAGTGAAATAGGGTCAGGATGAAATAGTGTAATAGTGTCATAGTGAAATGGTGTAATAGTGTCATAGTGAAATAGGGTCAGGATGAAATAGTGTAATAGTGCCATAGTGAATTAGTGTCATATTCTATAAGTGAAACAATATAGCTCATCATGAAATCATATAGCTCATCATGAGCTATATTACCGACTGTCTGGCACCTCTGAATGTTTGTGTTTATATGTGTGTGTGTGGGTGTGCAGTTGCATGGATCAAGGACTTATTTCCCTTCTTGGGTATTTTTAGCCTTTATGGAAGAATAATGCATGCAGGCCCTGAGTAAGTGTTTTTAAGAAGCAGTACCTGTACTCTTGCGCTCCATATGAAATAAAGTCAGGGTCCTTTAAAATGACACAATATTCATTTTTTGGAATTCATCCCATTCTACTAGTTGTATTTGCACACATAGTGCACATTTGCTGTGTACTATAAACATTCTAATAGACAATGTTAGAATGTTTTAGTTATTTTTATGTTGCACAGACAAGCTTCTTGCCTGTCCATTCCAGCATATGCAAGACCAGCAGGCTTGCAGACATGTAAATTGGCTAAGTGGGAGTGCAGTGACCTGCAAAACAGTGCGGCCACTAAGTCAGTTGATTCTCATTGAATTACAATAGCACCTGGGGCTGTGCGGGCGGTTAATGGCCATCCTCACCACTAACTAAGCAGCATGTGAGAGAGCAGTGGTATCTGATATCTCTATTTTTAGCAGTTTAGGAATGCTGATGCTAAAAAAAAACCCACACATCTAAACATATATAAGCACTAATGTGGCCGAAGATGGAAGGAGATTCCCAGGTGTTTCCTCATGTTATGAAAGAGATCTTTAAATAATAGGCTCTGTGAAAGGAGGCTTTATATGCTGCTTTGTAGAAAGACTTGCTTTTCAGTTGTTTGTTTAATGGTGAGCTTAATTGAACAATGAATTTAAAAATGAAGGTGCTACCAAAGAGATGTTTGAGTTTTAAATCTTAGAATCTTTATATAAAGTGAAAGTTCTTTACGGCTTTCAAAGATTGTAAATGTTTTTTAGGAAACCAAATGTGCAACTTTTTGTAGCAACTTTATGTCTGAAAGTGTTTGTTTTCTTGAGTTTTGCTTCTTTGCATGTTTTATAGTAATATGTAAATTGTTTTTTTCTCATTGTTATAACATGTATATGTAGTGTGATCTTGTCTTTTTATTTTGGTATATTTCTGTTAAAAGTTGTTATTCATTGTTTATACTTCAATGCACATCATTATTATATACATGTGTATATATATATATATATATATATATATATATATATATATATATATATATATATATATATATATATATACTATATATGAATAATGTGTGTGTGTGTGTGTGTGTGTACAGTCCTGCCTCACCATATCGGCACCCACACTTATTATGTATTACATGTACAATATCTTCAGAAATAAATGTAAATGTACCAAAGTTATATCTTCATTGGTGGGCCAAAGAAATACAACAAAAACATTGTTTGTCAACTTGCATGTTGCAATTTCAAACAGAATAAGCTGCATGTGCAGCAATAAAGTCACCCCTCATTAATATTTGGTTGCACACCAGGCAGTGGTGGCAGCCTCCAAACCTTTGCCCAGCCATCTATAAGCTGCACTTCTCAGCTGGTATTTTCTCACACTCTTCCTTTGCAGTTTGTTCAACCTCTTGAATGTTTGCAGGGTTCTTTTCCCCTAATGGTAGATTCCAACTGATCCCAAAGATTTTCAATGGGATTGAGGTCAGGACAGGACTTTTTCCTTATAAACCATTCCTGTCTACTTTTGGATGTGTGCTTTGGGTCATTGTCTTGCTGGAGGGCCCATGATCTTTGACTCAAACCAAGTTTTCTTACATTGTATGTGTAAAATCTCTTGATAAGCATCCAGTACCAAACACAGCAAAGCAACCCCACAGCATTATGGATCCTCCACCATGCTTAACGGTTGGTAGGGTGTTCTTTTCCTTATAAGCTTCATTGCATCTATAAACAAACTGCTGCTTTGCATTGCAAAAAAGCTCTTGTGTCCTCTGAACATTTTCTCAGAAGGATTGTGGTTTGTCAAGGTACTCTTTGGCAAAGATCAGTTGTTCCTTTTTATGTCTTTTCTTCAGCAATGGATTCTTCCTTGGCCTTCGCCCGTAAAGCTGTACTTGGTTTAGTGTGCAGCGTTTGGTACTTGTTGAAACCGTGACCCCAGGCTGTTCCATCTTGGTCTTCAGGTCTTTGGATGTTTGATGTTGTTTTTTCTGTTCACCAACCTTCAAAGACTTCTCTTGTCAATTTTCCTCTTTCCCCCACGTCCACGGAGGTTCTTGACAGTTCCATGCTTAGTTAACTTCTTAGTAACACTGCACACTGTTGAACCTGGGATACCAAGGTCTTTGGAGATGGCCTTATAGTCTCTGGAAGTTTGTGTTTGGTAATAATGGCACATCTAATTTCCCCAGACAGCTGCTTTGTCTTCACCATTGTAACAAAAGAACAGGGCCCAACATGTGGCTTTTTAAAACACTGACATCACCATTTAAGGGCTAATTCATGTCACATGGGCACTGACAATTTATCACAGTTGATTATCATTTGCTATTTACCACAGGTGAGTGAAAATGTGTTTCCATAATTTAGTGTAAAGGGTGCCAATACCAGTGTCCACAGCAAGCTATAGGTTTTCTGTTTTTCTCTCCCATTGATTTTTGTTTTAAATTCTTGTTTATCATTTGGTCTTTTGTTTAAAACATGAGTCCTCTACACAAAAAAAGCTGTTTAAGTTGATTTATTTTTTTTAGGGGATATTTCACAATTTGTATTTAAATTTAATGGGTGCCAATAATGATGAGCAGAACTGTGTGTGTGTGTGTGTGTGTGTGTGTGTGTGTGTGTGTTACTGTTGATTAATGTGGCTTATAGAATCTCAAATATTAAAATAGTGAGTTTTAATACATTCCTAATCAGGCAAATCATGATATCCTATATATATATATATATATATATATATATATATATATATATATCATATTTTTATGACATTGAACTTTGTTGTAGAGAAAGGAATCCTTGTTGACTGACCTGAAATTGAGGCGATTTCAGGTGAATCCTAGATGTACCCAAAACCGTTTATGGCATGACTAATATTCTTATCTATGGATTAAGCAAATTCATCCTCCTTGCACAAGAGTCAGATGGTGAACGTACTGTACAGCCTTTATAAAGGAGGTTCTTTAAGGGATTGTTAGCTTGACAACTCCAGCAAGCATTTGAATGCTTAAGCAGTGCTTTTGAATGGTTAAATAGTTGTTTTTCACCGTCTGTAAAGAACCTTTTTAAAAGGGTCCGAACGGTTGTGTTATCCTGTGTATTACTTCTTAAAGCAAGTATTTAATCCTGAATTTCTTTTGTGATCTGCTGGATCAACAGGGGCTAATCCAGAGCTAATCTTATTTCTCTAATCTTGGTCCACTATTTGGAGACTTTGTATACTTTGTACATTCAATGTCTGCCTGCAGAGATATTTGGTGGCTAATCCACAGACTCTGTGTGGAAACATACAAAAGTAATTCATTGGGATTCATATATACTGTATAAATGTAATCAGTTTCTAATATTTTTTAGTTTTTTTCCCAGTTATATGAACATAATTGTACCTGCTGTGACAGTGGAAGACATATTTAAATAGATGCTTTCTTTTTGATCTAACAGATGGTGTGTGCCTATAGGATAGTTTAATTGAGGCATACACTGCATTTGACTTGACACTCAATTCTTCTGACAACATTTTTTTTAAATAAACACAGGTCCATATGTTTTTGCACTGTGACCATTTTTTCTCTGTGAAACCATTTCAGTGCTTTAGAAATGAAGCAACTGATATAAATGTGCATCTTCGGTATTAATTCAAAGGTTTTAATAAAAAGATGGCATTGAATTAAAGCCAATTAGTACATACTTCCTTCATTTTCACAGGTTCAAAAGAAAATTTCATGGCTAGGTGGACTGTTCCTCTTATTATTTCAATTAATAAAAATGCAAGAGTTAAAAAGAAGGAATGTTCTGGTGAACTCATCAAAAGGCCTGGAAGACCATGGAGACAACTGTCATAGATGATTGCATAATTCTTTCCTAGTGAAGAAACAACTCTCCACAACATCTAGTCAAGAACAGGGATCTCAAGGAACACTTTGTGATGTAAACTGCTGTGAACACTAAAGAGAGAAAGGCAGATTACACTGCTATGAAAGATGAAAAGCCTGACAATTTCTGGAACAAGGTTCTTTGGAGAAATTAAATAAAAATCTCATTCCTCATCTGTCAAACATGATGGAGTAAATATTATGGCATTTGCATGATTGACTGCCAGTAAAACTGGTTATTTGGTGTTTATTGATAATGTGACTGCTGATAGAAGTAGCAGGAGGACGTCTGAAGAGCTATCATTTCTGCTCAGATTCAGTCAAATGGTGTCAAAGTGATAGGACTACACTTCACAGTACAGATGGATAATGATCCGAAACATACTGCCATAGCAACACAAGAGCTTCGTAAGGCAAAGTAATGGAATGTTCTTAAAAGGCTGAATCAGTCACCTGACTTCAGCTCAACTGAGCATGCTTTTCACTTACTGAAGACAAAACCAAAGGCAGAAGGACTCACAAAACAGCAAGTAAAGCATCTGCAGTAAATACCTGGCAAAGAACCTCAAGGGAGGAAACTCATCATTTGGCATTGTCCAAGAGATCTAGACTTCCAGCATTTGTTGACAGCCAAGGATTTGCTTCCAAGTATTCAAAATAATCTTCATATTTATCATTTTCATGTTGGTTTGTTGGGCAAAAAGATTGTATCTCCAAATAAGCAACTTTAGAAAACTTTGTAGAAAACAATCCTTCTTTTAATCAGTCAAGTCAAAGTAAGCAATTTTGCAGAATTTCTATTGGTTTTACTCGTCATCAAATTTGGAGAATATAAAGAACTACAGATTCAAATCATTTTCTTGTACTTTTAACCACAATTAAACAATGACTTACAAAATGTGAAACAGATGTGAAAATATGCTATTTATCTAATCTTATTATTTCTATTTATTTAGTTTTCGATGGCGGAGAGCGGGTGTCCTGTGTCAGAGCCATCCGCACCAGAAGGTGCCACTCCATCTGACGCAACCACCAATAATGGCAGCATTGTACCACTTTCAAACACCTCTAGTGAACTGACGAAAAAAAGTCAAGTCCAGCCTGAGGAGTTCCGTAAGAGTGCCAGTGAGGTATCATGCTCAGAAATGGTGGTGGACAATGTCAGCCATACAAAAGCAGAAGCACGAGTGCCAGTCACACACCGTACAGTTGACCGCTTAGCTATCCACAATGCAATGCGTCCTCACAGTATTGCAGATGTCCACATATCTGAGGGGGTAGAGCTACAGCTCAGCACACAGCATAGGAATGATCAGGCATCACTGACCATCAAGGAGAATGCTTCTTCCTCACATACAGACTTGAGAGAACACAACCTGGCTCCAGCTAAGCTGTCTGTTCAGAGGAGCAACTCTGATTGCCTTCAAACTCAGAAAGAAGGTCCTGTTCCTCTTCTGCATTGTGAAACTGGTGGCTCTAATTGCCTGGGTAAGAATCAAGACACATCCATCCAATCTTTCATCTGCAAGCAGGCCATGCAAATGCAGCAGAGCAACATGACCACCACCTTCTGCAAGTCAGGCAGTGGTTCAGGCAGCCCGACCCAGCAACGTTGTTGCATTCATATTTGCAATTCTGGCACCGCAAAATTCCCTGGAGAGCTTGGTGTGGACACAAAACATGGGAGGTTTGAAGAAGCGGTCTGCTGTGGCTCATACAACCATGGAAATCTTGAGGACACTTTTGCTGCTTACTGTCATCCCCAGCCCATCCCAGCTCCTGCCCAGCTGTTGCCACGGCAAACAGGCCTGACGGGAGACTGCAGGGGCCAGATGGGTGGCCCAGCTTTGTTGGCTCTACCTCCACTGATTTCTTCGGTTAGTGAGACGGGGCTGGATGCCAAGAGGCTGCTCCAATGCTGTAACCTTGACTGCAATTGGCCAGCACCACTGTGCCAGACTGGAAGACAGCAGCAAGTCAAGGAAGAAGTCAGAAGCACCCGAGATACAGGGACCATGACCTTTAACAAGGAGCTGAGGGACATTGGGGTCCAAGTAAGATTTCAGGATTCGGACAGGCCACCTCAGCACGTTTTCCCAGAGGTTTGCTTGATGGATGAGAGGACAAATGGAATGGACAAACCTTTGACATCCCAGAAGTCTCCGGTCAAGGAGGTGAAGTGGGATGCAGAAGGCATGACATGGGAGGTTTACGGAGCTTCAGTGGACCCCGAGGAACTGGGTCTGGCCATCCAGAAGCACCTGGAGCTGCAGATTAAGGAGACTGCAGGACGAGCAGCAAAGCTTGCCCGACAGGACACAAATATGTCCCAGAACAGCACAGGAAAGAGCCAGCGGAGGAGGAGGAGCTTAATGGCAGCTCTGCGCCCTCCAGGGTGCTGTTCCCGCACCACTACTGCAGTGGACTGAATGCCAAAGAACACTGGTTTCCCTGTGGTCAAGCCTCAAATAGACATGGATATAGATAGCTAAAGCTTCAATAAATGATTAAAAGACTTTATGGATTATTCAACTGGCCACCAAAAATACAGACCTCAGATCTCATATGAGTTATTAAAGAAAAAGTGTTTTTCATTTTTTTAATAGCTATCAAAATCTGTTTGTTTTTGTTTTTTTAGATTAGATCAGCAGGTGAACACTGGAGACAGAACACGTGCCTAAGTCTTCCTTTCAAGTCCAGCACTTCACATACTTCATTTGAAAACTTTAAGTAGACCTTAAGGGCTATTTGCTTGGAATGGAATATTTTGTGGCTGTCACGCAAAAATCCTGTAAGTTCATAATGTGAATTTGACAGATGTTCTTTACATTATGTCAGAATTTCATGATAAATGGGCCAATAGAAATGTTCCAAAAAGAAGTTGAAAAAATATCTTCTATTGAAAATTTTTTCCTTCTCTTTAAAGTTATCATTTTGGAGTCACATGATTTTTGTGTGACAGCAAATATATATATATATTCATAGGTAGATATATACACTCATTGTCAAAAAATAGCACAAATAGGAACAATACATTTTTAAAAGTTTAGACTTACATAGACAATATTTATTGATCTACACATACAGATCTCTCTCAGCATGGTGTTGGGTATAACACAACATGTCTCTAAATAGAGTTATAGAGGTCTAAATTGTGTCCTGTGATATTCCACATGCAGCATTATCCTGCGATTCCTGCAGATTGTCCAGTAGGGGTGGGGCATTGATTGTGCTCCCAATAGCATCCCCAATATTTTCAACTGGGGAAAGGTTTGGTGATGCAGCTGGCCTTGGCATAGTATCTGTGTCTTCCAAGACAAGCTGTTGAGATGGCAGCGGTATGTCCTGTATTGTCCTGTTGGAATAGCACACTGGAGTGTGTGTTCAGAAAAGATAGGACCACTCTTTGCAAGACCTCGTTAATGGGAGACTGGGCTGTCAGAGTTCCTATAATGAAGACCAAAGGTGATCTGGCACTGCACGAAATTGCATCCCATGAAACCCAGCCTTTTGGATGTGTGACACATGACAGCTAAACATCGATCTTGGTACTGACCGTGGTGCCTCCACACACAGATTCATTGATCGCCTCCATCAAATGAAAGTGGGACTTGTCACTGAAGATGATCTGCTTACAGTCTGGTATGACATCGTTGCAGTTGTGCATTGCAATTAGTTGATTCCTAATGGCTATTTTTTGATGATGAGTGTTATTCTGTTACGTAACACAACACACACACACATATATATATATATATATATATATATATATATATATATATATATATATATATATATATATATATATATATATACATATATACAGTATATATATGCTATTCTTATTTTTGATTTCTGTTTATCAGTTATGGCAATACCAAAACCCAAATCTTCCTGATTCTGGTCTCCTAAATTCTGTGTTTTTTTGCATATATGTAACAGGTCGATGTCTCTTTTGTAAACAAGTGCTCTTGCTCACCCAGCCACATCATTTCCTCTGACCTCAGTTTAGTGGTTCAGTCAATAAATTACAATCATGACCCAACCTTTTTAAGCCAGGACACCTAGCAGAGGCACGGGTAATTAGGATTTGCTTTCTGATCCATGTGTTGATAATTGCGAATGTTATAATTCTTGATTCACTTTTGACACATACTGCCTAAAACTGCAGTAAAGCATAACCTGACATAACACTTTTATATTATTCTGGACTTAATTTGTCATGACAACTCATGACAGCATATGACATCTGCAATGACACAGTATGGCATGTTGGTGGCAGTGTTATGCAGCACAGTTTAAGTGAATAGGTTAGTTTTATGTTTGTTTGGTTTAAGTTTGTATAAATATGAAACCACTCCATGTACATACTTCATGGCTGTATTGGCACTGTGATTGGAGGCAGTATGAGTAGTGAACTGTTGCACCATCTACTGGACTACTTGTCTCATTACATCTCCACATTGAATGATAGGATGATGGTTCCTTAGTGTAGACAATGATGTTGCAATTATCAATTGATTGTTAATTACTACTGCATTTGAACTGAGGGCTCAATCTATACTCTGAGAACAATATCTACTTTTTAAAGATGTGTTTAAAAAGAAATAGGATTTTAGGCTTTATTGAATAGGACTCTGGAAATGGAGAATATGCAATATTTATTCATAGAGCTGGCATCAGCCAGAATGAGTAAATCCTGGCTGAAATTAAAGAACAGTTGTAAAGAGTGACATACAAGTTTAGAAACCTGTGAGTATGGTTCTTCAAATCAAATGTTCTGTGTAAATCATTTATTATTTGATATTTAGTGCTACTTATTTCAGCAATAAGATCCCTTTGAGCGTGTGTGTGTGTGTGTGCGTGTGTGTGTGTGGGTGTGTGTAAGAGTGTTTGAGCATAGCAGAAATAATGTGGACAGCAGAGATGGCAGGTCAGAATGTGACACTATAATAACAGTGTTAGACTGTTGTCTAGAAACATTCCACTCGCTTTCAAATGTCCCTGACTTCCCATTTGGGATGCACATATGTAGGCCTGGTGATGCACAAGACCTTGTCAATGTAACTGTAGAATGTGTGTTATTTATTTTAAAGTGCCAGATAAATAAAAATAATTATTGTTTGACAAACCATACTGCTTTGCGGAACAATATGGGAAGGGAGGGATTTCTTTTAATGAAATGAAAAGATGGATTGCAGGGTTGAAGCATCCAATACTAGTCAGAAGGATATCTATCAATCTATCTCATAGAAGAAAATCACCTTAAAGATAAATAGTGAAGACACTGATCACAAACATCCTAAAAGTGTTTTAAATGGTGTATTGCATTTTAACAAATTAGAATATCATGATGAAGTTCAGTCATAATTTCATTCAAAATGGGTAAACTGACATTTATGTTTTGATCGGTAGGATTTGGAGATTAAAATCAGAAATCCCTAATCTCAAATTATTCAAACATTTAACTTTGAGTTTGATTAAATTACTAATCAGACAGTATCAACATAAACAAAGGAATTAGAACATGTCACTGTAAATATAATGAAAATAAAATATATGACAATATTTAACAGATTACAGTTTGCCTGTTTCAATTCAATTATGGAATAAAATTTATTGGAATTTGTAAGGGGATTGGTATCATGCCCATTTGATGCAGCTTTGCATTTGAGTCACTTGGCATTCTCTCAAGCAACCTCACAAGGCATGAGGTACCTGTTGGTTACTTTTCTTGAGGAGGGAAATAAATAACATTAAAGTAAAATAAATTATTACTTTTAAATATTTACATTAGACATGAAAATGTTTCAGACCTTTAGATTTAGATGAGTTCAGAATATTCAGTCAGGGGTTGACACTGTTGTCCAGTACTGGTCTCTAATTAATATTGGGCAGCCATGGCCTGGTGGTTCAGAATCCAGCTTTGTGTCTGAAAGGTTGCTGATTTAATTTCTTGAACTGGCAGAACCCAACTCCCCAATTGCTCCAGGACACGCTGTCCACTGCTCCAGGAACATGTGCTCACTGTGTGGATGGGTAAAATGTACACACATGCCCAGAGCAGCAGGCAACCCTATCCATGGCACCCAGGGCACTTCAGTCATGTCCTACCAGCTCAGGGATTCGAATCAACAACCTTCCAGTCACAACTCTGGATCCCTAACCACCAGGCCACGGCTTACCTCTGTCTGAGTGTGTTACAAATCAGAGAGCCTCCTTGATTACAGTATTTGGTTCAAAACTCAGAATATTCCTTCTGAGACCATAACATCTGGATCGAGGCCCCTCTGAGATGAAAACAGGCAGTTTAATGAATGGTCAGAAATGAAAGGATGGCCTGTTCCGGACGGGTCATTCAGATCTGACAGGTCGAGCGTGTTCTGTCTGCCCCGTCCATCATCCTGCCCCGCGCGCGCTGTTAATTGATGCACGCGCTGAACTCCTTTGTGCTCGCGTGCGCGCGCTGTGCGGGGCGTACGCAGCTCCCTGCTCCTGTCTGTGAGCCACCGCCATCACTCCACTCACTCCAGTCCCCCTCACAGCAGACAGCAGAGACCCCGTCCTTACATAACACATGCATTTGATTGCACTTGTCGCACGAGAAGAAGACGTGGGGAGTCAGAATCGCCTGGACCGTGGAGATCAGAGCAGGAGCTGAGGTGAGTGGAGATGAAGAGCTGGTGATGATCAGGCTGAGGATGGTGGTTATAGAGCATTCATCTGTAACAGCAGTGCATAACGGTGGGGGCACCGCCTGGGCTGCTGTCACAGCCCTTCACTGGTCGATTGTTATCCTAACAGGAGACTGTTCATTAGGAGGTATTTCACAAAGCTAAGGAGGAGATTGTGGGTCATAAATGTGCAGAATCCAACACTGGAGATAAAAGCTTTTTTTTTGCACATGCATGATAAAGCATGATGTTTCAGGATCAGGCAGGTTTGCAAAATTGCTGCATTATGATTTATTCCATTTTGATGCAGCAACGAGCAAAAGCCATGCAGCTTGTTTTCCATTGACCTATTTTCACCATGATGAATTATGCGCTGTGGAACAAGGCTGTGCGCAGCCGCACTGCTCTGTTCACCACTGAGCAGATAGAATCAGAGTGATTGTGATCAGAGTGTGTATCATCATGCTCACCATGACCATTATCATTGGGACAAATGTCAAAGAGAACCAGCCTAGAACCACTCTTAGCAAAATGATTCCATATCACTGAAACAGTAGTGTTATAAAGGCTTTTCATTCATTCATTAACTGTAATAGGAATCTTTTCATGCTCCGTAGATCTTGATTAGTGCATCTCAGGGAATTAGAATATTGTGTAAAAGTTTACTAATATTATATCATTGCTGTCCAATGAAAAACACGAATCTCCAAAATGGAGAATTTACAGATGTTTGTAACTTTTAATGAAGGCTAATGTAAAATAAAGAGTAATAAACAGGAATTGTAGAGCATTTCTCTTCATCCAGAATAATTTTAAACCATGTAGAAAACAAAAAAACTAAACAAAAATGGAGATACATGGTTTTCATTGGACAGTGACGATATACTACTAAACTAACACCAATGCATTAAACAAATCATATTAATTTACACAAAGTGTCATATTAAATGTTCCTTTAATTTTTTTATCAGCATGACTTATGTGTGTATGATAATAAGAAATCCAGTACATGATTTAATACCCACAATCCTGGGGAAGACTGCAGACCTGTCCAGCAGATGATCAACTTCCACAAAGAGGGTGTCGCCACAGAAGGTCATTGCTGGCTGTTCTCTTAGTGCTGAATCAAAACCTTTTAATGGAAGCTGACTAGAAGGGGAAATGTGGTGGGAAAAGGTGCATGAGCAACAGGGATGATCACAGACGAGAGGATTGTCAAGAAAAATCAATGCAAGAACTTGGGAGAGCTTGACATGGCTGGTGTCAGTGCATCAATAACCACCACACATTTTCAGTGAAGAGGCTTCAACTGCACCATTACTAATATCAAGCCCTGAAGCAGAGACAGGGTCAGAAGAGTCATACATGGACTAAGGAGAAAAGAACTGGACTGTTGCTCAGAGCTCCAAAGTCCTCTTTTCAGATTACAGTAGATTTTGCATGTCATATGGAAATCAAGGGTCCTAGAGTCGCAACTCAAGCTCGCTAGTCTGGAGGAAGAGTTGAGAGACACAGAATCCAAAGGTGTCTGAAGATTCTGCAGTCTGTGATGGTTTAGGGTGCCATGTCATCTGTCATGTGTTAGTCCACTGTGTTTTATCAAGAACCAGACTTCAGGGCACTTTGTTTCCACCTGCTGAAAGGCTTGATGGAGTTCCCGATTTCCTTTTCCAGCAGGATTTAACATCTTCCAAAATGTCTTCTATATCTTATGAAATATTCTAATAATTTGAGAAACTGGATTTCAAGTAATGAATGTAAAATATGACACTTTTCTTCAATCTATTATATTTTGAACAAAAAAAAAAACCCTTTTCATTCTATTCATTTTTTTAGATACACATTGACCCTCAGAGAGAGCGAAAGAGAGAGAGAGAGAGAGAGAGAGAGAGAGAGAGAGAGAGAGAGATAACAACAGTGGACCAAAATCCAAGCATCTTAAAGACTTTAGCTGCTTTAGAAGCATTTTCAAGATGTTAGATGTTAGAAGGGGCTGTTACTGTTATGGACAGTGAATATAAAGACAATGAGGTGGTCACATAATGTCATGGTTGATTACTGACTCTGTAAGGAACCCAAACTTTGGCACAGGACACATACTTCACTGCTGCAGAACCATTCTCTATTTGCACCTCCAATTTTTACAGTATGGTGCATGCTTCCAGAATTAGCTGGTTTTGAAAGGACTTGAACATGACCGGCCAGAAAAACTGGAAATTTCTCTGACCTTTCTGTGCATAGAGCTGCCACTGACAGTGACTTAACTAGTAAACCGCACATAACCCCAAATTTGATGTGCTTAAGAAGAGTCAGTATGTCCACTGTAACTTGACTCGTTATGGGCATAATAGTCTTGCAAATATCTAAAATAAATAAACAGTTAGAAGGTATTATTTGGGAAGTGGACCATTATATTATAGCAACACTGCTGTGGCTGATGATCTTGCATCAGCATCACACACTACCATGCCAGTGTCACTGCTGCCAATCGCTCAAATAACATGTGTTCAGAACTTGTCCTGTGGTGGTCCCCTTCCATTGATCCAACTACTGTGGATGGTGTTGACAGCAATGACCTACAGGAGAAGGACCCTGCAAGGACCCTCAGGTGTTGCTGTTGTGTGCTGTGATGGTCCGGAGGCTTTAGATGAATGGTGTTGGCTTCTTGTTCATCAATTCCACCTTAAATAGTGAAGTGCTACAACTTATTGTTACAGCTATTCCATCTTAAATTCTATTGATTCTTAATCCAACAAAGAAGGGAGATGTGGAAGTGGAGTTTCAGATGTGACTGGTGAATGGTCACTTGTTGGCTCAGAGTTCAGGTAGGAAGGCCTCATCAGAATCTTGCTTAGGGCCCCAGGGAAGTCTGGACCATCTCTGATCTAAATATACAAGAAAGGGCAGATTCATAAATTCTTCATGTTAAATATTCTCCCATAGTCAGATTTTGCTGCACTCCATCCAATTAAACAATTCTAATTACACTCATTGTTTGAACACCAGTTTGCAAACTACTGCACCAGTCAACAACCCAGTTCTGACCTACACCTCACTCCATGCGTGCAGTCTTCATTCAAATTTTGTTCATTCAAGAATATCGAATAATGAGCCCACTATCGCAAATCAAACTACAGGCTGAGTGTAATCGTACACCTCTAATGTAATCCCATACAGAGCATGTGTAAAAATCAGCTTCCCCCTGACTGGGGGTGATCAAACTCCCATTACTTGCTGTTGATAGCTCAAGTCTGGAACTTAGAGAGATGCAGCTCTGCTGTTTTTCCTGTTTTTATCTCAGCACTCTTTCCTCAGGGACGTGCTCCATCTCCGTATACACAACTCAGACAGGAATGGAAGGGGAAAAGAGAACGCGTCACATATTCTAGAAAGAATAAATGTAACCCAGATACCCTGCAGGTCCACTTTTATTTTCAGTGCAGCTAAATAAACATACAGTTTAAACATACAGTCTTTCATCAGCTGCATCACAACTTGTCTGCTGTGAATATTGATCAGGCATTGATTAGGCAAACTATATCGCAATATGGATATATTGCCCAGACCAATATGACACTTTTTACAACAAACGTTTTTAAGATATTATTTATAATCAATACAGAATTACATTCTTTATTTCATTTTACAGTGGTGTCTAATTTCATCCACCAACATGCATATTTCCATTCAAAAAATATGGTGAGCTCTATTCTAGTTTCTTCAAATGTTCCCAAACCATTCTTTTTATGATTTGTAACTGAAGATCAGAACACAAGCTTATTTTATTTTTTAAAAACAAAAAAAAATCATCACATTTGTATAACAGATCATCTGCTCCCTCACAATTACAGGGTGATCCAGAATGAACAGAGCCATAGCTACCTGCTGGGTATTCCTGCTTCTGTCAGCTTTCTTGTATGACCAAGTGATGTCCAAAGGTGGCAGAGGGGGAGCCAGGGGTTCTGCCCGGGGCAGTGCTCGGGGAGGCCGCTCGTCACGGGCACGTGGCTCATCCTCAGTGCGGGTGGCTGGAGCAGCTGCAGCCGGGGCCGCAGTAGCGCTGGGTGCTGGAGGATGGTACGCTTCTGCCCAGCGCCGACCAGATGACAGTTCGGAGCGTGGGGATGATTATTACAGCAACAGAACAGACTGGGAGCTTTATTTAGCCAGGACATCAAGTGCGGTGACCCATGAGTTCACGTATAGCGGACTGTTTCCAATTTTGCTGCCAATAAACTTTCTGATTTCTTGAGCAACTCTGTCATACAGCTTTTGAGCCTGATCAGTTCAATCCTATAAGTAACTGTGCAATGTGTATTCCTAAGATGTGTAATACAGTGTACCCTGGGTGTTGCACTCACAGAGCAAACTGTTGACATTTGAGTCAGTGAAGGGAACCACAATAACCAACGATTGGCTACAAACAGGCTTTATTGGAAAATAATTGGTTTGGTTGATGTGCAATTTGTTGCTTCACTAGAAGCAGTAGCAAATATCTCTAAAATCATTTCATCTCTATATCACTTATGCAGATCATTTCAAAACCTACAAACAAACTGTACATTTTGCCACATTGTCACTGTATGTGTATGATGTGCACAAAACGTGTGCACAGTATCCTGCTTGAATATGTAGTGTGATCACATTAACTATGTTCCTTCTGTAAAAGCACTAGACAGGTGAATCGTTTAGATAGATATATAGAGGACACACTCCTTTCATGATTATTCATACAGAAAACACTTAGTAAGGACATTTGTGTCCAATTATTCTTCCTGCAATGTGTGGATGTGAAATCTTACTAGTTCGTACATTTTTACACTTGTGATAGTGACAGGATATTGTTTATTGTAAAGGTTCGTAAGGTTTGTAAGTTATTGGCTGCAACCACCAAAAATATCGCAGACAACATGTGAGGTTTATAATAAATGAACAATTATGATATTTTATAATTATAATATTGTATTACATGATGAGACATAAAACAATGGGACATTTGTCTCACACCGCTATTCAGCAACATCATTTTTATAGATTTATGATAATTGGCCACTTTCATAAATACATTATGACACTATTAGTATACTTATGTATTTTGTACACTAAGAGACTGTTCCTTGTCCCTCAAAAGTATTTGATTCAAAGTAGGGCTGGGTGATGTATCAATATCAGGATATAAACAGAGCAGGATATGGGCAGAGGAGAATCAATCTTTCTGTTCCCTCACTCTGCTCCGCACCCTGCTCTCAGCTCCTCCTCTACTCTTCTCCCCTTTGCCCTCATTCACACTCTCACATACACGCTATGGAGGGGGCAAAAGACTCGTATGTAAAAAAGAAATAAAGGTCAAATTTCAATCTGTTTAAATGTAATAAAAAAGACAGGGAAAGGATTTCATGGGGTGCACAAATTTTTTCAAATCATAAATTGTATTGTATATTGTATTTTGACCTTCAGCTAAAATGTATTTGGATTTTTTTTTTTTTGTCCAAAACGCCCAGCCCTAATCAGTAAAAGCCCAGTTATATTAATATATTAAGACAGCAAACACTAGACAACTGCTTTGTCTTTATGCATTTGTGATTTGACGGCTTCGTTTAGTTGTCCTTAAAGATGAGTATTCTCAGAGTGGTGTTATTGGGTCATATTTTTCTACTACTGACCTCCAGTTTGGTTGTCTGAAATGTTTACATGACATGAGTAATTTTTTAAAATGAGAATATTCAAGGTGCTGTTTCAATAATATTACAAAAGACAATCTGTTACATGTAAATAGATCTTTTATTTGTTCTTGTTTTTGAAATGTAACAATAGTAAATACACAGATATTTGTGTGCGTCATATCAGAGAACTGTACAATGTCGAGTAACAGCACCAAAGCATCTTCTCTGCAATAGAATGAATAGTTAATCCATTAAACGCAAGTACCTCTTCAACCTGCAGTGTCAAACCTGCACTCATACAAGGAAAACAGCTGTATAATGAGTCTCGTCTCAACAGAAGCAAACAGGTTCTTGGTTTATAAGTCAAGCATGACTTTGCCAAGGTCCCCTTTGCGGAAAGCTCTGATGAAGTCATACGCTGCAGCACTGTAGTTCGGAATTTTGATGGTGATGTCACCTACAGAAATAAGAGTACAATAAGACTACAGGTTTTCCAGCTCTGCTTCACTTTATACTTTATTGTTAAGGTTTCAAGACTGAATACTACACTGAGTCACTGTTAGTTTTGACTGTTTTCACTCAACCACTGTGTATGCAGTTATGGAAATGTATCAGCAAAGTGTTCAAATTGTGATGCCGAGGTCAGAGTTATGATGTTTCAGCTGCTCAACAACACCTACTCACCTACTCCAGTAATAGCTTTCACACGCTGAGTCTTGCCTAACTTCACAGCGATAGACTTCAGCACATGCTGTATATCATCGCATGGTCCTTCCAGTTCATACTTTTCCACGTAGCTGGAGAGATGAGAGTAAATTCTGAGTAATAATAATATTTTATAATATGTTTGTAACAACCAATGACAGCAATATTTACAAAAATCATACATCAGCTAATCCTTCATTATAAACCTTTATTTTTGTTGTCATGAAAATCACTGGTTTTCCAATGGTGTATCACATTAAAAAGACTGCAAATAAAAACACCTGCATTCAACCTACCTATATCGCTGTAGTCTGTTCAGTGAATACAGTAGATAATCTGCTATGATATCCTCACCGACTAAGTGGTCCAAAATCGTACCTGATATCAGATAAGAGGCAAGATAAGATAGAATTTTATTGATCCCTTGGGAGGGTTCTCTCACATTCATATAAGAATATAGTTTTAAAAGATTAGCAGCTACAAAGGTACTATGAAGATGTTGAAATGTATTGTTGTTTAGGACTTGCACCTGAATAAAGTCTTACCACATAAAGCAAGCTTCATTCCAGTTTCTATGTTCTCAATCTTTGGAGGCAGCACGCCAGGTGTGTCCAGCAAATACATGAATGGTCTTTCACAAACCTAAAAACAAAAACAGCATGCAACGAGTGCAAAAATACCCCACCAACAATCGCCAGACCCTCACCAAGCTCATGACACTCGAGAATTCATTAATCATGATGACAGTCATTATGTATTAGCTCCACATTTTTACTGAGATGAGAAAACTTGAAGCTTGTGTTGGGAAGCTTGTATTAGGGTTGCAATGGTATGACGACATACTGTTTCATGGACTGATGACTGGTATAAGCAAATGTACATGATATGATAATCATTTTCATGCCATAGTATACCACTGTAACTCTAGCTTCTACTGTACTTTATTACAGGGTTTCTCAACTATTGGCCTGGTTACCACCACTGAGTTGTGAAGCACTCTCTAGTGGTCCACAGGCCCATCCTCAGGGGGAGGCAATAGTTAATTCTGGACCATTAATGGCACATTAAATCATAAAAGTCTACATGACAAAATAATGATAAGTGAGAGAGACCAGTCATGTTATAATAATAATAATAATAATAATAATAATAATAGAGGCATTAATAGAAATGTCAAATAATAACATCACAGATGTAACACTGTGTCGAACAAGATGTCAAATGAAGAAAAAAAATGGTGAAAGTGATCGTCAGAACAACCCAGAGTTCAATACCATAATCAGTATATGTATAATCAGTATAATCAGTTATGACGTGATCTTTCCTGCTCGTCTGAGCTACATTAAATAAATGTCTGACTAATAAATGGCAAAAACATTGTTACATAAAAGGTTTCATGTTGGCAGTTATGCTTTCTTGTTATAAACAGATGGGCTGTGTGGTGTAGTTTGAGAACCCCTGCTTTCTTATACAGTAATATTTGGTGTTGATTGATAAATATAGCATCTGTACAGTTTAGCAACCAATGATTATAGAAAATCACTCATAGAAGAAATGGACATACCTGAATTTTGGTCAAGACAGCTTTGGTAATCCCTGGTTCACCTCCAACCCTTGAGGCTTTGCCTGAATTCAGAAATGGGTGGTTGGTATTTTTAATCTTCATATATTTGTTAAACGTATTTACTACAATAAGAAGTTGAGAAATCTATTTGAACGTCACAGAAAACAAGTTCATAATATACCTTTTCTCAGATTTGTTCTTCTTAAAGCATTAATCAGTGAAGACTTCCCAACATTTGGCACTCCGACCACCATTATGCAGTAACTTCTTTCCTAAGCAGTAATACAAAGAGATGATGTGAGTAATTTTTATTCAAATAATTGGACAAGCAACAGGTTCGACTGAAATAATAGAACATTTATCCATTTGAACTAAAACCCAAAGACCTACTATTAAGTACTTACTATTACACTTTATTTCATTTTTATTTCAATAGATTACACTATTATTTCAGATCCAGCAAGTCAAAATCCACCCCAAGATATTGGTCTGACTGCCTGTGTGGCTCAGACTCTGCTAATCTGTAAGGTGTGTTTATTACATTGAAGGTTTGAAGCAATTTTGCTACTCACCTCTTCCCTGTGAAAACGCGGTGCGTTCTCTATGAGCTGGGTCACAACAGGAACTATCTACACAGAGTACATTTCCAACAGAGAAAATTAAAGGTTGGTTCAGGCACTCAAACCTGATAAAACTACTTTTATTTGACATACCTTTTTAACGCTGTCATCTCTTTGCCTCAGGCAGTCTGTGAACAGAACGTTCTTAACACCATGGCTCTCGAGCTGTTTCAAAATAGCCTGAAGGGATAAAAAGATCAGAGAATGTAGAGCATTAACATGCCTAGCCAGAACAGTTGATAAGACATTATGAAGGGTAAATGTGAAATGTGAAAGGGTTTTATGATTCATACCCATTTATTTGATGTGTCTGCCAAGTCCATCTTATTTAGTACAAGTAAATGTGGCCGGACATCAAGACTCTCTTGAAACAAAGGATTTCTTCCAGAAAAGGGGATGTTTAACAGTTAAAGAGCTCAAAGTTGACAGATGATAAACCAACTCACAATTTATTCTTATAATACTTTACTGCTACAACAATTTTAAACATCAAAATTATTCATTTGCAGTACAGGAGTCATACAGAGTATGTGCTTAAACTGCACTACAAAATCACTAACGTAAATGGGTTGGTCTAAACCTAAACAGTAACTTTTGGAACCCAACAAACCTTACGCCCCAGAGCAGTATAGAAACACAACAACTGTGCAGTTGTTAAAAAGGATATTCTTGCATCATGGATTTCGACAATGCAGTCAACTTTCCTCAGACTGGCTCTCATTTGCTTGAGTCCTAATTGGAGACACAGGGAAATGATTATATATGTCAATCAGCTGACATCAGTTCTGTGTTTCAGTGCAGCAGGTTCCACAATGACGTAAGACAAGATTACTGTAAAACTGAAATGAGGGATTCGAATGCAGGTCCCACAGCTCAGTCATTATACATCATGAAATTGTGAAATTACATAAAATAATGAACAAATGCTGGATTCAACTTTTTAAAAAAGTCAAACATGAATAATGAATTGTAATGATTTCTCAGACAGCTGATGGAGCTGAACCTGGACCACATGAAGTGCAAATAATCACTGTCCAGAAGCGGTCCAGATCAGGGAGACCCATCTTTTTATTACTAGGAAGCATAACGGCTCGCAAATTGGGTAAAACATGTGACAATTCAATGACACATCTAGCTACAAAATGTGGACTTCTTTAATTCAGTCTCACAGCCATCTCTGCATGTCAGAGCCCAGATCAGCAATCCGTCATCTTACACAATCATATCTTATTTCATGAAGTCTGGGTTGCACTTGCAGATGATTATTTTGCTTTTTCTGAGGATGAGGGTCACCAATCTTTTTTCATTTTAAAACCTTATATGGACCACTGCCTCCTCCTTACGGTGGGCCAGTGGACTGGGAGAATGCTTCATATGGAGAGAGATTAGTCTCGAAACTCCTGACATATGTGTAAATGTTAATCCCCAAATCACACACTCATCAAAAATACGTTTCACTGTTCACAAATAAAAGCATTTCAGTGTCTCAAGCTGAAGTCAAATGCACTTCGCCGAACATGCCGCCGCGAGGGGACAGAATGGAGGCCAGAAAATGTGAAAGTCTCAAAACCCAAAATACATGAGAGAAAATGAAAAAACAAACATGATCCACAAATAAAACAAATAAAAGATAATTTTGAGACATTTAAATATATATATATATATATATATATATGCAAGTGAATGTAATGGAAATGCAGAGTTTAACAGTATTTGTAGAGATGGCAGTCGTGAGACACTGAAATTATTTTTACACATCTTTCAGGAGTTCAGAGACTGATCTCTCTCCACAGCTTCAGGACCCACTGCTGGTATGAGCCCACAGGCTGAGGAGACCTGGTAGAGCAGAAACACATCAGACAGAGCACATTATTCAGCAGAGGTTCTTTACAGGATCAAGAACATGTCTTCAGGGGGTTTCTGGGACTGGGTCCATATGTGAGCTGTCCTGTTTGAGTACATTTCCTAAACCTGAAACTGAAACGAGAGGATCGGGGGTGTTTGAGCAGGACTGTGCTGGATCCTGGTCTTCAGGAACACAGACTCAAACTGCACCTTCATTCTCACGTTAACGTCATCTGACGGGTACGGAGACACACCTTTAGCCATGTGTCCGGGGAACCAGTGTGCCACCTCTCTCTGTCCGAAATCAAACACTGTCCTGAAGGCGGCAGAGCTGAGGGACCTGGAGCCGAAGCTCATCTCTGCTGTGCTCCCAGTCTGACCCACAGCTCTGAGATAAACACACAGCCCTCTTCTTCTGCGCCACTGCTCTCTCTGACTGTCTGCTCACTACCGCCCCCTACCGCACCGCTCTGACAATAAACGAGCAAAGAGCGTTCAACTCTTACATTTACTCACACACATTTATCACATTTATTTCATTATCAGATCATTATTATTATTATGTAATCAAAACATAAACATACCACCTACATTTACTCACACATTTATCACATTTATTTCATTATTAGATCATTATTATTTTTATGTAATCAAAACATAAACATACCACCTACATTTACTCACACACATTAATTTAATTTAATCATAATCATGATATATATATATATATATATATTCATAAGTATTCACAGCTTTTCTTCAATACTTTGTTGAAACACTTACAGCAATTACAGCCTCAAGTCTTTTTGAGCTTGGGACTCCTGTTTTTGGGAGGTTTCTCCCAAAGTTGGACAAAGGGATTGAGAAAATATATATAACACACAACCCCAACTCTCACATATTTCTTTGGCTCCCTGTTCATGTCTGTGAATAGTATACAATTCTGGAACTGGGGTTTTATGAACATTGTGAACATGAAGCTTTATTCTTTTTTTACTTGTGATACTATTCTCTTATTTGGATGTGCTCCACAGTAAACAGTAATTTGTTTACATTTGAACAAATTAAACTGTAAAACAGTAAAGTAGACATACTATTCAAATGTTGGTATCTGAAAGTTGCTTAGTTTGTTTTGAGTGGGGTTGTTTGTGGGGGATTAGTCCAAATTGACATAAAGAAAAACAGGTTTCGTAAGCCAGTATAACACTCCATCAGCCACACAATGTTTCTGTACTATGTTTATTACATTATTACAAATATAATTTGTTTACTGATATTTATCTGGATTACAAGGGTAAAAAGATCCATGGAGGCAAGATTAAGATCTTAGGTCATGTTGTGTATTTGACACTTCAAAGAGTTTAATCATTAATTCTCTGCCTTATGCAAGAGCATGCAATAAACACTGATATGCACCACACTGAAAGAGGAAAAGCACTGCAATAATATGATGCCATTACAGTGTATGGCCTACTTTTGGCCTCTGAGGTTGAATAACACCAAAGGTTGGGTGTTTTGCTTGTTTAAATCAATGCAGGGGTTGAATATGGGATACACCGGCCCCAGAAAATCTACAGTGAACGAATGGAGCAGTTTCAGTGAGTCTGCATTGTAGAAAGACAGTGTACCCCTCTGGAAATCCATCCATACCCCAAGCTTCTGGATCTTCAGTCCCATTGGCAAAACAGTCTCCTCAGAGCCATTACATACAAGATATTTTCCATTTCCATGGTACATGTAGCAAAATGCGTTGTTTTGAAAGTTACAGGAAGGATGTGTGTGTCTTTCCTCTGTCTTATTTAGACCATATGACAGACCAATTAGCCAGTACGGTTTCTCCCATACAGCAACCTCCCAGTACTGGTAGCCACTGGAAAATTCCTCCTTGGCCAGGATGCTATACTCAGAGTGGGCTTGCTCTGTAACCCCACCCTCCTGACCTGCCTGCTTGCTCCAGCAGACATCCAGCATGTCTGAGGAAACTGCCAGCTTTGGGTGAGCTGTTGCCACATCTAAATGTATTGCTCTGAGGTCTGAAAAGAGAAAGCATAAACCCCCATGAGTAGCATGACATTTACACTGATCTTGCAGTTTATTACTAACCTCTCTCCATTTTGAACATTTTCCCTTGCCTACCATATGAGTACAGTTTGTAAGCTTGCAATTACTGACTGTAACACCGTAGAACATTCCAAGTTTATCCTGTTACATTACAGAAATAATGTTCCAGAAATGTTCTAGAATGTACAAAGCATTTCTTACACAACATTAGACCTTAGACCATAACTAACATTATGGAAACACCTAAAGTAACTTACCAAAAACTTATAGAATATAGAATAAATAAAAAACATTACTTACATATAACCTTTTGAAATATGCTGAATAAAAATGTCTCTGAAACTTAGATAATGAGGTTATTATCTATTATCTAAAAGAGGTTAGATACTGTAGAGTATAAACAATACTGGTGTGAGGTTGGGCACCACTTGGGTTATGAATGCCAATAAATTTCTACAATTAATTTCCAAATAAAGTAGGTGTACGCACTCGCCCATAATCTCTTTGTGTTTTGGGACACAGCTTCACACAAGCTGTCAGCCAGCCGTTCCACTGTTTCCATTCTGTGTGAGGTGGCGAATTCCCTCTTCACTACTAATTCCGGGCCTAGTTCTGTTCTTGATCTGTAACCATGATAAACAACACTTAAACCTGAGATCATGAGATCAGTAAACAATAATGAAAGCTTGAATGTAGTGAATAAATGGGTTGTCCCAGGAATTCAATTATACTTTACAAGCAGGAAATTACAAGTACGATGTGTACTGTATAGCATAATAAAAAGTACTGTACTGCATATTGTTATTATTATTATTATTATTATTATTATTATTATTATTATTATTATTATTATTATTATTATTATTATTATATTAGTACCATAAATACATAGAAAACACCTTTAGATACAGTGTGACAAGTTGATTTTTAAATAAATCAGTGAACTTGTGACCATATCATTAGTATCATTGCGTTGGCAGTCCAGCAATGATACACAATGTCAGCAGTTTGAAAAGGTGTTTGAAAGAGACAATGTTTGACTTCATGTATTTGAGGAGGCGTGTGCTCGTCCTCACCATCCTAGTGTCAGGAGCCTTGTATGTGATGGGGAGGAGTACGAGTGGGGTTGGGTAACTGGCACTTTGAGGGGGAAAAATTGGAGTAAAAATGAAGACGAGAATTGCTTTAAGCCAGTTTATTGTCAGTACGTACCCAAGTCTGTGCATTTTCAGTCTCTGCAAAAGGATATCAATAAAAAGATATTAGTGTTGTATATGAGTCACAATAATAATATAAAACATTAAGATCACACTGAGAAATTAGTACCTGCAGGAATTTAAGGTCATTCTGTTCTTGGAGAAGAGAATCACTTACACTCAGTAGAGCATTAATGTCTTTGAGATCAGATTGAAAAGACACTCTCTTGTACTGCAGCCACCTGTTCATATAAACCTCTTCTGTTTGGAGAATATCTATCATTAGCTGCTCATCTTTGTCAATCAGAGCCTTCATTTGGCTGTATTTTTCTGCTATTCTGAGCTGGTACGCCTCAGAAGTCCGCTGGAATAGATGGCAGATTCAGGAACTGTTACAGTCATTTACATTTTTAAGTTGAATTTCATATCTGATCTTTTCACATATAAAATATAGACAATGTAACACAATTTATTCCCTGTATGTTTACCTTAGTCTCTGTAAACAGAGGGTCCAGTTCCTGCATTGCTTTTTCAGCAGAATTCCTCCTCTCCAGGAGCTTGGCTTCTCGTTCCTTCAGTACTTTCTGCAGGGTGGAAGGAGCACACATTGTCTGCTATTTTTATATAGTTTCAAATAATGTTTTAAAAATAACATATGTTTACAGTGGAGTCCAGATGTCTGAGAAAACATAGTAATGCATAGGCTCTGGCATCACTGGGCAGCTCTTTCAGTGACTGGCTGCTTCACCCTAAGTGTGTGAAGGAGCGGTATTGGAGGTCTTTCCTCCCTGCTGCTGTTAAACTCTACAACCAGCACTGCTCTACAGCACTACACTTAAACTACACATATTGGACTCTTTTTTCAATATAACACAACAATATGCAATATTTCTTCCATCTCCCCATGTGCAATTACCTGTAATCTTGCAATGTAACATAGTAAGATCAGAATAGGACACATCATACCTTGAAGTCTGAGCAGGCTTCTTGCAGCTGGGCAACCATGTGTCCCTTATGTGTACCCACAACTACACAGAGAGAGCACACTGCAACCTGGTCATCCTGACAAAACAGTTTCAGCTCCTCACTGTGCTCCCCACACTTATAGTAATGCGGGTCCTCAGTGACTTCTATTAGTGTATGTCCCCGAAGGACTTCCTTCTCCAAGTGATGAAGAGTGTGAGCAGAGCAGAGAGAAGCATCACAGCTCAGACAGCTTTTCACAGCCACAGAACTTCTCTCAATGCAGTGATCACACATTGCAGTCAGTGGTGATGCTGGTAGGTTCTTTTCCCCCACAGGTCGACAAGCATTCTGGACCTTCTGTTGAACATCTGTGTTGGTTTCCAGCTTTAGGTCAGATGGAAGGAAGATCTGACATTCGGGGCAGAAGAGTGGTCCACCTGAACCCTCTCCACCACCATCCATGTTCCACACAATATGGATGCAGGTCTGGCAGAAGTTGTGTCCACAGGGTAGAAGAACAGGGTCAATAAAGAAGTCCATGCAGATGGGACATTTTAGTGTTTGCTCCATATCAGCTCCTGCACATGACCTCCAACTGACTGGATTGAGCTGGATTTCCATGAATGTTTTAAAGATGAAGCTCAAGTTTCTCGGCTATTGTGCTATGCCCGGATCACTTTTCCATATTTATCATAAGTCATTAACCTTACACCCAAACACATGCAACAAATACAACTCCATGCATGGGGTCTACTTCATGTGTGCTTTCCATCTGTGCATGTCTTTTAGACATCTGTGCTTCACTTTTGGAAATAAGATGTGGAGCAAATACACTCGTCTGCCAATTGTTTGAGGACATCTGAATGTTTCATGTGAAATCAAAGGTATTAAAGCAACATTATGTAGCATATATTTTAAAATCACAGTTTCAAAGGCTGATGCTCCAAAAATGTGTGAACTTTAGTGGCAGCTCAAAGTGTGAATTCCACTTCATGACTGTAAGGGGAGCACATGAGCAATAATGTGGATCTTCGCATATTGCTGCTTTAAGGAAAGGTTGATTCTGCTTTTCTGCAATCTCTAGTTTTTCTACATTTCCCACGAGACATAAAAACATTGCTGTAAGGATATGATTGCATTTAGTTAGGTCAGCACTCCAGCCCATCCCAAAGGTATCTGGAGCTCCATGACTCAAGAGCATGCAGTTCCACTGTTTAATGAAAGTGTAATTGCACAACTGATTGCCAGTATCAGTAATTGGTCTGCCTTAAAGAATTCAGTCATTAGAAGGAGTGTCTGGCATCTTTTAGACATACAGCGACTGCACAAAACAATTAAAACCCCACACAAACCACTTATTTTTTCTGATACAAAAACCACAAAGGTTTACAGTAACTGACTTTACCCTAATAAAGAGTAAAGAAGTGTATTTTCTGTCAGCAGTGTGTAATGTTTTGGCAACCAGGGTTATTGCTTTTCTGGTACCCCAGCTGTCGGAAAAAGACCATGAAAGAAATGTATTTGTTATATATAGATTAACTGTGCATGTATATAGGATTATATTCTCTTCATTTAAAAGCAATACAATGAAAATAAGAGAATTCATGTTAAATTAAGGGAATATTTGTGCAAAACGTATAACATAACAGGTGTAGACATACAGCTTCTCTACAGTGGACCACTCTGCATGTCTACAAAAAGGCAAAATATATATTGCTGAATGATCTGGCTATATCACGGCATTAAAAGCAGAAAATGAATATGAACACAGTTGACTGACAGGTCTTTCTCTACACTTTTTAGTGATTCTGGCCAATGAGAAATCAATAACCAATATACTTGATATGGATATTTCTGAAATTACTGCAAAAAGAAACAGAAGACTGCTTCTGTAAATAACTTGTTCGGAGTTCTTTTATAATACAGTCTGTTTTTGCCCTGCTGAAGGATTATTAATTAGGAATATTAATACACACGGTTTGCATATAGAGATTTCATTTTTGTATATAGTTGGTTGGTTCCATGCCATTTAACTGGACCTTGTTGTTGCAGGGCAGTAGTGTTCCCCACCCTGCCCACCCTGTATGTGTGTATACAACAGATTTCTGTTGTTCATTATTTTGCCCTTGTACTCTTTGAATCATTTATTACCCTGTACAGAAATCAATAAAAATGGAACTGTACCAGTACATTTCCAAAAATGTCAACTCCTTCAGTCCTTTACCAGATTTTCCATTAAAGTTCAGTAGATAGGAAAATGTCCTTATTTTATCTACTTCCATAATTTGACATTTATCTTCTTTTTCAGTATTAAAATGAGGTTTATACTGTAAAAACAGCATTTTTTAGAAATGTGAAATCTGTAGACATTTCTGTTCACGTGAAGAAAATCCCATAAAACAGTGTTTTTCTTTAAGAATTATTTTGTTTTCTTTATATTTTAATTTCCGAATCACATTTCTACTTCTGCGTTTATTCCTCTCAGCCTGTGTGGAGGCTGTCAGCGTTTCTCAGTGTGATGCTGCTTTGGGAAAAGGTTTATTGAGGTTAATCACTATTACATTAAGTTTGTGGTCTATTACAGGGTGGGTCACGTGACAGAGTGAAGCACTACCGTCAGTAACGCTATTGAGGCTCATCAGAGATAAAGCGCAGTATGGCGCTGTGACACTAGGGGGCGGTGTGTGTGTGTGTGTGTGTGTGTGTGTGAGTGTGTGTAAGAGAGAGAGTCTGTGTGTGTTATTGTGTTCCGCTCACATCCGCTCCCGCGAATTTATGAACGAGGTGAAGAGTGAGGTGTGTGTGTGTGTGTGTGTGGAGATCGGGGTCTTAGTTTGGTTACAGATTGCTTTTGCTTCGTGGTTCTTTAGTAAGTCAATTATGTCAGTTTTATTTGCTGGGTTAAAGCTGTTGGAGAAGATTCTCACCAGTATAACTGACCAGCAAAGCTGCGTGACCGGTAAAGCTGAGTGACCAATAAAGCCGAGGGACCAGTATAACTGACTGACCAGTATAACTTACCTGTAAAGGTGTCTGACCGGTAAAGCTGAGTGACTGGTAAAGCTGTCTGACCAGTAAAGCTGAGTGTAGATAAGCTCCAGTTTGACCTGCACAGTTTATTGAAGTTACTCAGGAGCTGCTGATCTTCATTTCTTCTTCTCTAACAGTAAAATGTCCAGCCTGCTGAAATCCAGGAGTAAGAAGAGCTCGGTGAGACACAGTTTATCTGACTGATGTTAGATCATTAAACCATTAACAGCTGTTTATCGATATGTCTTATTAGTGTCTGTGTGCATCACAGCAACCGTCTTAATTACTGTTAATACTGTTAAGTTATTATTTCAAACACAAGTACAGAAGTATTTTATATCACTTAACCGTCTCCCTTATTTCCCCTGGTTTAGTCCAGACATTCTGATGATAGAGTCAGACTAACTGCAGGAATATTCTCATTCTCTCTCTCTCTCTCTCTCTCTCTCTCTCTCTCTCTCTCTCTCTCTCTCTCTCCATTTACAGATGAGCAGTGGACTGCAGTCCAACATCTCTGCCTTTCTCGTCTCAAAGGTAAATACATTTATGGCATTTAGTTGATGCTCTTATCCGGAGCGACTTACACATTCACATTACAGAGGAGGGTCAGAGTAGTGTTAGTTTTGCCCGTGTACTCATATCGGTGTAGCACAGCATAGTTGCCCAGTGGTGTGGTGTGGTGGCTCACTGGTGGGGGTACCTGTTACACTACACCAACTACCTAATAAAGGAACGCTGAATTAGGAGGATCGGTCCTATTATGGATAGCAATGTCAGTATTGGTGTTGGATTGATACTTCTAATGTCCGTTTCTCTCTACGTTCAGTAATCTTTTTCTTGCAGATACCCCACCCCCACCCCACTCCACTTTAATTCCCTCCACTTCCTTGTATTTATTAATAAAAAGTATTTGTATTGGTGATACTGGCCTTGTATTTACTTGATTTACTTTAATTCTTAAGTCATGACTTCACCATCAAGACTCAAGTATTTCATATTTATATCCAATTCTAAATTCATGCAAACATTATTTAGTAATATTTGAAAAACGGAACCACACACACAAATAAATAGAATATTTTTTACAGTAAAGGTTTTCTGTTAGTGTACCGCGGGCAGCCGTGGGCTGGTTATTAGGGAACCAACCTTGTGGCTAGAACGTTGTCGAATCCCTGAACTGGCAGGGCATAACTAAAGTGCCCTTGAGCAAGACTCTCCAGCTGCTCCCCAGGCACAGGAATGCTCACTGCTCTGGGCATGTGTGCTCACTAGTGTGTATGTGTGTATCAGTGTGTGTGGAGGGTTTAAATGCAGAGGACAAATGTCTCTGTGTGCATCACGGTGGATCTATGTGGACCTTTAGCATGAAGAGGAAATGCTGAAGGAAGAATTGTTTGTTGGATATTATACCTTTTATTGCTTTAACAGGTGACCCCAAAATCCCCCAAAAGAGGTACAGCCTTATGTTCTGTTAACAATGAAGATTCTGATGTAGTGAAGACCTTTACCAAGGAGGGCACTAATGCCCTGCGGTCCCCCTTCACCATCCCAGAGACGCCTGACAGTCTGACAAAATCAAAGTGTCCAACACGAACATCCCCTAAAGGTCCTGGCTCCCCTGTCTCCCGAAGCCCCCGCTCTAGAGGCTTCAGCTGTAAGACTAACCTGATGGCCAGCAGGTCAATGCAGCCACTGGATGAGAACAGCCCAAAATCAGGTGACACATTTGAGGCACAGAATGGTTTCAGTCATTTTGGCTCTGTAAAAAGATTGCTGCTCAGTTCAGAGAGCCTCCAAAAGGCCAAGCGCCCCAGAACCAGGCCACTCCAGAAAGACTGTGATAAAGACCCGGGCTCACCAGGAGATGACCTAAACAAAGTTCTTCAGATAATTCAGGAATCTTCTGATTTAAGAAATGATGTGTTCCATAATGGCTGCTCAAAAAGAGTTAAGAAAAAGTCTGACAAGATACTTTTTGAGAAGAAAAGGTCAGATGTCAAGTTGTTTGGGACAAAAATGGGAAAGATGATGCCAGAGAAACTGCCACAGTCCATTTCAAAACTCTCAAGAGCAAGTCATAATCATAAAAGTAACTCCAGTGAAGACGAGAAAGAGAATGCGTTTCCTCTCATCACTGAGCCGAAGGCAGACATGGCTGAAATGTCAAGAGACAATCAGAGTGATCTGGTGGTGTCATACAGTTCCTGGATATGTAATAATGACATTGTTGAAAAGCAGGACAGTGTTTTCAGTTGTCCAGTCAGTCAGAAGAAACCATTCCAGGGGCTTTCTGAGAACCATGTGAAAAACATTGGTGCCAGTGAAAAGAATTTCCCAACCTGTGAGGAGCACGTCACTGATTTGGATGACAGCTGGTTTAATGATGGGATGGAGGAAGAACCAAAACACCGCAAATCCAAACTTGAGTATGGCTTGCAGCTCTGCTTGTTTCATGCTATTTCATGCAATATTGTAATTTATACTGATTTTATGTTAAACTCATGACATGTTTTTGTGACTTGCAGAAAAAAGATTCCAGAGCATGTTGCACTGGCTGGTGGACTCCATAACCGATACTGGGTTCTAGATGTGCAAGAAACTACTGGATCTAAAGGCTACACTGAAAAACATTTAACCATCACCTGTTCAAAGACTGGGAAGCCCACAGAGACATGCATTCTGAAGGACGGCTGGTAGGGAATATGTTCCATTTTTGGGGACAGTTGTCCTCAATCGTTGTGCTCTTGTTTTTTATTCAGTAAAAATAATCTTTCTTTCTTTCTGCTAAAGGGAGACAACCCCGGTTGCAGTGGGCGACATAATTCACCTGGAAGGGGAGAGCTTTTCAAGTACCTGGGTAATTGACAGGGACACGGGATTCCTGGTGCTGCTGCCTGACCTGCTTATCTCTGGGACTAGCATTGCTAGCAGTATCCGCTGCATGAGACGAGCTGTCCTTGGAGAGATGTTTAAGGTACTGGAAATTGGGATCGATGTTTAGGATATTACTGTGCAGAAAATGGTGAATATTGCTTCCATCATTTTTGAGTGAGACTGAAATGGATCCCTATCGCCATTAGTATCACGCTATGTAGGATGGACTATTTTACTAGTTTAGTCATTTAGAAACGCAGATGAATTCAGACACTCCCTCAACAGCAATGCATGTCAGCACCGGTCACCTAAACTGGAGTTACTGGAGCTAACATCCAGTAACTCATAACTAACACTGGTCTGTTTGAGCAAACGTCATCAGCGCCATTAGTTCCACTGTGTTGCTTAGTAAGGAGCCTTAAAATTGCATTCTGGTTCACATTTTAGCTCATGTAGTGAGCTACAATGTTTACTATGAATTGCCAGTGAATTGTCGGAGATTATAGTGCTCGGAAAATCGTGTTCAAATTCCGTGTTAATAGATGGTATAAGCAGGGTTAAAAGTGTGCTAAAACGGATGTTCTTGTGAACCCAAATGGTTCAATTTTAAAATATGGACTGAGGACATCTTATAAGGGGGAATTGCAGGGAGTTACATTCTGCATAAATATGAAACTTTTAAACATTTGAACATTTTAAGTCATTCAGAGTGGTTTCATGTGAAATATTGCATTGTGGTGAAGTCACATTTATAATGGTACAATGTTTTCTTGTAGTCCTTTGATAGTGGAAGCAAGCAGATGCTGAATGGGACCATAGTTCACGATGTCTTTCAAAAAGCAGCTGTGTCCATGGACTTCTCTTCAGAGAAGCTAGAAAGACTTGCCAGTGAAGCTTTACTCAGCCTTAACTACCTTGGACAAATGTAAGATGTAATGTAACAAGCCACAGTTTTCCTTTTTAAAACACTATTGAAAATTTCACAAACAGGCCTAAAACACAATATCAACCAATATTACATTACCATATAACTTACCGCAGGATACTTGCACAATAGTAATAGTTTAGTAAAGTGAAAACATATTTTTTGTTGATTTTTTTCTGAGCCAGGTACAGTCTGAAACTGACTCAAGCAGACATGAAGCAGGAGGTAGAGGAATATCTTCCTGCTTTGTCAGAATGGGCAAAAGATCACCTCCACACATCCCCACAGGCAGGGAAGAAGCAACTGATGCTTCAGCTGTGAGACTTACTCATTTCTTACTCATGATCTGTCTGTTAGGGTGCATTTTCATGTTGGCTATATAAAGCCTTACATTGTTGGTTTTAAATAGCAGTTTTGAGTGTTCTGTTAACTATTTACTTTAAATCTAGAGCAAAAACCAAAGTACTGTTACGTTTCTAAAAGACTTTAGGATGTGTCAGAACATCTGGGTGTCTATTGTATTTAATGTTAGATCTGTTAGTGTTGCTATATTACATCAGGAATAACTACTTGACTCCTTGGGAAAGCTGTTTATTTCAATGATATTGGTTTTTGTTTTCAGTCCCAGTGATGGAGTCCTAAGCCGACAGGAATCCTCCTGCAGAGTAACAGTCACTGACTTTATTGACATAGAGGAAAACATCTGGTCTCCACGGTTTGGTCTTAAAGGAAAGATTGACGTGACTGCTGGGGTCAGGATCCACCGGCAAGGCAGGAAGCACATGGACAAGGTTGTGCCTTTGGAGCTGAAGACTGGCAAGGAGTCCAATTCTATTGAGCATCGCAGCCAGGTAATGAACGAGGAAGACATATCCGAACATATTCCTCAGTTCAGCACTCTGTATGAAGAACAGTGCAAAACTGAAATCTACCTGTTTTTCCAGGTTATCTTGTATACTCTGATGAGCTCTGAGAGACGGGTGGATGCAGAAGCAGGTTTTCTTGTGTACCTGAAAACTGGAAATTTACACCCAATAGTAGGCAACCACATGGATAGAAGAGGTATGTCTTGTCTTACCAATCTTTAACATTATTTATACAGTATAATAATGTGGGTACAATGCACATAAGCAACAACATGTAAACCGGTGCTTTTTCTACTTTTATTCTTTGTATTTGGACTAGAATTCTATTTAGATCAGTTTTTCTCAAGCCTGGTCCTGGGGCAGTTCTACCCTAAATATTTTAGAACTTTTATTTAGTTATTTAGACCACCACACCTGATTCAACTAATCAGTTCATGAACAAGCCCTTCAGATTTACATGGGGTGTGTGAAACCAAAATGTGCAGACAGGGGTGCCTCCTGGACCAGGCTTTAGAAACCCTAACCATAGTATTAAATCTTTTCATGTTTTGTCTCTTGTGAAAAGTAAATAAAATGAAATCATATTACCATAACTTTTTAATAAGGACACTTTGCTTCTCATTGTTACAGAGCTCATCAAACTGAGGAACTCGTTGGCTCATCATGTTGGCAAGAGTGTTGTCAAAGAAAAGGGTAAAAGCCAAATGGCTCCCTTACCTGCGGTTGTCTCTGATCTGCAGGCTTGCAAGTACTGCCCCCAGAGGAGAAACTGTGCCATTTACAACAGGCAAGTACACCAACCATTAATGCACAAAATGACTACATGTGTATTCTCATATTATTACAGTCATGTAAAAACCCTGTTTCTCCAAATTGGCAACTTTATAACTGAAGGAAAGAAAAAAATTCTCTCTGAAATCAGTGTAAAAGTATTTTATTACAAGTTGTTTTGGAGGATTTGGTCTATTGGTCAGTTTGCCTTGAAATGATTTCACACATTACAGCAACAATATATTAAACTGATTAAATCACAAGCATACATGTAAAATGTGTAACTAATAGCACATAAATACTAACATCCTTTACTGCATTTTTTTGGTTTAATGAAGCTTTTCTGTTGTGTGTTTCCATCATCTATGCATAGAGCTATGGAGAGCGCGCCAGGAGAGTGTCCCCCTGAGGACCCTCAGGCATTTCTGCAGTTGGAGAGTGAACACCTGAGCCAGCTCCACTTGCAGTACTTCAAACACTGGCTGCTGCTCTGCAGCCTGGAGGCCCTCACTATGGAGAGCAAGGGAGGCCGCCGCAACATCTGGCTGCAGTCTGCTCAGGAGAGGTGGGCAGTCAGAACCAGAATCTTTATTATGTAATGTAATAACATATGTGTGAGCTATGGGACATTTCTCATTGGCTTATTTAGCAACTAGAGAGTTCCCTGTAAGAAATTGGTGGTGGCCTTGGTAACAGCTCTCTGGCTGGAGATTTCATTGTTGTTCACAGTTTGCTTCCATATCAAATCAGCTGTCTCTAACCAAGAAAGTTCTGAATTCTGTAGAAATACATCAATAGAAAAGGTGCATTTCAAGCAGTGTCTTTACCTCAAACTTGCAAATGTGACTGTTGCCCCTCAGAGAGAAGAATGGTGGCTGCGTGGGGAACATGGTGCTCAGAAACAGTGTGACTGCTCTCGCCGATGGTGTGTATGTGCACCACTTTGAGCGCAGGCTTGGAGAGCATGCTGTCATCAGTCTCATAGTTGGGGACAGGGTTGCAGTCAGTGACCAGAACTCCAGGTTCATCGGTATAGCCACAGGCTACGTCAGGGAAATATCCAGTACCGGAGTGACCTGTTCTCTGGATAAGTAAGTCTCTGTGATGCTCTTCTATCAATTGGCTCAGACCATTTCATTACAACTTCCTTTATTCATTCAACCAGTGACTTCATATGAATGCAGATTAATGTATAGTGTTCATATTTACTGTAGATCTTGCTCTTCTCCCTTCTTCTGTTTTTCGGCACCCATATAGACATTGTATGTGATTTCCTTCATTTAGCAGTAGTCTCCTCATTTTCTTTGAGTGTGTAAAGATTGTAAAGTTTAATTAGCTGTTTTAGTTCATTGTTTACATTTATGGCATTTGGCAGATATTCAGAGCCACTTACAAATGTGCTTTTCTGTTGACACAAAATATCCTTAGCTAGTTTGTAGAGGCTCAAATCCAGCTTAGATGCTGCCAAAAACAAATGTGTAATTGGATGCCTGGATTGACAAATCAACTGCCCAGGGGAAGTTCATTCCATCACTTTGGTGCCAAGCCAGAAAGAGTCTTGATGCATGTCTACCGTGCATCTTGAGGGATGGTAGGTCAAGCTGAGCTGTGCTTGATGATGCTCAAAGGGCTCTTGGTACCAGGAAGCCAGTGAAGAGAAAGAAGCAGAGGAGTTACATGACTGAACTTGGCAATGTTAAAGACGAGCCGTACTGCAGCATTCTGGATCAAAGCCTGATTGTACATATAGTAAGGTCAGCCAGAAGGGAATTGCAGTAGTCAAGTCTTGAAATGACAAGAGACCGAACAAGCAGCTGACAGCACCTTATTTTCCTTTAACGTGATGATAGGCATGTACTAGACTGTTTTTAGACAGTTGTCTTTCACAGAAGATTCTTATTTGATTCAGCAATTATTTTTATCATCTGTTGCCACTTAGGAATCTCTCCAAATATCCCTCGGATATGGTGTTTCGTCTGGACCAGGATGAAGGCACGGGAGGGTTAAGCACACATCTTGGAAACCTCTCCACACTTATGGACAACACTCCAGCCAGGTTTGCATGAGTACACATTAGTGAGGACAGTGGTCATGAACCATTGTATTTGTTTTCCAGCTGAAACCCCAAAACTTACTCTGATGAATCATGCTGATAAAAACAACACTGACTTATTTAAAGCGTTTGTAAGTAAACTGTAAGATGATCTCCACTACACCAGTTAATGACTACTGCCTTTAGTAATAATAATAATCATATTCCTGAATTGACAGGTCTCTGTTAGTAGCACCAGTTCTGATTCTGTTCCTGTCTTTGCCAGTGAGAAGCTGAGGCAGCTGATTGTGGAGTACAGACCGCCCCAGTTCATCGAGAGCCTCAGCAGTGTGCTGCCTCGAGAGGCCAAGGACACTGTAGCCAACATTCTGAAAGGTGTTTGTTGAGTGAAGTGTTCTTGTTTTAACTTGCCTTCTGTGCTTTGATACTCATACATTGACATGTATCTCAGGGCTCAACAAGCCTCAGAAGCAAGCTATGAAAAAGGTGTTGCTGTCCAAAGACTACACACTTATTGTAGGAATGCCTGGTACTGGAAAAACTACCACCATTTGTACCCTGGTGAGGTTAATGTTGGAATTCTTTTTATATGTAACCCTTGTCAAGTCTTGATTTGAATGAATTGAACTGCATTTCTCCTCTCCTTATTTCTTTCTTGCCTCCTTTATCCCTTAGGTACGTATTCTGCACACCTGTGGCTTCAGTGTTCTCCTGACCAGTTACACGCACTCTGCTGTGGACAACATCCTGCTGAAGCTGAAGAAGTTTAAAGTTGGCTTCCTGCGCCTGGGCAGAGCTCAGAAAGTCCATCGGGATATTCTCCCCTTCACTGAGGAGCATTGTCGGGCAAAGGGCATCCACACACTTGAGCAACTGGAGCATCTCTATAACAAAGAGGTGGGCTTAGCACAGGCATTGTCTCCCTGTCGTAACCATGTGGCTTGTTCAGAAAACATTGAATCATCCAATACGTTTCTTATTTTAAAACTCTCTTCATTTGTCCTTTAGCTAATTGTGGCCACTACATGTATGGGAGTCAAGCACCCCATCTTCAGCAGACGAAGCTTTGACTTTTGCATTGTGGACGAGGCATCTCAGATTAGCCAGCCTATCTGTCTGGGACCCCTGTTTTATGCTCAGCGCTTTGTTCTTGTGGGAGATCACCAGCAACTCCCTCCTATTGTCCAGAATGCTGAAGCCAGGTGATGATCTTATTTCATTGCCCATGCTGCTTAGTATTTATGGTTGTAAATAAATAACGTTTGACCTCAGGAAGCATAGAACTCTTTGTTAATATAACATGTACGACTGAGGCTGTATTTGATATTCTGAACTGAATTTCTTTTCTTATCTCGGCTTCTTATGAAGCTGAAAATGCTGGTTATTAAACATCCAGAGCAAATCACATATTTTTGTATTCTTAAGACAGGGGTGCAATAAAAGTGTATTCACTCTCTAGTAGGGCTGGGTGATATTGGCAAACAATCATATCCCAAAAGATACATAGTGAAAATTCAGGACCTTGCATGAAATCCTTTTTACATCTTTTACTATATTTAAACATATTGAAATTTGATTTTCATTTCATCTTTATACACACTAAGACTTAAACTATGCACATGAAAGTGGAAATGGGCTGGAGGGGAGCATGTAAATGATATTTAAAAACTGAAACTTGATAGAAACGATATCACCTCAGCCCATATCCCACTCTGTTTATATCTCAGTATCAATATAAATATTGATATATTGCCCAGCCCTACTCTCTTGTACAAGACTATTGCTGTAGTGTAAATCAAAGATGGAGCTAGTGAGCTCTGTTGTGTAAATGTTCTTCAGGTCTCTCGGCATGGATGAGAGCTTGTTCAAGCGTCTAGAGTACCACAAGGAGGCTGTGGTTCAGTTGAATGTCCAATACAGGATGAACAGGTAGGCTGTTCATATATATATATGAACATAAATATAGATATTTGATCTGGCAATTGCCTGTGCTTCTGTACCACATGCTTTATTGTGGAAATCATTTGAGTTCTTTCAGGTGCCACACAAGATGACAAAGTTGGTAAACTTTTTTGAGGATATTCTGCTTTAATAATTCAATCTTTTTTTAAACTCAGAGTATATTGAGGAAGGACCTCATTTACAATGCGGACGAGCCAATATATCTAATATGCATTGTCGAAGAATAAAAAGAAACAACCCAACATTTTAATAACACATATCGGGTATATAAAACAAATAAGATGAAAATAAACGTAGGAATCTATTATAAGCAAATCATAAAGGTACTAAAAAATGATAAATCATAATATAACAAATTAAAGTAATTAGTAAGTATCCCAATAAAACTAAGCAATAAAAAAACATATATATAAATATATAAAATGAATACATTAGAAATAACTAAATGCAATAAGAGGGAGAACGGAAATAAAAAGAAGAGGAACAATAAAAGAAAGGTAAGAAAGGACAGCTAAAACAGTGGCAGGCTGTATGGAGGTGGCTAGAGACTGTGGTAGCATAGAAGAGCGATTATTGACACCAGTGAGCTGAAAGCAGATTTTTCCAGTTTAGTAAAAGCTCTTGGTATCTGAAGGGTGATCCAATCACTGGAGTGAGTCTGGTAAGTTCTGATATTTTCAATAAGCAATTTTGTGCCGTACTTTTAAAAAAATGTTTCCCGACGCTCAGCAAGTAAAGACCACCCAACCCATACATACAATAGACAGTAGTGTGTGCTTTAGGGGGCATCAGTAATGAGCCTTAATGCAGAGTGGTATACAGAATCCTGTGGTTTCACTGTAATTGCTGATTCATATATTTATCACATCACCATAATTTTTTTTTCCATGTGTATGTTCAGAACCATGATTTGTTTCTATACAGGATTTACCTGTAAGCTTGCTTATATGCTTTTTAAAAGTACATCTGTTATCTAAACATATGCCCAGGTACTTATATTCATTAACTCTTTCCAGTTAGAACCCTTCAAGGTTGTGATTTTAATATGATTAAAACTGTAAGGCATTTAATGCTCTTTAATGCTCTCTGCTGCAGTGTGATCATGTCCCTGAGCAATGCCCTGATGTATGAGGGCAGGCTGGAGTGTGGCTCAGAGCGAACAGCCTGTGCATTGCTACAGCTGCCCTGCAGGGAGATGGCAATGAGAGAACTGGAGATGTATGTGTGTCAGCTTCAGTACACCACCTGGGTCCATGCTGCTTTGGAGCCCCAAAAGCCTGTCTGCTTCTTGGATACGTCAGAGGTCGGCCTTTTTCACTGTGCTTCATCATTGGTTTTGTCGGAAGGATTTCTAACTTCTAAAAACATTTGCTGCCACTGTAATAGAGCATGCTAAGGTCACACAATGATGCCCGTTAGTCCTCCCTGATTCACTTGCTGTTAGAATGATGCATGGTGGTTTGAGCTAGCCATTTGATTGTTACGGATGCTCATGCTTTCTCAATGGCCTCACTGCAGGTTCCTGCCCTGGAGACAGTGGAGAAAGGTGGAGTCAGGAATCAAACAGAGGCCGTCTTGGTGCATGCTCTCATTGGTCTGCTGCTTAAGGTTTGCACTAATTGTTATTTGTACCTGTTACTACTGTGTTTATGCAAACATGGCCTTAACAAAAGTGCCTTGAGAGAAATTGTCAGATAGTCTTTTTATTTCATGCTTGAAACAAAATCTATTAGGCTGTGACTGAAATGGGTTCTTATTTACATGTTAGGCACTAATTTGTATGTCATATTTTCTGTGAGTATCTGCATCTTAAAGTGGAATTCGAACGTGCAGTAAAATGTCCTACAATATACCGGTAATATATAGTAAACATCTTGGATCACTAGATCAAGGTCTAGGAATATGGACCACAATGTATTTGAGTCTGGTTACTAAGCAACACAGTGGCAGTGATGACATTTGCTTATATATCTGCTAGCTAAGATAGTGATAGTTATGAGCCACTGGACGCTGTGAAGTTCAGATGTTCTCCTGTAACTTTAGTTCCTTAATAGGAGGCTTATGTTTGTGAGCAACATAATCAAGGAATAGGGATCCATTTTGTTCACTGCCTAAGTTTTAATCATTTTAAATGTTCTTAAGGATTTTAATATCTAGATTAGTGTTTCCAAACCTGATTCTTGGAGGCACAACCTGCTCTGCATATTTTAGATCTTACTCTATTCCCCACACACCTGATTCAACTAATCAGCTCATTAACAAACTCTGAAGTTGCAAGGGGTGTGCCTCCAGGAACAGGGTTGGGGGAAACACTGGTCTAGAACCAATATTTAAACAGAGTATGGTTTTTAAAGTACTGTCGGGTCTGGCATGATTCTGTAAAATCATTAATTTCATTATGTTATAGTTATGTTTTCAAAGGTGGTTCTTAGTCACTGAAGAGGTTCTTAGTCGCCCCTAATTTTGCATCAATTTACCTAAATTACCCTTCGATAAACTTTAAAACACCATAATGTCTTATCATTTTTAAGAATATTTTAAAACTATTTGAGATTTGTTTTTAGTGATTGCACTTAGAAACTTCTTGGTGTTTCTTCTCATTTTTGTCTCAGGAACACTTTTGTGAATCTAGCCGCAAGCTAGATGATACTCACTCTTGAATTGGTTTTGGTTGAACAGTATTCCTGAGGCAGCAAACTTTAATAACCCTACGACCATATGAAATGCATTCTAATTTAGTAAATCTCAGCACTCTTTGTGGGGGGTCCCTAATCTTGTCACACCTGATGTAATTAATCAAGCTTGTGTCATAGTTGTACAGTAGGTGGGTGATCACTGAATCTAATCTGAACAACTCTTGTCTTTCCTGCAAAGTAATCACTGCCTTTGTTTTGAGTGTCTTAAAATGGAAAAGAAAAAGCAGTGGTGTTCTGCTGACATTTTAGGCCGGCTGCAAGGCGGGGGACATTGGTGTTATTGCTCCGTACCGGCAACAGCTGAAAGCTATCTCTAGTCTTCTGGAGGGAGCAGCGTTCAAAGCTGTGGAGGTGAACACTGTTGACAAGTACCAGGGCAGAGACAAGAGCGTCATTATTGTGTCTTTTGTCAGGAGCAACCCAGAGGGCAATGTAAGTGTATGACTGAGATGTGATAGAATAGACTACTTCACTCAAACATAACCAACTTGGTTTACATTTAGACATGCCTGCATGACTATCACTGGTTTGGCAGATTTAATGTAACCTATACATGTGGTGATTTGATGTTAAATGCTTAAACATTGTTTGCTTGTTTTGGCTGATTTGTGTTCTCTTTGTGTGGCCTGTTGTATGTTAGCTTGGGGAACTGCTGAAAGACTGGCGCAGGCTGAATGTGGCCATCACCAGAGCCAAACACAAGCTGGTGATGCTGGGGTCTGCACCCACACTGCGTCTTTATGCACCCCTGGAGAAGCTCCTCACCCACATGCAGCAGGAGAACATGATATCCTTTACAACTGCTTGAACATTTCAAGTGCCTGACTTTTATATGAAGCCAGTCAAACCAGTCAAAAGGTAAGTAAGATCACAGGTTACAATCCCAGCTCAGACTGTTTGCCATCAGCAGCCGGAGTTTGATGGAGCACAGCACTTTCCTCAGAGTGCATTGGCTGCCTAGCAATGATGCAGTAGTATGTTATTTTATATGGTAATGAGGGACATCATGGGTCATCTGCTGAGATGACTGTCTGCATTATGTGCAAGTGATAAGACTGGATTTGCATGTCCAGACAGAGTGCATATGGGATGCTGTGGTTCTGATGTAGAATTCAGTAACAGTGTAGCCACATTGGCCTTTGGCACTCTTTTTACTACACTTCTGTCACTCTGGATTTGACATGGTCCTTGTTTGACACTTTGAAATCCGATTTCAGTGTCCAGACTGAGATGTATCTGTATAAATCAAATTGTAGTTGCATTTCAAACAACCTCCAAATGTGGATCGGGATACAGTGTAGAAATGCCAAAATTTGGATCTAGGCTGGCAGTCTGAACATAGTCATAGTGCCATGGTGTTGACTGATAACCTCTCTACATGTATTTTTCTTAACCTGCACCACATCGTCCAGCTGCCACCTGCTGCTCATGAAGCACTGCCACACATCCACCTCTGATAAATAAGTAATGTGACTTTTCTCAAGATTTACCTCTCAGATCCTCTGCAATCTCTTTCACTGTGAAACACCTGTACATACAAGCTTGGTGTTAGTGGTACTGCTTTGTCATTAATTCACATGGATTCAGTTTCAGTAGCAGAGAAAGAGAAGACAAGTTTACCAGTATTACGGGGGAAAAGTATGATCTCCAGTAATTCCTACCTCATTTGTGGAGTGATTTACTCTGTTTGAAAACACATCAGCCTTTACTAAGATAAATACTTTTTACAGCTTTTGTATCCAGACTTGAATTTTAACTTTTATATGTGAATTGTGTGTATTGTCATGTAATAAAGTAATTATTTAAATGACTTTGTAGTCCTGAAGAATAATCTCAAAGCACACATACCATTTGTGAGTTTGAAACACCTGATGCACATCACCGATAGTTGCAATCAAAATGATTTAACCCCCACTGCAAATTAGGTTTATATTAATGGAATCTCTTGTTATAGCAAACATTTCCAAATCAGGTGACAAATCAATCCCACAGGAAAGCATTCATTTAGTTTTTCAGGGCTTTGGATCTGGATTATGTCTGAAGGAGGAAGAATAAATCATACAGAAAAACACTGACTCCAGTGAACTGTTGTCAGGAAATCCCAGGAGGAAACATTGTGCCTTCTATGGGGAAACTAACTTGGGTGTCATTGTAAATTCAAACAGAACAGTGATACCAAGCATACATCATGGTTCACCAATGCTTAGTTTCAGGAGTCGTCCCAGGAGAAATTATTATTATTATTATTACTACTATTTATTCTGTTTTATTATGATTATTATTGGTAATATTACATTATTGCTATTATCATTAACAATATTATTATTATTATTATTTTCATTAGTTACAATAACTAGGGATTTTTCTGCATAAAGAATTACATCTAGACCAACTCGGAGGTGGGTCTTATTGGAAAATGACTAGGTCTAAGACGTTTTGCACTCAGGAGTTTTGTCCTTACTACAGTTACAGAATTATTGTGCTGTTGTGGCACTGTAACCTTAATCAATACAGTGCACTGCATGACCATGCCGTGAGCTGCAGACAGTGTAGAACTCACAGTGTGTCTTCTTTATCTGTTGAGCTGCTTCTCTTAAAGCATTTTAAAACTGAAACAACTAAAAATTAACCTGCATCTGAGCTTTGGCAGATACACTCTAAAGCTAAATTAACGTTTAATCTCTGAAACTTTTCCTAAAAGACGCACACAGTGTTTACTCAAGGCCCCTGTCTCAAAGCATACATCTTCCCTATGAGTCCACTTCATGGATCATGAAGTAGCAAATCCTGCACCCAAAGAGTGCCAGAAATGTTCGACTAAGTCATGTATAACCGTAACAATAGGTTACAATTTCCCTATTTAAAGCTCAGCTGCTGGATAATGGCAGTTGTGTTTGTTTGAAAAGTAGGACAGTATGTAGGGGACATTGAGAGTTTTATTCTCTTCTCAGAAACAAGGGATGTGCAAACTGAACTTTTTCAGCATCTCAATCCACAGCTTGTGTGATTAACTGTTTATTCTATTTATTTATTTTTTTACACTAAAAGCTTTAATTTATATTATTAACAAACCATACGTTAAACTACACAAACCATGACATTTCGTCTAGTTCAAAGTCCCCACAAACCTCTAGAAGTTAACTTTAACTTGCATTCTCTAAAAAGTTGACTCATAAGGTTTAATGTTCGCTGCTGTTTTCTTTCAGCATGTTGTGTAGACAGGGTGGTCATCTTTAATGCACCTTTCCTTCTGCATTCTTATAAACCCCAAAACATGACCAAACAGACTTATTCTGAGCCACTAAAGAGTCATGGATAGAAAAAAATAAGAAAATGGCTATATTTCAGTCCAATATCAAAGTAAACTTCAAGTAGCTGCTCCGTACTCTATGTTGGGCACAACATATGCAAATTCAAACCATTTGCATGAGGATGCAATTTTCTACAGTTTTTTTTTTTTGGGAGGAACACAATTTTTCATGAAGAAATGCAAAGATAAAGTATCACATCTCCAAACTAAACATGAATAGGCAATTAGTGAGTGCAAACTGAAATGTTTGCTGAAATTGTCAGGACAGTATGAGCTACATATACAGTGGTTTTCAATCAACTACTGAATTAACTTGGCCTTGACCAGGCAGTTTACATTAACTACTCTAAAAATGCTATAAGCCCTACAGCAATGTCGTTGGACAACTCTGGTCTTACATGCTTGCCCTCTGTCAAACATGTATTTTGTGAGAGGGAATCCCAAACATTAGTGAGGCATTCTTTTGTGGGGTAAAGAATTTATTTTTGTGAGGTAACACGTTTTCGTTTTGCGAGGTAACATTTTTTTCAACAATTCTTTATAGTTATAACAATACAGTACAACTCTCATTCATTTTACTGTTTTTTTTTTAAGTGACATTTGTCAATAACACAAGTGTTTTGATTACATGATTGGTTGCGTCACAAATATTTTAAATGAGTTATTTACTTTTCCATTATTAGTCATGCATGGTAATTACTGTGGCATTTTCACTTTATATAGACGCTCCATTTACAAGACTTTCTTACACATACAGTATATAATGTCCACAAACATCACACTGAACCCTGCCCTTCAAGCATAGTTTGCAAGTTATTCAGGCTTTTGGATCTGGAATATGCCTGGAGGAGTAAGAATAAAACAAGCAGCAAAAAGAAAACACTGCCTCCAGTAAACCCATCTCAGGAAATCCCAGGAGAAAACATTGTGCCGTCTGTGGGGAAACAGTAACTTGGGTGTCATTGGAACTTAAAACAGAACAGTCATCATAAGCATACATCAGAGTTCACCAATGCTTATTTTCAGAAGAAGTGCCAGAAGAAACTGGACTGGTCGTCACGTTCGCCTGACTTCTCATGGAATTTCAGGTACGTTTAAGGTAGTTCTTAAGGTAGTAATTATTGTGAACTTGAGGCCACTGCCCATTAAGATTCCTCAGGAATGCCATCAGAAGCTGGTGTCTGGCTATGAGCAGGTTACAACAGTAGAAGGAGGTAATATAATAATAACGTACTAAACATACTTTTCATGAAGGCGGTGAAAAAGTCCTGCACTGCAATGGTCATCAAAGTAGTATTTTGTGTTGAATTATTGTTTATTGCAAACAGGTGAAATTTGTACATTTTGCTAATTTGCATTCTAGAGCTTGAGGGTTCCCTGAAGGATGACCACTGCACGACCAATGATGTCCACTCTGCCTTCTTCTCTCAATTCCAGCTCTAACTCACCACCACGTTTGGAGCACTGGTAGGCTGGTGCACAAACAGGGAAAACAGAGCGAACATGTGAGATGTCTTTTAAATGAACTCACTAATGCAAAAGCTAAATGGTCCAAAAGGACAAGAGCTAAATGGTCCAAAAGGACAGAGAAATGATTGATAAAATGCTCCTAGTGCTTTTAATTGTAAGTGAATGAAGGATGTGCTTGTTGCACCCTGTTAAAATTGAGGAGAAATAACTTGAGATTAAAGACATTAGATACCAACCTAACATTTTCTTTTTCCCCAGTTTCTCAGACCAGTAGCCACCGAGGACTGTATGTGCAGAGCCTGTGAAAGAGCAGATTTTGAAATTCCAGTAAAGCACAAACAGTACATTACTGTTCTTTCCACACACACTCCATTTTATTAGCTCCTCTTACCATACAGGAGCACTTTGTAATTCTATAATTAAAGTCCATCTGTTTCTCTGCATAATGTGTTTTCCATATTTCTTCAGTAGTCAGAACTTCACAGGACCACGACATAGCAGGTATTATTAGGGAGGTCAATCATTTTCAACACTGCAGTGACACCGACAATGCAATATGTTGCACTGGTACGAGTGCACAAGACACAGCAGTGCTGCTGGAATGCTTAACACTGTGTCCAACCATGTGTCCAATGTAAAATCGGGACAGAAGCTCATCTGTTTCTGTACAGTTTATGTTGGTAATCCTTTGGTCCTTCATCAGTGCTCACACTAATTGGAGGACTATTCTCAGTTTAAACACTCCAGTAACAGTGTTCTGTGTCTAAGCAACACTAACACACCACCACTAATGTGAATGGTCCTGGGGGTCCTGACCATTGAAGAACAGCCAGAAAGGAGGCTAACAAGGTATGGATAGAAAGAGCTGGACCATGGTCTGTAATTCTAAAATTTTAAAGTGCTCCTGTACAAAAAGAAGAACTAAGGTCATAATGTTATGGCTGATTAGTTCACAATGTACCATCTACCCCTTAGCCCATTCTGTGTGTAGAGAACTTTAGAGGCATGAACACACATATTGCTGTGAATTTGTTTAGAAGTGATTCAGAGTGTTGTTATATTTGGATGAGATCAGGGAAAATAATTGCACCGTTTGTGTTTAGCTGAGGAAGAAAATGTATCTTTACAACTTTCCAAAAGATCTCCACTTCTGACAGCAATGTTTTTGAGCAACATTCCAAGGGAGGACAGCAGTTGGACATATAACTAAATCAAATAAATGTTTTGATACATGAACCTACATAAATGTTATAAATGGACTGTTACTGGTATTGAAAATCAAGATGGAACCACGTTAGAAAAACACCTAGAATATGACTGCTTTAGGAATTAAACTTACCACACACTGGATCTTCAAGGACTCCATGCCATGGAGAGAAGTAGCGGGAGAAGAAGTCATATTTCACTTGGGATGTGGAATCCCCCTTCATGGTTACAATAATACCTTTAAACCTGCTTCCATCTTCAATTCTCAGCAGATCCCAAGCATTTGGTTTTAGTTCCATAAACGCTGACCTTTAATCAAGAGTTATAATTATGTTAAAGTGCAGCTGAAACTAATCTGTATTTTCACATTGAGAGACCTTCATCTTCACACAGTTAACACACTGTATCAGATGAAATGTTATGTGAAGGACACCCATCGCAGTGCAGCAGTACCTGTCACATGTGTCAGCCAGACGCACTTGCAGGTTCTTTGTACGTTTGCAGAGAGAAACATCCTGAATGGGTAAATCTCCAAGAAGAGCCTTTGAAGTGTATATATTTGTGTAGAGTGAGTTATGGTCAGCATTTTTAGGACATTTTTCATGTCAGCTAGATGGCAAATAAATAGTCCATTTTTATATCACAAAAACACACTGTGGAACATAAGGTCAATCAGTACCATGGTCTTCTTGTAACCCAATCTCATTCATAAAGCTCAAACCTGAGGCTAGTCTCAGTTGGTTGACCATTAAATCAAATAAACTTACCACAGTGGTTCTCAATCCTGGTCCTGGAGCACCACTGCTCTACAGGTTTTAAAGTTCCTCCTAATTCCAACACACCAGATCCAACTAATGAACTAACTAACGAGCCCTTGCTGAGCCAAACTGGGTGTGTCATAAAAGGAGAACACTAAAACCAGCAGGGCAGTTTGATAACCACTGCCTTAGCCCAAGCTTAAGCCTGTCCTATAGAAGAGGACCTGAGCATCACTCATATTGGACAGTTCTGAACTTTGAGAAATACTCTGCATGATGGTGGAAGGGTTAGTCTAATTAAGCCCAATCAGGCGTCAGACATGCTTACAGCTGTCTTGGGTACAATCCAAACAGCACTAATACAGCACTTTAATACAGGATCACACCAAATGTTCCTTAGTTCTTAAAAATGATGAAAAAATGAGTTGCCAAGCTTACCTTGAGGATGTCTTTGTATTCACTGTGGTCCTGCAAGTAAAAAAACCACACCCCTTAACAGTGTACACTAATTGGTGACAGAGTATATGAAATTTTGCCATAAATGACAAAATCAATCAATGAAATTTTATTTATACAGAACATTTTACAATGTAAGTGTTGTCACAAAGCAGCTTTACAGAAATCCAGGTCCAAGCCTCTTATGAGCAAGCCAGTGGGTGTCAGTGTCAAGGAAAAACAAAGGAAATCTTGGGAGGAACCATGGATCAAAAGGGGAACCTATCCTCTAGTTGACACCAGATAGCACAGAAAAAGCATGAAAAGAGCAAAGAGAAAGAACAAAGAGAGTAGGACAATAGTAAAAAAAAAAACCAAAATAATAACTATAGCTAAAAAGTGAGTAGTGTTTGGACGAGTACGAGTTATGTGTATTAGTATTACATACAAGCTTTAATATGAAAGTCAGTGCAGTTTAAACCATCACAAGCTGGCAATGCAGTCTCTAATGTGGTGTGATTGAGCCAGTGTGAAGATCCCAATAAGGACAATGGGGTAGTGAGAGGCTGGGACAGGTGACTACATGAGATAGAAAAAGAAACAGGGAAGGGTTAGGAAGGTTTATGTAAATGTTAGGGAGGAGGAAGTAGGTAGTGGCACCCAACCACAAACGGAAATGAACCCACATCAGCTAGACTGCAGGGGCAGCTCAGGACATGGGAGGGAGAGAGACAGCAAAACAAAAATGTGATTACATTTAGGAGCACAGGTAATTTGGTGAAAAGCCTGCAAAATGTTGCATATAAAAAATAAATCTAAGGGCTTTGCTCAAACCTAGGTACTGTGATCAAAAACTCTGCACTCTCACCACTTTAGAAACTGCTAAGTTAAAACTGCTCAGTGTGCTGCTACTTACTGAGTGTTGATTTTATATTATAATAGTAATTATACTCATTTCTTTTAATTATATTTTGCAAACAAAAGTGTAAATGTAAATTTTTAGTAGGTCATGACTTTATCCACGTACAATCAAACGTACAGTATTATTTTGTTGTGCTATTCTGGTATTAACCAGAGTAGGATGTGTTCCCCTTTTGAGTTTTGGTTCCCCTCAAGGTTTCTCCCAATCTGAAGGAGTTGCCACCGTTGGCTTTTGGCTGCTCAAAAGACACTCTGACCTGGATCTCTGTAAAACTGCTTTGTGAAAATGTTTCCATTGTGAAAAGCACTATATAAATAAACTTCAAATAATTGATTGATTGGACTCCAGCATGGTCAGGATTTAGATCTTCAGTTTCAAACAGACACACCACTCCTATCTTTATTAAGTTCCTAAATATCTCTTCAATAAAGAATGTGGCTACATATCACTGAGTACAGAGATGGGAATGTGGGAATCACAGTACCTGAATCTCTGGCTTGTTGAGAGGGAAGTCCATCACAATAGTTTCTCCATGCTGGCGGATCCGCAGCTCTCCACTCAGAGTCTCAAACACCACCACAGGGTTTTTGTTTTCTGTGGGATAATTATACATTTATAATTGTGGCAAAAATTAATTCCCGGACAGTCACCTTCACAGTTGTCATTTACGGAAACATACCTTTCCTGTAAAAGAGCACTGCTGCAGAGGCCAGTGTTGCATGTCCACAAAGTATAATCTCATGTATTGGGGTGAACCAGCGCAAGCTGAATCTGTCTCCTTAAAACCACACAGATACAGTGCATAAGAGTCCATAAGTATTTGTACAATGATTAGTGTTTTTGCTCTTTAATCTAGAACAGTAGATATGAAATGAGATGATACCTGTTCGGACTCACAGGTGCAGATTACCAGATTTGAGGCTATTTATACTGATCCATATACCGTAGGATTCAGAACTCTTTTCATAGGATGTTGCCCCATTTCAGGGGACCACAGGTGACTGGTCAATTTAAAAAAATGTGACAGGATTACAATGAATGTCTGTCTGAATTTGACAACCTACAGACATCACCTGAATCTGTCTTTCCTGGTTATGCATGGGCAGGAATGCAGGGCAGTTGTCTTCAGTTCCAGCTTGTATGAGGGTCTTTTTGTGTTTGGTGTTCAGTAAGTGAAATGCTCACTGGGCTTCAGTTCAGGTAACTGTCTTGGCCACTCATGAACATTGCTTTTGGCCCTGAAAAGCTTTATTCTTGCTTGTAGTATTAGGCTTTGGGTAACTCAATACTGAAAGACACCAATTTAAATTTGACAGGCCACTATTCTTTGAAGCTGTATTCAGTTAAACCTAATTTAAAAAATGAGGATGGTCAAATCCCACCGACAATTGTGTCATTCATTAATTTCATCCCTGGTGTGTTTGCAGACCACTGTCAGCCTACTAAAAGCAAAGCTGGCTGTCCACCAGCGGCTGAGCAGAGTATTAGACAAAACACCACTTTTCATTACTTGTTTTCCACCAACAGTCCACTTTTCCAATTTACAATTTCCCTTTTTTATTACTTTTTTACTATCCTTTATAATTTAGTAAATTATTTTCAGTGTCACCAATGACAGTCAGTCAGTCATTGTCTCTCTCCAGGCAGGAAAGAGTGGGTAAATAATTATGTATCATTATAGATCTCTAAGTTTGTTTTCTAAAATTAAAAGTCTCTGGCATTTATCTGGGTGGACCAGCAATGGCAAACAATCAGAGGGGTGTCAACCTTACCAAGCCAGAGGACCAATATATGCTATCTGGATATGATTAATAAATGACTAAATTATTCATTTGGCAGTTTTAAAACCATTTTAAAAACCTTGTGCCCAGTGTCATGATGACCTTCATAAGACTGTTAAACTGTTACTGTTTCATATTCTGGCTTAATTTTTGGTGTTTCAGTTTGCATTACAAAAATCCTATGCACAACGTTTTTGACAGTGCGTTGTCCACACATCATCCATCGTGGGTCTCAGTAGGCTTTAAATTACCTTCAATTTTGTGGCATTCTGCATTCTCATCCATGCACCATGTGTCCTTCCAGTCACAGACTGATTCCCTAACTACCTGGCATGTTGACCCTGATGAATAAAATGTAAACCTAAACATGCATATAGACCCACAGTGCTTGCACACAGGGAAATTTTGTTGCATGTATCCCATACACAAAGTGAAACACACTCATACACACTAGTGGGCAGTGAGCACGTGGCACCCAGGGAGCACATGTGGAGTTAAGTGCCTTGCTCAAGAGCACTTCAGTCATGCATGTCCTGCCAGTTCAGGGAATCAAACTGGCAACCTTCCACTCACAAGAAGGTTCCCTACCCACCAGGCTGCAGGTCCCCATAGCAGCATGGACCATTGAACACCAGCTAAAACAGAATATGCTGTTCATACTGCTCTACACTATTTCTTTCATGTTATAGGATGTGCAATGGAAAGGTCATTCATAGAATCCCAGTATACTAATAAATGCAACAAAGCACAGTTCAGTACCTGAACAGAAATCATCAGAGGCATTGAGCTTTGTGATGAACACTGTTTCTGAAAAGTTCATCTCAGATGCAATGTTCTGACACAGCTCTTCCTGCAGGGGCTGAAAAACACCAGTAAAGAGACACATTAGTATCAATCACAGTGTCTCACATTCTGTTACTGTCAATGAGTTACATAAAAGAGTGAGAGTCAAACCTGATCTCTATAAAGCATAAAATTGTGCTACTTACTTTCTCTAACAGACACACAGCTGCTGGATTCCCCTTGAAAGGAGAGCGAGCAAAAGAGTCCACAATAAACATTGGAATCTCCATTACGAGTTCTGCCCTTTACTGGAGGAACACTTACTAAGACTTAAGTTAGATGTCTGTCTCTCTCTACAGCTTCAGCTTTGACTTTAGTCCAACTGAGCTGCAGAACATGAAGCATACAATATGAAAGGAGTAACAGATTAAAACAGCTGTCTGCTTCGCTCCACCTTAAATTATGCTGCACTGACTCATATGTCCAGTAGGTGACTGTATGTAGGTCAATGTAAAATGACCCTGGTGAAATCCAACCCTCACAGGAAAAAGTCCAGTGTTGAATTAACTCCTAGAGTTGATTTCAACACTTTTTCAGGGTTTATATAGCTTCACACTCTTCAGACGTAAATCAACACTTTCAAATTAGTTAAACATTTAAAACCACGTTATTGAGTTCCTTTTTTAACTCACAAAACAGGGTTAAAAATTTTCAACTCTAAGGGAGTTGAAAAATAACACTGCTCTGAGTTGATTTGCTATTTCATTAGTATCCATTTAACTCCATAAAATTGTTAAGCTATGAACAAGCTATAGCAACCTTCTAGTCACAAAGGCTGGTCTTCTAACCACCAGGCCACAGTTGCCTGATTAGGGCAGGGTGTGAATAGGTTGATTCCCTAACTACCCGGCCACGGCTGCTCCATCTAGTTTACCCACATGTTGACCCTGATGAATAAAATGTAAACATAAACAAGCACGCATATAGACCCACTGTGCTTGAACACAGAGAAATTTGAAATTTGGCTGCATGTATCCCACACAAAGTGAAACACACACACACACACACTAGTGGGCAGTGACTACACAGCGCCCGGGGAGCAGATGAGGAGTTAAGTGCTGCCTTGCTCAAGGGCACTTCAGTCATGTCCTGCCAGTTCCGGGTAATCAAACTGGCAACCTTTGACTCACATGGCTGGTTCCTTACCCACCAGGCCACAGGTGACCACGGCAGCATGGACTATTGAACTATTTTAGCAGGTGTATCAAAATTAAAACAAAATCTTGAAAAGCCTGAAATATATCACTTTAAATGTAACACAAATTAAACATATGGCATTTAAAATATTTTATTTAAATTATGAACAATTTTTTTTTCAGAATATTAAATGTATTTGTGATCCTCTAGTACCCCTAATGTACAGTTATTTCTTAACTAGATATTAGATAAGTAAGAACCTAAACCAGGGCTTTCAGATGATGCTACAATTACTGAAAAACAGCCATAACACCCAGTTTGAAAAGTATTGTTTATTGAATAAACCTATTTTAAATTTGACCTTATTGTGACCAGTTCATTTTTCAGTTCTTTATGTAGTCTTTATCTGTGTCTCTAGAGGCTGAAGGTTCCCTGAAGCATGACCACTGCTCGACCAGCTATGTCCACTCTTCCATCATCTCTTACTTCCAGCTCTAGCTCACCCCCACGTCTGGAGCACTGATAAGCTGTTGCAGTAAAAACAAACATGTACTGTGATGTCAGGTTTTCTGTTTGGGGTTTCAACATGTGAATTCTTCATAATTAAGGGATTCACTGCTGCACTTCAGAATTCAGTACAATCTAGACTAGACACAATTATGTTTCATGTTTATGTGTATTTTGACTACATTGTTTACAAGATTTATTTTTTGCATAGTGATGTGAAAAAGGCAGGTGAATCAAATATCATTGCTTACCTAACATTTTCTTCTTTCCAAGTTTCTCAGACCAGTAGGCAGCAAGGACTGTGTGAGCAGAGCCTTCATAAACAAATAGATTTGAGTAAATGTTTGTTTTGTTGATGTACAACACACAACCAAATCTGACTGCAAGGCCAAGTCTTTTACTGCAGTTCTATTTATGGGGCACCATGGCTACAAAAATAGTTTTAAATAAATAAAATTGAATCATGTTTGGTTGCAGGTTCCTTGATAACACTGAAATCACCAAACTGTTGCATTCATTTGAGATGCTTCTGTAACTCTCATCCTCTGGAGGTGAAATGAAAGGCAATGAATTAAGCAGTCATTTTAAGATTTCCATTCCCCTCCAGTGTATTTTGAATCTTTGTCTTCCATGATGAAGTTCCTCCTGATTAGACTGATGCAGTGCTCTGTTTCATTGTTGATCTATGTTTCTAATTAACTCAATAGTGGTTCAATAATGATTAATGGGTCCATTCAAGAAATAACCATGCAATACCACAAAATGACATCACCACCACTGTATTTGACCAAAGAGCTCGAATCAATAGTAGATCCTTTCTTTCTTCATACTTTGGAATTTACATCACTTTGGCAATCTTGGTCTCATCAGACCATAACATCTTTCTGATCATTCTAATCTGCCCTTCCAGCTCATACTGCTGATGAGGTGTTTGCATTAGAGATAGCCTCTGTGTTCCTGCATTCAGTCTGTCTACAAGTATCTATCTAGATTGATTGTCCTGTCAATGAATGTTGCTTCTGGGTTTTTATTTACAGCTCTTACAATGTTTCTGTCAATGTTTCAAGGACTTCTGTTTTCACTGGCTGACCTTTTTATGTGTAGTCTCAAAACATTCTGACCTGTCGTGTTGACTATGGCCAATGTCTCTTCTTTTTTCTTCCATAGACAGCACTGGTCATTTTGTTTTCATATATATTGCGATATACAGTATGTGAACTCTTCATACTATATGAACAGGTGGAGTTTACCAGTCACTGGATCTTCTGGGATGCCATTCCATGGGGCAAAGTTGCGGGAAAAAAAGTCATATCCAGGCTGTGAAGTTGGTGCCCCTTTGATTGTGACGATAACACTCTTTATCTTTCCAGTGGTTTCACTTTTCAGCAGAGTCTCAGCCACTGGGTTCAAGGATGTTAGAGCTGACCTTCAATCAGAACTCACATATTATTCCTGGACATTCATAATGTCATACTGTACAATTTTAATACTGTAAAACTGTACAATCAGAAACTGCTCATAAATATTTCACATAAATATTACAAGACTTTCCAAGCAGGTTCTATCTCTATGTTGATGGCCTTCATTCTTACCTTTCACATGTATCAGCAAGACATACTAGAAGTTTCTTTGTGGTTTTACAGTAGCAGACCTCCTGAATAGGTAGATCTCCCACAGTAGCCTGTAAATTATTAGAGAAATGTTATTTGGTTGGAATGGAGAATGGAGTATGAAACTGAGAGAGAGAAGGGGAGCAGTTAACATTACAATGTTAATTTATGTAAACCTACCTTTAGAACATTATGGAAATTGTTGAAATCCTAAAGGTAAAACAAAAACAGATATAGATCCACTGTAACTCTTTAACACAACCTCATTCATTTACTTTCAAAATAAAGATAAACATGTTTTTATTTTCTGTGTAGAAATAACATTTACCTGAACCTCTGGTTTGTTGAGGGGGAAGTTCATTACTAGAGATTCACCATGCTGGTGGACCTGCAGCTCTCCACTCAGAGTCTCGAATGTCAACACATGGTTGGAATTTTCTAAGGGATTTTTAGGGTTGAGAGTGTAACTATATATATCAGGGTGGATATGCAAAAACTCAAGCACACAATCACAGTCACTGATCTAGCATTTAGTGAGATGACCAAATGTTGGTCAAGATCATTTTTTGAATACCAATTATTTCAGAAGAAACAATGAAAGTGCAGATGCCCAATACTTTTGTCCATATAGTGTTTTAAATATAAAGATGACAAATTTGTTCCATGTTGTGTGAGTTATTATTCTGTATACAAGGTGATAGTGTGTTACATAGTCACATAGTCTACAGGAAGGAGCTAATTGTGCTTAAGTACGTATATGTGTGCCATCTTCATTATGTAACTTCAAGCTTGGAAGTAGTATATGTTTGTTAAAATGGTAAGTATGGGATAATATTTCTTACCTTTTTTGTAAAAGAGCACAGCTGCTGTAGCCAGTGTTGCATGACCACACAGAGCAATCTCATTTGTTGGAGTGAACCAGCGGAGGCCAAATCTCGCTCCTTTAAAAAGTAAATACCATATGTTTTCATTATTGATGCTTATTAATTTTCTTTTATATAATATATAAATGCAGGAACAATAATATAGAATATGAGTCCAAGTGGACACACACACACACACACACACACACACACACACACACACACACACACACACAATAAATGTAGAACATTTTACAAGTGTGTCTGCTGCAAATGCCTGTACAACTATGAAAGTTTCAATGCATTTCAGCCAGTGTTTTCAGTCGTGCCCAGTCCAATACCTGAACAAAAGCTGTCTGCTGATCTGAGCTGTGTGACGAATGCAGTCTCTGATAAGTTCATCTCTGCCGCGATTTTCTGATAAAGCTCATCTGTCAGTTCCTGCATTTGTCACAAACATATTACAGTAAATTCTATATGCAAAAACATTCACAAACAATTTTTATATGCAAGAGAAACTTGTATAGTGTAGTAAAGTATATGCAGTACAAAGCAACTTACATTCTCTAATAGACAGACTGCTGCAGGATTGCCTTTGAAAGGTAAATTAGTAAATGCATCAACTATAAAAATTGGAATCTCCATTAATAATTTCCAGAAAAGTCCTGGATCTGGCCCAGTACAGAGGCTGCTTGTTGTCAGTCGAACACCAGTAGATTCTACACACTCAGGATGTTGGGGCGGCAAATATGGACTTTGACCTTGTTGTGTTACATCATTTTAAAGGTGCAGGCTGCGAGATCAGAGCATGTTCTTTATTACTTTTGACAGTCCTTACTGCCATTGATATCATTTAATGAAGTTAAAAAATTCATTTTAATTTTCAGCCACTGCTGGTTTTGTGCCCTCTGCTTCTCTACTGGTCTTACTGCTTCTGCCTCCCCCCTTCATCTCATCACCTCCTTATTTTTTCACACTGCCCCTCCCTGTTTAATCCCAGATCTTCCCTCCACCAGCTGCTGCCAGTTTTGTGCCCTCTCCTTCTCCACGGATATCTGGCTGCTGCTGTGGTGCTGATGCTGCTCTTCTTCCTCTCCCCCCTCTTCATCCTGTCCCCTCCCTGTTTTGTCCCATTCACCACGTTTCATTCGGTCCCTCACTGATTTGTCCAATCCCCTCCCACCACTGGCCACTGCCGGATTTGTGCCTTCTGCTTCTCCATAGGTTTCCCTGTGGCCCTGGCTGCTGCCTTGGTGCCGCTGCCACTCTTCCTCTCTACCTGTCTTCTACCCAGACTGCTGCATGGTGTGCTATGAACAAATTTCAACTGGCTGTTTCTTCTTACCCTGTAGGTTCCTCTACATCTGCTCCTGCTGTCTGCAGGCCCCTGCCTGGCCCAGCTGCACTCTGTGCCTGCCCAGGTTTAGTTGCAGCTGACTGTTGCGTTCTCTTCCACCCTGATTGACGTGCCCTCCATGCTGACTACTGCCTTATGTCTACTGCCTTCTGGGTGGTCTTCTTTTGGGTTCTTGCTGGGTCTCGTCACCTTGCTCAGTTCCTCCTCAGGCCTGGAACCCACTCCAACACCGCCATTTACGGACACCATATGTCTCCTACCACCGGATTCAACCAACTCACACTCATTTACCTGGATCTAATTCTCCAGGCTGTTGTTCCACCAACCCTCTATCATCAACCCTCTATCGGTTATTCCATCAACCTCCTCCCCCATGCAGTCCCTGGGCCATGGGACTCCTTGCAAAACAGTGTTTCAGTCTCTTCTGATCCATCTGATCCCCTGTAGCCATTTCATTTATCCCTGTCTAGAACAGAGTGATTTAGGAGGCTCCACACCCTTGATAACCCCTTGATACACAAACTATGCAAACCACTTCTAACGCATGAAGTAGTTCAAACAGCACCCGTATTTGTGTTCTATGTTGTTCTGTTTCAGGCTTTGGATTTCTTTGCTATACAATTTAAATTAATTTATTTCATCATTTAATATTTCAATTGTTAAATATATTTTTGCTGATTACTACACGTCATTTTTTTCATTTTAATCTTCTTTCATCATGAATAAAAAAAGGTATTTGTATCAGGACAACAAGTTTCACATTTTAGTCAAAAATGGCCAATGGACAACCTCTAACACTGAAACTAAACTGTAGTGTAACTACAACATCCATAACAACATCCAGCAAATTGTATCACAGCACAATGGGCCACCTCCTGGTTCTCCACTTGCTTCTTCTTGCTTCAATATACTCCAGTAACTGAAATGAGATTAATAACTGATTCAGTTGTTTTGGGAGCAGAGAAAGCACTTAAATGTGCAGGGCTGTGTGTCTCCAGAACCAGGGTTGAAAAAACCTTTGGGTGAGTTGGGGAGTTGAGGATCAGGTGGGATAGTGGTTATCTAACATTCTGACCACAATGATGCTCGTGTGCTGAAAGCAATCACACCAAAGTCCTCACACCAATGCTAGTGGAAAGCCTTCCCTTTTATTCACAGTTATTCATTTTTAAACTAGAATGATACTATTGAGGACATTTGTATTATTTAAAAATATCAAATGTTCCTAGTAAATGCCACAGTGAACACGTAAGGATTATTTTGACCAGACTTATGAGTTAGAAAGAGAGTGACACAATTTTTTTTTGTTCAAGAATAAAAAAGGATTTGTGATTATAAAAAAACAACTTAATTAAGGACATGGTATCTTGAATTATTAAATTGATGTACTGCAAAGATGTAGAAAAACTTTGACCCAGGTTTTGCATTAAAGGGTAAAACAACAGCAACAACAACAACAACAACAACAACAAAAACAAAAAGGCCACACACAGTTTAACTGGTCTTAAACTAGAATCACAGCAACCTCAGCAGGTAAGTATTCTTCTGGTTTTACATATTTAGATAGTGACTAGCGTAGTGAGTGTGTGCAATGTAACAGCTGTGTTGAGTCCCATACATGTAATTTACATTTATTTAAAAATGCTGTACTTAAAGTTTTGAATCTGTCATCAGCTACATGCTTCACCTTCACTTTCGTGCAGTACAGTACATTATATTTAATTAAAATTTTTGATGTATGCACAGAAAAGAACTGCAGCATTTCTCCATCCATTCATGTTGGTCTTCACAGGGTTTGACCTCAAAACAGGCTTTTGTTATTTAATGCAGTGAATTGTCTGAAAGACAAACACAAACCTCAAATTATTCCTACATTTAGCTGAATATTAGTGTGGAAACTGCTACAAATGAAACTGCTCCTGAGCTAGGAATGGTTATTCAGTCAAACCCAGGACTGGGTTTCTCAAAAGTGCCTGTTGTGTTGGTCAAAGGTGATTTATAAAGGGTTGTGCAAGCATTTAAAACAAGTTCACTGATAATCCTTCAGGTGGATGTAGTTCTGACTTTGACCACTTGGGGGTAATGCAGCATCTGAAAGAAACGTCAGTTTCACTGATTTAATATATTTAATATATTTATCGACAAAAATGTTGACTATTTGCACTACTTTTCACGAGTTTGCAACAGTTTTCACCAGGACAGTACAGTAATACAGGTTGGTGTGTGTTTAGTGTGTTGTATGTAATAGACCATTCTAAACCTGGACTTCTCTGTGAGTGCAGTGTGGAGGAGGCTCAGGGGGAGGTAAGAGGTGGGGTGTCTCCTCATTCATGTTTTGACACTTAGACGCTACATTACTGCCACTCTGTTACCTGTAGAAAATGGTGGACGTCATTAATAGGAAGTTCAAGTTCCTTAATTCCGTTAAACTCACAAAGACTCAGCTTTATGTGTATCTTCTCTTTTACAATAATCTGAGCTCTTCCGGGGCTTTTCTGGGTGGAAGTCAGACTTGGTGAGAGAGGGTGAGTCCAGCTGCACTCTGTATCCGTTTATGCTTTACAGAGAAATAGTGAACTCAGTGATTCCACAGCTGGTGGGCAGCTTTTCTTCACTATCTTCAGAAGATCTTCAGGACAGACTGGACTCTTCACTGCGGATCAGATCGAGTGTTAGATGGTGTGAGGGCCACATCTTACCCCTGCTTCCAAACGCTGGACCAGTAGGTTTAGGAAGGGAAAACCAGTGAAGCTCACTCGAACTATTACTATTAGTACAGTTACTACTACTACTATCACTACTACTATTACTACTACTACTACTACTACTACTACTATTACTACTACTACTATTACTACTACTACTACTCTTACTATTACTACCTCTTCTATTACTACTACTCTTATTACTACTACTATTTTTACTACTACTACTATCACTACTACTATTACTACTACTACTACTACTGCTACTACTACTCTTACTATTACTAGTTTCACTAATACTAATACTACTATTACTACCTCTTCTATTACTACTACTACTACTATTACTACTACTACTACTACTATTACTACTACTACTACTACTACTACTCTTACTATTACTAGTTTCACTAATACTACTATTACTACCTCTTCTATTACTACTACTACTACTACTACTATTACTACTACTACTACTATTACTACTACTACTACTACTCTTACTATTACTAGTTTCACTAATACTAATACTACTATTACTACCTCTTCTATTACTACTACTCTTATTACTACTACTATTTTTACTACTATTACTATTGTTATTAATATTATTACTACTACTACAATCACTACTATTACTACGACTACTATTATTACTATTACTAGTACTACTTTTATTATTACTACTGCTACTACTATTACTACTACTATTCTATTACTATTACAACTATTAATACAACTACTAGTACTAATATAATAATAATAATAATAACATTCTTGGTGACAAGTTATCATAAAGAATAATCTGGGTCATATCTTGCGCTTCTTGAATCAGATGGTATCAAGTCTCCAAACAGATGATCATGAACTGAACAAGCGTGGCTGACATGAAAACATGAGAAAGACTGAGCACCGGAGGTGATATGATCTATGATAATTAACCATTAAGAAACTTTATGCAACACTTACTGATTCTTAAAGGATTATTTAAGGGAAATATGTACGTGTTTATGATGATTTCCTTAACTTTTAGAAACCTAAGCCACTTTTGCATGATGTTTATGTAGTTTGATGTACTTAGAAATTAGAAAAGTATGTACAAGAGACAATCATCCATCCATAACAGATACTGTAGTTTTTGAGCCGAAATGCAATAATGCAGGTTGAGCATACACACAAATGTACAGAGCAGTAAACATGCAATGGAAGCTCATTTGGCATTTAAACTGGAAAAAAACAATGGGTTATGACTGAATAATAGCTATAAACGACAGAATTATTCACACACACACACACACACACACACACACATACAAGTTAGGAGTTAGTGCTAGAATCTTCTATATTATAGGAGGAGAAAACAATACTCTTAAAAATAACCAGAAGTGCAATAAAGAGTATTATTTACATAAAGTGCAGTAGCATCCATGCAGGTGGTGCAATGAGTAAGGCAGTTGTGAATTAATTATTAATTATTATTAATATGTACAATAATAGTGCACAATTTGTACATCACTGATAGAATCTGACAAAACCATCATGAATACTTTGTAGTGTTTTGCTCAATAATACACTAAAATCATCTTTACATTGTGTGGGTTTCCTGACTAATGCTCACGACATAATGACTAAGCTGACTGGCTCTTGAAGGGCAGGGCCATCCATAAACAGGTGCACCTGCCAGTAGGAGAGAAAAACACAAGGGAGTCTCTTCTAGTTCTGTTGTTAAAATATTACTTTTCTATCTTTTCTATGGTTTTAGCATTTTTTCAACTTTAACCATTAAAATGTTTGTAAACTGTAGCCGCTGTGCTAATTTTAAACAATGCCTGCAGTCAGCATATTAATGCCACAGTTACAATGTTGAATGGGATCCATAGCTGCTGTGCTAACATAGACATTGTGCCAGACACAACTTCAGCTAACATAAGATTATATCTGTCTCCACAGCTCATATACTTGTTAACTTTGTGGGGACATGTAGATCTCAGACCATCAGCATGAGAAAAAGCCATTCCTAGTCAATTAAAAGCCAGTCCAACAAAGTGTAACAATCATTAAGCGAAAGTAGGTGACAACAGGTTAATTTTCACATCTGGGACAAAGTTTATAACAGAAGTAAATACTTGTTTGGCACTGACACAAAGCACCACACTTATTTATCCAGGTTGTGCTTTTTACCAAGTAAAAGACTTTAATTGTTGTAACAACTAAGCTAAAATTGGTAAAAAAAAATTTAAAAGATATTACATCCAATGGCAAGATCCCTTTCTCCTAACTAAAAACACTAATGCAGAAAACTGATCTTTGACTCCTATGTGCTGCAGGGCTTTGAACCTTCAACCAAATTCCGTCTCACTGTATTTGCATTTGAGTGAGTCTACAGGGACACAGGACTGACGGGTGAGGAGTGCTTTTTGATTTTCCTTTATGCATGTTTGCCTCTAACCCTGAGAATATTTTAACAGGCTATTCATACCCACTTAAACCCTGAGCTGGTTTCTGAACTATTCCAGGCAAACATGGACAGTACTAGCATGGACCACTCAGCCAAGAAGAAAAAGTCATCCGGCAAGAAAAAAGTTGCAGTTGTGGGAGGCGGTTTAGTAAGTCTTCATGGATTAATATCTTAATTGTGCTGTGTATCAGATCCAGATGTAAATACCTGGAAATAAAAGCTGAGGGGAGTGAATTCTAATAATCTGAGGTGCATGATTTCTGAAGCCTGAAATGTATCATTTTATATGTAATAAATATAAAATGTTTATAAAACAGTTTACCTTTTTGAAGAAAATTATGAACCTAGATGAACCTGGATGGGGCCTTTCTTTACTCTGCATTTTTGGGTTTTAAATTAGGTTAGAGCAGAGAATCTGGATTGTTTGGGAGTCTCTGATATTGGTACCACCACTTTTTGGGATTCTTCTGTGGCTGCTTTATGTTTTAAGGTATAGTTGAAATGTCTTTCTTCCATCTGAATTTTCTCAATTTAGGTTGGTGCCTTGAGTGCTTCCTTCTTTGCAAAAAGAGGTTTTGATGTTGCAGTCTTTGAATCTCGTGACGGTAAGCACAAACATTTCACAGGGCCTCCGCCATCAAAGAATGGTGCAAGTTTAAACACTTTAGCTAAAGTTAATCTCATCTAAAATCAACTGAAATTTGACTTTGTCAGCAAATATTGATTAGATTGGATTATTGAATTAGAGAATTATAATAGTACGGTATGAAAAATAACGGATATGTCAATGTTCTTGCAGCTTTAATTATGGTGTTTGAATAACTGATTGACCTTCATGCCTTGCCAGATATTCGTTGTGCCAAAGTAGTGAAAGGTAGAAGCATCAATCTAGCCCTCTCCCATAGGGGGCGTCAAGCTTTAAAACATATTGGGATTGAAGAGAAGGTATGCTCAGCTTCCTACTGTCACTTTCATCTGATGAACATACTTAATGTGATATAAAGCAGGATACAGATTTCACGTAAGTCACTGAGAGACACTGCACTGGGTGGAGATATTGAGTTAAGCTCCTTTTCCTTCCCAAGAGAAGAAGGCTCATGATAAACTTATTTGTTTTGTTTTGTTTCTCCAATATCGCACTTAAATCTGCTTACAGAGAGCTCAGACATTGTGTATGTCTTAGCTTCACCTGCGTCACAAGGCCCTTTTATACACATATATGAGCCTTCAGCATGGGAGAACTAGGCTTTTCAATTACCTTCCTCTAGGGTACTGCAGCTAGGACCTGAACTCAAGTTGAACTACAAATACGATAAGATCTTCAGTAACAAGAACTTCAGTAAAATGACAAATTATACAAACTCCAGTATATATTTCATTTTGTATTAACCAATGTTTGTTGTTAAGAATCAGTTTTCCTAGATTATATGAATTATTCATAGCAATGCTCTGAAGCATTATAATGCTATTCCTGTTTTTTTATTGTAGATTGTATCTATGGGGATCCCAATGCATGCTCGCATGATCCACAATGTGAATGGGAAACGTTCACCCATACCTTATGGCAAAAAGGGTCAGGTAATATTAAGCTGTTTTTGCAATGTTTTAAATATCCTTTTGGATCAATAAACATCCATACATACATATATAAACCTTCACACCTATTTAAAGAACAGTAAAACATAAACAGACCATTCTGGTCCTTTACATTGTGATGACCTCTTGTACCAGTCATTCTTCAGTACAAGAACAAATAACAAAACAAACAACAAAAGCAGTTAGAAGTTAGCAACCCAGAAGTGCAAATAGTAGCAACATATTAAAATAAATATGTACTACTTCTACTACTATAATGTTTTATATAAATATAATTGTATATATGGAATATAGATATGGAGCATAGATTGTTGTATTCTGTAGTTATGAGTGAACAAGTGAACTGAAGTATGGCATCTATAAGAGGATTCTATGATTGAAATAATAGTGAATAATTATGTCTGAGTCTGGTGAGTCCAGTATGAGCAAGAGTTTCAGAGGTGGGGTGTGGAGTTCAGCAGTGTGATTAAATATGGGAATAAGCTGGTCCTGAGCCGGCTGGTTCTGGCCCAGATGCACCTGTATCTCCTCCCAGATGGGAGGAAATTAAACAGTGTGTGGTTGGGGTGAGAGGAGTCCCTGAATGAGCAGTATCACTATATGCAATTAATAATAATAAAAAAAAAAAAGATATCTCATTGAAAATTGGTAACTTGATTTAAATTCTGCCAAAAAAACAACAACATTGGATTACGCTGGGTAGTGTTTTATCAATTTTTATAAAACGTGAAGCTTTCCTATAGGCTTCTTTATAACATTAGTTCAGGTGAGGGCAGGGATAGGAACTCAATTCAGGTCTGGCCTTTTGACTGGACCAGGCGTAGGCAACATGCAGCTTCAGAGCTGCATGCAGCTCTTTCACTGCCTTTTTGTGGTTCCACAGCAGTCTATTTCCTGCCTGTATCTGAAACAGTAATTTGCAGTAATTTGAGCTTCAGTTTCTAGTATTTTGGAATCACATTCAGTGAGATTATCCGTCTGCAGGATCTTCAGTGGCTCTGAAGGTGGTTTGATTTTGGTTGAAATTGGATAAATTGGCTCTTAAATTTGGGTTGCTGACCTATGGACTTCACCAACCCACCATAATCACAGGGAATCTACAGGCTCTCCCACCACCACCTCAACCACCACCACCAACAACAAACATATAGTCACTGCTTGCTCTCGATCCATATTTCATCCATCCACCACTGTCCGAAATAGGAGCACACAGTACTTTTATACCTTTTGATACATATACATAATATATTTATATATTTATATAATATATTGATAACATATTATTTAAATGTTAATGGTATACCCTCAGTACCCTTATCACAATCGTATTGAGGTAAAACGATTTTTATATACACATTGCCATAAAGTTATATATCCAAGTAAGGGTATACCTAATTTTTTAAGTCTTTGTTCCAGTGCATGTCTGATTCCAAGCATAAAATGGCCTTTGAATTCATATACCTCAAATGAAGTCTCAGTTTAATTTCATTCGCTAGCAGGATCACTTATGGTTAATAAACCAGGGCTGAGAGTAATTACAAAGAGAGCAGAGCAGATGGGACTATTCTAGATCCCAAACCCTTCCCCAAGAAGTGCAGCTGCATTTAAATCATCAACTTCTTAGTGCTTCTCGCTAATCCTCTTACTATTAAAAGGGACACACTGGCAGAGAGAGGAGAGAGAGACTGATAGACAATCAGACAAAGACTGAAACTCTGCCTGTCTGCCTCATAATGGCCTTCTTTCACAGCTTGAAAGTGCTTTAAAAGTACGTGTTTTAGTGCTGGATTATTGTTCACTCCATGTGTGAGGGACAGGCCAGACATGAACTCCCAGTGTGAAACAGGGTCATCTCGCTGAGGACCTCTTTCACTACTATGTGACATTTTTACAGGCTAGGACATTCCATGTCAGGTACCTGGCGCTCCAGATATCTGCTAATAGATGACCCATAACATGTCACATCAGTAGCACCCTAAGGTGGAGTGGTGGAGTTTATTTTAGGGAGCTTGATTTTCAATAATTAAAGTGCATAAATTTGCTTGCTGTTCCTTGCACAACATAATTTGTCCTCCACCTTTAACCCGTCTGTAGCAGTGGAAATGCACACATTTACAATTAGGGCATTTAGAACATACACGCAAGCACCTCAGCCAAGAACACCTTATCTGTGAATGTTGAGGAGACAACTGTGCTTTCACGCCTCCACCCCGACTTCCTGTCAGTACATGGGACCTTCTGGTCCCATGCCCTCTTCTCTAATATTTAGGCCACATCCACTCATTTATATATTGCTTTGTGTTTTGGTATCTGTTTTAGAATATTTGATAAAATAAAGATCATTTCTGGCATAGAAATTGGTCAGTGGTTTAATCAGACTATAAAACCCACATTGTACTGATTTTCAATGACTTGCTGCCAAAATTAGACAGGCCATGATCAGTAACTGAAATATTAAAACAAAGGATATAATAAAATGCTAAGTGGTTGAAATAGCATAGTTGGGAGCACTAAAAGCCCTCAGTGCAGTAGCCTAGGGTTTGATTCTGTGCTAGGCAAGGACATCATGGTATCCTCAGAGTCCTTGGGCTCTTAATGCATCATTGCATTATTACTTGTTCACCATGTAAGTCACATTGAATATGAGTGTCTGCCAAATGCTTTCAATGTATTTAGATAGTGTACTCTAGTGTTTTGGGAGAATAGGATAGGATAGGATAGGATAGGATAGGATAGGATAAGATAGGATAGGATAGAACTTTATTGATCCTGTGGGAGGGTTCCCTCAGGGAAATTAAGGTTCCAGTAGCAATGTCAGTACAGTAAAGAAAGAGAAGAAAGTTATAATAATTTAGTAAAGAAAACACTATATAAATATAAAGAATATATAATATAGAGACTATGTTACAATATACAAGATTGATAAATAGTGCATGCTAAAAGAGTCCTGTAGGAGGACCCATCCTCTATCCTCCTGTTACCACTCCTCCCCCAAGAGAGGAGTTGTACAGTCTGATGGCGTGTGGGACAAAAGAGTTTTTAAGTCTGTTGGTCCTGCACTTGGGAAGGAGCAGTCTGTCACTGAACAGGCTCCTCTGGTGGCTGAGGACAGTGTGTAGAGGGTGACTGGCATTGTCCATAATGTCCAGTAGTTTTTCCAGAGTCCTCTTCTCTGCCACTGACACCAGAGAGTCCAGGTTTGTGCCAACCACAGAGCCGGCCCACCTGATCAATTTGTCCAGCCTGTATGTGTCCTTCTTAGATATGCTTCCCCCCAGCACACCACAGGGTAGAACAGGACACTGGCGACCATGGACTGATAAAACATCCACAGGAGTTTCCTGCAGAACTGAGTACTGAGTAACATCACAGTCCTACACATGGCAGACTGTTGTGGGATTACTAAAGCACTATGTTAAAAGAGTACAAGACACTAAGTAATAGTACTCAGGACCTTTAACATTATGCTCGCCTACCTGTATAACATGATTACATTAGATAGAACTGTACATTAGGACACTGTTACAATATAACTGACTGATATTCTTAGTCTGCCATGGAAATGTATTTATTGTTGACATCATGTAAGTCAGTTTTTCTCAACCCTGGTCCTGGAGGCACCTGTATTCTATATATTTTAGAGCTTTCTGTTCTCCAGGCACTAATTCCAATCAGCTCATTAACAAGCATTTCAGACATGCAGGGGTGTGATGAAGCTAAAACGTCCAGGACCAGGGTTGAGAAACACTGATCTAAGTGACATAGACAAGAAATGTACAGTTCTTGGATGAAGATGTGGGTCAGTTTTGTTATGGTAAGAGTCATCTTTTCTTGTCTTTTCAGTACATCCTCTCTGTTGGCAGAGCCAACCTTAATAAGGAGCTGCTAACAGGTATCATGAATTCATCATTTTAATTGTTTATCATTGGATGAATTTCTATAGTATATAATCGTTTTTGGATTCTCTCACTTGGAAATTGGTCTTAATCTGTGATACAGTTCTTTTTAACAATACTGTTTATCTCAGCTCTTATTGAACCTATTGAACTGTTATTGATCAGTGCTGCCATCACACAAAACGTTTGTATCTCCAAAAGGTCGACTTTACAAAAGAAGGAGAAAATCATAATTTAAAAGATCTTATTACAAGCAATATGGAAGCATTTCTATTGGTCCATTCACCGTGACATTTTGGTGTAAAGAATGTTTACTAGAGTCACATTATGTCAAAAAGTGAAAACAGAAAAAATGTGAAAAAAATGTGCCAGCTGTGTGTAAGAGCGGTATATGTTTGTACTGGGTTCTAAATATTGTTTTATCTCTGATAATTGTAGCACTGATGATTTTTTGCTTTATCACTGCAGCAGCGGAGGTGTACCCAAACACAGAACTGAACTTTAGCCACAAACTACTTGACTGGAGCCCAGAAAAGGGGACCATGACCTTTCATGGGTAAATAGCCTGTTCTGTTATTTACTTATTCTCTTGACCTCTTGTTTCCTCACATGCATTATTAAATGCAATTTTCGTCAGTTCTGAATGTGGGGTTGGAAAAACCTTTGGTGTTATGCAACGATTTTGTCCCAAAACAACCTGTTTCAGAGAGGGCTCCATCAGGTGTGGAAGCAAGTAAGCTGAGGACGTTTTTCATTGCCACTGTTTTTCCCACTGGCTGCTCATTTGAAGCTTGGACCTGGATTTCTGTAAAGCTGCTTTGTGACAACCCCTTGTCGCAAAAAGCTCTATATAAATAAACTTTGATTGATTAATTGATTGAAGTAAAGGCTTTTAAAGTAAATACAGAAACCCCTTCCACACTACAAAAACAAGTCTGGCTCTGTAAATAAATGGAGAAATGTGATGTACTACAAATCTGTACTACAAACATTAGAGACATTATCTTTTTTATCTCTTACATGTCAGTTTTTATTTTGTCATGTTTGTTGCATGTTAGTAGAGATGTTAGTAGAAAGTATACCTTCTATTTTAATAGTGTATTGTTTGTGGATCAGGTGTCATTTTCATTGCAAATACCAAGTCCACTAGTATGTCTATCTTTGCTGCTCAGGACTCATCACTATGGAACTTTGGTGGGCAAAATAGTGCTCATGAGAACTCCATAAAACTGTGTAATACGATTCATATTTGAGTAAAATCCTGTAGTTTTGCTGTATTATATCAGACCACGTGTTTCTTTATCATTTTAACTGTTATTTAATCAGGAGAACCTTTGAAATCTCTTTTTTGAGGGAGAACTGGAAGTCAGTGACATTTTTGTATTTGTCCAGTGTCCAGTAATGCATGTAAGCTTGTCCATCTTGAGAGGTGTGGCAATGCACAAATTTCACATCCTGACTGTAGGTGGAGGCCAGGAGCAGGAAATACAAATTTTTCACATAATGCTGCTTTAAGTGTTTGGGATGTGGGAAGAATGCATGAATGTGGATTGTATCTGCTTTTATTGACTCAAGAAAATAACTTCACCCAGAAGGAATCAACCAATTGCAATGTATGATATATGATATTCAATTTTATTTGATTTATGATATGCAATTAAAATTCAATGACAAAGTAATACTTGGAGAGAGAGGAAATACATAACTGTAGTTCTTCATTTGTGGGTGTGCCATAAACCAATCAGTGAGAAAAAATAAATTACAATATACATAAGGAAAGATCTACTAATAATAATCAAATTGATAGATTGCCTTACTTTCTTCTGTGATTTTATTATTTGTTCATTTCTAATTCTATTTGTTCATTTCTATTTCTATTATATAATGCTTATATAATGTTCATAGTTTGAGCCCTATTGACTTTGCAATTATTACTTCTAAAATGACCCACTTCATGACCCACAGGTGGTCCCTAGCCCACAGTTTGAGAATCCCTGTTCTACAGCTTTCAGCTTGTTTATCAGAGTTTCTCACTTACTATGCAGTGTGGTTTTGTCTATGTCATTTCTTTCTCAAACTTTTGTTAAAAGCACATTTTTGAAACTCAGAAACGATCAGCTGAATTGCTTGCGAGCTGATGTCAAAGCAAAGGGATAAAAGACATCTCAAAATAGAACTTTTTATCAGTTGTTCCTTAAGTTTTTTTGTCTCTGGAAAGAAAAATGAAAATCTGTTATTTCAAAGAAACTAAAGAAAGAAGGCTCATTTATTAAAACCACTTTAAATTTTCCTCTCATTTAGTGTTGGTTTGATCTGAGTAAAAGCATGCGGATATTTGTTCTCTGGTTGCTTGTAGGCCTGATGGAACTGAAAAGGAGTTGCAAGCAGATCTCATTGTGGGATGTGATGGTGCCTTCTCTGCTATCAGGAAGCAGTTTTTACGGCGCAGTCGCTTCAATTACAGCCAGACCTACATTCCTCATGGATACATTGAGCTCTGTATGCCTCCTAGGAATGGTGATGTAAGTGCTGGAAACCAGTTCAGACCTCCTTCACAGTATATTTGCCATTCAGTTCTGGGGGTATATGTGCACTATGGTAAACAAAGGAATGTACTTCTATTGCTTTGAGTATTTCTTGTGGGAAATTGCTGATTTGTCTTAATGTAGTTTAACAAACTGGTAAATACTGTGTAAAGGGTGATATGTTGTCTCTGTCTCTGTGCTCAGTTTGCGATGGAGCCCAATTTTCTCCACATCTGGCCGAGGAACACCTTTATGATGATAGCTCTACCTAATTTGGTAAGTGTTAGTCTAAGAAAAAAAACTTTTTTTTCACACAGTGTTGATCTTAGAAAGCAAAAACTGTGAGTCTTCATTAGATTTGAGTTTTTATAAGATTCTAAATTGATCCCATTGGGTTCTATCTAACCTGATCTCTCATGCTTGGTTTCTTTAATGTAATATCCAGATTATATAAAGATAAATATTTCCTACCATCTCAGAAACCTAGAACAGTCTTTACATCATGAAATTGCTAATACATTTAAGAGAATACTTCAGCAAACAATCCAAAATATTTTTTTTTACTAAATTAACCTAAAGTAGGCTAGTTTACATGCCTTAATTAGCCAAGAACTGCAGAAAATCAGATTTAGCCAATAAACCGATCAGCACATTTACCTGCACTTGAATAATCTGATAATAGGAAACTCCAGACCTACATGAGTCCGGCAGTAATGCTTTGTAACCAGTCAATAATATCACAGAATAAGATGTGATTTAAATGTCTTGTAAAACCCAAACTTCATGCCACAGCTTTTTTTCACATTGAGCTGCAATATAAACATTCGTCAATAGAAGAATTAAATTCTTCATTTTAGAAGTCGCTGTCTTGCAGGTACTGTTTTAGATGCTGCTCGGTTATTCCTTCAGTTAGTATATATGCACTGAGAAATCTGTTCACTGAGATAAAGTCGAGCTTTCTTTATTGGATTTCTTAATTGGATTTCTAGATCTTACTCTGATCTTAGAAATTAGAGTTTGCTGTTTACATGACTTAAATAATCAGATAACTGAAAGTAACTGATTAAGATCAGATTATTGAGTGCATGTAAATGGTCTGGAAAACGAATGTGTAAGCCTGTAATCAATAGCAATGGTGCTTGTAAAGTTGTGTTTATTTAAATTGGAGTAGACTTGGTTTATTGTATATCAGTATACAATACTGCATCAGAGGTTTTCAAACATTTAGCATACAGTATTTTAACAAACGATTTGAGAACACAATGGGAAATTTAAGTACATGTTTGGATATGGGTTACGTATACTGTTCATATGTAACCTTGTATTAATTTATATGTTTATTTAAGGAACTCTTATTATTTATTTATTTATTTCATTAATTATTTAATTAGTACACAACATTTTAAAATTTCTACAATTCTTAATTTTTTTTTTCCTCATTTTGAAAAATAATTAATGTTCATTTCGACTGGAAATTAAACAAATGAAAGCTGCTCTTTTTTGTACTTATTTTTACACAGTACATCAGAACAGGACGTGTTAGATGCACTTCATGTGGAGGATAATGACAGATTAAGGTCCTTAAAGTCCATTCACTGTGTGTTTTAAAGGACAAGACGTTCACTTGCACGCTGTTCATGCCCTTTGAGGAGTTTGAGAAAATCACGACGGGCAGTGAGCTGATTGACTTTTTTCAGAAGAACTTCCCTGATTCCATCCCACTCATAGGATTGTAAGGAATGTTCATTCTCTCTCGCTCTCTCTCTCTCTCTCTCTCTCTCTCTCTCTCTCTCTCTTTCCCTCTCTTTTTCCCTCTCTTAGTGTGAGTCATCATGGCAGCAGGCCAGAGCCCGCTGTCTGTGAAGTGTGAAATTGCAAGTAAGGAAACACTGCCCTCAGTTATAAGTTTTTAATTTGTTGAGGACAGTATGCTGCAGGTTACAGATATGGGAATAGCTGTTGAGCTGTGCTCCTTATTTAAATCCTTACAGGAATGAAAAAGAGCAGCTGAAAACGCTGCTCTTTTTGATATACTACTCTATGAAGCTCTATTGTGTCTAACCTAAGCTGCTCGTTTTTGAAGACACTGACACAACAGTCCCTTCATTTGAAGCAAGTTGAAATCACTGATGGAAAAATGTTGTTCTACAGACAACAGTGAATGTAATATTATTAGCTTAGATTTTATAGTTTCTACAGAGGTTTTGCATCATCAGATTATTTTAGGATGCTCTCTGTTCAGAAGAGCAGAATGCATTACTGTCAAAATGAATGGACTGATTATCTCCATGAAGATAAAGAGGCTTTGAATTTGGGAGCTTACCATTGTACTCTTTATTAAAGTTACATTTCCCTTACTGATAGACAGAATGTCTGACCACCTCCCTTGTCCTGATATTGAGACTGCATTTCCCTTAATAAATTTCACACATAGTACACGTGACTGAACAATGAGCTGTGATACATGAAAGAGTATGTAGGATACATTTGTCAGTGAAGTAAATACTCACCAAATTTACCAAATAAACACTGACTATTATTGTGGTTTGTCTTTAGGGATGCACTGAAGAGGGATTTCTTCATGCTGCCTGCCCAGGCTTTGGTGTGGGTGAAGTGTTCCCCTTATCATGTGTCAGACAGATGTGTCCTAATGGGGGATGCTGCTCATGCAATGGTGCCGTTTTATGGCCAGGGCATGAATGCAGTGAGTATAAAATACTAGAACTGTTCTACTGATCAGTGTATAAATCTGCTTACATTATCATTATGCTTATTGATATTGTGTTATTAAACTTTTGATAAACAGTATTCTACATTCATTGTCAAAAAAATCCAGAAGGAATCAACCAGTGGTGCAAAGGTGTTTTGCTAGAGTGTCATGTTGTCACTCAGAATGACAGACAGTCCTGCTTTTATCTTGCCGTAAACAATCAAAGAATCCATACGTGATGGTGCCGTGTTTGGTGGTAAACAAAGAATTGTTTGAATTTGTCATGCCAGAACACATGGAGGGAATAAGGTGAGGTACAGTTGTGTACGAACAAAATTTAAAACGCACACTATTAAGATGATTCAATTATGTATAACAAAGTAAATATGAAAAATAAGTTTGCAAATGACATTATGTACACAGTCAAGCTCTTCTGAGATGTATATAGTATATAGTAATTATATTTGTATAAACAAATTTTCTAAAAATATATAATATAAGAATATACATTTTCAAAGTGCAAAAAAACAACAACAACAGATTGCAGCCTGATTGTCCTGGTTTTAATGCTGTATAGCCTCCTTACGCATTTGAGCTGTAGGAAACCTACAGAATAAAAACAACAACAGAAAACTGAAATGTATCCTCTTGGATGTAATGGGTGATCTGTAATTGAAACTTCTAATGTGTAACCTTCCCGCCCTCCTTCATTATTATCTACCTCTGTGTCCCAGGGCTTTGAGGACTGCCTCGTTTTCGATGAGATCATGGATCAGTTTAATGAAGACTTTGGTATGTCAGTTTCAGGTTCACAGGCACCCTAATGTCATGCATTTTTAATGCTCTTCCACCATTACCATTCAATGGGTTTATGACTGCAGTGTAATTTAACACATAAGAGTCTAATTTCATGGAAAATCTGTATTTAGTGTCAAAATGTGTGTGTTTTTCCACAATTGACCAGGTTGCTAAGCAGTGTTCTCTAAGCTGTGTTTTGATTACATGTGACATTTACTGAATAATTTAGACTTACAGGCATGTCTTCTGTTGTGGCTAAGAAAAGGACTCTCAAGGCTGATGTTTGTCAGAGACTTGTGCTAAACAGTTGTTTTATTTATGTGGGTTCTTCTACAGCTGCAGTACTACCAGAGTTTTCCAGAGTTCGTGTACCTGATGATCACGCCATGTGTGAATTAGCTATGTACAACTACATTGAGGTGAGATTGTCTTTACATGCCAATCTGGTATTCAGTCTTGAATATATATTTCAGCTTTAGAACCCCAAGACAATTTTGTATTATGTTTTTGTAGTTTGACACACTTTTCCACCAATAAAAAATTAATTGCATTCATTGGAGACAGTAAAACATGCCAGATATTGATATTTTTAGGAAATCATAGGCTACTCAAACATTTCTTTATTTGAGATGTGAATATTCACATTTCTTCAGCAGTGGTTCCATAAAAAGCACATGCATTTAATCTCTGCAGTTCAGCAGGTAGCTTTGAACTCGGTCAGGCAGTGGACTATTAAGTGGGTAGACTGAAAAACTGATTGGAGAGTTGAGCTCCTGAAAAAATTACATATGTTCATACATACTCAAAATTGTTCTCTTGTGCAAACGTGACACGGTTGAGCGAACTGCAGAGGTGCTAAGAATATTGTCTTGTTAACAGTACTGAAAGTCTTGGTTCAACTGCTTTACAGTTTGACAGGTTTGCAGGGTTTGTGCTGTATAAACTGAGGAGGATTACAGCCCTGAGACAGTGGAGACAGTGGTCCCCGGCCTCTGTCAAAATAGAAATAAAATACATGATCACCCCATATCATGTCATGTATTACAAATATAACACAAACAGCACTGTTTGAAACCTTGTAACCTCTTTTTATTCCTTATTAATTTATTATATCTTCTATGATTTCTGGTATTTCATGAGTGAGGTTAATGCACATAATGCAACAGTTCTAAAAGAGAACTCTTAATGAAATCATTCTTAACAATTTGAGGCCACAACACACAACCATTCCGTCCACAGGTTTGACCATGTTTGCCGTAGTTATGATTTTTTGCCACAGACTTGGACAACCTGAGTTATGTGTTCCATGCTCGATGAAACCAAATACCTCCTTGTGCACCTTGGTACTTGAAAAACGTTTTTCTTCCACAGAGACCTAACACACATCATTTTTGTATGGGATTAATATAACCAGTGGTTATATTTTACAAGATGAAAAAGGCTGAAATCTTTACTGGTGTAGGAGTGTGCAATCCATAAAAACGATTGACACAGCACACTCGGACAGGACTAAAATCACAGAGAATCTCTGCTACATTACACCATCTTCCCAAAATTAATCTGTCTAAACAGGGCTTAACGTTTAATGGGTGATCCTATAGTGTTGTATCAGGGAGTCCCTTGTCGCGGTTTTGCCTTGTCTGTGGTGGGATGAAGTCAAAACAATGCACAAAAATATACAAACAGACACAGATTAATTTAATTGGGTGGCAGGGTTCCTTGGTGGTAGGTACGCTCACCTCCCAGCAATGGAATCTTGGGTTCAAGGTCCTATCTGGGTAGAGTTTTCATGTTCATGTCCCCACATCTGCATGGGGTTCCTCCAGGGATTCCCGTTTCCTCTCACATTCCAAAACCATGGCTATCAGTTGAATTGGCTACTCTAAGTTATCCTGGTGTGTGAATGGGTGTGTGTGTATGAGTGAAATTACGTCTGTATGCCCAGATGTGGATTGGCACTCTGGGGGAACCCCCTTAGTGCTTGATACAGTGCTCCAGGTGGACAGTTGTTTTCTACAACCCTGGTCCAGGAGATATTCTGTGCAACTGGCTGCTGCTTCTTGTTGGAGCAGTGCTGAGTGTTCTTGTGAAGACTGCTGATTGTAAATTTTCCTTGGGTGTCTAGAAAGGCCTATATAAGTGTCATTTTATTCATTCATTGATAAATTGTGCATACTATAAATGTTTTTGCTCTCACAGATGTTGAGGGTGGGGTTAAATAACTTTCTGACTGTGCCAAATTATCCGTATGAGCAAATTTGGCCTGCAGACAACAGTCCGTTTCATACAGCTCTTGTTGTACTTGTTGTTGTACTATGTATGTGAAACCTCCACATTTGTTTTCCTCATATCTTAGATGAGAGCACACGTCAATTCCAGATATTTCCTGTTCCGCAAAAAATTGGATGGAGCACTTCATTCTATCATGCCAAAAACAATTATCCCATTATACACGATGGTAAGCCAAATTACAGACTTCTTTCCCCTTCCGTCTGTCATAACTTGGAAATGGTTCAATGTCTAGATAATATGCACCGCTCATATTTTTGATGATTTCCTCTTAGATTACCTTCACCAGAAAACGCTATCATGAAGCAGTGATTCAGTGGCAATGGCAGAACAAGGTACAGTAAGAAGAACGAAAAAAAACCAAAAGTGTGTCAGTTTCTGTTTTTGAGCAGGTGCATGTTAAGAACAGCCAGACAGATTACAAACAGCCTGTCTGTCCGCTCTGCCAGAGCAAAGCCTCTGTGGAATTCCTGAATACATTTAAGCAGGACACTGAGTACGGGGTTAGAGGCAGCTAAAAAGGATGTCCCAGTGGCACCAGGAAAGACAGTGTCCAAATGCCAGCTTATCAGCCACTTTAGTTTGTGGCAGAAAAGGTCAGAGCTGTATTGTATTTATGTTGCAGCACCTGCCTGAGTGACTATGTCAGTGTGACAATGTCATTTCCAAGGACTTCTCAGTCCACTGCTCAGTGCACTTTTGGTTACAGAGGCAGACGTAAGGTGATCCTAAAGAGAGAGAATTGGCTAGAGTGTAAAGTGTAGAGGGACATCGGAAGCAAAATGGCCTGCAAAGTGTTGCTGGAGCAGTCATTCACAAAATGAAACACAGATTTTATGGGAAATGAGAGCAGTCGATTATAACAACAGAAGTTTACAAACATCTAACCATTACTGAAATAAAATGCAATAGAAATATGATAAAAACACATTTCTTTAACAGTTAAAGAATTGAGTTGGCTACAGGATTGGAACATTGCTCTAGAAGAACCACTTTTAGTGGAACCTTACAGCTGAGGTGAAGTTTCTCAGCAAACCAAAAGTAGATCTCTTGTGGTAACTCTCCTTTTAGTACCATAAGAGTTAAGTTCAGACTGTAGGTTTCAAAGCATACAAGTGACAACACACCATGATCACCTTTGAGTTTAACATATTTAAATATATTGACCTTATATTATATTTATATTTATATTGATTTGATCTTCATTTGAACTATATTGAGAGATGGGGTGATATAACTAAACACATACAATTAAAGAAATGCCTTTTAAAAATCATTTGCAAAATGTCATTATTAGAAATGCAATTTAATGGTGAGGAAAATGTTAGGACACCCTTTGCCCTAATTGCTGGTATTTCCTCCTTTGGATGAATTAAGGTCAGTGAGATGTTTACTTTAACCATCTAACAGTCTCTGTCATTGACTGGAAAGATTTTCCCACTCCCCCATGTGGAATTCTTTCAGCTGTGTGACATTTCAGTGTCAGTCTTTGTAGAGACTTAGATTTTTCTCAAGCCCCCTCTGATACAATAAACATTTTATAGTGGCTTCTATGATGGAAAGATCTTAAGGCTCTGCTGCAGCAAAGCAGCCCCAAATCATGACCACCTCCATACTGGAAGTTGGTATACCTCCCATGAATATTAAACATGTTTGGTCTCTTTGTAAGGGAAAACTTTGATATCAAATGTAGCAAGAGCTACCTGTAATGTTGTTGTAGACTTCTTTACACACATGAGCTGAACTTTTTGGAGTGCCCTGACCTGGCCATGTTGGTAGTTTTTTAAATGTTCTCTACTTGTAAATAATATATATATATATATATATATATATATAGTGATTCATCACAAAATTAAAGATGTTTCTTGTCTTCTTCAGGTCATCATTCAGGGGCTGTGGATCTTTGGCACAATGTCTGTTGCGGGAGGGGCTTATCTGCTTATCAAATACTTTCCCAAAATTCCCCCAGTCTCTGTGGAGCAGCTGTGGAACAGACTCCTTGATCTCTTGTGGCTCAGGAAGTAGGAGAATGAAGATAGATATGAGGATATAAGTCTCAGTCATTCTGTAAACAAAATGTTCAGGTGAAACTAAATTTCCTCTGGTCCCAATGTAATCTCTTGTTTTGTTTGAATAGATACTCCAAAAATTCTGAAAGATCGATAACTCCCCTTGAGCTTGAATTACATGAGATCAATTTAGATGGTGAATGAGGTCAGTGGTGCTTTTGTATTCAGGAAATGATGAGGGTGTTTAAAAAGGTTTGGGCAGAACAAAAGCCAAGAGAGCTGGGTTGGATTTTATTTTATTGACCAGCCCTTGGCTGTAGTGATTTGTAACACAATAATTAGATGTGGGCAGTAATTAGAGAAATGTTATTCTAGTTCATTGTAAGGCCAGACAGAACTTGCCAGACCTTGCTGGAGGCATGCTCATATATTTGTGTGGATGTCTTGTGAATTTACACGTATGCATTGATAAATTGTCCAACTAAACAATTAAAAGCATTCCTTTTCCATTTCAAACTGAATTGTCACTGTTGTATGATGTTAGGCTCATCGTGTTATATGTTTCTTTGTGTGTGTTAAACCTGCTGCTTTTTCAGGATAAATGAGGTGTGTCTGCAGTATAACAGAAATATAACTGTATATAATTGTCTTAAAGGAACATTTTACAGTTTATTTTCTTAAAATCTGTAAAAGGGAGAATGGCATCTCTGTCATTGGTATTCTGGCCCTGAACATCTGCTATTGCACTACTTAAGTTACTTAACTTAACCTCCCAAATGAACGGGATTATGCTTCTGTTTGTCACTCACCTACAACTATTGATGCGTTCCAAAGCCTAGGCTGCAACACAAAAACTGCTCCAAAGTGAAGGACCTTGAAACAGCCTTGAAAAGTAGTCTACATTTGTAACAATTTGCAGCACACAACTGATGTTATTTTCAGGCCCTAGGTTACCCTCACTTTTCTGCACATGTACTTGAACCTACATAGGGTAATCCTACTTAGAACCCGCCCTACCATGGCTGCAGTCTAGACTTTGGAACAAAGCTTATTGGACTTCAGCAAGTAAGAGGCTAATTTGGCACTGGGTAAGAGCAAATCTCAGACGTACTCTTTATTTGAGAGGTGAGAGCTTGAGATAAAAGGATGCAGTGTGGTCTGTGTAACACATCATTTAGAATGTGTGTTGAATTTCTCAGATTAAGAAGGGGAAAGTAGTTTTCTCCTCATTCCATTTTTTATAAGGCAGAACCAATTAATATAAAAATAAATTGAGAAATTCAATACAATATTGATGTTTTACATGGACACAGATGCCAAACTGGCTTTCTTCCGCTTGAGCTAGTAAGTAATAACAGGCCATCATGCATTGTTGTGCTTCAATGACTGTGGAAATGTATAGTCAGCACAACGTCTCTCAAAAGTAAAGCAACCAAAGGTCTAGTGTCTGTGTTGGCTGGTTGCAGTATGATGTGTGGCTCCACCTATCCCAATATGTTTCAGTGACAAAATAGTCCATTTTTCACCTTGTTTTTCTACATTTTTTCTTTGCAGTTTTCTGGTAAGTCATGTATTGGTATAAAATGACAAAAGTGATGTAATTAGTTGTTAGGCAGTCAACTAACATTAGTGCAGTGCTGGACGCTGTCTCGGTTTCTGGTCTGGACCGAATCCAAATACCTTTTAAAACAGTAATTTTCTTCTTTTAACAGTCACTGCTGTGTTCTACAGTGTCATTCAATTAAAAATGATATTGTGTTAATTGAAACAGTTTTCAGCAGTAGACTTTTCACAATGCAGGCTGTGTTTACATTGCTAAATATAACTGCTAATACATCATACTCTTTAGAAAGAGTGGATTACTGCTGTTGAGATGTTGAGGCCAAATTTGGGAAAATACACATTAAAATGAATGTGTTTCCAGATTAATAATGTGTTGACAGCAGTAAATAAAATCCCCGAACTGCACATTTACAAACTGGTTAAGGGGAAAAATCCACTTTGCCTCTGGTCCGTTAGACTGCTGTAACTCAATGAAAGCAGTCTGAGAGGCTTCCTCTGGGAGAAGGGGCAGATCTACCTAATAAGTTTGTATATTGCACTGCCACTGTTGTCTACTGCAACAATTACTGTCTGCAACTGTAGGGGAACCCCAGTAGCTAAAATACTAATTATTACATAATTCTCCTTACCATCCCTTTTTATGAATCTTGATAATCTGATCATTTAATCCACAAACACTCTCAGTGAATATAAAGTAGGCAAACTTTTTAAACTGAGAGTATTTTATCGATCTTTATTACAGGCCGGTCTTTTCTGCTGTGTTCCATATCGAGCTTGGCTTTGGTACTCACAGTCTAAAATCAGTCTCCTTTTAGAGAATCCCTGTAAAGAGTAATGGGAGAGCAAATTGAATTTACCATATGTTGTTTAACTATTATCTCTCATCAGCCTGATTTTCAACTGGTCTGGTTAACTCTCAGCATGAGAACACTGAGCAGGTGTGCTTCTGTATCAGCAAAGTTAATTATTTCTGAAAAGCTGCCGTGTAGCCCTAATCAGTGCTATTCAAAATGAAGCTTCTGGGGGTGTTGTGCATAGAGCTCACACTGGCAAGTTCTTCTTAATATAGACTTTGTTTATCTCACAGTTTCCTTTGTTTTCTGTCATCATTTTATTAAAGCCAAGTGGAAAGGTCATTTCACACTGAATGCACATAATCGCTGAATGCGCATAATAAGTGAAAAGATGCTTATGTATCTAAATAGAAGGTCTCTTTATTTGTTCTGTACATGTCTGAGAAGGTACAATGGACTTCCCATCCCATTACAATTTTCCTTTACCAAAGTCCATCTCAACATTCCAAAGTCACATTGGTTCTGCTGATCTGTTGGCCTTCTGGGATGGTGAAGGACTGATGGACCCTTTTCATGATTCACAAACTAATCAACACCCTCCTTTTTCATCACCTTTGGTAAGTCCTTGAGGTAATCACTGCTGCCAATTACATTAGTGTGGAAAAAACTAGGTCACCCTATTGTAACCTCTGTCTTTTTAACATATCATATGGACATTGATTTTCATTTCAACTACTCTATGCTGGGTGATGAAGGGTCTTTGAAAACGTCATTTGCAAATTGTAATGAATACAAATGCAATTGTCTTGTGAGGACGCACAAAAGTTAGGACGCACATTTATTACTGCTTAAAATGCGTCCAATGTGTTCATTGAGTGTTCTAACTTTTTCACATGACAGTAGCTTTGACTGGTAGTTATTCAGAGATAGGCACAGTTGTGAGTTGCATTGAATTTGAGACCTGAAAATTGCCAGCATTTGTTGTTATCTACAAATATGTGAATGCAAATGGCCAGATAGCACAAAGATATATGATATCTATTCTAAATAGAATACTTTACAGTACAGCTGTTTAATACTAGAGGTCAGTAGAGGTTATAGTTCTGAGAACATGAGAAGAGTCCACCTGTCCCTCAATAATTTAAGGTGGTAGAAAAAGATACAATATATGTAGTAGTTAATGCTAACTAGAATAATAACTAATACAATTTCCACACATAAAGAGGGAAAACCAGTAAGAGTTCAATAAATATAGTACTGTTCATAGCTCTGGAATAAGGATCAGTGTAGTCAATTTTTTTTCAGCAGTTCAGAAGCAGTATTCAGATCAAAATTTGCTTCACAACATTGTCCAAAGCACAGAAGGACATGGATGTGGGGACAACAGTTCATCATAATGGCAGCAGAGTCCCTGGGCATTGTTCAGACTGGACGCACTTGGATAACATTGACCTCTGGAGGCTCACTGCACTTGACATCCAGAGGGCCTATGTCGTTACTGGTGATGATGAAGACAATGGAGGAGGAGTTGAAAGTTACCCTCTTCTTGGGACGATCGTCACGGCTGTGTGACATCACAATGGGCCGTATGGGCCGGTCGGTGCAGGTCAGGGGGCGGTCCTTAATGCTGCGCTGCAGGCGAGCCAGGCGTGAGCACAGCAGCTGCATCATGCAACGACGAAACTAGCAAAGAACAGACAAACACAATGAGAGCGAGAAGAGATTTGTCTGAATATTTGTATGGATTATATATTTTTGTGGTGTATATAGTCTCTTTTATTTAGGTAAAAGTGCCAGAAAGGGTTCTTTGACCCAGCGTAAGAATTACATTTGGTTCCTTAAATAACCTTTCTGATAGTTCTTTAAAGAGCCATTTTTGTGAGGAAAATACATGCTTTTATTTCTTTTTTTGTTGATTTACACAATTATGGGTTAATGAAAAGTACAAATTGTAAGTTAAAAGTAATAACCTTTTTTATGTACTTGAAAATGTATTTGAAATGTATTTGAAATGCATTTTGCATCCATAATAAAATGTAGGGGTCCAGAGGGTTTAAGTTTAAAATAGGGTCTGGACCGGCATTTCTATAAAGCGGCTTTGTGGTAAAAGGCACTCCTCACCTTTCTGCTCATGAAGGCATATATAACAGGGTTGTAGGCTGTGCTGGACTTGGCAAAGAAGGAGGGGATAATGGCAACAGTGGGGGAGACCATGCTCTGCTTGCCAAAAGCCTCCAGCATAGAGACCACAGCGTAGGGTGTCCAGCACAGTAGGTAACAGAAAATCATCAGCAGGAACATGGCTGCCACTTTCTTCTCATAGCGCAGGATCTTAATGATCTGAACTGTCTGCAGATCCTCAAGGGACCGTAGCTAGAATCATACACGGAGAGAAAAACATAAACAGGATTGTGCTATAATAAATCATCCATCATCACCAGGTCACACAGATTAAATACACTTTCTTAATGTTTGTAATAAATTCAATATTCACTACAAAATAGTCAATGAAATAGTGCCAATAACTGCTCCCATGGTTATGGAAAAATTCATTGTGTTAATAAGTCACACACAAAATGGTCTTAAGAGTGGGCCAAATTAAGCTTGAGATCACCTTGTGGAGATTCATTTAAATATGACCCAGCTTTGTACTGTATTTTGTTCAGTGTCTGTGTTCATGGGAACTGCTCCCCGGAGGAAACCTCTTTCAATTAAGCCCTGTCTTTCTCCACCTGCTTCTCTAATTACAGCCTGGATGCCATCATTACTAAGGCCACAGCTGTTCAAGGTCAGTGGCAGATATTTGCTGTGTCAGACTGAGTGCGGCTGAGACTGGCACACTTTGTGAAGGGCATTGAATAATCACAAAGAAGTAGGTCACCAGCAGGGGGTGTTTGGGTATCGTAGTGAACAGTGGGCCAAAGTCTGTAGTGTAAGAAGTATTCTTTCTTATCTTGTGCACCTGTCATTACTTACTACAATGAACATGAATGCATTTAGGATTAGACTTTGTTTGGATTATGATATTCTTATTATTATAAAATTTTATGACTGCTTATTAATTTTCTCAAAATTGAACAGTTCTTATCTACTATTCCTCCCTTCTTTCAAACAACAAACTGTAAACATCCCCTAACATCTGCTAATCCATCCTTGGCACCACCATCTGGCTCCTGACACACATATGACTTATTTTATAAGTCATCGAGACATTTTGAAAGTCCAGAGGACAAATGTATTGGTCACTGAGAATGCATGTCATTGTGAATTCATGAATCACCCTACTGTCCTTCCAGAGGTGTTATGAGCACAACTGATGCTGTTGCATGTGCATGTTTACCAGTGCATGAGAATCAGTCTGTATGTATATCTGTACCAGGGCTGTCCAGTGATTGGAGCTGGAGCTGGTAGGATGTTCAGACTGAACATGAAGTAATGACTTGCTTCCTATGATTCATGAATTATTTATAAAAAACAGAGCCGGTCAAAACAGAGCACTCCAGTGTGCACTTGCTTATGCTTATGTGAACCATTTAGAGCACTGATAAATAAAAACTGCCATATTTTATCTCCCACGTAAGGCATATTGCTGATAGCAACAGACGGTTGCATGGGGGTATGCTGATAGAAAATACAGACTAGTTTAGTGTAACATCAATGCTTACACCAGACACCTCCAGACAATGTGCTTCTAGCAGGAGAAAAAAATGTGGCAGCACGCCAAGTAAACTGAATTTCATTGGCATGGCAGTGGGAAAAAATGAATACTTGAATAAGTGGGCTGCATGCACCATGTTTTGAAAAATGTATACATATGTAGCTAATGTAACTTATAATGCAACAGCCCAAAAATGCATGCTTTTATAACAACTGCTTTTATAACACTGGCTTTAATTAACCAATTTAATATTATCAAAAGCATCAATTTAGTTTCTATATCTATATATATATATATATATATATATTTTTTTTTTTTTTTATATTTTTTTATATAATGTATCACTATATTTCATTTACTTGTAAAACGTCACACCCTTACAATAGGTGTTTTTTTTTGCCATGGGACCGAGCTACCTTAGCCCTATGGAATATTCATTATATCAATTTTCAACTGAATACAATTTACAAGTTACAGATCTCTCCACTTGTATACTGTCTAGCACAGGGGTCACTAACCCTGCTCCCAGAGAGTGATTACTGAAGGTTGATTAGTGTTGAATCTAAATTATGCAGGATGGTAGCTCTCCAGGAGCAGGGCTGGTGATGGCCAGTCTAGCAACAGTGAACGAATTATTGTTGGACATTACATTGATGTGAATTTGTTCATATGATCACATTATCAAAAACCATACTTGGAATGAAAAGCTTTTTTCTCACCATGTGCACAGTGTACAAAATATTTCCATAGCAATAGGCCATAACCCCCACAGGGACAAAGAAGCAGCCAAGGAGGAAGAAGAGGATGAATGATGCATCATTTGGGTCTTTGGATGCCCAGTCCAGGGAACAGCCAAGCTGGTGTACTTCCAGGGTATACCGATTCCAGCCCAGGAGAGGAGCACCGGTCCAGGCCAGTGAGTAAAGCCAGATGTGAGTGATGGCCCTCCAAGCCCAGGGGAAATCGACAACTTTGGCATGTACCACTCGAATGTAGCGTTCATATGCAAGAGCAGAGAGTGTCATGATGGATACGATACCTAGGAGTGGTGGAGAAGACAGGGAAGGGTTGATGTCAGGAAGGAAATTGCAGCATATCAGATATACCAGATTGAAACCAAATGCTTAATTCGTGAATGCAGAATCTCTCCCAAGCTGGAAATAAGATCAGGAGTTTTAACAGGGATCAAATGATTCCATGCTTACCAGTGCCAAGGCTAGTACAGATAATGACTTAGTGCTAAAATCTGCCACATTAACATAGTGGATAAACAAATCTAGGGCAAATAACGGTTTCCGTCTCCCTCCCCCTCTCACTATTCCCAGTGTGGGATTCTGGGACCTGTCTCCCACCCAGCCGTGCTGTCAGAAAATCAATTGATGCACGTAGCTGGTGCTAATTACCATTCCCAGACATTTGCCCTGAAGAGTGGCGAGAGAGCGTCTCTCTGCATATACCTGTGGCATCTAAAGCAATCTAAAGAGGAACAGACACACTGACCCAATTACCCAAGGCTGCACAAGTCACAGCGACAGGCAGACAGATGTGGAGCAGCATCTTTTCTTCTGTGACAAAATGTTGTATGTACATGATGTGTGGCAGTGTTGAACATTTATATCCATTTTAAACCAGCATTAAAATGACATATGTAAATGGTAATACTGTACTCTTTTTAGCTGTGGTCCTAAATATATTATATTTAATATAAAAAAGTAGAAATGCTGAAATAATGCTATAGGAATAAAATATCTTCATATGAACTTAGTTCTGTAAATGTACCCTTTTTTAGATGCTTTGACTTTGGACAGCTTTCAGGAAAATGTTTAATAGACATCAATGTAATGTTATTCCAACTTCATTGTAGAGCATTTCTGCACCCAGAAGAAATAAACTGATTTCAATGCATGACAGAGTCATGCCACACTACCATAGAGTCACTCAGAATGGCAGCAGGTCATCTTCATTGAACAGTCCTGCATTTGTCTAGATGGAGACAACCAACGCATCAGTGTGTGGAGGCACCGTGGTCAATGCCATAGTTTTGATGTCACATGTCACACATCCAGAAGGTCTGGAGTCAAGCTGTGGGTGCAATTTCCTACAATGTCAGATCACCTTTGGTCTTCATTACAGGCACTTTGATACTCAATATTAGGTTAAAGAGGACCTGCAACCATGGTCCCACCTTTTCTGAACAAACAGTCCGGCGCACTACATTCCAACAGGACAACGTCGGTCTACATACTGCTCACATCTCAAGAGCTTGCCTTGAAGACACAGATGCTACGTTTATGTCTTTATCCTTTTTTTCACGTGTTTTTGTTCATCTTCTTATTTCTGTCACGCTGATCTGTGACAACATCAGTTGTTAAAAGTGCTATACAAGTGAATTTAATTCCATTTTTGATTTGTTTTGATGCTATGCCGTGGCCAGTTGCCAGACCTATCCCCAACTGAAAATGACATGACACCATGGAACTCCATTCTGAGATGTCTGTTATGTTGCATTATACCTGATGCCATACTGAGAGACACTACTTCTGTATGTGTAGCTCAATAAATATTTCCCATATCAGTCTAACATTTGAATCATTTATTGTTTTTTGGTAACATTCCTTCCCCATAGCATTGTAATCTGACTCTTCCTTTTGGGTGAAAATATCTTTTTTGATGAGGAGTATGTTTTGTGTCAGATTTTATATATACTTATATGATACAGCGAGACATGAAAGCTGTAAATCATTGCATTTGATCATGTTTGGCTTGATTTCACAGACTGTGACCGATTAGTCAGTGAGTAATATTGTCCTTTTGGGCCAAAATAATTTGGATGCAGAAAAGCCTCTGAATCACTGAACAGCCTCTGAATCACTGACCTTATTCCACACATACAGTACAGACAGGAAACCACACTGCTGCACTGCTCAAATGTTGCAGACAGTCATAAAGTAATCTACATATCCGATGCCATGAGCTGTGTAATTGTGTTTGGTAGTGGGCTATTGAGCAAGTAAATGATCCTGGTTGTGCATGACCTTGAGCATACAGGAGTGAATAGGGAACAGCACTTAGTATTCCATTGATCCTCATCACAGTGACATCTTCATCAGTGCACCCGAAGAGGCACTGCCAACGGTGGCTTTAAATGGCCTTCACAACATCTGTTTAGAACGTCTCTTGCCATATCCCTTTACAGTGCTGAGTAATACAATAGCAGTGTGGATATGATAAGATTGTGGAGAATGTTATATTGAAAGTCATTATTGTGTTATTACATTATTGCCATGAAGTGCTTTCATGGTTTCTAGCTGTCAATTCCTGGTCATAAATAACAGTCAGATACACGGATCTATATAGTCACCTGACAGTGAGGAATTGAGATGACTGCTCCAGGTTTGTGCACTGCAAGCCTGTCATTTGTTTAAACAGCAGTGCTATAAATGATGGATGAAACAAGTGATGTGCGTTAGTGTGTCACTGGTAAATGGCAGCCTTGTCAAAGGGCAAAATGTATGTGTCACTGTCATACACCATCATATCAAATTAGCCCCATTCTTTGACCTGGGGAACAATACAGCACTGCAGAATCAGACTGAGAGTGATCCACATTGAATACTGAATATGAATGATAAAGGTGAAAATTAGCCATTACTTTATTTGTATTGACCAACTGTGCATTTTTCACATCTGCAAATGAACTGTAACTGTTCAACTGTAAAATTTCACTGTCACTGATAATAATGACATTGACTGTGCAGCTATGCAGTCAATGTGCAGCATTTGTATGCAATGATGTCATTCCTACCTACAAGTACAACCACTGTATATGTGGATCTTAACTCAACCGTATTTTTTAAAATTATTTTATTAAAGTCTTATATAGTTATTATACACATATTGTCTATTTTATATTTCATATTTCTATAAAAATCAATATACTAACACTAATATAATATGATTACTAATATAATATACCAACCACTAAAAGAGCCTCATGTAAATGGCAAAGAACCTTACATTTAGTTCTTTAAACCTTAAAAGTGGTATTCACACACACATCACTTGACAGCACAAATATGACCCACCACCCAACTAATATCTGCTCTGTGGTGGTCATGTTGGGTCCTGACCATTGAAGAACAGGGTGAAAGAGCATTAACAATGATCTGTAATGATAGAACTACAAAGTGCTATATATATGTGTGTGTGTGTGTGTGTGTGTGTGTGTGTGTGTGTGTGTGTGTGTGTGTGTGTGTGTGACAATGAAAACCACTTACAGACATAAACTTAAGTGGTTGAAATATGGCTCTACTATGCTCAAAACCCCTGATATTAATCACCCCTTCAAAAGTGCAAGCATTTAGGTGCTGAAATAATTCTACATAATTTACTACTTAATGTTAATTACAGTATAATATTAACCTCATTTCCATGTCTATGAGCTCCAAACCAACGAAACTAAATAAGACACAGCCCCAGAAGGACTATTAAAGTCTACTTCGTCTAAGGGTGAAAGAGCAGCGCTCTACAGCTCGTGCGCCTTCAGTGCGGGGTGGCGCGCGCACCGGCTGCGGAGCTCCCCGTGTGCGCTCCACGCGCCTCCCTCAGCGCGATCCGTGTCGGGGGATCAGTTACACCTGTACTGACACACCATTCTGGCAGCTCAGGACACGACCCCGCCGCCGGGGGGACAACGACTAAAGACCCTGAACAATTCACCCGTCTCTTAATCCCCCCGCGCGCGCGCTCCAAACTTCACCCGGGACCCCCCACGGACAGCTTTACCCAACACTGACAGCATGCAGCACAGACGAACCGGCACCAACCGAACAAGCTGTTGCTGAAGCCGTCCCAGACGCACGTGGCGGCGTCCCATACCCATCCCCGCTTTACGCACGAGACGAAGGTGAAGTTCACCCCGATGATGGACACCAGCAGGTCGCTGACGCTGATGTTGACCAGCAGGAGGTTGGTGGGCGTGCGCAGCCTCTTGAATTTGTAGTAAAGTATGATGACCACCACGTTGTTGCAGAAGCCCAGCACACCGATGGTCCCGATGGTGAAGGCCAGAAGTTTGTAGGTCCCGATGGCGAAGAGGTAGTTCTCCTCGGTGCTCTCAGTCCCAGTTGCGTTGAAGGGATTCATCGCGTGCAGAAGATCGCCCGAAGCATTCTGCTGTGCCAGCGCGCGCTCGCAGCACCTCCCGGCATGGTAGCGAAGTGGTTCACTCTCCTGCGCGCCGCTCATGGGTTCTGACCCCTCTGTAATCCAGCCCGAACCGCACGTGCGGAGAAATGACAGCAGTTTGGCACACAGTGATGGGATGACTTTACTTTCCCTCCCATGTTCTGCTCAATCCCACCTCCTGCTCATGAACCCAGTGAGCATGAACTACTTGCCAGCATGGGATACTACCAGCCAATGGCAGCGAGGGAGGCTGGACCTCTCAGGATGAAACAATAACACTGATCTGGGCGCAGTGAGGCTTAGGACGCTTCAGTCGTCACGCAGCACGTGGAGCAATTGGCCGCTCAGCCCTGCTGCCAAGGGGATGAGTCAAAGTTGCGTGCTGGAAAAGAGGGCATCTGCAAACAGCTGCTTTGGGATTCATTCATTTGTGAGCTGATGGAGCTCTTTGGAGATGTCTTCAGCCAGCGTTTTCCATAATGCATGCATTTAAGGAACATTATATAGCACTTTGACCTCAAAATGACAGCTTCAGAATCATGCTGGTGATCCACTGATTTATAATAGTGTCTCTATCCTTTCTACTCAGGGCTGACCTGCTGAGTGGAGTGAGCAGAATGCTGCTCCTGCTGCTAATTATGTAATTAGTGCACGTTTGAATGGAAAGATGAGTGAAAGAAAATAGAATGCAAATATAGTTTTTAACACAATATTAGAGTAGATGCCAGATGCCGCATTTCCAAATATTTATGGACGCCTCTTCTAATGTATGCATTCAAATACCCACTTAAAAATGATGGTTCTTCTAGGGTTCTTTAGTAAAAATGGTTCTATACAGAACTGTGAACACTCAAAAAGCCCTTACTCAAAAAACCCTTTGCATGAATAAATGTTTCTTGAGATTAATGGAGAATGTGCTGTAGATGATTCTATATAGAACCTTTACTACATGGCACCAAAAATGGTTATACTACTGTTATGGCAAACTTGTAATAATAGTAGAACTCTTTCTGGTGCTACACTACTGGTCAAAACACTTATGGTCAAGGGTTCTATATAAACCAGTTAAAGGTTTAGAACACCTAATATGGCGTCTGAAACTTTTGACCGGAGTGTACATATATTATGCAGCAGCATGTTGTTAATCAAGAGATCATATCACAGCATGATGACTGTCTGAAGTTGTTTTCATGGATTAAAATCAACCACAACATTATGACGACCTCCTTGTTTCTACACTCACTGCTAATTTTTATCAGCTTCACTGGTAAAAATAAGAACCCTCTACAGCACATTCTCCATTAATCTAAAGAATCGTTTCACAATGCAAAGAACCATTTATTCACGAAAAGGGTTCTTGGAGTGTCCATGGTTGGATATAGAACCATTTTCTTTACTGAAGAACCCTTGAAGAACCCTCATTTTAAGTTTGTACTTGAAATTGCACCCATTGCTGACACAGATGTGCAAAGGTACACAAACAGCTCATCTAGAAGAAGCACTGCTAAAAGATTAGGACTCTCTAGAGCAGATAAACATGAACCCATTAGCACCATGTCTTATTCCAGGCATTGGTCAGATGGACATGGGATCAAGCGTTGGAGCTTTGGAGAAGTGGAGCATTGTTCTCAATCATGGAAGGGTGGTGCTCCACACTAACCTTGAGTGCAATCAAATCCTAAGAGCAGTGCTCCAAAAACTAGTTGGAAAGCATTACATCAATGAATGAGATGTTGCAGTGTTATAGCTCATAGGGTAAGTACTGCACATTTTACACCAAAACCAAACCATTAACTCAATGATGTGAATGGAAGTCGCCAAGAAGCTGATGGAAATGTTCCAGAGGGCTAAGAAGTAAAATCATTAAACCCTGGAGTATTGGAAAAACAAAGTATCTGAATTCCTGCTGTTCATTGATTATTAGAAAACCCCATTAGTCTCTGCACTCAACATGCAAAGATTTTTATGGCACACATTAAGGATGCATCATGATCGTTGCATCAGTGTAGCACTCACTGAGTGATAAACTACATTTGAACATCAGTATAGATTAGATGTATCATGCAAGATTGGGATTAGTGAGAGTTACTGTGTTTGGGGTATTTATATATTAGATCTTACCACAACATTACACTGCCCTCAAGCAAGAAACACTATCACTAAGTCCGTTTCTTATATTCTATTAGAAATGCAGGCAACATTCTCTAATCTCATCAACATAATAAAAAAAAAGTCTTTGCTAAGAAGATTTGACACAGTGATTATAATTACTTGCAGATTTATTGGAATACCGTATCAACCTCTAAACTCATTTTACTTCTACTTCATTTCTCCCAATATGCCCATGTAAATAACAGAACTGTTAGAATTCCAAACACTGCTTTGGAAAATAGAGATTTGAAAGGTGATGTTCTGTGTAATCATGTTTTCATCTTCAATTATTGTGGAGATTTGGTAGTCTTTACTCATGGGCTCCTAGAGATAGAGAATGTATTTCACTTTAATGAAGAGAAATAGCACTTTACACAAATATGACTCGGGTCTCACCGATCACTTCATGAGAAGCACATAGTGCCGAAACCAGTGTGATGAACCCAGAATAGCAACGAAGGAGATGTTATTTCCACAATGATGGATCATCACAATTATTTTGAAGTTATTCTAAGGTAGAAATGCTAAATATACAGTGATTCAAGGTCCCAGTTGTCCTAGTACTTGGGGAGGGTACCATATACCAACTGTTCTTAAATCTATACATCCAGTTTCCCAGTGTAGTAGAGCATATACATTTAATTCACAGCAGGGGGAAGGAAAATATTTTCCTGGATACTTTAATTAGCATTTCATAAAATGTTCTCCTCAGTTGCTTTGCCTTGAGGAAAATGTCCATGTGGTTGCGTTGCAGCACAGATGCGCACACTGACCTGGTTTCTCAGCTTCTCGGCTTCTGTTACGCTTAACAAATAAAGAGAATTTTTATTAACTGCCAGTTCTGAATGTATTTCTCACCCAACTGTCATTTGACTTGAAGAATGTCTTGCAAAGGGATTTGCTTTTATTTTAAAATTCAATTTGTAGAGTGAACAGGTGTGAAATGTGTTCTATCTTCTACAGTTTCACAAGGAATGCCCCTTATGTGTTGTCTGCTGTCTGCTGTTCACTGCTGGGACTTCAAAATCAGCTCTGTTCTACTCAGCTCATGTTTTCTGTCAACTGGCTCCTGAATTTAACAGAGTTATTCTATATTTAGAGGGTTATAAAGGGTTCCTTGACATGATGCCAATAGGTGTTTAAGTGCTCCAGAGAGTTTTATTTGCAAAACTTCTCTAAAAGCTGTGTGTGCCATTGCAACGTAGTAGCTGAATGAATTGATTAGAAGTGATGTCCACAAACCTTTACACATGCCACATGCCTATATCAGATCAAATATGAATACATAGTTCTGCAACTGCCTAATATTGTGTAGATCCCATTTCCAAGACCAAAACAGCTCTGACCCATCAATAAACATAAACTCTAAAAGACCTCAGAAGGTGTCCTGTAGTATCTAGAACCAAGAGTTAGCAGCAGATGTCCTGCAAGTTGTGGGGCTAAGTTGGGGCTTTCATGGATTTAACTTGTTTGTCTAGCACATCCCACAGATGATGAACTGGAGTAAGGTCTGGCAAACGTTGAGGTGGTCACCACTTAATCCTCACACCCTTGTCTGTTCACGTTGTATAAGAAAACTCGATTCATCAGATCAGACTAACTTCACAGTTGAGTTATGAAGCACATGTAACCACTATAGGTGTTTTCGGCAGTGAACAGAGGTCAGCATCTGACTGGTCCTGACTGGTGTGTTCCACCACCTTTACTGTAACAGCCAGCATAAACCTTTTCAGCAATTTCTGCAATAGTATCCTTTCTGTGGGATCAGACATCATGAGCTAGCTTTCACTCCCTGTGTGCATCAATGAGCTGCTGGCATACACGAACCTGTCACCAGTTCACTGGTTGTTCATGCTTGGACTGCTTTTGAGTGAGTCCTAACCTCTGCATACCCCAAAGACCTGCCACTTTGAAGGCCTTATCTAGCCATCACAATTTGGCAGCTGACATCCTCATGCATTTTATATGTATATGCCCATTATATACCACTGTCACCAGGAGGCAAAGTAATGGTAGTTCAAACTGGTGTGAGCCATCTGAAATCCTGCCGCATGTTCCATACATGTGTCGTAATATGTGTGTTATGTGTTATACACGACAGGTAAGGTGATTCTGATTTAGAGAAAGAATTTAATTCAGACTGAGATGATCCAAAACATCAAAATGACATCTTACTAACAAGTAGCATTATGGATGTCTGCTATATATATATATATATATATATATATATATATATATATATATATATATATATATATACTCTATGGATATCTGCTAATATATACTTATATACATACTTATGGGAACTCCCTTGTTGATTCAGCTCATCCATATGCTATTTCATTTTTTAGCTGCACAGATGAGCCTAGACTCCTGGAACTGGGTCAGTATAACAGCCAGGCTTGAATTCTCTCTCTCTCTCTCTCTCTCTCTCTCTCTCTCTCTCTCTCTCTCTCTCTCTCTCTCTCTCTCTCTCCCTGTGTGTGTCTTATTTTCTCTAGCTCTGATTTACCCTCTCTAACTATCTCTCTCATTCTCTCATTACCCATTACTCCTGCCCTGCTCCCACTGCTTAAAGTATACATTACCCATCATTGCATACTGAATAGAATAGAACACATTCGAGGAGGCAACCCTGCCTAGACCACTTTCAGTTCATCACTCCAGTCAAGCAGCCACCTGGCCCACTTCTTTCTCCTTGTTTGGCGTCTCTTCTGCTGTATTTGCTCTCTCTCTCTCTCTCTCTCTGTCTGTCTCTCTGTCTATGTCTCTCTGTCAGCAGATGGAAGAATGAAGTGCTCTAACATCTTCTGATAGGCACTGATGTTCAATGTCCTTTGTTCTTGGGACACGAGACATTACTTTTGTCAACGTATAGCCAATATGGAGTTAGGATATCTTTTTGGATTAAAATAATAAAATCATTTGCAAAAAGTAGCGGTCATATATGATATATTTGTTACATGTAAATTAGTATATCACTAGTATATCACTAAGTATATCATATTTTGATAGGCAAGATAAAATGTTTGGCACTGTGGACAGGATCTATATACAGCTAGGTCAAATCAAATCCCAGCAGATGGGGAAAGATGAAGTGCTCTAACATCTTCTGATATGACTCTGTCATTCTTTCGAATCTAAAACACAGTGGACTAACACCAATGATGATATGGCACCTAAACCATCTATGCAACCAGATTTGAAACTTTGCACTGGACTCAGTCTCCTCCCGAACTCCTTGAGTGAAATGTAGGACTCTTGAATTTCAAATGAAATGCAAATGAATTCCAAATGAAGTGAAGTGGATGTACTATACCAATTCAAATTCTGCTGAAATTATTTTATACAGTCATATACAATTCAGAGGCGTCCAAACTATAAGGTCAGTTTACTGCACTGAAAGTACAGGATGTGAAATACAGGACAGATATGGAAAGGCTCTTGAGTGTAAGCATTATTGGTTGGTCTCGTCCATTTTTGGGTCTTTGTTATATGTTTCCTCTTCCATCTATTTAATTCTGCTTTCAAATCATCTTAACTAGATTCACACAGCATCGTCACACTGCCTGGAGGTGCTGTAAAAGATGTGTCTCTAAGGAAATAAACAAGGAGACATAATGTCTAATCACGTTTATGCCTGTGTAAATCTGCTCCTTTAGATCTGATTATGTTCGACTATGTGGGTCTATGTAAACTATGTGGGTGCTCGAGAATGTTCTCATCCTTGCAAGAGATTCTCAGGGAATTTAGGCAATAGGAGCAATTCTAAGTACATTTCACCATCAACACCGTGACGCACGAAATAGGTCACAATTTAAATAAGCCCATAGTGTTGTTGGTCTTAATATGAACACGGGCAAAATTAAACAACAGTATTTCCACCACATAGAAATGGTGGCATTTTGTGGAGACAGTATCCTTTTGCAGCTCTGTTCTCAGAGTAACACTGACTGAAAGAATTTCGATTAAGGATTCAGATCTCTTCTCCTTGAAGATGTCCCCTGTTTCAGTTCATCAAACATGCTAGATGCTAATTGGGTGGTTATTGATTGTCTTGGTGACTGAGAATGTAAAGAGTCTTAAAGCTGTCAGCCTTCTCCTAAATGGGCTGTCCCTACATGGACAGTCAACTTCAGAATTGGGCAGTTGCACAGAGAGGGCGGATACTTGAGGATGGCTGGAGGTGAACAGGGAAAATATATATCCAAAGTCTGGCCAATCCATACTCATTCAAATAAAATCTGATAAAGCTCTGATGCATTGATCTATTGAGCTCTTCTGCAAAACTCAACAAGATGTTCCCCGCCGAGTAAACACATCATTAATGTTTGTGCTAAGGCTGTGAAGAATGCTGTCTTAAATCAGGCCCTGTTTGTTGCTGTAATTGGATAAAACAGAGCCCTTTAGCAATAAATGAAAGCCTGGAATGAAGGTTGAATTTCCAGACACAGGATTAGAGGTGCTTCTTTGGGAACCAGTGCAAAAGACTCGGTCACAGTGGCTTTAGCATTATGCATTGAGTAGTAGTTTTAGGAGCAGCTGTTTAATAACAAAAAGCTAATTAAGATACAAAAACAATCAGACATGTATATTTTTCTGTTCCCCTCGTGCCAACTACTGTCTACTGTCCCAGATTCTGTATAGCACTGGAATTAAATGGGATGCTGCATCTTTAAGTCAGAATCAGTCATTTTCAACAGACTGATATTTAGAGAATCAAATCCATGCTGTTCCCTTAACGCACAGGGTGGAAACCCACTTTTTAGTGTATATGTGCACAATATGAAATGGTTGCTTGTCTTGTTCAGTTTTGCTTATTCTTTCTCTCTCTCTCTCTCTCTCTCTCTCTCTCTCTCTCTCTCTCTCTCTCTCTCTCTCTCTCTCTCTGCATTTCTGAACTGACATGAAAAGGCTTTACAGCCCAATTCCTAGGGGGGCACGTCAGACTCAGCATTCATTTCTCTGCTCTTCCTTCCATTAGCACATTTGCTAATACTGTCCACCACACAGGTCCCACTCTAACGCTATAATGCCCCTGGCAATTGCCTGCGAGAGCAGTGTGGGTTACGATCTTGGTACTCCTATACATGAGTAACCATGGAACTGTGTAATGCATTATCAGGTAGATGGTGGAAATGTTGTGTCTGGTGTCACCTCCCTGCATTGTAAAAAATAGAAATTTGTCATCATATATCCATGCATCTTTTTATCTGATTCATGCTCGTCAGGGTCACAATGGGTCCGAAGACAACCCAGAATCATAAGGTCATTTTGTGGAATATGATATGATAATCTTTTATTAGAAATGACACATATGCGGCTCATATATATATGATGTCTGATATGACATCATTGTAGTTGTGCATTGCCCTAATGACTTTATAGGAGAAGACCTTCATCATGAAAATGTTTTTAACCCTGAATAGAAGTTAATATAAAACAGTAAGTTCAGAGCATTTCTATTGGCCTATTCATCCAGAACTATTTACACAGTCTATAGAGCAGCTAAAGGGCTCAAATGATGGAGAAACATTCAAATGCATGTTTTCACTGGACAGCAGGAAGATTCATTTGTTTTTGTTTATTTTTATATGCTAATATATTTACTTTTTATACTTTTCTGAAGTATCCTGAATGTTTTGTGTTATTGATCTGCCCTTACCAAGCACCTACTCTTACTTACTTACTTACTTACTGTGAATTCACACTCTTGATTCAAAATTGATTCAAATTCTATTTAAAAGTTAAAATAGCATCAACTCATTACATACAGAGCCTGGGCTGTTTCAGTGTGTAGTCTGTAGGTGGAATGTAGCAGATTTTCACTGTGACTTTTTAAAAACATGGAAACCATTTATGGTTGTTATTACATTTCGCAGTGGATTGACTATCTTTGGATTTCATGCCATGGCAAATGATTAAAACTGGTAACTGCGGCATCCCTAATCCACACATAGCCTTCAGCACATACATACCAGAAAATACTTTCCTAAACCTTTGCGGCTCATCCTGAAATTTCTCCACAAGCCCCCCTCCGCCCCCCTGTGACAGACAGGATTAGTGTGTCCTTGGAGGGAGGGAAGGGCGCTGCTGTGCCTTATCTGCTGCAACACAATGTGCTGTTAAACTCTTTGAGTGCGTCTGTCATGCTTCTCTCTGCTACCTGACCCACAAGCGGTGTCTTTCTTGCCAGAGTCACCATGTCGAATCATTCTCCCTGGACACAGTGGGATGTGTCTGCTTTGCACTCGTCACAGTGCCACTCAGGCCTCCTTTGCTTGCAGTACAAGTAATGTTTGCCTTCTTTTCTGAAAACTGTGAACTAATGTGCTCAACATGGTGTCCCACATTGATGCCCACACACTCACCTACTTCTGCTGTGACTAGAACATAAAATAAATGCAGGTTAAATGTGGACAAATTATTCTGTCCATGTCCTCGTTGGTTTCCTCCTTCCCACATTAAACACGCATGATATGTGAACTGCCATGCTTAGGCGTGAGTGTCTGAGTGAATGGTTGCGTATTGTGCTCTACGATGAACTAGCCTCCTGTCCAGAACATCTCTTTGTTCTCAGCAGCCTCAGTGCTTCTTGTCATTGATTCTGAAAGATGTTTGAAATATTCCTTTACGATTTTGGTCCATGTTGACACGATTGTGTCACACAATTCTGGCAGATTTTCCTCCGTCTACCACATCCAAAAGATGTTTCATTAGATTAGTGAAGAACACTGAACTGAGTTTGAGGTGACTCTTACTTTCTGACATGATTACCATGCTGGATGCATCCTATAGAATAGTGTGGTAAATTGTGGCCATTAAGGAATGCATCTTTTTATAAGCTGCCTTCTTATTGATGTAATTTTCTACCATGTTTCAATAGCTGCTATGACTCTTGCTCCTCTAGAAGGCTGCCCTACAAGGTACCAAAGATTGGGTATTGAATATCTTTCAGGACTACAGAATTACAGCTTAGTGAAGTTGCCTCATTGAGCAACTTTAGAGCTTTATTAAATGACTGTGTAATGGAAAAATTCAACTGTTACTCTTGTGTTGTTGCTTTTGTTTTGTTAATTTTGCGTGAATATGTTAATGTAAACTGTCTATTTGTCTGAAATGCTTCATTTGATCATTCCTGTAAATTCCTGTAACTGGAAATGGTTTGCTTGACCAGGCCACCCTCAAAAAAGAGGCTTTAATTTCAAAGGACCTCCACACCATTGGCTGATTAGATAATTACATGAATGAACAGAAGTCTACAGGTGTTCCTAATAAAGATTTGTCTAAATCACCATACACCAGACTGCAAATCATTTTACAAGGCTCATACAATGTAATGAGCAGCAATCATAAGAATGAGTTCAATTGATATGAGAGAGACATTGCATTTTGAATTCTCTTTAGTCTGGTTGTTTGCTTGAGACTCTTGAGTAAAGTGTTAGCTAGCACGGCTCATAAACACCCCACTGAATCTTGATTTTACCATACACCTCCAGAAAACTCACTCTTATTAAAGAAAGCTGCAAATGTCTGGGTCCTGAGAGGCTGCAGACAGCTCTGGATGTGTGGCTACAGTGGGATTGAGGAGCTGTAGAAATATGCTCTAGTCGGTGTCACCAAGGAGTCTTGAGGGATAGCACAGCAGATGCGGGAAGGGGGAGCCGCTGAATTAAACCCAACACCACCGTAGGCAGCTAGGGCAGCTTTTTAAAAGTCAGGTAAATGTCAGAGAACAAATGGGAGGAGAGACATGCTGACACTGGCTTTGTCCTCATGTGAGCTGTTTTTTCAGAAGTCCAATATCTTTCACTTGTCATTTTGTTCTCACAGATAAATCTGTGGCAGCCGATGCCTTTTTTGTCCAGTGAATACCATTAAAAATCTATGAGAAAATGAAGATTACATTTTTGTAGAGCCTTTTTAACCTTCACTATTCCAGAGGACCTTGCGTCTCGCTGCACTTTGGAACAGTTCCAGGAAATATTGATGTCACAGTCGAAAGCTATTTTTAACCTTAACATTATAGCTGTGGTCAGAATATATTGTCTTGGCTTAGACTACAAAAAATAATCTCATGAAAAATGGCCATAATAATAGATTTGCATTTTAGGTGAAAAGAAGTAAATGCATCATCTGCAGCAAGCTATTATTAGCGCTATATATATATATACACACACACACACACACACACACATAAATGGTGTGAGTCCTCAGGCAATACTCCTAATGGTACATTACCCTACCTGTATAACATCATTTAAAGATTTACTATGTGAATTCTGTATTGTCCATTCATGCACACATGAATTATACCAAAATCACAAATTCATACATGCAAATGTACTTGGCTATTACAATGTTTCTGACCAATAAGGTATTTTAGTTAAAGAGTAGCAAAAGCTGACCACCATCTATCTGCCTAGTTTCTAGTGACCCTTTCAGTGCATTCTGATAAAATGTAATGTTATGAGATCTGTAACAACGCTCTTAGTATTATGAAAGGTTTCAAATGCCTCTGGCATTTCGGTGATGACCACTGCTGAAATATTCACTAGTGCTATAATTACAAGTGCAAGCCAAAACGTATGCAGGGGGCCTCGATGTTGGAGAGTCTCTTATTTCTTCTTTTTAATTGAGCTCTTGGTGGCCTTGTGTTGAGTGCTGTACATTTACGATTGTAGGGGGTCATGCAGGAGGTTGGATGCTAAAAGGTAACACTACACTGAGATCTCTGGCCTCAGATTGACCTTTTGAGATATTGGTAAGCACTACCATGACCAGAATGTCTACATCAGTGTGTGCCCCTCTGTGCCAGGGCAACAGACAGAGCAAGTTTCAGACATGCTAGTTAGCATGCATTGATAGCTGCAGACCTATCAGCACCATGATGTACCTTTAAATTACAAGTAGAAGTGATTCTGCATTATTTTTCATGTACAATTTAATAAATCAATATGAGACTATTGTTACACATTTGTCCACCATGTAGGCATCAATATGCTTCTTTTCAGAGCCTCTGGCCAATAAATTCCAAGAGTCCAAGAAATTAAAATCAAAATGTTACATTCAGAAGATCAACAAACTGCAATAAACAACTCATGGGGTGTTCAAGACTGTCATAGAGTTACTCAGAGTGGCAGAGGGTCACCTTGAGTGATGAGTCACGTTTTGCCTTGGTGGAGACAAACAACAAATCCATGTGTCAGTTCCAAGCTCCAGAAGGCCTGGTGTAATGGTGTGAAGTGCAATTGAAGTACAATGCCAGATCACATTTGTTTTTCATTACAGGCACTCTGACAGCCCGACATGACATTAATGAGGTCCTGACATCATTGGACCTTTTCTGAATGCATGCTCGGGTTTACTGTTCCAACAGAACAAGGTTCATCTGCATACTGCTGCCCTCTCAAGAGCTTTCCTTGAAGACACAGATGCTATGCTGTGGCCAGTCGCTTTGCCAGACCTATCCACACTCCACCCCTGCCACACAATCTGCAGGACCTGAGTGAGAACATTCAAGCTGTATGGGATGAATTATCACAGGACACCATTAGGAACCTATCCAATTCTTTTGTACTTCTATAAATATTGCCCATATCAGTCTAAACCTAATTATTTATTGTTCCTGGTGACCTTTATCTTCCTTCCCAATACCATTGCAATCTGACACTTCCTTCTGGATGCAACTATTTTTTGTCAATGAGTATATTATGATTTGAAATTCCTGTTTGCAATTCCTGACATTCATAACCTGACAAGTCATTTAAAGACTGAAGAGATCTGAAACAATGTTTGAATATACCACAGTTATTTTTCTCCTGAAATATTCACAAGTAACTTAATGACATGTAAAACAAAACATGTGTAGGAGGCCCAGACAGTGGAGAATCTCTTTGTTCTTCTTCTCAATGAGCTCTAATGGCTTTGTGTTGGGTCATGGATTGCTGTATGTGTTTCTCAGCTCATTAGTTCTTTAACGGTGTTGCAGTTCAAAGAAAAGGAAGCATCTTTTCCAAATATAACAGATGAGTGTGTAAATGAGGAATACTTTCATCCTCTGAAACAATGTGCTGTTAGTCCTATACGAAACTGGCATGGAAATAAAGCTTTGAAATGTAATGTCTAAAATGTTTTGTGTTAGATTATGATTTATAATACACAACTCAGAATCCTCTAGAAATTGCTTTACTCATAATGTTTATTGCTTAATAAAATAGCAAAAAAAAAGAAGCTTAATAAACACAGACTGCTTGCTTGTTAAGGCTTAATGACTGTATTATACAAGAGCTCTTTTATGTCCCAGTAAACTGAAATGTTGCCAAACACTGAATTGAACCCAGTGCAGTGTCTCTTATTGTTTGCAGCTTAGTGACAATATGCAAGGGTGACACATCAATAATTTCTAGTCTGGAAATAAATTGATGTGTCATTTCCTCCACCTGATGCCGCCTTTCTACAGGAATATTAATGTTGTAACCAAGGTGGCTGAGATGCTCATATCTGGAATATGAATAATGATATTCTGAAAATCAGGTTCAAGATATTATCAGTAAGAAGGTCCATGTTTGTAGATGTTTGATACTTTGTATTTTCTAATACTCTACTATGGTTCCCCATTTCCATGTGGTCACCCCTTTATTATATTGTTCATGCAGGCATTGAATATATATTCAGCAGAACTGGAGCAGGCTGCTGCTCACTAACTTTCAGGATTTCGTGTCACAGCATCTGCACCATTGCAGTCATTGTTGGGTAAATTAAAAATGACTTATTTCAGCCTTGCCATCATTCCTGATATGTTCAACATTACAAGGACTTGACAGTTGAGCTGGGTATGTGCTGTTCTTGGAAATCCCTCAAGTGTTCTACAAGTTCAACTAATTTCATCAACCTGGAGCAAACCTGTCAAGAAGAATGGATTTATTCACTTCCAAACTTTGTGCAAAGCTGGCAGAAAAGCTCTTATTGCAGATTAAGCTGGCTGTATATGTACTAAAATGGAAAATTATAGTGGTTAATGGGTTTATAAAAACCAAAGGTTTCATTTCAATCAATGTCATATACTATTTAGACATCAAATAATAACATAGTACTCAATAAAGGCACGTTGGCACCTTTAAGCACTAATGTGGAGGGGCTGAAATTGTATACAAGAAACATTTTTGTAGAAATATTGTCACTTTCCACAAATAAACAATTAAATTAAACAAAGAAAATAAATGAATAAATAAATAAATATAATTGCAAAAATTAAACTTTCTTTAAAAAGAAAGTTAACTTAACTCCCAGTGTAAGTTCATGTAAAGAGGCTTTATAATCTTAATATTGAAAGAAATATTGTAGTAATAGTTACTTCTAGTGGTCCATTTCTAATGAAAGGGCATCTGCTGTGTTCAAATGATTTAACAAACTACCAGACAAAAATGGAAATACGTGTTTATCTTTGGACGATGTTGAACAGAATAGTGTCTGGGACAATATGTGTGAGTGTTATTTGTAATCCTCACCTCACTTTCAATGGTGATGAATTTGCGAGGTACTGTATACAATATACCACAATGGCTGTATATTCGGCACTGAGCAGGATGAATGTATGCAAAGCTGCCAGCTCAGACAGTGTCCTTGGACAGTTAACCCAGGCCTTCACTGCATCTTTAATCTGTCACTGCTGTTCCCACATGCTGGAAGACAACAACCATCATAGCAGTGACAAAGTTTTCCACTGCAGCATGTCTGAATGACTTCCACTCTGTTGCACTCAACCCCATTATCACGAAATGCTTTGAGAAACTGGTTCTCAGACACCTGAAGGCAGTGCTCCCACCATCACTGGACCCCCACCAGTTTGCATACTGCTCAGAGGATGCCATTTCCACAGCTCTTCATTCTTCCCTCACATACCTGAAGAATAGGAATACCTATGTTCAGGTGCTGTTCATCACCTTCAGTTCTGCCTTTAATAGGGTCTCCTCCACAATGCTGGTCACAAAGCTCAGCAAACTGGGATACAACAACCCCACATATAGCTGGATCTTTGACTTCCCGACCAACAGACTCCAGTCTGTGATACTGGAAAGTCACGTGTCCACCCTCACCCTAAACACCGGAGTACCATAGGGTTGTGTGCTGAGCCCTTTGCTCCACTTTCTGTTCACCCACATCTGTGTCCCTCAGCAAATGTCCAACGTCATCATCAAGTATGCAACTGGCCACGTCAGAGACAATGATGAATCAGATAGAATCAGCCTACAGGGAGGAGATCCAGCATGTGATTTCCTGGTGTCTAGCCAACAACCTTGGCTTCAACAAAGAAAAGACCAAGGAGCTCATTGTGGACTACCCCAAAACCAAAGGCTGCACTCATTCTTGTGTCCAATCAATGAGGTTTAGGTCAAGCATTTCTCCACCATCAAGTTCCTGAGCGTCCTCATATCTAAAGATCTTTCTTGGAAATTCAGTACCTCACATTTGGTAAAGAAGGTGCAGCAGGTTTTTAACTTCCAGGGTAGACTGAAGAAGGACCATCTCTCTGTACTGCACCATAGAGAGCGTGCTGACCAACTGTGTGACAGTATGATACAGCAGCTCCACTGCGGCTGATAGGACGCCCCTCTAAAGGGTGATGAAAACAGCACAACACATCAATGGTTCACAGCTCCCTGCCATCAGAATCATTCACCACCTGCGCTGTGTGTGGGCCAGGACCAGCCGGCTCAGGTCATCTCATGGCCGTCTCACGCCTATATATATTCTTTATACTGTGTATTTACTTCAAAAGGGGGAAAATGGATGTCCTACCAGAGAGGTGAAGGTCTTAAGTAGAGTGTGCTCTAACGTTATTAGGTTGTGCCCTTGCTTATATAAAATGAGGCCTCTTTTTTTCTTAAATGGCACATGATTTGGTAAAAATGTGTGCACAAATTTTTATTAAATCATACTCTCGTTTTATTTAATTGATCCCTCGATTAACAAAATTGTGCCCTCGTTATCAATAATGGGACCTAAATTATCATAGATTGGAAAAGTTAAAGACTTTTACTGGACTGACTGGCTAGAGTTGCAAGAATGCCTTTGTGTATATCTAAACCATGGTAAACTCTTACTATATTCATATTAAAATGCCTCAAATAACTCAATCTGGCCCACATATTTGGGACAAGAACAGTAGCAGTGTTCCCTTTAAATTGTAACCCATTATAAGTACAATGTGCTCATGGTCCTCATGATGCACAATTTTTTAACAGGTTATATAAGTGGCAACTACATTTAACTAATTTGTGCTCACGATTTTGAATGACATCATGCTCACGAATTTCTATAACATTAGAAGTGTATTAATCGTGGTCATGCTTTAGAACATCTAGTAAATGAGTATTTTTAGTAATGATATTTTAAATATCACTTGAGCTTTCCAGGGATCCGTAGGATTGTACAGATGAGTACAAACAATTATTGAATTGATTTTTATATTCATGTTTTTCAAATTTTAGACCCCACATCTAAAAATGTTCAATTTAGGAATTCTGCACCGTCTCAGTTAAGCCTGTGATGAATAATATATCTGCTGTAAAGTATGATCTATGTGATGATGGCAAGTAAGAAGACGAGACTGCTAAGACAGCAGTTCCATGTTTAATGGATCTGTTCCGGCTCGTGTGCCAAAAAAACGAACTCATCTCTCTGTGTCTGAAGCACCTGTCAGCTCTGCTCCACATCAGCTCTGTTTGAGTGTCACAACCCAGACCTGCATTCTAGAAAATAATGGTCAGTAAGGAGAATGAGATTGAAATTACAGTTATTAAGTAAGAAAGGTGTATAATCCTGTTCATTGAACTTCTTCCATCTTTGTTTCTTTCTTAGTCCTTTCTATTTACTGTCTGCCTGTCTGTCTTTTGTTTTGTCTCATATCCTACATGCAAGCACAGAAGTGGGCAATCCTGGTCCTGGAGTGCCAGTTTTCTGTACAGTTGTTGATTTCCCTGCTCTAACCAACCTACTAAACCAGGGAAATAACATGTGAGCCCAATCAGGTATCCATGAGCAGGAAGACCCCAAAGCACTTTAAATTCAGTACTGTAAGTTATTAAGCTACTTATCTGGGCAGTAAGGTTTTAATTTCTCAGTAAAACATTAAAACTATAATACATTCAAATAAGATTTCATACAAAAAGCACTGTATTCATTAAAACACTTCCAAAACACATCCAGTTTGCTACCCTAGTGTATATAAAAAAAATAATATTGGTCATGATCACAATTTCATTGAAAATATTTTATTTTCATTACAGGTAAAGTGACATTTCAAGCCATTTTTGTTTTACTGTTGATCAGTATGGCCTATGGCTCATGAAAACCAGAAATCCAGTAATCCAACTTTAAAACTAAAACAACTTGATTTATATATCACTTTAAATGCAATAAATATAAAATATGACAGTATACAATATGAACCTTTTTCACTGTACTATTTTTGTTTTGATGCACTAGAATAGTTATCATCATAGATATTTACTGTACTTATATTTACTTGCTTCATTTGTTTTATTGTAATCTTTACAATAAAACATCTGCACAGTACTATATATATATATATATATATATATATATATATATATATATATATATATATATATATATATATATATATATATATATATATTGTTGTTGTCAACACTCCACCCCTAATGTAAGCTGTATTCTACTTTCATGGAAACAGTAATGAATGAAATTGTCACCTGTGAAAGAAAAGAAACTGATAACAATAGCACTAATAAATAAGCATTTATTTGATCTTACTGGTGATTTGAGTCAGTCAATCTGATTCACCAAAGAAACTGCATCTAAATGTATAAAAGTTTTGTAGGCACTCATTCCAGTAAATGAGTACAACTAATTTTAGGTTTTCCCTTTTATTTATTTATGCAGTCAGTCATGCCCACATGGTTTGTATAATCTTAATTGAAAAGCATTGCCAATATAACACAGTGTTCTGGAACAAAGGAACATGAGCATAAGGTCACCATGCCCTGTGCAAAGCATTAACTAGAGAAGTAAAAATATTGTACAGGCTCTCTCATGACAATTGTCACTACAAATTAGACAAAAACAAATGCATTTGCTGATTTTACAGACTCAGCAATTTCACATCTTTGGTTCAAATCAGCCACCAAATAGTATTATTTTGGATTAACTAATTATTGAATATTATATTTATTGAAGAAACTACAACTGTTCAAAACTAAAACATCTACTGTTGAAATGTGGAAGGGACTGCATATATAAAGCCTTATGCAAATGTTTGGACAGTCAGTGAACATGCCAAATCAAATGTAAAACAGTGTTTTAAGCAAATATTAATATGCCACTACTCCATATTTTATGGCATTAAAAATAAAAATTGAAATCACTGTTGAGGCCTAGTTAGTAATTAGTAGCAGCCTTTTAGCAGAAATCACTGCTTGCAAACCCTTTTTTAGCTTCAAAATGTCTTTCAGTTATTGTAGTTGGAATTTTCAACACTCTTCTTTACAGAAGGCCTCTAATTCTGACATTGTCATGGTTCATCTTGCATGCACAGCTTTTAGAAGGGTTGTTTCCCAAATTGGATATGATGTGTAGGTCAAGGGACTGTTTCATTTTTGTCTCCTCAAGGTATTTTTTGGATTTCTATCCTGTTTTAATTGCTACTATCTTTTCAGCTTCAGGCTTTTAAACAACTGATTTGACATCTGCAAATTTGCTGAGGATGGTAATACAACAGCAAAACATGGTAGAGTCACTCCCTTACCTCAGAGTGTTCTTTTCTTTTCAGTGTTTTCTTTTTTTTTCTCCAAAAGTAACTTTTTTGGTGAGATATTTCAATTATTAATTTAACAGTCCACAGTACCTCTTTCCAAAATTCATGTGGCTTGTTGTGAAGTTGAGAGCCATACAAACTTGCAGAATAAATATATTTCACATTGTGCAGATGTTCTGGAGCAGACTTCAGATGTTGAGTTTTTTAATTTTGTGAGTTTTTGGTTGCAGGCAAAGACACTTCCATAACGTTCCTAACATTTGTTTGTGTAAGCAACACCACCACTTCTGACACATATAAATATGTCCTCCAGGTTGTTGGCAGACATATGGTGGTTCATATGGTTTGGTATGGTATGATCTTACCAGCATATGAGTAGTGTGCATTTAGAGCGTTTCATTGGTCCCTTGAACTGTATTTATGAATGATAAATGTAGTCTTTTAATAGCCTTGCTCTGCCTTGTGAGTACTGATTGTGTGATTTGATCAGAGGAGCTCATGGTTGCCAAGTTTAAATATATGATTTGATGAGTCTGAGAATTTATAAAGTAACAATTGATTAGTCTGGGACTTTCTGGTCACAACTGTTGACATGTCTCAGACAAGCTGTATTCACCTTGACATTCAGAAGGCAATCAAGAACATTACAATCTGTGCACAATATTCCGTACTGAGATGCCACCAGTCCTCTGTGATCTATGTTGACTATCTTTGCTTCCTGGGTGTGATGAAGACATAAAAATGTCTGAACTTGTGTATGAATGTGTCCTTTCGCATTGATATAAGACCAGCTTATCTAGTTATAAAGCATGAAAGGTCTGTACCAAATGAATGCTAATGGACAGGTTGTACCTTGAGGTGCTCAAGGCTTCTGTCAGGATAATTCATTGTACTGAAACATGCAGGGTTGTGACAGTAATAGGCTCAAACAGGGTTGCTATGATCACAGTGCTGGCACACATGCTGGTTGTAGACTGTACTGAACAGCTGGGATACTGGCTCATTGTCTGCTATGACTTTGACAATGTTTCAGGAGGCTTATACAAAGATTTGAATGAAACAGTTTTTTAAAAATAAATATACGTTAAGGTTACTGCTCTTAAAACAGTTCACATCAAGTTACACAGGGCCTTATTCACAGTTTGGTATCACACCCAAAATGTGCCTGTGCTACTAAAAGATCATACCAGCAACAATGTATAAATACATGTGCTATACTGGCTCTGTATCCCCAAACTACCTCATGCACAATTACAGGTGCAACCCAGACGTGCCGAAATGAACCAGTTTATACAGAGACTGTTACAAAGCAACCAGTCTAATTTCATTATCTGAATCCACACCTCATCCTGAAAGTAAACCTTACCTAACCTTTACTCTTACCATTACTCCAACCCTAACCATAACATAAACTTAAGCCCAAGCTTCATAATGGGGAAAAGCAGCTTGCTTTTGCAGTCTTCTCCCTTCTTCTTCAAATACATGGCAGGCTGTTTTGAGAGTATTAGACAAAACAATGCCATTAGCAGATACAAGATTCTTGTAAATTGTAATATATGTATGAAATATATAAGATACGTTAATGCAAATGTTACACATTTCTACCAAAATGGCTTCTGTACACACTTTGAAAATGATTTGAAGAAACTGGTTGTATATAGAACCATGAACAGAACCCATTTGCATGATTAAAGGGTTCTTGGCATCATGAAATGTTTTTAGGCTCCATTAATCTGAAGAACTTTTTCATGATGCAAAGAACCTTTATTTGTGCAAAAGTTTCTTTTTATGTGTTCATTTTTTTTCTATACTGGAAACTCTTGAAGAACCATAATTTGTACAATGTTTGTGACATCAGGTTGCTTATTCACCAGTTTCTTCCTAAAACCCACTTATAAATTTTTCATGTTTAAGATTCCAACACTCGCCAGTGTTTTTTTTATTTGAGATTTTTTCACTTTATGAGGACAATGGGATCCATAATAATGAAAGCACATCTGCAAACCATTCTGCAGTCAAAAACACACCGTGAATCTGACATAGACTTTTTTTGGGGAATTTTCTCAACAACAAATTCAAGGCAATGGGCAACTGCTTACGTGCTAAGAGAAAAATGACCTTCTCAGATTGTTTATGACAGTAGAGGTTTTATTTGAGGTGAAAGATCATAACTCATAATTCATTTATGATGTATATTATGTTAGAGAAACTCTGAAAATGCTCTGTACACCTTGTGGTCATTATAAACAGCGACACTGTGTCATTGCACCCAACTCTAGGCTAATATCCATTCGGTTTAAGATACCTTTCTTTGCTTCCTCTGTTGCACCACTCCACATGGGTGGATTCTTATTCCTATTATTCTTGAGTCTCCCCCCCCTTCCCTGGCTCCGCAGCCATGGATTACTGTAGTTCATAATTACACAGAGAACCACCACAGTGCCCAATTGAGATGCAGAATCAATCTCAATATTAGACGTGATAATCCTTACTCTGCATTCCACTGACAGACTTGTCAGCCCCCATCCCCACACATGAGAGCAGCACTCAATGTGTAAGCTTCTTCAAATAATTATACACATTGCTTTACTTGTCAAAGTGTGCTCTCGTGAGCCCATGACAAAGAGTGATAATTAGGACAGTGCATGAGTGGAACCTGGAGGTGACCTTGTCCTTTCAGACAGAGGCTGCATTGCAGTATTTTGTGACTTTTCAGTCTAAGAATAACCTCATTGCAGTCTCGGTCTAGCAATCATATTTTATCATTTTTCAAAGAACTGATTTGCCTTGTGAAGCGAGTTTGTTTCAAGTGCATCATTTGCATTTGGTGACTCACAGAAATGATATTTATGGATAAAGTAGGCAGTGCATGTTTTTGAGCACACTTGTAAATGTACAGACCATGTTCAAAAGCATCCAGACTCCTTTCTAATGACTGAATTCAGCTTTTTTGAGGTCCACCCACTGCTGACACAACAAAAAGCTTGTACAGCTTCAGTAAAAATGCATTGTTAATGAAATGGGACTCCCTGGAAAAGCACTGCATTAACCAGATCAGATGGGTATAAAGCCCCCCAGCTGCGGAAGAGTGGAACTGCATTATTTGAAGTGATGGTGCTCCATTTATTAATTTTGGGAGTTGGAATGTTTTTTGGGATCCAGAACAAGTCATTCAGCATCAGCACCTGACCTTAGCATTGCTCTAGGGCAGGGCTAGTGTCAGGCCTGTACACTGTACCTTTAAGATCAGCCTCACCTGAATATTAGAGGCTGACTCCGCCCTTCCACACACCTGTGGGCAAGTCTCCAATCAACCAGACTATATATACTGGGACTCATGCACAGTTTAGCTGCAAGATATTGCCACTTCTGTGCCTTATTGAACGATCTGTATTGGTTTGTGTTCCCTGTTTTTTTTTTATCTTTCCGCCTGCTTCTGACTTTGATTTGTGTATAGTGTTTTTGGCCAATAAACCTGCCTGCGTTTCCATCCTCCGCCCCTTGGCTGGTCATTACAGTTAGGCTGGATTCCACAGTTTGCTGATTTCCCTTCTCCAGTACACCAAGTGCACCTGGTAACATCAGTTAAAACAATTAACAGTTGATTTGGTGTGCATGGTGTGCACAGGTGTGCATGAAAACAGCCGTCCAGGCTAGCTTTCCCAATCCCTTCTCTAGGAGTTGAATCCAAGACTTCAGATTCACCCCTAATCCACCTCACCTAATCCAACTAATAACTGCCTTCAAAATCCTTGATTGGCTGAATTTGACCAAGTGTTAGATTTAGGTTGGAGTGGAAATAGTCCAAAAGTGGGGTTGGTAGGAATGTCAAGCCAAATCCCAATTGCCCAAATGAGGCTGTAGGTTTTCCAGCCAAATGGAAGAACATGTGGTCAGTTGTTTAAAGACTGGCCAGATAATTAAATCCAGTGGGATTAGCTGTCACTGCTGGTTATTTAGAACAAAACCCATAGCCACACTGCCCTATTAGATATGGTTAACATTCCTGATCTAAAGTAAGGCCTCTCAAAAGAGTAAAGGGGGGACTGCTTTTTAATATCCTTGATTTCAGGAGAAATAGATGAGCAGGTATCTACAAATCTTTAAACATGATCTTTTCTTGCCACGAGGTGATTTGGAGAATTTCATAAGAGAACCATAATGTCAGACTCATACTTGTGATCATTTCACATCTTTATGTTGTTCATGGATTAAGTGTTTTGTTGTATGTAGTGGAACAGCAGCTCCCACATCCACATTAAAAAGCCTGTTGATTTTAATTAAGACATCTAATATAAACTCATTAATTCTTCGGCTGAATGATGGAATTAGTCCTTTAGGTAGTAGATTAACATCCAACTGGACTGTTTTTCTGTGAGCTCTTGCAGCACAGTCTCCAAGGCATAAGTGCCAAGGTACACGAAGCACTTTGGGGATTTGTATTCAAATCAGTGTATCACACACAAGCCTTCATAACTGTGAAACTGTCAAAATGTACCACAAGTAAAATACCTATTATATACGATTGTGCATGAAAGACAGCTAAAGAAAAGAAAGGCAGTTAGGGGGCATCATGTGGCTTTCTTTATACAGTACATCTAAAGAAAAGAGGATGCCAGTTAAACCGTTCTGAACAGAGCTGCTTTATAATTTTAAGGCTTGGCTTTAGTGTTACTGTAGGTTCTGAGGATGGCACAAAGATAATTTACTGTGCTATATTTAACACAGGGTAGTGTGTGTATAGCATTGTGGGTTTATACTGTCTGTAACGGATTGGTGCCCTGTCCAGGGTGTATTCCTGCTTTATACCCTGTGTTTCCTAGGAGGCTTTGGACCCACCCCTGGTCCTTTGTATCAGAAAGAAGAGGATACGAAGATGGATGGATGAATATCTGATATTGTAAATATTGTCAGTGTCCATGTAAAGATGTAATTTTGGAAAGGTTTTCTGATCAGAGAATTAAGGCACACCCCCTCTTTGTGTGTTCTCTGTTTAGATAGATACGTTGTGAGATGTCAAGTCCGTGGATGAAGTGTTCCATGGCTCTATCAAAAACTATACAAAAGAGATTCACAAGAGGCATTCCCTTCATTTTGATGGATGCACACACATACAGCACCTTCCACAATTATTTGCACCCCTGGTTAAGAAGCCTTAAAATAAATTATTTTTTTTATTGCAGAAGCATTGTCTCACACTGTGAATTGTAGAAAGATGAAACCTTTAACTCAAGCGAATAGAAAACAAAGCCTCTGATAAGAAATAATTATTTTTGATACAATTACCTGTTGCACAATTATTGCCCCCCTACCAATTCCTAGAAAATTAATTTAATTGAAGCAATTCTGTTTGTACTATAGTTCATAAAGCTTATCAAAGTATCCAGGAAACCTTGTTTAATATTTGATCACTTCCTTTTTCCCTGGAGTATAAATATGATGTGATACAGAGACTTATTTCCCTTATACACTCTTCAACATGGGAAAGACAAGACACACCTACACCTGCCCATATCTACAGTCAGAGGAATCACCAAGAAGTCTAAAACAACTGGAACAGTGGCAAACAAACCTGGATAAGGACACAAGCTTATCTTTAGTAAAAAGTACTCCACAGCACACTGTTAGAGAATTGCATCAAAGAGTAGCATCTTGGGGTTATGAAGTCTCCATAACAACCATCAGGCACTATGTAAATGCCAACAAGCTGTTTGGGAAGCATGCACAGAAAAAGCCTTTTCTCATTACAAGCATAACCATAACATCTGGAGTTCACTAAGTGGCACTGGGACTTCATCTGGGACCGTGTGCTTTCGTCAGATGAGACCAAGATGGAGTTTTTTGGCAACAAACACTCTAAGTGGGTCTGGCATAACACAAAATAAGTATGCAGAAAAGCACCTCATGCCCACTGTTAAGTATGGGGGAGGATCAGTGATGCTGTGGGCCCGTTTCTCTTCCAAAGGCCCTTGTTAGCATGCATGTTAGGATGTTTTAAATCAAAATCTAGTGGCCTCTACCTGAAAGCTGAAGATTGTCACTGGGTCTCTCAGCAAGATAATGACTCTAAACATGTGGCCAAATCTAAACAAAAATGGTTCACCGGACACAAAATCAAGCTTCTCCCATGCCCATGTCAATCCCCAGACCTCAACTCAATTGAAAGCCTGTGGGGTGAGCAGAAGAGGACAGTGCATAGGAGAGAAACCTGGACTTTGGACAATTTAGAGATGTGCAAAGAGGAATGGTTGAAGATCCCTCTCTCTGTATCTCTATGTTAAAGGAGAAGATTCAATGCTGTTTTGTTGGCAAAAGGGTTTTTTCCCCATTGAATAAATGCACTTGAGTAAAAGGTTGGTTTTTCTTTAAAAAAAAAACTATTTATTAGAAGCCTAATAACTACGTGTGCCAATAATTGTGGAGGATGCTCTATACCAGAGGTCAGACTGACTTGGCTTGCACTTACAAAGAGAGGGATCAGGTAAAGTCTACTATACAGAATACACACGTTAATAAATAAATATATTTTATTATTGACTATAAAATCAATATGTTTGTTTTTTTTTAAACTTCAGAACCAGGCCAACAGGGGTTCAGAATACTTCAATTTGAAATTTCTGAGCTAACAGAAGTTCAGTTAAAGTCAGCTCCATTGGGGTTTTACACAAGGAAACATTTTAGGAAAATGATTCATGATTATACAATGCAAGTGAAAATAATGGCTGTGATGAATATGTTTAATATTGCTCCATTTTCTAAAATGTCTCTCTTTAATTCCTGTCTACAGTAATACTCAGAAGGCCTGAGTCTGCAGTCAGATGAGGAGGATGGGAGCACTCCTTCTGAATCATAAAACAATTGGGTCTATTCAATGCTCCACTAGTTTCTTCGTGTGTAATGCTTTGCATCACTCTCAGAAGAACATTTACTTTTTAGAACATGACTGACTGTCTCTCTATCTCATTCTGTTTTCCTTTTCATGCCTAGCTACTGCTGACGCAACATACGAGGAAACATTAAATCTGGGTAAAAGGATGCAGCATCAGAGACACTGGTAGCCCATCTGTGAGCATGTGCAACTAAGCAGTGCTATTTTCCATTTAGATAAATGATACATATGATCACATCATCCTCAAAACTGAAAGTAATATAATTTGAAAGTATTAGCAAAGTGCACATCCATTACAATTTTAGAAATAGGGTACATTTAACATTTCAGAGTGCATTTCAGTTAAGTAAATAAAAGTCTAAAATGTCTGTTTATCATAATTTAATGCGTATACAGTGCATCTGGAAGGTATTCACAAAACTTCCAAGCACATTTTGCTTTGGTACAGCCTTATTTCAAAGTGGATTAAATTAATCCCCCCCTCAAAATTCAGTACCATGATGATGATTATAGTTAGTGGTTATTTCTATGAATTTTTAATCACAGAATTTGTCTAAACCTGTCTTGACTTTACTTACTGTTTTTGCAATACTGGATAAAGAAGCTTTTTATAGCAGTCTCATTTTTTTAATAATTAAGACTAATGCTAATGAGAGTGGATATTTAATTACCCCATTTGTCTAATGCTGGCATAGCTGTACTCACTGTGTTGGTATTAATTGATTAAGAAGCATAGCAGTAGAATTTCATCCTTACTTAATGAGTTAAAGAGATGTCTGCGAAGCCGCTTGCCCCTCTGAATGGGCTTGTGAAGAACCATCACGGGCTTCGGTGACTCATACCCCGTTAGAGCAGGAGGGGGGTGTTGGAGAGGGAGGAGGGTGGGGGGTATAGCTGAAGTAACATTGAAGGCTGTAACCCAATTACCCAACGTAACCTTATTTCAGTACCAAACCTTCCTCATTTACAGAACCTTATACTTTTCTGTTGCACTTGTTAAAGCAGAGGAACTGCTTAAAGTCAAGATTTCAGTGCTGATGTACAGTATATGTGTAATTTTCCTCAGGGCCAATTAAGAAGATTCCTGGTCAAAGGATGTGCAAGGCACTGAGATGAGATCACTACATCATTCTGTCTTTAAGAGTATTAAATTAAATTAGCCCAATATAATTCACAGATTATCATTGTCACAGATTCCAAATCCAGATAAACTTCAGCTCAATTTGGCAAAGCCTTGATGAAACATCTTGAGAAACATGGAGACCATAAGACAGAAATGGCTAGCATTCCAGTTATTTGTTTGGCTTAACAGCAGCTGCTCTCATCCAATTTCCTTCCATCACCATGCCCTCTCTGTCTAATGCTATTTGTCACATTAGTTTTGCTCTTACGTACATGCTGTAAGGGACAGGTTCTCACACATGGTCTCTGCACGGGAGGGATGGCGGACTGAGTGGGGAGGTCAGCCATGGAAAGAGGTGAGGTCGGAAGAAACGAAAGAGAAGGGATTAAAAGAGATGGATGTCACAGCCCAGAAAAGCACAGTTATGAGAAGCACATGCTTAAATTCACAACTTATATTCACTTCGTGTCAGTATCTGTATTGAAAAAAAGAGCAAGAACAAAAGGAAGAAGAAAATAAGAATGAATTAATCAATATTCAATTTTGAAAAAAGAACTTCTTTCTAAATGCAGCATTGAGTTATAAGTGTTTTGTTCACCTTTTCACAACAATTTAATGTTTTACCAACATTGAAGCAAAATCTGAAATGATTGCAACCAAATATCATTGTTAACGGTCAGTCATGTGGCAGCTGGGGATTATTTAAACTTTGCTAAATCAGTTTTTGTACCTCAGGAAGCTAAACAATTCGATTAGGTAGTTGCTGAAACTGCCACACATGAATTCTTTATGTACACTGCTACCACATTTTTAAAAAAAGTTACATCTTGCCTGCTGCACTCAAAAAAGCCCATAAATGAATGTGCATAAACTCAAAAAGTCTATATCCACAGTACAAAATAAAAACCGGTACACATGGTAACAACCGTGTTTTCAAAAGCAATGCATACAATATGAGTCCAGATGAGACTGAGTTGATATCACACAGCAGTGTCTGCTCCATCGCCAACATAATATCAGGCTGAGCAGCAGAAACCGGTTCTCCTGCTCGGCCTCCTGGAAAGATCCATCAACACCTCCAGCCTCAGTACATATATCCTGTATACACACCTACACACTGACCGAAGCACACATACAGTAATAGACAGGTGTATGATATTCATGCCAAGCTTAACATCTCTCTGCTCCCAAAAAATAATACCTACAATTGTCAGATTTTCATCTTTGGTCATCTCTTGTTTGACTAGTTCTGACTGGTTCTGAGCAGAACTCCATAGTTAATTAGGTGCTTTAAAAAAACATTACTAGAAAGTGAGTAGGATGACTAAACAATCAGATTGAGCGATGGCTACTAAATTTAGATGATTGTGTTTGACTGAGCAGCTCTGACTGCTTTTGAGAAAATTCAGATTCTATCTCATGCATTTCAGCCAGTGGCTGTCATTTTCCCATTTTTCTGTGTATTTCTGTGATCGTCTCTGTTTAACAGAATGTGCTCTAAGCCTCTTTTTAGTCTTGTGTCTCAGTAGTATCATAATAACACTGACAGTTTCACTGATCATTTCACAACCAAAGAGAAGCACCTGCCAATTTTGCATCAGCAACTGTTGCAATAATGTTTGAAATGTTTCCAAATTATGGGGAAGCAAAAATTATGCTTTCAATTTGTGTTGCAGCCAGTGGCATTGGAAGCATTTCACTGGTGGAGCAAAGAAATCAGGTCATCTTTCTTAGCTGTTCACAGTAAGAGACATTTTGACCAGGAATGCTTAGACCTAAAAAATACAAAGTAAAGGGAAATAAAATTGAACTAAAATATTCATGACAGTGGGCTGCACAGTGGTGCTATGGGTAATGGACAGTTCCAGGGGCCGGGGGTTGAGGGTCAAATGCCAGTTTGGGTTTCTGTCTGTGAGGAATTCCATGTGGATGTTCTGATTTCCACCTCCCAAAAATCATGGCAAATGAATGCCCCATGCTAAATGGCCCCTAGGTGTAAATGTGAGTATGTGTTTTCCAGTCCTCTGGTGTTTTTATCATTGAGCTACTAAAGGTGATCATGCTGTATGACAGCAGCCTGCAGCAATAGCACAGTTTGTGGCCACTGGAAATGTCATTTCTCAAATGCCATTGAGGACAGTCTGTGAGTGCGTGTGCATGTGTAGAGGGACCAGGGTCTCAAAACACTGTTTGCAATATCGTGTTAACATCCTCAGCACACCTTGAGAATATCTGGATTGAAGTAATATTTACAGACACGAGATGCTCCAGGATGAAATAAACATGTCTGACATTTCCTTGCAGTCTTTATTTGTGCAGACACTTGATTGCTGAGTGTGAGACTCAGGAGAGGAGACCTTCTTAAACCTGTCAGCCAGTATAGATTTGTTCAACATGTAAAGGATAAGCTGCCACAATTACAAGGAACTGCATAAATTCTACATTTAAATCCATATCAGGATTTATATGTTCAGTTATTTTGTGATATCAGTCTTGGGGAAAAAACTATCAACAGTTAACAACCATTTCAATGTGACACATTGTTCATTAATATATGATTTTTCTGTAAATTGTAAATGAATGTCTCTCATCTCATAATTCAGAGAAAAGCTCATGTAACATGGGATGTTACAAATACAACATGTCATCATTGCTCAGACACACTTTTGTTCACACTGAATGAATTGATGTTTCAGGCCAGACTGTTTTTTTAAATGAGAGAACACATCACAGCCCAAACAAATATAAAAGCTATAGTGACTCAATGGTCATCAGTAGAAGCCAATGTAAACATTTCTGTTGATTCAAATTATATTATAAAGTTAAATTATGATTAATTTGCCTATTTCAGAATGTGAAAAACAGTAAAAATTCAAGTGAAATTGATCTCACAACTCCAATTTACCTACCACGTACACTCTGGAACTGTAGTGCCATCATAAAAACCAAAAACCAAAAGCAAAACACAGGAAACACCTGAATCTAAACTCAGAACACAATACTTCTGAATAAAGGAAACAGGCACAGAAACGCTGACCATGGACAAGAGTCACATGGGGTCAATGATAAGAGGGCATGGCTACAAACAAGAAAATATAGAGACATGGCAAAAAGAACAGACTAGGACAGAGCAGGAAAAAAAACTAAATCAGAGCCAAAGCCAGATTATGTGATGCTCATGTGCTGGAGATCTGCCATCTCAGATATTCAGAGAAAATTCTAGAATTTTCTCTAGTTCTCACCTCACTAACACGGCTGTTTTTCTCTCAGGGTCTTTGATGAAAATGACAGATTTCCTCGGTATGTGTGTGTGTGTGTGTGTGTGTGTGTGTGTGTGTGTGTGTGTGTGTGTGTGTGTGTGTGTGTGTGTGTGTGCACGATAACACAACATTGCCCACTCTGCTCTAATGAACCATGTAGGCTGAATGGCTGAGCACTGTTGACAGTTCGCCACACAGCCAGTTTACTCCTCTTCCTTTCAGGGCCGACTTTCTTTCACACTCTTTCCTTCTCTTCCTCCTCCAGACCTGAGCTGCCAAAAGATCTTCACTGGACATAGTTAGCACAAACTTCTTGACAGTCTTACTCCTTCTTAAGACCACCAGAATGTCAAGTTACTTACAACTCAACTTTTCTCATCTTACAAACAATGTTAATTGACATATAGTCACACAGGGACATTTGTACCAAGTCTGGAAATAAACGTAGTTTAAATGTAACGTCCACATAATTTTGCTAAGCAGATGTGAATGTGTGCACTTTAATTATCATCTGCGTGAATTCCTGAATTGTGGGACTTAATTAAATCTTGCATATGTTAGATAAGTAATGAAAATGAGATCCATTAAGCTTAGGACAGAGTGACTTTAATATAATTATTTAATTTTTTTTAATATAATTATTTAATATCATTATAAGAAATAATTGCTATAACTATTTGTCTGAGCTTCTGGTTACCAGAAAGCCCCACAGTGTTCTGCCAAATTGGATTCTGCCAGAAGTCTGCATGATTTTCCTTTGTGGGTCATTGGCTCCCTTTTGATGAATTGTAATGTTTACACACACTGTTCACCACCTGTGTGTGTGTCTAATTATCAGACTGAGTAAAGCTCCCAGGGCCTGTGTCTGTTCCACTGAGGCTCCTCATCCATCTGTCACTCAAACTCCATGGTTGGAGAAGGAAGCTGCACTGAATTTTAAAATATCTCCAATATATTTTCTGCTAGTGGTACGCAATGATTCGTGCCAAACACAAGATCAATATAGGTGACTATGAGTACAGGTTTACTGACCCTGTAAACCTGATCTAGGAAAAAAAACAACAACAACAAAAAACACTTTCTTAACTGCTGAATCCAGCTGAATTTTAATTGGAGATCATACTAGAAATGCTTTGCCAAGCATTCTCTTGCAATATAGGTCTCATTGAAAATGCAAGACATTAGTCGATGCAGCTTACTCATGCGACCACTTATGTGGTCCACATTCTAGTCACTGCCTGCATCCAAAGTTGCTGCACAACCTTTAAATAATATTCCATTTAACCTTGCACCAAAACACTGACAAAGAGAGAAGATGATAGGAATGGAGTTTATGAATTATGTATTTTAAATGGGCCATGAGTGAGTGTATTGGGTAGTGAATTATGTTAGAAGAGTGGAGGCACTAACTGTTTCTACATGCATTGTAATAGTTTGATGCATTTTTAAATCCTAATTTGGCACACGACCAACTGACCTTGAAAAAGGTCTCGGTTTCATGCACAGAATCGAATGATCTTATGTTTCCCCACAGAAAGGTATAAATAGGCCACTGAAAATGAAATGCTTTCTGTGCTCACAACCTATTACCAAGACATTTGTAATCCCCCGTCTTAAAAATCCATGTTTCATTGGTCTCAGATCGCCTAGCTTCTATAAAAAGACAGATGGGAATTTTATGAGTCATTATTACTCAGGATGGATTCCCATAATTGAGAATTCATAATTTATATATATATATTAAAAAAAAAAGTATCAGGACATATTCAGAGTAGTGTGGGACTAGTTTCCAATAGCAAGAGTGAAACGGTATAATTATATAACATCTCAAACAACTTGACAAAAATGCAATATTAGGTAAGCTCGTGGTCAGAATATTCACTGCTGGTAATGTATCTTCTGTCTCAACAGAATATTTGATGAGCTGAGTGCCTCCATGTGAATAATTTTAAAGGGATAAAAGAGAAAATGATTAAATGCAATAGCTGTTGCAGTACTAAACCCTGAACCAACAAAATGAAATGTCTGAATTAGTAAAAGGCCATTACTACTGATAAAACAACTGAATCCATGTCATTCTATTATTTATACATATATTCAGGGCTTTAACTCTTACAACTCAAGATGGTGTCTGGTTAGACTCACTGAAGTCACATTCAGTAGTACCAACAGTTTCAGGTTGATGGTAGGTTTTGTGTTTGGCACAGACCCCATGGACTCCAGTTGTCAACACGGCACTGTGCTGACTGATGGTGGTTTCATACTGGTGTTTCGCTACTTGTTGATGATTTGTGGCCTTTAATGGATGTCATGTACCCCCACAGTGGTGGGATATATAAGGAAAATAATGCGCTGTGCCACCAAGTTGTCCATAATTGTATTTTTCCTTAGCAGTGGATGGAATTATATTGACCATGTTTGGGATCCTCTGCAGTATTGGTAACAGCGAAACATTGTGGAACAGTTCTGCATGAAAATGAGGTCACCTTTCAGTTACAGCAGGCTCCAGTAACCTTCTCATGCAAACACCTAAATTCAATTTGGAAATGAATGGTTATCTCATTTATAGCATGAGCTGAAAGTGTCATCCTGTGTTCTAGTCTCTCTTGGCTGTCACTCAAGTGCATGCTCACCTTGATAGGGTTCTGTGATCTTGCACTGACTCATGTTCCGCACATGATATGCTGATGAAGTGTGCCCTTCACGTTTACCGCTGGCATTGTGCCGTCTATTCCCTCAGCCCAACAATGTAACGAGGAAGCTGTCTTTTAGCAGAATGACTTTGCTCAACAGACTCTCCTTCAACAACCACTTCAAGCTTCCATACCTATGTTATTAGTTTCCATCCTCTCTTTCCACTTCTCGTGTTTATGACTTTAATATAAATATAATATACAAATAAATATACAAATAAACTTCTGTGCTTTTTTAAAGGTCACTTCAGGTCCACAGAATCTGGAAAACAATTCTACTTGAAGTCATCCAGACATTGTTACTATTTTGAGTCAACCCCTAGCCTTTCAGTGATAAATCATCCTGAGGCTTACATGCATGTGACCAATATGTAAACGAACATTCTGATCTTCACTGTCCAAAGTATTTGGGAGAAAACCCACCGTACTCCCCAACCTCCATCCAACAAATCCTATCTGTTTTTCCTCTCCAAGTTTCTATTGCCATAGAAACCCAGCAGGCTCTGGATATCATGTTGTGTCCTGCTTATGTGATGTGGTTGATTGATTAAAATGGCTCTAAATCAGGATGTGATGGCTCTGAGACAGATGCTTATGAGCCATGATTGTCTCCGTAGAAGTGCAGCGATGCCTCGAGCAGACAGAGCAGATGTACTGCTCCAGTGCTCTAAAGCTGTCAGACTGAAAGAATATTTCATGATTTATGCTGATCATATTGAACCCATCTCGAGCTTGTGTTCTACATTGTTAACTCTCCTGATGTTTTGGACTGACCAAATGAAGGCAATTCTGCTATTCTAAGAAACAAACTTTGGTTATCTAATCTCCCTGGTTTCAGTCTCAATGTTTATCACATCTTGTTCAGCTGAAATGCTTTGCTTTATCCATTGCATACATCCATTGTGAAAAGGCTTTATAAAAGATAAAGCTCTGTGCTTAATCTTGTAGCACTGGATTTTGTATGGTCTGAAGATCTGCTTCTGTGGTATTGTACTCCTAAAATCAGAGACAAAAGCCAACACTGATCAATGTGCATAACATATTAGATGCAATAGCTGTTTTTTTTATCTTTACTAAGCTATTCAACTCACTTCCATTTCTTACTTTTTATAACAGCACAATCCTTTTTAATTATTTTCCCTGTAGTCTGTGAATAATATTAAGATTTGTTAGATTGGGTGATATTTTTGCATTTTTGATTAAAATGATGCAAGAATCTGACAAATTTGTGTCAACAGCTTTTTTGATGATTTGAATGAAAAATAATGAAAGTATTATGCCCAGAGTTTGCATATATAAGAGGCCTGAGCAAACCTCCATCCATCCATCCATTTTCTGAACCGCTTATTCCTGAATAGGGTCACGGGTCTGAGCAAACCTACTACTCAAATATCACATCTGAATTATTGTCATGGCATGGAATATGCAGGTATTAAGAAACTCTTAAAAACAAAGCAGACATTTCAAACTAATAATGGCTAGCATGTTTGAAAGACTTTGGATTGCAGACGTTGATGTCAATTTATTAAAAGCAATAGCTACACACTTAAAATAATATTTCTTTATGGGTTTATACTAAATAAAATGGTTTTATATAGAACCACGATCACTCAAAGAACCTTTTTTATGAATTCATGAAAGAGTTCTTCAGATGGATGAAGAATGTACTGTAGAGGGTTCTATACAGAACCTTTTTAAAATGGCCCTTCTATTAATACAATCAAGCTTTTTCACAATGCAAAGAAACCACATTGTTCCACTCAGACTAACAGTTTTAGAGTTACACTAAGAAATATGTTTGCAAAAAAAGATATTGTTAAAATGTGTTCCTGGATCTGCATTTAACAACTTTTCAGTTGCATGAAGATGATAGGTCCAGTCAGGGTCATTCTGTATGAATGAACAATTACAGAACAGTCACTGTAATGTAACAACATCTGGGTAAAATGTATTGTAAAAGAACTAAAAGAACTACCCTACAATATAAACAGAATCTAATCCATATTAAAACAGATAGAAAACAAGAATTTTAACATGTTTGCTAAATGAAGCACAAGCAAATATGTACCGTGTATTTTTTTTACCACTCACATATATACGCTATATTTACTAGAGTAAATTGTAATGTCTATGGATACTGACCTATCCTAGTTGTAGCAATTGATATTCAGTGCACAGTGTTCTTCAGTGAGACTGAGCTATAATAGCTATTAGCAGATATTATCAGTATTATTTCATAGCTTATTATGTAAAGAGTAAATGTCTTTAATAATATGAAGGTAATTTGAAGGTAAAACACATACAGTTTAGCCTAGTAAGGATATTAGCGAAGACCTTGTGCAGTGTTTGTGTTAGCATGTTACCAATGTTAGCATCTAATTCTGTTTACTCTAACTGAGAAACTCAACCAAGTGGTCACATGCTTTCTGAAGTAACATAGAGATTGCTTATTATACCCATTATTTAATGAGGAGGTTTGCTGAGTTTTTATTACAGCAGTTTGATCGTGAAAAAGGTTGACACAGTGCCTGTTTAAGGGTTAAAGCTGTCCACCTTCTATCACTCTGAATTCAACTTATGAAATTCAAGCTCATGAGTTGAATGAGATGTAGACTTTAACTGCACACCTCTACTTTAAACAGCTGTTTGTCTGCTCAGTTTCACATTTAACACTTTTGCTAAGGTGAAAATACAGTACATGTGCAACACGAGCTGCACTGGGCAGGGTGATGATCTCCCAATTCTGGCTCTGTCAGTTCTGTGTTAACACCTCCATCCCTATCTTCTTTATAACCCTGCTCTGTCACCAGGTTCTTCTGTATCACTGTCAGTTTCTGTCAGACATTGCATTTATTGTTTGTTGTTGTTTTGCAGCTTGTGCTTCTGTGTCCAATTTATTCAGGTTTGTCAGTTTTTCCTCATTTTGTAGGTTTGTGTTCATATTTGTGATTTATTTCTGTCTGTTATCTAGCCCATGCATTGCACTATCACCACAAGTCTTGTATTAACACGATAAAACAACCCATTTACATCCATCCTCCTTACAACTTTTGTTTCTTACATTTATATGTTAAAATATTAATTTACCATGAAAAACTAAGTTATACATGATAATGGTTTGCCGGTTCAACCTAAAAAAAAACCCATTGTATTGCACATTGTATAACAAGTAATTGAATAGTTTCTATTCAACTCAAGGAAATCTAAATAAATAGGTTAGATGAACAAGAATAATATTTTCCACCAGTTTCCAGCCCCAGGAACTCTCCAAATGAACTTCTCAACCGTTCCACCTGAAAGTCGAAGCAGAAATCTTTGAAATGTTTTCCTTCTTTCTTTGTTGTCTGATTGAGAAGTTTAATCAAGCCGTGCTGAGAAGCACACTTTGAGGGGAGGAGCTGAAGTGGTTGTGATTGAAGTGCAGAAAGTACCCATTACAGCAGAAAATGGGACATTGTCATAGAAGCACCAGGTAACTGACAAGCAATTTTGCAGAGGAACCTGTGTGTGCTTATTACCATAACTGCATTCCTCAATCAAAAGAAAAGAACAATTCCTTTGCTTGCTATTATAATATACATGAATAATAAACCTGTACTTTCAGACAAAAAGAATTAGTTTTTTGTCTTCGTTTTTCAAAACGTGTCCTCGTTTTTCAAAAGTGTATGCCTAGAATTATCTTAAGCCTTAAATGTTTTCGCTTTGACCAGACTGTAATGAAAATTTCCTTTCTCAGCTGTTGTGAGATGGGTCTGTAAGGGCAATTACTTTTAACTGTAATTGTCTTTGATGTTCATTTGTATTCAGTCAGATGCACCAGCACTGTAATTAGTTGTTGTTGAATCATTTAATTTAAATGAAACATCTAAATGAATGTTGGACTAGTTAAACATTACATCAGTGTTGGTCGGTACAGCCCTTCTTAAATGTATATACAGTATGTTTAACCATAGGCTCTGTGTTAAGTTAAATGCTGCTGTGTGTTGCAGTAAAGATTTGATATTGACTGTGCTGATTACTGGAGGTTATCCTGCCCCAGACCATGATGCCTCCACACATGGATTCACTGGTCATCTCCACCAAGAAAGAAACTGGACTCATCTAAAGATGACCCAGTGCCATTCTCAGTGACTCCATGACAGACTGATATGACAACATTGCAGTCATGCATTGCAATAAGTTGGTTCCTTCTGCAGCTATTTTTTATTTATGATGAGTGTAGGATCACTTTTTGTGCCAGATTTTGTTCAGAGGGTTTTTTTTTTATTATTTTGCACATGTTCTGGGTGATGGTTGGACCTCTGGCTTTATAGGTTAGGTTGTTATTCTGATTTGAAAAAAAGAAAGTAAGAAGCTTTTACTTTTGACAAAATGGCTCGCTTTTGGTGTCAGACAGTCAAGGTTGCATGTTACATAAAATGTGAGGCAAGCTAACGAAACCTCTTCTTGTGCACAACTGTGTGTGTAACAGAAGGTTGAGGGATACTTCAATATATTCTCCAGAACTATGTTTATATATTCAATACCACTAGAATCACTGTATCAATTATCACATCAGTGTAATATATCTACAATAGTAATTCTGTCATCACACTGTGAGAAACTACTGTATGCATGCTTCAGTTTCAGTCTTGTTTTCGCATTTCAAAAGGTGTGCATTCATGGGCATGGTTGATGGTATAGTCTTAGACTGAACTGCAATGCCAGGGGTGTCACTGACAACCATTTATTGTGTAGGATAAGACTTAATCTGGCCCATATATTCAGAGAAATGGACATTGCAGATGTGTTTGTCAAACACCTCTCAAAGTTTCTGCTCTGAAATTTGCATAAGAGTGAAATGTCTTTAGTTGACAAGCTCTATTTTGACTTGTTGGCCAATGAAAAGTCTTTAGTCTTTATCAGGGATCCAAACTCAGCTTTTTCAAAACACAATTCTTAGAAGGCAGTGCATGTACACTACCACCCACTGATGCCACTTCCCAGCTGAAACCCACACAGCTACCACTGCTTTTGTGTATGTGTTTTCAGCACCTTGACCTCAAATGAAATACACTTAACCTGTTGTTGTTTTTATTCAGATTTAATTTACTCAACAAATGTGAGTTACTGTGATTTTAGTTATGGTGTGGAAATTACTGACAGTTGAGTTTCAGTGGTCCAACAATTAAGGTACATTTATATATATCTTAATCAACACGATTCACTGTAAACCCTAACTGCACTACTTAATGAAGTGATTGGAACTTAATTGCTACAAAATTGGCATCACTTAAAACAAAAATATATATATATATGAGGTAAATACTTGGTTCATGTTTCATGACTGAATTTATTCTGTATTATTGAGTTTAGTGAACTGAGTTGTATCAATGATATATGGTGAGCTTTAGGGCATGTCTTTTGTTGGGAAGTGCAAATTTGAATGAAACTCCCATTCACTTGCGGTACCATCTATTTGCATACAGAGAGTGCCTCACTCACCATCAATAGCGTCCAAACCCAAGGCTGCAGCCAACATAGCCAACTGCATTTCCCAGCTGTTCACAGAGGGCTGATTCAAAGTGATGTATACTCATATACAATCTAGAAATGCAGGCTACATTTGTAGTGTTTTAGAGGATGCTGATATATTTTTATGACTGAAATATCCATCCTGGTACTCAATTTATTTGCATACTTGCAAGAAGGACGTCATCACACATACTGATCATGCTCATACCGATCCATTTGTGTGACCAAGAGGTTTCTAAGAAGGAGTGTTCCTTGGACAGTCCTGTTGAGGACATGCCCTACCTCAGCTGCATCCTAGGCTTTTAGACATTCCCCCCAGGCAATTACTCCTACATGTGCACTTGTAATATACATTGTACTGTACTTGCCAGGCCTTAACACTGTAGGCTAGCAAGTTATAACAAGTTATTACTATGGCAGTAACTCACTGATTTATGTAGAGGCAAATACTCTAAATTGTACATTTAAGTGACAAGGGTTTAGTCATTAACTACAATCAACATTATCATGAAACAATAATAATGTTCATTTGTGTTCAGTAAACTGAGATTAATGATATCAAGTTCATTCAACCTGTTGTCAGTAAACTCAAAACAAAGTAACTTCAACTGGACATCCTTAATGGTTCATTTATTCAACACAACTCGTAAGATTTAATTATAATAGATTTTAATGAATTATCATTTAATTTTTTAAAGTGTACAGATATTGAAGGGTATTTCAGTAGGCATCTCTATCAGTCTCATAGTACTGAGGGTAACAGGCAAGATATGATGATCAGTCTAAAACAAGACTTTCCATGGAAAGTTCTTCTGCTTATTTAATGATTTATTGACTTTTTGGGTCATAAAAAATCATTTGTAAGGATTTTCTTGTCAAACATATATCAATATTCTTTGCTTCATATTCTTGGCCAGAGGATATTTGGGATTATCAAAAGGTCTGGAGTTGATTTGATGTCTTGCATTTGCATTTGGTAGCTGTTCTTGGGAACTCCAAGCCCAATTTGAGGTGTAATCACAAAACTGCCACTCTATTGATTATGTAGCTGCTAACTGACATAGTAGAATGAATTCTGAAGTGTATAGTGCCATACATCTGCTAAATCTCTTTTTCAGCCAAATGCTGCAAAACGGATGCTTCACAGTACAGATGAATAATAACCCAAACATATTGTGACAATAACCCAAGAACTTCTCAAAGCAAAGAAACGGAGTGTTCTTAAATAGCCGAGTCAGTGACTTGACCTCAACCCAACTGAACAGCTTTTTAGTTACTGAAGTAAAAACCAGACTTCAGGCAGTCATGGTATGCATAGGATTTGTGACAAACTATTTAAAATACTCCTCATATGTTCAATTATGTTTCTTTATACTATTAATTTTGAGCCTTTGAAAATGGAGGAACTATGTAAAGAAATAGTGTAATTCCTTGCAATATATTTTAATGCAGTATATTTGATAAAGCCTTTAAAAAAACCTGAGCTCCACTTCAATTTTATCATGATTAGATAATTTCATATCCACTAAAATGGAATACAGATGCAAAATCATACACATTTATTATACAAAAATAGTTGCACCAAGAAGAAAGTGTCAGACAAAGGAGGATAAAGGTTACCAGGAAATTATTAAAATTGTAAAATTTTCCTACTGCCACTCTCTGAGTGACTCCATGATAGTCTTTGATGATGCTAACAGGGTGTTAAGGGCAGTCTTTGTAACAGTCGACATGCACGTAGTCCTGTGTTGTGCAGCCCCTTGTCGATCGTGCAGGCATTAACAGGGTGACTCACGGAGGGCATCACTGCTTGCTGAATGTCCACAACTGAGGTTTTTGAGTCTTTCTGTACTTGTACTCTGTACAGGCAGTCAGTTGGTTCTCCCACTCAGTGGTTTGTGTATGTATGGTGTGCAATACTTCAATAAGACCAATCTTCCCGGAGCCATTCAACATGACCCCTCTCGAACTCTTCTGCTCAAAATGCTTTCAAACTCTTCTCTGAGGTACACTTTGCTTGCAAAGGATGTTACCAACACAGCAGTAAAAGTCAGTATGGAAACCATGTGTAACAGAACGACCTTACAAACTCAGTCAGATCCAGTCATAAAGTCCTTCTGGGTGCAACTATTTTTTAAAGATGTATTTATCATCTGAGATTGTTGTAACAATATTCTTAGATTATCTAAGATTCCAATATCTTCAGCAAACAGAAGTGCTGCTACAGATGTTTGTTTTTCTCCAAAAGCAAACATAGATCAACTTTTATCAATAAGAAGACAGAAGACTACACCGTACAAGCTGAACGGTATGTCATGCCAGGTCTCCTATACAACTAGACACATAGAAAAACCTACTAATCTTTGGCTCCTACTGCAAACAAGCCTTTTAGGTTCTGGCATCTATTTTTGTTCATGGAAATGCGCTGAGTGGTTCAAAATTAGGTTCACGAACCGGCACAGAACCAGAACGTTCATTTTCAAAAAAAAGAAAATAAATCACCTTGAACCACTGTGGGTAGTTGTACAAGAGCAAGGTGCAATGACATACCATTTGTCTCGCATGTTGGTAGTCTTCTACGCCTTCTTATCACCAAAAATTAATCAATGTTGGCTTTTTGAAGAAAAATATCTGTAACAGCAGAAATGCTCACAGGTAGCCTATACGCTCCACTATCTTCTCACTTCTGTTTACTGACACTGGACAATACCGTCTGTTGAGGACATATTCTATGATGTATTCATAGATCATGTATTCAAAAATCATGGTCAAAATGGAACCAGTTCAAGAACCAGAGTTCTTGTTGTGGAAAAGCAGTGTGTGAAGTCTCTGTGTTTGAGTTCTGAGAGTTGGGTTTTCTGTTTGCCTTCTTGTGTTTTGACCTGGATTATGGCTTTGCCTGTGTTGTATGTCCCTGCCTATTTCCTGACCCATGCCTGTCCTGACTACAAGTATTGGAATACTCTAAATAAAAGCCCTCTGCACATGCAGCCTGTTACACATTCATTCATTTTCTTATCTGCTTCTTCCTCATCAGGGTCATGGTGGGTAGGAATCTCCATGTATTTTGGATATATGAATAAACTCTAAGGTCATTGTACTTGCCAAGATACATTTTTGCAGCACATGACCAACTCTGATTTAACTAATCAAGCTCATAGTAACACAGTCATGTCTCCTCCGTCACTGCTCTATACCTTTGCATTAATACACATCTGCACACAGCAGACAACATCTTGTTCCTCAAAGGCTGTATTTACTGTGTGTTGCATCAATGACTCACTCGCAGGACTTATAAATGGAAATTTGTTCCACCATACACAACCCCCAGATTGGGACGCATTGTAGCATGTTTGCATTGTAATGTCAGTGTTGCTACAGCATTAGTAGAAAAAAGATTATCTCCTGGTACGACTTCTAATATCAGAATGTCTACTACTAGTCTTATATCTACTAGCTGTACATTGCATTCAACATTGTACGGATAAAACATGACACAGTGTGTATACTGTGTGTATACTGTATTAAACCAGTCCAATCAGATATTTGAATTTATTAACACATAGAACAAGTGATCCACACTTCGCGGGCAGTTACAGCCCATTTTCTAGGCCTCACATCTCAGGACCTGAGTAACTTATAGACATGACACCCATATCATATTAAACTCCAAGGCTTACCCTGTCTGACCTGCCTTCAGACTCTGACATATCACGGAGAAGGGGTGGAGCTAATGATGTCACTTACTCAGATATTGGGTTATACATGAAAATGAAACGGAAGGGGCTTTTTTGTTTGTTTTTTGTTTCACAGTGCTCAAATTTCAGAATAAAAGTCCCAAGATGAGAATACTGATATAAACATAAATATTAAAAATAATAAAGGACATTCAGCTTGTCTGCTTGACCCCTGTCAAGTGTTCTCTATAAATATAAGTATTAGAAATATAAGTTTATATAATACCACCTACAGTGTATGCCAACATGTTGACCTCTGTTATTGCCAACAAAGATATGTTACAAAGTATTGAGTTGAATTTTTGTTATTGACAAATTACTTATCTTCCACATAATTAAAAAATAAATAAAATTAAAATCCTTCCTGAACTTTTTCTCATTTTGTCTCTCATAGTTGTTTTGAACCTTTGATGAAAATTACAGACTTCTCTCATCTTTTTAAGTAGGAGAACTTGCACAGTCAGTGGTTGACGAAATACTTTTTGCCCCTCTGTACCTGAGATCTGAGTGTTTGTATGTTGGTTTTCCTTCATTTGTGCCTGTCTTGTGAATGAGCATTGGAATGCCCCAAACAAAAGCCATCTACTCATGCAGCATGCATCAGCCCATTTCATTAAATCAAGGCTTTACCTTTCTTCACATTTCTTGTTTCATTCACCAGACACTCTTAAAAATGAATTCTTAAAGCCCACTTATGCTGTTTTAATGTCAATATTGCCAATATTTTCTTTTTGGAATTTGTTCAGGTTAGGAGCTCAATGAGATATAGCTTTCGAAGTAAAACCCATCCCGAGTCTGCCAGACTTTTGTAGGACTTTTCTAAACAGATTTAAGAAAATATGAGTGAATGAGGCCCCAAAAGCTCATAATAAACCGATTGCTCTTAAAACAGTCTACAAGAATCCTCGCACACACTTTTCAGTTACTCTAAGTGCCTGTTAAGCTGATGACACATTTGTCTTGCTCAAGCCCTCTTCTGAATTCACCTCATTTATTCCAGGGGCTACACGGAACTCTCCACACTCCAAATTAAAACTGGAGTAATCTGCATAACTCACCGAGGCAAAGACAACAGAGGCACATTCTAATGTACAAAGCAGAGATGACTGTTCTTTCTATGCAGATCTAATACAGTTCTTCTGGTACTGAGTTTGAGGAAACAGAGCAAGCAGACCATAAAATGATTGTACATTGGTGTCCAGCTAATATGATCACTTTAAAGGTTGCAGAATGTCACTCTATTGATGATGTGGCTGCTGACTGACATAGTAGAATGAATTCTGAAGTGCATAGGGCTATACTCTCTTTTTCAGCCAGATGCAAAACTGATGCTTCACAGTACAGAAGAATAATAACCCAAAACATATGACAGTAACCCATGAGTTTCTCAAAGCTAAGAAACTGAGTGTTCTTAAATAGCCGAGTCAGTGACCTGAAGTTAACCCAAATGAACATACTGAAGACAAAATTGAAGCAGAAAGAGTCATAAACAAGAAGCAACTGAAGGCTGCAAAAGATCTGTTAAAGCAGTACAATGGAGGAAACTCAATAAGTAGTGATGTTCATGAGTTCCAGACTGCAGGCAGTCATGGTCTGCACATTAATAAAACTGCTTATATTTCTAATTACAGCATTTTCACTACAGTGCGCTATAACTACACTATAAATGGGAGGTTCCAGCAAACTTGCTGTAAAACCAGCCAATAAGAGGAAAATGTATTCAGTGAGTCAGTGCAATTATCTGTAGGTGTGAGAATACTGACTTCTCTCTGAGACAATCACTTCTCCCCATGTGCTGTCTGTTTCTTTTTTCAGTGATTCTGGTCCTTACATGAGTATTGTGCTACTCTGGCACTCTTGTTCCAACCCTGCTGAGCTTGATGATTAGAATTATGGCCAACATGCTCCAACCCTGCTGAGCCTGGGTGCTGTCTGTTAGTACTGCTGTTACAAACCTGCTGAGTCAGCTACTTTAAACTAACCTGGCCTGAACCTGGTGAGGTCTTCTGTTAGAAGTTTGGCTAGCCTGCACCAGCCCTGTTGGGCCCAGCTTCTGAGTCTGTTATTATTATAGTTCCAACTACTGACCCAGCTGTTAAAATTACTAGTAATATTTGGACGGTTGCTGTCACCTGAATGTTTTGTACTGCATTGCTGTCTTGCATAATGCTATGGGGCAGTCACTGTGTTGTCTATTGGAGAGGTCAAACATTTCGTCAGGGGGGGACTAAGGTGCATGGGCAAAACAGAAGACCCCACCATTGATCCTCCACCCCATGTGGGAGACTGGGGTTAAATTCCTAGTCAACTATGCTGTGCTACACAAATAAGAGTCCATGAGCAAGAATCCTAACACAACTCTGACCCACCTCTGTAATATGAGTAGCCCTGTAAGTCACTCTGGATAAGAGTGTCAGCTAAATGCTGTAAATGTTTACTACAACGATACATAGAAATGAGTTGTTTGCTGGTGTATTAATGTTTACATTGTCAGAAATATCACTTTAAATGCCTGTATTTTTCTACATTTCTTTCTGGTCCCCATTCTGCATGTTGCTTAACCTGTGCTTATGCAAGTAAAACCAAAATGTGTTTACAAAGATACACGTAGAGCTGTATGGCAAGTATCCAACTATTGATTATCTCCTTAGACATCAGAAAACCAAAAAGCAGCTAAGCTCCTGCCTTTTTCCTCTCTGTACCACAGAGGGGTGAAAACATTTCTAAGAATTTGTGGACAGCTTCTGTTTTTAACAGAGTGGTTTCATAACTAAGCATCAAACACTTTTTCTCCCCTTAGCTGTCAGCATTACCCAGCATGCTCTAAAGTATGGAGACACATTAAAGCAGGCAGAGCAAAGGTGCCTCTGTAGTTGGGTGTCTTTTGAACCCCCATGGGAAGTGAGGGAGTAATCAGTGGTGGGCAGGCTATGTTAGATCTGCAGAGCTTTTGCTGTCTGCTGTCCTTTTCTTGTCACTGCGGCACATCTTGTTAATATGGTGCAGGCGAGGGCAGGATCCTCTCAGCAGGAATATGTTTTGTCTGGAAGAAGAAATGAGAACTAAGGGGTGTGTGGAAATGGAATTAAAATGATGCAAACATTTTGCAACCTGCTGGACTTTTTCAGCATAGCTTTATAAAGTCAAGTGAAGTTTATTCATTTGTCACTTTTTACAACAGTGAGAAAAGTGAACATATCTATCTACCATCTTGTTTAATCTAACATACAAATGCAGATTGGTAGTCATGGCACAGATCTTCAAAAAGATTTATGGTGATTTTACAATGCATCGAGTTGAACTGGGTATATATACTATATGCCTGTTCACTCGTAGCTCCAAGGTGTAAACCTTCCAGTGCACTGACTGGCAACATAGATATCCCCTGCTCCTTCTATGGTGCATTGTTTTTGTCCAAAGAAAACAAAGTATCAATTTTTGTCCATTTTTAGTTTTGTCCATAACTGGCAGTTGTTCTTTGTATTGTATCATTGTAGTTCATGATGAAAAGATCAATGGAAATGCTCCAAAATGACTTTAATTACACTTATTTTTGTCAAGGCTGGACAGAGTGGAGCAGAAGCAGATATAAAAATACCAATTTAATGGTAAATTAGTCAGCAAAACCACAAACAGGGTGAAACAGGCAAGGATCAAAAACCAGAAGGTCAGAATGAAGGACGAGGCCAGGGCAGAGTCAAAAAACAGGAAAAATGGGTCAAACACGAAAGGACTAATACGAGAAACACTCAGAAAGAGAATAAGGTGGCCAGGCAAAGCTAGACAGAGAGTGCAGGGACTGCTAGGCCTAAATACATCCCAGTCCAGTTGTGAATAATCAGTACTCAGGTGATTGTGATCTGAGTGTCACATGATCAGTTAGGTGACTGACTGAGGGATCTTGGGAAATGGAGTCCTGAGAGGTGGAAGGGTGTATGACAATTTTACCTCCATTCAAAGTTCAGATTATTTTTGCATTGTCCTGTAAAGTCTCCATTTTGGAGATACATGTTTTTCACTGGACAGCAATTATATACTGTTTAGATTCGTGTTATTGTAAAGCTGCCAGTATAACACCTATTGATACCTGTAATGAACGTGTTTGACATGTTTAGTACTTTATGTTGCATATCTTTTGCTTGCAATGACTGCTTTAAGTCTGGGATTCATATACATCACCAGGTGAGTATCTTTTCTGCCTTTTTCTTTTCAGCATATGAAATGCATGTTTATTTGAATGATCTGAAATCAGATGACTGGTTATCAGGTGAAAGATGAGATGAACTGAAATATCAAATAATTTGGGCTTTGTGCTGTTTTGAGTGTGCTCAGTGTTGAATTGTGTTGAAGTGGAATAAAATCATTAGTGATGTTTGTCTAGGATTTGGGTCATGCTCAAAATAAAGGGCATATCCTTGAGGTGGCCTCTCTGGTAATAACTTCTAGGCTGTTAACCATGTTTTCTCACTTGAGATCATCTTGTAGGCTCTTACCCAGCACTCAGAGCATGTGGTTACCATGGACACACAGATACAGATAGGGGATGGGGCACTTCCAGTCTGAGGTTTTCCTTATGGACCCAGACAATGACCAATTATTTGCAGATGATTCCCTTTAGCTCATTTTGCACTTAACAAATGACCACAGTGGAATGTAGGATTACAGGGCGTGAAAGGAGAAAGTGAGTGATTCTCTTATATATGAAGTTTGTTCATATATAATAAGCCCAAAGACAATTTACTGTGCAGAAAAATCAGTGACACTTTATGCATGATGTGTGTGTGTGTGTGTGTGTGTGTGTGTGTGTGTGTGTGTGTGTGTGTGTGTGTGTGTGTGTGTGTGTGTGTGCATGCGTGCGTGCATCTACAGCACCACCAATAGATGGGGCTCATTAACCACAAAAGAAATGCAAATTAATAAGGGTTTTTGTAACACTGTGTGCAATTTCCAAACAGGTGACACAGGTACTCTGATGAAGTATCAATTTGTACTGTGCAACATACGTTCAAGGTGAAAAATTTACTATGTGGCACTTACTGTACAATACTAAAGTGGCAAGAATTTGAAAACTTAAATTCCAACCCTGGATTTCAAAACTGCATCTAAATTACTAAGTTCTTCAGTTAACATTAAACACAACATCTAATAGCTCATACGCAAAGAATAATAGTAACTGTATAATAAGTAACACTGTGTACAGACATCCAAAAGTGGGACTCCAAACGTCATTCTAAGAATAATTCTGAGGTTAATATAGCAAAGGAAACTATCTGGGTTCTGAAAAATTCTTGTCTGTTTTCTTTTGAGACTATACCTGTAATAGGCTTCATGCTGCAGCATCAATAGCACCCATATGTGTAGTTATCACTAAATATGCTTCTAGCCAACAGCTAAGAGAAAGACTTCGGATAACATAACATAACCACTGCATACAACTCTGTGTAGTAAAAAAGCATCTCAGAACCCATAACACGTTCCAAGGGTCTATTTCTGTCACAGCTGAGGCTGCAGTGGGCACAGGCTCATCAACACTGGACAGTTAAAGAGTGGGAAAAATGTAGCCTGGTCTGATAATTCTATGTTTCTTCTCAGACATATGGATGCAATCAGCCGTGTGTCAGGAGTTCAAGAGACTATTGTTGCTGATTATGTGCATTATTACCCACAATTTACCCATCCAACCTCAACCCAATAGCTACTTCAGGCATGATGATGCGCCAGTTCACAATGCAAGCTATTTAAAATTGGTTTCATGAACATGATGTGTTCAGTGTTCTTCAGTATAATTTTGTTTTTTCACCACACATTGGGGCTGTTGTAAAAATCAAATGTGAACTGCAAATATAAAATACAATGCAGTAAATAACATTTCAAAGATATTAAAGACTGCTCTCAGCCTTGCTTCTAAATATTTCTGGACAAATCAATAGTCTATTTCACAGCTCAGGAATTGGTGTCTACAGGAGCTGACCCTCTATTTCCTTTATTGAATATGTGCTTGTGTGTGTGTGTGTGTGTGTGTGTGTGTGTGTGTGTGTGTGTGTGTGTGTGTGTGTGTGTGTGTGTGACGTGAGTGTGTGTGTGTGTGTGTGTGTGTGTGTGTGTGTGTGTGTGTGTGTGTGTCCGTCCATCACTCTATAAATTGTCCTGAGCATAAACGTGTCTGAATAAATCTGAATAATGAGGAGCAAGTCTGCGTGGCTAAACTCTGTTCCTCTGCTATCTGCATTCACCAGATTTCTCTCTCTCTCTCTCTGTCTCTCTCGCTCTCTCTCTTTCTCTCTCTCTCTCTCTCACACACACACACACACACACACACACACACACACACACACACACACACACACACACACACACACACTTACTGACTATTATGCACACACACACACACACACACACACACACTGAATAACCTGCAAGTGAACCAGTGAAATCTAAGCACATTTTGTGTGGTTTCAGTGCCAGAACAAACATTGTTTTATCGTGACCCCAAATATTGAACCCAATTAACTAGATTCTGCAACAATACCAATACTCAATTGTTTGCAAATTAATATAATGTATTAAGTTCATCCTAATAGGTCTACTGAGCAGGGAGACCAATCAGTGTTCTCTGTGGGCAGCATTTACAGTTGACTGCTTTCATTCATTGTCCATCAGTTCAGTTTGGTGTCCTGCAGCTTGCTGGCAGAGAGATCAGATCAGAGAATAACACACTACCTGCCTTTATGGGTAAAATAATGACAGTGTTGCTGCTCTGTTATATCTGTTACCCAGTAACAGCATGTCTGTAAAAGTGTGAGTTGTGAGTTAACAGGTATTCTTTCATCAGCATATCTAATATTATATACTCAGTAACTAGATGTGCTGCTCTATTGACTTTCAATGCCAAACAACCCATAAACCGGGTAATTTAGGCTGGGTGGATTGCAGGTGGGCATGTGCTCTGCGTGGGTTTTTAGAAGAATTGTTACTGGGACCCAGTTACGCTTCCCAAATGGACCCATCTAGGCCCTGTGTGCAGTGTACAATGCAGATTGGAGCCCTTTTGGTCCAATTAGTGATCATGGTGGCCATCCTTATATAGGACCAAAATGGAACCTGTGGACAAAACTTTCTGGTTTTGGGGACTAGGTGGGACCTATGTGAGATTAAGCTGAGCTGTAATGATGGTGCCCATTTGAGCAACCCAACTTGATCCTATGCTGTATAATGCACCATAAATAATGGGTTAAACATTGAAGCTAAGTAAAACTGATAAGCACCCTTGGCAAAAAGTCACGCAGCATGTTTTGCTGACTAATCCTACCCTAGATCTATTGATCTATTGGGTGTTTATCTGAATGCAGGCCATGTAGTGTGAATTGTGCTGCCAGGTCACAGTTAATCACAGGCAGATGGCTAACCTGCCACTCTGATACTATCTCAATTGGTTGGCAGTACTGAACATTGGGACCCAGGTTTCAAAGGCATTAGAAAGTTGTTTGATTAAATTATCTTTTAGAGGGATTAGAGTTGTTTTCCTTTCAAAGTTGACTTGGTCACCCAAACCTCACTTTGACCTCCTAAAGACCAAGGAAACTTTTTGAGAATTTCAACAGTGCAGAATTTCACGAAAACAACACTTATTAGGCATGGTTGTGGATTGAACATGGTTGCCTAGACAGTTATAAAATTAGGCAATTCAGTGTAAGTTATATATGTATGTCACTTCACATATAATGAATATTACATTTCACTTTTTGTAGAAGAACTCAAAATGTGCATAATATTAAAGGGACTAATACATGAGAATTCTGAAAGCAAATTAGCATGGCATTATAAAGTTGTATGACTAAATGGGCTTTTTACAGGGTGTTCAGAGGTTCTCTTGTTAGGTAAAGTCTTTCCAAAAGCACTATTTTCTTAAATTGGTCTCAACTTATATTTCAGAAATTATATTTCATATCCCAATAAACTGAAATGCTCATCCCAGTCAATAAAACAACTGGAAATGTCACCTCAGAAATACCCTGAAATTGCCATAGATACCAACAAATCATTCCAATGATTATATAGATATTAGAAAGTAACAACCAAGGAGAGGTCTACAACTGAAGCATGCCACCCATTATCATTTTTTCACCGAAGACAGTACAGTATCATTCACTGACACACATGTACATTACAACTAATGTTCACATGGTTCGTACTGTAAAAGACTTTCCTCACTTCTTGAGATTTTTAATTATCTTTAAATATCTTTATCCTCATTACGCTCTCACTCACAATAACAAAAAAAAAAAAAACAGCTTTCGCTGACTTTTGTATAGAAATTAATAAAATTCATATATGCCTTCACATTACTGTAATCTGACATGTTTAAACTGATATGAAGATTTACAATGAAAACAGAATCCTTCTTTCAAATTTCAGAGACATATACTGGATGATGGATGCTCTTTCTGATTTGTTTATTTCACACGTTTCTAATTGCATTTAACAGCACACCCAGCCAACATGCTCATGTAGGTGAAACCTCCCATTGTTGTTCAGCTCAAGTTAATCTCTCATGGGACCCATCTTGGACCCAATGTACAGTTAATACACACAGACAAGGCCCATGTTTAACCCCTTCTGGTTGCATCACTGACCCTGGTGGGCATCCATGCATCTATTCTATGAGGCCAACGTGAAACCCGAAGACAACCTTTTGGTTGCTGGTCTAGCCATACGGTCCCACATGGGCAGGTTGAATGTGCTAAATTGAACACAGTCTGCAACACAAATAACTTCCTCCTGTTTTTGCCATTGTAATGTGTCATTAACATGGAACTGCTTTCAGTTAATGTTTTGAAATGATTTGGTCATGACCTCAGTACATTTAAATTCCACAAGGTGGAGCTAGAGTCCAAATGTTTGCTGGTAAACACTCATTGATGGACACAAACCCTGCATTTTAAATTACATTTACAAAAATTAATTTCAATTAATGTTAAAAGTTAATGCACAAAAATCTTCAATTTATTATTCAAGTAAACTAAAAACTTATTATATAAATATTAGAAGAAGTGTTGGAGGTTACTGTAATTTGATGGTGTTGTGAACACTTGTATTTTATTTTTGAAAATAAATGTAATAGTGTTAATAGTGTTAAAAGTGTTAATGGTAGTGTATTTTTGTTTAATGTTTTGAACACATTAGTATAGTTTTACTGTTTGCATGATTGTGTCCGAGGACATTGACAACAGAAATTTGTTACACAACCTAATATCTGCTAGTAAAAATAAAACCTGATATTTTAAGGAGAAAGTAAATAAATTGGATAATGGGTCAGCTACTGTTTTGCCCATTTCAATGACTGGGGTCACAGATAAGGCAGCACTCTTTGTGTTGATGATTCCCGTCTGGCAGGTTGTTAAAACGTCTGTAATAGGGTTTATATAATTTAGGTAAGCAGTATTACCCGGGATCATTTAGGAGCTTAAAAGGATCAGTTAGCATGCAAGGGCTAAGTATTTTTATTCTTGCTCATAGTTTGTAGTATTATGATTATGAGGTTGAGCTAAGGACTGTAGCTGGGGAATAAGTCAGTCTCAGTGATAACAAAGCATAAAAGTTATGACCCAGTTACAGTATTATATATATTTATTTATGCACTGTGAATTTGAAATAATTGGTCACCTTCAGATAAATTGTCTATTGGCCCATGTGAGTGTCAACAGCCACTGTCAGGTTTGTTGCTGTGTCCATAAAGCTGTGAATCTGAATTTAATACATTAACTGTATCTATATGATCACAGATATAGAATAAATCACGAAAATTCAGAAAGCATGCACACTTTTATATATGCTCATTTAAAAAAAAATATGCAGGTTTTGTGGTAGAGGTGGAGTGTTGATAGTGCATCCCACGGCAATCCACATATTGTCAATCAGGGATTGGTCTAGCGATGCAATTGCTCTTTCTCTATCATGCTCTATCCAGCATGATAACTATGGGAGAGGCATCAGTTAGAAGGTGTCACAATAATTGAAAGTACAAGAGTATGTGTTTCTTTCATTTACAATAGGAGATGATAGGAGATGATTGGCTAAAAACATACACCATACGTAGTCATCTTAATTTATCTTAATTTATCAATAAATCTAACATTTTTGTAAAAAACAGCAGAGCTAGAGCTCATTTGAACATTAGAGATACATTTGGAGCTATAATATAATCCCGCATAGCATAACATCCTGCAACTCTGTAATATTCTCACTTTGAAACTTAACTGTAGACACAATGCTGCTATGCTGAAGTAAAATGCTTATTATTTTTATTTTAGTAGGTAAATATACATTATACTGTGTTCTGAATTGCATCATCACATCAACCATATTTGTTGGTGGTTTGAAATGTGATTAGATTTGTATAGATGTCAGTGAGTTGGGGTGCTCTGGCAGCTCAAATTGAATTTCGATTGTCTCACATCATTCGTATGCGACAAACAATAAAAGCATCATATTTAGAGTGAAGAACACTAAAGTCTAGCCAGTTACTGACACTTACCATGTAACCACAGCAACCCATGCAAATAGATTTGTCATGTCTGGATATACAAATCCAGTCATCTCAACAGATCTGAATTGAAATCTGATTTAGCTGCAGTCTGAACATCAAATCTGACTGGACCTGAAAATCGCAGCTATAGCAAATTAATTATTACTTTTATTAAAGAATTAGGACTTCTTGGTTCAAGAAACTTCAAGATGGAAAAAGGCCTACGAGTAGGAAAAGCTTGACAAATAGCACAGGCCAGAAGTATACTGATTCAACTCAGGTTCAACAGGTGGGTTAAAGCAAGTGATAACCTACCTCTAGTAAAGGTCAGATAGCCTCAAACTTCTAACTACTTCTAGTGTCTTTCATTGGAACAGATAATGTCTAGATGTAACTGATTTTCTCCTCACCGCAGGTGAGGTACAGTACAATCACAGCCCCTTTAGATTCCCAGACCTTGCTTCTTAGGTGAACAGGTTCAATAGTCCAATAGTCTGTATTTATTGTATTTCACAAACTCTGCTGCTTTAGGAAGAGGCTTTCTGAGCTTAGTTTTACTTGGAGAGCCTCCCAGGAGCAAAATAAATGTGTTTATAATACGTTCTCAAGCCAGCCTGAGCAGCTTTGTGCCTGTAGCCTGACTGTTTTGTTGTGTCCTGTCCACCTTTTGTACGATGACTGCCACAGCTCACCAACTTGCAAACAGTAGCAATTGTTTCTCTTTCGGCCTTCTTCATTTTTCAAAGAGACTTTTGTCCTCTCACTGCTAATTAAAATTCTTCTGTGCAAGAGGCTTGGCTCCCAGTAGCCCCAATCTAGTTCAGGGTGGCTGACGGCCCTTAATTAAGGTGAACCGGACATGTGACAGATCTTTGGTGAGTGCTACTGTGGGGCCTCTCTAATGAACGACTGGCACGCAATCTGGTCATTAGCTGGACAAATTAGCAGGTTGCACGCAAATGGCTGGAGGTCATTCCAAAACAAAGAGAACTGTAGAACCTTTTGGGGAAGGATTGTTTGTTTGTTTTTTATCCAATCATCAATGTTCACTTAATTTCCCCAGGAGGTACAAGCTAAGATAATCTCCTTAGTCAAACATAACTTTGCAGGGATTATCATGGATAAAGCATTATGTCACTTTTTTCACTGAGTACACAGCAAATAACACTACAGTACTTCTGGCATACAGTGTATTAATATTAATCTTGAGGTGAAAAGCGCCTGATTTAAAATCCTGGTGAGGTCCTTGTACATTGTATCTTATTGTTCGGTAAATTTATTTTTAATGACATGAATGGCATACCACTTCTGAGGCGCCTCTGACAGAAATTCTGTGCATAATAAAATACATTCTCCTATAAAATGACCAATTGTTATTAAATTACTGCATCAAAACAACATTGCATGCAGGGAAACAGTTTGTGGCACTGCTGAGATGTTATTGAGATGGGCCTTCAGCTCATCTGTAGTGCTGGGTGTTTTTCTTCATGCCTCTCTTTACCATAACCCTCTATGGGGTTCAGCCCAATCAGATACATATCATGGTCAGCAAACCAACCACAGGTGCTGAGTTCTGCTGGAAAAGGAAACAGAATCTCCATAAAGCTTCTCAGCAGATGGAAGCATGACGTTTGCTGAAATCTCCTGGTACACTCTGCTGTGAATCTGGACTTGATGAAGCCCAGCTGACATGGCACGGCATGACATGGCACCCTAAACCATCATAGATTGCATAAACTTCACACTGGACTCTAGGCAGTCCGTGGCTGTCCACTCTGGCCTGCAGGACTCTTCATTTACTTTCATATGAAATGATACATTAAGAAATGTTTGAATAGATTGAGGTAAATGAAGAATAAACTTTACAGATCCCCAAATTTGACATCCCACATAAATAAGCTGTGGGACGTAGTTAGGGCACAACTTAGTTAGATGTGAGAACAAGGTAGTTAACTTTAATTAGGTGTGGGTATGACTTAGTAAGGCAAGAGAATGAGATATTTAAGTCTTGAAACTGACTTAGTAAGGCCTTTTCAGTAACCAAAAACCAGGAGGTTCAGCTATGGTCTATGGTGTTTTGGCAGCACTGAGACCAAACTTTGGTGGTTAGGTTCTGTTAGTTATTATTTATAGAACTGCAGTTATTTTATCACAATTCCTCTTTATTTCACTGTAAAAAAAAACTATTGCCATGTTGTTAATCAAAGTATTATGGTGTTTTATGATTAAATTAACTAGATTACTGTTGGGCTCCAAGTGGCTCGGCAATCTAATGCACTACCTCTATTATTCGAGGATCACAGATTTGGCTCATGCTTTTTGCCACTGGCAGCCAGAATGTGAGAGAGCAAAACTGGCTTTGTTCTCTCTGGGTGGGTAGATGGTTCTCTCACCCCACATTACACCCAGTGTGATGGCCGGCATCTGTTTGCTGTTGTATTGGAGCTGGGAACCCAACGCTGGAGACCCAGCAGTTTAAAAAGAGGCGATGACTGACCTTACATGTATCTGTAGTACTAAAAACAGTGATAGACATTCAGGAAAAAGTCATTTTCCATTATTGTCTGATCATGACAACATTACAATCAGGTAATGAGTTTAAGTGTAAAAACACTGAACACAAATGAAGAGAGAAACAAAGACCAGTGTAGATTTATAAGTGTATGCAGCATTTATGTGGTAAAAGTGGTTTTGGTGAAGAATCAGTTGTCTTTATATAGAATCAAAAGTTTAACCAGGTTCATATTTTATTTCTTATTTAAGTAGTTCAAGGACTATGGTGGTGTTACTTTAATCAACATATGAGGACAAGGCATATTGATCTAAATCAGTGTATCCTTCTTCCAGGGCTTGATTGAAGGCTACATTCAAGCTTAGACATTTGCCCCCCACCCCAGTATCCTCATCATGAAGAAAATAAAATTTCCAAACTGGTTTGAGGAACACAATCATCTTCAGGCTTCTGTGTTTTTAATCAATTTCTATCAATAAATCAAGCCCAAGGTCAGGTCGGACACATTTCCAGGTCCAGGCCTACAGGCTTAATATTATCATAGTGTACACTGAGGCTATGGTTCTAGGTCATGGCTCAATATATGCCATGCAGGAGCCCTGATTTCAACGTTATTATGTTTTGGTCCTGGGCCAACCATATGACTAATTAAATATGACATTCACAAATGCGGAATGTTCTGGTCTGTCAAGAGACTTGTAGATAATCCTCTTACGATTGGCTCCTTAAGGCCAACTTTTGCTTTTGCTGTGCTGGTTTAAGCTTTCACTCACATGTGAATGCTAAACGGTAGATTAACAGTTATTATTCCACTGCCCGTGTTGGCCTTTGTATAATTAACACATTCTCTGCCATTGCTGATATTTCTATTTTATGCCACATTTAAAAAATCGGTAGTTAACTCGGATTTTCTATTCCTCTAAAATGCTGTTACATTTTCTTACATCTTACATGTTCTACTAATTGAAATAACACAGTGATACCCACCTATGAGGTCTTTGTTCCTGTTTTCATGTATTAGAATTCTACCCACTGAAAGGAGTAGAAACTGGCTTCTCTTTAAGCTGATCTCCAGGTGGCATACCTAACTCTCAGGGTCAGGGTTAGGACTGACCCTTGACATCAATAAGGTCAAGGTTTAAATGGCCACACTCTTTGTGGAGCATGGCTCAGGTGTTTCACACACTAAATGCATTTATCACCCTGCAGATGTTTGGACAGGTAAAATTTAGGTCAGATAGGAGGCAGTTATTAGGTTTCTTGACTGCTGTTCTTCAAAAAATATGGTATATGGCAAATGGTATACCATTAGATGTTTAGGATGCCTTTTTAAAATACTGAATATTTTGACTTTTCAGAACTGAAATCAAGTCAAATTTCAATACAATACCTTGTGTAATACCACTGCTAAACTACAGAGGGCGCACACGATTTTAAAATCCTGCATGACTGCATGCTGCATTGCATCTTGCACTTCTTTTCTGTTCATCACCTGATTATTTTTTCTCAATGTCTCTTTCATGGGGTGATGGCAAAGCTATTTCAATAGAAACTTGTGTGGGGGATTCTTTGCAAATTAAGAGCCCCTTTAATAATACAAGGCAATTACAAACATGTCATTTCATGAAGTCTTTAATCATGGTAAATTTACATAGACCACCAGATTCAAATCTCAAAAATGACATATTTCATAATCTGGTACCATTTAATATAAAAGCTAGATATAGAGACTCTATATACTCTATGTATAGAAACTCATGTATAAGCATGCAATAACATATTTAAAAAGCAGTACTTTTATATTTACAAACAGCTCATATTGACATGAAACAATGGAACATAAAAGACAAAGGGCTATTTCTTACATTATCAGTTCTTTGAAAAAAGGTTCATGCCCAGAAACTAAAGGGATCATTTTTGTAAACATTTATACTGACCATGCCTTTCCCATTTTAATCCCATACTATTCATATATGTTATCAATTATCCTTAATCAAATGCTTGTGTGTGTGTGTGTGTGTGTGTGTGTGTGTGTGTGTGTGTGTGTGGGTGTGTGTGTGTGTGTGTGTGTGTGTGTGTGTGTGTGTGTGTGTTTTGATAAACCTATGTAGGAAGCCTTTGAATATAATGTTATCCTGAATCTATATTCAGGACAAGACAAGAGCTGAGAAAAGGGGTCATATGTTGGCTTCATTGCTCTCAATGAAGGGTTAGAAATCAAGAGTAAGGTTATCTAGAACAGTGGTTCTAAACCTTTCCCATTTCACAGCCCACAAGAAAACAAAAGTCAGCTTATTATGTACAAATTTGCTTTTTATTTCTGAAGTGCTGAACCTGATAATCTGAGAATTAGGGACTAAAAAGTGTACGTCTTTAAATTTGTCTTTATATGTCGACCCCATACTGACAATCTGTGAATCTATGCTATCATATTGTATCTGATGTAGCCTGGGTTGTACATTCGGAAGATGATTTTTTGCTTTTTCTCAAATCAGTTACCATTCTTTCATTAAAAAAGTGTATTTGTCTCTGGTTGGCTAACAGTCTGCATCAGAAACCCATGGCTGCATTGTCTCAACTTGATAATGTTTAATTTGCCTTGCATTTCTTCAGCATTATTATTATTATTATTCTGCATTTCTATTTATCTATATATACTGTAAAATGTATAGTTTGATTTTGATAGAGCTCATGATTTAAATATATTCCTAAATATGTTTTTACACATAGATTTTAAGAGTGTACACAAATGTTTACTCATGTAAACTTGTTCTCTTTGAGGATGTACATGTCACAACACATAAATGTGATGTCCTCAGAATTCCTGGCAGCATTTCGGCACAGTGCAATAAAAAGGCACTCTGGTTTCCTCTCTCCTCCACTGACAAGCAAACACTAAAATCAAATAGAAAATGAACAATGGTGGAGTGTTTTTTTCACCTAGGCTTCATATAACCATCCAAATTTTTCCTCATTTTGCTATTGGAGGAACTGAACCCAGATCATCTGGCACTCTGACAGCAGGCTGTCATTTATTGAGTGGCAGGGAAGTCAAGACATTAAACTGAGAAGACAGACATTTCTGTGTTCGAAAGTTGTCAGTTTGTGATAGCACCACATTTCGTAAAGTAGAGAGTAGAACAGTTGCTTTGACAGTGCAGAATTAAAACTAGGCCCCTGAAGATGTGATGGTGCCTCTGTGTGTGTATGTGTGTCTCTTTTTATGAATGGAGCTGAAAGAAACAAACCAGTATGGAACTGTGCCATAAACAAAAACGTTTAGAGAGTACCTTGAGACTTAGCTGCTGTAAAGGAATGAGTAAACGTGTGAAAGCTCATTCTAAACAAGGCATGAAGGGAAAGGATGCCAGCTGTAACTCCTCAATGGGGGGGGGGGGGTCACAAGAACACAAGAAGCTCAGTGACGGCATATTAAACTTCAGTGACAGTCACACTGGCAGAGCAACCCCCCAGAACAGGGGGCAGAAGGAGAGAGATAGAGAGAGAGTGTCTCGCCTTAAAAGGCAGAAAATTAGAAAGGTTTATGCCCAACGACTGGAATGTAGAGCTGACCTGAACCTTGGTTCTCGCCACACTTTAAAAACAAAAACCCAACAATTTTTCAAAAAAGATTTATTCCCCATGTGTGAATCTGTGTGTTTTTGTAAATGGGCAATATATTTATATATTGCACAAATATGGCCATGGGCCAGTGACCATACAAATATATACATTTTTATACATATATATGCAAATGTGTAAATATATTAAAAGGGCTCCTGAATGTCGAACCATATTTACTTTGGGATCATTTAATAGTGTGAGTTCTGTATATGGATGTGATAATCTCAAACAATGCTGGGGTCCTCTTTCAAAATCCACTTACAGAGCAAAACCAGGGTTCCGAGTGGCTCAGCATATCGCTATGATCTGAGGATCGCAGGTTCGAGTCCCAGGTCATGCCGGTTTCCATCGGCAGCTCTTGTCCAGAATTGCCAGTGTAGCGTTGGTATGCTGGCTATGGGTCTCATTCCACATTGCTACTGCAGCATCAGCACTCCAGATATGGCCCTAGTCCAGAAACATTAGCATGCTCACTACTAGCTTTATTAGGACTTTTTTTGAATCCGGGCCATGTCAATTATACCTTAAGCTATCTTAAAACTATCCTAAAAAAAGATTTGCTGGCAAGCAGACTTTATATTTGTGTAAAGTTGAACACTATCAAATAAACACATAACCAACTTCCAAACCAATCCCAAACCCCCATAACTGTTCTGTTACACTCTTAGTTCATTTTATTTACGCCCCCAACATTTTCATACATTCAAGGCTACTCGTGATCCTTATGCAATTTAGAACCATGATGTGAACCTGCAGTCAAGGTGAGCCAGATCTGAGTAGTTTACTGTTACTCAATTTTACCATCTTTATCTGAGATTTGCTGTGTTTGGTGGTAAAGCCCTCTTTGAAAGTTTATTTTTGTAATTAAAGCATTTAAAATGTTAATCAACTAATACCTCTAATATAAATAGAACTCCATTTAATTGATCTTATATGAAATCTTTTTTTACACTACATTGCAAATAATCACAGCAAATTGTCTGAAAAATATTAAATATTTATATATCAATGAACATCTAAAAGCACCCAATAAATTCCTTCTTTGGTTTATTTAAGGGCGAGAGTCTCTAGACTCTTAAAATAGTTTTTACATGGTTCTTTAGAAAATGCAAGTGAACAACTAAATGAAGCATTTGGATGTTTAACAAGCTACACAACATTTATTCAGTACTTAATAAACAATACGGGACCATGTTATTACAATCGTGTGCATTCAAATCACGATTTATTCATCATACTGTGGTCAGGGACTAAAATATCGGACAGTTTGGCAGTCTACAGCTTTACGGTGAATGTGAATAACTGCTAAGGATCATTTTTCATATTAAATCCTCCATAGGTAAGACACTTTATGTCAAACAAATGTGACCCATATCTGCTCATTCTGGTCTCCTCTATCCTTTCATCATCTCTCTTGGTGTTTAACAGGCAGCTCTGATTCTTTCTCTTGAAGAACGGGGATGAGCCTTAAGTAGTTCAGATTGGGAGTGCAGAGACAGCAGATGTGGCAGAGAAGCTTTGCACAAATCTTCCTTATTTGCATTATCATCAATGCTCACTTTGTAAGCAGCTTGTGAAATTTTCCTGCACCCACACGTCAGCACTGTCTGCCGGTCTACAGCTCCAAATACTGTTTTACACTTATGCCCTAATATTTTCAAATACATCATTTATTAAATACAGATTTCATATAGAGAACACGTTTTCTTACTTACAATGTTATGCTTATAAAAAAATACAAAAATATGATATAAGCATAATGTTAAATTGTTTATTTTTACATTTAATGTGAATCAACTTTAACCATAAACTGTATATTTCAACTGATTTGTTTTGTTGATGAGTACATTTATATTAACATGTTCTTCACGGACTGAGCTGTACATTGTCAGACCAGCAGCCAAAACCCACTTGTAGGACTGCAATGAATTCAGGGCTGTGGAATAATCATTCAACCAACTGAAATATTCCACCATGATAGGTTTTACAAAGTACACTTTGAAAATTAAACTGATTTTGAGTTAAATAAATGAATTGATTGTTTTTACACTGTTAGCTTTCACATTCATGTTATCTTAAAGGATAGACATCTACACAAACAGTTGTGTGCTTTCTCAGCACTAATGCAACAAGCGAAAAGGACACTAACATTTGTAAGTTGGTACACCTGCCACGTGGATTTAAATGTCACCCATGGTATTGAAGACCCTTGGGTAACTACTAGGGACTGTACTCATGATATCCCCTCAGTAAGCTGTACACAACAACTTATTTATATTTACATATACAGATCCAAAGGCTGAGACTGATGATACTGGCTTATACTGACTTGTATTTGTGTACCAGCTCTGTACATTTAAGGTATGTGAAAGTGACATAATGGAAATCGGCACGTAGAAAGAATGCTCTTCAGGCTGTGGTGTGTTGCACAATACTGCACAATACTTTACATAAGGATGGTTTTGACATTCATTGCAGTGTGGTGACAGAGTTATGAAGAGTGTATTAACAGATAGATTTTTTAGATGTTATTTTTAGCTAGTAACATTACATAATTTAATAACTAATGTGAAACTTGTGTTCTTATGAGAGTGAAGATTTGAAGTGCACCCATCTTCTGGCCTTTGGAATTTAAGGAGTTCAATGATTTGGATATGATAGTTCATACCTCTGTCAGTTTCTGTTAACAGGTCATTTTGTTTTAGACAAAACAAATGTGTAATCCAGCTTTAAGGTGCTGTGTTCCTCAGAGCCACTATTCTACAAATACACAATCACATCTGGCTTTTAATAAATGTCCAGTGATCTGTTCAGTTGTCATTAATATGTGCTACTTTTGCATTTTTCATAATAATTCTAAACAATGTTATACAATTCCTTATATAATCTTGGCATATTGTTATAAAGTGTTACAAAAAATGTACATACCAAATTAAATTATATCACCTTCTCTTCGCACTCTGATAAAGTGATTAAGACTATAGAGACTCCTATAGAGACTCCTAAGACTCCTGCTTCTGCTTCGAGCATTTCTTATGTGGTGCTTTTAGCCTATCCAAATAGTCTACATGCTATTTTATTAAGGCAGCTTAACTTATAACTGTAAAAATACACTATAGAAGCATGCTTTGACAAGCTAGCACAACCAGCATTAATATCTGCAGTGGTCACTTTGCTGAGGCTAAAGCTCCTTCAGATCAATTCATTCTGACAGGTGGAGCTGTACCTGGCCGCACCCTGGTGCTGTAATCTGTTTATTGAAGAGCATCCATACATTTTAGAACAGATATTATCCCCAATTCAATGAGGAAGTGAACGTATCTTTAGGCATCTGACTATGCCTACATGTCTCGACCAAGTCCTGGGAAGTTCATCTGTTTATTTGTATAATTGAATAAAAGTTGTTTGTTTGTTTGTTAGTGTAGTTTGAATTAAGCCTTCTTGGATTTTTTAAAAACAATTTTATAGTTTTTAATCTATCTAATAGGTTATCAGGTTTCAGGTTTATGTATGGTTAACCTTGGATGTTCAGTTATTTAAAACAAATTGGTCTACACCACTTGAGCTCCTAGAGACAACCTGTAAAACACCTTACTACCAAGTTTTTAAAACATGCAGCAGGCTAACTGGATGTGATTTGACTTGCTTCGGTGCTGTTTGTTCTTAACAACCAGGTGCATCAGCTGGATTGGGCTTCCAGGGCAATAGGACTGAATATTTTTTAACAAGCCCCAAATGAACAATCAAGGGAACAAAACTGACAGCTGGGGACTCCTCACACCTCACTGTTTGCAGGAACCAAAATGAACCTCACCTCACCTCACCTCACCTCACTTCCCCTCACCGACAACAAGAAGAAGCCCCCTCATGCACCGAGCTAAAAGTGATCCATGAGGAAAATGTATAGTGTTATTTGAGTGTACTCTCTTGAAAACTACAGCTTTCAAGTGTTTTAATAAGCTTATCAATGCATATTAAAGAGAAATAAATGTCAATATAAGTTTTGTCTGTGTCTTTGACTTCCATTGCTGTGTTCTAGAATAAATTTAAGCCACCCCCTGGCAATTTGAGAGCATACATAAAAGCAAAAAATTCCAGGATGCTAATTTGTTCGTGGGGGTTAGCAGTGAAGTACCACTCTTTATGGCTGAATGCAGTTGTCTCATCTGTTCTGTTGCTGTGATATGACACTCTTAAAAGGCTGCAGCTCGTGCCCTTTGCCCCTTCCTCAGCATTGCTGCCACGTGCCAGAGATACGGACCCCATGGAAACGGCTAACAAACAGTCAACAGGCAGCTCAGTGGTGTGTATACTGTATAGTCTCTTTGATGTGTTTCCTACTGCAACCTTTCTATTCCTCTCCAACATCCCTGACTAACTGTACCACTGTGTAGCAATGTGTCTTTTTTATTTCATCTCCTACACTCATTTTCTCTTGAATGGGATCCCAACTTGCATGTGTTTTTAATACTTCACTCGCATCTTTCTGATGAAGACACAAAACCCAAACACTGCTGAGATGTTTGAATCTTATTATCATAAAAGCTACAATGAATAAAAGCAATCTTTTTTTTTTTTTTTTTGCTCAACCTAAAACACATAAATAGTTCATGTGAAACTGCTTGTATGCATTTTTTGTTTAATAGGTGGTAAACAGGTGAAATGCCGATGTCAAAAACACTTTAGTCAAGGAGGAACTTGTATGTGGTGGGTTTGAATTGGCCCGTTGGATTACACTCCATCCAAACCCTTTCTCTCTATCACAAAGCTCTTTACGAAGACAAAAGCTCCTACCACATTACTTTTATCCATGTCAATCAATACCATCCCACTTCCAGAAATGTATCTCATAATAATGCTGTATATAGGAAATGACATTCATTCTTTCATACAGAGCCTCGTCGAACACACTTCCCCTTGTCCTCCCCTTTGGGCAAGTGGGTTTTGCTTGGTGGTCAACCCAACAGAACAATGTATGGAGGAGGATGGAATGAAGAGCTGTATCTGCCCACATGAACCCTAAGCCCTCCACAGTAGAGCATGGAGCTGGAGCATGCCTTACTAAATCTGTTGTTGGGTGCCTTCTCAAAGAGTTTGGTGTGCTACACCTCGGTGTCAGAAAGACACTGTTCACATTATTCTGGGGCTTGCTCTGGGACGGGTGGAAAAATTCCCCCAGTTTGAGTTATGCTTTCTTTGGCACCCCTGGACCATGGGCCAAAGCATATTCATCAGAAACCTGACAGTTTCACCTTATTGCAGGAAACGAGAGGGGACTGCTCTGTGGCTGCATACAGTGTTAGCCCATTTTTGAGACCATTTTAAGTGGTGCCTGAAAGGTTTGTCCTTAAAACTGGCTGTTGTGTAGCACTGTGGTTCTTTAGACCATTACTGCTCTGTGGGAATTCTGAGACGATAAGAGAAATGTTTGTAGAATTTGTAGAAAATGAATTTGTAGAATGATCAATATGATTGCTTTAGCAGATGGTTCTTATAGAACTTATAGAGTTCACCTATTCCATTTCATTCTGGTGTTCATGTTGCAGCATGAGCATGTAGCTGGCCCCCCTCCTTTCAGTCAATGAAATGTTAGCATACCTACATGTCATCTTGAAGATGTAGCCTCTGGGTGGGCACTAAACTAGTTTCAAGTATGATGCCAGTGTGTGTGTTTTTTTTCCTCCAACATTTTGGTAGGGACCATCCATATGCAAATCTTCACCCTTGATCTGAACTAAAAGTTTGGCTGTAACATTCAGTTTTGATGGGTTACTTAGCTCCAACATTTTCATAAGTACACTGACTTTGCCAATGACTAAATTATTAACAATAAAGCTGTTGGAATATAAACTTTTATCCCACCAGTTACATCATAATGACAATATTTTGAATTTTCCACTTGTTCTGTTCTGCACAGCTAACCCAATCACCATAAAATAGTACCTGGACAAAACACCAGATTTGAACAAAAAACATATCTTTAAGAAGACTTTTCATTCTGTTCTTTGGAGTTTGCTTTGATTAATATCCAGGAGGTTTATGTGACAGAGAAAAAATAAACCTTCTTCTTCTGTCTAGATGCTCAACACTTTCTGACTGCTTGTCTTCTGAGCTCGGTGTAGACTGTAATAACAGATAAGTCATGAACATGGAAAACCAGACCAACTGCAGTCCAACTTCAACACTTTGTGTTTACACCTTGCTTTGTGTCACATGGCAGTGTGTGGTGCCAAACCACCCCACCTTTCAACATTAAACCATTATATTGCAGAGCTGAAAGTCACATGGAAAGCAAGAGAAGAAAAACATTCGAAAAAGGCATGTAGTGGTTTTCGAGTTTAAATTGAATTTAAGCACATTTTCAACACATTTGGAGCAAAAAAACGGGCTTCTAAGTAAAACAACGGCTTCAGTTCTTCTGTTAAATTGCATCATGTCTTTGTACTTTTGTTCTTTGTTCAGTCTATGCATGGCCGATGAATTTAAATACTCTTGGTTTCGGATAGGAGAATGCTGGAGTGCTGCAGGTTAGAAAGCTCTGCTGTCTTGCTTTTCATAGAAACAAGATTATTTTAAAGATCTTTGGTTGCCAGTGGCATTCTCTGATTTCTACTGTGAGATTCTGGGATGACAGTGCATCAATAAGTGGTTCAAAGTATATTACCAAACTCCCTGATTGAAATGAAATATTTGGATAGCACTTTGTGGTCTTGGCTTGAAGAAAGTTACACAACATTCTGCGATCCTGCCTTTACTGAGTTTATTACATACATTTCCAGTAGTGTTAGTGTATATGTTGACTGACTAAAGCTCTCAATGTGCACAAAATTAAATTGTGTTAAAAGATGACCATTTATTGCAAAATCTATTATCATGCCAAAAAGGTTTACTCAAGTTCACAAAGGGTATTTCAGAGTTGGTAAAATGCTGTGTTCCATTTGAACAAGAATGTCAAAATGTCAGAAGAGTTCTCCCACAAATTAGATTTCCAGAGCCTCACCAACACCAGATCCAGATTTCTGAATCAATGCACCTCACTTTAACAGTAATTAAAAGGTATCATACAGTTCATTAGCACTTCTTGTCTCATTAAACCAGTACACTTAGTACAGTCCTATTGTCTTTCAAGGTGTTTCAATATGTTCAATGTTGTCAATGTACTTGGACAAGTAAAACACCAAATAATAATTAACAATAATAACTTGTCTAAATAGCATGGTACAGAAAAAGAAAGAAAGAAAGAAAGAAAGAAAGAAAGAAAGAAAGAAAGAAAGAAAGAAAGAAAGAAGGCCTTTCACTGACTGGCACAAAAAAGTAAATATACCTCCCAGTCTATACAAATCAACGTTTTCGTAAACACAGTGAGCGTTTTTATATTATAAGTAAGCAGAGTTTACTGGGATCCACAGAAAGCACATGCTGCCAACATACATCTCTAAACAATACAATATTCTGTATAATATACTGTTTTAAGGGTAAGACAGCAAAAAACATATGGCAAAAATCTACAGAGTGAAGGAACACACTTTACAACATTTAGTGGATTAACAATCTGGTGGAATCTCTAATGCACAGGTTTTACTGTTTATCCGTATTCAGGATTGATAATGGGTCTCCCTACTGATAAAACTCTTTACATCATCTGGTCACATGATCAAATTCACAATAGTTGTGTCCAAAAAGACAATTTTCTCAATTCAGAAAGTCTGAGAAATTATGATTGTTTGTGTCTGTAGGCACTTTAGTAAATAACATAAACAGCCTGTGTCTAATTTAAATTGGTGGGTCATCACCCCAGTACTTTAAAAAGTGGTGGGCCAAATGCTTAGAATTCAGAGTTTGGAATTGCTGGTCTATGCTATTTGCAGCAAGGTTATAAAACATGTTTGAGGATTGTGCATTGTCTACATTGTTGTTGTTTTTCCTGAGTCAATTTGTGAGCACTTATTTATTGAGTAATAATAGGTGTATAATAATGTAATATGACTTGTATTCCCCACACATTTGTTCATTCATCTTCCCATTCAAAAGTGGGTGGGAGGTTGTCCTTCATGCTCCTTTCATCTGCTCAATGTGGGGGTGATAAAAAGACCCGGGGCTGCACTGTCAACCAGGCCTAATACGGCCCTGATATGTATACAATCACATAGATCACATAGAATACATAAAATATTAGTTAAATATGGACCTCATATGTACACACACACACACACACACACACATATATATATATATATATAATATATATATATATATATATATATATGTGTGTGTGTGTGTGTGTGTGTGTGTGTGTGTCTGTGTGTGTGTGTGTGTGTGTGTGTGTGTGTGTGTGTGTGTGTGTGTGTGTGTGTGATGTATGTATATGTACAAAACATGTATAAAATTATTCAAAAGGAGCTCCCATCCAGTGGTGGCACTGTTTTACCAAACACACACAAGACAGCCTGCCCTGCATTTCTGAAGAAATGAGAACATAGTGCTACCACAGCATGCAGCACTTTTCTCCATTATAGAACTCTCTAAAAGGAATGAATGATGGAACTTATACAGAATCTGTAAGAATTTCAAATTGCCATGGTTATGGCTAAGGCAAGGGTTAAGTTCAGTTTTAATTATGGATAACATTAAGGTTAGATTAAGTTTAGGTTAAGTCTAGGTTAAGTTTGCGTTATGTTTAAGGTTGGCGCCTTCCAAGTTAGCTTAGACTAAGTTTAGATAAAGGTATGGTAAACTTAGATTATAGTTAAGGTTAGATTAGGGTAAGGGTTAGTTTAGCTTAGACCATTTCTGGCGTGTTAAGATGGTGGGCACTGGGGCTGAAACTATATTTTGTAAACATTGTCTTGAAATACTCTTTAGTCACATAGCATGTAGGACTTTCTCTTGAGACCAGACTGACTAATAGAATACATGGACTACCTGACACTGAACCAGGTAACATATAAAAACATATTAGAGCCATGAAGCATACAGTGGGGAAAATAAGTATTTAGTCAGTCACCAATTGTGCAAGTTCTCCCACTTAAAAGATGAGAGAGGCCTGTACTGACATCATAGGTAGACTCCCAACCATGAGAGACAGAATGTGAAAAAATTGAGAAAATCATTTTGTCTGACTTTTTAAAGAATTTGTTTGAAATAATGGTGGAAAATAAGTATTTGGTCACCTACAAACAAGCAAGATTTCTGGCTGTCACAGACCTGTAACTTCTTTTTGCAGGCCCTTTCCCCACTCATTACCTGTGGCTAATGGCACCTGTTTGTCATAATAGTATAAAAGACACCTGCCCACAACCTCAAACAAGTCACACTCCAAAACTCACTATGGTGAAGACGAAAGAGCTGTCGGAGGACACCAGAAAACCGAATTGTAGACCTGCACCAGGCTGGGAAGACTGACTCTGCACAGGCAAGCAGCTTGGTGTGAAGAAATCTACTGTGGGAGCAATAATTAGGAAAATGGAAGACCTACAAGACCACTACTAATCTCCCGATCTGGGGCTCCACGCAAGATCTCAGCCCGTGGGGTCAAAGTGATCACAAGAACGGTGAGGAAAAATCCCAGAACCACAAGGGGGGATCTAGTGAATGACCTGCAGAAAGCTGGGACCAACGCTACAGCGCTACCACTGTAAACACACCACGACACCAGGACTCAGATCTTGCAGTGCCAGACGGTCCCCTGCTTAAGCCAGTCCATATCCAGGCATCGCCTGAAGTTTGCTAGAGAGCATTTGGATGTTCCAGAAGAGTATTGGGAGAATGTCATATGGTCAGATGAAACCAGCAGAACTATTTGGTAAAACACAACTGCCGTGGTTTGAGGACAGTGAATGAGTTGCGCCCCAAAGAACACCATACCAACGGTGAAGCATGGGGGTGTACCATCATGCTTTTAGGCTGTTTTTTCTGGTAAAGGGACCAGGATCGACTGGTCCGTACATGAAAGAATAAACAAATATGTATTGTGAGATTTTGGGTGCAAACCTCCTTCCATCAGCAAGGGCAATGAAGATGAAACATGGCTGGGTCTTTCAGCATGACAATGATCCCAAGCACACTGCCAGGGCAACAAAGGAGTGGCTTCGTAAGAAACATTTCAAAGTCCTGAGGCTCAGCCAGTCTCCGATCTCAACCCCATCGAAAAACCTTTGAGGAGCAAAGTCCGCGAGCAGCCCGCCAACAGCCCCCAAAACATCACTGCTCTAGAGGAGATCTGGCTGAGTGAATGGGCCAACATACCAGCAACAGTGTGTGCCAACCTTGTGAAGACTTACAGAAAACGCTTGACCTCTTGTCATTGCCAACAGAGGATATGCGCATAACAAAGTATTGAGATGAACCCTTGTTATTGACCAAATACTTATTTTCCACCATTATTTGAAAATACCCTTAAAAGTCAGACAAATGATTTTCAATTTTTTTCACATTTGTCTCTCATAGTTGAGGTCTACCTATGATGTCAATTACAGGCCTCTCTCATCTTTTTAAGTGGGAGAACTTGCACAATTGGTGACTGACTAAATACTTATTTTCCCCACTGTAGTTAATCCTCGAAGGTAAAGGCGTTAATATCAGTCAAAAGCATTTAGCTCTAGACTGTGCCATGTAACTGATTAACACTGTCATTACCCATATATCATTTCACTGGGGGCACTAGTGCAGTCATTAGGTCTGCAGTAAGTTTTCAGACATAGGCCTAGTGCCAGGGTCACTGGGTTGATTTGTAGCCACACAGAGTCAAGCTTGTCTTCACATGAATGGTGAAATATGCACATATCTGTTGGTAAATACAAGGCTTTCACATCTGTGCTGGTCAGGCATGCTGAGCAACTTCAGCACAAAATGCTTTGAATGACCCACAGTGTTTATGTACGTACTGAGGTTTCTTTAAATGAAAGAAATGTAACCACTACTCTGCACTTCAATGCAGAACAATGTAGAAAATACCCAAGTAATGGATTGCACATGAGCAGAGTTTTCAAACACCAGAAACAAGCAGAAGGAATGTAGCATGAAGAGCGCGACTGAGCAGATGCCGTGTTTACTTCTGTACTGATTGACCAGGATCGAAATCAATAGCATTAATGTGCAAAACACTGGGGTTTGGGCTCTGCCTTTTGAGTTCTGTCACACTGAAAACACAACCAAAATAAATCCATTTCCAGTTAAATAAATCAAAACAAATGACTTTTCATAAGAATCACATAATACTTCTTCTGACTGGTCTGAAGAAATAATAAAAAAAATGTGTACTCATACCTTGCATGAACCTCCAACAGAACCCCTTTGAGGTTTCTTGCTTACACATAATTTTCATGCTGTTATTTTATTTTCTGTTGTTCAGTGTCAGTAGTCCCATGTTACCAAAAAACTGGAAATGAAATGATTACAAACTCTTTGTGGTCTGGATGTTTTGAACAAAATTTCTTCAGATTTGTTTTCCGACAAGCTCAGAGAAAGTTTAGAATTTTCTCTAATAACTGTGTTGCCACTGAGTCCTGTAATAACATTGTAACTACTGGTGATGGATTTACTGTTAAAGGTGTATTACAGTGGCACAGCTTATATAAAAACATAGGTATCAACCTCACCTTTTGACTCATGTATTTACACAATTTTAATAACTGTAACACCGTTTTCCCTCTTATGGGATTATACATGTTACATCAGCCCCTGAGCAGTTATTGAGCCTTAAAGTCTTAAAGTATAGTGACATTCATAAATAAATAAATAAATAAATAAATAAATAAATAAATAAAAAGTCACAGAAAAAGAATATGTCAATAACAAAACTTTGATTAAAATATTAGTTTCATGGCGACGATACATATGTATCTGACTGACTGCATACCATGCTGCCTTTTGTTTGGTTTGTATTTTGTAATGTGCCCCCCCAAATAAGCTGTATAACATCTGCTGTTTATGAGACCAGAATGATCAGTGCCTCCTCTAAGTTGGCCCAGACAGAGCAGAGACAGTGCACAGCCTGTCATAGTTCACACAGCCAGACCATCAGTGTTATTACTTTAACCAGTAACCAGCAACTTGCAACCCGACTGCTACAACACAACCGAACTTTGTGCAATAAAGAGTTAACAAGTGCAATGATAATGTGCAGTGCTCTTTATTCATGCACTATCAATCAATATTGTATATTGTTATATAGTCCCTATATTATATATTCTTTATATGTCTATAGTGTTTGCTAAATTATTATCTTCCTACTCTTTGCTCTACTGTATTGATGCTGCTGGAACCTTAATTTCCCTCCCAAGGGATCAATAAAGTTCTATCTAATCTAAATTAATCTAATCTAATATATTGGTCATGGATGCAAATGTGTGTTTCAAAGTTCACCAAAGATAAACAAAATATATTTGCACAAAAATTCACCCGTCAAAGCAAATCTCATTAAAATGTATGGGATTTCTGAACAAAAACCCAGTGTGATCAGGCCTTAAGTGAAAAGTGGAGGTCATACACAAGTGTAATTATTTGTAAGTACAGTTATAGCAACAGTAGTTAATGTAAAATGTCATTGTTTAACCTTTTTTTAAAAAAAAAAGAGACTTAAAAGGAATATGAATACAATCATTTCCATATTCCAAATACCACCCTCGCAAATGCTACACAATTATGGTGATTGAGGAGAGGAAGACACACCCAGTATATGGTAAACTCTTTGGGACTCTAGCACCTTGTAGCACTACCAGAGAAACATATTGATCAGATACATGTGATAAGAGCTGTGACAGAAGATGAAGAGCAAGAAGACAAGCCACAGCAATGTTAAACAGATGCTCGACAATGTTAATTACACTTGTCTGAGTTTTACGGGTTTTTTGTACTCTATTGGACGAACACCCCTTTATTACCAGTCTTGTGTATGTAGTAAGTAGAGATCTCATTCTTTGTCCTGGAAAATGTTTGCCTTTGAGCACTTAGGTTTTACAATCCTAACCCTAACCATGGATCATGGCCTTTTGGCGGAGTCCACGCAGTTTTATTTATGGCCTGTCCTACACACTTGTGTTGCCTCACCGGAATGTGAAGAATGCTAAAGACCCCCTCTTCCCTCTTTGTCCCAGCAACATGCAAACACATGGTGCAGGCATAAAACTCTAGAAATGATGCAGTGTTCATCCGCTTCTGATCCCACCACAGGGCAGTTGGGGGGAATTAGAAGAATGCCAGGGGCGAAAGAAGAGTGTTAAATCTCTGGGTGCTTGATGTTCACTCAGCAGCTAAGTTTTGTACTTACTTCCAAGATTTCCTAGACTAAATGTCAGATATCACTGTAAACTGTATCATCATATGCAGAAGCTACATTAAAAAAAACTCACAGTTCCTAACCATTAACAGTACAGGAAGTATCAAAAAGAATGATTTATCCATTTTCTCATTTATTTCATATTTAACTCCACACAGTAAAAACATAAGTATATACTTTGATGCTTTTTTATAGCATGGTTAATGAACAATCAGTATAAATATATCTGTACAGGGAGTTTTGTGATGCAGACTAAGCTAGGAAATAACCCACACAGCTGTACATATATCTCATAGAGAAATATTATTACATTGTTTATCATATAACATTGTGCATTAGTGAATGATGGCATACACTAAAATGTATCTCTTTTATTTACACCTATGACAGAGATGGTATTTAAAGCACACCAAATGGTCTTAATGCTTGATTTGATCTAACAGCAAAATAAAAGGCACAAAGGCAGGTGTGTAGTTTGCCTTAATTTGATAAAGCATGCATCTCCCATGTCCTGGACCACAAGAGAAACAAACAATGGGTAAGCAAAGCAAGCTGTAGCTTAGGATACAAGCATACTTAGAGAAATATAGAAGGTCTGATCCTTCAGTTCATTTCCAACACATAACGACCTTATAGCACACCACACGTGTTGATCTGACTGGTAAGCCTCTCATTTCCTTTTCTGCTTCTTTCAGTAGCACTGTTCAGGGCTCAGGCTTACTCATGATATTGAGTACCTCATCCAGGATGGAGGGGCCCAAGTCCAGCTCCAGGGAGAGCAGTGAACCAGTGGCCTGGGTTACAGAATCCTGTGAAACACTCTTGCTTTTGGAGGGCTCAAAGTCAAAGTCACAAATGCGTCCCTCTTCTACACCACTATCCCTGTCTGCCCAGTCTCCATTGATGGTGGTCAGACTTTTTTCATACTGAAAGATTGTGTCATCAATTCTGTGATTGTAGCCATTGCTGAAACCGTTGCTGCTTTTACAGCCGCTAGTTCCATTACTGTCGCCTTTTTCGTTGCTGTTCCCATTGATGAAGAATGACATTAATGGCTTCTCAAAGTTCTCCTTCTTAGTGTTGTGCATATTGTTGTGATTGGGCATCTTTTTTGATGTGGGTTTCTCCACAAGATTGATGGAGAATGTGGGTTTCTCATTGATCTCCTCTGGAACAGGGCTAGGGTCACGTCTGAAAATGGTAATGGACTGTAGAAGGGTCTCCATTTGAAGAATATCCAGGTCATCTGCCCCATCTGAGCTGGCAGGAGGAGTGGGTGGGCCAGCCAGGTCATCCAGAGGGTCTTGGTTCATGGGGTAGATAGTAGTGGAGATAAGAGGCAAGGTCAGGGCTTGGCTGCCCCCAATGGTTGGGAGTGAAATGGCATTCTTCAGGATTGGTGAAGGAGTCTTTATAAAGGAGGCGTCTGAGGCACTGTTAGCTCGTATAAACTCACCGTGAGTGCCATATGGTGCTCGGATCATGCTGCCTTTCCCAGGAAGAAGCTCAAACTTGCCCTGCAGGAAGGACATATCGCCAAAAGCATCACACTCACCCCCTTTCCCAATGTGAATGGTGTGGCGAAAGTCTCCTAATGGTGGGCTGATCATGTCTGGAGACAGAATGTCTCTAAGGCGACATTTCTTCCCTTTCTTGCTGTTGTGTGATTTTAGGTAGATGGGTGTTTTGGCTGGCATCTCTGTCTCACAAAAGTGAATCCTTGACAAAAAAGGAATGGGAAATGTATTTAAACACTAAGACCCTGTGTTAATAAACGCTGATCTGAGATGCCCTCAGAAAAGGATTGGAGTTACATTCTCAAGACCTGGTGATTTTAGGACTGCAGATAAACTGTCCTCAGTGCTCAATGGTTGATCTGCTGTTCAGGATGATCTGGTCCAAATGGTGGCAGGGCTTGCCTATAGAGAGAAACACAACACAAACCAGTGGCTTAGACTTTTTTCAGAATAGATAAACATTTTTAACCAAGTCAGACTTTTAAAATAACTGAAGGTAAACGCATTCTTAGGTCCTTAGCATTGACCCTGTTTTCAAGAGATCACAAGTTTGATTTCTTCAAAGCCACAACCATCTATGACCAGGAGTCCAATAGAGAACAAGTGGCTTTAGTGCCTCTAGGTGGTAGGAAGGCCATCTCTCAATGCAATGAGTCATTTTACAGAATAAAAAAATACCAATGTGGACATTTTCAATAGACCACATAATGCAGAAAATTCATGCAAAGTTTGTGTTCTCCTAAAAGCATGTTGAGCTGTCCAGTGATGTCGCCTCAGGTTGAAGGCTGGTTGAAAATACATCGTGATTTAGAGGAAGTACAAGTTAACCTTTGCCTTCCCAGCTTGGTAGTATGGTGAAATAGAAACCTAAGAAAATGAAATAGAGACCTAACCAGGCAGTAGGAATTAGCAAGGACTAAATTGAGGAAGAATTGGGGAAGAAACCAACCACCTACCACCCCATACTCTCCCAACAGTCACTCTAGGACCACAAATGTTTCTGATCATCTCAAATTAGATGACGGTTTGCAGCGAATGTACACTCATGTGTTTAATAATTTCTTAATTATTTTACTGACTAGAGAATTCAGGCTAAAATCTTACTTGCTTACTCTAAGACAATGCAGGTGAAACAGTTACTGTTGATGTTCTGAACTGCATTCCATTCAGGTTTCACATAATGCACCCTTGCCCAGTCTTGACAGATTTATAGACTGTTCTTCTCAGTCAGCATCGCTGATCTGTCACTGGTAATATACTACTCCTGTCACGCAACCTCCCAATAAAGGTATCACTTTACCCTACATGGACTTCCAGCCGTATCTGTGCACAGAGCATCTGGAGAGAGGGAGATTAGTGGGAAGCATAGCAGATGATGGTCCTAAATAGAAGAGTCCCTAACATACCGATTTAGGACTCACTGCTTCAAACTGTAACTATTACGAGAGAGTTTGCAGCAACCAGTGTAATATCAGAACCGTACACCAAGATGATGTGAAAGGTGAGGGGCCCAAGCTGTAGCTGGCCTAAAGCCAGCCTGGCTCCTGTTTAGTATGTGCTAATATGGACCAGCTGGATTCCACATTCGTCCGAGAGAGACGGCAGGGCTTTAGCAGGATCAGTGTGAGAAGCACTCAAGGGAGAGTGCTGCCGCATTGCTGAAAGAGAGAGAGTGAGAGAGAGAAAGAGAGAAAGAGAGATAGTGAAAGAGAGAGAGAGAGAGAGAGAGAGAGCGAGCGAGAGAGAGAGAGAGAGAGAGAAAGGTCACCTAATCACTTGCTATGATTTATTTTTACTTTTACTTATATGGTTATATGGTTTATCTCCATATTTTGTACACATCTCTGACCTGTCCATATTTGTCAACTGGTTTATCCAGTAGGTCAAAAGAGATTTTTTTTCTTCACACAAAATGAGTCTTAAAGACAAATATATGCTGATGAAGCATGGAGATCGAGAGGATTTAGAGCAATAAGGATAAAGTTATAGAGATTAGGATAGAGGAGGTGGAAACTGCATATGAGGGGAGGGCAGAGAGAGAGAGAGAGAGAGAGAGAGAGAGAGAAACAGGGAGAAAGAGGAAGAGAGAAAGAAAGAGGCTGAGGCAGAATGCTTGCCCATTTATAGACATATTTACTTTTAAGAGGTCTCTAAGCACTGACCCTCAACAACAAGACTGCAAACTATCACAAAAGCAGTGGCTGGGCCAAGTCCACCCCAATAAGTTCAGAAAAAAATAACATCCACATTCCTGCAGCTGATCCTGCCATCAGGACCTCACTTGGAAAAGCACCCCAACCCACAAGACACTCTGAGCAGATAACAAAGACAGACCAGATAAACTGTCAGCGGGGTGCCACAAAGACTCCTGTCTACAGTCTATCAGACCTTGATCTCGTGTTATTGAGCACATTTGTATTGGAATCAGAGGTAGGTAGAGCCTAAACCCACGTTCAAGTAAAGATATTGTTTTATCAATAAAGTAAGTAAAAAACAGCCAAGCAAAATCCAGCTATGAGGTCAGAAACCCTTATAGTACTGAAGAGCACAGAACCTTGTAGGGTTGCATCGGTATACCACTTTTAGGTGTACAAGAGTATGAGAATTGATGGTGTACATTTGCTTAATACTGGAACTAGAATAATAAATACAACTTTTTCAACCATTTTCAGAGTTTAAAAGAACATAATCAGCTGGTTAATCTGTAAAGGTAAATGTTGGTACTAAACTACAGGTTCCACATTGTATTGCGATAAATACAGTGAGGCCCAATATTGTGTTCTACTTGGAGAGCAAACAAATGGGCCCTATGTCTTACCCCAGTTGTTAGGTGTAGGATTTTGTCATCTTCCTGTATTATTTCATTACATTATAGTTTAATAGGTAAGTGTACAAATGTAGGACAAGTCTAAACAAACAGTTTAGACAAGTAAGGCTACTTTCACACAGCTTTTTGGTCAGATGTGTTACCTGTGTGGCAGTGTGAACAGCACAAAACAAACTGAATCTAACATTTTCAATTTTGATTTGGGTCACGTTCTTATTTGGTGTATGAATACATCATGCAGCAATGCAAATGAAAAGTCAGATTGGACCTTGTATGACATTTACACAAACCCTCATCAGAAAGGTTGAGCTGGGCACATGGATCACTTGAAACATTGCTTTTATATATGCATGGGAGTTTGGGATTAGGAAGTGTTCAAGTGAATGTTGGATATAGATCAAATTAAAAAGACAGTGTGAACAAATCAAGAAAAATCTGATTTTGTACTGGAAGAAAACTAGAAATGTGTAGAACGCTGTTAGAATGTCTAGCTGTACTGGCTTTGATAGTCCTGAGTTTTCTACCTGAGGAAAGTGATTGGATGAGGTGATATCCAGGTTGAGCTATAATGTTGGGTCAACTATAAATTTTGTTGGTGTAATGTAATTGTAAACAACACCACTCCCTATAGCAGGCAAAGTCCTTGGAGATCCTGTTACTGATGTAGATATTAGATCAGGGGTTAGAGCACACAGCCTTGTGGTTCTCTATTACAAAAGATTTGGATTTTTGATATGTTTTCCAAGCCATACCTGCTGCATTCTGTTGCTCAGGAAATCAGTTATCTTAAATGTGGTCTGACATTGAGAGCTTGGACAGTTTGACCTGCAAGAACTTTAGGATAAGGGTGTTAAGAGTCAGGCTAGAGTCCACAAACAGCAAACTAGCACACAGCCTTGTACTGTTAAGAACAATAGGATGAAACACAAGACCAAGTTTAACATTATTGTCAACAACTGCAAACTGCAGGTGGGCCAAACAGTGAGGATAATAGCTTTCAGGTGGGCTAAGACCAGGTGTTCAAAGACTTTCATGACTGAAGAGGTCAAAGTAACAGACATGTAGTCATTAGCTTCTGTTGATTTGTTGAAAATGTATGTTAAAATGGCACTAGTTGATCGCAGCAATGCTTTAGAGTGGATGGTGAGACTAAATCTGCCTGCCCTTGACTCATAAAGAACCTGTAACATTCTGTTCATGGACAATGAGAGGAGCACCAGGCAGAGGAGAGAGAACCACTGTGGAGAATTCCTCTATGAAGCTGTATGAGTTCAGCTGGAAAACATGGCTTGTCATTAGTGTATTTCACAACCACTCTTGTTGAAAAACTGCTGACCTCTCGGAAGCTGATATTTGACGTCACATCTAGTACTCATCTTGTCTGCATATTGCCTCTTCAAAAGCAGTCCAATCTGTGGTTTCAAAGCCACTTTTCAGTGTCTCCACTGGTCCACCTCCTGTTGGTTTTGGGTTCTTGCCTTAAGTCTCTAAGAATGAGGAATCGAGTCTGGATTCTGTCTTTCTACTTTTATTATCTGATCTGTTAGCAGTAAACGCAAGTCGTAATGAAAGAACAAAAGTCTCTGAGGAGCAGAATGGTGAGGAGTATGTGATTTTAACAGTACTCTGACTGTTGTTGCACCACTGTTCATTAGCAAAAAAGCAGGTTTCTTCTTATTCTGCTCTGCATAACTGAAAGCCAAGATATTCAGGTTAGAAAACCAGGTCTCCAAAAAATAGAAGGCAGGTAAAATCATAAAAGTCATCGATGCCTTTTGGTAGAAATTTTAGATTTGACAACAATAAAGCAGTGGGAAATCACACAGGCATGTTCTCAAGTAACTGTTCTCTGACTGAAGTGTTAAATATGAGTTTGATGCCCAGTTGGCGATATTAACAAACAAAAACACACAGCAGGAGCAACACACCAAGGCAGTCATTCAATGTGCCATCTTTGCTGAAAACCATCACATACAGCATATCGCTGCTGTCCAGTGAAATTCATGTATGTCCATTTTGTCCGTTTTTAGTTTAGTTTAGTTTCCTTCATGGCTCAAATCCTGTAGACTGTTATCCTGTTACACTGTGTAAATAATTCTGGAAGATCAGACCAATAGAAATGACCAATAGAAATTAGTCTTGCTTCACATTAAATTCTATTCAAAGTTAAGAACTGTCCTTCTCCTGTAAAGTTCTTGGTTCTCATTGGACAGAGATGATATACAGCTTATACAGCTAGTCAGCATAACCAGTCAGGTTGATGTTTTAAAGAGCGTTTCAGGCCATGCAACAGCTTGTTCAATACTAGGGTTAGGGTTAGGGTTAGGGGTAGTTAAAGAAAAACAGGAAAAAGTAATTATTAATCAATCAATCGATCAATCAATCAATCAATCAATCAATCAATCAATCAATCAAAGTTTATTGATATAGCACTTTTTACAACAAAGGTTTTGTCACAAAGCAGCTTTACAGAAGATAGGGTACAAGCCTTGATTATATATATATATATATATAGCATGGTATATTATGTATGTTTATGTTTTAAAAATATTTATTTTATGTCTGTCCCAAATGTTATGGTCATCTTTCACAGCTCTGTTATAAAACCTTTGCAAACAGATTCCAATTAAAAAAATTTGTGACTTATTTCCAGTGATGTCACTTCCTCGGGTGGGATACACATTGAAGGACATGAGGCATGTCGTCGTTGTCTTATTATTTTGTACAAAACGTCACAGATTAATTGAGATTAATTGATATTGAGTGAATCTCTGTTTTTAAAAAAAGAAATGATGAAATTTTGTTTGTACGTCATCAGGTACCTAGTTTGCAAGTTACAATGGAGGAAAAGGTTGACTCTGTTTATAGTTTAATTGGTTAAAAAGTTAAAAAATTTCACCATGAGCCAAACCTTTCCATACTTGAAATTCAAGAATGAGCCACTTTTATTTGCGTAAATTCATATTGCAATATTCTACTGTAAGGAGATGGAAAAGTGAGGGACAGTGTCCCTGACTACAAGCTGCAGCAGTATTCTCCTCCCTTAACACAGAGAGAGGCGGCTGTTGAGGACACTGTTTACAAAACAGAAGAAATTCCATTTCCTCAGGATACATGACTCTCTTTTGGTAAAATGCTAACAAATTACAGCAGAAGTAAACAGTATCAAGAACAGGCTTGGGTTTGGGTACAGTAGACTCGTGACAGTGGAAGGAGAAATAGCCTGTAGACAATGATGTAGTATAATCCTCCAAACATAGCCTGAATGAGTGACATTGTTTCGTTCAGCCTACCGTGTATCTGTGTGTGTGTGTGTGTGTGTGTGTGTGTGTGTGTGTGTGTGTGTGTGTGTGTGTGTGTCTGTCTGTCTGAATGTGTGTGCTCTCTTTAAGCACCCGCCCTGAGGGCAGTGGGGTCATTTGTTTTTAAAGGCATTTTTAGATACTGATGCCTTTCAACACAAATAGCTTGAACCTCACTTGACTAGCACTCGGAGAGCTATACATAGTTACACCAAGCACTGTATGCATGTCCAAGCATGTGTGTGTGTGTGTGTGTGTGTGTGTGTGTGTGTGTGGAAGGACACAGAAATAGGAGGCTTAAGATTGTGTGCTAGTGTGTCAGTTGTCCAAGCCTCAGTTTATTAGGCTAAAAGACAGTGTGGAAGTGTGGGTGGAGATGTTTAATGTATCTGTGTGTGAGAAGAATGAAAAGAGGAGTAAGAATACCGCAGTGCTCTGGGATGCACAGCTGAAAGAGCTGTCTTCTCTCATTCATCCTGCTTCATTCCCTTCCATCCAACTCCTTTATTCCCCTCTGTTTCTGTTGCTTACAGGTTTGACCTTGGCCGCTAATGCACACTGCAGGAGGCAGGTTGGATTCACACCATCACTCTCGTCCCACCCCTCTGATCTGCATCCACATTGTCCTCAAATAGAGAAACGCTGCACATGAGTCCTTGTGTGTGTGTCTGTGTGTGTGTGTGTGTGTGTGTGTGTGTGTGTGTGTGTGTGTGTGTGTGTGTGTGTGTGTGTGTGTGTGTGTGTGTGAAAGAGAGAAAGCCATGTCTGCAGTTTTGCAACACAGCAAGGTCATTGCATCTGACAATACCAGCCAGACCCAATTATTGATTATCGAGTCTCACATCCTGCAAGAGTCCCTGCTATGCCAGGTCTAACTAATCAATGGCCTGCACTCTATGCTGACCTGAGAGAGAAAAGAGAAAACATTGGTTGCATCATGTTCAGTGATGGTGCATTTAAAGTGTACATCCACCCCAATATCAGCAGTTGTCCCACATACTCAGCACATTTGAAAAATGCATGTTAGGAAGTCAAGAATGAGTGTGGATGCAGGATTTTTACTTTTACTTTTACAGTCGAAAACTGTTGCTGCCAGTGTTACTAGTGGTGAATGAAACATAAAACTTTGTAGACTTAGAATTGTTCAAATTAATTCATACTAATTGGTGGCTACTATGTATCTTTAATTTACTGCTAGCTGCACTTACATGTGCAGTCAAGCTATCTTAGCATCTTTCCTTTTGATGAAAGTCCAGCAATTCAAGAAAAAAAGCAGAATTTGATGCTCAGTAATGCAAAGTTTCAAGTTCTTGGCAACCCTCTGCCGAATTAGAAAAAACAAATCGAATATTAGCTAAATTCTACTCAACAATTAAATGATTCTAAGTCGACATGTCAGTCTTTGAAGAAGCAATCTGCCAAAACTCTAACAAAGACTAAGCTACGAAATCAAACAGTACTTCAACACCATGTTCAGCCACTACTGTCCATTTTAGAAAGGCAAGTGTATGTTGGTTCTTCACTTGAACAAAAGTTCTATTGAATATTATTTAATTGAAATAGAAACTTTGTATGAAGATGGGGTAAAGGTAGTCATTTAAGGCAAGGGTCCTCTGTCCTGGTCCTGCAGATCTGGTCCACCACCCTGGTAAGCTATCACACAAATCTGACTCTACTGTAATTTACCACTGAAGGCCATCATTGCTTGGGTGTAAGATCTCAGGGTCCAGAATTGAATACCCCTATTCTATGACATCCATCACTCCACAGGACCTTTTTTGGCATCTTTATTTTTAGGAGTATATTCTGAAAGGTCAACAGCAAAGCCAAGCTGATAGTTTTCCCATGCAAAACAGCACTATTTCTCTTCTACACCCCTATCTCCACATGCTCTCTTCAGAAGTGCTAGCACTGTGCTATTTCAATCACCCAGAGTGGTGCAGGAGGCCTGCCTGGTGCCGGGTGACCAGTGCATCTCCGGCTGAGTGAGTGCCAAATCCTGGACACTTTCCAGCCACTAAGAGGGTGCTGTTTAATTACAGAGACAGGGAAGGAGGAAGAGAGGGGGTGCTGAGAGGGTAAGCGGGGGTCCTAGTGATGGATCTCATCGGATGGCATGTCAGCGTGCCCATTCGTTGTAGGATCTGGGTAATTAAATCACGTGCAGAGTATGTGGGTCAGCTTATTATTAGAGTGAGGGTGAGCATGCACTAGTCTAAACAAGTGCAGTGATGACATTCTACAGCTCAGGCTCACTGTACACTGAAGAAGTGCATTTCAAGGACAGACTTTCCTTCAGCCCCTGCAACTGCACTGTCTTTGAGCTTCTCTCTGACCTATTTTAGACCTTGGCCTTTTTTGGCTGAAAATGTTGTGGATACTTGGGGCTGTGCAGTTGTTGTTGTTGTTGTTGTTGTTGCTAATTCTGTATTTAAGATCCATCAGTATTGTGTAGGAATAACCACAGCTCTGCGATGTCCTCATTCTGCCTATATACAGACAGTGTCTTAGAATAAATGGACAGCTAGCATGTTTCCAGGGTGACAGGAGTGTCGCCCCAGACTGGCCCTTAACCATTTGCATTCCAGTGTCCTAAAAGTGTTGGGTGACCTCTACTTTCCCACTCTGTAATAAAAGAGATTAAAGGCTGATAGTATATAAGCTAATGGCAGCCTTCACTCCACATTCCTCCACTCTGGTTTTCCAGTTTTGTTACATAAAGGGAGCTTTAATTATACTACAGGCTAGGCGCTTCCTCTCGAGGCCTGAGGGCTAGAGAGTTCTGAGGCCTTCAGAGAGAGAGGGAGCGAGGCAGGGTGGAGCAAGTATTCTTCTCCTTTCAGCCTCGTCTGAAATCCCTCATTCCCTCTTTCTTTATTTGTTTCCCTCCCCTACCGTCCACCTCTGCTCCTGTTCTCAGTCCTGTGTTGTCTTTGGCCCACCACATGCTGAGGCTCAAATCAGAAAGACTGAGAGAAACATGGAGGGAACGTCAAAACAGCTGCAATAGGACTGTCCAAGTTCTCCTGGCTGCTGAGGGGAAAAAAAACAGAATAGCAGCTTTCTGCTATTAAAGGACAAGCTTGACCAAATATGTGACCATTGCTAACAATGAACGGAAGCTTACTGCCAGCAATCATATTGACTTTTGGTATATTTACTTCATCTAATTCATTGTTAGCAACCATAACTTTGTGGACAGAAGAATTCCTTCAAACAGCTGGTGGTTAATGGATGAGTGGGAAAGTGCTTGCTGGAGAGCAGTGAAAAAGTGTCAGGTCGCCTCACTCTGCTTGGCCCCTTGTCATGGAGTGTGAGGGTGTTTGTTCGGCACATGCTCAACTTCTGCTGCCTACTTCGACATGTGTGACACTGCAGGCTCTTCGCTCTGAGAGGTTCTGAGAGACCTTAGAGAACAAGCCTTCTATACTAAACTGGTGCCTCTTTGTTCTAAGAGTTCCTACAAAGATCTTGGAGAACACTGTATTACACGGGTGGCTCTCCATTCTGAGAGGTTCTACAGATATCTTGGAGAACATGCCTTCTGTATGACACTTGTGGCTCTTCATTCTGATCATTTCTACAGAGATTGTGGAGAACAGTCCTTCTGTGTGACACTGGTGGCTTTTTGTTCTGACAGGTTCTACAGAGATCTTGGAGAACAAGCCTTCTGTATTTCACTGGCCTTTGGAGGTTCTACTGAGATCTACAGGTTACAAGCCTTCTGTTTGACACTGGTGGCTCTTCATTCCAAAAGGTCTTGGAGAATGAAGCCTTGTGTGTTACTCAGGTGGCTCATCACTCTGAAAGTTCCTACATATCTTGGAAAATAAGCGTTCCGTATTACACCATTACCCAGGACACCATTACTCAGGACCATAAACATCAGTATGTGATCAGTCACCATCAGTCAGTTTCAAAGCAAAGTTAGCAAAATTAAAGCAGCACACTCTTAACAGGTTCCCAAATGCTTCTTGCCTCAACTATATGGTTCTAGGAAAAGCCCTTAATTAATATAGGACCTCTACAGAACCAAAAGTGGTTCTCCTCTTGTATCAATCTAAAGATCTCTTTATGGCACCTTTATTTTTGAGAGTAAGTTGTTTAATTCATATATGAACTCAGTATCCTATATTATTATTATTATTATTATTATTATTATTATTATTATTATTATTATTATTATTATTATTATTATTCCCTCTAGAATAATAGCAGATTATGAACTCATTACCCCCAGCTGTTTCTTTTTTTACCTGTTTTGTGTTGGGCTTCAGGTTTCTTCTCTTCTTGCTTGGCAACTTGTGTCCTGAAATTCTACTGTCCTGAGATATAGACGACTTGTGGATGGTGTAGAGTCTCACAGTATAGTCTTCTCTCTTCTGTCCCTCTCTCTATCTGTCTCTCTGCCTCTCTCACTCTTTTTCTGTCTCAGCCCTCGAGGGTGCGTTTCTCACAGGCGGGACGTCTGCCGGACAGCTGTTTAAGAATTCCTCTGTGGAGCTGTGTGCGGCTCCTCTCGTCTCCGTTCTGCTGGGTCAGAAATCTCCTCCTCCTCCTCCTCCTCCTCCTCCTCTCTCCTTCTTTCGCACCTGCCTGTGTCTGTCTGTCTGTCTGTCTCTCAATCTGACTGTCAGTTCTGCTAAAATCCCCTCTGTCAGTCTCTCTGCTGCAGGATCTCAGCCTGGCAGAGCTGCCACTGCTGTCTCTGTCCCTGAGCTAGGTGGCTTAGGTTGTGAGGAGCTGTGTGTGTGCATGTGAGTGAGTGTGTGAGTGTCTGTGGAGAGTGTGTGAAGCATGAGCTGGAGAAGCTCTGCCAGCACTGCTACACACTGCTATGTCCTTCCCTTCCAAAACACACTGCTGTTTGAACAGCCCTGTGAGGAAATCCAGCTTCTCTCTCTCTCTCTCTCTCTCTCTCTCTCTCTCTCTCTCTCTCTCTCTCTCTCTCCTCTCTCTCTCTCTGTTTCTCTCATACTCTCTGTTCACCCCTCCTCTCTTCCAACTTCTCCCTCTCTCCTCATCTCACTCTTTTTCTCTATGGTTTCATAAAAAACACTGAGATTCTCTCAGTATTATCAGTGCTGGATGCTCTCTCTATTTCTCTTCATCTCTCTTTTTCTCTCTTTTACTCATCCACACGTTCTCTACATCAAAATGTGCATTCACACCAATTTTCGCACCCCCCTCCCATTCTTGCTTTCATACCTCTTCTCATGTTCTCTTCTGCTTATCTTGATTAATTGCCTGAGAGAGAGAGAGAGAGAGAGAGAGAGAGAGAGAGAGAGAGAGAGAGAGAACACATGAAATATTGCACCTTAAATCATCAGTGAGAGATGCAACACAGCCCTGCTGGGCTCATTAGAACAGATAGCATCTCTCTTCACTAACATTGTGAGACTGTAATGCTGCAAGGAAGTTCTGCATTACCTTTCATTCCACAATCCACTTTACAGTAACACAAAATCAAGCTGTTCTGGTGGGAAGCCCCTCTGTTTTTACATCCTCTGCTTTACTGGTGGTTAGTGAAAGGACAAACATATTTGTGTGTGCTGTAAATCTCGGTGTTTGAGAACTCTGGCAGGCATGCTGTAAAAAAAAAAACTGTGCTGCAGAGCTGCTGAATTCTCATCGCTTCACACATTTTCCCCAATGCAGGTTTCCTTGGCAACAATTGCGGCTCTGCAGTGATGTCACATTATGGGGGAAGAGAGGAAAGAGTGTAGCTCTAACCTGTGTGTCAGAGAGTGTGTCAGTGTGTGTGTGTGTGATGTTAATCCAATTTGTGTGCATGTGTGGCAGTGTGTGCATGTCTGATTGGAACCACATGCATGTCTGTGTCTGTGTTAGTCAGCATGCATGTATGCAGTTGTGTGTATTTATGGACTGGCATATACATTGCAATGCTTAAATTGAACCCATTACTGATATAGATGTGCAAAAGCACACACACACACACACACACACACACACACACACACACACACACACAAACACACACACACACACACACACACACACACACACACACACACACACACACACACACACACACACACACAGCTTGTTTAGTCCCTGTAAAGAAATACTGCCAATAGAATATGACTCTCTGGAGCAGAGCTGTGGAAATCCTCAGAGCAATGTTCCAAAATCTCGTAAAAAGCCTTCCCTGGACAGAAGAGACATTCACTGTCCATTTTATCAGCCCCTGTTACCATACATGAGCACTTTTTAGTTCTATAATTGCAGACTATAGTCCATATGTTTCAGTGGACAGTGAGTGGACACGTTGTTTAAAAACTCCAGGAGCACTGCTGTGTTTGATCCACTTCTTCCAATGCAACGCACCACTACTATATTAGTGTCATTACAGCGCTGTGAATGAACCACCACCCACATAATGCTTGCTCTTTGGTGGTTCTGTGGGGTCCTGACAACTGAAGACCAGGGTGAAAGGAGGCTAACAAAGTATGCAGAGAAACAGATGGACAACAGTCTGTAATTATAGAACTACAAAGTGCTCCTGTATGGAAAGAGCAGCTGATTGAATGATACAAGGAGGCGATCATGATATTATAGTTGACCACTGAATGAATGAACTAGAAACAGAGTGTGTGAGGCAGCCTCTGGCATGTTCTTACAGGTCTGTTAACAGCTCTGTGTTCAGACACTGTTGTGTCAGCATATGACAGTCAGCTCCTTGCCTTGAAAATTTAACATCATAAATCCACTCCTCTTCCCTTCAATCCACACTTCACACACACTCACATGCTTCATAATCCATTTCCAGCTCTGCAAAACATTTCAACATGTAATGGGTGGCAGTGGTGATGTGAGTGGTGAGTGGGTGTGCATGTGTGTCTTTAAGACTGGATGTTGTTCTTGTTGCTGGTGGGCTAAAGTCGAGCCACCCGCTAATTAAGTTAAAGAACCATCATTTGACAACATCTAAACAGCCCTTCTGAATGGAAGCTTTGGGCTTTGGGGGGGTGGACTTGCTCTGGGTGATCTCACTGCGACATGCATGTGGACAGCACATGGTCTTGGGAAGAACAGGCACAATGTGAACAGTGTAAGATGTTTAAAGGAGAATTGAGCCGATTTGTGCCTAACGGTTAGTGGTTGAAAGGGTTTAACAGATGCAGAGTCAATTAGATCTGTTTGATGTGAAATGTTGTATTTTGGAGAAACCATGGTGCTGATAGGAACCAGCAGCCTACAATATAAATATAGCTATTTAATTTTCTGTCTTATTTGACCAGTGAACCTGTATATTTCTTCTATATAAGGTTTTATATTTCATCGATGGCACACAAAAACCTTGTATAGCCATAATTTTAACTTTACAGGAGAAGAAAAAAAAATTAAAAGAACATTTTACTCCAAGTAATTTTAGGGCATTTCGATTGGTCCATTCATCATACGATTTTGTCACAATATAAAGAACAACTGTCTGATTCAGCTGGAAGAAATGGAGATGCAAGGTTTTGCACAATGTTGAATTATTTTAATGTTAAATTAGTAGTAATGTAATGGTAAATTTGTGGTGGGGTCAAACAGGGGCAGTAACCTCAGGTCTTTTTTCAGTACCTCAAGGACTTTTCTTGACATTGTACATTTCAGGTGCCCCTTTTTGAGCAATGATCACAGGGAACTGAATGAACAATACAAGTGTAGGGAACTCAAACAAATCCCCCTCCCAGGTTGAATTAAATCAATGATGACCACACTCCCCCACCCAACGCCCATTGAAACCATTGCCCCTGGTCCCTTTGACATATGCACGCTCCTGGTGTTAAATCTGTAAAAATGTTTTCCTTATAGAATATTTTGCTTTACAACTCCATGTCCATACTTCTCTACAATGAATTAATAATTAAAAATTATGTGTTTCACATTTGGCTTTACAATGTTTTTACGATCATAATTCAAGTGTAATTCAATTTAATGTGACAGTTCCTTTAATTGTGAACAAATATGAACAATCATGACTGTAAGTTCCTTTAATGTTGCATATTTTAAATCATTCTGACATATTAGTCATATTTTAAAAAGCTACTCTGAATGACTTTGTTTAACTTTCCAACTATGAAGATTTTGTTTGACAAATTAGAGGAATTCTTGTTTTAAGGTGGCAAAGAATGCATTTACTGGATATTTTAGGTTGTTCTTTGATGTATAAATAGCAAGTATGTGACTTTGGGTGGGGTGAAAGATGCTCAGATGTCATTACAAAGCAATTTACAACCCTGCTATTTGTCCTTAGAATTAAACTAGATCTGTTTCCTTTTGCATAAGACCTTAGCTGCTTTTATTGGCTTGTCTATTGCAGATCATGTTGTGGCACACTGTTGCATAGTAAACCAAAACCAAAACTCTAACCAAAACTCTGCAATTATTCCTGAGTCTAAATGGACTGTGGTGCTGTCCTGTCAGCACAATGTGGGTTCGCTAGCTGAAGAAATTTAAGCTAGTTAGATTTTAGCCATGCCACCACTTGCTTCCCTGGGTTTGTCTTTAAGTTACCTGTAGAAAATAAGCTGCTACTTATATTCTTATATCTGTTTGGCTCCTGCTTGGTGGTCAGCTAAGGTAGTCCACTTTGTTTTGAGAGAGCGGACTGTAGAGCAGACTGTAGAGAGAAGACATTGCAAAAGTTAGTGTTGAGTAGTTCTACCTTTGAGTCTATTGTGGATCCTGCTTGACCTCAGGCTTTCAGTTCTCCCTTCAGCTCCTCTTCAGACATAGGAAAAGCCATGGTCACAAAGCCTGGTTCACAAAGCAACTCATACTCCCAGAACTACCAGAGTCTGAAGGTGATGAGCTGCTCTCCAGGGTCAACAACATCAGATTCTCCAGTGCATTTTCACATTTTACCATTTTACTAGCTTTGATTATGGATTTTGGCTAGGTTTATATAAATGGGTTTTTGGGTTTGATATAATGTTTATTGGAGGACATGGTGGTGAGGTTCACAGTACAATAACATGTCAAAAGTGATGGGAAATTAACTAGTTATGTCTTATGACTAATGCCATATCCCATTAAAGAACACTGCACTGACCTGTGGGATGCCTCCTGTTATGATCATTAAGTACCCATGGTCAGCCACTGTGGATGGTAGTGCCTTCTATTACTTATTTCTCATGCACATTTGACACTGTGGATCAAGGAAAGTTAAATACCCATACAGTGTCAGGGGTGGAATGTCTCATCCTTCTTGCACCTACTATCAGGCCTCACTCAAACCTTATGTCACGTAGCCATGAGCATACTAACCAATGTACTAACTCACTCACAACACCACATGACATAAAGGTGTGGGTGTTCATACTCGGTCCCCTTTTACTTATTGCTATTATGGGTTTGTCAGTGTAAGCATGCCAGCATACCAGTTCCACGTACTGAGCTTTCATTATTCAGCCATGCCAAGAAGCCTACAGTTTGACATTCTAGGACACCATTAAGTTTTGGCAATTCACACCAAGAACTTTTACTATGAAAGAAACTCCCTGCTTTTTGATCAGCTGTATCAATTGATTTAAACATGCCATTCTCTTCAACTTTACTCTATCTCCTGAAACCATTTATGACATGAGGATTTTGATTCTGTTGGTGAAACTCTGGCATCAAACATACAATGAAATACTGTTCGAGCTCATGAGGAGCAGCCAGGAATCTCTTGGTCATCCAAAACTGCCGTTGTATGTTTTTGTCGCACGAAAAAAAGACGTTTCAGCTCTCAGAGGTCTCTCAGTGGAGGTTTGGAAATTTTCCGGTGTTATTCAAGAAATTACTCCGTTTTCCCAGTTTCGTATGTGGTTGTTTTGGTGGACTGTGGAGAACAAGTGGACTTTGTGAACATGTGGTCTGTTTTCCCAGAATGCTCTGTGTTGACCAACTGCTGCCACTGAAGGGGTTCTTTTACTGTCAGTAACTTATGGTATTAGACACTAAGCTCTTGAGGAGACTCAAGAAGCCCTTCATCCTTTCAGTGGTACTTCAGTTGTTGTATTTACCAGCAAATTCCATATTCTACTTCAAAAGGTTTGTTCTGACAACAAGTCAAAACATTCACATTATAAAATGGGGACCTTCATGCTAAAGGAATTCTATAACATCACTAAAAGGGGTGGATTTAACTTTGATCTGGCAGCTTTAGGAATTCATGCAAATCATCTGAATGTCTCTTTTGGTCTAATGAGCGCAATCCTTTTTGTCATAGGCACCCTTTTTTTTCTTGTTTTATTATGGTGAGGTATTAAAGTTAACCAGTAGCGGGATTTCTCCAGTGAAGTGGGAATTCTAAAGATGGTCATTTAGCAACACTGGCCCTACAGGAATTCTGCTAATTACAACAAATGTAATATTTGTCTTTTTCCATTTTGCAGATGGCTGATATATAATTATGTTTACGGCGAGTAAAATAAAGAGGCGAAAATGTGGGAATATTTTTATTTCTTATAAAAATGTAAAGACAGAAAGTTAAAATAAAAGGTCAGGAGTTTCATGTAAGAGATTGTAAAGTTTATGCATATAATAATTTTACCAGTATAGGTACACCAAAAGAAAAGGTAAACCCATGATGAATACATTCTTAAAATTAAACCACTGTTCAGCTGAAGTTCCTCCTCTCTTCTACCCATCTACCCAGGCTCTCGCCTATTGTCTCTGCTGTGCCAGAAGAATTATAGTTGATGCTAATAATTTAAGCAGATTTATTTTACTGTAAAAAAATCACATCACTATCTCTACATAAGTGTAGACAGAGGAACATTTATTAGTCTCTCTTTAGTTATAGTGATCATGAGTGGCTCCGTTAGGTCTTATCTGTAGCCTTCCAACGAGCACAACAAAGTTTTACCACATCAGTCGCTCAGTGGGAAACATAGTGCAAAACATTAATGATAATGTCTCAGTGCACTCTGGACTGAACCCTTGGCAAAGTCAAATGTGGCACACTTTGTGGACCAGAGTGACCTACAGACATAATACACATATAACAAACTGATTTCCAGTGCATGTTTACTTCCCTGTCCACGTGTACATGCTCTACCTGCATGCAGACTCTGACTGATCAGTATTCAACAATTTTTGATTAGTGAATACAAACAAATTCAATAAACAAAATCTTACAAAGATTGTTTTTTTGGATAATTTCCAAACTAAGAAAACATCCCACAAAATTGGTCTAAGGTTCTTAAGGTTAATGAGATGCTCGCTAATTATTCCTGCACTATAAATAAACCTGATATCTACTGAGCTGCAGACCAATATATCTTTTATGTGTTATTATGTTTTATGGTGTGACATAAATCTCACCTGTTAAATTATCTCCACATATCCGAATATTCTCCACAGACAAACAGAAGATGACGCTTGCTAGTGACAGATGGTGTGATGGTTGCAGTCTCTCCCTCTCTCTCTCTCCATTTCCTCATCTAAACTTCCAAATTTAGTTCCTTCATTCACCCCATACCACCATCTCCTCACTTCTGAAAATGGCTCTATGTGTGTGAACAAAGCGTGTCATCTTGTTAGTACCAGTGTTTTCGTCTCCTGCAGTGTTCTCGTGCCAAGACAATGCCATCCTCCAAAGGACACACACAGAATGTTTAGAGAGACGAGTCAGTGAAAGTACAACAAAGTACGACTGTGTTCTGTAGTGATCACAGTGCCGGTTCTGCAGCTAACTACCCTTTGAATGAAGTCACATTCCTCTACTGTGTTTACATGTTCATTAAGTTAATGCCCTGGTCCAAAATGTTCACTCTGTCTCCTGCTTTTACTGTTTACAAATTCACTCTTAGGGCCGGACATTACCAGCTCAGTTGTTGAGAGTTCCAGCTGTCCTTATCCTTATTAGAGGGCTTCCTAGAACGATGGCCATTAATATGCAAATAAATCTCGTGCTAACAGCTGACAGGGCCACAATGCTGTCCTACTGCACTTAAATTTTAGCCTGAGTGATCGGCCACAGCTCTGCAGTGGAAACTGTTACTGTGCTTCTTCTGTAATATATTTTTATATTTATTGTACTTTGTGATCATTTTATTTTAATTTAATACTTAAAAATAGTCTATGTGCTTGTTACATGTCACTTGTGTGCTCTCACCAAGAAAAATTCCTTGTATGTATAACCTCCTCAACAAAAAGAGATTCTGATTCTGAGAGACACTCAGAGCTGTATCACAACATATTGATGGAAAGTTGACTGGAAGGGGGAAATGGGTGGGAAAAAGTACACAAACAACTGAAGATCACAGCCTTGAGAAGATTGTCAAGTAAAGTCTTTTCACGTTTTAATGTAAAACTGTTTTCCACATTTTAGAATCACTTTCTATTTAATTCTGTAATTGAACATTTTTAAGAAAACATTGTATATTTAATGTGCCATTACTTCTGCATTACATGTTTTTTCTTTAAAAAAATAATTAATTAAGGAAATAAACAATAATTACACCATAGAATTTGTAGAGGCATGAGAATCAGAACTTACACTTTTAATTTGATCAGGGGTTCCCATCTTTGCATTTAAACTGTACATAATGTAAGTAAATAAAGATATATTTACGGGCCTTTCAAATTATGTAATTACTGTACAATCTTGCTTTGAGGAAAGACAAACAAATCTTTTCCATTTTTTTGTCACTGACCTGTAAATACAGACCGTAAATCAAGTGTAAATGTACTTCGTTGCATGACTAATGTACAAGTGTACAATCTAAAAAAAAATTGAATATTGTAAAAACATTTCTTGTTCATAATTTAATTCAAAAAGTTAATCTGTCATATGTGTTTTATTCCTTACATTCATTAGTGATAGATTTTAAGCTTTCTTTTGTTTTAATTTTGATTCTGTTTGATGAGACATTTAGTGAAACTTGAACTTAAATAATGTTATTTAAGATTCTGGATTTCTGATTTTCATGAGCTATAAGTCATACACATCAACAATAAATCATACTTTACATGTAATGAAAATAAAAACGGTTTTCAGATGCATCATTAATCCTTTTTGAATAGTATAACAAAATGAAAGCAACTTTTGATCATCATAAACTACAGAGATTAGAATGACTAGAAAAGCCTGGCAGATTTTGACAGACCGTGCCATTTCTCTTGGATGAAACAAGGAACTGCTATGGCATTAAGGCTCTTATCAAAGGAAACTGACTCTGATTCAAGGATGAGTCAATATGCCAGTGACGATATATGCAATTATAGCCAACGCTTCAGGAACTGTTTGATGGTGTTTGTATGAAACTGTGTGATGACATCATCAAGTCTGGCACACTTCCGCAACAGAAGAGCTGTGGAAAAAGACCAATTATGGAGGGAAAGAGCACTTTCAGGAGAATTCTGGTATCATCTTCCACAGCCCCTGTTGTCTTGTAATCAGATTGTGGTTTGCCAAATGAACCAGGCCCAGAGTTGCCCTGCAGGACAACCACAGAGCACAGCTATTTATTCTCTGAGAATAGGCAGCACACAGGGGCCTTATTACAGAGTGAGAGTGGTACAGGGCAGAAGAGGGAGTCACACTGAGGCCAACCTCAAACTCTGACTCTAGCCAACTCCCACCCTGTACAAAGACAAACAGTAGTCTGATATGAAGGCTTGTACAGTACATGTATAACATCTGCAGTACCATGTTGCTATATCTATCTGTATATATTTGGTGTGGAAACAAAAGCTTGTATTTTATAAATGATTATTTTAATGTACCAAGATTTCATTCCTGTTCATTTTGGAACATTTCTATTGGTCCCCCCATCCTCCCACCCTGTGTATTTAGACGATTACATGCTGCTAAAACACCCGATTCAACTAAACAGTTCATTAACAAGACCTTTCAGCGCTACAGGAGATGTATTAAAGCAGAGAATCCTCCAAAAACTGGCAGGAAGCTGGCACTCATAGGGGATGCTTACCCCTTTCCATTTTTTATATGAATGACTATGGCCAAATGCTTGTGCTCACCCTTTATACCTACTTTAGCTACATTAAGTTGCACATATTGCTGACACAGACATGCAAATGCACAAACACAGCTTGTCTACTCCATGTAAAAAAAAATATTGCTAATAGAAAAGGACTGTCTGGAGCAGGTAAACATGATTGTCTTGGCACCATGTTTAATGCCAGGCATTGGATTAAAGGTAATAAAGAGTAGTGAAACAGTGTTCTCTGGAATTGTGGTGCTCCATTCATATTTGGGATGAGTTGTGAGGTATGAGACAGTCTTGTGACTGGAAGGTCACTGGTTTGGACCCCTCGACTGACAAGCTGTGACTGAAGTGTTCCTGAGCAAAGCACCTAACCCCCACCGGGCACCGCACATGTGCTTACTGTGTCATTGTGGTGTGTGTGTGTGTCTATTCACTAGTGTGTGTCCATGTTCACTAGACAGATTGGTTCAATGTAAATGTAAAATTCCGTCTCATCCAACACAAATGGCAAATTGGCTGTGTAGAGTGGTGACCCAGCATTGAGCTGTGGAGCAGATGATGGTAAGTTGGATGAGTTGTTGAGATGGGTAGATAGGGTCACGATCATCGAAAGGATTAAAGAAGTGGCTTAAACTTGATAAAATGTTCTCATTACCACTTTAAAAGTTCTTCACACTTGCACATGACTATTACACAAATGGTTCTTTATGGAACCTCAAATTGCTCTTCTATGACATTACTCAAAGACCCTTTTGCAGCACCCTTATTCGTTAGAGTGCAGCGCTGTATTGGTCGACTGGGTCAAACAAGGCAAGGCAAAGAGGGATATTTCACCATCATAACTTATGTGAGGTATGTAAAAGATGGATGGCAGATGTAGAATGTCACGTTACTGCAGTAAAAGTCAACATTTATGTTTCTTTAAAAAGAGTACAAGCTGTATTTCAAATCCTGACTGCCGTGGAGCTAAATGGGGATGAGCAGCCTCCTGTTTCATTGTGATTTACAACAGCTTGACCCGTTTCTTGTTAGATTAGCAATATGGTGCCAAACAAGCCTGAGCCTACAAGCCTGCAAGGCACAGTGCACAACAAGTTTTATTACACTAACTTCACAGCACCTCTTTTTGGTCATCTCATGAATAATTGACAATTGACATATATGATGTACAATGTCCAGTTTAATGGCATTTGACATTTGTAGGGGATGGGAGGATAAGCTCTGACATAATAACAATCATTTAAGGTTATATTGCTTGGCAGGAATTCCCATGGAAGACATAAATTTTTCAGTCGATTATATCAGCTAATGTAAATTGTATAAAATGTACTAAGACTCCCATGGGGACATTGCATGTCACTCCCTTTAGAGAATCCGGAAGATCCTCCTCTGCTTATCAGCATGGTCAGTAAATAGCATTCCACAGACCAAGAGATTACTATGAGAAACTTCTGCTGACCTGTAGATTGTTCAGATGTTTTCTAGCATGGCAGATGCACAGTACGGTTTGTGTGACATTGCTGACAGTTCACTATTTAGTGCATCATCATTATAAAACGTGAATAAAAAAGTGAACAGCTTAAAGGTACAAGATGGCTAAAAACCTAAAATTGCATGTTGACTCTGAGAAGAGACTTTTATCTTGATCAGTCATTTGTTATCATGCTCTCCACATAGGTCCTTGAGGAATGGGTTCACTGTGTTAAGGTCCATGGCTGAGTGCTCGCATCAGGCTTCAGGCATCAAGACCATCAGACTTGTTTACTGTTGTTTCTTTTGGCTTTCCTGTTGGCATGTGATGAAGTTAAACATTAAAGCTTGAGGGCAGAAAGCTGTCCTTGGCATCTGCTGGATTTTATCCCCACACTACTTGATCTGAACTTGAGCTCAACACTTCATTAAGAGTTGTGGAACGTTCCAGACTGGCTCTTAAAGAGGACATGTCTTACAGCCTTCATATGTTGGGAGTTTGTATTTTTATTGGATGTTAACTCAAGAGTTGGGTTTATGTGTCACAGCAGATATAAATCATTGCAAGTTTCCTCTTTTTATCCCACCACCATCACCCACTTACATGGCAAGGGGAAATAAAGTCCAGTATCTTATACCTGCAGACAGCAAAAAAGAAGTAGGTACTAAAGGTATGTTACTAGTCCCACACCCCTGAAGACTGAAGTGAGGAGGTGAACAGAGGGGTGGGTGGGTGAAGTTGAAGCCCCCCCAAATAGGTGATATAAAGGCTAATAAGGAAGAAGGATGGTATACAGTGCTCAGTCCAGCTCTGTTTTTCTCTTGTCTTTATTTATGATGATGAAATTGTGTAGTAATCATTGATTCAATTTTTGACTGAGCCCAGGTCATTGTAAAGAGTCCAGTGATGTACAAAATTACAGCCTCCATCTTCTCAATCTTCATCTCTCAAGCAGATTTTGGGCTGAAATAATGATCATAAATCGAGATTGAATGCGTGGGGCTATTACCTGACATCAGAAAAAGATCGAATTAGCTATATTTGCAACCTAGTACCCATGTGTTCGTGTGTTACCTTCAGGTACTCAGGTTTCTTCCCACTTCCCAAAAACGTGGTAAGTGAACTGGCTAGGCTTGATTGCACATGGGAATGAGTGTGTAAATCAATGGGTGTGTGTGGTAACCTGTATTTGACTGGCACACAATGATTCCAAGTAGACCATGGGTTCACAACCCTGATCAGGAATTAGTGCTTCAGAAGATGAAAGGATAGAAGGATAGTTTCCGTAAGAGGACTTCATAAACTGGGGAGTGAACTACTCTTTTTAAACAAAGCATCAACAGAGTTTACATGCCACAAGAAACTCTTTTATTAACATTCAAACATTCAGCTTTCCATGATATGGGCCCTATAAAGAAACACACTCACAGTCATTAATCTAGACAATACAGTCAGTCTAGAAAGTACTAATTAATATAACAGATAACATCATTGACCCATTCCTACGTCTGACAAGGCTATTTGACATGAAATTCCTGAATTACAATTTATTTTCCCTTATTGGCTGGATCAGACTCATAGGGGAGAGACGGAGGATAAGCATACAACTTGATATGCTTCTCTCTTGTACATCTGTTTTGTGTCGATTGCGTCAGAAGGAGGATTAATTGTGATGGTATTCAGGTTTTTATAAACACCAAAATCCCAGCCTAGACCCCTTAAAGCCTAGGAAAGGAATGGTGCTATCTATGTAATCTCCAGCGAGCTTCACTCAAGCTTTTCATCTGTGAGGTTGGGGAGGCCAAGCCATTGGTGTTGCATTTGAAGCCTGCACTGATTTAGAAGCACCAAATCTGCTTGAACTAAATAATGTTTTGATGTTCCGGCATGCAGCCCGGAAAAAAAAATTACGGCCAGCAAAGTGAATTTTTTTTGTTAAGGCTTGTGTTGATTGCTATCATTGATTGGTTTTAAATCAGTTGCATCTGAAGTATGTGTGCTGCCTTTTAAGCACTGAACATATTGATTAGACAGTATTTCAACAACTACTCTGTGTTCTGTGAATAAATGAACACTTTAAAAGGACTGAACAAGAATTTCTCAAGAAATGTTATCGCGTGTGTGTGTGTTGGAGTGCAGGAGGCTGGGTGCATGCCACAGATACTTCACTCTAGGCTGCATTCACACTCAGTGAGTGTGTGCAGTGGGGCAGAGACACATGCTGGGCAGCTGAGTGTGTGTGTGTGTGTGTGTGTGTGTGTGTGTGTGTGTGTGTGTGTGTGTGTGTGTGTGTGTGTGTGTGTGTGTGTGTGTGGAGCAGCCCATTTGTTGTGTGGGCATTTGTGGAGCAGCCCATTTGGAGTGTGTGCAGTAGCTTCTAAATGTGTGTGAGTGGAGGCGAGAACTCCTTGAGACAAAGTAACCAACACAAGAGCAAAGTTTCAGTTGGTATTCTGAGATAATAGTTATTCATTCTAAAATCATAGTCATCCTATGCAGGTCATTTGAGAGCAAAGAGCTTGAAATAACATACTTGCTTCAACATCATGAGATCATGTTGGTGGGTCATGCCTGATCATCTTAGACATGGTGCCTATGAGCTGTGCTCCATGCTGTATTCCACCTAATGCTAGAAATTGCCAGAATACATGCTTAAGTTAAGTTGTTGTTAACACTGAGAATCTGTATTGAACCCTTATTTTCTTAAAGGTACCTTTTAGAAACTGATAAATCACTGTGTTGATGTTGTTTATATATATATATATATATATATATATATATATATATATATATATATATATATATGCTAAAGTATGAGCAAAATAGTAATTTACTGTAATAATTTATTTAACATGTAGCAAAAACAACAAAAAACTAAAATAATGCAAATGTAATAGCACATATGAATATTTTATTAGTTATGCTCGAAAATATGCAGTATACATGTACATTTATTTAATGTAGAGGACTTGTCCACTTACCGTTAATAAAAGAATCAACAAAATATGTTTTCATAAACCTGTATGTTTGGGTATTTACTAAACCACACAGATCCCGCATGTAGGAAGACCAGTATGTCCACTGAGTTATAGTGCAAAATGGAGCTACAGCAAACATTTTTTTTTGCAAAAACCTCCAACACCCAAAGGAAAAGTAAATAGCCAGTCTTGCACTGAGGGCTGTTAACATGCCTTCCGTGTCTGAAAGAGTCATTGTGCTCCTCTGAGACTCTCATACATATGATGGGGCTAAGAACTAATCACTAGAGTTTTATATACTTTTAAGGAATTACATGTACATTTAAACCCATATATGTCTACCTTTAAAAGAACCTTCTACCTCATTACGTTGATGTAACCCATTACATTCTTTGTGTGACAGCAGAACTTAAGTCACTATCCTATGTGCTTACAGTTTTGTTTTGCTAGTTTATCCAAAAACACAGCTCTAGATTGTTATAGACCTGGCTATTGTTATAGAGACTGGGATTTGATATCCTATATAAGGAATTATAACAAACATCCTCATGTTACGTTCTCCTTTCTCTGTAACAGATTTAAATTGTAAGTTGCTTTACGTAAGAATGGCTGCCAAATGCAATGAATGTAAATGGAGGTTCTCAAATAGCAACCCAGTCAAAGGTTTACACAAGTTTCACAGTAGTAAAAATAAACACCTGGAGTAATGCCACTGTCATGCCTCTATACTCTTACTGGGTATCGTTATGGAAATGCAGGATACGATTACTGCTAAATTACACATTCTTTGAAGCAAGGAATACGAAATGTAGGAACCTTTCCACCATCAACAGTCACACTCTATAAATCTACAAGTTCTCTTCAAGTTAATGTATACAGTAAATTTGACTTTCACTCATTATACATAAAGTTTAGAAAAGTCCTGATGGTGATTTCCTGTGTGCTGACCATGTTTTAAATAACTGTTACTGGACAAAGTTTCATTTCCATCCATTGTTTGAAAAGGATGAGAAAAGAAAAGAAGCAGAAGAACAGGAGGAATATGAAACATTTCAGCAAGCAGGTTCATCATAGGGACTGATTTCCATGTTGCAGTTTATCTGGAGCAGCTGGGGATCAAATTCCTTTCCAACATTTAAAACAGTGCTGGTCAGGGCATTCTTGCTGATGTTTATGGCTTAACGTGTGCAGCATTCCTGCTGTCTAACATGCTCTCCCCTGAATGTGCTCTTCTACCACCAGTAGATAGTGAATGAGCCATCATATCAACAGAGCCTCCCTTCATCTCAGCGACTGTGAGTAAAGTAATAGTCATCATAGTTAATGATCAGTGCATTTTCCTTGTATCTGCGAAGGTCAGCATGATTCACAACAGGCAAAATCGTCATTCCGTTTCCAGCAGGGCTTTCCTCTGCCTTCCTTAGAGAGACGATGCTGTACATTATCTAACTGTCTGACATACTGTTAAGTATCTATCCAATGCATGGCCCAAGGAGCCATTACATTAATGCACAACAGAGCTCATGGCATGTTTTCATTTCTGTGGTATGTTCTGGTGAAAGATTAATTCTAGTACATCTAAAACATATGACTGTATTACATTTCTGTTATGAACGTCTTGGCTTTGGTTACATTAAATGGCATGTCAGTCAACCCATATCTCATGTTGCTAGAACATTTGTGAGACAGGTTTTGGAATGGATCACTACTGAAGTTTACAGTACGTTGGAGATCATTCCCTTTAGCCCAGTTTTAGCTTCCAAAATGAATGATAGTTATGTCTGTCTCCCACACCAATCTATCCATCTCATTACACTCTGTATTGGTGTAAAAAATAACTGTCACATAACCTTGATGATGAGATCCTTGCTGAAGTGAAGCGGAAAAGAAACCGCCCGGTGGGCTCTCGAGTTGCTTGCATGTGTCAGATGAAAGGGGATCTCCCATGTGGTTTGAGTTTCTCTGTCTGAGGGAGCGGCAGGTTGTCGGGACCTTTCTCCGCACCTTGTCACTGAGCTGATGCTAAATCATCAGACAAGCTGTGTCCACTTGTCTTGGTCATCCAGCTGTGTCTAGATATCTGTCACACTGGAGCCAAGGTGGCCAGACCATCACTGGACTTAAAAGGATAAGAAAAAAGAGGTGAAAATATTAATGGACTCAAAATATCAGAGAAAGGATTGGGCTGTGTGCGTGTGCGTGTGCGTGTGTGTGTGTGTGTGTGTGTGTGTGTGTGTGTGCGTGTGTGCATGCGTGTGTGCATGTGTGTGTGTGTGTGTGTGTGTGTCATTTTGGACACATGACTGTATTATATGCATATTATATAGTGGTCACATGTCATGTTTCACATAAATTGTACATTTTCATTTCAATGTCTTCATGTAAGTTCAGCCAAATGTACAGTTACACAGTTTAGGGCCATATTTTGGAGATACAATCATCCACCAGGGTTAAAATGGGGGGCTTTGTTGGATTGTGGCATTGTGTATGCATGATTATAGGAGGCATTTAAATATCTCTAAATATGTGCAACTATTTTAATTAACATTAACAAATTAAAACTTACTAATTTATCAATGCTACTTTATGGCCTTGGTAGCCTATAGCCTGCTTTCATTTCAAATTATGTCTTAAAATAAAAGTATACAAATAAATAAAAAAACTTTTTCAAGTTTTTTTATTTTTTGTAAAAAGTATTAATTATATAAGTACATTACTAATAAAATGTGAAGTCAAGGACTAATTTACATTTGCATTTATCCTTTTTTACGGTCTGATAAATTGGGGGAAGATGTATATACCAGTAGACCAGTAGTGGCAATGATAAGGCAGGACTGTGGAAGGAAACACTGATGTGAAATGGATGTGAAATTCCAGACATTTTAGGCCATGTCCATACATACACTCTTGTTTGTGCTTGTCTGTTTTGGTCTCCTGTCCTTTTTTGTCACTAAAAGAAACTCTATGAAATATATCGATCTCAATCTGTAACATAAAGCATAAAACTACAGCATCTACACACAGATAGCACTAAATTTCAACTGATCAATAAAAGAACATACTATTATACATGTATAATACTCTATTTAGATTTGCATGAGTACACTGCATAGTAGTATGTAAATTACATTGGAGTAGTGTTTAATTGGGGACTAAAGCCTTGTTTTATTCCTTGTTTGTGTTTCTCTCTCCGTAAGGCCTTTGTCACTGTGTGGATGGAAACATTTGACAGGTGGGACATTTTAAAAAAATATCTGGATGTACATGTAACCATACACAGGTTAGAAATCCTCAAAACTAAACTGGACAAAAGAACAGAAGAACCTACATCTTCAAAATAGCAGTTACTGCTCTCTTTATCCATGAAACATGCTGCTCTCATAACAATTGGGAGTTCAGAAATGTCCTTCTCAGAGTTTTTCCTACTTCCCACCTAAAAGTGTTGGCGCAACTTCTGATGAGGGCAGAAAAAAATAGAGGTTCACAGTAATCCAGCACTTTTGTGTGTGAATAAACAGCCCTTAAACTTTTGTTTGAAATCCAGACTCAATTAAGAAATTCTTTATTTTGAATGTGAATGTGAGTTGAAAATGATATGAAGTTTGATCAAAAGCCTTTCACAGAATGATTCAAATTGTTCAATGGGCACCGTTGTGTGTGTGTGTTTACATGTATATATAAATGTGTGCATATACTGGATACTGTATATGTGTGTGTGTGTGTGTGTGTGTGTGTGTGTGTGTGTGTGTGTGTGTGTGTGTGTGTGTGTGTGTGTGTGTGTGTGTGTGTGTAGTAAATTTTAAAATGCTTGAATGGATGTTCAGGCCTTAATGCATCAGATGAATATATCCCTATAGGCCATTTGGGAGTCCTAATAAAGATCACTGTAAAATAGACTTAATTTCTCAGACAAGAATATGCCATTTTACAGTCCACTGTAATTTACAGCTCATAATTGTGAATGATTGGTTTAGTCAGAGGAACTATGCTATGACTCATATTGTGTTTTTCCCTTTCTGTGTACATAAATGTCTGTATTTTCCCCCTATCATTTGTCTGGTGTACATCAATAGCATCCAGAAGAACAGAGGGTCAGTCTAAGGTTCCTTGGATGTTTCACTACCGTCCAGGCCCCCTGTAACTTGTGGAGGAATGTGTGTGTTATGCAAGTGTTCTTGCCTTACTTAAAAAACATCACATAACAAAAAAAACACACTGTGCCAAGTTCAACCATTTTAATAGCCGTCCAGCTTCTTTGCATGCATGCGCACATACTACATTCTCTTTGATTTCATTCAGTGGCTCATATCCATGTAAAACAAACCAGATGCTTCACATTTCTCTGCTCTGAGCCTACAGAGAGAAGCTTTCTATAGTAATCACATTTGTTTCATGCTGCTTTTAGACAGAATCAAGAAGAGTAACTCATTTTTTGAGATTCTTGAGATACAGCGGCCCTTCTCTCTGTATTACACAACTGACTGTCAGAGAGAAACTACGATATCTAGTATATATTTAGGCTCTTTACACTATTTCTCTCTTTCCCTCTTTTTCTTTCTCTGTTCTTCCTCTATTAGCCTGGGTGCAGCTGTAATGGAGGGGAAGAAGCAGAGAAAGCCTGAAATAGCTGAGGGTGTGTAGGCAGAGGCCTGACCACTGGCATGCATAAGGAAACAGCCTCCACTGCTCTCCACACACAGCAGTAGCAAGAGCATTGCTGTACACAGGCCAGGGGCCCACATGCGAGTCCACAGTCCAACCCCACCCTCCACTATTCTAGTCCTGCTTCACTACAGCCTTTCTGTTCTCCCAGAGGAGCCACCAACATGGGCATAAAGAATCTGTAGAGGAATAACACTAGAAAACCTCACTGCTGACAAGGCTTCAGGGAAATACTTCATGTTGTTTAGTTAAACACACCTTAAAAGCCAAAAGAATAGTGTTCTATTTATTCAAACTCTTCAGCTGTGTAGTAAGCAGGTTTATAATAGTACATGTACTCATGCTAATCTTTAAGGACCAAATGTAAGTTTCACTGTGACACTCAAAACATCATCATTGCTAGAATAAAAGCACATCAAACCTTCAATCTTTGGAGCAACATTAACATAGTAAACTAAAAGTAATACGTGAGAAGACCTGGAGATGAAGAAATAAAAGAACGTCACAAAGTCGCTAAGAAGCTACCAATCCATCACAACGATATTAAGATATATTAAGAGATATCAACTCTATAGATATTACAACCCAATATCCACACTTTGTGGACAGTTATATGCCAGTATTCTAAGTTTCATGTCTCAGGATGAGAGTAACCTACAGACTTGATGCACAGCATTTTGTGTGATGAACTATCAGCAAATGCAACTCGAAAAACAACTATAATTCCCTTGTTTAACAGGATTTATATGATGTTTTTTAAGTCCTGACCAGCAAACAAACAAACAAACAAAACATTGCAGGCCCTAGTTTCTTTTTATTAAAACGTGGTCAAATTCATACAAATATTTATATTGTCTTAGATGTCAAGATGCCAGAGTGTGGGAGGATCTCAGGAAATATGGTTGACTGGCTTGACTGCAGCAAAAGAAGTTATCGCCCAGTGCTGGTTTGCCCCTCATAACCTACCCATACATCATTGGCTTACCCTGTTTGACATCCTTCATCTGGAGTTAACATCTGCATGTTAACATGTTAACATCTGAGTCCCGATAAAGCTGCTCCTGGAGCTTTTCCTATTTGGACTACAGCAATATCCAAAGTGAAGTCTCTCTTATCTGTTTAAATGCTTTGATGTGGTTTTTAGTTTTCAGGGGTCCTGTCGAGCTAATATGAGGAGTGTGTGTTAAATTCCATGTGCTGTGGGACAAAGTTGGAATACAAGGAGTTCTTTGTGGAAAAACAATGAATGACAAAAAAAAAAAAGATCTGCAATTTGGACAGAAACCATAAACATTCAAATATTTCAATATTTATATTTATATTTCAAATATTTATCCTATAAATTGTCATTATCAGACAATATGTTGCATAGCCAGTGCATTGTATGAGACCAAACATAGCACAGTGTTACACAGTAAGACACACAGTTATGCACAAGTAATTAGTTCAACCCGAAAGCTTATTTATAATTGGCCAAATTGCTGTATAATGTTTTTGTGCTTTGGGTAGACGTGACTTCACTCCATAGGTGTTGCATCCATCCTCAATCCTGAAATAAACGTCTTGACTATGGAAGATGGTTTAGTGTTAAGTTCTTGACACACCTTCACCCTGAACAGCAGGGTCAAAAAGGCTGTGAAAGAAGCTTTTTTCAAACCCACTTTCAGACATGGGTTAGGCCACAGGATATGCCATCCAGCCAGTCTCGCAAAACCATCAGCACTTTCCCCAGTGTTTGCAATATCAGATTAAAGCTGTAATTGGCTCATAACACCTAGACACACACTCAGTGGCTGAGGATTAGTTGGTGTGTGGTTAGTTACATGTTCTTACAAAATTACAGCAAGTGGGGTTTTTGTCTTTCTGCAGGAAACTGTTATTAAATGCCTTTCAGCAAATGCATAAAGAGAGTCTGCAGATCTTTGTGCTCCAGCAAAGGTGAGATGATGTTCAATGACAGTAATACAAGCGCCATCTGCTGGTAAGTATCTGACTGTGCTCATTACAGTGTAGTTTGACCCTCTGCCAAAACACTGCTTAACTTCAATCTGACTCAGTTGCTTAATTTTAGATTATTCTTATATATCTAAATTAGAAATTAAGATATTAAAGCCTTAAAATGCAGGCTATCATCACCTTCTTTCTTCTTTTCAGTTTAAGCTTGACCTTGAGACTACAGACCTGATTTCCAATGGACATCTCCTCAAGTACATTCGTGAAGACCCTCAAATGCTCCAATGGAGCTCGTTTTCATAAGGACTGTCCCAGGAAAGGAAGGCAAATTATTACCTGCAGAAGACAAGTTCATTAGAAGCCTCTGAAACTGCAAATAAACAAATTAAGGTACACTCCAGCATGGATACCACAGCCTTCTGCAGTGACATGCAATCCTATCTGGTTTGCACTTAGTGGGGCTATCATTTTTTTCAACAAGACAATGACTCAAGGCTATGGAAAGGCTATTTGACCAAGAAAGAGAGTAATGGAGTGTTGAGTGAGATGACCTGACCTCCACAATTACCCAAAACAAACCCAACTGAGATGGGCTGGGATGAGTTTGAATGCAGAGTGAAGGAAAGGCACCCAACAAATGCTCAGCACCTCTGGGAACTTCCATAGAGTGTTGGAAAAACCTTCCAGGTGAATGTCCTCATTAAGATGATTGACAGACAATGACAATGACAATCATCAAAGCAAAAGATGGCTACATTACATATACAACATTAAACATAGTCTGGTTTAACAACTTTTTCTTTCTCTACTACATAATTTCATATGTGTTCCTTCATAGTTTATTGGTTTCCAAATTAATCTACAAGGTAGAAAATTCTGAAAATAAGGAAAAAATACCCAATAACATTGTGATTGGTACTGTAAGGATAGTGTAAAAAATTAAAGGCCAGTAGCTGTTAATAAATGATTGGGTGTTTTGATAAAAAACATTTTGAGTTAGTATACTTTTACAAATATAAATGAAAATATAAAGAGCAAAAAAATGTTTTCTATTAATAATGTAACTGAATAAGAATATAGGTATTCTATTTCAATAATTCACATATAAAGTACACATTGCCTAAAAATGTAATTAATTTTTTTCATTCCAGATTCTGTAGCTCAGATGCATATAAAAGTGAGTATTTTCATCAATGTATAAATTAACAAGTTTATCAAGAAAGTATTTTATCAAAAACAATCTCATAATACTCTCTCAATACTCATAATTCAGTAATAAAAGCAATGTAAACTCAGTAGTGTATAGACCGTCCCAGTTACGTAATACTGATTCCTCAGACTGAAATTATTATAGAAATAAAAGCATTAATAACGATAACAAGAGAAAAATTTCACTCACCGATCACTTTTGGGACCACAAGTAATTAATTAATTAATTGCATTCATTAGCCAATTGTGTGGCAGAACTGTGTGCAGTGCATAATATCATGAAGATACAGACCACATACTCAATAAAACTGGAAAGCTGGAGAAAAGAAGGGAAACTGAACCCAGGTCTGATTAATCTTGATTTCTTCAGAATTTGGTGGCAACAACTTAAATGTATAGACCCAACCTGCCTTATGTGATCAGTCCAGGCTTATGGAGATGATGTTTTCTTGGTATTCTTTGGACCCGTTTATACCAATCAATCATTACCTTCATCACTGTCACTACAATGACACTTCATTTGTGAGAAAATCTGATGAAGGCATGAGCCAAATTTATACAGAAATACAATTTATACAGATGTACAACTGGTGGAAGGTGATGCCTCCAGATGATGTTAGAAAATGTGTTGCATTTGTTTCATATTAAAATATAAATTATTAAAATCTATAACATTTTTTCCTAACATAACATTTGTTTCTGATTAGCATGCTGCAATGCTGCCCAGTCGGTTGTAACAAAATCTAGAACAAAATTTTCCAGATCTCTGTATGTAAGCTTACTTCAGTTCTTCTCTCCCATAACTATAGTACTATAATAATTAACATAATAGGCCCTACAGAAGAACCTTGTGGGACTTCACAAGAGACACTAAACCAAGCAGTTACCAGTAAATTCTCAATACTTTCTGCATTAGGGTTCATAGCTGAATAATGAACCATGGGGGATGCCATATAGACACCAGAGTTCACTACAATGCCTCACACTCCTGTTGTGTTCCTCAAGCTTTCCAACATGTGTCCGTAAGCACATTGAACTGACCAGAAACAATAATGAAGCAGACAGGCTCCACAGTTGCTGAAGGACAAACGAGATGTCGAAAGAGATGACATATGATGTGTGGAGGTCACAATTAGCTTACCGTGTATAAGTGTATGTCTAGCAAATGTTTCTGTTAGATGGCTTGTATGTGGTAATTGAAAATGGGTGCCATGTGGTCTTAAAAAGTTCAAGCACCATTGTTCTAAAGGGTTCACAAACTTTCAAGTGCCACTGTAGATTCAAAGGATAAGTACTACATGAGCATCATAGAAATGCCTGCACGTACATGCGTGTGTGTGTACATGCGTGTGCACACACACACACACACACACACTCACACACACACACACACACACACACACACATACAGCGACTGCTCAGCTTCTGTGAGCGTACGTGTTGGAGAGCCAGGGATTTCATGGGTGAGTATCTTCAGCACACTAGAGTTATGGATAGTGAGGCACTGCAGGTACAAAGGGACACAGCAAGCGCCAGTGCACTCAGTCTGATGTTTATCTGCTGCTGGTGGTATGCAAGGACAGTGCTGTGTGTCACATACAGTTTCAGCCTTGAGCCTGCATGCAGCCTGGAGAGAGAGAAAGCGAGACAATCATCTCCTCACTCTGTCAGTTCTGCAAGGCTCTTTGCCAATGGGAACCTAGTGTATGTTATGTCATCATGAGGGCACTGGGTCATTGCAAGGGCAGTTGCCAATTTCCTTCCAAGAGTATGACTTGCATCTATCCATTTTTAGGTATGCGCTTTCGGAATATTAAGGCACAATATGTTGTTGTCTTACAGTATTCTGTATGTAGTGGGGTTTACAGTCACATAGAAATATGGGATTTGTTTAATTTCAAAGAGACTATGGGACCAGTCACCAGCATCTTCCCATGAGTTCTTTGAAAAATGTTCCTGACAAGAGTCTTCATAAATTGATCAAATCCAGAAAAAAATCTTCTTAAAAAGAAATTGTGAATAAGGCCCACTGACAATATTCTGGACTAATTCTAAGTCACTATTCAAACTGAAGACAATTTGTGATATTGATTCATACAAAAAGGTGAGCTTTTTGGATCCCACTCTGCATTGTGGAATAGCACACTAATCTGAGAGTCTTTACTAATTGAATTTCTGATTCATCGTAAGTCACATACAGTAAGTATAAATACTTACATATTTCTTGCACCTTTTTCCCACCATAAAACATTTCACCTCATTGTACCACTCGGTACTGCACTGTCCTGTCCTGTCCTGTCCTGTCCTTGTTTGCTGTATTTATTGTATTTATTGTAGTGTTTGCACTTTATGTTGTCATACTGTATTGCTGCTCCATGTTGCACCTTGGTTCCGGAGGAACGTAATTTCATTGCACTGTGTACCTGTACTCAGATGTAATGACAATAAAAAGCCTTGACTTGACTTGACTGATACATTATTCTGTAAGCAACAGTTCTGTTGTGTTATAGAGTATTATGTATTAATGATTTGTATTATGTATTAATGATTTGTATTATGTATTAATGATTTGTAAGATAATTCTGGCCTAATTAATAACCGCTTCAAATTTTAGTCATTAACATTCAGTTAGTCTTATAGTAAAGTGTTAAAACAGATTTCTGGCAATACACTAGTGCATCTCAAAAAGTTAGAATAGGATGAAAAGTGTAAACTGTCATTAAAAGTTTGTTATTTGTTACATTTATAGTATCAAACATATTTCAAGCCTTTTGTATTTTAATGTTGATACTGTCTTAGTTGTTGTTGTTGTTGTTGTTGTTTTCTTTAATTAAATTGTGTAATAATTTGAGATTCTTCTTTTCTGATTTCCATGAGTTATAAGCCATACTGAACGTAAAACAAAAGGCTTGAAATATTTTACTTCACATGTAATGAATATAAACTGACAATTTATCTTTTTGAATGGAACATGACCACAAACATGTTTTTACTTTAAAAAAATGTATATGCAGAAAAAGAGCTGCTGTTTCTGTATTGAATATTGGATTTGGAATATTTAGGTTTGGAACATTCCTGTTCAACAGAGAGTGCAGGGATCCTCTGAGGTTTGAGTGGAAATTTGATACATTTCTATTTACCACAGGTTAAATAACATTTCTTCAGATTCAATTATTATTTTTACTTAGTATTAACAAAGACAATTTGGACAATTTATCTTAATCTGTTCCCTATACTCTTGAACAACTCCAGAGGTTTTGTATTTGAATCTTAAAGCACAGTACTGTAGTTAACCATAATGAAATGGGGGGCAGTGTTGCCCCTGCGTTCCACAAATTTATGAGCTGAATTCCACAGATGACTTTTAGGACAAAGCAGGCTTATCAGGAGAGATTACAATTACGATGGAATTTGAGTCTTCATCAGGCAGTCCCACATAGATTAGTGTCAAATGTTTTGTGAAATATTTAGTTCGTGATTAAATGTCTGAATGTCAGCGTACCAGCCTAGAGACACGTACATGCAATTATCTTTTTTCTCACTATTGTCTGGGTGATTTATAAAAGTGGCACAGAATCCAGATATTTAGCAGATATTTAGTTGTTATTTGATATATAAATAGAATATATACTGTATTTTTAAAAATAGGTTACCTAAAAACCAACCAGAATATAAGTTGAGATGTATATATTGCATTTTTTTTTGCAGTGATCACCAGTGCCACAAACAGTCCCAAAACAATAAAACATAATATGTTGAAATGGGATTTTTTTTTCTCATTAAGGTTTTTAGAATTTTCATAATTAACTCTATAAAGAGTTAATTATGTATTATTATCAATAAACTGTATTGGATTGACTGTGATAGTACTTCCAGAGACCCTTGCAACTTTCTGTTGCAAGAATTCTGTGGAAAACCCTTTCTAATTAATGCATTCAGCTCTTTCAAGTTGAACCCAGATATGCAAATGTACACACAGCTTTTTTAGTGGAGTATCAATAGACTAGCATTCTCTGGAGCAGGTAAAAGTTATAAAGACCCCCAACACTGAGCTGTGGAGTAGTGGAATGATGGTGCTCCATCCAATACATTTGGGGTGAGTTCTCTGGAATGATAGTGGTCCATCCAGTACATGTGGGATGAAGGCTTTCTCTGGAATGATAGTACTTCATCCAATACATTTCGCATGAGCTCCCTGGAATGATGGTGCTCCATCCAACAATTTGGAAGTGGCCTGAGTAAAGCACCTAACCCTAAAACGCTCGTTGTCGTGTCACTGTGTGTATGTCTGTTTGTGTATCTATATAAAGCCATTTTATGTGATAATCACTTCTTCTAAAAGGTTCTATTAAAGCTTAAGTAATGTGGTCTCTTTCTGATGTGCCAATAGCCAAAGATAATTTTACCCACCTCTTCACATTAAATTTCAATAGTTTCAGCTCTAGTTTGTCTGAATGAGATGAATCGTGGTACTGTATGTGTGCATGTGTGTATGTTTTGTGCTGAAGCGTGAGGCCCAGAGCAGCTGTGGGCTTTGGATAATATATTTGCCTTTAGGTTGGTGTGTAATCTGCAGGCTTTGACCTGAACAGGGCTGAGCCACGGCTGGATGCATGACTGTTATCACCTCATCGCTTCTGTAGACTGTTGGGTTACTCGGAGAATGGAGGGCAGGCACCAATAGTGCAGAGTTTCCCTCTCCCCTACTGTGTGTGTGTGTGTGTGTGTGTGTGTGTGTGTGTGTGTGTGTGTGTGTGTGTGTGTGTGTGTGTGTGTGTGTGTGTGCGCGCGCAATGTATTTCCAAGTAGAGACAATCCTGCATGTGGGCTTGGAACAATACGGTGTTCTCTAGGAGAAAAGGACTTCTAAGAAACTGCACGTAGCAGCCGTAGCAGTGCCCATGAGAACTTCCCCACCTCCATGTGGGCCACCCTGTCTCCACCCTGCCATAACATGCTTCCATAACATACAGGCTTACTTTCAGCTTTTCAATACACTGCTGTTTCCATAAATAGCTACTATTGCATAAGTCCAATTCTCTTTTATATAATTTTAGGTGTAAGGGTGCAAAAAGTTTCTGGACAGTAAATGTGTCTTTGCTAGTAAAAACATTATTGGTCCACAAATTTGTGAAATTAGAACATTGCAAAAAATATATTTTTTCCCAAAGTCCCGGGAAGTCTGACCTGACAGTTGTCCAGAAGGTGATCATATATACCTTCCAGAAAGAGGGTGTTGCCAGAGAAGGTCATTGCTGGCTCTTCTCAGAGTGCTTTATCAAAGTATATTAATGGAAATTTGACAAAATGTGGTGCAACAAAGGGAAAAGGTGGTGGGAAAAGGTGCACGAACTACAGGATGATCACATCCTTAAGAGAACTGTCAAACTAAGTTGATTCAAGAACTTGGGGGAACTTCACAAGGAGTGGACTGAGGCTGTGGTCACCACACACAGATGCCTCGAGGAAAGGGCAACAACTGTAGCATTCCTAATATCAAGCTACTCCTGAATCAGAAACAATGACGAAGAAGCATATTTCCTGGGCTAAAGAGAAAAAGAAGTGCACTGTGGCTCAGTGCTCCAATGTCTTCTTGTCTTTGCTGACCATGATATTTCTGCTAGATCAGCCAGACAACTCTCTGGAACACCAGTATTGTTAAGAGGAAGGTGAGAAATCCAGCAATACAGACAAACAGAAGATCTATCTATGCTGTCTGGTCTTCAGTGTCATCTCAGAAGAGCCACAAGTTGAATGCCTTCATGTCATACCATACTGATGCAGTAGTTTATGTTAAAAAAACGTACTGAGTGTAAAAACAAACATATGTGTCACAAGTTGGATATTTCTGTATTGTACCTTTTCTGTTTGATCTAAATATCTATTATCTAAATTTCTTGAGATACTGGATTTCTGATTTCCATGAGCTAAAAGCCATACTGAAACAAAGAAAGATGTGTAATGGCTATATTATATGAGTTTACCTTCTTTCAGCTTTTCAATACACTGCTGTTTCCATAAATTGTTACTATTGCATAAGTCCACATTTCTTTTACATTATTTTAGGAAAATAATTTGTACTGTACTGTGTAAAGCTGCAAAATTGTTTAAAACTAAGTTCCTGGACAGTAAATGTGTCTTTGCTTGTAAAAACCTTGTAAAAATATATTCTTTTCTGTTTGATCTTATAAAATATCCTAGTTGAGATACTGGATTTCTGATTTCCATGAGTTAAAGTCATATTGAATGGAAAACAATAGAAGTATGTGTAATGGTTAAATTACATTCTTTGTACACATTTACGTTCTTTAATTAAATTACGAAAAAACTTGTTCATAGCTTTTGAACTGCACTAATATATGCAGTGGCATGCAAATGTTTGAGCATCCCTGGCCATACATCTTAAACACTCTGACTGCTAAAACATTGCCCCAACAATCAACAGACATGGGCTCCTCTATGCATATAAACTTGATTATACATTGGTGCTTAAGAGTTTGTGAATGCTTTACACTGTTCTATATTTGAGGGGTAAAAATATGTTAACCTTTAGGATTAGCAGTAAAATTGAAGGTCAAATTAGAGTCAGCTGTCATTAGAGCCACAAAGGAACACAAAATAACTTCTAAGCAACTAAAGACCTTTCTTACATTGACTAAGATAGCAGTATTGACAGTATGCTATCATATATCTATGAGGGCTGATTAATGATAGCCAAGACTAAAATTTTATTGGTTAATTTTATTCAACGTTTCAATTAAGAGTGATTCTAACCTAATGTATTTGAAACTTACAATGTTTAGTATCTTAAGCACACTCAACTCAAATTGTTGAATTTGTTCAACAAAGTTTGCCTTCATTTGAAAAGCTGCCTTATAATTTTTAAGTTAGGTGAATGTATCTGGGTTTAGAATGAGCTGTTATCACTCTGAAAATTAAAATGATTGCTTTCTATAAAGCAAAAATAATGTAATAGAAAGAATCTATCAGGCAGCTGTTTCCTGAGTTTGTAATGTAATGAAACTGCAGTTAACAGGACTGGTAGAGATCATGTTGATGTCTGCAAGACCAAGAAAATGTCTAGAGAGAACCACACCATACAGTGCCTCCAAGTAGTATTCAACCCCCCGCACAAGTTGCAAATAAGTTAGAGCCTTCAAACTTTGATCAAGAGCAGAATTTATTAACAGATGCCTAAATATTACAAACAAAAAATATAAGTTGCTCAATTAAATTATAATACATTTTAAACATAAATATTTGGGTCAATTATTATTCAACCCCTAGGTTTAATATTTTGTGGAAAAAACCTTGTTTGCAATTACAGCTATTAATTGTTTTTATAAGACCTGATCAGGCCACCAGGTCTCTCCATGCAGATCTTCTCCAAGTTGTCTAGGTTCTTTGGGTGTCTCATGTGGACTTTAATCTTGAGCTCTTTCCACAAGTTTTCAATTGGGTTAAGGTCAGGAGACTTATTAGGCCACTGCAACACCTTGATCTTTTCCCTCTTGAACCAGGCCTTGGTTTTCTTGGCTGTGTACCTGGGGTCGTACTCAATTACTTCTTAATACTTGAGGGAACCAAACAGAATTCTGGTGGTTTGAGGGGTTGAATAATAATTGACCTGCTGAATAAACTTTTCAGGGTTTTAAAAAACAATAAACAAACAAATAACATTCTTTTTTTGCTGCAGTGCATTTCACATGTCCAGGCTGATCTACAGTCCAAATGTCACAATGCCAAGTTAACTCCGAATGTGTAAGCCTACAAAATGTGCAGGGAGTTGAATACTACTTGGAAGCACTGTATATGTTGTGTGTATATGCAGCTGGACTCCAATCTGCCCTACTATTGGTGGATAGAAGTGTTAATATAGGAAAATATACTAGCAGTACTAAAACTGTGTTATTTATCACACTGACATGTGAAAAAAGTTGGTTCCCCAGTGGTGTATCCAATTTGGTAACTTGTAATGCCTTGCTTTTAGGCCTCATCACAGGAAAATTTTATCGACAATCTGACATCTGCATCTATCTCTATCTGACAGAGCCTTCACTTTGAGTTATTGATGTAGTAATGGCTTCTTTACAAAGTAAATATATAATGAGGGTGCACTGTGGTGCAGGGGAAATGTGCAAGTGTGGTGGGTAGATGGTTCCAGTGATAACAGCTCACACTGCATGTTGTAACAGACAGATGATAATGGTGTGATGAGTCTTTTTCCTTTCTTTTTAGTCTGTGAGGAAGGCATTGTTTTTGGTGGAGTGTAATGTCCTCCCTGACTGTACATATGTGCCACTATTCAGTACATTTACATTTGTGAAGACTTACATATCATTTTAAAAATATACAAAGCCATTTTGCATCAAACTCTCAGCTAGAAGTGCTAAAAAAAAAAAAAAAAAAAAAAAAAAAAAAAAGACCCAAAAAACACATCAAAGGTGGATGTGTTATGGATAAAACAGGCTAACATTCATTCTTTGAAACTAACTTGCTAAGGGGCATTAAAATATTAAATACTATATATACTGTATACTTTCAAGTCAGTGGACAGTTTTACAGGCCCAACTGCTTACTCCTACTCTACACACCATTAACTAAAATGATTACACACAAGAGTTATTACACACAAGTAAGGCCATTTTCAGTAATTTGTAACAAACACATTTCACACATTTATTAAAGTTTCTTTGAAATTATTTGTAAGTAGAATCATGTGAACTTAATATGCAACAGTTCCTACAAAAATGAATAAATAACGATTGGCATGTGTGAATTAGGCAATGTATTCTTCACATTAGATTATTCAGTCAGAGCAGCCTTGCTTGAAATGACACCAGAGTTCAAGGTTGATCAGATTGTACATTTGTTCATGAACTGCAGTCCAGTGCATTGTTTTGCTTAGACGAGAGAGAGAGAGAGAACCTACAACACACCGCTTAATCCTCGGGTTTTTTAAAGTAAGTTTTGAGGGTTTTTCCACTGTCAAGTTCATTGCTAGCTTACAATTCTGTGAACTGTGAATAGATTGTAATTTCATTGTGATTTTCTTTGGGTATTAAATTTTTTGACATGGATATGGATTCATACTAATAAGCTGAAGAAGTAAAAAGCAGAGTAAAGATAAAAATATCTTGCTTCATATATTTTGCTGCTGTCTGTTTAAATTTGTTGTCAATTTTACAAGCTATATATTGCTATAAGATGGTGTTTCAGTCATGCTGGTCTGATTAGATAACAGTTAATGAATGACTTTAATGAACTTTGCCTTTTTGCTTTTGTAGTCAAGTTTGAATGTTTAACTGAACTGATGTGGCGTGACTCTCATAATGAACACATAGGCATCTTCAGGTCAAGCACGATCAATTTTCATGGATATAGGGGCTCAAATGCTGCATTTGTTATTGTGAGTTTGTATTGTCTGTTCTATGTGAGACCATTTGTAATGAATTTCACTGTCAATAATACAATGTTAGAAATTACAGTGGAGGCAAGTTTGGGTTTGAATAAGCTAAAGTGGAAAACTGATTTGTTAATTAGTCAATATTTGTCAGCACATTAGATGTTACTCAATATGAACAAATGCTTTTGATTGATATGAAATCATTGGTGGTGTGTCTTAAAACTGTGTACCTTGTAAAGTGAGCTGCTATGCTCATTTAAAATATTACCAACGTGTCTCTAATCTTTTAACATATTCTGATAATACGCTGCTGATAATGATGATGAACTGTTTATAGATAGTCACTGGAACTAGTTACATTGTCGAAAGTCATTATATCACTAAATTAAGTCTTTGTTTTTAGAAGTAAAAATTTCAGTTTTCAAATTGTCAAAGCTTTGACATCAAAATCAAATGATCCACTGTGACATTAAGCCCACCTACCTAAAGTTCTGTTAAAACAGACTCTCTGATGCATGGACTGCACAAGACCACTGAAGGAGTCCAGTGGTGTCTAGCACCAAGAAAGACACTTTAATATTTAAGCAAATCCATTCACATTCATTTGTGTACATTGTGAAGTAAGTGCTCCAAAAAGCACATCAGTGAGCCTTGGGCATCCATGACTTTTTCATCAGTTCATCAGTTGTCCTTGGTTTGACCACTTGTTGTAGTTGCAAACTACTGCATTCCAGAAACACTCTACCATTCTTCCTCTTATTAAAGTGGCTGAAATTCAATTCTGCTTGCAACATATCTTCACAAGATAACATAAGAACTGACTGTTAGCCTAATCCTTAATATATCCCTTAATATATCCCACCCCTTGACAGGTGCCATTGAAATGAAATAATCAATTATTATGTAAGTATATTTTGACATGCTAATTTGAATCATAGATATGAAGTCAAAAATTTTACCTACTGCCAGAAAGACAACTTTTCTTTTCTAGATTTGGAGGTCAATAATAATAACTAAATAACTAATAATAAATTATTAAAAACAAATTAATGAGGCCTAAAAGGGGTGAACTGAATTTGTTTAGACACTTCAACAATACAAAAATCAGGGAATTGAATCTCTAGGATCAGGATTTTCCCACATGGAAACCCCATACGGTAAACCACTAACACAACACCATGAAGCCCAAGAAGGGACAATGTTGTTGAGAAGTACAAGTCAGGGTTGGCTAAATAAAAAATATCCAAGTCTCTGATGATCACCATCAAAACCATTATCATCAAAGGGAAAGAACATGGTACCATAATAAACCTGCCAAGAGAGGGTCACCCACCAAAACTCTCAGAAAGGAGACAAGGAAGGGATTAATCTGAGAGACCAAAGGTAACCTTGAAGGAGCTGCAGAGTTCCCAAGCACAGACTGGAGTATTTGTCCAAATTACCATAATAAGCCGATAAACACCAATAAACCAATAAAAGCCAATAAACACTCCATAGAGCTCAGCTTTATTGAAGAGTGGCCATAAAAAAGCTTTTACTTACAGACAAAAATAGAAAGGCTCGTTTTGAATTTGCCAAAAGGCAAGGGTCCCCAAATGTATGGAAGAAGGTGCTCTTGTCAGATGAGACCAAAATGTAACTTTTTGGCCACCAAGGTACTTGTCTTGCGTAAACCCATCCCTTTTCATCAACTCAAGAACAACTTACCAAGAAACATGGTGGTGGCAGCATCATGCAGTGAAGATGTTTTTCAGCAGCAGGGACTAGGAAATTGTTCTGAGACGAAGGAAGATAGATTTTTAGATTTTCACCAGTGGAAACCATCTGACTTGAAGGAGCTGGAGCAGTTTTCCTTGAGGAATGGGCAAAAACCCCAGTGGAAAGATGTGGTAGCTCATAGAGACATATCCAAAGCGACTTGCAGTTGTAATTGCCACAAAAGGGAGTCCACAAAGTACTTGTGGGGGGTGAATAGTTTTATTTTGTCATATTTGTTGTTTGCTTCACAATAAAAAGAAATCAAATGTTCATAGTTGTAAACCCTCAAATAATCCATTTCAATCCCCAGGTTGTGAGGAAGCGAAACACACTTTCACAAGGCAGTTTACACAAATTAGCCTTACAGCCACTTTGTTTACCAAAGAGCTCTTGAAGAACCTCACTTTTAAGTACTTAGTACGTGGTTGTGATACTGTGCTGTATTTTAAAGCAAGTTGAGATGTCAATGTTGTAAATCAGAGGTCAACAGAAGCTCCCTGTTGTTACAGTACATATACTCTTATTGTACCAAAGGCAGCATACATACCAACTACTGACTTGGAACTGAAGAGTAAAAACAATAAACACACAACAATAAATTAAAGGAATAATAAATGAGCACGGGGGCATTTTCGGCCGTTGCCCGGAACCTTTGGTGTGCGGAGGAAAGCGCCGTGTGCTCCGGACTGTTTTTGAGGTTGCGCCTGTGGCTGTCAGACGCTGGGGAGTGCGCTGGTGTGAGCAGTAAGGTTCAGGCGGGGGTTTCACTCTTTTTTAAACTTTCTCTGTGTTTCAGGGGCGACAGTGTTGTTTATTCGTTATGTTGCAGTTTCGTAGCAACCACGCTACGAGCGTCCTGAGGTCAGTTTGGTGGCTAGAATGGACCGTGTAGAGTAGTGCTGTAGAGTCTGACTTTAAACACCAGACAGGTCTGTTATTGCTCTGTTTATCACACACACACACACACACACACACACACACACACACACACACACACACACACACACTTCAAAACACACGACACACACAACGAAGACAGGCTGTGTGTGTATATTCGGGTGAACAACAGTGAGGTGTGCTCTTTAAATACCAAGATACTGACCAGTGTTTCCTGTCTGGCTGGTCTGGATAATCTGCTTTAATCTCTCCTCTCTCAAGTATGGAGCCAATTTAAGACTCACACAGTAGTTGTCTGGGTCTGCTTTTAAAGACCCTTTAAAAGTATAAATCACACACTTTACAGATCTCTATACGTATACAGTACACACTTAAAATCAGGGTTCCTCAATGGTTCTTCAGTAAGGACAATGGTACTGTATAGAATGTACACTCAAAGAACCCTTTGCATGAATAAAGGGTTCTTGACATCTTCTGATTGATGGAGAATGTGTTGTATAGGGTTCTGCGTATAACCTTTTTGGAAAGGGTTCTGTATAGCACCAAAAACGTTTTTTTCTATTGTTACAAACAATAGTAGAACCCTTTTTAAAAAAGTTCTGTGTAGAACCCCATACAACTCATTCTCAAACCGCCTAAATAACCCTCTCATGGTGCAGAGAAGACTTTAATCTTGCAAAGGGTTCTTTGAGAATTGATGGTTTATATGGAACCATATTGTTTACTAAAGGACCCTTGAAGAACCCTCGCTTTAAAGTGTTTATAATCACTTGTTTGTAGTTTTAAGACTGGATTGTATTTCAGAGTAAACAATCAAGATGTCAAGAGGTAAATAGAAGGTCCCTATTATTACTGTACCGATATTATCTACTGTGTCTGTAAAGCTACAGAGCACATTGGTATCATTGGGAATCAGTGTCATCAGAAAGTACTTGATTTGGTATTGAAGAGAAAAAAATGAATGAATGTGATCTAATTCTATAACAAATGTAGTCCAAAACTCACTCACAACACACCCACACTGTGTCATGTTCTTAGCTGTGTGTTTCTTCCTTTAAGGTAGGAGTGTGATTGAGTAGTTTGAGCATGGCTTGAATTTTTCCAAATGTTCAGTTAAACATAGCTCATCTTAAAGCTTTCCTAATACTCAAAATTGAAATATCTGTGTCGGTTTTGTGAAAGAAAAGGTGCTCTTGTGCTATTTCTGTATAAAGCAGATTCACATGCCAATTTCTGTTTCAGTTCAGTTTTTCCTCAACATGGTGCAGTTCAGAATTACCTGTTTTTAGGGGTGTAACAATATACCCAGCTAGGGCTGGGATTTGTATCAATATTTATATTGATATCATAATATAAACAGTGTGAGATTTGGGCTGAGCCAATGTCATTTACTTTTTTCTTTGAATCTTGCGGAAACACTTTAATGCTCCCTCACTCTGCTCTGCTCTGCTCCTTACTATTAGCTAAACCTGGCCCATAATTCAAACATTCATCTTCTTATCCTCTTCTTTATGGTCAGGGCTGTAGAGTTAGAGCACAAGACAGGAAAATACTTTTTCCCAGATATGTCACCTGAATTAGTATTTCCCTAATTATCAAATATATTTTGTGATTGCATAGCATCGCAATAACAGTTTTTCTAGCTCAGTTGGTCATCTGTATCAAAGCTTTTATTTGATATTAAAAATTGTTTCATCCAATACAGTTTTAGCACCTTTTATCTGGCAGGTGGCCTGCATATGATTTTCCTTTCCACTGTTTGAAACAAACCACAGTCATAAACTGTTTGCAACCAAAGACAAGAACTTTGAAATGACTGATAATTTCTTGTGAAATTCAGTTGATAACTGCAAATACAATGAGTAGTTGCATTGATGTCATGGTCATAAAAACAGGTCCTATTAAAAACAAAGCAGGTAGGAAGTCAGTTAATCAGGCTTTAGATTAAATTTCCCTTTTATTTTATTGATTCAACTTGAATGCTTTTGTTATTCATCCTTTTTTATAACAATTTAAATAACAATGTTAATAAATCAAAATACAAAGTAAAATAAGTTATTAAAATGACACAAGTAACTGTACTATTTAAATATTGTTATTTATGTCAAATATTGCTGTCTCTTTGTTTGTGTGCAGGATGGCCCAAGCTGATGGCAAGGTCCTGGCACTGGGGGTTCTGGCTGGGGCAGCAGGGCTCAGCCTGGCTGCTGTTTGGTACCAGAGCCGACGTGCTGTACCTAGCAGAGTAGGAACGGGTGTCTATCATCCAGGACTGTACAGCAGCAGTAATGCAGGAAGTTTGACTCTGCAGACAAGCCAGGAAGAGGTGCTGGATCGTCTGGGGGCTCTGATCCAGTGTGTGTCTGAACTGAAAGAGGAGGTGAAGGCTCTGAAAGATGCCCTGCCACACCTTCAGGAACACGTGAGGGATGAGCTGAGGGGAAAAAGTGGAGGTGGGCCTGGGGCTCGTAAGGCCACTCTTCTCAACAGAACTACACCCACAAGGAGGAAGAGATCCAGTGGAGTGACCAGAGCTGAGGGGCAGAGCTCAGAGGAGGCGGAGAGTGAAGGAGGGTGAGTGTGTTTTGTTTTGCTTCTGCCAAAACTGTTTTCTGCTTAACACATCCCATTCAGCCAATCAAGGACTTCTGAGGGAATGAAATAGTTGGTTTAGTTGGTTGGGTGGATTTGGGGTGGATGTAAAGTCTGTGAAAGCTGAGTTGGACACCACACTGGCCCTGTCCCAGTTCTGACCCTAAGCCCCTTCTTTAAGTATACACTTAATTATTAGAATATTTGTATGTCATTAAACAGATAAGCAGAACCATATCAGTCGAATGAGACAAAATTATTACACTTGGTCATTTATTGTCCAGTGTTACAATGTTATCTATGAGTGGCAAAAGTATGTGAACTTTTGTTTTTCAATGTCTGGCGTAACACCATTGCGCAGCAATAACTGCAACTTAACACTTCCAGGAAGTTTAGCCCATTCCTCCAAAAAATAAAAGCTTCAACTCTTGTTTTAGTGGTATCTTTTGCTTCTTGTTTTGTTTCTTTTGAACTGCTTGTTTCAGGTCCTTTGACACCATTTCAGTCAGAACTTTGATTTGGAAATTCCAAATCATTAACTTTGTTCTTCTTTAACCGTTCTACCGTTCTACCGTCTTTGGTAGAACAACATTTGTGCTCAGGGTCATTGCCTTGCTGTATGATCTACATTCTCTTGAGATTCAACTCATGTACAGATGTCCTAACATTTTCCTTAAAAAAGTTCTGGTATAATTCAGAATTCATTGTTCCATCAATGATAGCAATTCACCCTGAACCCAGATGCAGCAAAGCAGGCCCAAACAATGTTACTAACCAATGCAAGAAAGGCCTTTAGTTGCTAACACTTTAGCTTGGGTACATTTGTGACCTTGCAGACTGCTTGCTCTTGGCATAATCTCTTTCGCTCAAGGGTAATAATGAATTTACCCCTAACCCAAGTCCAAATTCTTTAGAGAAAGTTTTGTAACCTTTTTCAAGCTGACGAGCATCAACAACTTCTCTACTGAGCTTTTCAGAAATCTCATTTGTTCATGTCATGATACAATCCACAGATTGATCCTTGTTCCTTAAATAAAACAGGGTGCCCACTCACATCTGTCATCGTACTGACTTATAATGCCTTCAATTTCTCTGCTACTCTTAAATGTTCGCATACTTTTGAAACTCACATTTATCATATATTGGATCATTTTCCATAGAATAAATGAGCAAGTGTAATATATTTGTTGGTGATTGATTTGGTTCTTATTTAATTTTCGGACTGTGAAAAGCTGATTAATGTTTAGTCAAATTTATGCAGAATTGGAGACCGGGTCCAGGGTCCTGCAGGTTTCAACTACAACCCAAATCTAACACATCCCATTTAGCCAATCAAGGACTTCTCAGGGCACTAATTAGTTGGATCAGGTGAGGTGGATTACCATAGGATCCAAAGTTCACAGAAAGGTAACAAGGAGCAAGTTTGGAGGCCACTTCATAGAGACATATATGCAACCTCGATGGTTGAGCCCCTCTATATCATTTCTTTTAATCACGTCAGCCGCACTGTTTACACACAGCCTTGTCCTTGATTTTCTACCCAGCTACTCTGTCATGTTTCCGTGTTCATAAACATGGCTAAATGGCAGGTTTGAAGCGGTGCCTGGGGTGTGAGAGAAAAAGAAGTTTGTGTGTGCACATGCACATAGCTGCAGAATCTTGATCTGCAAGCCCAATCGTCGTCTTCCAACCTTAACTCTAATTCCTTGATCACATGCCAACGCCAAATAACATAAACAGGTGTCTTTTTTTTTTAATGAAAGAAAAATGCCTCTTGACAAAGCAGTTTATGAGCAGAGATCAGGCATTTGATTATCTATGCCTGCACATCTACGGTGTAGACTGTACATCTTTGGGTATAGATTAAATCTTTCTTACGGATGAACAAGATAAGAGCTTCTTTATTTTTTTGCACACGTGGTAATTACCTTCCTTTGGTGTTTTATTTGGTTTTATTTATTTATTTATTTATATTAATGAAAATATTCTACAAGTAAAATACAAAGTGTAGTTTTCAAATTGTTAAGAGCCAAGAGCTTTTCCAAAAACTGAAGAAGGCTGGAGGTAAGAGGAGCTGCCTTGAGTCAATGAACCAACACTCTGTGACTACAGTGCCCTTGAACCCAACCCCCAAGCTGCTCCACAGGCTGCCCACTGCTCCATGGATGTGTGCACTGTCTCAGTAGTGTGTATGTATGTTCACTGTACATATGCGATAAATGCAGTGGCAAAATTCCATGTTATTCCAGTTCCAATTATATCCTCTCCCTTTTCTTGGATTCAGCAAAGTTAAACTGGTACGTAAAACAGGGATTTAAAAGCATTTGAAAGCATTCCTCGCTTTGTTCAGATTCTAAGTGAAGCTATAGATATTTATTCATTAATTTTTAGCATATTTAAAGGCTGTGCATACTTTACACTAAAGTAATCAATAGTGACTGGTGTAATTGAGTGTGAATGGAAGGGATGGAAAGAAGCTGCAGGTCCAATGGTGTATGATTGCTTGATCATAAAAAGTTCATACACTGTGAAAAGGGCATATTGTTTGTTGCTGAGCTGTAATAGGAGTGAATGGACTCTGTGTGTGTGCGCTCGTGCGCTTGTGCGTGCGAGTGAGAATGATAGGGGGTGTTTTGGTAACATGCTGAGCAGTGGGAGATCTGCAGGAGCTTGTTGCATACAAGCGTGCTTTGCCCTGACCTGGATGTGTGACAGAAAGAGGCTTTACCTGATTTGACTTATTTGCTTCTCTCGCGCTTCCTACGTCTAACTTCCTTGTTTTCTCCATCACTGTCTGTCACTAATCCTGTGTCTCAGAGCTATATTCTTACAGTATACACTTTGTACTTCATTAATGCAGTACGGATTTGCTCGTTCAGTGTAGCTGGTGAAACAATTGCTGAGCTATATATTGACTATATTGCTAAGCTTTCAATGAAACAGAATGTGTCTGATGTTTCCTTCCTTATTCCCTTTGTCTGCTGCTTCTTACACACATACCTAAACACAGTCACGTGAGAATTTGCAGTATTTTACTTCACTAAACAGTTTATGTGGCAGTTTATTTAACTTTATACTTTCATGTTTGTTTATTTCCACTGTCAAATCTAGATCTGGTTTTCGGTCTTCATTTTTTTTAGTATTTGATTAAAGAGTAAATCTATAGTATCTTCCATTTTTAACACATTATCAAAGGACAAAAATATCAGAATTTTCAAAGTACAGCAACCTCTAACGGACTTCCCCTACCCCTGGCCTGTATATATGGCAGTCCACAGAGATAAGCAGTGTGCTATGGTTTTACACATAATGTTTTGTCTGTTCTTGTACATTGTCTTTACAGATGTAAAATACAGTACAGATGTAATGTCTGTACAGAAATACTCAATTTGGGACACATGGTCCCTCTCTTTTCTGTGCTGCCTTGCATACAGAGGTTGAGCCTTCCAACTGTGTTCATCAAAACTCTCTAGTCTTTCATCAAAACTATTAAACAGCAGTAAAATGGCTTGTGTAAATCCTTTGTTTTAATTGGTTAAAAACTACCTTAAATTGGTTAATAAAATACCCTCCCTAAGTCTACTTAGCACTAATCAACATTTGCAGTTTTAAGTGCAAGTGGTAATTTTATTACAGAATAAATATTCACATAATAGCATACTTTTACTATGGAAATATAATTCTTGAATGAAAGAATGAATGAAGTTACATTTTTATAGCACCTTTCAATATAGCCAAGAACGCTTTACAATCAGCGCTCATTCAGTCATTACTAAGCACTCAACCAACTCACACCAGTGAGTTCTTATCTGTTTTCACTTATCAAATTGTCTTCCATGCCCCTTTTCTGTTTTATACAACTTCAGTCTGTTTTGAACTGCAATTGTTGTTCTTCTAAATTTCTCTTCAGTAGTACAAATTAAGCAGAGTATACGTTGGGCTGGTTTTGGTTTGTGTGCCTGATCAGTAGAGGGAGACAAACCGAAGACCTCCAGTTTAGCTCCAGAAGCCAATGCATGACTGACAGCTCCTCACCTTCATCATAAACCTGTCTCTCCTGTGCTGCAGGGTAATTAAGCTGCAACAACGCTCGAGTCGGTCGCATCTAAACAGGTTCACTAATTAAAGATCTCCTTCACCAACTGTGGGATTCTGCAGGGTTGAGAAATTCCTCTGCCTAAGGCCCCTCTGCTGGTGAGAACCCAGCCCAGCTGCATCCAACTCTTTAATCCCTGCATCCATTTCTACAGATTTCTGTCTTTCAGGCCCTTGCAGGGATATTACCATACTGATCCTGCCTAATACAACCTTATTAAAGTTACGCCACAGCTAGGGAGGGGTAGCGCTAGTATACCATAGAAATGTGTTATTGTCAGTTGTAGAGAATCAGACAAGGAAGTTTTCACCTAGCATCTTGCAAACTGCGTGCATACTCTTGTTTCAGAATGCATGCTGTTGCTATTGTCTAAAAAAATAACCAAAGTAAGCCACATAACTAAAAGCACTTGAAGCACATTAGCTAACGTTATCCTCCTCATCTTAATCTGAATGAAATGTTCAGTGCTGGGTTAGAACCAAAAGTGTCAGAAATAAACATTTTATGGAAGAGTGGCTTAATATACTGTCAATGTCCAACTGTTTTGTTACCTTCTGAGAATCCTCCTTACAGCAACTGAGAATAATGTCTTTTAATTGCCAAGAGGTTTCTTTGCTACAAAAAAAGTAAGGCTCAGAAAAGGATTGGGATTAAAAAGCCGAGACCCAATCCATTAACCATGATTGGATTAGGCTCCGCTTGTCAAAACCCTTATAAGCAAATAATAAGTAAGCATGTCAGTATTGTTTGATGCCAACTGCCTTCATAAACTTGTAGTATTTGTTAGTTGATTTAGGGTGTTTTCACACTAGTGTTTTGTTGTTTTTTTGGACCTTGAAGCACCAACTCTGAGGTCAAGTGTGAAAGCTGTTTTTGAGGCTTGTAGCAGCCTAGGCAGCCAGTCTCTGGTCCTTCTGAAATTGGTGGACGTGGTTTAGTCTACTGCAAATGTGAAAGCTATCCACTTCCAGCACTGCATGTGAGGTTGCAGGACTGGTTCATTTTGTCATGTGACTGCTTTGACTTGTCACCTGCATGGCTAAAAACCTCCTTGAAGAAAGATTTCTTGTATGCAGGTGTTCCTAAACAGTGACATGCCATGGCTCTAGGATTTGCTGTTGTATTCTAGGATTTGAGTGTTTGTATTCAAAGAAAATAATAAAGGCGATAAAAACCCTGGTGCTACTTTTACACAAAAATGCATTTTGAAAAGTGACATTCGAAATTGCGTATTGGATCCATGGTTTAAGTATAATTCTTCTGTGTAAATGCAAACCAATGATAATGAGCCCCTCCCCCAGACAAGCCCAGAATCGTTCCTGGGTGCAGACTTTGGTATTCAAGGTGAAAACATCCTTAGACTTGTATCTCCAGTCCCAAAATAAAGAAGCAATCTTTAGACTGCAAAGTTGTTTTAGTTAATTTGACTGCATTCACGTTCACCTAGATTCCGTGTACATATGGCCATGTAGTATACCAGTGGTTCCCAACCTTAGACTTGGAGGAACACCTACCCTGCACATTTCAAAGGTTTCCTGCTCTAACGCATCACTTTCAACTCAGGAAGGGCTTGCTAATTAGTTGATTTGCTGGAACAGGTGTGAGCAGGTAAACAAAATGTGCAGGGTATGGGGTCCTCCAGGATCAGGGTTGAGAATCACTGCTGTACACAGTGTACATATGCAAATTTCTCTGCAGGCATCAGCGGCTTGGGTGATTCTTTTGGATTGATTTGTGTACTGATCTACAAGGCTGATCTGGTCACATTTAAACTTCATTCCTTCTAGCTTTGAGAGTCTGTTATTTATTTATTTATTTTTGCCTGTTCCTTCACCCTTATTCTTGTTTTGTTTCACAGATTAGCTTCTTAACCACCAACAGCGTTTTGTTGTTTTAAGCATTTGGGACCGTTTGTGCAATTGAGCCTGCTGGCTACCAGCAGTGATTTGCAGAATCGCCGTGTGTTGATTTGTAAAATCTGTACGAATGTCTGTCATCAATTTTCATAAGCCATGTTTGTCTCCACCATTTGCAGCCCATTCAGACTGTGACTGGCTTTTGTGTACATTAACAGGTTTGTACCTTGCGCAATAGGGGAAGCAGTTTGCAGAGGCTCTGCACGTACGACCATGCTGCCATGGTTGATCAGACCTGGGAAAAGTGTTGAAGATTTTCTCTTGAGTGTTGCCATCTGTCAAAAGCACTTCCTCCCTCATGTCTCCCTCTCAGCATGCAGACCAGATCAGTTGCTGCAGGTGCTTGACTTACTGTCAGAGGCTAATTTTTACCGCGTCATGTAGGAACTTGTGATTCCTTTGACTGTGCCGAACACTCACGTCACAGTTGTCTTTTGTTGCTCAGGGATGTTTTAACTACTGTTTAAAATGAGAACATTTATTAGGTGCAAGAGGCATTGATTTAGGAATATATTGTTTATATAGGGCCAGACAGATTCATGCTTGGAAAGGAAAGCGTCACATTTTTTGTGTGTCTTTGTTTCAGAATGGAACACGATTTATTTTGTATTGTGAAGGTTTGTGGTAAGAAATGATAAATGCTGGTTGTATTGATTGGTCTATATCACTGAAATGGCCTACACTTTCATGGTGTGACATAGCATTGCATAGTCTAGCCTAGCATGTCTTTTAACACTGTAACAATAACTATTTGTAATTATTTCTAGCCAGATCGTGTTTCTGTTTAGCAAGTTTTTTTATTTCTTTATAGTGCTTTTTACAATAAGCAAGCCAAAATGTGACAGTGGCAAAAACAGTAGGAAAACAGATTGGGAGGGAGAAACCTTGAGAGCAATAAAGACTCAAAAGGGGCATTGCATAGCATTGTTGCTATTTGTATAGTTGTGCAGGCATATAATATTCCTGGATCCAGAGTATGTACCAGGAATACATCATAGATTACCACCCACTGTGGGCAGCACAGTGCTTAGTCATTGTGACTGGTGGTGTCTATCGAGAATTGTCTTTGTGGACAGACAAGCAACTCTGTCAGAAATCTTACTCGCATTCACTGCATGAGCCCCACACATGTATTCTGCAGATCAATGCAGTAACACTACGTAGTTAACACTATGACATCAAAGACAGCACCAGCAGTGAAGTACTGTTGCTGCACATCCCAGTTCAATGATCTTATATCACTTTATGCAAAGTGAATTTGCATTATTTGTTTTTTGGTGATCATTCAATCTTTGTTTGTAAAATTGTTACTAATGGCTTCACCTTAAAATAGTTGGAATCATCTGAATTTGGATAATTTAAACATTACTAGTGCATCACAAAAAAATAGAATACTGTGAAAAAGATTTTTAGATAATTTTATTCAAAAATTAAACTGTCATGGTGTATATTCATTACATTTAAAGTTATATATTTCAAGCCTTTTTGTTTTAAAGTTGATACTGTGATTAGTAATCGATTCAAATTTAAAATAAAATGTGCAATGAGCTATAAGCTATACTATCAACAGTAAAACAAAAAAGGCTTGAAATGTCACTTTATTTGTAATGAATATATAATCATTTTTGTTTACATTTTGAATGAATTTTTTGAGATGCACTAGTATATATTTTGTTATAGCAACCGCCATGGCAATTCATGACTTATACACTCATATATGCAGGTTTGGACCCACTCATCCAGCCCTTACATCAGCCCTTCAGTTGATCTACTCTGTTTCTTTTTCAAAGCACTCCTTCTACACAAACATTCCTTTTCCAGCTTGGCCACCCACCGCATATCCATCCACTATTGTAAATTCCCTCTCTGTCCATTTGTCACTGCATGGGAACTCTCACAGGCCACTGAAGTGGAGAATGAGTGATGGAATTATCATGTTATAGAAGTGTAAAACTGGGAAAACAACAGCCTAACTTAACTTCACTCACGGCACTCACTTGATGCAGTAAACAGTTTGTAAAGTGAGGAAGCTGCAATATAAATGGAGAAAACAAAATGTCAGTGAAGTGTTTAGTGAAGTTATCACCAGCTGGAATTCCAGTGTAATTCTTACACTTCGTTGTCTACACACGCACACACATATAAACAGTGTCTTATTTATCCTTTATTGCGAAACAGCCCCTGCCTTGGGCATGATCTAGGTATAATAAGGCTGTCTGTCTGTTTGTTTTTTTTTAATCAACAGCTGAGAATATTCTTGGGCACACTTCACCCAAAATGCTGCTTCGGATCTGATGTGTTACTGAAGACTGTTCTTAGTTCCAAAGTTCTACTCCGCTATACTACAAAATAATCCTGAATTAGCACATTTTATCACATTTTAACTGTTGCAGCTGATCTTTGGGTTACTGCCACCCCAAGCACTCTGTACTCCATGCTCAGCAGCTGCCAGCAGGCGGCATCTGTTCAGTTCACCAGTACAGGATGATGTCAAGAGTGGCATTGAGGTAAATAGCACAGGAAGAATGGCTGAGAGAAAGTGGGGAATTGTTTGGAAGAGGAAAGTTTGAAAAGTGATTTGGGTTTCTGATTGTGAAAGGGTGTTTGACCGTAGGTTTCAGTGGGTTCTGAGGACAAAGCTGTACTCTTTATTTCTTCACAGAATAGTGTTTGTACTTCTTCAGGCAGAGAGATCCAGACTCCAGTGGGTTTAAATGAGCTCATCTGAATTCATACAGCACCAGGAACTGTTGGGATGGCAACAGCACCTCAGGTTATTTTGAAGGCCTTTGGCTTGACAACAATTGCTGAGACCTAATCTCCATTTGAAAGACTGTTACCCTTGGGGTTGGTTGTGCATATTAAAGCTTGCACTATGCTTCACCAAAACTTGATTTGTCAGTCATGTGGAAAAACATATGTGCAATTTACCTGATACAGTAAGTTCAGTGGGTTTAATAAAAAATAATAAAAAATGTTTAAGAATTACAGGCATTTTTTACATAGTCCCCCTATTTTATTAGACAGTTTCTAGCTGTTTCATTGCCGGATGTCACCTGTTCCCTCATTATGTTTTGACAAATGAACATTAAAGGTCTAAATGGACATTGGTGTAAGTCTTAGGCTGGGAAAAAAGCAAAACAAAGATATCAGAGAGAGCACAGATCTTGCACTTGTGGGACTGAAGATAGCTTAGGTGTATAGTGGCAGTATTCTTTCTTTGATTAGCAGTTCTTACTGTACAAGGGCTGTTGCTAGATAAAGCCTGTCCAGGTCTGGAACATGATTCTTTAGACAGATTAATTTCTGATATAAATGAGGAGTAGAGTATAGAAAAGGAAAGGGTGAACTCATGAGCCAAAGCAAACTTGGTAAAGATATGGTGAAGGCACTGTTTGTTAAGGCATGGGCAAGAATGGCTGATATTAGAATTGGTTCAGTGGAGTTTATTGATGGCCAGGTAGCACTGCTCAGATTTAATCAAATATTACTGCGATTTCTTGTGGAAAACAAGCATTTTTATTGATATTGTGCAGCAATAATCCTGCATATTGATTATAAGTAATATAGACTAATGGTAATATAAATGTTGATGTCTTTTCCAACCTCATTGTTCTACATCAGCAGAAAGAAAATGTTTAAAAATATACTAGATAAAATAAGGAACGTTGTCCTTTTTCAAACAGTGCCAAAACTACACAACCAGCAAAGAAGGTAAGGGCCGATCAGTTTTGGGTAATTGATGTTTTTTTAATCACAACTGTTCTGTAGACCTCTATGGACAACAGTGTACAAAAGGGTTTTTTTGTCTCTCCTATAGTGGATAGTGGCATGCAAAGAATGTGCTGATGTTTCAGTATTGGACAAACAAGCAATGGCATGGGGTCAAAGTTTCACTGATAAACGAGAGGATTCGGAGAATGGATGAAATTTATAAATGAAAACCATGAAAATGCCACTGCAGCATTCTTTGCAGCTGCAACTGAGTGTTTTAAAAGTTTGAATCTTTACATTCACATACATGTTGGGTGATGAAGGCCAGTGACTACAAAGGTGGTGCTGGAAACATTTCCAGTCAGTATTCATTCACACCTCCTTGGTATTGTTTATAATGCTTCTATGTCTACTTATGTAAATTGCGTTTTGTTCATTTTGCACCTTTTAGATTGCATATTTATGAATGTAGGTTATTGGGAGTGCCGTAATAAACTGCATTCTTGACCTCCTATTTTGCTTTTAAATATGTCAAGCATTGTTAAGTGTCAGCCACTGAGAGAAACTGTGCCTGTCTTGGATCTCAAGGTATGTGTTGGATTATTATGTTGGATAACAGATTGAGGCCGGTGGTCTGAAACAAACATCAGCAGAAGAGCAAAGGAATGTGGTTGTTTTGCACGTGAACATTTTAAAGAATGGCATGTTAAACATTTATAAATGTCCTGCACACTTCAATATAAACACTGAGGTGCTTCATCTTATTCCTAATTTTGTGGAGGTAGCACATTTGGTTTAATAAAGAACCATGTTTGTGGTAGAGATTTGTGAGTGTGAAGAATATTTTATATTGATAATGAATTTACTTCAAATTAAAAGGTTCTTCACCCACACACTTCAGGCTGTTTTCATGTTTCATGCCATATCAGCCAGAGGCAGATTATATCTGACTAATGTCCTGTATTTTACTCAGGCCTTGTTAATGCCATGATATTTTGGATAAATGACTTCTGGAGAAGTTTGGAGACAATTCCAGTGTTTTAAAGTATTCCAATATATACAGAATAACAAAATATCAAAGTGTTGGTTTTTTCCCCAATACCTTGCAGCCCTAATTTTTCTGTTTTTTTTCCTTCCCCCTTCTCTCTCACATTCTTCCCAGTTCTATATTTCCCTTTTCCTTTGAGTGAGTGACATTTTGCTACTTGTCAGGCTGCCACTGTAAATAAGATCAACTTATTAATGAAGGTCAAAAAAGAAAAAAATCAAATGAGAAAAAATATCCATGTCACTGTCCAGTATGGATGGTCTTCGGAGACCCTATAAAGTCCAGAATTTTGCACCTGATTCATCCCTGATACAGTCTGGGGTCTCTGAGGTCTGACTTGAGTACCACAGCTCTAACCTGTTTGGGGGAAAAAACACAGTTATTATCATTAATCTTGTGGCTAGTGCTGGGTTAGGCCCTGACCTCACTGATGCAGTGTTTGTTGTTTAGTCACTAATCTTTCAAAATGTCAGTCTTTGTTATTAAGTCTACTCAGTGGTGACAGACAGTTGTGATTTACTTGGGCTGAATGATTCAGACATATTCAAGCAGTAACCACCGAGCAGGCTACGTGATGTTTGTGGGAATAAGATGTTTTCTCAGGCTATTCTGATAGTTGGGTAATTTGGAACCCTGCAGGGGCTTATAGGGTGGGTTCCCAGTCAAGGCTTCAGCATGTTTGCTGTATGTGTGTGTCTGGAGGTGCCTATGTCTGCACGGCCCGCTCCAACACATCCCTGTAGAACCATTGCTCGCAGTCTCAAGTGTTCCCTCGAACCACAGATGACGCAAATGTTGTCCTTGCCAACACTTAATGGATCCCTTTCATGTTTTCACTTTTCCTCCCTTCAGTCTTTCATTTGTACCTGAGTCTGTTATTAATGCTGCTTTTTACACCTCTCTTTCTGCTGATGTTAGCTGAGGGTGTTGGGGCATACTTACAGGAACTCAAAGGGACTTTTTCGAAGACTGTAAAAGTTAATGCGGGCATTGCATGCCTTACTGTGACAGAAACAAACAAGACTTTTTGTGTATTTGCAGAAAAGCCTTCCAGGTATCAGTTGTTACGCGTAAGAAAGTCTTTTTTTTTTTCTTTTTTTTTTTTCTTTTTTTTTTTTAAACCACATGCACCTATTAACAGTTACTTACATACTTTTTCTTTTTAAAAAACACTAATCTATTTCTGGCTGCAGTTGTTTGACCTTTCTGTGAAAGTTTTATTACTTGTACCATCTAGAGGGAATTCCTTACCGTCCTGGAGGTGCTGAAGATACACAACACACAACACACAACAGACATCTGTGTTTTTCACCAGGGTGGTTTTCTGTACCTAATTCAGCCATTCACCCTCATGCTGCTCTTAAAGCAGAGTCTCTTTGTTCCACTTTGTTTTCTCATGCAAGCAAGCTGAAGTTTTTTTGGCATCTTGTTTGTACGTTTGTAAAATTGCCAGGCCATAAAAGTTGATTGTGTCTGAAGAAATATGACTTGCTGCCAAGCACTGCAGGTGCACTTGGCAAAGATAAACTATAAAATACCTAGAGATAACTAAACAGGAAGTAAACAGTAAATAAATAAGTTAATCCAGGTTTTATGTTTTAAAGGAAATTTACACAGTGTACCCAAACCCAACCTCAAATCCATTTTGGATTTACGCAGGGACTCAAGTATTTCTTTCTTTTCTTATATTCTCATATTTTAGGTATATGACTGCTCTGACCGACTCTGAAGAAGAGGATCGTAAAGGGGAAGAGCCACTGGATGAGCTCACTGCCTTGTTACGGAGAGCAGATGGACTGCATACATGCAACAGTGATAAAAAGAAGGAGGGACTCTCCACACTGCTGGAGAGGAAAGAGAAGGTGGATATCACAGTCATTTTAAAGTTTTCATTTTTATTCATTTATGTATTTGCCTTTATGAAATATTGTGCTAATGGAGTGCCAGGCAAAGAAGTAAGTGTCCATTCTCAACATATAGAGGTCCTTTGTCCAGACAGTTACTGTTTTCACTCCAAAGTTCTTCATAGATACTGTGTCTACAAGTACAAAGTGAAAACAGGCTTCTAGTAAAGTAATGTCTATTAAATACAAACATACACTGATCAACCATAACATTTTGACCACCTCCTAGTTTCTACATTCAGTTTCCATGTTATCAGCTCCACTGACCATACAGGAGCACTGTAATTACAGACTGTTGTCCATCTCATACTTTGTAAGCCTCCTTTCAGGACCCTATAGCAGATTGTGTGTGCATGGTGGTTCATTCTCAGCACTGCAATGACACAGACTGTGGTGGTGTGTTAGTGTGTGTTGTGCTGGTACGAGTGGATCAGATGCAACAGGGAGGCTGTGGTGTTTAATCCCCTCAGTGTCACAGTCCACCAACCAGAAATATCCAGCCAACAGCATCCTGTGAGCACTGATGAAAGACTAGAGGATTACCTACATAAACTGCAGAAACGGATGAGCTTCTGTCTCTTACTTTACACCTACTTCAGCTAGGTAGGAGTGTAATAGAGTAGACAGTGAGTGGACACAGTGTTCAAACATTCCAGCAGCACTGCTGTGTCTGATCTTCTTATATCAGCACAACACACACTTTCACACCACCACCATGTCAGTTTTAGTGCAGTGCTGAGAATGACCCACCACCCACATTACACCTGCTCTGTGGGGTCCTGACCACTGAAGAACAGAGTTAGAGGAGGGTAGTACAGTGGACAGTGAATGTAAAAACCAGGAGATGGTCATAATATGACCTAATTCAACAGACAGTCGAGACTCATGGTTCATGCCATGTGATTGTTGTATAAAGACACCTGTCTAGAAGTTATCCATCCCCTGGCTTTTGCACATTAGTAACCTTTTCTCAGAGTTGCATGGAGTGTTTTTTTGTCTTCATGGTGTATTTGTAGCCAGCCATTCTGATTACCCAATGACTAAAACTTCCAGACAGGTGTCTTTTTACTACATTCATGTGTGACAATCACTGCAGTCAGGTGATCTCCATTTCACTACCTGCGAGACTACAAAAATAATTTCCCTGAACCACTGTTGGATTAGGTCATTGAATATTTATGCAGTTGCTTATTTTACATTGTATTGTTATATTTAATTGGCTGTATTTTGTAGAAATCTGTTTTCCATTTGACATGGAAGAGGCTTTTCTTTTTTGTAAATTCTTGGCAACCAATATTCATCATGTTTTTATTTATAAAAGCAATAAATAGGGAAATTATTCAAGTGGTTGTATACTTTTTATAGGTACTGCAAGTTATCTGTATTAATGCAGGGCATCTACTGAACTTTCAGTAAGCAAGCAAATATTATGTCACTGCTAGATTATAGATTAGGACCCAGAATAAATGAGGGGTCTAATATTATAAATTATATAGTCAAAGATGAAACCAACCCATTGATGTAAGGTAATTCATAAGATAGCAGCTGAAATTTTCAGTTAAAATAGTTTTCTTCATTTGCCAGTTTGAGCAGAAGTGTCAATATCTGTGGCGGCTGACCAGAGCTTATGCCGATGCCCATGACCTGGCTGGAGACTCTCTAGAGAAGAAGAAATTTGCTGAAAAAGGTAATTATTTGTAATTATTATAACAAAGAAGAATTTTTGTTCTTTTTTTTAATTGATTTTATAAAATCAGTTAGTGTTTTTTTGTTTGTTTGTTTGTTTTTGTTTTTTTAAGACCCCACCTTTTTTGAACTGCACTACTCTGTCAAACATTTGAGAGTACTTTGTGGTAAAACAACACAAATACAAACAAAAAATTCAAGTGCAATAAAACATTTTACAGTGACATAGCAGCATGAAAGGAGTGGAGTGATTTACTTGTTGCTGACTTCCTTTATGGATGAAACTAAACAGGCATACTATTGATAGGTGCAGTGACCTCTAGTTTCTTTTTTTTTTTGTTTTTACCTAACTTTAGCATTGTGATAGTGATTCAAAATTTGCTTTACCATAAAGTTGAGCAGAATGTTTAAGGGTTAATTTAATACATTTTACAGTTATTTCAGAAATAATTTTTATAAACTCAAAGGTTCAATACTCTTGTTAGAATGTCTGTGAATTTCCAGCTTGGTCCCATCCAGTTACTTCTGGCACAGGCAATCTGTCACTCCGATGGGGCTGCATAAATCTAAGAATGAAATAGTTGGACACCGTTGGACACACCGGCTCTTATATTTGGACAGGGAATAACGTTTACTCTGAATAGACATAAACTTCCTGTTGCTTAGCATCATGTCTTAAATTCTTTGGCAGGAGTGAGTGGGAAGTATGAATAAAACCGCTTGTTTAAAAGAAACTGTCTCACTGAGGGATGATCAGTGTTTGTCAGAGTGATTCATTGCTTTGGGAAGGGTGGGTGAGTGAGGGGGAAATGAGTGAAATTAGTATTATTCTTTAGTCTTTAGTAGAAATTAGTCTTTATTGGCACTGCTTTTAGGAGTTCTTGGATTTCTAGAGAGAATCTAGAACAATTCTGCAAAATAAGCCCACAATGTAAAAATCAGAAACAGGAAAACAATCTGACTGATTTACATCATCCTGTAGATTCAAATGTTGGGCATGCTTTTTGCCCCTTATCGTGAGTAAAATCTGATCCTCACACATGACAGCAGGTGCTATCCATGACCTAGTACAGCTAAGCAGTGACCTGAAGCTTCCCAGTTTTGTAATGTGCAGCATTATCATTAGAAGATTGATGACTTTGGGCTGATAGACTCATTCTTTTTGTCCTTTTTGACGTTTCATCAGGACTAATTAATGCCTCTTTCATTGTAGGGAAACAAATTGGAGCACAAGCTATTTCAGTGAATCCAATGTGTGCAGAAAGTCATCAGTGGTAAGTCAAATGCTTGTCTTTAGTCAACAACACCTATACAATATGAAAGCATAATTATAAATTATAAACATAATTTGTTTACAGCATATATTCCAGTAATAGCATAGCTTGTTCCATAGGCCTTCCAATAGTAACAGAAATATTCTCATATATTGAACACATGTTTTAATGTGATCATCTCACCTACATTGAGAAAATCTGTGAATTATGTTATTTTTATTCATTCATTCATGCATGCAAGCATTTATTTATTCAGTTAATGCACAGCTAGTGAATCATAATCCTTTTAGAACAGGTTGTATATAAAACCAGTATTTAACAGAATTTTTAGTTATTTAATACCATATTTATACCAGATTCCACATTGGTGCACTAAACAGAAACAATCTGAGAATGGAATTCAGAAAGGAATAAAAGGATCAGAAGCTTTTGGTGGAATATTGGTTGAAATTTCAATTACCGTATTTTCTGGACTATAAGCCGCTACTTTTTTTCCATGCTTTAAACCACATGGCTTATAATGAGATGCAGCATTTTCTTCTTATATATGTTATTTTCCAGGTTTTCAAAAAACATTTGTGGTTGCGGCTTATAGTCTGGAAAATACGGTAATTTCACAAAGGCTAAGCAAACCAATGCACTTTGTTTTCAAGCATAGATGACCACTTACAGTGAGGTCAGTAGGGTTTTGCAACATCCATCTGAATTATACCTTGAGGCCTGCAGTGTGGTAGACTTAACATGCCACTGAGTGCTGGAAAATCCCTGTGTATTTAATTACTTGTACTCTCTTGCACGCTCTCTCTTTTTTTTCCTCACTGCACCACTACTCCACCATCTCCCCCCCCCTCTCTCTCACTCTCTTTTCTTTTCATTTTCTCACGTTCTCATTCTTGTTTCTCTTGCTCCTGCCCCTCACCCTTATCATACAATAGGGCAAGAGCTTAGTATCTGTGTATCCCTAAATGCTGCATTCTTGATCTGAAGTCCTGCTCATGTCTTAACATGAGTCCACATACAAAATTTATGGCTAGAGACTGTGATCCTCTGGGTTATATAAACTCCTTCCATTTATCTGGCTTCACCAGTAAACAGTTGAAATGCAGTGGAGATTTATTTCCCATTAAATATATGATGAAAGGAGTCCAGAACCATAATGAAAGCAACACTAAATGTAATTCTCTGATTTATAATTTGCCTTGAAGTTTTACTACCAGATTTTTTCATTCCAGATTTTAATGTAAGAGTGTTGCATACATTTCAATTTTACTATATTAAAATGACAACTGTTTTCACATTGTCCCCTCATTTCAGGCCATGGGTATGGTTGTGACATTTGGCTTCACGGGTGTTTATGATTATTCAGGTTTTTTCTATTGCTTCATTAGTGCAGCAATAAGATACCTATGCATTCTTCTAAGCTATTAAACATGTTTGGAGTCTGTAGTTGTTTAACATGATGAAAAGTGCTATGTCAACTAAGTCAAAGAAGCTTTTTTGGGGCTGAGAAATAAGAATAAAACCATTAGAGACATCTGTCAAAACTTAAGAGTTCCCTAAATCAAATGTGTGGAATATCATTAAGAAGAAAGAACATATTGGTGAGCTCCTTATTCACAAAGGGAAAAGGAAGACCTCCAGATCTTATGACAGTAGAATCTTCAGAAAAATCTTCAGTTGTCTATCCAGCAGATCAGAAACAGGTGACAGGTGTATATTCGTCAGACACTACTCTTCAGGAATAGAAATACAGAGGGTACAGTGCAGGATGCTCTAAGCAAAATGGGTAGATTACTTAAAAGAGCAATAGAATTCTGGACAAATATTTTTTTGGACAGACGAAACTAAGGTTAACCTGTATTAGAGTAATGACAAGAGCAAAGTTTGGGCTGCCCATGATCCAAACATACCTCATTTCTGAATCATGGCCTGACATGTATGGCTGCCATGGGTGCATATCTTCATTGATGCACAAGGTGAAGTGTATAGGAACATTTTCATCTTCTAATGTTCCAGTAAGTGCCTTCTAACCAATTATTGGTTTGAATAAAATTCAACTTGGGATCAGATGGGAATTTTTGATTTTTTATATATCAATTACTTTATGTATTTTTCATATGTAACATATTGGCCAATATAACTTAACACAGTGTCTATTAAAGAACTTGGTTGTTCTTCCCTTTTATTGCTTTTATAAGTGGACTCAATGTTAATAAAAATGTTGAAAAGAGTTTACAAAAAAAACAAAAACATTTAATGTCAAAGTGTTCTGAGAAATAAAATATATAAGAAAATATGTGATTGCAAAAACATTCACCCCCTTCAAGTTAGTATTTAGTAGATGCACCTTCGGATACAGAAATTTCACTGCATTTTTCTTTGCAGAAATGCTCAGGGATATTGGGCATGAACACCCTTTTTCACATCCAGCTACAAATTCTCTCTTGTATTAGGCTTTAACTGTAAGGTCACTCGGTTTGTGAGGACAGCCTGTTCTAGGCAGATTTACACGTGCCATAGTCCTTCCATTTCTTAATGATGGTTTTAACTGAAGTAGAGGGTATGTGCAGCCACTTGGACTTTTCAGTCCCCTGAGCTCTACTTTTCAATAACTCTTTCTCGGGCTTGCTTGGAGGGTTCTTTTGTCTTTATGGTGTACATGTAGCCAGGAAGACTAACCAGTGGCTGGATCATCCTGACAGGTGTCTTTATACTACAGTCACATGAGACACATTCAGTACACTCATGTGATCTCTATTTCACTGTGAGACTTTTATCCCCAGTGGCCCGGACTTACCCTGGTTTACTCTGTTTACTCAATATTGTGTGATGTCATCAGCTAACATATATTGGTCAAGCCCTAATTGTTGTATTGTGCTTGTTTAAGTCAGCATGTGTGTGTGTTAGCATGTCTATGTTTAATCTTAGCTGGCAATCTGAGGCTGTCATAGCTCACACCCCAGTATTGCAGGCTGAGAATGTCTTCCCTTTATCCCTGTAGCTGTTTTTAGTGTATGTAAATCCCATTGCGGTGGGCTTCTTCATCCCCTCTCAGAGCCCAGGATTACTGAGAAAAACCTTTCCTATTCACAAGGGTGACCTACCGTGCATGCAAACATACATGCACGCACACTTGTTTTTCTCTTCTCGCTAACATTTGTTTCTAATGCATGTAGTGTGTTAACAATCATCTTTACAATAGCCGGTCTTTTATGCTGGTCTCCGGTGTTAATCCTACTTTATTCTACCATAACATTCCGACACAGCTTGACAGGGTTTCTAGGAATTTCTAGAAAATACTGTTGGTACCTTTATTAGTGTACATTTGACACACTGGACAATATGTTCTTCCTAAACACACACACACACACACACACACACACACACACACACACACACACACACACACAGCTCAGAGCATTTAAGTTCATTGAGCATTCAACTTGAATTATCAGACATTAAACCAATGTCTATTCACAAATAATTGGAATTTCATTACCAAGAATAATAGAACTATTAAAATGTGATATTAATCTCATGATTGGGATAACAGAGATGAGAATATATTACCCCACGTACCATCCATGAGATGAATATTAAATTGCCACATTTAGAATATTATTCGTTTATATTTGTTAAAAAGAGACTGTGGCACATGATTTATATTATTAAAATTTGAATTAGTATTATTACTTAATTTTTATTTAAAATGTGTTTTTTATTTGTAAGTACATTTAAAAGTGTACTTTAATTAATAAATATATATAACATATATATATAAATAATAAATAAATACAATTCTAAATTTATGTATTTATTTATTTATGTAAACCAAGCGTATTTGTACTTTTACTTCAGTATGAATCATGTACTTCTGACACCTCTGCACCACCACTCCAGAGTCTGATACATTTTCACTGTACAAGCCGTTCTGGCTGATATTCTAAGTCTGACTTCTCATTTAATATTTGCAGAAAAAGAAATTTTGTTCAGGGATGCCCTGGCTTTTATATACTGCTGTACACATTTTATAAACCTAATTCTGAACCTAATTTAATGATAATAATGGTAACCTCAGTTACTAAATGAAGTGGCTGTGTTCTTTCAGTTTTAAAACCAGAGAAATGTAACTTATGTAAAAAGCAAATATCCAGTCCCCTTTGTTTAGGAAGTTGGTACATGTTGTGAAAATGTGCAAGGCCAAACACTTTCTCTCAGGCTGGCATTGAATAGAAGTGGTCCCTCTTATTTGAATGTCAGTGCTGAAGGTTAAGCCTGAGGCACTAGTCCATTTCTAAATGGGCTCTCTGTGTGTTCTGAGGAGAGCTGTAATGAATCCCACTCTTTCCGTTTACAAGCTGCCTCTTAAACTCTTTTGTTATCGGCCAGTGGCTTGAAGGATTTCTGCACTTCACAGAGTTGATACAGGCTTGCCTTGCGTAACATCCTGGCCATGACAAAACCAATGTCATTTATTCGTTTTTATCACTAGTTCACACGCTCCATCATTCGTCTCATAATTCCAGCCCCCTCCTCTCCCCCTGCCTACTGCTGTATGTGTATATGGGTGTGTGTAGGTGTGCAAATGGGAGGGAAGAAACATAGCAGTTAATATTTCAACACCAGCATTTAATGCCAACTTCTTTTCTTTTTGTCTTTTGTCTCTCTGTCTCTTCTCTTACCAGGAAGAAACACACTTTTTTTGCAAATAGTATAAACTTTACATAGGCATCTGCCATCACTTCAGAAGAACAAAGCACCTCAGGCATTTTAAACCACCCTAACCTGTTTGAAAGACCTCTTATGCTTCATTCTGAAGAGCACAAATTGATAGCTCATCAAACATAATCATCCCTGTTGCTTATAGTGCCATTGCTTGGATATACTGCTTTTTTGAGAATGAACATGTGTACTGATGTGTTAAAATCTGGCTGACCATTGGCGTGGTTACAGACAGTGGCAGAACTACTCTAAATATGACTATAAAATGTGGAAGTTAAAAAAAAAAAAAAAAATATATATATATATATATATATATATATATATATATATATATATATGTCAGTGCAGAACAGCAATATTTGGGAATGACAGTGAACACTTTACATTGATTTTATGTAGCCATTATTGAAGTTAGTTGAGGTGCATCCTAGTTATTTCTTGGTCACAGAGAGAGGTGAACAATAGCTTCCCTCACTAATGAGCACTTGTGAAGGAGGGAAATTAAAAGGGAAAAAGCACAGAGAAAAAGAACGAGTGGAAATGTGAGAGCTATGGAGTTTCTAGCCCGGTTTACAGAACACAGAAGGCAAACAATGCACCAGACTTGGTGTGAAGGTACCACTACATTAAATATTACATCAGTTTTTCAGCCCAATGTACTTTGCGTGAATAGGCTTTAAGATTGTATTACTGCACATTTGCACTGAAAAAGAATCCACATGTGGTAAACCAAGCAGTCCAACAAAGTGCCAATTCCTAAAATGTAGCTTCAAGTATTGCTTACCCATAATGCTGTTGTGGAGGGAAATCCCAGATTCCTTGGACAGAGTGATGTGCCAAGCCTGTCATGCACTCAGTCAATCAAAAGAAGCTTTGATATCAGCTCAAACACCTCTGGGTCAGCACACAACTCTGCAGGCATTGCCAGAACATGACAGCTATGTGCTTGGGTTGAATTAGAGCACTTTACAAACCAATGAGTAAAGAGGGCTGAAAATAAAATTACGCTCAGGACCATTGAGCAACCTGCTTCCTTGCTCCCACCTGTACAATCATCGAATATGAGATGGAATTAGCAATCACTTCTGGTATGCACCTTTTGTTTTTCTCCTCATGTCTGACTTCAGTCCAGTTTTATTAGCAATTCATCACTCTACCTCTATGCACATTACTCACAATTAACATTCATGTGGTGGTGATGAAATTTGTTTATGCATTCTTTTTCATTTTTTTAGTTAATTATTTTATTATAATATTTTATTTATTTATAATATTTTATTATTTTATTTATAATTATTATTTTAACAGTGTAAGTTTGTATTTTTCTTTCTTAATTTCATGGACTATCTAGCCAGGAGCGTTTCATTGTTTTGCATTTTGATTGGAGTCTGCAATCTGCAGTGCTTATGTTTGAAATGCACTATTTTTTAAGCACTTTGCATATATGAGACTCGTTCTGCAGGTGTATTTCTAAATAGATGACACAGAAGTGTGTCCACACTTACTCAGCACCTGCACCAACAAGACACAAGCCTGAACTTCACTGCGGTCAGCTACCATGCAGCCTGCTGTTCTGTTAGAAATCATTACACCTGTGAACAGAGCGACAATTGTATCGTTCTTCCTGCCATTGCATCACAGTAGCCACTGAGGAAGGAGTTGCCAAAACCTGCACAGACAAATATTTTGTTTGGAAGTTACAATCAGTGAACATTCTGCATGTTCCGTCTTCACTCTGCGATACCATTTAAGGTAAATAACCACACGTAGCTGAGTGAGCTGAACCAGTGCTCGGTTCACACTGTGTCCATTAAAATAAATCACTAATTTAATTATTTAGGCACATAATCCTGTGATGTATGAATGCATCTTCATTTACAGTGGCATGCAGAAGTTGGGCATCCCTGATTAAAATAGCCAGGAATAGCCATTAAAATATTTTTCATTTCCTTAATATTTTAGGCAGGAATACATTTTGTTCATCTTTTGCAGTTTCAGAAATGAGGAATGGTCCAAAGCAAAACTTCAGGCAACTGCCATGACCTGTATCACAGCTTCTGAATGCTTTAATATAGTCAGCCAAGAGCCTTTCATCTCTTGTTTTTGGTTCATTGTTCCCTACACTAGGCTTTTGATTTTCAGTGATTTTAAGGTCAAGTGACCTTCAAGTGGTCTGTGGCTGCACAGTTGTGTACCATCACTACACAATGCAGAGTTTGCAAAATCTCCTACAGAAGTTTTGATTTTCTGATGATCTTACTAGCAAAAAAAATGTTCTTGATCTTCCAAGCCTGTTTGACCATTGTTAACTGACATTTCTTACTTACATTACAAACTGAGAAAATAATTACATGAAAATGCATTATTATCTTCCTATAGTCTGTGCAAGACAGCTGCTTAGAAGGGCCTGTTGTTGCTGATTGTTTGAAAGGTTTGTAGAAAATGCCATATTTTTTATTTGTTTCCTTTAAACGATTTGTCTTAGAAAATCAAAAAACATGGCATTTGTACAAGGGCGTCTACAGGTTACAGAATACTGTGTACATTGTTTTTGGGGGAGAGGGAGGAGCAGCCAGTTGTTTCATCCTGGCATACTGGGATCATTTGATCAGATCATCCTCTGCCAAATGAAGGTCGGAAGGGATTCAAGAAAGGGGTAGTCTCCGCCCCAGTAGAGCTTTCTGCCAGTGCTGTGACAGCCTACCAAAGGCTTAAATCATCCACAGTGGAAACCTGACCTCCAGCACCTGGACTAACCCTGGCATATACTCTCTACCACCATATACACAAGCTGACACTCGCTCACATGTACTGACTCACACATGGACTGGACAATATAATGATATGTATTAGTCATGACATAAGTGAATGTTACTCCGTGTATCATTAAAAAAATAGACCAGTTCTAAAGAGATTGTAAAGTTCAACAGCCAGTATTCATTTTTTGTTCATAAATAAATTTAGCATCACTTTTTGACTCTTGAATTTTGTACACTACAACTTGTTTACACACGTTTGTGATGTCTTCTATTTTTATGTTATGCCATACTGCCAAATTTCATACTACAAATTCTCACATAATGCATTAAAAAACACAGACCTCCCTACACCACCATGGCTCGTCTCATAGTCTGACAGCCTTTTCATCCCTTGCTCGTGTATTTGAAAGGTGTTTATGCTAAGGCTGTACCGTTTGAGTAGAAGTACCAGCAGGATTAACATCCGTGTGGTTGAAAAGCTTTGATCACTTCATACCTCCTGTCTCAAAACACTTTTTAACCATGCACGCGCACACGCGCACACACACACACACACACACAAAAATCTGTTAGCTGTCTACCACTATACTATATAATATTCTGACTTACAGGCATAAGAGGCTAAAGGAGAGACTGCTTGAGAAAGCAATTAATTGCCACTAATTACTGAAGCAGTCTCAGTGTCTTTTATGCAGAGATGAAAGGATCAATCAGCTGCATATCAGTATCGAATGATTTTTAGCCCTAATATGTGATCAGCAATTGGACGATACTTGGCGGATTCTGAGAAATGGTCAGATCATACTGTGTGTACTGTGTATATTTTGCAATTTGCTACAGCTTAGTGCAAGATTACTGGATGCTCCAGTTCCACATGTAATCATTAGATGGGAAAATGAACCTGACGAAAGCCCTGCACATGGATACATTAAGAAGTAATTCTTGGAAAAATGTATGTGGCATCTAGCCCCATTCTCAGATGGCCCATTGTGCTGAAAGTCAGACAGCAATTGGCATTAGCCCCAAAACACTGATTGGTCAATCTCCAAAAATATGAATCTGTCCAGACAGACAGCTTTGGAGATTATAGCCACATTAATGGACACTGTCTACAAAATAGTGTTTGTGTTTTTTTTCCTGGGCACTTACTTCATCATGAGGCACCTCATGCCCACTGTATTTCTCTGTGTCAACAGGTACGCCATTGTTTGTGGACTTCTATCAGAATATGAATCTGTCCAGAATAAGATAAAGAATGGCTATCTTTTCAAGGTAAGTAAAAATAAAAACATTTGGAAAACATATCTGTTAAGATATTTTGCAAGTATGTCCATCAGAAGATCTATTGATCTATCTGTCTTTATTGACCTACAGCCTTAAACCTAGAATTAAGGTTCTAGCAGCAGCATCAGTACCGTACACAGAGAACAAGATAATAATATAGCAGTAATACACTATAGAAAAAATAGACAATATATAATATAGATACTATATTAGCATAGGCAATGTAGATAGCTTATGAAAAGTCCTGTAGGAGGGGATATTGCACATTATTATTGCACTTGTTTAACTGAGTTTTCAGACTATTTGTGATAGAAATGAGCTCATGTTTTTTGACATTTTGCACTTTCTTAACTAATCAGTTCATGCATGCTGATGTAAACACTTCTTTAGGCTTGTGTGATAGTATCTGCAGACCTAACTGAAGAGACCAGAGGGTTGTGATTTCAGTGGACAAGTGGATTCCGATTACCTTCCTCTGCCCTCCCCACACGCTCTTCCACACAAGAGTGTATCAAAAACACCAACCTGCATTTCAGCACGTAGTACTTTATCTTTGCTGTCAACTGGTCCTCCAGAGATGGGTTACCTATAGAACTCTGGGAGGCTGACTTTCAATGAGTGAAAGTGAAGGAATGCTGAGGAGAGGAATAGACAGAGCTGACAGACAGTGAGAGTGATAACAGGTGGTGATGTGAAAAACAGAGAGTGAGTGACAAGCAGGAGTATGTCCTTGAATGGTTGCACAAGTCTTTGCAATGTGATTGTGGTGGTATTTACAGCACAATTTCTCTCTCTCACTCTCTCTCTCTCTCTCTCTCTCTCTCTCACTCTCACTCTCACTCTCACACTCTCTCTCTCTCTCTTGCACTTTCTCTCCTATTTAAGGACCATCTGGATAAAGCCATTCAACTGAAGCCTCAAGATCCATTGTCTTATTATCTGCTGGGCCGCTGGTGCTATGCTGTGAGTTGCACATCAACGCTCACTTCCTCACAATTTGATCGTCTTGATCATCCTAACTGCTAACAGTTATTCAGTTTTAATAGAACAGTTATATTTTTAATGCAAATAAAAGTACACAAAATTAGCTTCAGAATCTTGTTCATGCTCCACTGGCTTGCAATTGGGAGAATAGCATTCATTATTGACAATGCTCAAATATTGCTGCTGTACTATAGACTTTTGGTAAAGCTGCACTGGACCTCTCTGCCATCTGTGGAACCAGTCATATTTGTCCGAAACCATCCATCCATTTTCTATACCGCTTATTCCTGAATAGGGGTGCTTAAAGCACACTTTGTATTTACTGCGCACATGTGGGGGGGAGCCCAAATATACATTAATTCATAATGCTGCTTTAAGTAAACAATATGTCTAAGTATTTTCTCAGTGACTAACTGACTATGTTGCAGACTTACTTTCAACATTTCTTTTTCTTTCTTCGGTTTTCCATCCAATTAATTTACCCCGCAGTTTATTTTGATCTGAACCTGAACCTGTTCACTTTGGCGAGTTTAGTAAGAGATGGTGATCATCCAACATCAATGCAATCAAATCCTCACAGCAAAGCTGCTAAAACTCCTTCCCTGGCCAGTAGAGACTCCAACAAAAGCAGGATAAACGTTTTTTTATGCCCTTGATTTTTGAAGAAAGAGTGTATGAGCATATGTCCCAATACTTTTGTCCATGCAGTGTAATCGAGGAATAAGCCTTTTAGTAATGTTCAGTAAGCTTTACTGACATGACCACATGTAATTACATCATTACTAAAATGTTTATCTGGAATGACTTACCGCGGAATGGAAATACTGATGTCAAAATGTTTGAGACTCAAAACACGTTCCTCACTGTTATTATACAAAACAATAATCCTTTGTTACTACTTTTTTTGCTTCCTTAGACTTTGAGTTTCATGTTAATACAAGGAATAAAGACTTAAATGTTCTGATCCTGGACCAAGTATTGTCTTTTTCCAGGAAATCAGCTAAAACACTGTGTGGGTGGGTGTGTGTGTGGGTGTGTGGGTTGGGTGGACAATTGAGGGTGTTGAATATCCTAAAGATAAAAGTAATTCATTCTCCTTTTTCTCCTTTTTTTAAAGGATCTGTCACTTGACTGGATGAGTGTGTGTAATCCTATTGTGTTACCCATTACTTCAGTACTCTTCAGTACATATTATGATTGCTTCATCAATTTATCCTACGTTTAATCACACCATTTTGTGTGTGTGTGGGGGGGGTGTCTGAAGGTGGCTCAGTGCACATGGATTGAGAGGAAAATTGCTGCTACCCTGTTTGGAGAACCCCCAAGTGCAACCATACAAGATGCACTACAGAACTTCCTGAAGGTGAGTTGCTCTCTCATTCTCATTAAATGTTCAAGCAGGATTCCACTGATAACCTGGACACACTGGTATAATGTCTTAGAGTTAGTACTCATTATATAGATGTTTCTTACTGATGAATAGGACACTGCTGTCCAAATACACATTGGCAAGCTTTTATGTCAGTCATCAAGGGTACTTCAGCAAACACTTGTTCCCTATGAGCATCACTAATGATGAACCCCAGGCCAGGTTTGTGGCATGTTTTCATAGCTTGACATACTTTTATTCACCAAAATATTTTAATAAAGTATTTATTGGAGACACATGCCAGATATTATTTTCAAAAAATCCTAGGATACACACATTTGTCTTCATTTGAGATGTAAAAATTAAGATAACTAATATTTCTATGTATTTTCCCATGTTTTGATTCAATTTATTTGCACTCACAGCTCCTTCCTTATCCTTTTCCTTTCCTAACATAATTTCTGGGTCATTGATGTCATTTGCCTCTTGCGGATCAGTCAGATTCTGCATGCAGCTTGAGCATGTACACACGGACAGAGCAGATAAAACATGCACATCAAAGTTCCTTTGAAAACTGAGTTTAATTTAGTTGGAAAAGAGTGAATTTTAGCTGTGTTCTGAACTGTATTACTCACTGAACATTCATCGGATGGCTAGATAGTAAGTCTGTAGTTTGTCATAATGTGGATCATGTCTGTGAGTTGTGAAGCCTATAAAATGGCATGTTACTGCCCACAAAGCCCAGATTTTTTGCTTTTGTTTGTAAACATTTCCCATATATGTGTAAGGTTTTACTATGACTTGCTATCTAATGTGCAACTTGATTGCAACTAGATTGCCACTAACTGTACAAAAATAACACTAGTCTGTCCAACTCGAAGAGTAGCTCTGAAACAAGTGAGTGAAGGATTTAGTGAGGGATTTACATCTTGTGGGGAAACAATTCATGTAATACTGAATGTTGAACAATGCATACAACACTGAGAGGTTTTTAACACGCCCTTTGTATGTATGTTGTCATGTATGGAAGGCATCTTTTACAATATTCTGGAAAATGGTTCCCTAAAAAGAGTGGGAAAACTTGCAGGATCAGTCACTTGGTTACTTCCATTGTGTACAAAGTCATCATTGTGATTGGAGTCTGTGATTTATTTGCCAACTACAACAGATCAAAGTCATTTCCATAACTTCTAACTTTTCCTTCGTCTATAGCAATGCATTCAGTAACATATTTAGCTGTTAGAGTGTGTATTGTATTTTGAGACTTACAGGACAACTTACAACATCTGTTCAGCAGCACAAAGCGTGTTTGTGTAGTGATGAGTAGAGATTTGCCCCCAAATTACTTTTGCACCTAGTTAAAGAGCAAACCCCAGGTATTTAAAAGGCTTAATCTGTATTCCCACATTTCACATGTTTATATAGAGAAGCAAAATCACTTCTGGCCAAAGCACAGTCTTGCATGCCACCTCCTCATCTTGTATATCTCACCCATCAATTTTGATTTAAGTGGCGTGTGTTGTAACTTGTTGCACTTTGCCGGGGGGGACTGTCTTGCTTTCTAACAAATACATCCTGTCGAGTTATACAACATGCCCTGTGAGCTACAAAAACTGAGCTATAGCACTGAAAAACAAAATCCACATTCCAGCTGTTTTGTTTATATATATATGTGTGTGTGTGTGTGTGTGTGTGTGTGTGTGTGTGTGTGTGTGTGTGTGTGTGTGTGTGTGTGTGTGTGTGTGTGTGTGTGTGAGTCTAAATGTAAAGTCTAAATGTAAATTATGTAAGTGCATCAGTATCATAATTTTCTGTCCCATTTCACCAGTGTTCTTCCAAAGGGAATGTCAAAGGTGTGTTTTTATAATATAAACACATGTAATCATGACGGTGAAGTGAGGGTAGTTTGAATAACTGTGATTTAAAATGTCAAGTTGAAATATCAGCTTGATTGGTTAAGAGAGTGCACCTGGATGACCCAGTGTTTCTCTTTCGTGCCATGGTGAAATTATCGTAAATGCAGACAAGGTAGTTATTTAATATGTTGATGTGAAAGGGTGGAGTTTTACAGCTTGCACTGATTATTGTTTTCATACTCATTAAGTACGCTGAATCCTCAGGGAGTTTACGTTAGCCGTTTAAATGTTTTTAGCTCTTTTGGGGCAATGGTAGTTGCTTAAAGCATTGTTAATGCTATACAAAATGGAGATGTGTTTTTCATTATTGCTTCACTGCTTCATCCCATCATAAAGTGAAATGCCAGAACAAAAAAAAACCAAAATGCAATACTTCCCTTTTTTTTAAATCACACTCTTTATTAAAGTTTTTTTTTACATATCAGGTTCTTGGTGTGTTGTGTTGTAAAGACCTCCTCCAGAGCAACATTGAGATTCAGCTCCCTTCAAAGATTTTCTATTGGGTTCAGGTCGGGAGAAAGTCTTGGCCACTCTAGGACTTTGAGTTACCCTGGCTGTGTGTTTTAGGTCATTGTCGTGATTGAAGACCCAGCCACGACCCATCTTCAAACTGAGGGAAGGACATTGATGGCCAAAATTTTGCAAAACATGGCCCCATCCATACTCCCTTCAATACGATGCAATTGCCATGTCCCATTTCTAGAAAAGCACCCCCAAAATATGATTCTTCCACCCCCATGTGTCACAATTGAGACAGTGTTCTTGGGGTTGTACTCATTCTTCTTCCAAAAATGACGAGTGGAGTGGTCTCATCTGACCACATGACCTTCTCCCATGCCTCCTCTAGATCATCCAGATGGTCATTTCAAACAGGCCTGGACATGTGCTGGCAAGAGAAGGGGGACTTTGCATGCCCCAGGATTTTAATCCATGACTGCAAAGTGTGTTACTAATGATAATCTTTGAGACTGTGCTCTCAGCTCTCTTCAGGTCATTGACAAGGTCCTCCCATGTAGTTCTGGGCTTATTCCTGACCTTTTCCTGAATCAATTTTAGCCCACAATGCAAGATCTTGCATGGAGCCACAGACCGAGGAAGACTGACAGCCATCTTGCGTTACTTCAATTTTCTAATAATTGTGCCAACAGTTGTTGCATTCTCACAAATCTGCTTGCCTATTGTCCTGTAGCCCATCCCAGCTTGTGCAGGTCTACATTTTTGTCCCTGGTGTCCTTGGACAGCTCTCTGGTTTTGGCCCTGGTGGAGAGGTTGGAGTATGATTGATTCAGTGTGTGGACAGAAAATACTTATTTTCCCCTCTGTATATAGACCTGTGACAGGGTAGATGTAAACTGTAACACCTCATCTTTCATTCATTTTGCAGGCAGAGGAGCTCTGTCCAAAGTACTCAAAGTTCAACTATGTTTATTTAGCCAAGGTAAGTTGTTTGTCACTTATTCATTGTAATGTAATTCATGGTGTTAATTGAGTGAAGAGCATGTTTGCAAAACCTCTTCATTACAGTAGTTAAGACAAATGTCTCCATCGCTTGTGAAATCATATTCTTTATTGCATTTTGATGCGCATTCCGTGCAAAACCTATACTCCAATCAGCCAGAACACGAAAACCAGTGAGCAGTGAAATGAACATTGATTATGTAGTTACAGTGGCACCTTTCCATAGGTGGGATATAAATAATTAACTGTGAATGTCCAGTCAGTTCCTGAAGTTGATGTGTTGGAAGCAGAAAAAGCTGTCAGGTGTAAGAATCTATTTGACAAGTGTGAAACTGTGATGGTTAGACTGCTGATCAGAGCATCTCCTAAACAAGCATGTCTTGTTCCTAATGTGCAGTGGTTAGTACACACTAAAAGTGCTCAAAAGACAAACCATTGAACCAGCAAAAGGGTCATGGACATGCAAGGCTAGTTTCTACACGTAGGAAGCAAAGGGTTGCCCATCTAGTCTGTTCCCACAGAAAAGATATCGCAGCGCAAACTGCAGAAGAAATAACTGCTTGGTTAGTCTTGTGGACTCCATGCCATGACAAGTCTATGAGGACTGACACAATATTAGACATGATTTTAATTTTATGGCTGATTGTTGTGTACACTATACTTAAACATAATGGTATTTAAATGTTTCCCCACAGTGGCACAGAAAAAATGGCCCATTAAAAAAACAGGATTTTATATAATAAGGGTCTGAAAAACGTTATTCTGTGGCATCAATCAATATAACCTCTACACCTCTTTTCATCCTTTTAAATATTTTATTTTTGATTTAATTTTAGTGTTACAAAGACCTGGGACAGAAAGCCAAAGCTGAAAAGATGTGTGATGCTGCATCTTCCTTAACCACAGTGAATAAAGAGGTGAGTTCTCCACCAGCAGTCTCAGTCAGTACTTCTGCATGGTACTGAATCAGGATTACCAGAATCACCCCAGGCATGTTTGAAACTGAACATCTCTTTGTCGTTATCTGTCTTTGTATTGTCTGTGACAGGATGAGGAAGCACAAAAGGAGTTGGACTCTCTTCTCTTATCGCTTTAGTCTGTCCTGTTTGGGAAAAAAAAAGTAGAATGCAGTTTTTCTTGGGCGTTGTGTGTTGATTACATGGACTCAATTTGCCATTTTGTCACTTTTTCACATGTTTAGCTGACTGGAGATTTAATAACATGAAGGATAACCACACTTTGATGAGCAACATGATGACGATTATACTGTCTTTAAGTGTTGAACTGTATAACACATATAATGATCTTCCATCCATTTCTTTTCAGTCCACTTTCTGTCCAACACATTCCAGCGATAACAGCTAGGAATGATTGGGTAAAATTATTTCAAGCCCAATCCAGTTCCAGTCCTTTGTTTTTTTCTGCTGTGTTCTAGCAAACCACTGTCTGTTTGGACTTTATTTTAGTATTTACGTTTTTGTATTTTCTCACATGCCACAAAAACCATGTGTTGAAACAAACTCCCACCACATCTTTACTCTTGCATTATGGCTGGTTAGACACTATGGACAAATTGCTAGGTTTAACTGGCAGGATTACCACAAGTCTGCCTTTGCTTTTAAGCCAACACTGAAAAATTTTTGGAGAAGATTAATGTTATTATCCTTATACAAAATGAAATCATAATGCATTCACAACTCTATACAATGGGTAATTCACATCAGTATTTGACCAAAAAAACAGTTAAGAATGTGCATCGTTATACACATATCAAACATGCAGTAACTGGGCTAAATGATCAGGGAGGTCAGTAAAAATGTGTTAAATGGGTGTATAAACAGGTATATAAAACGGGGTTTAAAAAAGTACACTACTTAAGTCAATATATTAGACCAGAATGTCACGTTATATTTACCAAAAATAGTTTTAATTCTTCCCTTTTTGTGGCTGTATGATCTGTAGAAACTGTAGATCTATATGAGCCATTACTCTGCATTAAGGTAGTAAGATACATCCCTAGTTACTGCAAAAACAAGACAAAAGTCTGTCAACGTGTGGACATTCAGAACCTGTTTTGGCTGTTTTCCCTTTTCCCACCACTTTTAAATAGATTTCCATAATTATTAGCAAGCTGGGCCACATATGGTGCTTTCATTACACACATCAGAAACAACACTAGTGTTGCAGCATATTTGTTACATCTCTCTCTCTGGTAAACTTGTCAATGTTGTATTTATCTCCTGTTAATACTCATATCAGTAGCTTTGTTTCAGTAGACAGTATCCTAACTGCTCTTTTTTCGAGCTTGTTTCTTCTGTGTTGTATCTCAGCACTGCTGTTTCCAAAACTCAAGGAGTTTTGAGAACAATGGTTAGTAAGAAGGAAAGGGTCTTTATATTGTCTTTTGAGTGGTTTTTCTTTTTTATTTACATTAAATCTTCTATATGGTACTGTTCCGCAGAGTCAAATGTATCTTAAGACCAGGCTTCCCAAACATTTTCAGCCTATATCTTATGGTTTACTGAAAGATAATTTGGCTCTTTCCTTATCAAAATAGCGCTAGGATTAATGTTGGATTGTCGAATCCCACATATACACTGCGTGGCCAAAAAAAATCACACACTACTATTTCATTGGACTGCATTGAGCCTTGATTACTGCACACGTTCACTGTGGCATCGTTTCCACAAGCTTCTGCAATCACAAAATCTATTTCTGTCCAGAATTATTTTTTTTCCAAAATCTTGAATTGATGGGAATTTTGGACCACTGCGCAAATTCTTCTCCAGCACATCCCAAAGATTCTCAGTGAGGTTCAGGTATGGACTCTTTGGTGGCCAATCAATGTGTGAAAATGTCTCATTCTCCCAGAACCTCTCTTTCACAATTAAAACCTGACAAATCCTGGCATTGCCATCTTGGAATATGCCTGTGCCATCAGGGAGGAAAAAATCCATTAATGGAATAACCTGGTCATTCAGGTGACCTCATTCTTTGGGCACATAACCTAGAGCTGACAAACTGCTGCAACCCCAAAGCAGCCCATAGCACAGCCCTCATAGGCTTGTACGGTAGGCACTAGGCATGACAGTTGATGTGCCCGTCCCTCGCAGGGTAAATCTGGACTCATCAGACCACATGACTCTTTTCCGTTGCTCCAGAGTCATCACTGCATTGCTACTCACTGCATCAGTTAGGGTTAAATAACTTGTTGCCAGCTGAAACATAAAAACCGGTGCAATAATCATCCAATGGGAGGCTCTTACCTATTTGCTTAGTTAAATCCAGGTGATGACCTTTTTTTGGCCCAGCAGTGTTTATTTCTGGCAGAATTCATACTTGTGAACTGTAATATTTGCTTTTTTTAAGTAGAGTGAAGCAGAACCATTTGAGAATATTTAGCACAGCTGTGGACATTTTTATTTTTATTTTTTGGAATTGTTTGTGCTCAGATTTTGTCTTTGCTTTGTCCCTGTTTGAGAGCTTTAATGTTACAGTTTAAGTAATTCATGCAATTCATATGGATTTGTTTAATTTGATCTAGATCTTCAGTAAAATATATTTTTGTTTATAGATTTGTGTACAGTTTTAGACTTTTTGTGTGTGATTTTCAACACTACAGTTGTTCAAGGTTTACCAAAGACAGAGGAGCCTGTGACTTGCACTGTAAGTCATATTATTGTTCTATTTTCATCAGATTAACATATCATTTAAACATTAAATAATTTATCATAAACTTATTTAAAGAAAATGATTTAAAAATCTGCTTTTATTTTTTTATTTTATGTATCTTTTATGAATCACCAGTAAGAATGTACGATACATTGTAATTTAGTAGATTTTATGTATTGAAAAGAAACTGTACTGAAAAAAACTGTAGCGATCAGTTAATTGTATATTGTTGACTTGTACATAGAATACTGACATCTTTAATCTTTATGAATGGTTTAGCTTCATTGCGAGTGATATATGCTGTTCAGCTGTCAATAAATTTGAATAGTTGTTTTAGTAATATTCTGACTATATTGAAACTGAAAACATTGAAATGTGTCTTGCTGAAAGCCAATGGACTTGGAATTAAACTCTGTATTTCCACCAAAAAAATAGAAACCTGTTCTTGTTTTTTGTGGCACTTGGCCAGTGTAGGCATAGCTGGATGAATGAATGTTCAGAATAATTTCAAACTAAAAAAGGCTGAAAAACAACACATATTTTTCTGGTACAAGTGACCCCTTTACTGTTGCTTTCTGTCCTCCGCACTCTCTCACGCAATGGACATCTGGAACAGGAACTAATTACAGAGCACAGAGACAGAAGGCCATCATCACCTAACTGTTGGTTCCAAAGGGAAGTGACCCATTCACCTCTGCACAACTCCTTTTCCCATGTGGTAGCAAATTTGGACAGTATTTCAAAAGGCACAGAGTTAATCATTGTCAAAGCCAGGTCTCGTCAGCACTTTGCTTGCAAAGCTACTATGCTGCTGCAGTCTTTCTGTTTCAGCTATTACAAATGAATGAAATAATCCTGCTTCCTTAGAACATTTGATGCAAGCTTCCCTGTCTCTCCTAGAGAGTTTTTCCATATTGGGTTAACACAGGACAATTTAGTGTCTCCTATTCCCACTACCATTCAATTCCTGAGTAGCTCCTCTTTCAGTGTGCTAAAATTACATTGTGACAAATGCATCTGCACTTTATCCCTCTACTTTGCATCTGTGATTAAACTCTGTACTTCTCTCTCAAACATAACATATCCAGTGTTGTTGGAATGATTCTATGTCTTCAATGCCAAGCTGTTGTATTCCGATTAGTCATATTGGCAGGACAACGTATTCTTAATGTAATTTTCATTAATCGTATATTTCCATAGATTTGCATGGAATGTTTGTCTCTTAGCTAAACACATCATCAAAAAACTAGTTGCACCCAGAATCATCCAAGAAGTGTTGGATTGCAGTGCATTTGGGTAGGAAGATAAAGGTTACCACGGGCTACACGTGTATAGGTATAGGTTCTCTTAGTATGTCATTAGGCCTCTGCTAATAGAATATGCCTGATATCATAGCATAAATGGTGTCACTGATGATATACTCCATTCCCCTTAAACTCCATAACCTTGAGTGTTAAAAGTGTGTCCAACAGCATCCCACACATTTTCAATCAGAGATACAGTTAGGTCAATATATATTTGGACACTGACACAATTTTACTGAAACATATTCAAGTTATAGTTATATAATATACATGGACATAAAGTCCAGACATTCAGTTTTCATTTGAGGGTACCCACATTAAAATTGGACGAAGGGTTTAGAGGTTTCAGCTCCTTAACATGTGGCACCCTGTTTTTAAAGGGACCAAAAGTAATTGGACAATTGACTCCAAGGCTATTTCATGGAAAGGTGTGGGCAATCCCTTCATTATGTCATTCTCAATTAAGCAGATAAAAGGCCTGGAGTTGATTTGAGGTGTGGTGCTTGCATTTGGAAGGTTTTGCTGTGAAGAAAACGGGCAAAGGAGCTCTCCATGCAGGTGAAACAAGCCATCCTTAAGCTGCAAAAACAGAAAAAACCCATCCGAGAAATTGCTACAATATTAGGAGTGGCAAAATCTACAGTTTGGTACATCCTGAGAAAGAAAGCAAGCACTGGTGAACTCATCAATGCAAAAAAGACCAGGGCGCCCACGGAAGACAACAGTGGTGGATGATCGCAGAATAACCTCCATGGTGAAGAGAAACCCCTTCACAACAGTCAACCAAGTGAACAACACACTCCAGGAGGTAGGAGTATCAATATCCAAATCTACTATAAGGAGAAGACTGCATGAAAGTAAATACAGAGGGTTCACTGCACGGTGCAAGCCATTCATAAACCTCAAGAACAAAAAGGCTAGACTGAACTTTGCTAAAAAAAACATCTAAAAAAGCCAGCACAGTTCTGGAAGAACATTCTTTGGACAGATGAAACCAAGGCCAACCTCTACCAGACTGATGGAAAGAGAAAAGTATGGTGATGGCGTGGTACAGCTCACGATCCGAAGCATACCACGTCATCTGTAAAACACGGCAGAGGCAGTGGGATGGCTTGGGCATGCGTGGCTGCCTGTGGCACTGGGTCACAAGTGTTTATTGATGATGTGACACAGGACAGAAGCAGCCGAATGAATTCTGAGGTATTCAGAGCCATGCTGTGTGCTCAGATCCAGTCAAATGCAGCCAAACTGAAAAATGTTGTCTCTGTCCAAATAAATATGGACCTAACTGTAGGTGTGGCAATGTGTCCATTGGAATAGCACTCACATTCATTTGTTGTCTCCACTAAGACAAAACTGCCATAGTGCTGGCACCAACAGGATTGGTCAATGGGCTGCAATGTCCACAATCACAGCTGTTGGGTCACTCCATGCATGTTGGACAATCCATCGCTTGTCCCTCACCATGGTTGTGTAGGTCTCCCAGATCCTTTGTCACTAGAGCATTCTTTCTTCTAGCCACTCCTGGAAAATAACCACATGGCCGGTATGACGTGCAATACATTAGTAAAACCATTCTGCTTCCCAGAGCCCTGTGATGCCACCCCTCTCAAACTCTTTCAGCTGCTCAAATTGCTTTCAAATTCTTATCTGAGGGATACAGGCTTCATTAAGATGCCTATTTCCTTTTCCAGCAGGACTGAGCACCTGAGCCCATGGTGCCAAAACATCTTTTGCCCCCATTCATATTCCTCTGTTTATCCCTGGTCAAAATGTCTCTTACTTTGAATACTTAAGTGAGTACAAGATTAGCTGATCTCCAAAATGCCTCTCAATTTGGTCACAGGATGCTGTTGGCTAGATATTTCTGGTTGGTGGACAATTCACAACTGCAGCAGCACTGCTCTGTGTAAAAGACTGTGATTCCACAGGACATCCATCTTCAAAGCTCATTTGCATAACATTGTTGGGTTACTGATGACAAGGTTGTGGGTTTAATACCCAGGTCTACAAAGCTGCCAATGTTGGGTCTTTGATCAAGGCCCATCATCTCTATGCTCAAGGGAGGCAATTATGAAATATTTTGCTCACATCAAGCACTTTGGCAGAATAAAATGTTGATTTACAGAGGATGGCCATCTCCTCTGGCTCTGCTTAAGCAAGCATGAGTATGTACTGTTGTAAGAATATATGTGGTGCTGGTGGTGGGAAGTGGCTTTTTCCTAGGCTGAGTGGGCCCCACACTGTGCCATGGGAATTAATCTTTGGGAGTGACAATGTGAGTTGCAGTGCCAGATGGTATAACTCTTCTGAATGTCCTTGTCCATTTTATCCAACCATGTTAAGAGGTTAGTCATGCCCCTCTCTCATGCAAGACTGTGCTCTGTTTTTAATGATTAGGTAAAGTCTCTGGAGAAAGTCTAGAAGTTAAAAGTCTGATGTAATTTAAGGAAATATTCTGAGACATCATTACCCTTCGTTGGTTGAGAGTGTGTCTTATGCTGCTGCATGATATATGTTTAATTGTGTATGTTTAAATGTATAATTTCTCTCTTCATCTAGAACTACATTCAGAAAACACACTCAATCCAATCTCATAGTAACAAGTTGAACCTTTTTTTTTTCTTTTTTGTTTTGGCAGAGGAGGGAGGCATGGGGGTGTTAGTGTATCAGTAATCAGCTGGCTCTATCTTGAGTTGTCACGCACTCAGGACTGGCTGACTGGCTGCAAGCCTCTGGCTGATCAAGAACAGGATGTACTGGGGGAGCAAGATAAGCAGCAGTAGAGGGAATGTTTTATCCCAAGCACTTCCCCTCATGTCCCACTACTTTGGATGGAGTCGCTGCCCAACAACCACTGCAGACACAGTCAGACTATAAAAGTTCTATTTAAAGCCAGTTTGGTGAATGTGGATTAAGGCCAGACATGGCTAAACTGCAATGCTAATGAATGCAATGTTTTTGGATATCCCTTCTAATGAATGCATTTACACCCATTGCTGACACAGATGTGCAAATGCACAAATACAGCTTATCTAGTCCCTACAGAGATGTATATCAAATAAACAGTATTGCCAGCTTTCTGGAAGAGAAACATGAAACTACTGGCACCATGCCAAATGCCAGGTGTGGGCTAGAGGGATATAATGCCTCCCAGCATTGAGCTATGGAACAGTGGAACTGTGTGTGTGTGCGTGCGTGTGTGTGCGCGTGTGTGCGTGTGTGTGTGTTTTTGGGGGGTCACAAAAAAAAAACAAAAGTAGGATAAACTCTTTATGATACATTTGCTATCAGGAGAAACAATGATTGAGAACATGTCCCAATACTTTTGTACATATAGTGTGTACATTTTTTAAAAATTAAATAATTTGTATAATAAGTAACTCAAGAAAAATATATCATTACACTGTTTAATTCAGTTGAACAGTATAAAGGATACTACTCAGTGATCTTTACCAATACAGTACATAGTTATATTACACTAAATAGTCAAAAATGATCATATCCATTAATATCCATGAACTATCAACTCATGGATGTTGCAGAGCAGACAAAAGTTTAAGTTATATATTATTGGAAAATATATTTAATTGAATTACAAATAATAAAATCAATCAAACCATTTTGTGTATTAAATATAATCAGAACTCAACTGGTCTAATGCATAGTTAATATAACTCTCTTACAGTATTAAAATATTAGCTACAGCACTTAGAAACAAGTAAAATATATCATAATTCATCATTTTGTGTATATAGTGTATATACACAATTGTTAGCAAAACCTGAGATTCCCCTTTACAAAGTAAAGTATGAAAGTTGAGGAAAATACTGTTTCAGAAGAAGTCGATTTTGGAAGGGTGGTTATGAATAGCTGTGGTAGATCTGCATTTAATACACAAATGGCAGGTTATATACCATCTTTCTAGGATTTTCTGGGCATGGATGTGGTTCTATGAAGAACATGGTCAGCTGCTGTTCAACAAAAACAACACTCATCAAACCCAAGCATGTTTAGAAATGACCAACCAACAGGCAACCAACTTGTGGCTTGTGAGTATGTGCAGTTAAGAGAATTGTCTAAAGAAGGTGAACAGCATATACTTAATAAAAGAACTATGAAAACATAGAAAGAAGGTAACAACACTGATACTATGACTTAAATTATAAAATAAATATATTTTTGCTGTCACACAAAAACTCTCTTCATAACTGCAAATATACAGAGAAGATCATAGTTTAACTTTCAATAGAAGTCAGTATAAAAAAATAATCATGGACTGTTTCTAACGGTCCATTTGTCAATACATTTTGGACAAAATTGTCAAAAAGTGAAATAAATGGAAATTGCTTTTTGTGTGACAGTAATGATATTGAAAAATACACATTAAAGGGAAAAGTGACATGGAAATACTAGTGCATCTCAAAAGGTAACCTGTCATATATTGTATATACATAACATTTTAAGTGACCTATTCCACACATTTTTAATGTTCACAATGTCTGATTAGTAATTTATTCAAACTCAAAATTAAATATTCTTCAAGTTTGAGATTCTAGACTTCTGATGCAGCTGTAAGCCATACTACTCAAACGTTTAACAAAAAAGGCCACTTTACAGATAATGAATATATAATATGACAGTTTATCTTCTTGAAATAAATTATGAACATAAAGGCTTTTCACAATATTCAATTTTTCAGAGATGCATTAGCAATATACAGCTATGACCAGACTGACTGATGCTATATCTGAGTTTAAGTAGTTCTTACATGAGATTTGCAAATTCTATATTTTGAGCTTAGAAAAAAAAAAGGATAAAAGTGGGCAATCAGTGCAGAAAGCAGTCGCATTTTGTGTCTCCAGTTCAGTTTGACAGAGCTACACAGATTACATACAGTTAGGAATAATGTTTCAGTGCATTTTTGCTCCCAATTTGAGAACTGAATAATTGTCTTATTGGTTTTGCCCGAGATTAAGCAGCATCAATCATCTGTAGATCAAAAGAGTGTGCCTGAGTATAGTCAGTTCATAAATATTTTAATACCTTCTTATATGGTAGGTTTGACCTGATTGCACAGGTATATGCTAGAATATTAGTCTCGGTGTTTGTAGTGTCACATTGTAGTTTTGGCCACCTTCATTTTGCATCACTTAAAGAGTTTTTTTGTTTGTGAGTTTGTTTGTTTTTTCATTTTATTTGTCATCATTTGTAGTTTCACTGGTGTTCTGCACTTGTAGCAGCTCTGCTCCATCACGCAGAGTGACAGACACATAATATGGATTGGGCTTCAGAGTCAGCCCATATAGACAATCCATAGTTGGTTGCTTCTCTGCCACAAAGTTGCACTGGTGTACCAGAAGTGTGGTGAAGAGGAAAAGCTGCATTTTGGACAGTTCCTCTCCGATACACCTCCGTTTTCCCAAAGAGAAGACCAGCACATTGCTAGTTAGGTCTTTATTTAGCTCCCCGTTGTCATCCAGGAAACGCAGTGGGTTGAAGATCTCAGGCTGATCCCACTTGGTGGAGTCATGGTTTAGGGACCACTGATTGATGAAGATCACAGTGCCTTTGGGGATGGGGTACCCGTTGATGGAGGTGTCAGTAGTTGTGGAGTGGGGAATTGTCAAAGGGACGAAACTGGTGAATCGCATCACCTCATAGATGAAGGCCACAACATATGGAAGTTGTTTCTGGTCCTCAATGGTGGGCAGACATTTCCTGTCCACTACTTTGTCCACTTCCTCCTGAAGTCTCTTCTGAATGTCTGGATACCTACAGTAGGGAGAGAAGAATGAAACTTTAATGTGGTCATACTAAATGTATAGCAACAGGTAAGATGATCTGAAAACTCATGATTACATATAAACCTTAAAAAGATTTGTTTACTTGTATTACTTATATTATTTACATGACCACTTTCAGACCACAGTCTGCACTGAGATTGGATCAGTCATTTCTAGAGGTGCTCATAGAGGCATCCCAAACATGTGAATGTATGTGAAATGTGTTCAAATAGAGCCATCTACTGTATCAATAAGTTGAAACCATTCACCATTTCTCAGGGCTGATGCCATTTTTAAGTTTAATGTACTGGAGAACAAGTGACCTCACAGCTCAACACACCTGCCAGGCACCCATACATGCTGTCTTTATCTAAAAATAAAAAAGCTGTTTACTGCAGAAATTATAACAGCCAGTACAGACTATCAATGTCCGTTGTAAAATGTATTTTTCTGAGGTATGATGGTGTCAGGTCTCTTCTCTTCTCTACTAAGTATGCACTTTACTGGAAAGTGTGAAACGGTATCCATCCAATGTACGATTTACGGATAAAAGTACTCGTTCAACTGTATTCAAAAGAGTTTATTTTGCTTTTGTTGGAGTAACTGACTCTGCTGTCCACTAAAGGCTTTTGGCTACATTCTGGAACATTGCTTTAAGGCTTTAATTGCATTCAGTGACAAAAACATTAGTGAGGTCATGATGTGGGATGACCACCACCCTACCTCATCCCTCAAAAGTGTTGGACACAGTTCAACTGCTCCACAGCTCAATGCTGAGGGTGCTTTATACCCCTCTATCCCACACTCTTATCTGTTCACCAAAGTACACAAAGCCAGTGTGGCACAGTTTTATTCTCCATGTGTGGTGGGTCTAATATGGGTAGATCTGATTTCACCCCTCCCGTGGCACTGCTTCAGTTGCCTGCTCCCATTACATGTGGACTAAATCTGCCAGCACTGCTAGTGATTATGCAAGGCCATTTGAAATAATGCCAGCAGTAATGAACCATCTAGTTCAGGTGATTCATACATGTGCAGAAGTGTATGGGGGAAAGAAATGAGTGTCGAATTGAATTGTCTAGTGGCTGCAGAAAGAAATGACCTGCACAATAGTTCCAATTCAATTTAGGTTAAAGAACTGACCAGACCTTTATAATGATCTATTAGCCTTCACTGTAATACTGCTGCCTCAGCAGAGAACAGGTCTCCAATTGCCTCTCATTAACACAACCCACAATCTTTTGGGGACACAATGGGCAATGGAAGGGTGTGGTGTGGCAATGTCCCTGTTGATGTGTTTGTGAATGGTCCAATATCAAACCTACTGAAGACAATGTTCAACTCATCTGCATGCATTCAGGACCTCTCAGCCTACTTATTACAGGGCAGTTTATAGTCCAACACTTTGGTTATTCCACACCTCTTTCACCTCAGCCCTCTGTTCTCCGTTGTCCTCCTACATCATTGTCTCTTAATCAACATCTTTTGGAGAAACTAATTAGCTAGAGCACATCAAAGGAGGAGAATATCCAGATTGGTGGCTGTATGACTGCTGCCTTTGTAGATTCATTTTAATCTCAAATGTCTCCATCTTTGCAACATTAATTGACAGAATTGTGGTTGGGATTAAACCTTATTCTGCGCTACCACATTTTATAGTTTATTTTTCTTGGAGATATTCATGGACATTTCTCCAGTTCACATCTAACACACCTGCAACAGTGGTTACACTGGTTTATGATCTCTGAAGATCAAGCATTCAAACTAGAGATGGCACACAACACCTTTCTTTCCCAATTCTGGTAATAAAATCTAGTGTACTGGCTAATACAGACAACAATCCAACAATAGTGTGCTTCTGTGGAAGAAACACACTATGGTGTGTGTTTTAGGCTTTATTTGTTAAAGGATTGGATTAGATTTAGCTTTTTCATTTGATGCGGTTAAACCCATTGATATGCCTTCTCCACGGCTGGACTGGTAATCTTTCCCCAGTTGGCCAACAGTCCCAGTCCATCTCTAGTTCAAACTATGCCTTGGTGATCACTGCCAAGTGAAACTGCAGTACAACAGCTCATGAGAAGAGAGGATAAATAAATGAAATGGAACTAAACTCTCTTTAGTTTTATTAATTTATTTTGATTGACTGATTGACTGTCTTACTGACCAAGTAATTGATTATTTAAGGTACATTTAAAGGTTTGTTTATCTGCCCAGTTGGCTGTTTAATTGATTGATTGCTCAACTGTTTGCCTTCTAACAGACATTAGAGGTAGACAGACCTACAGCAAGAGGCTCGGGCAGAATCTCTTATGACTCCTTCCTCCAAGCAGAGTAACCCTATGGTCAGCACAGAGCCATCTGAGATATAGGCTGGCACCTCACGTACCTCACGAGCACGAGAAGGATCCACTGAAGCGCAGTGGAGAGGGTGTCCTGGCTGGCTCCAAAGATGTCACCAATGGTGGGCGTCACGTATTCCTGGCTGAGGGTCCGACTGGCCGCGCCTCGGCCCAACGCCACGATGAAGGCGTCCGTCATGTCCCGGACAAAACTGTCCTCCAGGCTCTTGCGGTGCTCGGCCACCTTGACCTGGATGAATTCGTAGAACTCGAGGTTGAGCTCCTTGAACTGCAGGAAGAGCGTTTTGATGGGGTTGGGGAAGCTCTGCAGCCACGGCATGACGTCCACGATGCTGCCCGCGCCAACCGTCTTGGTGAACTTGTCGTTGCGCCCCACCACCTGTCGGAACTCGGCGTCGTCGTAGGCGTAGCGCTTGCCGAAGCACACGGCGCTCATGATGTTGGCCGTGGACACCACGAGGTAGTCGTGCGGCAGGAGGAAGCCTAGGCGGCGCGTCTCGCGCAGGAACAGCCCGATGAGCTCCTGCACCTCGTTGCGCACGTGGGTCTCGAAGGCGCTGCGCGTGTGCGCGTCCCCGATGGAGAAGGTGCGCGTGGTGGAGTGCGCGAGCTTGCGGTGCGCCTTCCAGTCCTCCCCGTAGTCGCCGAAGGCTATGCTGCGGCCGCCGGACACGAAGCGGAACGAGGCGAAGTCCGGCCGCCCCGCGAAGTCCACGGCCTTGTGCACGAGCGCGAGCCGGATGGAGTCGCGGTTCAGTACCACCACGCGCCGGCTGCCCAGCCACACCTGGAACACGTCGCCGTAGCGCTGCGCCATGCGCGAGAAGTAGATGTGCGGCGCGGCGCCGAGCTGAGCCGCGTTGCCTATCACCGGCCACGGGAACGGACCCGGGATGGCGCGCGCAGCCGGCGCACTGCGGCGCGAGAGGCGCGCGGCGAGCAGCACCGCGAGGCCAAGCAGCAGGATGGAGCGCGCGGACAGCAGCGGGAAGCTGGCGAGGATGTAGTCGAGGTCCATCATCCTACAAGAGCTGCGGGGAAGACAGAAAAGAAATCACACTGTGTTCTGTCCCTGAACGTCCAGACAGGCTGGGTTTTTGCGCCTGGTGCTGTTTTAACAGATGCGCAAACGTTTCCTGTATTTTGCGCACTTTCTTGCGCACCATTACTAAAGTTAACGGGTCGATTGAACCCGTTCAAACTGTGGAAGAAGCTACAAAACAAACATGTAGGTCCACGTTGGACTTTTCTCTCCGTTACTCCACAGTCTGAGGCAGAGCTGCCTCACTGCTCTGAGACAGAGCTGCCTCAGAGCCTCTGAACTGTGCGCGCGCGCTCCTCTCTCTCTCTCACCTCGATTAAACCAGCGCAGAAAAAAACAGTCAGGTCCAGTCCAGCACGAGGAAACCGGCCAGCGCGCTGCACTGCATGCACGCGCTGTGAGAGAGAGAGAGAGAGAGAGAGAGAGAGAGAGAGAGAGAGAGAGAGAGAGAGTGTTCTGAAAGTGTGCAGAGTTGAGACTCCACACACTAAGAGCGCACCCCCTCAGCTCTCTCACATATAGTTACTCACCTCCTCCCCCCTCTCTCTGTCACAGCATTCTGTCTACTTTTCTCTCTCTCTCTTTGACCCACCACACTCTCTACCTCCTCTGTCACAGCACTCTCTCTCTCTCTCTCTCTCTCTCTCTCTCTCTCTCTCTCACTCACACACACACAGTGTCTCTCTTTCTGGCTCACATAGTCACAGCTTTTTACCTGCTGCTTTCTGTTGCCAGATTGTGGTCAGTGAGTTTGTACTTGGTCAAGAGCACTGAGATTCTCTCTCTCTCTCTCTCTCTCTCTCTCTCTCTCTCTCTCTCTCTCCCCTAAAATGGTCCTTTTTCTGTTAAAGTTCACTTTTATTTCTGTAGTTTTTGTTCTGAACAGTTTTCCAGAAATGTGTTCCACAGAGGAGCACTTGTGTCAGGGGACATTTGAGAGGAACCAACTGAACTGAACACGGGATGGAGTAACTCGTCCATACAAAGAGAGAGCAGTCAGTGACCAAAAGTGACCTGTGTCCTATCTAAAATAAATAACTGAAAAAATAACTATTGGTAGTAGAATAATAATAATAAATCATAATATATCATAATAATGATTTTGATAATAATGATAACTATTATAAATAATAATAATAATAATAATAAATAACAATAATGATTTTGATCATGACAATAATAATTATTATAAATAATAATAAATAGCAATAATGATTTTGATAATGATAATAATAATAATAATAATAATAATAATGTACACTGTAAGACGTGAAACACTGAATTTATTGTGAGCACGTGTATAGATGTATTTTTCGCTTAAATAAAACTTGTTCTATGTTTAAACAGGACATTCATTCTGAAGGATCTCAAAATACATTACAGACATTTGCTAACAAATTAATGAATTAATACCAAGTAAAATATCAGTATCTGTAAATGACTCGACTTTCTTAAAAGAGTGTTATTATGAACAGTGTAGGCAAAAAAAAACAGTCACAACATCATAACAAGAGCAGCAAAATGTGAATCTGGATTCTAAAGTCCTTCCGAATATCCTTCATAATTCATAGAAAAGTTTACTGACATCTCCATGTAAATCTCATCACCATTAGGCCTAAACACACACACACGCAACCAGAGAATCCTGCTGAGAGGGAATATTGTAGCATTTATACAAACTTGGGTTGTTCATTTGCACTCACTCGTCTATAATTTTAATGATGTAATATGCAGTGATTAGGCTGAGAAGAGCTGTAGCTGAGCAGGTTGATTGTTCCTGCCATTTTGTAAGAAAAGCATCATTTCTTAAGTTCTTTTTGTTGCGTATGTTTATTTATTATGTGTCATTATTTATCATCACTTTTGAACAAGCTCCAGATCGGCTACAGTTATGTTAGTCTCACTCCACTGATCTCTGTTTGTTCTCAATACTGTACATTTTTTTTGCACAAAGAAATTGAAAACTATAATCTATGATTCTGTACACGACTCTTTTTTACTTTTTATTTTGCTATATTTTTTTTCTCTTTTCTCAGAGTAACATTTTATACTTCATTTTTCATAGTTCATTTTTGGAAGTGTTTAAATGACAGGTTCTTTGGTCTTCCACATCACAGCCCTCCTTTTGGTTCTCATGATCACACACACACACACACACACACACACACACACACAGAGAGAGAGAGAGAGAGAGAGAGAGAGAGAGAGAGAGAGAGAGAGACCGACAGCTAAAATTAAACTTGTTCACATCCTTGCCACTAGGAGGACTCCATCTATTTCAGTTGTTCAGTAAAAGAGCTGAACACGAGACTTTACTGTGTAGAAATAAAACAAAACACACCAGAACGTATTAAAATAATAGTGAAGCATAGAAAGAAAGAGTTCACTCTGAGTCACATTTGCACTTTGTCCATCATAATTATTCAACATTTTACTCTTTTCTTTATTATTTATATATTTTGTTCAAAGATAACGTTCTAAATCGCCAATACATGCGGTGTTTATTATTATTATTATTATTATTATTATTATTAGTAGTAGTAGTAGTAGTAGTAGTAGTAGTAGTAGTAGTTGAAATAGTAGTATAGCTTTGTTTTATTTATTTTCGTGTTTTGAAATATTAACAAGTAGTATCTCACTTGTTCATAAATGATTCACTGTTGTACAATATTTTTGTAAATATTTTTTATTAAAAATTTTAATAAACACAAAACTAACAAACAAACAAAAAAAGCATGGGCTAAATTGTGTGATACTGTCTGGCAGTGGCCATTTCAGAATCACACAGACAAAAGTATTGGGACACACGTTGTTTTGTTTTATATCCCATTTATATCTCCTGGCGTTCTCCAAACCCAGACACTTTTCCAGATTCTTCACAGAACAGGACGCGTTTCCAGAGTCCAGTGTCGGACTTTCACTTCATCCCACGCTTGGCAGTGACCTTAATGACGCAAGGCTTGCCTGCACCTGCTCTATCGTGTTAACCGATGCCTTTGGGTGAGTTCTGGAGAGCTCAGCCCTTCTGGTTGACAGCAGCGCGCTGACGCTTTGCTCTTTTTGGTTTTCTGAACTGAGACATGGTTACAGGGCTGCAGTCAATCTGACTTCCGCGCTGTGCTTCAGCACCACGGACAGCGGAGCGTCTACACACCAGGCTTGCCACAATGACTAGTTTTGTAACGATATATTGTCCCACAAATACGATAAACGATATGATTTATTTTACATTTTCAGACCAATATTAATTGGACATTTTATGCTATTAATATAATTCTAATTTAATGTAGCTGAATTACACTTTGAAAGAGCAAAGTACTTTGAATTATTCTTAATATTCAGATGTTGAAATTGTAAAATAAAAATAAAAATTGGTCAAAAAAGGAAAAAAATAATTGTTTAGATACAGTGTATTTCATTAAACGTTGTGCAGAATAACACTATTATTTTACAAATTATTTTCCTGGAATATTCTGATCAAACACCTTCATTAGAGGGTCAACACTAAAAGATATGCAAACAATATCCACAATTTTACAGATAAAGTGAATGGAGGACATCCCCACTATGCAAATAAATAGGTCCAGGTCCACTATGAGCCACTTTATTTCATAAACAAACCCTGCAGGTCAATTTATATTATCAAAACAGCACAGCTAAACCAGTTGAACATTTTCAGAAATTATTCAACATCAGTGCAGTTTCTATTTTTTAATGAAACTCATACCATTCATATGGGCTCCTGCCACCAATCATTTATGTGACCTCCCCATCAAGCAGTGTGTGTAATTTGATAGATTTTCTTTAAATAAAAACAAATAATATGTAACTTAAAATTACAAAGGAAAACTTTAAATTGTTAATATAAAAATAAACTTCAAGATCATTCTTATAATTGTACATAAGTTTGAATGTGATTTAAAATATACTGTGTAAATAATATAGTATCTTTGTCTGTATAAAATACATTAATTTCTGTAGAAATAAATGTAATTTGTCATTATTGGTGTAAAAACCCTTGGCTTTTTAATTTATAGATGATTTCCATGGTTTGGCAGGGTTTTATATACAATAAAAAATAAATAAATATAGGTCTTTAAAAGTTTAGGGTTAGGTTCAAATTAGAATTTATTTATAGTGTATGTATTTTTTTTAAATAATTAATTCTTTAAATTGTTTCACAGCCACTTTAAAGGATGATTAAAGCCACCACAACAAGTTCTACATTGTTGTTTTTATTTTTTTTTCATACTTCAATTTTTTTTTCTTTTTTCAGGAGCATGTGTTTGCATTTTGGGCTTTTATTGTTTTAGCGTGCATATATTTTTAAAGCACTTCACATCATATTTGTAACTTTAGAATTTAAAACAAAACATTATTAAAACATTTCTCTGTTACTGACTAGCTCTGAAGGTTCTATTTAAATGTTGCGTGACATTGTGTTATCAGTGTGTGTCTGAGTGCATGCATGACTGCATGTGTTTTTGCCTGCAGCAATGTGATATGAATAAAGATTAAAATATTCTGCATAAATGCAAGGTTGTGTTCTGACTACTGCAGTTGTTCTAATAATTTAGAGGTGCCAGAGAACACAAAGGTCATTTATATCATGTGTTCATTTATATATTATTAGGAACATATGAAAAACAAAATCCTGTGTATTGTTATAAACTACTCACTGAAAAAACAACTGTATGGCTTATTTCAACACCTGCACATGGACTGATTTATGTTGCTGATGTTAAAAATTCAGGCCTGTTGATACATGTAAATTCCCAAAACTGATTAGTGATCTCTTTTATGGAAGGCAAGCAATGGCTTAACCTAACTTGGCATTTGAGAGAGCGGCTGCATTTTTCACATATTTGTGAACAGTCACGCCAGTTTGTCACGCAATAAGGAATCAGTGGTGAATGATGAGTGTTTGTGCAATTAATACATCCTTTAACTGATGTGTGTCAAGATTCTGCAGGTTCAACAAATTAGTTAATGAGTTCACACTGTGATGGTAGTGGTTTTGTGTTGCATAACACTGCTTAGTCTTGACCCAAACAGGATATGAGTAAAGAATTTAGATTCATTTGAAGTGTACTCTGTTAAAATGAAAGGTGGTACAAAAGGTCTTTTGGCCATTAGAAGAACCCATTTTGGTCCCTTTTCTCTTTTTTTGTAATAGAAATGTGTGAGAGTCTGAGAGTGAGAGTGAGTCTGATACTGAAACAAACTTTTGCCATTATTAAATATATTGGATTGTATTTCCCTCAATAAATAAATGACTGGATATTATACATTTTTGCCTCATCTGTTGATTTGTTTCTCATAATCTACTTCTTTTTCCTATCTATAATTTTATGTAGAAATATATATTAAATATACTTTCAAGCACCACTGAATATATTAATTGGGATCCCCCCCAGTATTTCACTGACACTATAAGAGAGTCTGAAGCCCACACATTCTTCCACTTGTAGCTAGTATAAATGATACACCATGTTTAAACATTTCACTTTGTAACCAAGTCAAGAAAAGTGACTGCATAGCAGAACATCACCTCAGGCTTAAAGGGTGGAGGCACTTCTTTAAACAATACCCAAGAATAAACCCATAAAGTTCCTTATTTCACAAGACAAGCAACTGACAGATACACATACACACATCACTGAGTGAAAGTTAGAGAACACTCTTCATTTTACATATAAACATCCATTAATAACAAATAATTCATTTCTCTGTGGATTAAATATAATCAGTGTTCAAACAAAGGGTGGATATTTAATACAGGTATATTGATATAATATCACTTATAATGTCACAGTAAGGCTTGGTCAGTTTATTTCAGCCTGTGTTCTTTATATATAATAATAATAATAATAATAATAATAATAATAATAATAATAATAATAATAATATTATTGTTATTATTATTATTATTGTTATTATTATTATTATTATTATTATTATTATTATTATTATTATTATTATTATGATGATGATGCTAACATAAAAAGGCTTCACAATGATTATTAGAGAAGTCTCACACCGGTCAGCCCGTAGCGCCGCGTCCAGGCGGTTCACGGCGCATCAGAAGAGAGCCGCAGCCTTTATATCCCAGTCCAAACTTATGATTTATGATGGTTTACTGCTGTCTCTTACTGGACTTGCCCTAACGAGTAAAGCGGATTATTTACTGTCGTTTGTGTGCAGCTGGAGTGGATTTCCCCCAAAGTTCAAGTCTCTACTACTACTACTACTACTACTACTACTACTACTACTACTACTATTACTGAGAAATATTATTGTACATTTATCATAATATTATATTAACATAATATATTAATACAATGCAGCACAGTCAGCTCAGTCGCAGGAGCACACATCAGTATATCTATAGAACAAACATTCTTATCATATTAAATGTGTGATATACAAATACACAACATTACACAATAAATATAATAAATGATTAATAATAATAACATATTTGAACTCAAACATCATCATCAACAACAACAACAACAATAACAACAACAATAATAATAATAATAATAATAATTATAATTATTATTATTATTATTATTATTATCCTTATTATTATTATTATTATTATTATTATTATTATTATTATTAATTTGAATTATATTTCCAATTAAATGTTTTACTATACAGCATTTTGTTAAAATATATCATAATTTGTAGTGCACGCAACAGCAAACTGTAAAAATTAAAAGTTAAAAATGGGTAACTGGAACTTGGAACATGGAAAATGGACAGAAAATATATAATACATAAAATAGATACATAAAAAGATTATTATTATTCATGAAGTTTGCTTTGTTGTGGTTTAGAAAGGCTATGATACATGTGTACATGCTTTTTTATTCAATGCTGTGTTTAATGTGCTGTGTGAACAAAAGCAGAGGTAACAATTTAAACTGAGGTGTCATTTTAGACACATGGTAACAGTTGGAACAGCAGCACCAGCCTTTCCAAAACTTGCTCTTTCACACTGAGCAGGTTGCTGTAATCCATTAAATGCTGTAATAATTAAATGATTAAACCCTCTCATCAAACCAACACTTTTAGAATAGTATGTTTCAGTTGTCTTCAGAGCAGTTTGATTTGATAAGTGAAATGTAAGGGTACACATTCACTCACGGAGTACCATTAGGAACACTACACACTTAAAAACAAGGGTTCTTCAAGGTTTTTTGTAATAAAATGATTTTACATAGAACCGTTGCACCAAAAATGTTTTTTTTTTTTTGCATCTGGTAAAGGGTTTTTGTATTGATGGAGAATATGCTGTTATGGGTTCTATTTTGGAAAGGGTTCTATATGGCAACAGAAAGGGTTTTCTTGTTACTATATCAACCTTGTAATTATAATAGAACCCTTTTTGGTGCCACATAGAACTCTCTACAGCACATTTTCCATTAATCTGAAGAACCCTTTCACAATGCAAAGAACCCTTTATTCTTACAAAGGCTTTCTTGAGTGTTCATAATTCTATATAGAACCAAGTTCTTTGTGGTGCGTTTTCCACTAAGATGTATGTATTCTGAGATTCTGGTTCAAGGAAACATGACTGCACATGCCCTGCAGAATCTCCTTTGATTTTTACACTGTGAATCTTCTGTTCTTCTACATCCAAAAAGCCGTTTTCTTGGATTCAGATCTGATGAACAAGAAAACCACTGAATAAAGCCAATTCCACTGTCATGCTCATGAAACCATTTTGGAACTTGAGGCTTTTGCTTTGTGACATGGTACATTATGGAACATGGTACGCTGGAAGTAGCCCTTAGTGACATGGTACGCTGGAAGTAGCCCTTAGAATATTTTGAATAATGGGTAAGAAATCCACATGATCAGCAGTAATACTCAAATAGACTGTCATTCAAGAGATGATCGCTATTAAGGGACCAAGAATATACTAAGAAAACATTCCGCACATCATTACACCACCTCCAACGGTGAGGATTATTAACATGTGGTGGATTAGGAGCCTGGATTTATGCTGTTAAAGCCAAATAATGACATACAAGAGCAGAAATCACTTTGTGTCATCAGAGCTACCTTTTTCCCCGTCATTCTTTCTTAATTGCACCATTCTCACTGAAGATTGTGCTGAAAATCCCAGATCACCACCAGTTCCAGAAACACTCAAACCAGCTCACCTGACACCAACAATCACAACTTACACAAAATCATTTAAATCACACTTTACCCCAGTCTGATGGTTGATTTGAACACTGCCTGAAGTTCCTGGACCTCATCTGCTTATAGATTCATGTAAAGATTTATACTTGTATTGATTTTCAAACACTACATTTGGAAAAGTCCGAATCTGTATGAGTAGAGAATCTGTATTGTAGAGTAACAGATCTCTCCCGATAACACAGCTAAAGCAGTCTTCATGATGATGTGATGATTTATGCCTTTATGTAGAGGATATATAAACCCCTGTGTACATAAACCTACATGAACCTATTTAATCCAACATTAGGCACTTTCTGTACTGAGGTGAAATGTACACCACGTCCATAGTGGTTTAGTTTCAGTGTTCCCAATCTAACAACGTGTGGATTTCTTTGCTATTTAGACATTACACGATGAGGTGTAAATTCCTTTGCTTGCCTGTGGGGGAATGTCGGGAATTTTCATTGATATACCGCTACATTGTGTGTAACCCTATAACCAAGGACAACCTAGCCTTAACCTGGGAGGATAATGGCTATAGACTAAACAACAGCTTGTTAAAAAAACATGTTTCTTTTCCCTAATAATGCATGACATTCATTGTTTACAGTTACTTTTATTTAGCTTTATGTCATTTCGAAGTCAAATGGTGAAAAGCAAAACTGCATCACCAACCCGAGTGCAGTCATTAGGGTGATTTATGAGAGTTATAAGGGGAAGTGCTCAGGCACATTCGGAAGAGAGGTGTGCTCTAAAGACTGGCTTATCTTCATTTCTCCGTCCGTGCTGTGAACTTCTGGTGGAAGTAGACAAACGGAAGAGATGGCTGCGGGGCATTGGAGCTGTGTGCACCAGTCACGCACAGGCACTTCATCATATGGGTGACTTCAGACAAATGCTGCCAAAACACAAAGAGAGCTCACCACTTTGCGTGCAACTGACAGAACACACACACGCAAAGCAGGCTTCAGGCCTGTCTCTTCTTACAGGTAAACTCATGCACAGTGTACTGTCCATGTAGTCACACTTAACAGCTCCACTCAGACGTATTTTATTTCATTCACCAAGTTCAGTAGGATACAATAGAATGCATTCTTTTTCTTGAACTTGATGCTCAATGTTAAAATTAGTAATAATTATATCAAATTTCATACAAAACATTTTCAGAAATTAAAAATAAATCTTTCAGGAGAAGAAAAAAATTCCATTATTTAATATAATAACATTTTATTACATTATTGAATGTAACAGCACTTTTCATTTCGGTTGGGCCATTTATCCTGTTTTCATCCAATGTAAAAAAATGTAAAACGTGGTTGTATCATTGGCAATATCATACATTTTTTTCAGTGTATCTACAAAATTGGAATTTCTAAAATTTCATGTAGGATTTTGGGTCATTTCTATTGGTCTATATATGATCTTTCTTTTCTTCATTCAGATGATGCACAGAAAGGAAAAATGAAAAAATTGAGGTAGCATTTATTTTTGTATACCAAAAATATATGTAGTTGTGTATATTTTATATGTATTATACATCAGTTTTCCTTTTTAATAGGACTCAAAAATCTATTGTAATATTTTGCTAAATTGTTGCTAAATGGAGACCAGTCTATACTTAACTGGTCGGACTCTATTTCTCTGTGCACATTCTTGAATTCAGTGTTTATAGAACAGACATTTGCATTTATATCAGCCTTCATCAAGACAATGTTTTCAAATTATTTGGCATCACCTTGACAATTGCTTCCCCCAGGAGCGGATGTGGCGTTCCCACCCACATGCAGGAGTCACTGAGTTTAACGCAGAACCAAGAGTCCTGTCTCCACTCACAATCCCACTACCCTCATTATGACACAATGAACTCAGTGACTCCAAACGTCAGCTTGTTCCACAACAACCTGCCTTCACCCCCAAGTTTTCCAGAAAATTAAAAAAAAAAACAACTGTTCTTTTTTCATCCACAAAAGAGCTCAAAAAAGCTCAAGCACATGAAATGAAAAGGAGAGCAATGCTAATGAGTATTTCAAGTATCCTAATGGCCCTGCGGATTAACTGCCAATTGAGGTACCTCTATCAGCCCCTTCTCCTTTTTTGTTGTCTGGCCAACTGTTGCAGAGGCCCTTGCCAAAGCGTAGTCAGTAGCCCGTGAAGGCGTCTCTCTCTTTTTGATACTAAGAGGGCATTTTTTCCTGGAATTTTTAACTGGCGTCTACGTCAGAGTTCCATTCTTTTTTTGGGCAGGGGAAACCGTTGTGGAAATGCAGAGACATGAGAAAGAATGGGAACACAGCCATATGGTGGTACGTGATCAATCGCATGAGTGCGCTTTTACTTTGGGCCACATTAACTGCCAACCCCCTTTTCCCATTATGCGTGTTTTTTTTTCTCCATCTATTAACCTCAGTGCCATTGTCATCCATGGACATTGGGTCTGTGGTTTAAGAGGTAGGAGCAATGATTAAATACAGCAAACCCCATCAATGCGATTTCATGAAGGTCAAGATTCTGTAGAAATATCTCGATCAGTGAGTTAAGCTGTCATTATCGGGGATGTGCACTTTTACCTGACCTTTAAACATTGCACACACTCACTTTTTCCATGATGTGATGTCAGTAGCACCTTCCAGTTAGGCCTTTTCCATAAAATCTTGACCACACCTGTAATTTTTTTAGAATGTCATTCTCAGGAGTATAAAGGGTTCAGTTCCCTTTTCATCCATTCCTATCTTCACATCTACTCAACCCTCAACTTTACTGAACTAAAGCAAAAGCCAGAATCTTAACGGACTCCTTGAAACACAGAGAATGCTTCTCTACCAGCCTAAGCAAACTTTAAAGCAGCCTTTAAACATAAGTGGAGCTAAGCTCCTAAATCCTGTGTTTACCCAGCCCCCCTGCTAGAGGTCAGAGGTCAGCCTGAGCTCAAAGGGAAACACTGCCCCCCAGTATGCAACCCAGCTGTAGTGTTTTCACAAGCAGGTAATGATGATTGACAGCCATGCATGAGCAGCAAGAGCCTGCATAGGAGCTAGTCACGCAAAGCCTGCACAACTGGGGAATTTTCTTAGTAGGAAGGAAACTTGCATTGTGTTACTTTTTTGTGCCATTCTTTTTTGAAGCAACTTAAATAAGCTGTGGGTTTTGAGCTGAGGGTTGTTACAGATCTTCAGTTTGAAGAAAAAAGCAGATACTGTGTTACAAATGTGGGGAAATGTGATGTGGGGTAAGCTCAGAATTTTCCGTTCAGACAAGAAAAACAACAGTAAATGCTGTCCAAAATGTTGTTGGTTTTACAGCTTTACTGATTTCAATTTTATCAGTATTAATAGAAAAAAATTAAAACTGTAATGAATTTAATATTGGTGAAGAACACAGATTCTTTCAAACAAATATGTACATGAATACAATTTCCTGCCTGCAAATGTGGTTTTTGTTACTTTAGCATTTGCATGGATCTGATCAGTACATTTTGGTGTCTTTTAAGAGAAGCATTAATAAACATTAATTTTGTTCATGCTAATGTAAGTTCCACCTAGCAGGGTGTCTTCACTTGGCCACTAACACATCATAAACTACAATAAGATGAATACCAGTGAATGCTTTTGCTATGTTAACTTGTACCCATTGCTGATACAGATGTGCAAATGCACACGCACAGCTTATCTAGTCCTGGTAGAGAAGTTCTGCCAATAGAATAGGACTCTCTGGAGTAGATAAACATGAACCTGTGGTACCATGCCTAAAGCCAGGCTTGGGCTAGAGTGGTATAAAAAACCCCAGCATTGAGTTGTAAAGCAGTGGAATGGTGTTCTCTGGAAAGATGGGGCTCCAGCCAATACTTTAGAATGTTTTCAGGAGTTAAGATTGAGGTGAGCTGGTGATCCTCCGAACTTCTGATGTCAATAACCCTCTTATCAATGAATGCTATCAAATGCTCACAGCAATGCTTCAAAATCTAGTAAAAAGCCTTGCTTGGACAGAAGAAACAGGGTAAACTCTGTATCTTAAAAATAGAGCCACTTCAAAGGTTTCTTTGATCAATGGCATAGAAGCACCACTTTTGGTTCTTCAAAGAAGCATGTTTGTAATAAAGATGTGTACGTGTGAAGAACCTTTCATTTAGTGTGAAGATTCCTTTTTTTCTTGAGATCGCTTTGCAGTCAGTCATGATAATGCTTAAATCTTGAGCAGAAATTCTTCAGTGGCTAAAACATAATTTAACGAGCAAATAACAAATGGAACTAAATTAGCTGCATGCATGTATTCTGAGAAAACACAATTACAGCACAATCATATGTGCACATGAAGTACTTTTTGATACTTATAGGTGTGCATTCCTTACTTTGTTTATTTATATCCTTGTGTGTATTTAAAGGACATTGCGTGACAGATTGAAGGTGCAGGAAGAATGTGGAGAAATCCCCTCTCATTGAGACAGCTACTCGGTGAAAGTTCCCTGCAGCTAATCATTTCAGAGACACAGCTTGTTCAGAGAGTATTGTTTCACAGAGGAATTTGTATCATTTCCTTTGGGGGGTTTTATGCTGTTAATATGCCTTTCATGCTCTGTTTGATACGTTGCTGAGTTTGATAATGGAATACAAGACTAGAGTTAAAGTAAAGATAATAGTCACTGTCTGTTCTGGTTGCTGCTGCAGCTGTTGCTGATGATGATAATACTTGTGTTGTCATCACTGTATTTTGTTAACGATGATCACGAGTGGGATGATGTCACAGTATAGTTACGTGATACAATTATGATACAGTCAGGTGTCATTATGTGTTGGGCTGACTGTCCCCTAGTAGCAGTGGCATGTTAGTTTTGTGTAATTTCATTTAATACCAGGTGAACACAAACAAACCTGGAGACACAAACGCATGCATGCACGATCACCAGCTCCTGGCCTGTTCCCTGCATTCCCAGTGAAAACAAGCCACTTCCTCTCCACCCACATCCCCTTTCACCAGGGTGATAAATAGATGGCTTCTGGAGGGCAATGGGAAGTCTGGCTCCAAAATAGAGGCTCAAAATCGGGGGAGGGGGACATGTTGGAGGAGATGGAGGGGATTTTGGAAGGCCTGTGTCCAAATGAGAGAATTTTGCCAAGAGTCATTAATCTATACAAAATGAGATTGTGTCTGGCCTGTCAGGAATATTGTGTGACTAGCCAAGGAAAAACATGTTTTGAGTTGTTAATGGTTGTTATGTGCAGTGTTGTATGACTTAATGTAAGATACGAAAACTGCAGACACACTTCCTATTGCTTCAAATTGGCACATTGTTCAATCACATTGTTGTTGTCATCTTAAAGCCTTTTAATTAGTTCAGATGTTTCATGTCATAAATATTTTACATGCAGATAGTATTTGAATGGACCAAAACCAACGGTCCAAATTAGCTTACATTACAGATAAAAATATTGTACTACTTTAAAAATTATGTCTCTATGTGTCTTTCTACAAGATGTTGGAGCATTGCTGTGAAGATCAGATTGCATTCAGTACCAAAAGTGTTATTGAGGTCAGGATCCCAAAAGTATAGAATGTAACACCATCGTTGTAGAGTTCACAGTTCCACAGCTCCATGCTGGGGGGCTTTACACCCCTGTAGTCCATACCTAGTGATTGTGCTAACATGGTTCCCGTTTATCTGCTTCAGAGAGTCCTATTCTGTTGGCAGTACTTGTATAAAGGGACTAGATAGATAGATAGATAGATAGATAGATAGATAGATAGATAGATAGATAGATAGATAGATTTTGTATAGTGTATACCTCTGTAGTTTTGTGATGTCTGTATCACAATCATTTGTATAAATACATTTGAATGGGAGTCTTTCTGATGTTAGACAACATTTGGACACTGTTAGATTTGGACATTGTTAGATTTGGACACTGTTGACCAGACGTAGTGCAGCATGACTGTTGGTACCTGGGTGTTAAGCACCACTAATGAGAGTTCAGCTTCACTGCCTTTAAAATCCTTCTAATAAGCATGAGTTCAGGGGTGGGAAGGGAGGGTTGGCTGGCTCACACACATAAAGGGCAAACAGACAGGAAGACAAGGGAGACTGAACTGCTGCAGTACAACGCCCCCCATGTGTTACCACAACACAGCAAGGGTGTCACAGCTCCTAAGGCTGAGGTCACTATAGGATTCTGAGTGAGTGAGTGATTATAGCATTGTGCATCAGAGACAGATGTCAAATATGATTTAGAGTGAAAAGGGTAAGGAGTGTAACCCCAACCTGTTGGTTACAAGGATGTTTGTGGTGGCTTAACTAACATGCAATAAGCTTTTGAACGTGTTTCACTGTTTATCTGAGACTGTTGAGACTTTTCAAAAAAATCTGAATCTTTATTTGCCAAGTTCCAGGTGTACAAGGAATTTTCTTGGTGCTGGTATCAACATTTAAATAAAACGAATAAATTAATTGAAAAAAAAGTAGACTATATATAAACACAAAATATAAAATACAAGCATGAAATAAAAGTACACAAGCAGACTTCCAGTAAACCATATACAATGCAGGTTGTACCATTAAGCTGCAAATACAAGTTAAATGAAAGCATAATTTAAAAGTATGTAGACAGCAACAGCAGGTTAAAGTGCATTTGTGCTCTGACTACAATAAAGTGCCTCTAAGGGAGGATAGTGGACTCGTTTATACAGTTTATGTAATGCATCAGAAAAAAAGTATCAGAAAATATTTTCATTGATTTTAGATTTTATTTATCAGAAGTATTTTCTTTTTTTTTTGCTTTTTGCTCATACTTTGTTGCCCTATTAGTACACAAATTACATGCACAATAAACACATAGCTATCTACTCTCTATCCGACTCTAGCAGCATTTTTGAGATACATGTCAAAAATGGCAAACTGACTTTAAAATACCAGTGTTAGAATTGCACTTTAATGGGGCAAAGTTTGATATCACGCATAAAAATCTGCCCACAAAGCTGTTAACACACCGTGTGTAAATCCACAAGTCTGTGTTATGAACTCTGGGCAAGCACATGTGAGGGTTGTGAGGTTGGTAGGTAGAGAGGCAGGTATGCCATCCAATCATTTTCTCTGGTCTGAATGAAATTATCAGATGGAGGTTTTACAGTCCAGTGGCCTCCACAGAAAAGGATGTAAATCTCAGGATGTAAATGTTTTAGCAAAAAGTGCTTTTAGAACAAATGACCTACTCTGCCTTTAACAGAATCAGATATATTAATTGAGCATTTGTGTTTTTCGTATTCTTTTGCACATATTTTAAGCTTAAAATCCCAACGTTACAGACATGTCACAACAACAACTTGTATTTCATCGTTTTGTTTAGAGAATTGGGTTAGAACTGGTTAAATGTAATATACGTCATTTTATCAAAAGGTGTCTGAACTGTGAAACAGGTTTAAACAGACCTTCACAAACAAACAATGCCTTTTTGGATTGATCTTTTGTGTAAAGGACTGACCAAGTACACTGTCACATGTACAAAGAGGCCTTCACAAACTGTCCTGTGACGCATCCAGGATGTTCAGTATATGTCACATAGGGATTCCGTGAGTTAAATTGAAGGACAAAGTGCTGGAAGGAAGTTTCCACATCTTTTAACGGTTATGTGACATATAAGTCTCCATGGGCTTTTGAGGGTAATTATGTATGTAAGTTACACATTTCAGTCATATTTACTAGTTTGAATTGATTTCACCACGTTTAATGAAAAAATAATCCCTAAATATGAGCCAAGAAACATTAAGAACTAAGAAACATGAGCTATAAGGTAAAGGTATGACCTATGACCTGTAGACATGATCTAATGGATGGTTGTCCTCTCTGCTGATGCCCTTCCAGGCCTCTAGCACAGCATGTGTTCCCTCCTGCTTGTTTAGAGGCTTTTTATCTTCAATCTTCTCTACAGTGAGTGAAATACTCCAACACATCCAATTCAGGTTGGATGAGTGACGCGTTCATTCAAGAACATGCTACTTTTTGCACCTGAAGCCCATACTTGCTTTAGCAATGCATTGCACATCTGCTGAAATAGCAAACCTGTTCATTGAGCCATTTGTTTGTTTTATTGAGTTTTCAGACCATTTTAAGTTGGGTTTCTTTCCTTCCCTGAGAAACTTAATTAGCTCAGTTACCAAATATCATTGATGCATATTCTTTGCATCTAAGCTTCATTTAATCAATTTAACTATATGCAGCTCACTGTCTTTTGCACGGATCTAGTTGCACAGTGTACTTCCACTGTGACCAGGTGACATAAGGAAGACATAATTTCATAGCATGAGGAAGAAAAGAGAAAGAGAAAGAGAAAAGAGAAAAGAGAGAGGGGTGAACAGAAAAGACAGGGTTTATTTAAAGCTGGATGAAAAACCTGTCCTCCTACAACCACAGTAACATGACATCATTGCTTCAGGAACTCAGCAGATAGCATCCAGTCTGCACATCCAGTCAGCAGAGAGGACACAACTCAAGGTAATATTAACATTAACATTTAGAGTAAATCTGCATGATTTCTAGTTGAGCCGAATTCTGTTAACACATGTAAATCAGTCATGGCTTGATGTAATAGCTAGGTAAAAATATACATGCAGAAAAAAATGCTTTGGTCAGTCTCATTAATTTATTTAAGGTGAAAAAGACACAAGAGCACGACAGCTCTGCACTTTTGCACAAGCTGACATTACGTTTAGGTTTAATTTAATTTGCAAAGACGCGGTGATGTATGACAACCCCAGGATCTAATTCCCTGGTTCACAGTTAATCAGCTCCTGTTGAATTGCAGGTAAAAGTGATTGGGCTTTAGTTAGCAACATTGGATATGGAATATTCCCATATCCTTGTTAAAATTCTCCTCAGAGACACAATAAATGTTTGCTTCTTATTCTGATGCCAAGTATCAGCCATAGTTACTTAATAACAGTCAGAGTTTAGACGGCTGATTTTATTGCACCACCCTGTCTAAACACAAATCCCTGCAGGACAAAGTTGTTCCTGAAGAGAACACACAAGAGGATTTTTTTTGGCCTAATGAATAGTAAGTCCACTGATGAATGAACTCCCACAGAGTTGATTTCAACACTTTTTCAGGGTTTATATACAGTAGCTCCACACTCTTCAGAGGTAAAGACATTAAACACAAAATGAAAGTTCATTAAAAAAAAAACAGCTTAAACAGCTCTTTCATAAATAACTTTTATTATTTTGTTAGTATTTTATAAAAATGTTAAAAATGTTAAGCTATGTACACTAAAAATAGTTGACAATGTTTTTAATCCAGCCACCCACATACCAGTGAATTCACACACTTGGGATTTCCTTGTTCATGGGCACTTCCATCATGCCCTGCAAGTTGAGGGATTTGAACCAGCCACCTTCCAGTCACAAAGCTGGGCTTCTAATCACCAGCCCATAGCCGCCCCATCAGGGTAGAGCGCGAACAGTGTGGCCCACTTTCAAAAATTTTGTAGTCAAGATCCCCTCATTTGAGGAATTCGAAAAGGGTCAGTGGAGTTGAGTCTTTGCTGAGTTGATCAACTCCAAAATGTTTAACTCTGAAATTTCAACTCTGCATATTTTTTGCTGGGCATAAGCTCTGTTTGTTTCGCAAACAGGAAGAGAGATTCTGAGAGATTGATGGTGAACTTTCTCATATGGTAAGGTGCTTTAGAATTTCATGTTAATAAGTTATAGGGACCAGATAGTCTATTAACAGGAACACTGAAATGTGAACCATAGTCTCAGCTGTTGTAGGGATTTCTATGACTAAATTAGTTTTAAGGTCATGCTGTAGGAGAGGAAGGAAAATGGAAACTTTCCCTCCCATTTTCATTTGTCCTTGTGGAATTTAGTTCATTCTGACACAACTCCTTTTGATAACTGTCAAGGAAAAACCAGCTCCCCAGATGACCATCTCATTACTCCTTCCCCCATGTGTTTGCTGTGCATGTCAGAATAAAGCAATACATATTTCTCAACCCAAAAGAAGGCGGCGTTTAAAAGCAGTCATGGTTAGATAACAAAATAGCAGGAATATAAATGCTGCCTTTGTTTTTAGCAGTGGACTTCCAAGTTACTGGAACATAGCCTCGTTGTTTGGGTTTTCTTAACTGCAGAGCCACAAAGAAAACTATGCTCTGATAATTCTGATAGATCTCTAATTAGATTTATAATTTGTTTTGTCAGTGTGTGGGTTGTCCCGCAGTCCTCTGTTGTGTGCCCTGGGTGTTCTCAGTGGGAGGGAAGAGAAACACAGCTGCCCCTTAGTGGCCCACCAACACAGAGAGAGAAGGCCTTATTTACCTTATTTATTATCCCACATCACAAACTCGGCGCTTCAATCCTGGTACACAGCCTGTTAGAGCAATTTTAGAAATTATGTAATACACTGTGACACCTTCTTCCATTTTTCACTGGCACAGTTCCAGTTTAGCCATAATTAGACGTGAAATGCAATAAACCACAGGAACACACATTAGAATGATGCTCATTCAAGCACACCAGTAACGTGTGAAAACAGTAATATGGTGGTTTTCAATTATAGCAACACAAGCACAGTGGATCTATACGCGTGTTTTTAAACGTTTTGGTAACAATTTACAATAAGTTCAACAGGTTACATTAGTTAACAGTATTTATGACAGTAAATGTTAATGTTTTTCAATTAATTATTAATTGACAGTATTTGAGATATTATACACTAAAAATTGCATTACTTAACATTTGAATAATAAAATATTTTTGAATTGGCAGCCAATTGTGCACAGTGTACTCTCAGCCTAACAATACAAATAATGACTAACCTGCATGATATGGACAAACATATTGGGACATCCCTTATACAGTATTCAAAATCAAAAGTATTGGCTGAGTGTGATTGTAAAGTGTCCTTGGGAATCTTTGAAAAGTGCAATGTAAGTGTAATTTTAATTGACTTATTGTAAAATGTTACCAAATTGTCTTCTGTACAGCACATTCTGTAAATGTAAGAATCTTCTATAAATTAAAGAGTTCTGTTTCTAAAAGAAATGAAACATGGCTGATCCTGCCAAACTGTTGTCAGGGTGGTATTTTGTTGCTGTTTCTGTGGAGAGGAGTGAAAATAGTACAGTGCTGCCATGACTGTGGTTTTACACTGTGTAGAGGTGAGGGGATGACCTGTCAGTCTGGATTAGCTCTGCCTCACCGCTCTTTGATGTGTGATGACAGGGCCATCCTAGCCCCGCTCTCACTGTTGGCCTTGGCTCATGCTCATTCACTTGTTTTCTAAGGGGTTGTGTGAATACATGTTTAGAGAGAGAGAGAGAGAGAGAGAGAGAGAGAGAGAGAGAGAGAGAGAGAGACATTACCACATTTCTGACATGCATTTTACCAACAGCATATATTACTTTGCTAAACATCTAAAACCTACTAATCATATCCTAAATACAAAGCAACAGAATTGGTAGATCTCTGCTTGAAAAAGAAACAAGTTCTACTCATGGACTGACATTACATCATCCCTGTCATCTACACCCACATATGCATACCCTCTAATGCATTCATCTTCAAATCTTCTACTTCAGTTTTAGAACAGGTCTTTTGTGTCAGAAGGATTATTGGATGATAAAAAATATACAACAATTGCTGTGTTTTCCAAATTTGAAATTTCACACATTGTGCATGTGTGACAGACCGATGTGCCTATTAGCTTGTTTTTTTGAAAGATATTTTAATGAACATGTACCTCATGTCAGTGACATCTGCAATTAGTGAACTGTTAACCTCATTAAAGGGAGAACTTTCAGTTCATTTTCCAGTCTATAAAAATTAAGTATGAAAATTAAGCTGTAAATATAGCATATTTTGAATGATGTTCATGTGTCATTAAAGGGGGTATCAGTATATTTACATATATTTGCCTGTTTAGCTTACAGTATTCTAGCCCCGCTGCCTCACACTGTAAGAATTGTTTCAGCCTTGAGCAAAACAGGGCAGTCAGTCAGTGAGATCAGAGGCAGTGTACATAGAACTCAAGGTACAATTACTAAATATTATAATTATAAGAAATTACTTTTGACCGTTTTTGATAAATGTTATCAGTAATAGGAGCAAAATAATTCTAACAAAATAAAACATTTAAGACAGTGGGACAAGGGTCACAAACCCTGCTCCTGGAGAGCTTCCTTCCTGCAGGTTTCAACTACAACCTGAATTGAACACTCCCCATTCAGCAAAAAGAACTTCTGAAGTTAGTAATTGGTTGGATAAGGTGGGGGAGGATTAGGCTTGAATCTAATGAAGGAAAGTAGCTCCCCAGGAGCAGGGTTGTTTACCCCTGCTGTGGGATAATAAAAGATTTTATTGTTATTTTATCAAGAGGTGACAAGTTCCAGAGGAGTACAGCACAGGGCTATTAACAAATCCAAGCAAAGTGCATTTATGTCTCACATGTAAGAAGTTAAATAAATAAATTAAATAATATGAATAACACCACTCCCTTTATCTTTATACATGATGTTTTGGTTTCCCTAGATTAGAAAAATTACAATTACTGTGAACAGTTAAGTAACTTGAAGATGAAATGATCTCCAAAAGGCATGAAGTTAAAGATGACACATTCACTTCAAATTTTAAGCAAAAGCTATTTTTCATCTTTTACTTTTTAAAAATAATAAAAATGATAAAGTGCTCGAAGCAAAACTTTGGGTGCCCTGCATGGTTAGTACCTAATAGCGCCTCCTTTGGCAGGTATCACAGATTGTAGGCATTTTATGTAGCCAAGAGTCTTTCAATTCATGTTTGAGGGATTTTCATTCATTTTTCTTTGCAGAAATCTCCCAGTTCTTTAAGATTGCTTTATGACTTTTGGAGATCATTTACTGATCATGTTTATTTTGGTGAATATACTTTAATTTATAAATGAATTAGCTCACATTGAATTCATTGTTTGCTTCCATTTTCTAGACTCTTTGCAGATCTGATACAGTAAACCTTGCTTCACACGTTTTGCATATTGCTGAATTGTTCATAAAAAAAGATGCTGGACACAAAGTTTATGTTTATGAGTGCAACAGTTTGGGTTGCATGTATGTAATAACTTATATTAAATGTATATAAAAAATCATGTTGTTCCCCACTGTTGTTGATTACCTACATATTACTGTAATAATACGTCCATACATTCAGCTAGATTTATGAATGAGCCCTTCCACTGACAAAAGATGTGAATGTGTGTGTGTGTGTGTGTGTGTGTGTGTGTGTGTGTGTGTGTGTGTGTGTGTGTGTGTGTGTGTGTGTGTGGGTGTGTGTGTGTGTGGGTGCCTGTGTGTAGGTGTTGTCATAAGCAGATCTGTTGCATTCTTTGTAGTTTACACTGACTTATGTAACCTGGTAATGGAATATGTGTCAGTGTGAATGGAGCATGCCAAACTGGATTGGCCAGATGGGAAGTAAAAAACACGCGAGTTCTCTGTAATCTTCTTTCTCTCGCACGCATACACAAACACCTCCCACACCATCCCTTCACAACCTCCAAACACAACATATCCTCAGTACATTCTCTATTAGAATTGTGTATAGTTAACTAGTGCTGTGTACGTGCCAGACTTCTAGAACATGCTGTATCCGTCTATCAGAGTGCATACAGAAAGTATTTTCAGCTTCATTTTTTGCACATTTTATGTTACAGCCTTATTTCAAAATGTTTGAAATCCATTTTCCATCAAAAGTCTACACACGATACCCCATGATGAAGTGAGAAATCTTATTTAGAATTTTTTGCAAATGTATTAAAAATAGAAGCACAAAAATATAAGTATTTACAGCCTTTGCTGTGACACTTAAAAATTGAGCTTGGGTGCATCTTGTTTCCACTGATCATCCTTCAAATGTTTCTACAGCTTCACTGGAAAACACCTGTGGTAAATTCAGTTGATTGGACCACTAGGACTCTGACAGAGCTCAAATGTTGCTATGTGGAAAGAGGAGAACCTTACAGAAGGAAAACCATTTCTGATCAAGCCTGTATGGTAGAGTGGCCAGACAGAAGCACAGTAAAAGGCACATTACAGACGATGAGAAACGAAAAGATTGAACTTTTGGACTGAAGAACCCAGGCTTGAACCTGATTGAATATCTTTGGAGATCTAAAAATAGCTGTGCACTGATGCTCCCCATGCAATTAATGGAGCTTGAGAGGTTCTGGAAAGAAGAATGGGAGAAACTTTCCAGAAACAGGTACCAAGCTTGTAGCATCAAACTAAAAAAAAGAAGCTGTAATTGCTGCCAAAGATTGAAAAAAGTATTGAAAAAAGGCTTCATTTTTATAATTTTGCAAAGATTTCAAACAATCTTTCCTCCCTTTGTCATTGTGGGGTATTGTGTGTAGAATGTTTAGGGGAAAACGATAATTTAATACATTTTGAAACAAAGCTACAACTTATCTACAACAATAAAAAGTACAAAAAGTGAAGCTCTGTGAATGCTTTCTGGATGCACTGTATATACAGTCATGGACATAAATATTGATGTCCCACTCGTCTTTCAGACAGTGTAACACTTATCCCAGAACACTGAAGCAATTACAGTGGCTTTGGAATTCACGTGTTTATTTATTTATGTTATATTACAGTATCAAAAAACTGACTGGAAAACAATAACTGGCACCTTAACTTAATTTGGTAAACTGCTCCAGCTCTCTCAAATAACAAAGTTTCTTTTCCCAAATTATATTTTCATATAATAACATATGTAATTAAGTTTTGAGCTGCTTTGTGCTCGGGACAAGTTAGGAGGTATTTCATGGAGAGAGAACAAAATTCTCAAAATTAGAGGTCAAATTATGTTTTGCATAAACTTCATGAATAGTTTGTAGAGTAATGCACATGACTTGCATTTCCCTACTAGTGCCACACTTGCAGTGTAAACAGCAGGCTGACTAGTTATATTTACATGTACCTTAATAAAGTTAATAATCTGACCAATTGCTTAGTTGGAATAGAATATGTCCATGTATGCACTTCAGTCTTAATAAAGTAATCTGATTGAGGCCATTCTGATTACAGTTTCTATCCAATTAAATAAGGAGGGTAATCCTTTAAATAATCTGTTAAATAGAAGAATAATACCCACGGAAACACCAGTATCTGATTACATTCCCAATTGGAAAGTTTAAGTACCTTTCGTGCGTGTGCTTTTGTGTCTGCAATATGTTTGGGAGCTTTTAAAAACCTAAAATTGTTGTCTGTAAAGCACACAGTATCAAACTGTTCAGACAAGTATTTGAGAAAATGAAGGATAGTGGGTTTTTACACCAACTGTAGAGCAAATTAAGAACAGATGGAAGTTTCTAAAGTCAGTGTGTTGCAAAGCTAATATCCATATTGCAAAAAGCAGTTCTGATCCATCCATCTTCTGAACCACTTATTCCAGAAGAGGGACACGGTTGAGCCAATGCCCAGTTGGCAACTCTGAGCACAAGGGCAGGAAACAACCAGGGCACTTATCCATCGTAGGCACACACACATCAAGGGCCATTTTAGAGTCACCAATTTACCTACCATGCATGTCTTTGGGGGAAACCGGAGTACCCAGAGAGTACATTCCACACAGAAACTTCCCAGGTTCCCCACCCAGGGATCAAACCCAGGTCCTTCTTGCTATCCACTGTGCCACCATGACAGTTCTGATCCAGCTATGAAATTGTGGATAAATTCATGGGAGATCCACCCCTTGCGAACGAAAATGGCATGGATGTTAGGTTTGCTGACAACCTGCTGGAAAACTTTAAGGCAGGTGCTTTTTTGGGTAACTTAAGGTAGTTGATAACCTACTGAAAAATCCAGCTGAAGGCCAGTTTAACTGGTAGCTGGTTTTGAATGGTTTAAGATGGTTAAGATGCTTTAATGGTCAAGGTGGTTGAAAAGTGGGTCATCTAGACAAAACATACCCTATAACGGTCAGCTGACTGGATAGCGCTTGAGAAGTGTAATGTTTGCTGCCATTAATTGTGGTGATGCTGGTCAACCAGCAATCAGCTTGGTCCAGCTTGTTCATAGTAACACAGATTTTCATGTAAACACAGATTTTATGTGTGTATGTTAACACCCAGGTCTCAATGTCGAACTTGAATGAATTAAATTAGACTGGGGAAAATCCTTACATGTAAAGGTTACCATTGTCTCTTTTTGTTGAAGGACGGGACTTTCTCCGTAATTGCAGTATATCGAGCAAGCTGAATGGCTCTTTGTTGAATGATGGAACCATCCCTAAACAAATGCGACTATTATGGCAGGAGAGAGGAAAGAAAAAATATATAATACAGCAAAAACAAGTTTTTAATCTAATTTATAGGAGACACAGTTTAGAGGGGCTACAAAGGGGCTAGTCAGTCATTCAGTCAACCAGACGGAGCATCATTCATAGAGGGCCTGTATGAGGAATCCGAGCTGAAGACTGGCTACAGTCTAGCTAAACAGTTTCACAAAGTGTCACAATGACACATTTTTGATGGCACATATTTCTTAAATTGGAAAAAGCAAAACAAAGAAGAAGAAAAAAAAACTATAAAAGTTTTATTGAAAAAAGCAAAGAAATAAAAAATAAATAAGATTTAGGGCCCTATATACTGTCATAAAACAGCTTTGGAACTATGCAGAACTCTGTTTGCATAGGGGTTTAGATTTTAAATGCGGCCTCAGATTTGGAAGATGAACAGATATTCTCAGAATCGCATGTCGTTGCAGAGCTACTCCAAAGGCTCGACTTTGCAGCTTTGTTGTGGATTGCTTGTTCGCGGACGTGTGGTTAGTAAGATGAGCCATTATGCACTTATTGTTGCAGCATAGCTCTTATGTGAAGTGGCTCCACCCCAGCTGCTCCTTCTTCAACTGTCTTCTCACGAAAGACCTTTGTAGGGGAGGGAGAGAGCGAGAGAGAAGGAAGGAGGGTGTGCTGTGGGAGAAGAAAGACAAAGAGAAAGGAGGGAAATGAGTGTGTGGCTGCAGTTTTCTATCAAAATGTCAAGGTAGATTCTGCTGTCTAGCTATTCAGAACATGATACACAACACACAAACTCTGCTTGAATTTTTTAGAATGCTTCTGAAGACCATGTCAGTTAGGCTTGATAATCATGCAGGCTGTGATAAACAGAAGCTGAAATGAAAATTCCTGAATAGCAGCATGTCTGATGATAAAGATCTCAGCTGTAAAGGTGTACTTCCCTCAGCACTCAGCAGCTCTTGCTTAGTTTAAACCAACAAAATTTGCAAATATTCCTTCTGAAAAGGCTCTTTTGTGAAGACCACCACTGACCATAGCTGCCATCGGTCAAGGATACTTTGGTCGTCTCCACAAAGACAAAAGTCACTGAAGGTGAACCTATGCCATTGTGAGTGACTCCACGTCTGGCATAACACCATTGCAGTCTTTGATGATGCTGATGTAGTTTTAAGGGCAGTCATAGTAATGGACGGTGTGCATTCAGTCCTCCTTCATGCAGTTGTCTGCTAATGGTACTGGCAGTAACATGATGACTCATGGAGTGCAACACTGCTTGCTGAATGTCTGAAAGAATGGCCTTTGGGTCACTCCACACATGTTAGGCAATCCATCAGTTCTCCCTCTCCATAGTTTTTGTAGGTTTCCCAGGACCTTCTTGATCTTTCGCTGTCACGTGCCTTCTTCTGTCCAATACCTCCAACAGTGTGCTCTGGTATGACTGATGGGACATTGATGGGACTCATCATCTTGCTTCTCTGAACCTGACGACGTGTCCCCTTTCAAACTCTTCCAACTGCTCAAATTCCTTTCAAACTCTTCTCTGAGAATTACTACATTTGCAAAGGATGCTACTAACACAACAGCACGGTTGAGAATGGAAAGTATGTGCAATGGGATGACCTTACGTAGTTAATCAGGTACAGCAATAAGACCCATCTTTATGCCACATGCAGAACATTGGATCTTCAATCATTCTAATGGTACACAATGTCAAACCTACCAACCTCATTCCTGATTGTTGATTCCTTCTGTGTACAATGTTTTTGTTTTATTTTGTATTTTCTGGTGTTTTGCAATATTCTGCTATGGCAACTTTTTTAATTACAGGTAACTGCCTGGTCACAAACGAAGCAGAGTCGAACTGAGTCCATTGAGCCCCAACATTATAAATTTGGTTTCAGGTCAGTTTTCATCTGAGGTCTCTGATAAAAGGCAAACGTTATAAACCTAGATGGCATGCCACTTACTTGTCTTCCTTTTTCCTGTTCCATAATTAAACACCAAAATAAATTTCGAATTCCGTTATCATATGGGATATTTGGTAAAATTATGATGAAGATGATGTTGGGATGAAGGTGGAAAGGTGGAAAGCTGGGATTGCTTGGAGAACACGTATCTCTTTTTTAGAGATTGTTGATAAGCAAAGTTGAATGATTTTATATTTTTATTAATCTATTTATTTATTTAAATGTATGGACACTATTTTTGCTCGTGTAAAAGGGTCTTTATGGACTAATAACTTGATGAAATATATGATTTACTTAATCGCCATGTTTTTATATGATATAAATACAGCAAAGCAAATCATTTACTGTTTGTGAAATGACCCAGGAAGTTGGCAAGATGCTACATCTAACAATTACACATTTGACCCCACCAATTCACTTTACCTATACTCAAATCACTACTTCACACACTTTTTACAGGGCTCCACAGTGAAGTCTAGCCTCCCAGGCCCACTTCCCTCCAAGCACACTTCATGAGATTTCACAGGATTTTACTCACTATACCTTCAGTATATACGCAAAACAGCCTGTAACTCTCCTCATGCCATGCTTCAATCGCACACTGCCCTACCCCACCCAACCTCTGTACTTCCTATCCACAATCACTGACTAGCTCTTTCAGCTACTTCTGGCAGTTCCTTCACAGTTGCCCTCAATACATGACCTCTAAACCCGAGTTCCCTATCTCTACCGGTCTAACATATGCCTGCCATCCTTGCTCTCTCACCTTAGCCACCTAATCTGCATATCCCATATATATCCTTTTATAAGATACCTCAAACTCATCTTCAAATGGCACCATGAGATCCATAAAGAAGACTATGTGTTTGCTCTCTGAGTGTAACACAGTATCGGGCCTCACTGTAGTTACTGCCATACAATGTGGAACTTGTAGCTTAGTCCCTCCATCTGCCAACAACTTCCAATTTCATACATCCCTCCAATACTCATGCCCTTCACTCGATCTCCACTGCACTGCCCCTCACACACAAATCTAATTAACCTGCATCCACTAACAATGGGTGTGTTGTTAACTTCTAAGCACCTGTAGCCTGTAAGTAAAAAGTACTTGAATATACCACGTGTATCAACCTTGTGACAAGCTAACCTTACATGCTGACAAAATGTGTCCCAATCCGAGCAACCTGGATATACAACCTGGATCTTCACCTATCTATTGACCAAGGTTTTGTGGCATTGGGAGGCCACTGCCCCCGTTTCCCTCGTGAGGCTACAGTTGCATACTGTACCTCCTCTTACATAAAACATGTAACCATTTGCCTTCTCTCTGGTGATGTGGCCTTTTTGAATGCTTTCCATGGATTACCTGACCCTACTCCTGCCCTCCAATTTTGCACCTGCCCCACCGCATCCCTGTGATCCGATGCACTTGTCACTGACTGTTACGCCTATCTGGAATTCCACTTTCTTCCTGCTTTTGTCACTGGTGCTGCTGCTTTAATCAGTTCATCTTATAGCATTAATGATTATCATTTCTAACCTCTACACCACAGTAAACGGAACTTCATATATAGTCAATGCCACCTTATAAGAGGTAGTAAACCCCACTGCAGACACCAATTTTAACTTACCTGGCAAAAAAATGATCAATATAGTTAATACCCTCCACCACTTCCTTCCTTAACCTCACTACCGGATCTTTATCATTGTCTAAGATAATGGGTCTTGTCTAAGTGACATTAGTGACATTACAGTGACATTAGTGTATTGGAAACTATGAATGTTATTGACACTTAAAACTAATTTGATCAGCAAAATTTTACTCAGTATGTTCATTTACATTTAATAACCCTTCTTGGCTGCTTTTTTTTTACAGTTTAAGGAGTTTGTAAAAACTTCATATATACAACAAGGAGTGTCTAAAGAATGATTTTGGTGAGGTGGCAGAGCAGGTTTAGAAACATAACTTGCGCTTGCATGCAATTCAGTGTACTTCACACCCAGTGTTGCAGAGTTTTGGATCAACACACCTGATTTAACCCAGGAACTTTGTGCCAGGTTATAAATGGCTTATGGGTTATCATTACTATTTTTCTATACCATTTAAATGTAGCATAATATTCAATTACATAGTTATGTAATGGATTATATTTTCAGTTGATTTACATTCTGTATCTACAAGTTCTTGTCTGCATGTTCCAGTGTCCATCAGAAATTATTTTATACAAACTATTTACAAAGTAACACTATACTAATGTATCACATTTACACAAATATTTTCAACTGCAATATAATTTTAAAACATTTATGCCATAAAAGTATATCAATTCCTAAAGACTTAATTAATTGTAAAATTCAAATTTTTCAGCTTTTTTTTGGTTTTATAAGCTTGAAGTAATTAATATGTAATTGCACCCCAATTTTGTCATTAGTAATGATATCTGCCACTGCTAAAGGTTAAGAAAAACCAATGTTTACTGCTGTGGCCCTCGAGGCCTTGAGCAGAAATATTTAACACAATGCAAAAACTAAGAAACATAAACAAGGATGGGGAAACCGCTGTCCAAATGCACTTGTCACACTGACATCAATTAGCAACGCACAAACAAAAAGAAAACAAAAGTCTGTCACCATGTCCTACCAAATGTGTTAAATTCATCACTGCACTCTAAATTAGAGGAGGGATCTTTGGGGCTTACATGCCACAGTGCAGATCTGTCAGTACTAACAGCAGCCAGCTGATAATTACACAAAGCTTTATGTAGGTCATGCTGTCGATTCTGGGTGGGATACCATTATTTGTGCTACGATACAAAAGCTACACATTACAGTGGATATAAGCAAAGTGTTCTGCCAAGATGTGGCATTTAAAAACAAGGAGCAGGGGTCAGATGGCTAGTTGATCAGGTCATAGTTAAGAAAGGCTTGCGTCCATTTTATTGCCCGATTTAAAAGTCGTGGATAACTGTGAGAAAGTGGCGTGTCCTGTTTGCGAATGTAATTACATAGCTAGAGGCTTCGTTAGCATGTCGGCATTGCCTCATCTCAGTCATGTGTCCTGTTTGCACTATGGTAACCGATATATATTTATACAGAGGCCTTCACACTTCTCCCTTTACACACAGCTTATGAGGATTCATGGTCTTAATGTCTCTCTTTTCTGTAATTGCTTTTGCTGTTACTTAGCAAAGGCGCTTATCGAGTCAAGTCAGCAGGCAGTACAAGAACAATGCCAAGACACTAGGTGCTGAACTACTTTAACCTCCGTGAAAATAAGTAAATAATAAATAAATAAAGTCATATTTGTATTATACAATCTATCTGTGTATTGGTGCTATTTTGTAAGTGTGCCAACTCCAGGATGTCAGTAGCATTTCACTGTCTAATCACAAAGAGTATGAAGGAGTTTGATGGTATTCTGAGCTCGTATTTGTTTTGGGAAGGCTTTTGTCCTTTCATCTCCTGGTGATGATTGTGTGGACTTGTTTGTGGGACGTTTGAGTGTTTGCTGTGTTTTGGTTTTGTTGCTCTGGTGTTTGTGGATCAAATAAAAATCAAAGCCATCACGATAGCTGAAGAAGTACACATTGGTGCCATTTGGTCTGTCTCTATTATCAAGCGATTTACAATTTCCTGGTATTTGGTCAAGTTACCCGAAAAAGAAAAAAAAAAAAAAGCACAGAGCTACGTGAAAAGGAAGAGGAAAATGCGTGCCTCGGATATGTTTTCAAAGGATCCCGTATCAGTTTCAATTGAGACTTTTCATTCACACGCACATTTACCATGACGGACTGCAGGCATGTATTGTGCCTAAATTAGAGAGGTGGAGGAGGAGGAAACTGAGACCAGAAGCGTGGTGGTGGAAGTATACATACAGTCCAAAGGACAGGGTTTGTGTTTTGGCTCTAGACATGCTGCAGATTATCTGGAGACAATGTGCAAAAACAAGCAGGTGCTCTGAATATAGTAAAATAAAAATAAAAATGTCCAAATACCCAGAAGTTGCACACAGAATTCAGTGTAGGATTGCAGTTCTCTTTGGAAGGAACATAAAGGTTACCAGGAACAATAAATGATAACACAAACACACTGATATGGGCAATAGTTAATGAGGTAGAGAAGTACTGTCACTAAGTGTGGTGTCAGAAATAACACAACATGTCAGATGTCTCAGCGTGGAGTCCTAGAGGTTCCTAATGGTGTCCTGCAATAATCCATCTCATGCAGCTTGAATATCCTCACTTAATTCCTGCTGATGGTGCGGTATGGGTGGAGTGTTGATAGCACATCCAAGGCAAGCTCTTGAGACAGCAACAGTATCTGAACAAGCATGTGCACACTATTTCATAGCCCATCATTATGTCAAGGTGCCAGTAATGAAGACCAAAGGTGATCTGGCATCATGATAAACGCATGATAAACTGTTGATCTTTTCCTTGACCAAGGCACCGGTACATAAGGATGTGTTGGCAGTCGTCACGAAGAAAAAAGCGAGACTTGTCACTAAAGATGACCTATTGCCATTCTGACTCCAAGATGTTCAGAAACCATTGCACTCATACTCTGGGTGTAGCTAGGAATTAGGGATGAGGTAGGTGTTGATCATCCATGCTGACCCCACTAATGCTCTTGTCATTAATGCAGTAAATCTATCCTTCCTGGTCCTTCCGACAAAAGCAGAATAAATGTTTTATAAAACTCTTGATCTCAGACAAACCAATGAATGAGCAGGTGTCCCAGTAACTGACCTTCAGCTTCACCTGTAACATGCACTGATAGTTGTCATCCTTGTAAGTTCATCCTACAAAGATTTTGTGAGTGTTATAACAAGCCTGTGTGTTGTCATTGAATTTGGAATATTTGCAGACAGGTTTTTTCAAACAATCCATGCTTAGTCTTTTGTTCCTAAAGTTTATATTTGTATATAATGCCTACCAGTGTGTACTCAGGACATTCTGGAACATTCTTCTGTTGCTCCTATTGAATTTCTGTACACCACATTATAAAATACCAGCAAATATCCCCAGTTTACTCATTTATAGGCAGATTTGTCAGCATTAGAAGTTTATATAAATAAAATGCGTATCATATTTGCACTTAGAGTGCTTCCTGTGTTCCAGATCAACACACAAGTTCACTTGTGTAAATGTTTCTGATTAAAGAAAGCTAAGAGTGACTAATGGAAAAAGCAAATTGCCACAAACTCTTGTCATCATGTTTATTCTGTGCATTTCCTAGTATAACTGGTCTGAAAGGGAATGATGTCACACAACAATATGCCTATATGACTTCACTCTTTCTGCTGCTATTGGCTGGTCACACCCCTTCTCTAAAGGCTAATGGGCTCAGGGGAGTGCTGTGCTGTAGGAAAACTGGAATGAGGTACAAGACATACTGGTTTAATTTCCAATAAAGGTCCATAATTAAAAGGCAGACTCACATTTAAAGACAAAACTAAAATATAAATTAAGAGATTTAGATAGTATAACATCTATTTTCATGTAAGCAACCAGCCAGGAAGGAAGAAGGAAGGGAGATTTTGAGCAAGATTTTTTTATCAAGTTGTAGGAGGATGAGGAGTAGGAGTAGATGTATTAGTAGTAATAGGAGGATGAGTAGCAGCAGCAGTAGTAGTAGTAGTAGCAGTGACAGAAGCAGTAGTAGTAGTAGTAGCAGTGACAGAAGCAGTAGTAGTAGTAGCAGGAGTAGTAACAGTAGTAACACTAGGAGGAGAAACGTTGTTTTTTAGTAATAGTTTGATTAAAAATCATGGCTTTCTTAGAAGAACCCAGTTTTTATAACTTTCACAAGATTACTTATTATGTGCATTGACTTATTAAAGCATTACTTGCTCTATACAATTTGTCAGTGAGCTATAATTGATAAATGATTAAGTGTAATTAAGTGTAGAAAGCAGACCTGGAAAGGTCAACAGAATAAGTGTGATTATGTGAAAGCTATAGGCACTGGAGCATTTCCTTAACCTTCCAATTTGGGATATGAAGGCCCAACAGCTGTTCCAGATCCTTCCTTATCCCACCTGAGTGATAGAAACATGAGCTTCAACCTTGCATGCCTGTGGTCAAAGATGTCTTTGTAATACTGCCATGACTTTGCAGAGCAGCTTCAGAACAAGGAACGCTTTGACCCATGGTATAGTCACAGTCATTTTCTTTTACTGAGAAATCTGGGGGAAAACGCAGGCATTTTATAGAGCATTACATCAGATGGACATTAAATCAGAATCTATTTCTGATTGTTTATTTTATTAAGATTCTATATCAAGTCACTGGTGTGTTTCATTTGCATGGTGTGAAGTTTCATAGTGCTGCTTTCAAACATAATCCCCGGAGGCAAGATACTATACATGTAAACCAAAACCCCCTATTTACGCTGTGACTTTATGAGAGAACGTCATCTATTCAAAATACAAACAAATAAAAAAATCCTGCCTCAAAAGCACAGTGTGTTCAGTCTGATGCGTGGTTGATCATTTAACCCTTTAAGATTAAGCATGTTGGTACAGCACTTTTGAGTCAACCTGACTGTGCCATCTCTAAGAAACAACTGAATCACTCCATACATTGATTGTTTTCAGCTGTTGTGAAAGAGTAAAGCTGTTTAAAAGAGTAAAGCTGTTTGGATGTTTGACTGTTTTTGCACTTTATCATTGTTATTTTTAATTATTATATTATATATTGTTATTGTTATTGTTATGTTATGTTGGGTGGCTCCTCAGATCATCACAACAGCAGTAGGGGCATTGTGGCTCTCCATAGCAAAGGCAGGATCTATCTGTAAGGTCTTCATCCTGAAACTCAACTGTTGTTGGTTCCCAATCAGAACCTGGATTTGTTCCAGTCCTGTTCACTGTGCGAGTACCCTCATGTAACCCCTTCTCCTAATGTCTCCTAAAAGCTTGGTCAGAATGGCTTAGATAGCTAGAGGTTATTGCAACAACCATTAGAACATTACACAGAAAATGTACATTTACAGTTTTGCCTCTCCGGGATAAAGTGTCTCCAAGAACCATGATGTTGTGATTCCTCTGAATGTAACGAAATACAGTACATCAGAACCTCTCAGTGTCATGCAGTCTTAAGTCATGGAGAAAGCTAGAACATGAGCACAGTTTTCCCATTTCTCACCTCCTCTAGACATGCAAAGTTGAGTTTCCATTGAAAACCAGAGCCTACAGCATAGTGTTTCTGTCTTCATGGATGACTTGCTGAAGTCACTCTGAGCCTTTCTGAGTCTTTGATGTAATATATAGTGTGGAAATAAGGTGTGAATTAAAAGTTTAAGCTGCATTTACAATTGGAGAACTTTTTCACTATTGGAATAATAAAATAATTGAAAAAATAAAGGTACTACAAATAGTAATTTAGGCAGTGCTATAGTAGAACAACTATTCTACTATATTCTATAAATTCTACAATAAGTGAGAGATAGCTGTTAATGATGAGAATGACTGTGAGGGTATGATGGCATATTTGTTTCATTTTCCATAAATACACAATGATGGGATATTTTTGGCCACTTCAGAGATGTCATTTAATATAGCTCTTCCTTGATGATAGTCTTTCTTTGAAAGGGGAAACAAGAAATAAAAGCCCTCGTCATTTTTGATTTTCTTTTCTTTCATCATCACTGGAAAGTCCCAGAAAATCAGGGTAGGGAATATCATCATCAAGACAACACTTTTGGTATAATTTCATATATATATTCATTGTAAGTACAAGAAGTAAAAATGTTTTGTATCATACCTGTGCCAAAGTTATTTTTAACCATGTTATGTAGTGGTTTTGACAGAAAATAAGCTTCATAATAGTTGTGATGATACACAGACTTTTAATAGGGGGGTGATGTCTCTATCATTGCCACTCTGGGTCTAGAAAGCTGCTACTGCAATATAGAACTTTTTTGCCGAACATGTAAAATACCTTTGCCCCAAACGGAATAACACTGCATAATAAGCACATCAGTGTACATTGTTCTTTCACTTCAGATGCTGGTTTTGTATCTCTGTTATATACATGCATGTTTATAGTTGTCCATTAGGAGGAGTTCATACAAGTCTTTGTATTTATGGCAGTTGTGTAAAGAATGTGTAGAGAATAACACTTCCCAGCTAGAGTAAAGCCCAGAAGCAAAAATACCAATTCTCACATACAGCTGCTTTAAAGCTTGATTATTTACAAATGTTACATTAAAAATAAAGCTTTAAAATCATGGTGGTGCTCCATTGACGACAACAATGAGAATGACGTCTCAGTGCCTCTGTACCTAGAAGGATCTTAAACATGGATTTGTATTTTCTGCAGTGGAGAAAAAACAATTACATCCTCAGCTGAGAGGAACTACCAATTGAAATACCAATTCTCATTATCAGTGCTTCCTCACTTTTCTTTAAACAACCCCATGATAAGGCTTCCAGTGGAACTTTATTGAACAGATTAAAATTTTCTACATTTCTATATAAGCTTGATCTAAAATCAGAGAAGAACGATAAGATAACAAAAGATAAGATAAGATAATCCTTTATTATTTCTTTGTACCATAATACACTTCCACAAATATGCACGGTGAAGATCAGACTTTGATAGATGAGCGATCTTTAAATAAAACAGGGTACCCACTCACACCTGCTAATCTCAGAGGTTCACATACAGATATGTAACACTGGGTTACTTCACTCGGGAAATTAACCAAGTGTAATTTTCATTTTGTATGTTTGGTTTGTTTGTTCTCTTTATCTATTTTTTAGAGACAATCGGATCAAATTTTGGTCACATTTATGTATGAAGGATTCACAAACGTTCAAGCACCACTACATGGTACTAGTCAGTATCCTATTACTAAATAAGACCCTTAATCAAATCTTCTAAATGACAGGGTAAAGAATCTTAAGCCTCACACATGAGCTAGGTATCTATAGTCAACACTCTATTATATAAAAGGTAGTGCAGCTACAGGCTTCTTCTGAAAGTCAGTAGGGTCTTATCAGTCCAGGTTACATCCATATTTACCAAGCAGAAGTGGAATAGCCTTGGGGCGACCCATATCTTTACTCTGACTCACAACTGAATGGGAGTATGGGTAAGGAGCTGTCTGAGTCAATACATCTTATACAGATTAATCAGCATTACACTGTCTGCTACTGACTTCTACAAACAGACGTTTTACAGCAGCATTATACAGTGCCCCACAGGCCAGTTCTTTCAGTATGATCCCTCATCTGAGCCAATATGATGGTCAAAACTAATGGAAACTGATGCCTTTGTGATGTAGTCATGATGGGTGTGTGTGTGTGTGTTTAAATGGAAATCAGTACACCTTATATTCCAGTAGGTAACAGCAGTGGCTTCCATACTGGCATGTAACAATTGTAATGTGCTTCAGTAGCCAAGGTTAATGCTGTTTTGTTGCCCATGAAAACAGTTTGTAGTGTGCTTTTAAGTCATTTGTCCTTGGGCATGATTTCGTAGTTCTTGATTGCATCTCTTCTAAATGCACTGACACCTTCACACGTGTGGAAAAGTTGACTCAGTGACTGATATATCTGTGCTTGCGTGTTCCTGATTATTAGTCTAGCCCTGAAAAGCCTGAGGATCCTGAATCCTTCTCTCCAGACATACACACAATGGAAAAAATCAGCAAGTACCAAAACACTACCTGCTAAATCCAGACAGATATGTCAGTGCTGATAGACTAACCAGGCCCCTTAAATGGATGGAAACTCAAAGGCTTACTTTAGTGTATAAATATATAATTCCTTTAATAAATTATATAAATATGTTTATTTAATTGATTTTCATAATTATATACATGCATTAGAAAATTCAAATAATAATAATAATAATAATAATAATAATAATAATAATAATAATAATAATAATAATAATAATAATAATAATAAACCAAAAATGTAACTATAAAAATAATGGAAAAATATTCATGTTCAATATTTAAACAACAAACATTACTTTAAGCACAACTGAGTGCAGATAGAAAAGAATGAACGTTCTCTTAAGACCTACATTAGACCTATAACGCATTATATATGTCTGCAAATCTGTTTGAGATGCTTACAACACTGGATTGAATTTAGAATGCCAAAAGACCGAGGATAATTTAATTTGACTGCCATTCCATTCCCCAGCTCCCAAGGCTACACACCAGTAATCACAGATATCTCCTGGCTACTGTTTTGGTTCAGCGGCTGGTCAGGCTAGCTCAGCTGGAACGGAGCTTCTGGGTCATGGGAGTAGGGCTGAGATGGGGGCTTTCTTGTCATCTGCCAGCTCTCCCCAAGAGACCTGACTTTTCATCAAATGCACTCACTCACTTTTCCCTTCCTGTTGGTGGGATAATGACCACAAGACCAATTCTACATTTATCCGGGCTCTCCAAAAACACCCCTATTTTAGTCAGGAAGGGGTCAAACTTTTTGTGTTTTGGAAAAAACATTGTATAGTGTGAAGATTTGAAGAATGGACCATGAGAAACTGTCGAAAATGTGAAATAACAACACTGCCTTCTTTGTGGTATATGAGGGTTACATTTCCTGACTAGGAAAGCACCAGGAAAGGTTCTTGGAACCTTTTTAACTGTGGAACAAAATTTAAATGTGAATTGCTCTGGACAAGAGCAGCACCCAAATGCCAGCATTGAAACATATTTTTAACTTGGTTGGGAGTAAATACACTTGGATAAGCGTCATAGTGCCATGGGACGTTTATTTGTAGAGGGCAATAAGTATATATAATATAAGTATATCTAAACTTTCTATTGTAAATATGCTCATTGTCAAAAAATGTTGCACAAATAACCGCATCCTGCAGTTTAGACTGATCTGGGCAATATTTATTGAGCAACACATACAAAAGTAGTGTCTCTCAGTATGGCATCAGGTATAACACAATGGAGTTGTAGAGGTTCCTAATGGTGTCCTGTGGTAATCCATCCCATGCATCTTGATTATTCTCCTTCAGTTCCTGCAGATTGTGCGGTAGGGTTAGAGTGTTAGTATTGCATCCAAAAGCAGCCTACATATTTTCAAACAGAGAAAGGTCTGGTGATGCAACTGGCCACAGCTTAGTATCTCTATCTGTATCAGTATGTAGATGAGCTTTTCCTGGTGGACTAGCTCACTATAGTGTGTGTCTTCATAAAGCGCCTCATTAACTTAACTTTGGGCTGTCATTATGCCTGTAATAAAGACCAAAGGTGATCTGGCATCATATTAAATTGTATCCCACACCATGACAGCAGGCCTACTGGATGTGTGATGCATGACAACAAAATAGTCTATCTTGGCCCTGACCAGGATGTCTCCATACATGGATTTGTTTTATCACCACCACCAAGAAAAAGTCAAATACATGTCACAGACCTTGATGTGCCACTGTTACAAGCTAACTAGCTTTATCTATGAGTGGTCATAATGTTTTGTCCTTCTCAAGTTTATGAAAAACTTCCTAAATTTGAACCTAATCCTGTCCAGGTTTAAATTAATAATGAGACGAAAATGAAAAAACTACAATTCACACACACACCCACCCACACACACACACACACACGCACACGCGCACACACACACACACACACACACACACACACACACACACACACACACACAAGCACATACATTTTTACTGCTGCAGCACCCTAACCTTTCTACTCTCTGTCTCAATGCCCTATTGAAATCTATGCCATCTCTTAGATCACATACTGGGTATTTCAACCATACATTGCAGTTCAGCCTAGCGACACAGGTCACAGCACGCACAGCAGGTGAACGAGACCCAACGGAGCAGTCAGCCGTGAAGTATAAAAAAGAAACAGTCTAATATTAGACTTCATTAAATCATAACATGGTTTTATATGGGCTGATCTGTTTAGGTGTGCTTTGCTTGAACTTGTCAGAAAACTGAGATAGGTTTAAATAATCTAGTGAAAAAGCAGCTATCGGTCAATCTGACATTGCATAACAGATTGATATAGGTTGACGGCAGGCCAATCCTGGTGAATTTATTTTTGTTTGTGTGTACGTGCAGGTTCCCAGTCGTTCTCTCATCTTTACAAACATTATTAGTCTCGCCAAAGAGGAGTTGCATGCATTCCCTTGTGTGTGATAAAAATCTCACATCTAACCCTATGTGCAGTCCAGCCATGGGCATAAAGAATGTGTGACCATTATGAGTATCACTAGGTGCAAAACTGCACGTTTCTGTCACTTATCACCCTTCCCTTCTTAATCCTGCCTCATTCTCTCACATCACAAATCACCTTTGTATTACATAAACCTTTGTACTTCCATTATTTATTTTACTGCATCCAAGAATTGTTATTTAACAAGGACCTTTCTGAGTGGTCTGTTTTAAAACTTTGCTCACACAGATTTCATGAAGATTCGAGATCTGGTGAAAAGATTCACCAGTGTTTTCTTATTTGGGATTTGTTCAGTTACGAGGACAATGAGATCCATCATCATAACAGCAGAGCTGCAAATAAATCAGCAGTTTAAAACACATGGATCTGACATAAACTTTTTTGCTAGGAATTTTCCCAAGAATAAATTTAAGAAGATTCTTAAATCAGAAGATACCGATAAATAAGGCTTAATTTTGTTTTAACATTTTGGTTTTTAATGGGTTCCATTAATGTATGAACCAATTACACCAAAATAAATTCCTTGTACATAAAAGGACACCTGGCCAATAAAGGGACTCTGATTCTGGCTTGACATTGCATGATTTCAGCAGTTGACATTTGTTCCTTGTTATTTGTTTTTTCATCTATGCTCAGCTTCTATTCCATGGCAGACAGGTGTTATCTGAGGCATTTGAATATCATGTGACCCACAAACAGAGCTGTCTCTGAGGGAGGGCTGTGAGGAACATGGAGAGATAGCATGTGATCATGGCCCTGACCACCCACCGAGATGAAAAAGAGGGGCAAAAACAGTATCTATCTGCAGACTGCACAAAAAGAGCATCTACCATTTCCTCCACAGATCTTCTGCTGCCCCTCGGCTGCCACCGCACAGGTGCTCCTGAGTACAGGTTGCATAAGTACTATGAACTTTTATGAACTTTGCCAAAAATCAAGTTTGCTCACGTTTTCTCATTCCCAAATGTAGTTGTTCATCTAAGACATGCTTAGTCTTGCTTGGTCAAGAGCTCTGCACTGAAGTTATGATGGTAATGTGGATAGCAATATTGAAATCAGAAATCACATTTGCACGCTTTCCATCAGAAAATGTTTAAAAGAAGGCAGCTGTTTATACACTCATCATCAAAAAATAAGAAGGAATTCTGAGGAATCAATGCAATGCAATGCAATGCAAACTGCAATGTCGTGTCAGACTGCCAAGGAGTCTCTCTGTCACTTTCAGTGATGAGTCCTGCTTTTGATTTGGTGGAGACGACCAAAGAATCTATGTGGAGGCACAGTGATCAGCACCCAGATCAATGGTTTGTGTTACAAGTCACATGTCCAGAAGGCCTGGTGTCATGGTGTGGGGTGTAACATACAATGCCAGATCACCACTGGTCTTCATTACAGGCACTCTGATAGCCCAATGTTACATTAATGAGGTCCTGCGACCAGTGGCTCTAACACTCCAGTGTGCTATTCCAGGACATTTGCTGCATTCAAGAGATTGCCTTGAAGACAGACACTATTAGTTTGAATACCAGTTTACCAAACTGTCCCATTAGTTAATCTATGACTTTAAATGGTGGAAAGGTAGGATACAGAATAAAACTCGGAGAAGAAACATAATAAGAAACAAAATATGTAGGCTGCTCACAACAGTTGAACAGATAAACTGGGGGGCAGTCATGCTCGTGTTAGGTTGTGGCAGTTCAGCAGGGGAGGGTGATTTCAGTATTGAGAGGGGTTTTGTTGTCAAATGTGGCTTATTTGTGTTATTACACTAGTTCCTTTTTATGGATAAGACTTTCCAGATCCAAAAATCCAGGTTTTCCTTAAATTCCATATGCATGAAAAAAAAATCAGGTGTAAGGACTGGCTGTTAGTGTTTCAATAGATAGCTGGTATTCAAACAGTTGAGGAGCAATTGATAAATGTGAATAAAATAAAAGTGACGAAAAATGTGCATTACATGGATGTAATGGACAGAAAGGATTCACCAATATCAAAAATGAGGAGTATCTGTTTTGTCATTTTTTTATGATTAACACTGTCATATATTGACAAAATTGCATATTACACACTGTAAGCAACTCAACATGGTTTGAGGGAAGTGGGTAAGTGGGTGTCTAGTGTAAGCAGGCTAATTGGTAGATTCAATGGGAGGCATCCTTCATTTGTGAACTAAATTAGTCTCATGCCTAAACCACTCTAAGATCAGTTACATTCGTGGTAATGAAAACCTGAGTAAATCACTGCCTGAATGATGCCTTGAAAGTGAGGCTCTGTGATAGTCTGCAGTCATTTGCTGCAACCAGTTCCTCGGGCAATAGGCTGGTTGTTTTTGTAGTTGAAAGTAGACTAGCAAGCTCCCGCACACCCCCTGTTTCCTGAAACAAAGATTTACACAACCATTCCTAAAAAGTGACTGCACGATAAGTGACATTAATAGAATAGCTTACACAGGGCTTGGCATCCAGGCTATGAGCAGCATCCTCATGCGTGAGAAATGCCCCAAGTGAGATAGCACTAGCTATGAGAGCATTATGCATTGACACATTTTTGCGTGTGAACCTTTGGCACCTGGCCCGGTGTCAGAGCATGCCAGCGGGTGAGGTTGAGCTTACATAACAGAGGATATGATTCTCAGAGAGAAGAGCTGAATCAAAGAGATTCAGCAGCCTTGCAGTGTCCTGCATCCTTCAAGATACAGTGCCTGAAGCAGCAACTAAGAATGAGAGTGAACTGTGCATTTTACAGTGTCAGCTTTAGCTACTGTGTGAAACCCAGTTACATTGTGAAATTAAATTATAAAATTCAAATACTGTGAAATTCAGTTAGTGTGAAATTAAATTAGAATATATTCAGCTTTATATAATATAATTCAGCGACTGTTTAAAATTCAGTTACAGTGTGAAATTCAGTTACAGTGTGAAATTCAGTTAGTGTGTGAAATTCAGTTAAAATGTAAAATTCTGTTACAGTGTAAAATACAGTTACATCTTGAAATTCAGCTACTGTGTTAAATTGAATCATAGACTGAATTTCATTTAAAATGTAAAATTCAGTTATAGTGTGAAATTCAACTACTGTGTGAAATTCAGTTACAGTGTAAAATTTAATTGTAATAAGATTTAATAAGTGTGAAATTCAGTTACAATAGGAAATTAAATTATGATAGAAATGTCAGTTACAGTGTGAAATTTAGTTACAGTGTGAAATTAAATTATAATATTAAATTCAGTTATGGATAATATAAATATTTTACTTACATTATTTCAGTTATAATATAAAATTCAGTTACTGTGTGAAATTCAGTTACAATGGTTTTTGCTGAATTTTCATACAGCAACTGTATGAATTGTGCACAAAGACGTAAAGTGGTAACAGGATCTTCTAGTGCAAGACAAAGAGCTACAGCACTGGAAAACTGTAGTGAGCGGATTGAAACGGAAAACTGAAACAGACTGTTGTTCAATATTGTGCAGTTAATATGTAATAAATCCAGTAAAGGCAGGGCAGGATTATGAGGGATATAAAAAGGGCCTTGCCTGTGCACTTGTGTCTCATTTATTCCATTCCACCCTTTTTCCTTCTCCATGTAACACCACACACATTTTCCAAGAACATCACCATCAGTGCACTGTCAGGGAATATTCTGGACCTGTTCTGTATGAAGCTGAGAGTTTTCCTTTGTTTAGTTGTATCTAATTTATAATATAGCTTTAAATGAAGCACAAGAGTCTGAAAACAAGCAGCAGTTTTAAAAGAAGAACACTGCAGATAGTGTGCTGCAGCTGGACCTATGGCACTAAGTTAGTGGTGACTGGACACCCTCTAGTGGTCAGTAACATGTAATGAAAAAGCCATGAGGTTTAATAAGGCACTGAGATTAAAACAGTTCAAGTTAAAGCACTAGAACAAAGATTTTCATATAACTTTATCTACATCAGTCCCACTGGCACGTCTCCTCATAGTAAACATGGAAATATTATATATATATATATATATATATATATATATATATATATATATATATATATATATATATATATATTATAGACTATATTGCAATATATAGCTATACAGTGTGTGTGTGTGTGTGTCACTGGGTAAAATGGCTTATTTCATGCTTTTGTTTTGGCTCATAACTCAAATCAGAAATCCAGAATCTAGAACTACTGGAACTGTGAATTTCTCTGCTCCTGAGCTGAATCAGGTGTGATTGAGCAGGTAAAGCACAGCACAGCAGGAATCCTGCCCTCAGGCCTTCCTCAGCCCTGAGACGACAAATCCCACAATGCCGCAGTCGACGCATCCTGCTGACGTGGTCGGCGTTGTGGAAGCACTTGTTGTTCTGGCTGTAAATGAGTGAAAGAGAGCGGGTCCGAGAGTCAGATCATTCATGGAGGACTGCGGGGTGTCTGCGATCCTGTTCGACCTGGACAACACTCTTATTGACACAGCAGGGGCGGGAAAAGAGGCGATTCAGCAGGTAATGACTGAACTGCGTCTGGGTTACTTTAACCACAACTCGCTTCAGGATACTTAACGACTGTCTGGAGACACAACAACAGTAAACACTTATCCTGCGTTTTTAATCGGTTTGAGATTATGTTCGCGATTCGGCTGTGAGGGGGCGGGGCCTCTGAAAGACGGAAGTGTCCTGGTGTCCGCTAAGGATCACGGGATATGTAGTTCTACACCTCTGCTTTAGTTTGAAGATAAAAATATGATTTTATGTTGGAAATCGCTTTCTCTTCTCACTTTCACTTAAAATCATACAGATTAAGTAAAAAACAAACAAACTAGATTTATAAGTAAACTAGAATTAAATGGGAAAAATAGTCTGTATTCCACATATTTACTCATAATCAGGACAAACTCGTGCCTTATATATATAATATAGTAAGTATATATGTTCTTTGTCTTTAGTAGTAAATTAGAAAGACATTTATATTTTTACTTATAAAATGATAAAACCACTTTCATATGTACTTAAATATACTAAAGTTTATTAACAATTATTCTACAGATTATTAAGTTAAATCATTTTAATCTTCTGTTACATTTATGGTTTCAGTCATTACTTATATGGTTTATTAAATAGGCTTTAATCATAAACTTAACTTTAATATTAAATGTCAGTCTGCTTTATTAGTTTCCATTCTTCCTGTAGCAGCTGTTCTTGTGGGTGGGGTTTAATGCAAGGTGCTCTATAAATTGTAAATTGTGGATTCCTTCGTGGTCCAGTTTTCTCTTTCTGTTATGACTTTCTTTAGAAAGTAGTGGAGTGAAATGAAGGACACATTACATTGTTGTTACATTAGTGGTGTAGCCATGGCCTGGTGGTTAGGGACTGGAAGGTTGCCAGTTTGATTCCCTGAACTGGTAAGACATTTAAGTGCTCTCGAGCAATGCACTCAACTCCCCAGCTGCCATGGATAGGGCTGCCCACTGGTGTGAGAATTTGTGTGTGTGTGTGTGTGTCTGTCTGTCATGGATGGGTTAAATGCAGAGGACACTATTGATCTATATGCATATAACAGAACAAAATTAATTTAAACTTGTCAATATGTCATCTGTTCCAATCCCCACAGGTTATTGAGCTTCTCAAGAATAAACTGCCCCATGCAAACATCAGTGATATATGTGAGCGATTTGCCCATAAACTTCTCAAGGAATCATTTAACCCTTCAGCAGGACAATCGATAGATGAAATTCGGATACATCACTGGCATGAGGCCCTCCAGGAAGCAGAGGGTTTGGACCCTGGCCAAGATCTGGCCTCAGAATGTTACTACACATGGAAGAACACACGTCTCCAGACTCTGACTTTAACTCCTGAAATTCTGGCCTTGCTGGAAGACCTCAGACACTCCTACAAGTTGTTGCTGTTGACTAATGGTGACACCCAAACCCAGAGGGAGAAGATCAAAGCAGTGCAGTGTGAGGGACTATTCAGTGCTGTGGTGGTGGGAGGAGAACATGCTGAGCAAAAGCCAGCAACCTCAATTTTCACGCACTGCTTTGAGCTGCTGGGGGTAAAGCCACAGGACTGCATCATGGTGGGAGACAATTTAGATACAGACATTCAAGGTGGATTTTATGCAGGTGTCCGAGCTACAGTGTGGATTAACAGGAATGGAAGGTCCCCTCCAGAGAACAGTATCACTGCAGATTATACCATCTCCTCTGTGCTGGACTTGCCTAATGTTTTGTCTAATCTGAGATAGTGTTATGTTCACAAGGCTGGGGTGACCCATATTTTAGCAGAACATACCAATCAGGTCAGTCACAATTACTGTGTTTGAAAAGGTATTTTTTTTTCTGTGTCCATCAAAACATTTTTGATTTTCGTAGTATGAGCCTTTTTTTAACTTTTCACAATCAAACGTATTTATACAATAATTATTAGATATATAACTGTTAGTGTTGGATAGAACTTGCTCTTTATAATTCCCTGTTTTAAATGTCTAGAACTGTGAGATTTTATTTTGAATAAACTACAACCACATTTTCAGTTGAAATGTTGCAAATCAGCTACTACAACTTAAAGCGGCATTACGAAATATTGTTTCTTGCTCCTGAGCTCCCCCTACAGTTGTGAAGTAGGAACAGTCCTTTGAACTTCATCTTGAGAAAAATGCATGCATTTCTGGACATTCTGCAGATGAAAAGTGTGTGGATGTGGATGGACTTGGTATAGGATTTTACACAGGTGACAAGTTACATTGTTACACAGTTCTTGCAGGTTTTCCTACCCTCTTCTCCAAAGTTACATAGTGCAGTAGCAGTGTGCGAGTCTGCAGTAGCAAAAATAAGGGCAACATTTGCCTTGTTGCAGGTCAGTGGAGCATCACAATGATTCTGAAGCTGCTATTGTAAGGTAAAAACACAACCTAATGTTGCTTTAAATGGGCATCTAAAAGCAGGCTAACACAAGCAAATATGAGGGATTTCTGAGCATTCTTCATACAAATCTTTATCTGTAACATTTCCACATGACCTCAACTTAAACATGAACATTTCCTGACCTCAACTTAAAGCAGTCAGCAGTACACAGGGCTTTTCACAGTACGTCAGCCTAGAGAGAAAACCGCTAACATGGTAACCAGTGATGGGGCATCACTAACCAGCTAGTTACCAGCCATCGAAGGTACACTTAACACAAAAATAGGAATATCAGAAATATATTTTAAAGCAGGAGGCCACTAACTAAAGGATTGAGTGCTGCTCTTTTCTTGCCTGACCAAATATGAGCTTTCTGCTATTTCAATGTGACCAGAAAAGCACTGGGGTTTACCTCTCACTCAAATGAACAGGGCCATGCAATTGTCACTTGTCATGTGAAAGCCCTTACTCAGGATATTCTAATGACCATTAGATTAGTTGACTTATTCCAACATACAAACATGTGGTCCTGTACCTGAAAAGTGTTGTCAGGCTTTGAGAAGGGTCTGGTTGCAATAAGGGGCATGTACGAAGTAATTATGATACTAGCAACTGTAAATGCTGGTGGATGATGTAGTTTGCACTGGAAAGGTTTTATTCATTACTGACTGTCATAAATGGTCGATTCTAGTACTATAAAGCAAATCCATGGCTATGCTAAAATAAACTTTTCAACCACTGTTGTGTTAATGCAATTTAATGGTACATCTGAGCAGGCAACTGAGAAAGAAACAAATCAATTTTACTTCAAAAATATGTTGCATATTGAGCATATGGTTGAATGAAAATGGTAGCACAGGGCTCAAGAGTAGACTTTGGTGATGCATTGTGGTGCTTCAAATGCAGGGCTGGGGAACTTGAACTCGTAGTTTTGAGCATTTCCTGATCAAGCACATTTGACTCAACTCACCAGTTAATTACCAGGTTTAGTCAGTGTATAGGACCAGGGAACTCAAACTCTTCTGACTCCTGCCCTACATTCCCCACCCCATCCTACTGCAACCAGACCATCAGTTTGCATAGAATAAAGTTAACTTGACACTTGCAGAAAAAAAATTACTTACAAATATCAAATACTATAAAAATAGTATTAATACAATTAGGAAACACTGGCATGACATGGACAGAAATTAGTATAGAGGATATGAAGAAGAAGAAAAAAAGCTTCAACCATATGTAACCACATATACGTTTTTTAGCTTCACGTTCACTTCACATCTAGTTTGATTTTGATGTTCATTGCAGCCAGTTCAGCCACAAAGTAGCGAAAGACGTAAGGAACTGACACAGTCTCGATGGAGTCACTCTTTTTACATAGCATGCAGATGGTCTTGCGATGCCGTGTGGCTGACCACTGAGGTGGTGGCTTCTCCAACAGAGGGGACAGTAGACTACCACAGTCGATGCACACCTGAGCCACAGAGCGGTCTGAGCAGTTGAAGAGCCGGTCATGGAGCAGGAAAGATGAGCCATGGGCCAGCAGAGCGTCCCGTTCCATCTCTCCAAAACGGATCCCACCCTGCACGTTCCTCCCTCCCAATGGCTGATTGGTGACTTTGTCTCTCGCTCCAGTGGTTCTCACCTGGAACTTGTCGGAGACCATATGACGCAGCCTCTGGTAGTAAACCACCCCGATGAAGATGTCTGCCTCCAGCTCCATTCCGCTGAGCCCTGAATACAAACGCTCTGTGCCATAGAAATTATAACCCGTTGCCTTCAGCATGTCACCAAAATGCTCCAGGGCAGAGCTTTCCTCTGAAAAGGTGAAAGGTGTGGCATCATGGCATAAGCCATGGAGAGCTGCAGATTTCCCCGCCATGCTCTCAATCAACATTCCGATGGTCATACGTGAAGGGAAGCCATGTGGATTGAACAGGATATCTGGGGTCATGCCACTCTCAGTAAATGGCATGTCCTCAGCTGGCCACAGGCGGCTCAGGATGCCTTTCTGACCATGCCTGCTGGCAAACTTGTCTCCGATAGTGGGGTTGCGCGGGACTCGCATAGTAATACAGACACGTTTGAAGCGACCTGTGCCCGTGTCATTACTACACACTTTGATGTTGTCCACCACACTGGTCTCCTGATACCTAAGAAAAAACATGGACAGAAACAAAATGAATGTTAGTCTGATAATTTTCACTAGAATAACATCAAAATATAACAATTTTAAATGTACTGTTTTTTTAATAAACATTTCTGTAGGACACTAGCAGGGTTTAGGCAAGCACATGTTTCCTGTGAAGACATGTGAAGGCAGCCACCGCCTCTTGTCAAACTGCTGTCATTGAAGCAAACACACTTGGAGGAAAAGACTGGGTCCCCAGATCCAATACAATGACAGACACCTGACCAGCATCATACTGGGTGTGATATTGGGATACACCATCTACCCACCCAGAGAGAGCATGGCCCAATTTGCTATCTTGGACACCACTGCCAACCCTCTATTTCATAGTGCTAGCATATTAGGGGCAGCTGTGAAGAACCAGTTGTGTGACAAAGGTTGCTGGTTTGAATCCCTGAACTTGCAGGGAATGACTTAAGTGCCCTTGAGCAAGGCACTTAACTCCACAGTTGCTCCCTGGGTGCTGTGGATAGGGCTGCCCACCACCTAGTGTGTGAATTCATTAGTGTGCATCACTGTGTGTGGAGGGCTTAAATGCAGAGAACAAATTCCCCTGTGTGGAAGGGTCTATGAGCACCTTATTAGACAACTGAGCCACCCTGAGCCCTTAAGTCAATTCAATCACTACCTTCAACTGTTACCAACAAATACAAAAATTAACAACTGACTTACTTGTAAAAGTAAACATAGCTTTGGCCTGTGTTGAGGTTGATGTAGCTGTAATATGGGTCTCCATGATTCAGCACTGTTCCTATACTAGGGAGTCCATCTACATCCAGCTTGTCACCCACTTTAGGGTCACCCGGTTTAGTTCCAAACACCACGCTGTCCTCGCCTTTGGCCTTTTCTGACAGATCAATGACCTCCGTCTTATAAACAGAGCCGTGAGCAAAGCCGCGCTCCCATGAGGATTTGTTCACAATCTGGACAAAACAAATCATGATCACAGAATTCATATTTAGTAATATGGCCAAGATTATACATAGTACACAGTTACCATGTAAAAATTTATAATCATTTGTCAATACTTCTGATACTGACCATGGCGTCCTCCATGTCGTAGCCTGTGTAGGAGATGACTGCCACTACAGCATTTGTACCAATGGGATAGTTGTCTATATTATAGTGGTCATACATTGTTGGCCTAACTAGGGGACTCTGAGGGGTCTGTAGACGATAGAGCTTATTATCAGAACGTTCCTGGTAGGAATGCAGAGGAAAACCCATAGTCTGTTTACCTGTAGTGGTGAAGAGATGAAAAATAATGATAAAGAAAAAAAAATAAATATAAAAGTTTCCATTTTAATAGTCACTGACAAGAAATAGAACTGCAATTAAATTAAGACCAAGAACCGAAGTGTTGCTTTACCCATCTGGCACTGGTACATGTTCCTAGGACTCTGGTTATGGTCAGAGAAGGGGATAAAGCTGGCCACAACACTGAGCATGCTGTGTGGAAAGAGTTCCTGGTGTGTTGTCACACCCTGCTCGATCTCATTCTCAAATATCCCAACGTTAAGGTAGAGCTGAAAAGAGACACAAAACACAATCGCTTCAATATGATGAATAAAATAAATCACGTTCTACGGGTTTATGTCTAATCCTTTGTTCATGTGTTAACCTTTTTATTATTATTTTATTTTTTTATAACCTTTATATTGAGATTTAAAAATGTACAATAGTATATAAATATTTGTGTGATTTTGACCATGTTTTGATCAGAATGACTTGCAAGAACTTATGAATTATCTGTAATGATTGAATTGATATTTTAAATTTCGTTAAATTTTAAAGTTCTTCTAAAAACATTAGTGGTCAGTGGTCCATAGAGGAAAAAAAACATAACTTGAAATGTCCTTTATTATTTTGTTATTTATGTATGTATTTGTATTATCCCTTCTCAGGACTTGTATTCTGGAATTTGGGGGGAAAAAAGCCTCTTGTTTTCCTCTATTACCCCATATTTCGTAATAACAATGAGGTCATTAACCCTGCCCCTCTCAGCGATCAGTTTGAGCATGTACATGTGGACAGAGCAATAAACATGAACTGAAAAGTGGTTGGCACTTAAACTGGAATTTAATTCACTTGGACATGAGTGGAAGCCATTTCCAATTACTAAGCACTAGTTAGTACTCCCATCACACTATGCAATCAACACAGGCAAAGTGAATGCCAGCATGTCCTTCTTTCAAGTCATTGGGAAACAGCCAACCACATATCTCCAAACTTCTACTGACACAAAATCGTTGAAAGTGACAGAACTGATCAGTTAACTGGCTATCCATGTGCATTAACAAGGATTGAACCAGTGACCCCACCTGTTCAAAAGTGCCAATCAACTCCTGTTTGCCAAGGGAGAGGTTGTGAACAGGCCGCACCATCCGACAGGGTGTGGTGAAGAGGAAGAGACCTGGGTACATGCTGGCTTTACCCGTCTGTGGAACCAAAACGATCTCAGTCCACGGAGGCATCTTCTTTTCTTTCAGAACCTATGAAGAAGATGTAGCGTTACACAAGGTACAGGTAACAGTACAGTTACAGGGTTTTTTTAGTGTATGAGCCCAAGTTTTCTGATAAAAAAAAATCCTAAAATTCACTGACCTTGAACCTGCGCAGAGATTCAACCAGCGAGGGTGCAAGCTCTTTCTCCACCCAGCCAATCATGGCCCCATCCAGGAGCACAGGATAGCAGCAGGAGTATGGCTGACCAGGATTACTATCCACTGGAGTAACACCTGTAAAATAAAAAAGATCATTAATGGCTCAATAATCACACGTCACTTTAAGACTGATGATTGGTAATTTTATTCCACTGACAAAATTTTCAACTAATGAGCATCACTATGCAACCACACCCTTTGAAAGAGCAATTAACTTTTAATTAAGAATATTCAGTGGAATTGTAATATATAAATGATATAAAAATGTATAAATAAAACCACTGCTTTTAAACAAATCAACATACTGGCTCAAATGAGAACAGAGCACTGCAACTGACTACATAATGGTGACTTATTTAACCAATTATGCAGTTAATAATGGTTAACACTAAAGTAATGTCCATTAATTGTATGATAAGTTGATATTATTATAGTGACAGGCCTGTTTGTATTTATGCTGTAAAAACTAGATTCCTCACAGAATTTATCAAACAAATGAGAAACAATAGAGTTGATACAAGAAAGGTTAGTGTACAGTTAAAGTGTTAGTGTAAGTTATGTGTACATTTAACAGCACTAAAGTAAAAATACTCCATTATCCTTAACCATTAACCTACCATGTTCAGTTTGGTAGGGCTGCATAATACTGAAGAAAATAACAATGCAATATTTTGTTGAGCTGCAATAAATAAATACACACCTGACTATGAGTACATTGGTTAAGTAAATTGGATTATTTAAACCCAGCATAATCTGGGAAAATAACAGTTGAGTCTGAAATGTAGAGCTTGTGATAGCCGGGAGAAACAGGCCTGATTATCCTGTAATGCGGGCCAGGCAGTAAGGGAGACTGTGGTCACACAACCTGATTATATTAATGCTTCTGTCACATAATACAGGAAAGCATTTCAGCAAGAAAAGGCCAGAGAGAAAAACATTGAATGATAGTGAACATAATTATTACACTTAATTTTACTGTAAGGTCATTAAACTAGTGATGTTATGCTGCGTGTAGAAGCTTTAAATTGTGCGTGACGGCAGGGCACTTTTAGCTGAACTACCGTACTGATTCAGGAATTGGTTTGTTTTTGGAAGCAATGTCCAGTCTTGGTCAGTTTGCTATAGAAAGGCATTAATCTACACTATGGGGATATTTTGGTGGGGTATCTCCCAGTAAGTTACATTCATATGAACACACAAATCCTAGAGAGTGAAAAATAAAATCAATAAACTACCATATCGCCTCACATGCTCATACAAATATATCTATTACATAATTAAAAATATAAATATGATTATATGTATTTAAAAAATAATGACTAATTCAATTCTTAGGTTTTTTTTCTCCATCCTTTACAGACCTAAACTGTACACACAGCTTCTTTTGACCACTAGGGGCCAGTAATATGCCTTAAAAAATGAACCTTGTCACAAATCATTAGGCTGGAAAGCTTCAATGGACCATGAAGCTTTGTCGCACCATCACTACATTACACCAACATTTAATGTAAGTGGTGCTAGTGCTGACAGTTTCCTATAGTGAAGTATTTCATTAGCCTTTTTCTCCAGGATACATAGCCTTATTACACCAATCACACTCTTGCTTACCCAGAGAACAGAGCAGGGCAGGAAGTGTGGTGGTGGGGTAAACTGGGGCCACAATCTCACAGTGTACAGTCATATGGTTCATCAAACCACATGGTGTCCCGTCAGGAGTGTGCACAGGGCAGAGGAAGCCCCACGACTCAGGCAGCAACTTTCGCACTGTTGTAGTCCTCATTTTGGCGAAGGCTGCCCCTCTGTGTACACATCGGAAGTGAGATAAATAGCGAATAAAGTTCAGCTTGTCAGCCACCACACACAGACCACTGTCCTGAAGCATTCCCAAACCTGAGAGAGAGAGAGAGAGAGACACACACACACACACACGTAAATATAAGATCAGCAATGTTTTCCATAGAATAAATTAGGAAGGGCTCATTTTCTTCCCATATATTGTTGATTTAATCTTAGTGTTAGTGACCACTAATGGTCCACTAATGTTTGAAAGTCAACTAGACAGGCAAGGTAACTCACTAAAGTGGCACCAGAACCTGTTATGCTAACAGTGCCTTTACTGTGGTCAATTACTGCAGCACCAGTACCTGTCTTGGAAATTAGATTGCCGGTAGCCAACATGTACTCAAAGGCTCTAGTGAGGTCTGTGCCCAGGTTGAACACCCTGGCCACATTGTCTGCAGTCAGTCCTCCCACTCTCTGGCTCCTCTTATCTAAGGCAAGCTTCACAGACACCAGCCAGCCGGTCATTTTTTCCTGACAACATGAACACACACAAATGTTACTTCACTGAAACACAGATTTATTGGTATCTGGTCAGAGCTTTAACAGAAAAAGTTGAATATGGTATATAATATGGTCTGGTCCCATCACAGTGCAATATCAAACATATGTAACCATGCTATTCCAAAGATAAACAAACTAAATCTACCTTCTCACCTGAAATCTAACATGCAAATTGACTTTAGGAAAACTATTATCCACAATTTTAGATCACTAATCATTTTAACAAACATCACTGCAATAAAATAATATTTTCCTGAATTTAAAAGAAAGTCAATGCAAAAATATATTATGTATGTTGAATATGGTCACTGCAAAAACCTTTTATCTTCATTTCAATATAAATGCTCCAAAATAGCTAATAACATTTTACAGTTTTACAATTGTATTTTAGGTAGCTTACCTTCAGGAACATGAGGTAGAGCTGTCCAGGTGTGAGAACCTCCTGACACATCAGACTGTCCGGATTTTCCTCCTGGCACTCCTGCTTGGCAAAGGCAAATAACTTCCGTGTCATCAGACAAAGCATGTAGAACTTGTCTCTGTCCGATTTCAGGTGAATACACAGGCACTCGCTGCAGACAAACAGGAAAAATCTGTTAAAACCAGTTTTTTATTGAAGTTATTTAAGCCCTTAAGGCCATTTGTTAACTTTGTGTGTTAGTAGACACCGATCAACCGTAACAGTATGACCACCTCTCTGTTTCTATTCTCACTGTCCACTTTATCAGTTTCTCTTACCATACAGGAGCACTTTGTTGTTGTATAATTACAGACTTTAGTTCTTCTGTTTCTCTGCATACGTTATTCTCCTCCTTTCACCCTGATCTTTAGTGGCGAGAATCCCACAGGACCACCACACAGCAGGTATTATGTGGGTCATTCTCAGCACTGCAGTGACACTGACATGGTGAAGGTGTATTAGGGTGTGTCGCGCTGGTATGAGTGGATCAGACACAGCAGTACTGCTGGAGAGTTTAAACATTGTGTCCACTCACTGTCCACTCCTACCTGCTCTATCTTATAGATGTAAAATCAGAGACAATCTCATCTGTTTCTGTACAGTTTGCACTGGTCATCCTCTAGTCATTCATCAGTGCTCACAGGATATTGTTGGCTCGATATTTCTGGTCATTGGACTATCCTCAGTCCAGCAGTGACACTGAGGGGTTTTAACACAGCACTGCGATGTCTGACCCACTTGTACCAGTGCGACACAAACTAACCACCACAGGACCACACACTAATCACTGCAGTACTGAGAGTGACCTACCACCACATAATACCTTCTCTGTGGTGGTCCTGTGGGGTTCTGACCACTGAAGATCAGGATGAAAGGAGTCTAACAGCATGCTGAGAAACAGATGGACTGTCTATCTTCAGTCTGTAATTATAGAACTGAAGTGCTCCTGTACGGTAAGAGGAGTTGATCAAATGAACAGAGAATGTAGAAACAAAGAGGTGGTCATAATGTTATGATAAGTAGCATCAGCAAATTCTGGCAGTCAAATTAAAAATAGTCATGTGTACTTTTTGACCATATTTTACATCATGTTCTATATCAGTGATCATTACTTCTCTTTGACTGCCAGTGTGGGTTCTACAGTGTGTACTTGAAAATAGAACCGAATCCACACGAGCACTTACTCTAGGAGGAATCTGGCACACTGCTCGTTCGGGTACCACTCGGGCAAGTTGAGTTTTACCCGGAAACGCTCGCCCAGATAATTGAGCACCTTCGCCTGGGTAGTGCAGCCCTCCTCCATCACAATGCGCAGAATCTCTGACATACAGCTCTTATAGAAGGAGTTCTCCTCTCTGCCTTTGATCAATTCCTGATAGATCTGGTAGTCTGAAAAGCCCACCAGGGCCTAAGAGCCACAGACAACATTCATACACTGCACTTAAATCATTTTATATCTTAAAGAAAACATTTATTGGCCTCCAGGAAAAAGTGTTTCAAGAAAAGTATTCAAGAAACCTGAGCAGTTTTAAAGAAAAAGACAAAACAAAAACAAATCCTACTTAGAGTGGAAATATTTGATGCCCTGAAACTGAGCTATCAATTACCTTAAGAGCAAAACCCAGAGGAAGGAAAAAGAGCTCTTTATGATAAATGAAGTTGAGCATGACCGTGCCATTGTCCAGGTAGTGAAGGTTCATGTTAATGGCTGTGTGTTCATCTCTCACACAGTGCACCGAAATACCTGAGAATACAGAGCCCACATAAACAATCAGCCATTCCATTCTCCAAACTTCAGCACAGCACATGCACACACACCATATAGCAACCTCAAACGACTGGAGCAGCACAAAGACATTTAGTGCACTCACCATACTGTGTGTAACCCTGCCCTCTGCTTTTAAACTTGGGTCTTGCCAAAGCAATTGGATAGTTCCTCCTTGGCATGATGAGCATTCGGATTACTTTCTCAATACCATTCACAATAAAATAACCTCCCATTTCCTACAGGACAGCAGGAATAACAGTCAGGTGGAGAAAGCAGATAAGAAATTAATATAAAACCCTACAGTTCTGACTCTCATCTCAGTATTGTATATAGTCTAATGCTTTGTATTTGTAGTTGTGTTTGGCAGATTCCAGCACTGTCTTTACCTCGGCCTCTTCGTGATGCGCTATGAGTTCTTTAGGTGAAAGGCCATGAAGGTTGCAGAGTTTGGATTTCACCATGATGGGTACCTGGCCTAAAGAGTGCTTTATAATTCCTTTAGGGACTCCATTTATTGACCAGCTAATGTCTGCCTACAAAGGAAAACAAGGAGGTCACGTCAACAGTACAAGAGATACAATGCATTTGGAAGGTCTTTATAACCTTTCACCTTTTATTCCATATTTTTGCATGGACCAAAGTATTTGATTGAACACTGTGGGCCTGATCATGTCTGGTAAATATAGTTGATTGAACATGGTTTGGAAAAACATGCCTGTCTAAATAAGGTCTCAAAGCTAACAATTCATACCAAAGCAAAAGCAAGCCATAAGGAGGAAATAACTGCCTGTAGAGCTCACAGACAGGACTGTGTGAAGTCTACAAAAACTTCACTGAAAGTGTCCAATAGAACAGCGGCCTCCATAATACTTAAATGGCAGAAGTTAGGAACAACCAGGAATTTACTAGAGCTGGCCTCCCCACCAAGTATTCGCAAAGAAAGACCTTAGAAAGAGACATGACCAAGAACTCAATGGTCACTCTTGCTGAGCTCCAAATATGGCGTGTGCAGATGAGAGAAACTTACAGTTGGTCAACCACCACTGCTGCACTCGACCAACCTGACTCAGACTCTCTAATATGATTAAACAAAGACTGAACTCTGGTGGTCGAGTGCTGCAGTGATAGCTTCTGGAAGTGACTACCATCTAAGCACCAGATCTTTAGAGCTCAGCCAGAGTAACCACTGGGGTGTTGGTTCCCTCTCTTACCAAGACCCTTCTCCCCAGATTACTTAGTTTGGTGGGGCGTCCAGCTGTTCAGTGGACACTGTGTTCAAACACTTGTTTAGGGGGCTGGCTGGATGGATGAATGGGTGGATGGATGGTTGGATGGAAGGATGGGTGTGTGGGTGGTTGGATGGAAGGATGGGTGGGTGGTTGGATGGAAGGATGGGTGGGTGGGTGAAAGTACAACAAATACCTACCACCAGTTTCCCTCTGTATGTGCACCTCCTTCCTCTACATTCTGCAGGAAAGACTCGCAGGTCCTTACAGATTCCTCCTTTGGCTACAGTAGGGTTTTGGATGGAGGCCTCCACAAATGCCAGGGTGATTCTATCCCCCTTGTGCATGAACTCCATAGGGGGGATGGCCTGAGAACCAACAAAACACACTGACTCAGGTTTCTGTCCAGAAAACCCAGAAAGCTGAAAGTCTGTATTTAATAACCTGTCCAACAGAATCCCACAGCCCGGACTACCAGTCAGACTAATGTGCTGCAGTGACATTCAGCAGCAGTCTTACACACAGATGGGTTAATAAGAGAGGAGAGGACGGCCCTGCTCCACGTGACTCCAGTCTGCTGCCTCACCTGAACCACTCTGGACAGTCCATGAGTGACCGCCTGGTCAAACGACTCCACGTGAGCTTTCACTAAGTCCTGCACTGCCGGGAGCTGCTTCCTCTGCGGGACGCCGAAGCCCGGCTGCGTTAAATGTTTCAGACTCGGAGCAGAAGGCAAACGGCTCCACTTCGAGGAGTCGTCCATGCTGCCTCCTCCTCACGTGCGTCTGAAAGCCGTGAAGGCAACAACACGAGCGGGCACGCTCCCCCGGAACCCGGAACTGCTTTTCAAAATAAAAGACCCAAGCGCCTAATGCCTCGAGTTATTCGCGGATATGCGGACTGTGATGCAACATGCGATAAAACACGTCTTCTTTTTTGTCAATGAAGCATTAACGAAGGAGAATTGTAGAAGTTATAATTATTATGATTATGATAATAATAATAAATAAATAAAAATAATACTTACATTTTATTTTGAAATTAAAACAAGCGTTTACTCTGCGTCAAGATGACGCGTTTCTATTGGTCAATTCATTAGGCAATTTATCGCGTTCAATTGATGTAACTGCAAATCTATGAGGACTTTGCATAAGTGTGACCAAAATAATAATAATAATAATAATAATAATAATAATAATAATAATAATAATAATAATATGTTGCAGTAACTATTATACTATATATATATATATATATATATATATATATATATATATATATATATATATATATATATATATATATAAAACTATCTGTATATTTTTATTTATAATACAACCTCTGCAGTATAATATGTATAATTATTCATGAGAAAGTGTGAATAATGACTTTATACTATTCTGGGATACACATCAGTCTTAAAATACATTCATTTAACAATTTCAAACCTGTCACAGCATCATTTACAGGATTATATAATGTATTATGTGATGATGAGAGCACCAGAGTCTGCTTTCAGATAAAGTAGGGCCAGGACCTCATTAATGTAACATTATTGTGCCTGTAAGTGCCTGTAATGAACCAAAGGTGATCTGGCATCATACCAAGTTACCCACACGACACCATGCCTTGACATCAAACAGTTGATTTTGGCACTGACCATGGGGCATTCACACACAGATTTCTTGGTTGTCTCCATCAAAACAGAAGCGCTTAGACACTGAAGATGACATGCTGCCATTCTGAGTGACTCCTTGACAAGTCTGGTACGGGGTCATTGCAGTCAGTTACTCGCTCTTGGTGCAATTTTTGATGAGAGTGCACAATGATGTCTCAAGGCCCAGATATTGGGTTATAGAGGAAAATGAGAAGTGAGGGGCTGTTTGCTCTCTTTCTTTGCTCACACAATGTTCAAATTCCATAGTCATGAGTCCAAGTAATGAGAAGGGATAATTCTCACACATACACAAGTAAAAAAATAAAGCACAATCAGGCTGTTTTTTTATTTAACTTGAGCCAAGTATTTTGAAGAACATAATATTTTAATATTTAAAATATGAAAACATCATATATCACCCTCAAAATCATCCTGGAGCTTTAAAGGTTAAAGATGTAATATGAAGACAGAAAAGTCCATGTGATGCATTTGTGGCTGAAAATGGTTTAAAATATTTAATCCATCTTATCCTGTGAGACCTCAAGAGGTGACATAGAGTCATAGAGCTCAGATACTAATGCTGTGGACAGTGGAGAGAGAGAGAGAGAGGGCAGACACACACACACAGACACACAGAGAGAGAGAGAGAGAGACCCAGACACACACACATACACACACACACACACAGAGGTAGAGAGAGAGAGAGAGAGAGAGAGATCCACACACACACACAGAGAGAGAGAGAGAGAGAGAGATGACCGAATTACAAAAATTACAAATTTTCATCACATCACACCCTACTGACCACAGCCACCCAAAACCACACCACATATATGTGTGTGTGTGTGTCTGAAAAATCTTTAATATATATATATATATATATATATATATATATATATATATATATATATATATATATAAATTTAATATTTTGTTGTATTATTTTTTCTGTTGTAATGTTTCTGTGTCTGGCAACATTGTTAAAGAACAGTCATGCCAATAAAAGCAAACTTACATTGAAATTGAAACTGAATTGAGAAGAGGAGGGACTCAGACAGACAGATTGAGAGAAGGGCCAGCCCCAGTCCAGCATTAGTGTAAGGACGCTGCTCTCGGTCTCTCCTGAGCGCAGACAGCGCCGCGCAGTGGCCGGGCGGGGCAGCGCGGCTGTGCTGGAGCTGCGGCTCACTACTCTCCGAATCGTGACGCCCGCGATGGCGGAGTGTGGCGAAAGGGCCTGTCGCTGCTGGAAGCAGCCCGTTCGCGCTACGAGCCTCAGACCATCCCGGACAACGTCGTTCGGCGAGTCGGGGATGACAGCAGCGAGAACCCTTCTACAGCACCACCGGGGACTCCAACTCCGACAACGGCGGAGACACCGAGGACACGAGGAGACCGCGGCGGGACAGCGAACAGCCGAGCCCCGGGGAGCCTGCGGGAGGAGGAGGAGCAGGAGCAGCAGCAGCAGCAGGAGGAGCAGGAGGAGGAGGAGGAGGAGGGACACTCAGGGACATCAGCCTGGAGCAATTATGGGACACACACGGTGAGTCAGTGTGGAGGACAGGAGGAGACCCCACATGGCAGCATCAGGACAGCTGTTCCAGGCTCGTGAGGATGCAGTCGGCAGCACTGTGCAAAACATTCTTACATCCGCTGAATTTACTGAATGACTGTCAGCAAAGTCCTCTTAAACCCCACAAACACCACACATTTTTTAACGTTTACCTGATGTTTTCTCTGCTTCTTTGCTCATCTTTCTATAGATGTGCATGTTTTCATGGCTTTACCTGTTTTGCATGTAAACTGACCTTGAAAAGTATTTATTTTAAATGTATTTCTGCATTTTCTACATAAAAACCCGAATCATTCACATGCATTTCAATTCTATACACATATCTTATATATGCACTGACAATTGACCATGCAAATAAACCTTCTTTACATTTGCATGCTCGGTTGTTTAAACGTACGGTGGCGTTCAAACGTCTGGGCTCCCAAATTTGTGTTAATGAGAATAGTCGAGTATAACATCTTTTCAATCTTTATAACATTTTAAGCAAGAATAGTCCAAATGAAATCGGGGCGGATGACCTTAAAATAAATTATTTAGCTGCAGTGAGCAAAAGACGTTTATGAGAAGAACACCATTCCAACTGTTAACCATTCGTGTTTTTGGGCTTGTGTTGCAGCCAGTGGCACTGGTGCTGTGAATGCTTAGATGAGTAGAACAGAATTGGTCTCCACAAAAGCATGGTGTGAAATATTAAGCAACCTTTTCAACATTGTAGCTTAAGAATAATCAAATGATATGTGGGCTGGTTAGGTTAAAATAGGGTGTTGGCATTAGTAAAGATATGTTTGGAGATAGAAAGGAGAAGAATTTTATGAAAACACCACTCCCAACTGTTAAGCATGGGGGTGGATCATTCACGTTGTTGGGCTTGTGTTGTAGCCCATGGGATAGTTACTGACATTACGTGAAATGAAATAGAAGGCAGAATAGTCCAGAAGGAGAAAATTCTGTGCAATTTTAAATGCAAAATAAACAGCAGGCAAATATTTGGGCAATGGTTTGGATATGAATAAGACAAAGGCAACAGCAGGGCATATTCAGGTTGCCACATCCTCAGGTTGTAGTGTAAATGAGGACAACAACAAAACAACGTTACCAGGATTATTGGGAGTCATGAAACTGGAAGATCAAAACGATCTGCTCATAGGATTACTGGAAAGGCAAATCAAAGCAGACTCTGAAGTGGTTGAAATAATAAAACAACCTTTCTACGTCCTGGCTGCCAGATTCTGCGTCAAGAGATTTTGAATGAACTAAATAAGCCTAATGTATTTTTGAAATAGACCTGTGGGCCGATGAGGACCAAAATAGAATGATTTTGACCTGCAGTGAGCAGAGATGGGTCTGGAATTTCAGAACACCACCAGTCCAGCTGTTAAGCACTGTGGGTCATTCATGTCTTGGGTTTGTGTTGCAGCCATTGGCACTGGCAGTATTTTATCTGTGGATGGAAGAGTGGATTGAATTAAATACCATAAAAAGCTATTTAGGCAAACAGGTCATTTGATGCATGCCACTGTATGTTGACATTTTAACATCTCCATGGACCTTTTTGCATGTGCATTTTAACAGCACATACAAAGAAGGCGTGTATCCACTATCTTATACCCAGGCTATTGGTTGGATACCAGCCTATTGGGCTGCACACATTTGCATAAAATGTCATTATCTCATTGAGGCAAATTGAGTGTGGTTTCAGTGCCTGTCCGACATTCAAATATGATCTCTGGTTATCATCTAATATTAGAATGGTTTACAATTCTTACACAGAGCAAGAGACACATGACATGTCTCTGTTCTGCTCTGTCAGTGTCATGATGTCAAAAATGACAGATAAGAACGACATACAGTTATGCTTATGAAGAAGGCAGTCATGCTTCTGTGCAACAATGTGCTCTGTTTGAGATGGACAGGTCAGTTTGGGGAGGGATTATGTGCAGTAAAAGGACAAAAGTAATGGGACACCTGTTTATTCAGAGTTTCTTTAAAGACTTTACTCTTTTGTTTTGATTGCATCCAGAAGCGGGCATGTTAGTGATGGATGATCACCGCACATCATTCAAAAAGGTATTGGATAGATACCACATTCTGAAAACAGTTCAATGCTACAGAATTATGTAGCAGTAGGGTTGGTGTCAATAGATTCATATTTATCTGCCCCATAGTGTCCTGTTCTGTTGGTAGTACTGCTGTACAGGGATTAGATAAGCAGTGAGTGTGCTTTTGCACATATTGTATGGAAGGTGTAACTTTAGGTAACTGAATGCATGTATTAGATGGGGTGTCCACATACATTAGGATGGACTGTAATGTTGATTCTGGGCATCAAGTGGGAAAATGGTCACAGAGTCACAGAGAGTAATATGTCTGATGTCAGGTGCTGAAGAGTGATCTTCCGTGTGGGTGCGCTGAAACAGAAACAGAAGGAGATGCTTGTATATTTTTGTTTACATCTGTCACAAACAGGTAAAAATAGAGACAATTTTACAATTGAACTTCTTGATGAATAAGCAGTGACCTTTTCCACCCCCTGTCCACAGGCTGGGACTTCCCAAATCAAACAATGCCAGTAGCACATGGTTCATCTGAGACATGTGACTGGACAGCTCAACACACTAACAACCAACATTTGTGCAGCACCCAACAGACTAGACTAGCCTAGCTTACACTAGCATTGCACTGAATGGCTGGGGGAGAGGGAGGGCCATCCTACCCAGAGAGAGCAAGGCCAATTGAGTGAGCCATTACTGTGGATCAAACTCGGGACTTAATTTTTTTACATTAATAAAGGCTTTACATAGTTTTTTATTCTTTAATTAAATATCATGCAATCAGGTAGATTAACTTGGCTTTTATATATATATATATATATATATATATATATATATATATATATATATATATATATATATATATATATATATATGTATGACAAAAGTGGATTACCCTTTGTTACCTTTTGTTGGAACTTAATATCATTTTTTTAATGAAAAGATCTTGATATGCAAAAAAAATGGTTACATTTCCAAAACATTTCACATGTTCTCAGTCTCGGTGTTAATGAAGCTGCAAAAAAAAGCCCATATATACTGAATGGAAAATGGAATGAAAGAAAATGAATTTGTGTGTTTTGTGATGTAAAGTAATCTAACTATACCAGTTTACAGAGGACTGGCTGATATATCAATGTTTATATTGATATTGGTATATGAACGGTGGGATATGGGCTGAGGCAGTATTGTTCATATTGTTCAATATTGTTTTTTTTCTGCTCCCTCGCTTTGCTCTGCTCACTGCTCACTGCTCCTCCTCTACTGTCCTTCCTTCCACCCCCACATCACCATAGAGGGGTCATTAGAGAGAGTTCTGGCATGAAGATGACTGGATGTGTTTAAAGAGGAACTGAAGATCAAATTTCAGTTTGTTTAGATATAGTTAAAGTGAAAAAGGATTTCATGGGGTGTCGTATTTTTCACATCATATATCCTATATCGTACATTCAGCTAAAATATATCGGGATGGGACTTTCTGTGCATATTGCTCAGCCCTAGTTCTTGCTGGTGTTAAATGGAGAAGCACAATGCAAGGCCTCCAATCAGAACAGTGTTCTTACAAATATTAGTCTTAAATGGTTAGTAGAGACAATGACGATGAAATCGACGATGTCAGGGGTAACGAAAGGTGGAACATCGTCGTGTAAAAATCAACAGGTGCTCGTTGTCCCACTGTGTGGGTTTTTTTTTGTTTGTTGTTTTGTTGTTTTTTTGCACACAGGAGTTTGTCCTCTGCATTTTTAATCCAAACACACAGTGATACATACATACACATTAGTGAATTCACACACCAGGGGGCAGTGAGCACACGTGCCCAGAGCAGTGGGCAGCCATATCCTTGGTGCCGGGGAGCAGCTGGGGAGTTAAGTGCCTTGTTCAAGTGCACATCAGTCATGTCCTGCATGTTCAGGGAATTGAACCAGCAACATTCCAGTCACAAGGCTGGTTCCCAAACCACCTCGGCTGCCCAAAGTGGATCTCAGGGAAGACTAGTATAGGAAATGTAGAATCTTAGCCTTTAAAGTCCAGGTTAATTGTTCAAAGAAGAGAACACTTTACTCCATTTCTGCTGAAATAGTTAAATGATTTATTTTCTTAAATAATTAATGGAGGCTGCAAGCAAATATATTCTGCCATGTTTTACTCTGCAAGAAGACCGAAATGTGTTTTGTATGTAACAAGATCTAAAGGTGTGTGTCTGCCAAGCCATTCTGATCACTTCATACTCCAGTGATGATTTGGAGTGTCCATTTCAAAGGTGCTTTTCTATGGAGCCAGAGAGTGTAAAGGTCTGCAATTTCCTGAGCACCTACCAGTATGAAAGATGGATGAGGAAGAGAGGGTGAGAGTGGGCAAATGAATGGAAACACTTAAACAACACCTCATCTCATGGCTAATGAAAGAGCAACCACTCAGGCTTAGCCCAGTGCTATAATAAGGACAAGCGTCATGGTTATATACTGCTGTGGATATTAGTCAGGCCTGTCTGAGAAAATAGCCCAGTTAATATGGACATGTTTGGGCAGTAGTTAGAATTGAACCTCTGGCTATAGCTGTGCAATGATGCACAAAAATCAATTATGTCCTCTATGAACTAATGTAGCTGCATTATCAGTTAAGTGTCCATTTATCTGCACTGTATCGTAACATAAGTTGTGAAATGGAATTTGTTTGCTTCTCTTTAGTGTATATTTTATGGGCTGCAGCCTTTGCGGAGAATGAAGGGATAGACGGGTCACGTAGCTCCTGGGCATCAACTGTAGGTCTGCATGGCTCTTATTAACGTACTCAAGTCAGTTGGCTGAAGCACTGACATTATACCTCAAATCACACAAACGAACCACTGAACTGCCATAAGCACTTTGAAGACATGGCCTACAAGACACGTAATTGAGTAAAAATAAGCTCTAACAAGCACAGTTTAGTTGGAGTCTTGTTATAAATGGAGAATTAAATGATATTTTTAACTGAAATGAAATATAATCTCTATAATCTCAGAATTTTAATGAATGCATTCAGCTACTTTACGTTGCACCTATTGCTGACACAGATGGGCAAATGCACACACAGCTCATGTGGTCCCTGTAAAAAAGTACTACCTATAGAATAGGACTCTCTGGAGCAGGGACAATGCCTAATGGCAGGTGTGGGCTAGAGATGTTTAAAACCCCCAGCATTGAGGTGTGGAGCAGTAGCACTCTGTTCTCTGGAATGACGATGCTCCATCCAGTCCTTTTGGGATGAGCTGGAGAGTTGGGGACGATGTGGGTGGTGATCATTCAACATCCTGGTTTCACGAATGCAATCAAATTGTCGTAGCAATGCTTTAACATCTAGTGAAAAGCCTTACCTTGGCAGTAGGCTTGATTTAAAGTTTCATTGCATATTCTCGCATCCATAATTGCAACAGTAGCTCCATGTGTCCTAATGTCAGCATAAACATCCCATCAAGAACAAGAACATGTTTATTTTTTTTTTTTTAAATAGTCTACATTTGTCTCCTGAAAATGTAGATATTTTTGTAGATATGATGCTGCTATATTTCTGGAAGTAGATTAAGATGTAGATCATCCTCATTGTTATTGTATTGTTATACTCGTCCTGTCTAAGGTCACTGTGCTTCTTTAGACCCATGTTGCATAGGCTGGGCTCAGAAACTGAATGGGGTTGATCTTGGCACACCTTGTGGAAGCCCTTCCTCCTCAGTCCTGTGTTTGAACACTTGCTCTGACCCACCAGCTGTGGCCGTTGATAAATGCCCTATCTTTCCTCTGTGGTGGCCCGGAAACGTCTGTCAGTCACCGTGAGGGAAAATGGGCCATCTGGTTGCAGGGTTTTTTGGGCTTGGGCTTGGACTCCAGCACACTGCCTGACAGGTGGTACCCTAAGCCAATCCACCACAGGCACAGTTCCGTTCTGTATTATCTCATCACTGGGTACATTTTAGAGTCAGACAACAGACAACACGATCCACATCGCTGATAGTGCCTCGCTGACAGGGTCCTTGGCCCTTCGAACGGACCTGTAGTCTGTTGTCTGTCTCACTAAATTGGACGGAATGTTCAGTTTAACTCAGCAAATTATCAGTACAGCTTATTCATGTAAAAGATGGAGATGCTCTGCTGATGATATAGTATAGAATGAATGATGCACACAGTGTTCAGTGACCTTGCTGAATGGTTTTGTAGAGGTTCCTAATGGTGTCCTGTATTAATCCATTCTATGCAACATGAATCATCTTACCCTGTTCCTGCAGATTTTGTGGTCAGGGTGGAATGTTGATAGTGTGTCCAGTATCACTGCCATAATGCCATAAATGTAGTTGGTCATCACCACCCAGGCAAAAGCTGGACTCTATATTTGAAGTTCTACATATATTCTTCTGAAATCAAGGGTATTAAAATATTTTTTTGTCTCTGCTGTCCAGGAAAGCTTTCTAACTTTTGAACATTGCTATAAGGATTTGATTGTGACAAGAACCTTAGTGAGGTCAGGACGTTTGATGATTACCCCACCTCATCCCCGACTCCTCAACTCATCCTTAATGTACTGGATGGAGCTCCATCATTCCAGAGAACACCATTTCACTACTACACAGCTCTGTTTGGGGTCTTTATACCCCTCTAGCACATGTTTCATGTTTATCTGCTCTTATTTCTATTCCTATTCTATTGGTGGCACTTTGCTACACAGCAATTTGTGCAAGTTAAATAGTTTGGATGTATTTGTTATAAGGGGTTATAAGACATTTTGTTAAAACACAAAAACAAGCAATGTTAATATCAAATATAACAGCAGAATTTATTTTACTGTGCATAGAATACATGTGTTCTATTAGTAAACTATTGTTCACAATTAGTATAAGATTCTTATTGTTTGATGCCTTTATGTGTTATGAACCAGGTCATGAACAAAGCAGTGCACTGTTCTGTTGACATTAATCCTGGCGCAGTAATATCCCATTCTCTTGCACATGTTGCACAACACTGGTCAGTACAGTACGGTCAAAAAATTGAATGGCCCTTTTGAATAGTCATAGTCATCAGTCTAAGATTTTATCCCCCTGACTGAAGGCAGACGGAAGCAGGCCGTGCTCTCTGTGTTGGAAGAGGCACACTGCAGTGTCATTCTGGGCAGAGACGGGAACTCGGCCAACTGCAACAGACCTTCAAAGCCCATCAAAGGGAAAGAGACGATTCCTAATATAAAATCTAGATTAGCATTACATTAGCATTACAGAAGCAATAAAGAACCATGTTAATGGTTGCATCAAGAACCATCTACAAAAGATAATTCGACAGAAGAACACTAACCAGACAGAACTATTTAAGCATCCAAGTGGTTCTTGGTTGTCATTGTCTTGGTTCTATATGGAACCATTGCCATGGAACAATCCTCGAAGAACTCTTTTAGGCCATTTCCACCAGTGCGGAACGTGTTCCATTCCAGTTTGTGAACCTAATTTTGAACTGTTCAGCACATTTCCATCAACAAAATTCGGTTACAGAACCTGAAAAGTTCGTTCGCAGCAGGAACCAAAGATTAGTAGGTGCTTCAGTGTGAACCGCAATAGGTGTGTCTAGTTGTAGAAGCAAGGAGCAATGACATGCTGTTCATCTGGCAAGTTGTAGTTTCTTCTTATCGCCAAAAGTTGATCTATATTTGATCCATGTTTGCTTTTTGGAGAAAAACAAATGCCTGTAACAGCAAAAATGTTGGTATTTGACTGTACATTTTTGAAGATGCTTTAACATTTTGCTGCTCCAAAGGCTACATACTTAAAGCAGCATTATGTGAGAATTGGCTCTGACTGCAGGTGGAGTGTAATTCACTGCAGTGATGAGAAATTACTCTTTGAACCCCTTCCTCTCCCTTGTGGCACATGTTCATTTTTAAAAGCTGACTGATACAGAACTGGTATCATGTTGTTGTAATAATTCTACAAGATATTTTAACATGACTTGGGATGTGCAGTGTTAAGCAGTTTGCACGAGCAATATCCTACCTGCTATACCAGAGTTACATAGTGCCCAGGTTAACGATAGAGATGCGGTTCTCAATATTACTAATGATTCTGATAATTTAAAATAAAAAAGCTACCTAATGTTTATTTAATGGAAGATTAACATGATTAACATTTTTCTGCAGTGTGAGTTCACAGAAAACCTTTCACAATGGTTTCAGAACTGCAACCTACAGGTGGGCAGTAATTTATGGAATCATGATAAATTTTGTTATTGCGATACACAATCTTCTTCTCTGACCATACCATTGATATGACCGACGAAGAACTATAACCTTTACAATTACATTTACATTTATGGCATTTAGCAGACGGCCTTATCCAGAGTGACTTACCAAAGTGCTTTGCTGTTTACTCATCATGCTTAAGTCCTATTGAAAACTAATGTCTTTATGGAGTTAAATACTCCAGAGGTCTTCAGTCTGCGTTTGGAACTGCATGTTTCATTACACAGAAGATAATTGGTTCTGTTTAATTTGATACAGTGCAGCACATTTTGAATAAAAGTCTCTGTACTAAGTATGGGCAGTTCTTTTGATTCTGTCCCTAATAAAGCTTTTTGGTCTGTGTGTCCATATATTGCAATTATATATTGTGTATCGAGAAAATGATATTTAGTATATTTGTACCATATCGCCCACCCCTAGCTTGAACCATGAGAGTCCCTCAGAGAGAGCAAATTCCCAAATATCTCTCTTGAAAATTCACCGTAACATTGAATGGCCTGCTGTTTAATCTTAATTGAGGCCAGTTTACAGCAGATAATCCACTGTGAATGAATGGAATACTAGATAATCTCTGAAAAGGGTGCACTGGGCTTTAACATGGCTGTGTAATTCTGTCTCCAACACAAGTGTTTTCACAGCTACATGTATAATTCAAGCCCCTGCTGCAATAATAGCTGCATTGTTAGGTTTAGGTTTTGCAAGACATGACTATTCGTAAAATGTTTTGTGTACATAGAGCTTAAGAGCAGATATCGAATAGGACATGCTGTGGCAATGTGATATGAGTGTAATTTCAATCCACTTTTGTGATGGTAAGAGTGGGTTTGAGAGTAATCTGGACAATATTATAAATCAGTGTTATAGAACATCTGCAGATAGGGTTCTTATTTGAATAGTGAGCAGTTCCGGTTTATCTCTTGCCGTTGAGATGTCATTTTACTTGACATATGATTTGCTTTCAGCAGAATTGAAAACTTGTATGTCGAGGGATTATGTCTCATTTACTCTGTAGGGGTCCAGCTTTATGGTGGTGAAGCTGTATTAAATGAGCATTACTCTCCCATCCCCCGGGGAGGTGGAGCAGCACCAACATGGACTCCATATGGAGTATGCATGCTGGGTGGTAGAGATGCACAACATGGAAAAGTGGTAGTAATGCAGTTATATCACAACACAGCGTGATTGGAGAAACTTTTATATTAAAAAATGCATTGGTGATCCAGTAATGCATCACGAATCACCTGCGTGATTCACCTTCATGTTCTTCTGTTAGATCACATGAATCCAGAAGCAGAAAATCCCATCTGGAACTGCTGTCACCAATACTTAATATGTTTACTGAGTAAACACACACACACACACACACAAAGCACCCTAAAACATCGATTACAGTGCTGATTTGAATATTGCATCCTGCAGTATGAGCATGAGCATCAAATCCATCTTTTTGTTCTCAGGTTCCATTTTGGTCCCATATATAGATACCCACCAGGGTCTCTAATGGGACCAGAAGGGGTTACACATGGGCCCTAACTGGGTTGCACACTGCACATAGGGCCTAGATATGACCTATGTGTGATTAAGTTGGGATGTGATGATTGTGTCCATTTGGGAAGCGCAACTGGGTCCCTGTAGTAACACATACAAACCCATGCAGAGCCCATGCCCTCCTGAAACCCACTTGTCCCATACTGTATGGGTATCCCAACTCGGCTTCAGTGTTGGCTCCGTGTATGGTGTCCTCCAGGGTCACTGAACGGGACCAGAAGGGGTTAAACATGGCTGTTGTCTGGGTTGTCCTCTGCACATGTGAGATTAAGGTGGGCTGTGATGATGGTGTCCATTTAGAAAGCCCAACTGAGTCCCAGTAATAACACATGTACAAACGTCCACTTGGAATCCACGTTGCACCCATGTGAGCTCCACATGACCATATTGGCTGGGAAGTGTAATACTAGAGAGCCTGAGAAACATTCAATTGTTTTAATTGTGGAATTAATACAGCTAAATATTTTAATTTCAGCTTTAATATTTCCTGACTAGAGCCTAAATCTTGTGCTCTCTGTTCTAGGAAAAGTATCAGGGTAATAATAGGCTTGTAAAACTTTTCTCACCCCAGACAAAGTAACACAAAGAACAACTTGAAATACTCAGGTGTTCTTTCTCTTAAACATCTGTACAACCATTTAAGATTGATGATGATGATGCTAATTGTAATAAGGTTGTGCACTGGTGGATCTAAGGATTTGTCTGGTGTTCTTTGTAATCTAACTTTCTCTCATCCTTAGAATACTTTTGTTAAGGCACTGCACTGCTTGAGCCACTCCATATACTGGATGATCTATTTGTTCTATGTTCTCCTGAGCTCTTTATCACCTCTGATTGATAGTATATCCATTAGGCACCTAAGATAAAAGAGAAGCAGCAGACAGATGAGGGTGGTTTGATGTTGTTTCTCTGTGATGCTACTCCTGTACTGCTTATGCTCATTAGCTGATAAGATTCACGGGGCACAGCACTAATGTACACTCATTATTTGCTGTTTGATTGACCTGTATTAGACATTGGTTTGACAGGGGTCTTTACAAGTTCAACCAGGCTTGAAGAGCTGGACAAATGCTAATGCAACTGTGTTGACCTCATCACTTTCATTATAATCAAAGGCAACTGTGATGATGCGGCAAGTAGAGATCACATGAACTGTAATACTGCCTGTTACAGTTTGTGGACAGTGGACTTTCAAAGACTTTTGTTTAACGCACATAAAAACCTTCATAGACTGATTTTGTATTAATGGCAAGTATCTATAAAGCAGTTTTGTTTAGAATGTTATTTTTTTTATCTTTTTTCACTTAAGTTACGGTAATTTCTTTGTATATTTGTTTAAATATTAGGGCTATGTGATATATCAATATTTATATCAATATCGGGATATAAACAGTGGGATATGGACACACACACAGGAAGGAGGGGGCATTAGACAGAGCTCTGGCATGAAGATGACTGGGTATGTATATAGAAGAAATGAAGATCAAATTTCGATAAAGTTAAATATAGTTCAACAGACGAAGGATTTCATGGGGTGTACTCATTTTTTCACATTGTATTTTTCACATTCAGCTAAAATATATCAGCGTATGTTTTTATTTTTTGTTTGTATTGCCCTGCCTTAATATTAGAACCATTTTTATATAGCCAAGCTTTTGTTTGATGTTGTAACCCTTTGCTGCAGTAACAGCCTCTACTCTTCTGCCAAAGCCTGACACTAGATTTTGTAAATTGCTGTGAGGATTTGATGACATTTATCCATGAGTGCTTGAGTGAGGTCAGGTACTGATAAATGTACCTTTGTAGATCAAAAATGGCACTCAAACCAATCCCAGAGGTGTTGTCTGGAGCTCCAGCACTCTAGGGAATCACTTCCACTGCACCAGCCCAGGGCTCTATGTGATTGGATTGGGCGTGATGACTTCAGACTCACACAGGGCCGAACAACTGGATCTTTTGGAGCTGTTGTGTATCTATAATATGGTAACCGTCTTAGTATATACTAGATTATTAGTTACTACATTTTATATATCATTATTTTCATTTTGGATCACTTATGTTGGTCCTATTCATGATGGAATGTCTATGGAATATGAAGGGTAACATTTGGCACTGTAAGATGTTAAGCTTGTTCACGTAAAGCTTTCTATTCACCTTTTTTTCTCAGTTTATATGTGTGATTGCTCTTATTCATACAATGTGAACAAAAGAGAAACAGGCAGAGAAAATGTCTGATACTGAAAATCATTGGTTTCCTTTTCAAACAATTTCAGCACTTAAATAACAGGTGTTACAGGAATGTGAGTCAAATTCTCTTTCAGCGTGCGTTTGCCAATATGACTCAGTCAGTACAATACCACCAGACCTTTTCTCACCAGAACTGTCATCCGTAGCACATTCACACAATTTATATGAAGTGCTGGGGCTTCCCTGATTTTTTCCTTTCACTTATTTTTGTTTTGCCATTACGTCTGACAGTAGGTAGAAGTTATTGTTCCATTAAAAAACATGCTTTGATTGTTTAATGTTTAGTTTGTTTATCAAATATTCATATTCATTTTGTCCCCTTGGATAAGGTTATAATGTTTGCTGTCATTCAGAGCAGTTTTGAGATATTGACGCTTAAAATCTTCATAGTGACATAAATTGGCATGCAAAAGTTTGGGCACGCTGTTCAAAATTGAAAATGAAATGATCTACAAAAGGTGCAATACCAGTGTATTATTATTAATTAGTATTATTCATTATTATTATTGTTATTATTATTATTATTATTATTATTATTATTATTATTATTATTATTATTGTTGATTTATTTATTTATTTATTTATTTATTTATTTATTACAGTGTTTTTTTTTTTTTTTACAGTTTTAGAGTGATAAAAGCAAACCCTAGGAGATTTGAGTTCTTAGCCTGTTTGGGTTATGACATGTTCAGAGTTATCTCTAAACCTTTCCCATAAAACAGCAGCCATGGGTTCTTCTAAGCAGCTGCCTATCATTCTAAAAATGTAAAGGGTGGAGGTATACAATGCAGGAGAAGGCTATAAGAAGATAGCAAAACAGTTCCTCCATTCAAAATGTACTTAAGAAGTGGAAGGTCTGGAATCCTAACGCATTTTGGAAACCATCTCTATGGATTAACCATTAAGCATGGAGGTGCATCAATGAAATTACCGCAGATTTTAGCAAAAAATGTTTTGTCCAGTTTAGTACCCAAACGGGTGCTGACCACTGTTCATTAATATTAATGTGTCTTTGTTATGTCATATACTGCAGAGACAGTTTGCTGATCATCTCCATGATCTAATGAATTTTAACCCAGTTTTTACCAAAATTCCCACCCAGTAGCTAGGCATCCAAGTGGTGCAGTCACCTAAGGGTTGACCCTATAATTGGGGCTTGTCTGTGATAGTGCCACCAGGAAGAGGATGATAGCTAGCTTGAAACATCAATAGACAGCTTAACACTCTAACTGCCACTTCTGTTCAGCTATGAGATGCCCACCCAGAGAGAGTTATCACACAGTTCTGTACTTCAGTATCTCTCTTTGAAGTTATGACAGAACATACATGAGTCATCAGTACACATCTCTGATACAAACACAGAACGTTGGAATAAATGGCTGTCTAGCATTAAACTGCTGCTTTATGTGTGTGTGTGTGTGTTTTATATATATAAATATATATATATATATATATATACATATACATATAAAGTTTAATACCATAGCTCAAAAAATCCTGAAAACCCCCTCAAAACAGAAATCAAAGTGTCAAAAGGACACTAATGAGTAGCTCCACCATTCGTATTGATCACTTCAAACGATTGGTTAAGCAGGCATGATGCAGGTGTTTCCAGGAGGCTGGTGGGAACGTTGCTCCAAGTGTTGACGACGGCTTCACGAAGGGCCTCCACTGTCTGGAACTGATGTCCATTTTAGTAAATTTCCCTTGCCATCAATCCCCAAATGTTCTCAGTCGGATTAAGATCAGGGGAACATGCTGGATGGTCTGAAATTGTGATGTCTAGTCTATTCTATTCTATTCTATTCTATTCTATTCTATTCTATTGTGTTATTAGTCAGGTGGGCATTGTAAACTGCAGCATTGTCCTGTTGAAAAACCCAATCATTACCACACAGACAAGGGCCCTCAGACATGAGGAATACCCACTGCAAAATCTCCACATAGCCAGCTGCTTTGCCCCTCCACAACATTTAGCTCCATTGTTCCGTTGGAGAAAAGAGCACCACAAATTATGATGACTCTTACTGCATATGACTTCAGCAGCGATGGTATGTTGTGAGATGCCTTGCTCAACAATCTTACCATGTACAAAGCTTTTTTGCTTTTGCCATCAGGAGGTCTTGATGGTGTGAATACTTGACAGAAAGTGACATGGAATCCTAAATTTAGTGCAGATTTAGGCCTATGAAGACTGTGGATATAAACGTTTGATCAGCTGATGATGTTTACTTAAATATATAATATCCATTCTGTAAGTGTAGGTGTGAGTTGGCTAAAGGGATGCTCGTTGCCTAGTTGCAGTAAAGGATCATAAGGTGAAGCTTGATTAGCTCCATTGAGAAGGGTTGAGATGTTTTATCAGCCACTAGCACTAAAAATATACAACCTTTACAGCTTTTCACATTGCATATGCATGCATGCTTTAATGAGTGCACTGTGGATTCTGGGCCAGTTTGATACACCCAGGAGAGTGAAGACAAGCACATGTTTCCTCCTACATGTGTGAAATTAGCCACCACTTCTTTTTGAACTGCTGCCATTGCTGAATAGCCAAGGCACTTGGAGGAAAACGCTGGATCCCCAGCTCCGATACAATGGCCAACAGATGCCTGTGCCGACCAGCATTGCACTGGGTGTGACGAGACCCAATTTTGCTCTCTCAGACTCCAGCTGCTGATGGCAAGCAGCATGATCCAGGATTCAAAGCTGCAATCCTCAGATTTGCTCATTCATAAACAAGGATTACCAGCACGTTTGACCATTTTTGTGATATCCAGCACCACAACTTGTTCCCCAGATTTGCGTCTGTCAATAGTGATGCCTAAGACCATAGTGGATTACCACAGACTATAATATTGAATATTTTACAACAGCTTTAAAAATGGCTCAGATATCATCTGATTGGTAATATTTTCAAATAATTTGTCAACTCTTTTACTGCTTTCTACTTTTTAATGGAAGTTATTGATTGATTTAATAACCATTTTCATTTAGAATCGGAATAAAAAGTGAATTGAATCTTTTAATTTTAGATTTTCGTTCCACTTTGGCACTCATACAGGCACTAAGCACTGGTCATTAATATGCATGAGGTTATTAACATGTTGATTGCAGGTCAGGTACGAAACATTACATCAGTAAAGAGAGAACCGAGCCCTGACTACCGACACAGGAAATTTAAGAATAGGATTTAAACACAGTACACTACATTTTGTGAAGTGCAGTTCTGTTACCGCTGCTTTGACCCAGTATATTATTGACATTGACAGTGTAAAAATTTACATCGATTTTTCTCAAAACCCACAGGATTTTGTGAATAAAGGGAAGAAAAATATTTCCTGTACTTAAAAGATCACAATGGTTTAGTGCATTAAATATTCTGGTTTACAAATGGTATTGTGTTTATACTTGTCTTTGTGCCATCACACACACTGACTCAGCATTGTTAAATTCCTAACGCAGGTCCTACTCAGAAAATGCCAGCCACTGCCACGGTCATGGACTTCTTCCAGCTATTTGTACCAGACAACGCGATCCAGAATATGGTGACTCAGACCAACATGTATGCCAAGAAGTACCAAGAGCGCTTTGGCAGTGATGATGGCTGGACCAGTGTGACTCCGGCTGAGATGAAGGCTTTCCTGGGCTTCGTAATCTCTACCAGTGTGCACCGCTGTGAATCGGTTTTGAGCATCTGGAGCAGTGGTTTCTTCAGCAACCGCAGCATAGCACTCAAGATGAGTCAGGCACGCTTCGAGAAGATCCTCAAGTACTTCCATATTGTGGCCTTCCGCTCAAGCCAGGGTGGCAACCAGGGTCTGTACAAGATCCAGCCCTTCCTAGACTCGTTGCAGCAGAGCTTCAGCTGCACCTTCCGGCCTTCACAGACACAGGTATGAAGTGCACACCACTTCAGAATCACCTAAACATTCTGTCTGTCAACTCTTCTGTCTGATGCTGATGAATCTTCTGAAAGAGATTCTAATATTATCATGCTTGCTTAATCTTTGAGTTGATTGCTTCTGATCAAGGCAGAAATAGCAATGTGTTAAAGTTAACAATGCTCAGAGACTCACTGTGCTTGCACACAGAGAAATTTGTCCTCCACATTTAAACCCTCCACACAGTGATACACACACATACACACTCGTGAATTCACACAAAGGGGACAGTGAGCACACATGCCCGGAGCAGTGGGCATCTTTATCCGTGGTGCCTGGGGAGCAGATGGTAGGTTAAGTGCCTTGCTCGTGGAAATTTCAGTCATATCCTGCCAGTTCAGGGATTCAAACCAGCAACAGTCCAGTCACAAGGCTGGTTCCTGAACCACCAATTGCAACCTCCTGAACTATCAGTATCGCAAAAATGCAATACGATAATTGATAATAACCGATGGTATATTAGAGAAATGCAAAATATTAGTCAGCTGGTCTACCTTTTTTTAAACTTGGAGTGCATTGTGGGTGGCCCTCATTTACAATGTTGCCAAGTGTTATAAAAAGAAAGTATTGCCCGAAATTATCCATTTGATTAAAAAAAAAAAAGTATTAAAAGACAATAAAGTATGACCACAATTTAATTGATGATATAAAAAATAGAACTAGGAGACCAGTTACCAAATTAAACAACAGAAAATATAAGAAACTGAAAATAAAACATGTAAAATGAAATATAATTAAAGATATCAAACAATATCAGCAATAACTAGTAAAGTAAGTGGACATCAGATAATAAAAATGTATAGTAATTAATCAAAGTTAAACAATTGAAATGGATACGTCAACTGAAGGCAGTCACAGACTGTGTGAATGAATCTATCAAAATCAGTGGCAGCAAAGTATCTGAGTGTAACTGTAGCTGTTTACAGACCTCGTCATTCTATCGCATAGATCTGTTTTCCACACATATAACGAGGGAAGCAGTAGACTGACAGAAACCAGATTAAGACATTATGAAGGGACATCGTGAACTCCCACCAAATGTTGGCTGCATTAAATAGTCAGAAAGTAGGACGAGTGAGGCAGTTACGTGTTTCTGTGCCAGCAGGAAGTGGGTTGGGGATTTAAGTCGAAACTTTGGCCCTCCAGCTGTAATTAGAAGTGCCTGCAGACTTGCAACATGTCACGCATCCTGGTTCATCACTCCGAGTTTCAGTTGGCAGAAGAAGGGTCAGCTTCAGTTATGACTGCAGCACTTGGTGGAATCTGAACCCAAATGCCATTAGCATTATGCAGGTAACTTAACGCTGACTGATCCCCATGCATTGTAACTCTGGAGGTATTACAGTTTCAGCCATTCCTTTAGAACTTTGCAAGTCATCCATCCACAGACTGAAGTACTTCAGTCGTTTGTCTTGGACTGCTCTGTCGTCACTGACAGCGTTTGGTCTAAGACTATCAAATTTCCTCACAGCATGTATATTCTCTGTCGGAGACAGAAGCAGACTGTGTGAGTCTGGCTTCTCATCATGAGCGAGTGAGAGAGCGAGAGAAGCAGTCCCAGGGTTGGAAAGATGGCCTAGTTGTCATAGCCATAGCTAATAAAACTCAAGCTTAGAGCCTCCTGGGTGGGTTATGCTGTTTTACAGCTGAGAGGTTTCGAGCTGTTCTGCTGAATGTTGCTTCATATCAGTTTCTGTAATAAACCTCTTTCAGGTGTTCTGAGCCAAAACCCAGTCTTTTGCAGAGCTATATCTGTCTCCAATATTTGTATCTGGGGACCTCGATGTGAATTTCAATCTTAAAAAAAATATTACCCTGTATAATTACCCAGTATAATAATATTTACATGAAAAATGTTCTTGTTGGTGTGGCACAACAGATAACACCACCAGCGAGCCATCATTGCACCCAAACTGCTGCACCCAAAAAGAAGTGTGGGATTGCAATGTTATTGGGAAGGAAGATAAAAGTTACCAGAAACAATACATTATTAAAATTTAGAATAGAATAGAATAGAATACAATAGAATAGAATAGACTTTAGATTTAGGCAATATTTTTAGATTGTGTTGTTTCTCAGTGTGTAGTCAGATATAACACAACATGCCAGACATCTCTAAATGGATTTCCAGTTCCTAATGAGGTTCATAATGGTATCTTGGGGATCCGTCTGGTGATGTGACTGACCATGGCATAGTATCTGTGTCATCAGGCGAGCTATTGAGACATGCTCACCACACAATGTGGACAGATGTTGTCCTGTTGGAAAAGCACACCAGCTTGTGCATTCAGAAACGTTAAGGCTACTGGATGCAGAAACTCGTTAACGTGAAGCAGAGCTGTCAGAGCGCCTGTAATGAAGACCAATGGTGATTGTATGAAGTTGTCCCTCACACCATGACACTAGGCTTTCTGGACATGTGACACATGACAAAAAGTAGTGCTGATCTTGGTGCTTGAAGTGGTACCTTCACACAGATTCATTTCAACCACTACAAAAGCGGGACTCGTCACTGAAGACGATCAACTGCCATTCTGACTCCATGACAGTCTGGTATGACACTGTTGAATGTTTGAAGAACAAAGATTTCTCCTGGACACCTCTAGGCAGCACGTGTTCAGTTTCATCATCGGCTCACCTGATATAACATCATTAACCAAGGATTTACCAAACCAGGTGCTGGATGATTACTATAAATAATACGAGACAACCATGAAGAGAGCAATGGAAATAACAGTTTCTTTAGTATGGTACATCACAAAATGTAATAAACCATATTTTTAGTGATAAAATATCTATGAAATAAATTATGGATAATATTTGTGCTATAAAAAAGCTGCCATGGGAATAAGGGTTTTATAGTTTGCTGGTTCTATGACCTCTTCCCTAAAGAAGGCAACCTGGCTCTTGATTTAATGCTTATAAGATGCAGAATGGTAAGCCATTCTGTTTTTGAATAATAAATGAGCTGCCTGACCTGCCACAATGAATGCAGTAATGCAAACCTCAGCCAATTCCATTTTCACTTCCCATGAATCTACCCCCTGCAGCTGGCCACGTCTCCTTCAGTCCTCACACACAGTAGCGTCTTTGCTCCCAGAGAGCTTAAACTCTGTTTCTGCTTGAATGAGGAGATCTTTAGATTATGGGCTAATGCAGGACTGGCAGAGAGCAGGAAGCTGAAAAATGTGGGCTAGAATTAATGTGACAAAGAGCAAAGCAGGATGAATACACCAACTCTTTTACAAGCAGAAGAAAGCCACAGCAGCAATATAACTCGGCATGAGAAGCATTATGTTTTTAACATTATTAAGCGATGTATACTCCCCTTTCCAAGACGTTTTGCATATGAATAGACTTTTCAGAAAGTGTTAGAGTATAATGTAAACCATGAAGCCATTTCTGTCACAAAAAGTCTCTTTCTCAAAATTGTTATTTTGTTGAGACAATCTGGCAACCCGAAAATCAAGCTAATGCTGATATCTATTTTTTTTGGACACCTTCAGTATCAGTATCAGTATCAGTCTTTAATTTCCCCTGAGGGGACCCTCTCAAGGGATCAATAAAGTTCTGTCTGTCAAGTAAACCACTAATATTGGTAGCTAATAAAGGTAAGAATTGATTAAGTTTATCAATTATAGGTAATCATGTAATGAAAAATAAGATAAACAGTAAGTGTTGAAAAAACATCAGCTGATAGAAATAGAACATATGTTATTAAATAGGGGTGCGAGAAAATATTGATGCACTTAAGTATGGAGATATTACATTTTGGAATACTGTATTGATTCTCAAAAGCACAGTATTGATTTTAAATTTAAATGTGATGCAATGTGACACATTGCAGTCTGCAGTTCCTGGGTGGCTACGTGCTGGGATTCTAAGTTTCATAACTTCGAATTCAGAGTAACCTACAGACACGATACACATAAACAAACTACAGAACCTACGGTCTAGCTGACTGCCATTGACCAGTCATCAACTGTCAGCAAGTAATCCAGTAAATGGCGAATACCTCTAGGAAAAACATCTAAACACTGAAGGCAGATGAGTGAAGGGGGCGGGATTATGATTTCACAACTGTATGCATGCATACATGCATGCACGCACGCTTGCACGCTCACCCACCCACACACACACACACACAGACTGCACTTTTAGTTTTAGTTTTGTGTTGTAATGTAAATAATCAATACAAAAATCACTAGATTATTAGTTTCTAACAAGATTTCCAATATGTAACATGTTTTTATAGTCCTTACAAGTAAAAAGCCAAAATGTTGCAGACATAAATTAAATATTTGGTCACATCATGATCACATCATGATAGATTTTTACAAATATATTTTCTGTATGTAGAGTTCAAATGAACCCATTATAGTATACCAGGGTCTTCTGAAAATAATATTTGGCAGCATCTCCTTTAAATAATTTCTAATTTTTAATAACTATATCACATTGCTGATGTATCACAATATATTGAATCGTGACCTTTGTATCATGATGCATATCACATGACCAGATTCTTGCCAATACACAGCCCTATTATTAAGATGGCTATGAAGCCTTTCACGCAAAAAAGGAACACAACAATGTCCTGATTTGTGAAGGAGGTTTTACTTTTATTGTAACTGATTAATCATAACAGGCAAACTTAAAATCATAAAAAAATGATGCAAACTGATTTGGACTTTAAACTGAATGTATTTTTGGGTGAACTGACCAACATTGCCACATTGGCAAGCAGAAATGATGATCTTTTGTGCAGCTGTTTTCTTTTCTTAACATTATTAACACCATCGTTATGACATTGAGTTGATTTAAAGCAGCTTTTTTACCCCAAGCTCAGTCTTCTAACCAAGCTGCTCTTACTGAAAATGCCCCCATGCGATCATGTAATTTGTTATAAAAGACCAGATGCAAGAATAATTAGCCTCTTCTCAAAACCACGGGTTGTTCTTTTGTACTCCGTGCCAGAAGGCTTACGTATTTATCTTTTGCTTTATGTAGAAGTTCTGTTTGAGCAGCTGTGAGATGAAAGAGTGGTGTTAAACTGGTTGTCTAGGCTTCACATTATCTATCGTGTGTGTGTGTGGGTGTGTGTATGTGTGTGTATATGTGCGTTAAGGTCCCCAGCGTGGTGCAGTTGAGAGACAGCACCTCAGCGGCTGGTCTATCATGAGTAAATGAAACACCATCTGCTCTCTTGGTTTTCCCAGTTCCATAGCAACATTGCCTTGGCAACATGTACTAGCCCAGCTAAATCCCTATGAATTTCCGTAGTCAGCCCTGATCTTCCAGCTGGCAGGGTGCCAAATACTCAGTACAACTTCACTGAACAGCTGTGGAGGATCAGTGAGTCAGCACTCACATCATTTACTTGGGTACCGCTGTATTTGACACACTAGCTTGAACTTGCAACAGTTATATTAGGACTCTACTGGTCTAATGTTTAAATTCATTTGTCGTATTAATTTTTAGACTTTTTATGCAACAATATAATACTGTAAACAGTGTTGGTTTAAATTGTATTTCTAGATTATGCAACACTGCAGCACAAAAGGTTATTCAATGATGAATACTGTAATTATTTATTAAATGTAAATTTAATTATCCACAGACCCGTGTATTAAAAAAGGTCATGGGTTTCTATTTTTTGGAGTTTTCTAAAATTATCTGGAGCTAGAAATACCAGCCACCAGGGCTGGGCGATATATATCAATATTTATATTGATATCGGGATATAAACAGAGCAAGATATGGGCTGAGGTAGTTTATATCGAGTTTAAAAGTTTAAAATAATGATCTTTTGGTTTTAATTTTACAGAAACCATTTTTCTGTTTCCTTGCTCTGCTCCACCCCCTGCTCTCAGCCCCTCCACTACTATGCCCCCTCTGCCCCCCCTCCTGTTCCCACACCATGGAGGGCATTAGACAGCGCCCTGGCATGAAGATGATTTAGTGTGTAGAAATAAAGCAGATCTAATTTCAGTTTGTTTAAATATATAGAAAAATATGTTTTTCACATTGTATTTGTCAAATATCGTATCATATATTGTCAATCATATCAAAGAGTTTTCTTCCATATTTCCCAGCCCTAGTTTTCACACAGTACTGCTTTATTTGACTAGTGCTGAAAGTTTTAAATGTCTTTTATGTTGCAGAGACTGCTTAACTTCCTGTCAGTGATCATGATTGACTTTGCTTGTGACAGCAACAACTGTGATTAGTCCACTTGGTAGTATTGTATTGCACCATCCACCACCACTTTTAAATTCGGTTGGATGAATATGGATCATGAACTGTGCTCAGTGATATGAGAGAAAATGTTGCAGATTACAGGCCAAATAATCAAATCTACCTGCACGTCCTATGGTATAAACTGTGGAAGACTCTACACTGAATCATATATTGGCCTTAAGGATCTCAGTGCAGATCTGAGAAGATTGATCATAATAACAAACTGTTCAAAGAAATCATCGAAAGCCCAGATTTGCCATGACAACTGTTACAGCTGTACATATTTAGACATTGTTGTTTTGTGCAGTATTGAAAATATATTGTATGGAGACATCACTGTATTACATCAAATCAGATACTGTAGTTTGTGTATCATTACTCCCATACTTCTTGAAAAATGCATATTTATTATTACTCTACTTACTGGTTATTCTTAAAATAATTTACTGTAAATTAACTGTACTCAGCCTGACCCTGCTGTTTTCTCGTAGGTCCTGCACGAGCCCCTGATTGATGAGGACCCCATCTTCATCACCACGTGTACAGAGAGGGAGCTGCGGAAGAGGAAGAAGAGGAAGTTCAGTTTGTGGGTGCGACAGTGCAGCTCCACCGGCTTTATCTGTCAGGTAACCACAATACGATACACACACTGCTCATTCCTGATCACGTCACACACAGCTGGTCAGCTTTTGCCAACATTTTAAAAACATAAGCATAATTATTTCAACACTTAAAGTTTAACTCACTTCATTTAACTCTGTCTGCTTTTGTCAAAGACAACAGTATTGTAGTAGTAATAGTGTTCTATTCATCTGGGTTTGCTTACTTCAGCTGTTAACTGGGTTTCGGTTCTAGTTTGCTGCCAAAACAATAAGAATGTCAGTTTATAGTTTTACTGTCAAGTGACCAGCCCACCCAGTTAAATGGGGATGCTGAGTGTACCTGCCCCCCAGCCAACAATGGATTCTTGCTTTGTTCTGCTGCTAAGTTTGCTAACCTCCCAGTTAAACTAGAAATTTTGATTGGTGCTGGTGATAAGTTGTGATGGTGGCTGATGAATGTCTGATTGACTGTGAGATGTACCATTTCCTCAGGAGTAACCAGCTTGTGCCCCAAGTAAAGAGGCTGACCATTACTCAGTAAAAGTGCTGGGTCAAATGTTTAGTTACCTTTTGTGTTTCAGTGACCATTGAAATCCATGTCATTTTTGCTCTAGAAATAGTTTATAAATAGACCTGCATTTAAAAGAAACTGTATATAAGTTTGTATATAGTGTAATATAAACGGTATATTTATTATAGTTATATAAGAAGTGTACTTTTGTGTTTGAAGTGTGTAATCAGCCATAGTATCTTATTAAATGTATCCAGTGAAATAATTGGATAAAGTAGGCATTTTGTTCTGGTCAAGCTTCTACTGGCTAGAATCCAAATACCTCTTAATACAATAATTTGTGCCTCCGAAAAGTGCTGCTGCTGTGTTTCTGGCGAATGTGTCAAAGCTGAGTACCACATTAGTGGATTCCAGTTTCTTTAATGTCAGATGAATAATCTTGTGATTTGTAACTTGAGTAATTGTGCATTTTTGTGCTTTTTTCCACCCATTATTTAATCCATTTTCCAGTTATTTTTCTGCATGTTTACTAAACCTGAGCGCATAATCTCTTCTCCCTGTAGATTTATGTCCATCTGAAGGAAGCCCCTGGTCCAGACGGTCTGGACACCTTAAAGAAGCCACAGCTCCACAGTATGGTGGCCAAGCAGCTCTGTCAGAACCTGGCTGGACGCAATGCCATCATCTTCACTGGCCCCAGCATCACCAGTCTCAACCTGTTCCAGGAATTTGAGAAGCAGGGTGAGCACTCTAACTCTTAAGCTCTTAACATCTCCATCGCTTTATCTATCACTGCAGATTTTCCTCCCATTGATGCACTCTGATAACTAAGTGCACATCTGAACACATGGTAATACATTTTGTTTTGTCTTCAATGCAGTAAACTAAAGTTCTGCTTTGGGGGGTTTTTGGTGAACGGATGAAATTGACGCTTTCAATTTACTTGATTTAAATTATTTATGTATTGCATCACCGTAGTTATTGCTGGAAGTAAGTACAATTTCTGTTACATATTAGGGGTGTAAGAAAATATCAGCACACTGGAAGGTTGGGATATATTTTACTGTACTGTATCATTTCTCAAAAACACTGTATCGATTTTTAAATTAATTAAAAGTAAAATTGGGGTGAAACGTTGTACTCTGTCTTCAGATCCTAATGTTCTGATTTTTCTATGACAGTTTTCATTTGATACATTTTGATTTAAAAACACTCAGTATATTGATTACATTATTGGAGTACAATCAGTTGAAACTCCTGTATTGTGATGCTTTAGAATTAGAGTGCCTTCAAATTCAGAATCATCAGATATGTCTGGATTACAAAAGACCTCATGACCGTTTGTATGTGGTCATATAAAGGGCATCAGTTCTACCAGAAAAGTTTCAATTATATGTGTAACTAAACATATTCCCTCCTGTTCTGACACGTCTGCACTTATCATTTGCACTTAATCTGCAGATGACAAACTGATGCAAGATTCACTGGAGGGCTTTGTTCCCTAGTGAGACAAGATGTCTTGTGCCTTTTCTTTTCATGCTATAAAATCTTGTTTGCTGTTCCAGTTTATTATCTCCGACTGTGTGTCTGCATACGCCTCATTGTCTTGCTTGTGATGAACTCATTCACATGTCTGTTTTAGCTCTACGGTAAGTATATCTGTCTTAGAGGGCCAGATTGTGTATGAACATTTAGAATGTAGTAAATTCAGGCCATCACTTTCATCTCTCTCTCTCTCTCTCTCTCTCTCTCTCGCGCGCTCTCTTCTCTTTCTCTGTGATTTGTCTGTAATGATGTGTACAATGAGTGGACTTTTGTCTTTATGTAACAATCGACTCTAATATTCATCAGTCTCATTTTGGCAGCTTCCTCTCTCCCTCCCTCACTCCTCCCTCCTCCCTCCCTCCCCACCCCTCACTGTGCCACTCCCTCCCTCCCTCACTCCCTCCTGTACCCTCCCTCCTCCCCTCCCTCACTCCCTCACTGTACCCTCCCTCCCTCCCTCACTCCCTCCCTCCCTCACTGTACCTCCCCTCACTGTACCTCCCTCCCTCCCTCACTCCCTCCCTCACTGTATCCCCCCCCAGCCAATGCTGCACCACCCCTGCAGTTTTTAATTAGTCAGAAGGAAAGCTACAAATGGAGTGAATCCACCAAAACTGACCTTGACTGTTAAGTTCACGTGTTTCATCATTTGATATATGAAGTACATCTTAGTAATAACAGTAACATAGAAGAACAAGGGGACATTAAGCTCCAAGGGCAGTTTTACTGCGATCACATGATCAAGGATAAATGCCAGTTCAACCTTGTTTTAAACATTTACCTGAAGGTCTATAGTGCTGCACTTAAATAAAGCAGTGATGGTTGTGGTTGTGGTGGGGAGGCTGAGAATGAGGAATGATCAGATCTCTATTGGCTCCTCTGCAGCTGTCAGCTTCAATGTTGCGTTTGATGTGTCTGACAGATGTTTGGAAGAAAACAGAGCACACATTAAAATTCAGGTCAAATGTCTATACTATGCCTTAGTTTGAGTTGAGATTCTGAGATTCTTGCTTGCTTTTGTGAGAGTGTTTAATGTGTATTAATACACACCAAAAGTGTCAAAGCAAAAAGGGGTGACTTTAAATGTTTTACCATTGAAGCAGGTTGCCAACAACGAACATCTATTCATCTAGTCTTTTTTTCATCTTTAATATGTTCCTCCACTCTAGCCTGCTGGACAAGTGGACTAAACATTTGCTGCCCAAACAGAGTTAATTCTGTCCTGATATATCATGAGTTTTTTTTTCATACACACTAGAGGAAGAGATGTGCCAATCAACCAGTGGATTTGACAGGTGCAGGCATATTTTGTTTGGAAATTATTCATAATCTACAAGAGTGAGAAGCATTCTCAGGAGTCTCAGTATAACAGAACAAAAATGTGCAATATTCCATCTTACCTGTAAATAATCTGTAATGTTCTACAGAGTTATTTCTACTATTTACAATGTTAATATTGTAAAACTGCACTGTGTATTTATCTATGATCTATATTTTATGCTTTCCGTTTACTACTGTAATAATGTGAACTGTTGGAATAATAAAGGGTGATCTTATCTCCTGCAAAAACATTTTATCTCCAAAATAGCAGCTTTAGAGAACAATCACATTGTTTGATTCAAGATTTCATTTGATCAAAGTTGTTGAATAAAGGCTGATTTATACCTGGTGCAGACTGGAATTGTGGATTGTGGTTTACCCAAACTACTCAATGCTCAATACTGCACTGTAACCACTGTCTCTGGTGATTGCATGCTTTGAGGCCAAAGCTGGGTAGCGCAGTAGAGCAGAGTTCTTCAAGTGTCATTGTTTTAATATTGAATTGATATGAATCGGCCTTAAAGCTGCTCTTCGGTCACAGGCATGTGCAGAGTGAGTGCGCAGCCATAGATGTCAGGCTTTTTGTCCATTTCCTAGTGTTTTTCACTGTGCCACCAAAACCATGTGGGAAAGACATCACTGTTACACTCCCAAATTACAGCTGGTTAAAAATGAAACTGTTGCAGAAATGCTGGCAGTGCTGCACACTTTTCTGGTTTTAAACTGACATTGAACAGTGTTATAATGTTCAATGTTATAATTATAAACTAGTTATTGTATATAAACATTCTGAAAGAAAACAAAAGATGTGTACTGAATATATACCACTGTGCACGTTAAAATGATTTTAATGCAGCAATTTTTAAAAGCCAAGTTTCTGAAAGAAGCTGTATGAGCAAGATGTCCTTATGCCTTATGAATTAAAAACTTCGATTTTTCTGCTGTGGATGGGTCACATTTCACAAACAAATACGATTCACACACTGTCAAATGTCCCTGCCACTGAATTAAAGATAGTTACCCACACGCGATTTGATTGAGCAGATTTCCATTCACCGTTTTTATTTATTCAATACGTCTGTATTGTGTTCATGATGTCAGTGTGAGAGTCAGGCGGATATGTTTACTGCTGCAATAAACCTGCTGGTGAAATATCAGGAACAAACAAATAAATCAGCCGTACACCACTGCAGCCATTTCATCTGTAGTAATAAATTGTGCATTGTTTTGAAACACTCCATTTCACAATTCCCAGCCTGCTGCAGGTCTCCACTGGTTTCCTCAAAAGCTATTAAAATGGAAGGCTACAATTCCCAGAATTCCCTGAGTTCCCAGAAAGCAACCTCTGTAGAGAGTTCAGTTGTTTCACATGGTTGAACCACTTGGGTTTTTTTCACACCTTCTAACATTTGAAAGAAAATTCCTGGATACAGACACTCTAAGTCTTCTTATTGCTGTGTTGTGTAGATATCTACTGCTGTGGACTTCTGAGCACCAGGAAGAGTGATTGTACAGGTCTGCCTCCGTCCATGCTGCGCAACCCTGAGGGGCCCCAGCAGCGGGGCCAGTACCGCACCAAGATGAAAGGCAACATGTCTCTAATCAGCTGGTACAACAAGGGCAACTTCAGGTTCCTTACAAATGCATATCCACCCACAAAGCAAGGTATGAACCCAGCAGCTTCATTCAGTAAACCAGTTCATTTAGGAGAAATCTGACCAATGAAGAAAGAGCTGTTCTGTTCAAAATGATCACATGCAAGCCCTTAACCAAAAACATTTGCAAGCTCTGTCGGAGGAAGTGGAGATGAGTGTTTTTTTTATGCTGATTTGAGAGGATTAAATTTGTGTCAAGCAAGTTGATGGATTATGAGATACAAATTCTGTTCTCTGCCTGGCTTTTCACTTTTCTTCAAATTGATGCACTGATCTGTTCTGTCGGTTGATATGAGAAGTGATGACTTACAGATTTTTTTATATATTTATTTAATATATTTTATAAATGACAGGGATCTGAAGTATATCTGAGAGATTACCAATTTCCAGACCACTGAAGGACATATGTGGCAGATAATGAGTTGATAATAGATGAAGAAAAGGAAATCATCTAGTGCAGATTGAAAGCTAAGAGTAGAATAAGGATTCATTTGAGATCAGGGAACCGTAATCTTTTTATTTCAAGTTATGAAAGATCCCGTTCACCAGCCATGAATTTTAGTCAAGCATGAAAATTCAAACCTTAACACTCTTCTGACACTGATGATGAAAAAATGAGCACATTCAAATACAGTACTGCTCTCATGAAATGTAAAAACTGAGATCATGTACCGAGATTATGAGAACATCCTGTTCTGTCCAGCATAGTCACTGATACTTCAATAAATTTAAATCTTCCATTAGTGCCCAGTGATTTCTATTCATCAGAGGTTTTGGGCTACACTCTTATAGGTAAAGGTGCTATAAGGTTCTTTTGATGATTTTTGGTTTCATAAAAAACCTCTTATGTAATAGAGATACTTGAGTGTGAACAAACTTTGAATTGGAGAATCCTTACATGCATTTTTTTAAACCTTTGGAACATGTGCATCAAACGGGCCAATGTGGCTACATGTTTCTGTTCTAAAAAAATCAGCAGCAACACCTGATTTCACTCACTTCAATCGACTGGCCAGTCTTCAAGCAACGGATCTTTTCAGCTTCCATTTGATGGGAGTGAAAACCTGTTGCCACACTGAGCCTTGTGACTAGAAGGTTGCCGGTTCCGTTCCCTGAACTGGCAGGACATGACTGAAGTGCCCTTGAGCAAGACACTTAACTCCCCAGGTCCTCCCTGGGTGCCATGGATAGTGCATGCCCGCTGCTCCGGACATGTGTGCTCACTGCCCCCTAGTGTGTGTGTGTTTCAATGCGTGGATTAATTAAATGTGGACCGACTCTGCTGTGTGCAAGCTCAGTTGGCCTCTATGCACATAACGTTTACATTTTATAGAAATGGTTCTTTATGGAACCAAAAGTGGTTCTACTATGGCATCATGCAAATAAGTCTTCATAGCTTTGTAGTTAAAACTTCTTTTAAACCCTTTGGAATCTTAGTCTTATTATTTAACTGTTAATCCTAATACAGCAGTGCTATTTATTTGGAATTATTTGTTTGGTTCAGCATATCTTTTCTTTTTAAACTGATGTTCATTATTACTGTAATATATATTTTGTGTGACCCAAGGCTTAAATAGGTTAAGACTGTATGATAATCAGCTGATTAGTGACTTTGTGTGCTGGGGCTGTAAGTTCACTATTCATTTTGATTCACAGTACTGGGCTCATGACTCAGCGTTCCCTTTTTAAACAGATTTCCTTTGAACAACAGTGATGACCACATTTAATTGTTGCATAATTTGCTAATGAGATTAGATCGGAAGTGGGCTGCTGCTCTTGTGGTGTTTGGGTTTTGCAAACTCTGATGTTTGAAGAATGCATCTGCAGTTTTCATGATTAGTAGAATGCCTGTTCTGTGTTGGTTCTGTAAGTGGTTCTGAGTAAAATTGTGATGAATGGCTAAATGGCTGAGAGCTGTAGGTTTGAGTGCAGTTAGGCAGCTTTGGAGATTGTCTTTGTACCACAGGATTGTTGGGTGGCATACTGTTAAAGGTTTAAAATAATGAAAACTTAATCGGTTATGCACGACTGTTTGGGTTTGTTCAGTGGCTATGAAGCTGCATGGCTAAAGCATTAAAGCCTTATATACTTTTTACTGGTTTCCATTTGATTGCAGGCTTCTCTCAGTTGTTCTAGCATCAGTTCATTAGTCATCCGTCGTTTCGTTCTGCTGAACTGCAATCAAAGCCATGCTGGAACTCATTGCTGCAACATGCCAGGCCCTTTTACACAAAGAGTCTCTTTAATAGAAAAAAAGACCAGAAAGCTAAGCTTTGTTGGCTGCATGTCAGACGTGAATACTGTGCTATGTAGGCCATGCTGACGCTTTTTCTCTGGCTGTAGGGGTGATTATCAAGAGGAAAAGTGGAGAAATCCCGTGTCCCCTGGCTGTGGAAGCCTTCGCTGCACACCTGAGCTACATCTGCAAATACGACGACAAATACAGCAAGTAAGCATGGCTCTGTTCTTTACGCTCTGCCATCTACAGTGGCATCTAGCCTGGTCAGACTTGGCACTCTTGTTAAAGGTTAAAGTAACAAAGAAAGAAACAATGCATTGGGTTTATGTATGGAATGATGTTTGGGAACATAATGTGCAGCATGAGACATTTAATTCTCATGGACCTGGCCTGTCACTCACACAGTCATATAGAAATGACTAATATAGAAAACTAATATATGACTAATGTAGAACATGAAGTGTTCTAATATAGAAACATCTCACTCATTCCTGTGATCTAATAATAATGTATAATATGCTTCAGGGTGTAGCTTAAGGCTGAGCAATATATCAGATCAGTGTTAAAAATACTTGAAGTATTTGATATGTTTATTTTAATGAGGTTTGGAGCCAGCATCTTGATTAAATGGGGTAGTGAAATACCATCAAAACACACAAACAATACAGCCAGTTAGACGTGGCTAAATATGTTTTTAATAATCAAGCATGTAGTCGGTAAGCATTTTTCTAGTGCTTACAGTACACACGATATAGAAAAGAATATTGTGATATTAATTACTACAGCACTGGAGGGCAACTCTGATCCTGGAGTGTCAGCTTCCTGCACATTTGATTAATTTTCCTGCTTTAACCGACCCCCTAAATGTGGCAATTAATAGGTGACTTGAATTAGGGCTGGGAGATGTGGATAAAATCTCAATCATCTATCAATCAATTAAATTTTATTTATATAGCATGTTTATAATGAAGGAGTCACAAAGCAGCTTTACAGAAATCCGGATCCAAGCCTCTTATGAGCAGCCAGTGGGCGACAGTGGTAAGGACAAACTCCCTCAGACTGGGAGGAAGAACCCTTGGGAGGAACCCAGGCTCAAAAGGGGAACCCATCCTCTGGTTCACACCAGATAGCACAGACAAAGCACAAAAAGAGCAAAGAGAGCGGGACAAAAATAAGAGAACTACGGCGTGTGAGCAGTGTTTGGATGAATGAGTTATGAGAGAATGTGAGAGTGTAAGATACAGGCTAAGTATTAATATGAAAGTACTTGCATGTTAAACAATCATAAGCTAGTAATGCAGTCTCTAATGTGGTGTGGTGTGAAGATCCCAATGAGGACAGCATCAGAGGACAGTGGGGTAGTGAAAGGCTTGGGCGGGTGACACTAGGGTGCATCAGTCGGGACAGAGCATCTCGATACATGAGAAAGAGATAAGATGTGGAAAGAAAATTGTACAGCCCATGAATCGTCCTTCTATTTTACTGTTTATAAACATATTGAAATTTGATTTTTTCTTTAAACACACTAACTCTTTTCATTGGCCTGCATATGAGAGCATGAATGAGGTGGAGGGGAGCAGCTGAGAGCAGGGGACAGAGCAGAGTGAGAGAGCAGGAAGCAAGTTTTTCTCATGAATAAAACAATGTTATTTAAAAACTAGAAATAAACAATATCACCTCAAGCATACCTTGCTCTGTTTATGTCCTGATATGGATATAAATATCAATATATTGCTTGATATATAAGTTAAATCAAGTGTGCTTGAGCAGATGAAGCACAAAACTGTGTAAAATTAAAATATTTTCATACAGCACAATCATGATGTGGCTGTCCATGAATACAAACATTATTTATGGAAAAAAGAAGGCAAAGGGTTCATCTTAATGAATGGCCACATTTAAGAGTCACAACATGCATTTAATGGATATGTACTGTCAGTACATTTAGACCACTGACCAACTGCATTTTTCATTAGCGAGAGAGCAGAATTAGTCAGTGTAATTGAATTTAGTGCAGTGCTTGATGCTTCTCCGGCATTGTTGGCACACTCTGCTGGGTCTAGCTTATCGAACTTCAGAAAAGTGATGTATCATGATGAACATTGTCTTCATACCCCTCTGAAAGCTTTCATTTGAGGGGATGTCAACAAATATTTGGACTTTGGTAAAGTGTACCAAAATAAAATCACATTTGAGCTGCCCATCTGAACTAATCCTCTGACTCCTCAGTCTTATAACTGTTCAACATGCATATTAGCTTTATATTAGTTACTGAAGAATTCATTTGGTACTGAATAGTAATTCTTAACGTCCTCTCACTGCTCTAGTCTGTACTTCATTTTGCAACGCTTTTCATGAATTGCACCTGCAGGTACTTCATTTTCCACAAGCCCAATAAGACGTGGCAGCAAGTGTTCTGGCTGACCATCAGCATCGCCATCAACAACGCCTACATCCTCTACAAGATGTCCGATGCCTACCACGCCAAGCGCTACAGCCGTGCCCAGTTCGGAGAGAGGCTGGTCAAGGAGCTTCTGGACTTAGATGACTGCTCACCCACCCAGTGAAGTGACCAAATGCTGTTTAACACACATAGCCAATTACTCACAGACAATCTAACAGCAGATTCGGCTCTCAGTAATGACCTTCCAACACCTTCTATCTGTGACGCACTGAACCCATGCCAAGTGTGGTTCCAGAAGTTCTATTTATATTTAAATCTGGGCTCATATTTAACACCACACAGCTCTCTGTCTCTCTACAGTACCACTTCTCTAACCGTACTCCCTCACAGAGCCCCTGTACATAGAGCCACTCGTCTGTCTGTGTTCCCTTTTGCTGCATGATGAAATTGAGGATGTGCCCTTGTAAACGTGCAATGGTTTTTATAATCTGAGTGACGTAGTGTCTGTGTAGTTTGAACCCTGAGGTGAAACTGTGGAATTAATTGTGGATTAGCTCTGTATGTTGGCAGCTTATCAACCGTAACATGCAGCACTGACAAAAACACACAGCGATTAAGATCCTAATCAGCGAATGGAGAATGTAGTGTGATTTAAAAGATCTATCCAAACTTATTGGAAGGGAAACTTCAGAGTCTTCCCAACATATCTGATCAGCTTCATTTAACTATCGCCTTTTCTTTTTGGAAGGTCTGTTACTGGTCTTTTACAGCCTTGTTTATGATGTTGCCACTTTGCCACTCGTCCAGTGACATAAGGTTTAATATCTGTGGCAAAACCGATGCACTCCATCCTTCCCCATTGTATTTTTGCACTTTTTATTCCAATGGAAATACAATGCATACAAACATCATTTTATAACCCCTAAATCAATATTTACCCAAATGCCACATTAACCAAGAGGCATAAGGACAGATGTGGCTTTTCGACAACATGGCCTGAGACGGGGCCTTTCCTGTTATCCCTCACGGTTTATGGAATTTCGAGGCCACGGAAGAAAGCCCTTCTCTTTACTCCGCACTGCTGTCATCTCAGGAGAAAATTCGAAAATTGTGAATCAGACCAACACATAATGTAAATACACGTCTTTGTGTGTGGGTGTATGATCTAGAGGGTTGGTGCAAATGTGATATTTTGGTTGTGTGAAGTTCTTAGGGGGAATGTTTCCAGTGAGGAATCTGACTGCAGTATGTATTAGACAAAGAGAGGTGGATATGAGGAGGAATGAATGAGAATCTTTGAACTATAATAATAAATCAGAGATACTCTCTGTCTTACACTGGAAGCACTGATGAAATCTGTCCTTGAGTTATGATAGAAACATGTCTGGCAATTGCAGTTCCAACCTATAGAAATAAAGTTAATATAGATACCACATGAATCAGAGGAACAGTCCTTAATGACAGCTTTAGGCCTTGAAGAACTACTGATCAAGCATTGTTCAAACTTTGGTTTGCCCCCTCAGGTAGAAACATCCCGGCCTCCATATCACTGTGCTGCAGCCACATATGGCACTGACCCCCTTGTCCATCAGACTAAAGGTTAGTGGATGTACATTGATATGCACTGGCAATTAAAAGAAATTGCTCAAATGTTATTTTTAGTATAATGTTCACTAATGAACACCTCGTCATTAGTATAAACACTGGAAACTTGATAACCGAGAGTGTTTTGGTTATTTTTAGGTCCTCTGTCAGAGTTTTTAAACGGTTTCTTTAGGGGTGCACTGATAAGGATTTGTTTTTAATGATTGATTCTCTACACTCAGATTTCTTTACATCTAAATTGGCCAAATGGCTGATTGTGTAAATGGTTTTATTAGCCTTTTAAACCTGAAGCTCACACTGTAGGAACTAAATGAACAGCTCAGAACAGACATTAACACATTTCCAGGTCTATAAGCCAAAGTATCAGTATAAACAATAGCTCTTTAATGGGCCAGACTGGCACTTTAAACCTTTAAGCCAAAAATTTGCCTGTTGACATGACATGAAACATCATATATAGAGCTTCTTCACAGAAACAAGTTATTGTATAACAGATCTGCCAAAAATAACACTCACGAATAAGATGATTGCTCGTTTGGATGAAAAATTGGCAGATTTTTTTAATCATCTAAAGGAACTATTTCTCACAGTTTCTTCACTACTAGCCAGAGACCCCCCACACCACACCCACACCCACACCCACACACACACACACACACACACACACATTTTCCACCTTGAGACATTCTGAGTCTCACTGAGATTTGAATCTGGTGACTCAAATTAGGAATATTTAGGTGATACCATGGCAAATGTAAAATACACCTGTCTTAGGCTAGAGATGCTGTACTTGTCTTTCTTTGAATATTTGGCCATTTAATGGAGGCCCCAGTATTCTGGTTCAGTGACGTTATCTGACAGAACTTGGTCTGACATATTTTAACATATGGATATTTGATCTTCATTTCATATTGAAATCCACTATATTGAGAAATGGAGGTGATCTAACTAAACACAAAAATCATTTGTAATCATTAGAAATGCAGTTTTCAAAAATAAAAATACAGGACACTAATTTATTTCCTCATTTGGCCGATTTCCTCCTCTAAGTAGTTTGTTAGATGTTTCCTATAAACGTCTGACAACAACTATAAGAATCAGTTTCCCACTCCTTCGTGCAGAATTCTTTTCGCTGTGTGATGTTTTGGCATCAGGCTCATCAGTGTCTGTGCAAACCAAACTAATGTCTGCGGTCTGACCTTCTCCAAAGTCCTCTCTAACAATGGTCTAATCATTTGCAGTTGATGTGGTGCACCTGATCCTAATTCTAGAAGAAAATTGCAAATTAGTTCAAATGATTTTACCAGTTATTTACCAGTTGTTTCATTTGTTTAGTTATATCACCTCCGTCCCTCAATATTTTCATGACTATATCTGATGCCTTTATGAACATTGATAAAATGTAGAAACTGGGTGATGATCTACCTGGTTTGGCGTTATAGAAATATATATATATTTCTGTAGGGTCATAAATGCAGAACATTGAACAAAAGATTGAATCACCTAAACATTCTGCAAAGTTTGAAACATCAGCCAAATCTAAATGGCCATTTTTTATCATTTTTATGATTGTGCAGCCCTACTTTTTGTGGATTTTGTCCTGTAAAGTGAAAGGATACATCACTTCAGAAAAGACCAAAACAGCGGCTAGATGTCAGAGTATGCCATATGTGCTCATGAGCACATCATGTTGACTGCCATGTACTATTTTGATTCCTAATATGCATAGAAATAAGAAAAATGCACGGCAAATGAACTGCAAAGTATTTCATTCCACAGAGCAACTGTTTATTGTTTATTAATTGCTATTGTAAGTGTATTTGCCATCGACCTGCTTCTCATTGCTCCTGGACGTTGGAGAAAAATGGACTGTAAATGGACATTAGCCATACCAAACACTAAAGTAAAAGCAAAACAAAGTAGAAGGGATTCCTACTTGTTTTGCATTCAGTTAAAACTGACCTCTTCACTGGACTGCTGCTCTTTTCCAGCAGACTCCCATCCGCTCCTACTCTCCTGGCGAGCTTTCCTGGCCATTTGGTGAGAAAATCGACAGCATGTTTAGAAAAGAATTAGCTCACATTCCTATTCAGTCCGTTCTGGTACAGTTAAACCTTGTGCATGCACTCTTTTAAGCTTCTTGTCCAGTCTGTACAAAAGCGCAATATTTTAATTAACGTAAATCTATAATATATTTGATCTATTTTGTACCTGTATCTTTTTTTTTTTGGTTGAAAATCAAGAGAAATGTTTTATCCTTTTCTAGATGTCTTTTTTGAAATATACTTTTGATGTAACCAGTAATGCTTCATTAATTATCTTTGATTTTGTTGTAAACACATTTTTTCTTTTGTGAATGTTGTCGATATTGAGTTCAGCGCAGTTTCCACTTCACTTTATTGCAATGTTTTTGTATCAGTAATCAGCTGCATTGTCTGTAATATCTTATGTAACAGGTGGCTTTTGACTGCCTGTACTAATTGTCAAACTAATGATGCAATGGATGATTCACACAACTGTATTAATATTTTCTGGAGCAACTTCAAGGGGTCACGACCACATGTCCTCTGTCTGAAGTTTTGGAAGGAATTGCCTTTGTCTTGTGTGCACGGAGCGGAAAAAAAGAATTGGTAGGGCAGTGGGACCAGTCTGTCTTCTATCATGCGACTTTCCTGTCCTAGAGAGGACCTTGTCCTGGGCAACCTCAGGGTTTTGTAACTACAATGATGTAGTCTAGTGCAATAGATGTCATACTGTAGGAGAAAGAAAGTAGACAATAGATTAGGTGCTTTGAAAAGGAAAACAAATGTGGTGAAACTTAGCAAAAATGAGAAAATGATCTGTACTGTTCCTGCTTATCAGAAAATGTAATAATAATCATAATAAGAAGAGGAAAACTGAATTTTTCTGCTCACTAAATAGCTAGAAGAGACTCATGAGTGTCTTTATGTGATGGCAGAAATACACAATTATTTATAACATGATTGTTTATATTGGACCAAAACTTAACTCGTACAGCCAGATCCATCCAGTGTTGGGACGTCTCTGTACACTGTCTCAGTGCGTTTGAAAAAAGCAGTCATGACGTGATTAAAGTGTAGACTTTCAGCTTTCATTCAAGAGGTTTAACCAAAACTATTGCACCAGTTGAATAAGAATGACCTTCCATCCTTCCATTTTCACAGGCTTGGATGTAATTGGAATGTAATTTGTTCTGGCTTCATTCGACCTGTTACCTTGTCTTTGTCATACTCAATATGCATTCCTTTATGCGAATAAAGACATTGGTATAAAATACAATTAAGAGACAGAGAGAGAGAGATGGACAGAGAGAGACCAACCTTAGGAGTGGCCAAATCAAGAAATTGAAGATAGCAACCTTCCATCATGAACAAAATCCTTCAAAACATCTTGCTAAGACAATAACTCTTGGGCAAGTTTAAATGCAGGGAGTTCACATTAAGATGTAAACCACTGGTAACACTTAAACAAAAAGGCCAGATTAGACTGATCTAAAAAAAACATGGATAGATAAAAAGAAAGATTATCATAAGTCTGGAGAAGGAATGTAAGGGTTTGTGATCTAAAGCAGGGGCGTCAAATCAGGTCAGAAATTGGCCAGTGTGGCTGTAGGTATTCATTCCTGCCAAACAGAAGCTCATGTGATCAGCTGAATCACGTGGTCCAGACCCAGTTTGACACTCCTTATCTAAAGCGTACTGCATCATCTTTCAAATATGGTGGAGGTAGTGTTAAGGAATGAATGGCCATGCATAGCTGGCAATGAAACAAAAGAATATTGTTAAATGGCCAAATCAGTCACCTGATCTCCAACTAACTCCAGCCAACTGAGAAACCTGGAGGCAGAAAGACCCACAACCAAGCAGCAACGGATGGTGACAGCAATGAATATTTCGCAGTGTCTCAAGGGAGGTTCTAAATGGGTTCTAAACTACAAAGAAGTTGCATTCAGGCATCTTATTAACAATAATTAAATAAACTTCTAATAAATGTTAGTTCATCCAATTACATTCAGAGTCTGTAAAAATCACTGTAATTACTAAACTGGTAATTCAATATTTTTGTTAAACCTCTGAAAGCCAAAATTCTACACTTCAATCTTGATTGCTTCATTTCAAAATCATCGTGGTGGTGTACAGAGGCAAATTTACAATCACTGTCCAAATACTTATGGACCTGCCTGTAAACTGCTAAACCCCACAGGAAATGAACATGTGTACAGATTCGATATCTGTGAACTTCCACAGCGATGTATGAATGTTGTGAATGTAGTGTTTTCTTGCTGTAATCCTTGGTGTCCCTACCTTCATCTCTCCACTGTGAATGTTGATGAGTAACCTGTGAGTGAGTTCTCGTCTGCTTGTGTGCTGTTACCTGTAATATTATCTGCACCCTCTCAGTGACTGCACTTCTGTCTGACCACGACTCAGACCTTTGCTTCACCCTCTTCTCTTTGCCTCTGTCAGTGTAAGTTTACATCAGATTGCACACAAATAAATCATGATTTTTTTTTATACACCATTTCGTTAAAAGTGACCACTGTGTTTTTTTGCTAACGTAATGAGTGTCATATGCATTTTGCTGGTTGTGCATCTGTGTGAAATGTCCTTTTGTGGAATTTCGCATGACAATCATTTTCCTACATTGTAATATCCTGGTTATGCAAATGCTATAGGGAGCAGCTTTACCAGGAGAAGCAGCAGAATACAGAGTGAATGCTGACCTCTCTGCACTCAACATGCTGCTTTCAAATGCAGCTGTCCAGTACAAAATATCAGGATTTTCAGGACATTGCTTTGTATTAACAAACCTTGGTCAATAACAATATATGACTTCATTAGTGTTAAATAATATTTACATCAGGCCTATCTAGATCTGTCCGAGCTGTCCAAGGATTGGATGCAGGTTCATTTTCTATCGTTTCTATTTTTGCCATCTATGGTATATACACCACACCTCAGGCTGTATATCATAAACACACACAATAGATTTCATGTTAAAAGACCCAAAATCACATTACTTTCATGCAGTAAAAACGTCTCAGGACAGTAATTTTATCACTTGTTATTGATTTTACAAAACCTGGGAATATAGGTGTGGATGATGCATGTTACAATAGACTGTGAAAGGTTTGATTAGTTTCTTCACTCTCATGCAAAAATTGCTTGCTAAATACTTTTTTTTATTATAATTTCATGGCGAATGGACCAATAGAAATACTCAAAAATGACTAAAAAATGTTCCTTTTCCTGTAGAATTGCTGTTTTGTCTATAGGATCATGTCATGTCCACAGAGACAGCAGAAATAAATGTACTGCAAAACACTCTGAAGTTAAAATGTTATACTGATTAAAAACAGACTAACATTGAGAGATGCAGCCACCCTCAAGTATTGAATATAATTTGCTCTTTAACATAAATGTCTAAAATAATTATATTTTTTCTGACTGAATACCTTTAGAACTGTCCCACTTTCCAAAACATATTTCCTAAAGTGGGACAGATATTTGGCTGAAATAATAAACAGTATATTTTCAGTGTTTATATTTGGTGAAGACGTTCGTATGAGCACTTCACGTGTGAAGATTGCTTCACTCAAATGTCCTAATGATTGAGAAATCATGTGATGTGTGTTACACCTATAGTTTCATTGACTCATTTTTGGAAGACCTACCAAATCAAGCTTATGCGTCCTTTATAAGGCCACGTCCTAAATTACAGCAAGTCAACCCGTGTCTCTCAGTCTTATGAGCAGTGGTGTCGGAAACAAAACTACTATCAAAATAATTAGTGCTCAAAAAGTGCTGCACTACATCCAGGTAAACGGAACAAATGCTTCAACATACAGTTGGTCTGTGTCGTTTAAGATGATAAGCTCAGGGAAGAATATTGTTTATGGACAAGCACTTTTTCTACATCTATTGATAATGATAGATAAACATACTCACCCAAGGCTCAGTCCTAAAACAGGAGTACAAAAGCTCAAGCATGGTAACGCAACACACATTGAGATGCTTAATTACAGTCAACAGTATTGATTATATATATAAATTTTTATTTTAAGTTAATTTTTTTCCTCATTCAAAGTAAACCTTTTGCCATATCTATAAAACAATGAACAAATACAAGCGCTGTACAGTTGACCAAATCACTATTAACTGCAACTGTAGGTGTATATATGTACATGCATGGACATACATATTGTATATACACACATATACACTTTTACAACTGTTGACCCCACAATGTCTCCCTTGCCGTTAAATGAAACGTCAAGACTTGACTTAAAGGAACCAGAAATATGAAAATCACCCAAAACTATTCTGATCAAAAAAGGAGTTTTAAAAAAAAAAAAAAAAAAAAAAAAAAAGAACTGTTGGGGTCACGTCCATCAAGACACTGTCCTATTCTTTAACTACACTCAGACAAATGTAACCAATAGTGAATAACTTTGGCACACTGTGCTATGTAAACACTTCAGTCCAAATCAGAGATCATCATCATCATCATCATCAACAAAGCATTTCTCAGAATTTGGCCCAACTCCATTATATCAAAGGAAGGTTTCTCCCCATAACACACAAATACTCAGTTTCAGCCACTGCACTCACGTTGGCGTCAAGGTGGCAAATTGATTATAGGCAATTGTAATTCACTGGCTTCTCCACTGTAACTGGCCAAAGGTGACTTTGAGGTCAATGGCAAAGTTCAATACTTGTGCATCTTCTCTGTAGTCATCTGTGAGCTCCTGCTCTACACACTGCTAGGCTGAAAAGTTCCAGCGTCTCACAGTAGCTCACTGTAGGAAGTCTGGTTTCGTACTGTTAACACGAGAGGCTACGAAGGTACCAAAAACAGGTCCTTTGCTCAGTCTCAACCTAGAGTTTCCCAGGATACTCACTGACCGCTAAGCTACAAGGCCTTCGCTTGTGTTTTCAATGTCCTCAACTCATGTCAAAGGATCCATGGTCATCTGTATCTGGAAGAACACGGGGCATGTAGTAGTGGAGTCAAAAATATGCAAAACTAACATGATTACAGTATATCAGACTCGTTGTGTGTAGTCTACAATAAATTACAGAATGCTACAGGGCTATTCTGACCAAGACAGAAGAATGGAGATAGAACAACAAAAAAGTCCAGTAGATTACTGCTTCCCAAGAACTAATCAGCAATCACAGCATCTTCTGCAGTACCATAGTCAAAGATACGAACATGAGCAAGGTCTTGTATAAGATGAAAACATGGCAACATGATTCAGAGACAGAAAAAAAAAAAAAAAAAGTGTGAGACATTCAGATCTGTGACAAAAAGAAAAGTTGAGTCCAGTTGAGTTACCCAGCCCAAAACACATGCCAAGAGCTGGTCGGTCACCCTTTCTGTTTACAGTAGCATGGATATAGTTGAAGGCTATGGATAATAGTCACGCTATTTCACTCAAACAATCAAAAACAACGTCAACAGAAATCAAGTAACAACATGATGTGCAATACACAATTTAGACCATCTGACACTGTCTGCTGCCTCTTGCACTGGGAAGTGCGTGATCAGAATCAATACAACACCTAACAGGGCTGCCGTGAAAGCGTTCCTGTCGCTGGAATTCTGTTCTGTTTGTGGTGCACATTTTGACACTGCTGTAGGAGGTTTCTATAATATTAGCCCCTGGAAACTGAAAACAAAATGGAAGGGGTGGGAAAAAAAAAATGCACAAATACATTTTCAAAAGAAATCTGGAGCACAGTTACAGTTACCATGTCATTACCTTGATTATTCTACATAATTATCAAAAACTATAAAGTATCGCTAGAACCGAGAAGACCTCATGAAAGGAAACCGCTCCTATTATGTGTGTGAAATAGAGAAATGCCAACCAAAAAGTCATTACTGTCAATTTTTGTGGGCAAAATGGGTGCAGATGCTGAATAGTAGCAGCCAGTGCTACATGATGTAGAGTCCAGCAGCAGCAGCGCCCTGTTCTCCTCCAAAATGCTCCAGATGCCCAAAGAGGAAGCAGTTCAAATCTTTACACATTGCACCTTCAAGACGCAAGACAGACAGAATGACAATTTGATAGAAACTATATGAAAAAAAAAAAACACAACAAAACAAACAACAGTCTGTTTTTCTTCTTGTGTGGACACTTACGACAGTTCAAAAAAAGAGGCCTGGAGACTCTCTCCACAAAGTGTACACACTCACACACACATTCTCTCATACACACACACACACACCAAGGTGTCCTCCCTCATCCCTGTGGTACTGACAAAAAGCAAAGAAATCTGAACTGAACTGATACGGTCTTCATTAAAATTCCAGAACACGCTGCACACTCGAGCAGGGAGCCTCAGGGAGTCACTTACATTCGGCAATATTGGTTATGTGAAAAGAAGACAACAGAGTAATAGTCACCTTTGCTTAAAGAAAAAAAGTGAAATTAAACAGAAAAATGAAACAGATGAAACACAAAAGTCAGATTCTTTTGGCTGGCATTAGAAACAAGAAGGAAAACCATATTTTTTTCTTTTAATTAGAGTTTAGATTCACTTTCCAAGAGCTGGACAACAAAAAAGAAACGGTGAGGTATATAGTTGGATGGAAAAAGTCATTGTGTTTCTTTTGTCCATTAGCGTGACCCCGTGGCCCCTGAGGGGGACGTGTGCAGGCGGACTGCATTTGGGGCAGTGTTCCTCAGAGAGCAGCGCTCTGATCCCGGCGCGGGGAGGGGCTGCTCTTGGACCTGGGGACGGGACAGGGCGGAGGGTGGGGGGGCTGGACTATGGTTGCAGGTTGAGGGTGAATTTCCACTGCTGAGTGAGGGAAGGGCTGCACACTTCCACTGTCAGACCCCCACTGCGGGCACTTCGGCTGTCCAGACACAGGTTACTGCCCACGTGCCGCAGCTTAGTGTTATTCTCAATCTGCTCCCATTTCTGCAACAGAGAGATAAGAAGAAACCAGCTTTATCATCAGTTCCACTTTAAACTAAGCTTTCTGGGGAAATGATGGGATGTTATATAAATTGAAGATTTCATTTTTTATCCTCTTGTGAAATTATTAGGCCTGACAGTCCTTTTACTAATCAGAATCTCTGCATCTATTTTTATTCGGGAATCTTTTGTTCAAATGTCACTGCTTTAAAAATGTACAAGATACTTTCACTTCAGTCACTCCAGTTCAGATTTGCACAGCTGTGCATGTTTGTGAGCAATTATTAATTAAGCTTGTTCAAATACTTAGTCTCTCCCCTAAACAGTCCTATTCTGAATTCCTGATTTTTGAAAACTGATTTTGTGTGGAGTCAAACGACACTGATAATTCACTTAGTTGTGACTCTGCAAAGTGAGTGAGCGAGTGCCAATATTGCAGTTTTAATAATAACCCACTACATACACACAGCCTAGCAATGGTGCCTGCATTTACAAAACACCAGAGCAAACAGCCGTAACAAAGCAGCAATTTTATAATTCAATACAAAAACATGATTTCAGAAAATCACCTGAATGATTCTAAACTCTATCTCATTAATTACTGTAGTAAATCATTACTGACAACTAAAATGAAACTCTCAATTGCGTGTAAATCTCCATGGCTTTACAACAGAGCAGGTAGGCAGGTGGATCAGCCAATCAGAGGGAGCACGGTCTGCTGCACCATTTAAGGTAGAATGAATAATCTGAATACTGAGCGGGCAAATATTGAACAGCTTTGGCATTGTGTATTACCCCCACTGGTGTTGAGGTTACTGCCCACCTCTCTGGGTCTGCTGTCTACCCCTAAACACTACGACGTACGAGTGCCGTGAACCAGAATCTAGAAGTGTTCTTCTCAACCTGTCAGATACAGAAGAGAGTGAAACATCGGTCACATGAACAAAGCTGGTCACTAACCTGTCTGCTGTCGTTTTCCCTGCAGCCCTGCAGTTTGATTTGAGAGCCCGCTGTGCGGTCCACCACCGTCAGGCAGAGGTCCATGTGCTTCACGGACTTATCCTTTGTTAAGGCCCATTCCTGAACAAATGGAGGCATCAGAGCAGAGAATTTCAATCTTCCAAATTAAAAGTTAAGCACTATTGGAGCTGAACTAGCTTCACCAGAGGTGGTCATGTGATGCAATTTGGGTAAAGTATTAAGTACCAGATTTGCATAGATAGCCTGGATGTTGGTTCCACTGCTGTGCAACAGGTGCCAAATTCAGCAAAAATAATATGCAGCACAGCTGTACTTAGATTTGATTAGATTAGATAGGACTTTATTGATCCCTTGGGAGGGTTCCCTCTGGGGAATTAAGGTTCCAGCAGCAGCGTCAGTACAGTACAGAAAAGAGTAGAAAGATAATAATTTAGTAAAGAAAACAATATATAAATATAAAGAATATATAATATAGAGACTATAATACAATATACAACATATATAAATAGTGCATGAAAAATGAGTCCTGTAGGAGGCGGTATTACACATTAATATTGCACCTTTGAACTGAAAGTCCAGTTGTGTTGTGGTGGGTGATCGGGTTGCTATTAATAATTTTATTAATGCAATAAAGTGAGTTTGAGTGGAACAGGAATTAATCAGAATTGGTTTGGCCAATTGCATGTGCCACTCACTTCACATTTCTTGTCAGACTGTAAAGAACTGCAGACATTACAGAATAAGACTCGGTAATAAAATACTACTTGGTTAACAATCTTGTCACTAATTTGTTAAATAACAGTCTAATCCAGCTGGAATAGTGCTTTGTTTTCAATCATCTAAAATAAACTTTTACATGATGCAGAAAACATGCCTTTTCCAAGTCATTCTGTCAATATGTAAAGTAATTCAATAGACACACACACACACACACACACACACACACACACACACACACACACACACACACACACACACACACACACAGTATGAACATTAATGGGTCTAGATGAGTGTGCATTCTTCACATGCAAGTCCCACCACTTTCGCCTCTGCGTGTGCATGGATCCTTTAACCCCACCGCTGGCCTTATGCTCACCCAGTGTGCTCCTGATTCATTAAATTGTTCAGTACTGTACCTGTGCCCTGAATGATACCTGGTTGCCCCCTGCATTGTGGCACTCATAGACTCCCACCACGCCATCAGCAAAGTGCCCCAGTGTGTCCAAACAGTTCCCTCCCTGCTGCAGAGCACCGAATGCGATGTCCTGGTGGTCAGGAACCCTGAACAATTCACAAACAATAACACCAGGTTTAAAGAAGTAGGAGTGAACACACATATTTGTGGCTGTGAACAGAAAAGCCTGCGTTTTAATTCATCTTAACTAGATGACGTGCAGCCACCCGCAGCTGCAGGGTGGACTGCACATTCCCAGCACTCACCGAAGTTCTGGGTAAACGTTCTCAAGGTACCACTTGAATGGCTTGCAGCCTAGCCTCTTCTTCATTTCCAGTCTGCTCTGAATACTGGCAAGGATGAATACGTTTCTTTTATTAGACGATTTAAAAAGCAATGGGAAAAAAAACAACGCTGGCAGCAACACTGGATGTCCAGATTTAAGAGCATTTCGCAAATGGAAACGAGGTCATACTTACTTGCCATAGGGAACATTCCGAGCAGAAGGCACGGCTGCGTAGTAAAAATTCTTGAAATCATCCATCCAGACCTCTGCTGCTCGCCTGGTGTTCCTGTAGGGGACAGATGGATATCAACAGGGCAGAAAGGTCAGACTAATGCTTCTTGACGGGTCTTTATCGCCTGTTTGCTCTTTGTTCTACTAACATTTCCTAAACCTTATTGAAGTGAAGCTGTGCGTTGAATTTACTAAAGACAGAGAGCTACAATCGTACCCAACAGCTCTATGCTTCAATATTCTCTTGCATGTTTACTGTGACCTACATATACTATATGGACAAAAGTATTGGGACATTACTCTTCACTGTTTCTTCCACAACCACTGCTTTTGCTGGAACAACTGTCTGTACTAGTGAAGGCTTTCTATTAGATTTTGGTGACAAACATTTTTGAGGTCAGGATACTAGATGATCACAGCCCAACTCCTCCCATAGGTACTGGAGGAGCACCATCATTCCAGAAAACAGTTCCACTGATCTACAACTCAGTGCTGGGGGGCTTTATACCCCTCTAGCCCACACCTAGCATTAACCATAGTACTACTGGTTCATGGTTCTCTGATCCAGAGGGTCCTGTTCTACTCTAGACAAACTACAAACTGTCAGCAATGGGCACAACTTCAAGTGGCTGAATGCATTCTTTAGAAGCAGTGTCCACAAACATTTAGACAAACAGTGTATTTGTCTAAAGATACAGCATTTTGTCACTGTCAGGCCAAAACCAACCTACAGGAGAAGGAAACAATCTGTAGAGCTTTTATTCAAACTACTTGTGGATCACTGACATTAGTCAGTTTGTTAAATGTTCAGTGTAAAGTGGCATTAATAAATGACTTCCCTCCAGATGGACAGTGACAATCTACTGTTTATTCAAGTGTGCATAAACATACCGTTTAACTACAGTTTTCACTTTCAGCCACTGGGTGGAGCACAGCAACTGAGCCATGCTGCAATCTAGGCACCATTTTGTCTGATAAAATCTCCACTGAATGAGTGCTTTACATGTGGGAGGAGACTTTGGGATGAGCACTCTTTCCTGACCCTTCCTTCTTGGGAAAGCCTTATGCCTCATTTCCTGACCCCTCTGGAATTGAAGGCTGGACGTTTTCACAACAATACATGAACTAGAACCAATAGTTTTATACTATTTGTTCAACACATATCCCAGTTATTCACAGTGTACTCAATCCATACCTCGCACAGCTGAGTCTACCAGCTCCAGTAAATCTGATTCACTCCAACAGCTCCCTAACTAGTGTATTACAGCTTGCCACACTCTGCTGAACCCTGGCGCCATAGAATCAGAATCACAAAACACTAAACGAGTGTTGGTGGTTGGTGTGGCGCAACAGTTAACACCACCAGTGAGCCATCACACCATGTGGGAGTCCCAGTCTGGGCAACTATGCTGTGCCACACCAATAAGAGTCCTTGGGCAAGACCCCTAACACTACTCTGACCCTGTAACGTGAATAACCTTGTAAGTCCCTCTGGATAAGGGCGTCTGCTAAATGCCGTAATATAAATATAAATGACAGCTACCTGGCGAACACCGTTCCACTGCCTCCAGGGAAGGTGTACGGGTGTTGCTTTCTGAAGACGTGGCCCACCCGACTGCAGGGAATGATCTCCAGACTGCCTCCACACTGCCACACACGGAAGGAGATCTCTGAACAACACAAACAGGTTTACAAATTCAATATGATACAGAGGAGTTGCAATATATATATATAAATATATATATATATATATATATATATATATATATATATATATATAAATATATTTTCCAATATAGCCGAGGCAGAGGGCCTGAGATTGTGATCATGTGTTAATAATATAATAATGCACCACACTACGGGCCTAATGATGCGTATAATTTCATGTTTGATTCCAATTTCATTTTGCTGAGAGTCAATCAGATTTGCGTTTTTTTTTATATTACAAATGTTCTTTTACTTTATATAAAAAAAAAACATTCTAATTACACACTATACAGTCTGACTCAGACTAATAAAAGTTTGTTAACAGAATTTATCACCTTCTGCATTGCACTAGGTTTAGTGTATAACATAAGCCCCACCCCCACATCCATTTGCCTAACATGCATGTTGTTAATGCAGTCAGTGCTCATTACTAGTTCTTATGTTTGTTTAACATTAATCATTAATACCCATCCATCATACTGGTCTTAATGGTGTGTTTAAATTTACATATATTCAGTCAGCAGATACATCATTAACCAGAGCGGCTTGCAAAACCCACAAATCTTGGGAGCCAATCAGACACAAAGGACAGAGAATCTCAGAGGATTGATGGTCTGATTTAAGTCTAGATAAGAGTCTATCTAATATAAAGCCCATCTAGGATGATAATCTAACATCAGTTTAATCAAACAAAAGAAAGAACAGGAATAAAAACATACCATCAATTAATGTTCGGTCCAGCTAGTCCATTAATCCTCAGACTCAAAAGCACTTGATCTACTTCATTTCATATTTGGAACTTTTGAAGTCATTCAGAAAATCACATTATTAAAGACTGGTCTGACTCTTAATGTTGAAATTACTGTCGAGTGAACCTGGAGAGAAGCTCGTCTTTCTGGCTTCTCCGATATATAAACGCAGACCATCTGTACGTCTTGCTCCAAGGCCCTGGAGCTTTACTCCACTGGGTAAACTTATAAAGGGGTTTTAAACAATGCCATTGATGAAACACTTTTGGTTCAAAACTCCTTCTGCACTCCTTGTTCATGTCACTTGAAAGAGAGATTTACCTCTGATATAATAATAATAATAATAATAATAATAATAATAATAATAATAATAATGCAATTATGCATTTTTACCTTAAAGAATATTCAAATACTGAAATTTAACATTTCTGAATATTACAAACAAATAAAATGTACATAAAATTAAACCTTTGATTTTAAAAGTTGACATACCAGCTCATTCACACTAATGTCCTCTCTTTGCTAAGAAAAACATAATGGGTGATTAAATTATTTTACGATATAGTCATATATTGTACAATAACCTGACAACAGTAATAAACCTTTAACGTTTACACTCACACATCTCAGTTTCAAGCATAGTTTCTTTATGGAAACTCACCTTTATGGAAAGTCACCTTAAGAATGTATTTGTATAGACGGGTGTCTCTGCAATGTCATCACAGAGATGACACAACCAGGGGTCAGAAAGCAACAGAGAGCAGCAATGACAATGAGTGGTTGGGCAAGAAACCTCAACAACTGCAGAGAGGATGGAAGGAAAATGTTTAATAATCCTGAGGGGATCCAGAACATAGAACTAATTTATTGAGGTAATTGGCACAGTCCGAGTTACCAAGGCTCCCACGTTAATGTATTCCAGTCCTTCCCTCACTGTCCCAAACCCAACAAGCTCTCATGTTTCTCAGGTCACGTACAGCATGTTTACAGTAGCTGTCAAATTCAATTCTCAGGTTTTTAAGCAACGCTAACAGTACTACCATACTCCTGACACTGTCCAATAAAGAGGGGATAGACGGACCCAACAAAACAATGGAAACTGGGAGAAACAGATCACTAGATCTAGTCATGCTAACATATCACCAGTGAGCCACCACTCCATGTGGGAGACTGGGGTTCGATTCCCAGTCTGGGCAACTATACTGTGCTATACCAAAAGAGTACTGGGTTAAGACTCCTAACACTACTCTGACTGTGAATAACCCTGTAAGTCGCTCTGGATAAGTGTGTCAACTAAATGCCATAAATGTAAATGTAATATAACAATTTTATATTAATATGTAAAATGCAAACTGATCCAACCCTGAAACTGTATTTTATTATCGAGTCAATAAGTGTTTACAATCAGCAGTTATAGCAGTTGTGCCCCTGGCTGTGTGCATTCACCCTGTAATGATTGTAAATGGCTTTTAATGACAATTTATTGGTCTTAATCTTGGATCATTTGTTAGTTCAGAAGTGCTGACAGTACTGAATACATTAGAAATGATTTATAAGTGATTGGTGACTGAACAGTCTTTTGGATTAAGGGCTGAAATTAAAGCCCCTCATCCAAAGTAACCCTCTGTTTACTTAAAACACAGCTTTACGACTCTGTGACACTGCAGTCCTGCCCCACTCAGCATTTCCCAGGCCTTCATCCCGTTACATCTGCAAAAACCAAGCTTTCCACTCTGCAGAGAAGGCATTATTTGCTGGATTCCTCTGACCTTTTCCACAACCACTGCAGCTGTAATAAATGCTGCGTTTGTGAAATGAGTCTTTTTTTCCTCTCACTCGGTATCCATCAGTGCCACAGACGTGATTCTAAATGTGAAAATGAGTCTACCTCATGGAGTAGACTTGAGAATTACACTGCACTATTTAACAGTCCGGCAGATCCCTGAGCCAGAAACACAGGAGAGGAAAAAAGCAACAGTTCTGCCATTATGACCCGAGTGGACGGTCAGACTGGGGGAAACAGACGCGTGGGCTGGAAATTTCTTTCACAGGAACCAAATTCTCTTCTGGCCAGCTGGAAAGATACTCCCACTTTTAGGATGCAACTGTAAGGTTGTCTTCTCCACTGTTCTGCCCAAACACACAAACCCTACAGGCCTCATTTAGATGTCTGTGGCACTCAAGAGTGGACAACATACTTCTAGCTGTGCTTGTCAAAGTACTGGGGTCCAAAGTGGAAAGTCGAAACTTGGGATACATTTACATCTAAAAAGATTTTCCTTATTTTTAATTTTTAGGCCAATATTGACACAAAATACCACAGAATTATGTAATGACCTCAAAGATACACTTGTTGACAAAAAAATAACACATCCAGATAGACATGTTGGGTTAAAGTTATGTCTGAGGCAGATATGTAAATGATTACCACTGCAGTCTGATTAGACACTGGGTCTTGACACAAGAGGGTGTAAAAGTGCTTCCTCCCACTCAGTGAGAGACAAACATTGACTGAATGCTAAACATTTCTCTACGGTACACTTAAAGACATCTTGCCAAGTTGACAGACTGAGTGGGGGCAAATCACCGGAGCACTGAAAACACTGGGAGCACTGTTTAGGAATCCAGGTTCTGTTAGGGATCTAACAACAGTCAGGTATGAGTATGGATTCCTTGTAGTGAGCACTTCATTCCTGCCCCAACTGCTGGTGTGATGATCTGAGGAGCCATCGCATAAAACACTCAGTCACCCCAAGCAGTGATAGAAGGAACACTATATGTACCACGATATGTGCAGGACATCCTGCAGCCATGTGTGTCACTTCGCATGGCAGGGCTTCCAACTGTCGTTTTTCAGCAAGATAATGCTCCAAACAAGGTTTTCCCGGGAACGTTTGTGCCAGACTGCAGTGCTACCCTTGGTCTGCCTGGTTGCCCGATTTATCACCATTCAGGTTTTTATGGGACCAGTTGAGATGCGAGCTTGATCAACCTATGAACGTGCAGGATCTACAAGCCCAGCTGCTGAAGATCTGTGGGCACCTCAGGAAGCCACTCAGAACTTGTGTGCCTCTGTGCCCAATTGTATCTCACCTTGTTTCCAGGTTAGAGATGGATCAAGATACTAGAGCCTCCCCAACAGTTTTCCCCAACAAACTTATCCTTTCTCTCTATTATTGTAAACACATATTAATACATTCACACATAGATTAGTGCAAGCAATGCAAACTGGTTAGCTGTTCCTAAGTTATAAAAGTGGAGAACAAATAGGAATCACAGGTGGTCCTAAGGAGTTCAAAGGGTTAATATGGATGTACGCTCTTGGCATTTTCTCAAGCAGCTTCAGACGGAGCCTCCTGAGATGCTTTTCCACAATAACTGAGACCTTGATAGAAAATAATGCACAGACATCAGCTTCACTTTCCCTCTTTTGAACTGTTTCCAGGAATCCAGTTACCACGAAATGTAGGAAGTACTTGAATGTGTACATGTACTGTATAAATGAACAGTAATATTTTAACACACACATGATGGAAGGGCTTGGTAAAAGCATCACATCTCAGGTATTCCCAGCCCCACCTGAGCCAAATCATACTGGGTTTCATTAATTACTGGATGAGCAGAATCAGGTGTGGGCCGAGGGTCTGCTGGACTGCAGCTGGACCCATTGATTATAATGGAGCAAATAATGCTGTTGTGTGAATGATAGTAAAAAAAAAAAACAAAAAAACAAAAAACACTGTGAAATGTCATTTTTATTATTAAATAAATGTTAAACAGTAAAGTTTCCCACCCTTGTGCTCACCCGTGACCCAATTCTGGAATAAGCGGTTCAGAAAATGGATGGATGGATGGATGGATGGACAGTAAAGGTTAGGAATGAAGATCGAATGCAACAGATAAAATATTTTTGCAAATATTTTTAAATACGAAAAAGTAGACCCGTATTTTTCCACCACTGTTTAGGTATGTAGTTGTAGTCATATTTAGTCAGATATTGGTGTGAATAGTGCTTAAAATGGTGATTTTTTTTCCAACAGATGTTCTCTGAGCCAATAGTATTGCCTAACAACATGTAGGTTCCTCTTGTTCCATCAACACAGCTCTGCCCACTAAGGCATGGACATCCACAAGGTCTTTGAATGTGTCCTGTGATGTCTGGAACTTAAACATTACCAGCAGGTCAGTTTATTGGTTGGCCGAGGACTTCTGATTCCACTGTATACCAGGAACACCCCACAAAACCGGCCTGCTGTTTTGGAAATGCTCTGACGTCCAGTCGTCAAGCCATCACAATTTAGCCCTTGTCAAAGTGGCTCAGACTCTCATTCCTGCCCCTTCTTTCAACACGTCAGCTTGTTACTCACCTGTCAGAGGTTTTAATGTGATATCTGATGTGTGTGGCTATAAAACTTTACTTGTTACATAAACATAACATCATTTTCATGTGCAATGTGAACAGTTCTCCCGGTAACCCCCCCCTCCTTACACCTTTATGTTCGAAAAAGTGCCTCACATTCACATATAAAAGCCTGCAGACAGAAAAATGTGCTCAAAATTGTGAAACGCACACTCAATCAGGATGTGTCTAAGTACATGACTGGTACTGCATGTCAGTGCTATCTCAATCTGGGTGTCATGTTGGCCTGGGAGAAGCACACTTCAAGCTAAACTGAGAGAGTACAGATTGTTCTCTCACCAAGATTTTCACCACCCCACACGTCCATCATCATGTCATATTTTCCCAGCTCCTCAAAGTAGCTTTTGTCCATGACGAAGAGACCACCAGCGATCATAGGAGTCCTGGGATATGGAAAGAGGAAGAATCACACCATATGATCTGTTAAAGGAAAGGTTTATTTCATGCCAGTTTCAACATGTTTTTCAATTTTTACTGCCTTTGTTCCAGTAGCACGTGTCTTTATCATACAGCACCAGTGCTGCTGTATATCCTGCTGGAATATTAAGGGCAACCCTGTTACCTTGTTTCACCCCTAAAAACACTTCTGTTTCAGCCATCAAAGGCGCATCACTTGTTAGCTAAAGATAAAAAGCTGATGCTGATGAGAGATTAAAGAACGTGTAGGGGCTTATGAATAGTCTCGCATGAGGCAAATTTGCTCCTTTCTTTCACTCCCCTTTCCCCCAAATGACCATTTTATGTTCACATTACTTTCAACATTTCAGTAATCACAGTCATCCCCGTAAAATCTCTAAAGTTGCAAAGCACTTTGATCACTACATAAAAAGCCTCATAAAGTTGCCGCTCCACGTCGCAACCAACACTCTGCAAAAGCAGCATCTGCACCACACTACACACTGATTAGCCACAACATTAAAACCCCCTGCCTAATACTGTCTAGATGCTCGTCCTGCCATCAAAACAGCTCTTACCCATCAAAGCATGGACCACATGACCTCTGAAGGTGTGATACCTGTCACCGAGACATTGGCAGCGGATCCTATAAGTCCTGTAAGCTATGAGGTCGGGCCTGCACAAGCAAGATTGACCACTCAAGAAACAACCCATAAGGCCTGTCTGATGTTATGGAAATGCTCTGAACCAGTCATCTAACCATCGAAACTCATCAATGCGTGCTCATTTCTCCTGCTTCGCGCAATGACCTTCAAGACCTGACTGTTCACTTACTGCATAGATCCCATCTCTTGACAGGTGCTACTGCAACCAGATATCAGTGATATTCCCTGTGAACCAATCCACCTGTGAGTGGTTTTAACGTTGGCTGATCGGTGTTAAGCTAACCACTACATAAAGCTCTTTGAATGTAGTTGTTTAACAAAGTGAACGCAGTCCTGTTTCCTTTTACAGCAGACACCTGCTAGCCTTTGATCCCTTGAGCTAATAATTATCTCTCCCTGTCCAGTCCCTGGACGCCCAACACTTTACAAACACAGGCAAAGACACGGCATCGCAGACAAAGAGCTTTTTCTGCAGATTTGAGAATAAGACAAATTCATATCATCAGGGAGAGAAATGAGGCATTCCTCTGACTACACTATGACGGGTAATGTGTGTAATTTATAGTGTTATGTATGCAGTGTTTTCAAAAGGACTAGAATGATAATTGCTGTTATAGCCCACTTTAATATATAGCTGCTTTCTCAGTTTGTGCTGACAGTGGCTTTCACACATACTAAATAAAATACAATTGTAGCAATTAACAACTTCACTGAACACACTATATATATATCATGTTAATCATGCTCTATTCTTTACTAAATGACAGTTCAAAGGTAATTCACAAAGCAGCTAATTACCCAAACAACACAATCTTACTTGATTGGGGCGATAGGGTTCCCTTGCCGTGCTCTTCTCTGCTCCAGGGTCATGTAGTCCCACTTAAACACCAAATTCCAGTCAAAACCTACGGCAATAAGAAACACCTCGGATTACAAATAGAAATGATTTGAAAAGTAATCATTCTGCTGATACTCTACAACGAAGCACGGCTGCCCCAATCGTGCCGTTAAGGGAAAGACTCAGTTCAGCCTACTGCCACTGCACTGAGATAATTGCCCATATGTCTTACTGTCTCAACAGACAGAAATGACATTCAGAGCTGCTCCGAGAAGAAGTGTCCAGTCATAATGTGTCAAAACTAATTTCATCAGCCCCAAGCAACCAGCTACAACACATTCAATCCCATGGCTGGCTTGCCTGCATTGCAACCCTGTGCAGCAGGTTTAAAAAGACATCGACAACAGGAAGCTTTCTGGAAATCAAACCTTAAATGGTGCCATTGATTGGAAAACTGCAGGGTTTAAATAATGAGAGTTCATTTTGCGGACGTGACGCCTCAAACACTGGGACTAAACATCTTCTATTTGGATATGCTTAAAAGAAATGATGATAAACAATATGATGAAAACCTTAACACAGCATGCTGTATGTACAGGCTCACCAGACAAAAACATTTTTTAAGGTGGTAGTAATTTCAGGCCCCTGCACATGGCACTGCACAAGGATGATTTGGCTATAAATACCTGCGGGGTCTCAGACAGGATTTGTAGATTAAGAAGGTGGTACAGAGCAGTCAATGTCTTGTTCGATATGTGGAAAATGGGTCACAAAGCAGATGTTAATGATTGGAAAAGAGGACTGATTGTATTTGGGTCTACCAACAGTGATCATCTGTCTACAGGACATTCTCTTCAGAATTGTGTCCAACTGAATGAGCAAAGACCATGTGTGTGCCACTCTGCTCCACAGGTTCATAGTCTACAGTTCGCTGGGTAGTTTTCTTTCAGGAATTGTAGAATACAAAACCATTTCTACACATGATCTATGCACATTTTCTGGAATTCAATTGCAAACAGATGGCAACACGCAAAATAGGAGCAATATTACAAATATGTTTTTCTATTCGTTATAAAAATAGTTTCAAATATTTGAATACGTTTGCTATATTACCCAGTTCTATTGCCTGGGTCAATTCCAAAACTCCAAAACTGTTATTTAAGAAACTGGATCCACTACATTTAAGAACCTAAAAATCTCAGTACACCCATACTAGTCAAAACCAGGCTAGATGCAACAGCTACTTTGGGATAATATAGGAGCAAGTCTAGGAAAAAGGCTGGTCCTGGAAAGTAAGGGAATAAAGACACGTGAAATAGAAGCTGGGGACTGCAGTGCGGGGAAGCTGGTGAAGTGAATAGGTTACAAAAAGGCACGTCACCCATCCAATGTTACCCATCCATAGTCACACAAAATTTATACAAATACTTAATAAACTAATTCTATGGCACCTTCCAGAGGAGATCATGTTAAATTCCACTGGCAGTCAGAAAACTGCCCATGTGTTCACTCTGATGTTTAGCAGCTGTTTTGGGTGTGTATGAAGGGAGCAGTCTCTTCTTTTTTTAGTGGGAAACCACAGAAATGACTTCCAACTGCCAATAAGACAATTGTAAGGGGCCGCACCGCTCATCAAGTGATGCAGTGGACTGATGAGAGAGGAAGCCGCCTAACAGTAAGTGTGGTGAGTCAGCAACCGCATGGGTTCAAATGGCAGGTCTGACGGTACTTTTGGTTTTGCCATTGGGTAACACGCTTAACCCGACCCTGATGGACCTCACAACACCACTGTGAATATACAGAACTGTCAGTATTAGCTGACCACTGTAATTTTTTTTTGCATTTATGCACTTTTTTACATTATATCTAGTCTTATTTTCAGATCGTCATATGCTTGTGACATGAAGCTAAAGCTTAACCTGATATGCAGTTGGGCCATGCCACAAAACAACGAATGGTAATCACTAGTTCACACAGGGGGAAAAGGTATAGAATTTCACATCAACATTAACTACGCATTAAATGTTAGATCGTACAACAGAATGGAATATAACCGAGGGTTTGTTACGTGAAAAGCAACAATTTTACTTTTGGTGGTAATAAAGCACAACAATGCTTAACTTTGCTGTTTGCTTTATAGTCTCTATTTAGCACCTGTTACACCCGACATGCTCATTGAACAATGCAATCTAGGAATAGACATCTGTGATGCAAACTGACTTATTGAATACTTATTTATGATGAATAAATGAATTACACACTATTAGCATGTGAATGCAGGTTTGAAAATGTTCAATATGAAGTGATTATTATGCATTATTACAGCTAATAATTATTTGATTTTAACATAATAGATTTCTTACGTGCTGATTCTTCTTCTTCTTTCGGCTGCTCCCTTTAGGAGTCGCCGCAGCGGATCATCTGCCTGATCCGCATTACAGTTTTGGCACAAGTTTTACGCTGGATGCCCTTCCTGACGCAACCCTCACCATTTATCCGGGCTTGGGAACCGGCACCAGTAGTGCACAAAGTACAGCCCTAATGGCTGGTACTTATGTGCTGATAAAAGTCATAATACATAACACATGGTAATGAAAATGTAAAGATATCTTTAAATTAGGTTTAGGTTTGAAATAATGTGCACAAAGTCAGGAATTCAGATGGGGGCACACACTTTTTCACAGCATATATACACTGTATATTTACAGATGTATGGCTTTGTGAGCAATATGTACACTCCATCAACAGTCAGGACCCCACAGGACCACCACAGAGCAGGTATTATTTGGGTGGTGGGTCATTTGCAGCACTGCAATGACACTGACATGATGGTATGTTAGTGTGTGATTGATTGATTGATTGATAGACATTCAAACACAGTTGCTCCATCTTGTAGATGTAAAGTCAGAGACAGAAGCTCATCTGTTTCCACACAGTTTGTGTTGGTCATCCTCTAGTCCTTCATCGGTGCTCTCCTGACGCTGTTGGCTGTATATTTCTGCCCTTTTCGCAGTCCAGCAGTGACACTGAGGGTTTTAAACAGCACTCCAACAGCACTGCTGTGGCTGACACACACCAACACGCCACCACCATGTCAGCATCATTGCAGTGCTGAAAATGACCTAACCCCCACATACAACCTGCTCTGTGGTGGTCCTGTGCGGTTCCACCAGGGTGAAAGGAAATAGGCATAGATGGACTACTCTCTGTAACTATAGAACTACAAAGTGCTTCTATGTGGTCCTTGGAGTTGATACAACAGACAATGAGTGCAGAAACAAGGATATGGTCATAATGTTATGGCTGATTGGTTTATATACTCTACTATTTTGATGTTGTGCACCACGTTTTTCTACTCACATTCACTGATGCAACATTAAACCTGGTTTGAAATGTTTTTCTTCCACAGAATTTGGAAATGAGACGTTTCCGGTGGAGAGTACACTGTACGTGATTGGCTGCCGCTTCTTGCTGGTGTGTGTTGGCTGAGCGTGATTGTGTAAAGTGCTGACTGGGCAGCATCCTTGGGTATTGAAGAAGGTGCTATAAGTGTAACTAACTAACTAAGAATTATCAAATATCTTTTTGAACTATTTAACCATCACACATTACAAAACAGTACGAAAAAGAACCACGTCTTTGTTCCACTATCTAGAACAGCTAACAGCCTGTGACCACTACAGCCTTCAGGCTGGACAAAGGACAATCTGACCACGGAACTTCCTAAGCCTCTTGACAAAAGGATGGTGCTCTGGCATCTCGCACACAGTCATTAAACGGGGCTGAAAAGAGAGAAATGAAATGGTTGAGATAGATTTAATCACAATGCAGCCCTTCAGAGCAGTTAATGGATGATAATGGGAATTTAATTTCAGAACACGCCCACCTCACAATTCCCACTGGCCTCCTGCTGGGATGTGGCCTACAATTTGGGAATTACATAAGGAAAGGAAATCGCTGCCTAATCAATATAATGTATGAAGAGGGAGGAGAAGAACAAACAGAATAGCAGAGCAGCGTGAGATTATGCAGTGTGTACCCGAGCTGGGTCTTAAACATCAAAAAGCATGAAGGATCACACTCCGATACCTAGGCAATGTGATTCATTCCCCAACTAAATCGATCTGTTTCCATTCCAAAGGGCTTTTCTTCTGCTTTAGAATTCATGGCAACCCTCTGTACCTGCTCACTCCATCACATTCACACACTTACTTAATGCATCTGTACACTTGACGTTTATTTCAACCCACAAAACCGCACACACACACACTCCACAAAGCATAATCTCTCATACACAAAGCACAATTTGCAGAGCGAGAGGGAAATGACAGCTGGTTTCAGGCAGAAATGTGAGCGGAATGAAAGACATGCAGAGGTGCGGAAGAGAGGGATTTATTTACCGCCTTTCAGATCAGCAGAAGCTCCAACATATTGGAAATTGTCCATGTTAATGACATCGATGATGGGGGAGACGACACGTGTCTTGTCCTGCCAGTGAGAGATAAGAGAAGAAAAGAAAGAAGACCTTGAGTCAGTACAAATACGAGTCCGTTCGAACACCAGGAAACAACAACCTCCCATGATACACGTCACCATGTGGCTTATTAGGATTGTGGACTGTAGAGAAGCAGAAAGGTCATCGGTTCGCTGGTTAGAGGTTCAAGGTTTATTGAAATCTATGAATAAAAACTCAGCTTAAAGAAAATCCTTTGAGGGTTTGATGGTTGTGTTAATGTTATTTAAAGCTTTTAGATTTGATAGATTTTAAGTTTTAAGTGTATAAAATGGAATTATAACCGTTAATTAAAATGATCAATATGGTGAAAAATGTCAGAAAACTAAATAAAAACGTGAATAAATTAATAAGATGATATTGATCTCTTATTATAAATTAAGGATTAAAATATATCATGTCACAAACTGAATTTAAATCGCTTTAAAAGTAGTAAACAAACTACAGAAAAAATTAATAGAAAGTTAAAAACCCACAAATAAAATGCAATCCTTTAAATTCATTCCTTAAGATTTTGTCAGCCCTCATTTTTTAAAGACATTTTATTTATTTTTAGTTCAAGAAATTGAGACACTTCACTAAAACAACTGCGCAAATATATAAAACGACAAATGTTATTGTTTCATTTTCTACAGCTCGATGGGTGACAAGAAAGGTCTCAAATAAATGGAGATATAAAATCTGAGATCTGCCGGTTGTGGTTTCAGCTTCAGTGCTTCAGTAATTCATTGAATGGTGTAAAGCAGCACCACCAGGAATTAAGTTCCAAATTTGCACATTTCAATTTGCTCTTAAATTTAAAGGCAAAAGCCAGCACATAAACAGATTTTCAACCTTTCACAGAGGCTGCCGTTCTGCTATAATTACAGCTGTAGTGAACAGATGCCCGTAATAAATACTAATTTTATTACACTCTTTATTAGAGGAGACGCACATAGACTGTGATCAAAAACCTCTTTCACTTCACTCCTAAATAAATAAATAAATAAATAAACAAACCCTCCCCAAAAGCCCTTCTTCCCCAAATCATGATGCAGCTGTACACACTTCTGCTTCTTTGTGACAGTGTTTACTGCTTGCATTCATTTGTTCCTCCAGCCATAAGAAAAGCGCCCTTCAGTTAAAAAGTTTAAGGCCTTACTATGGATAAGAAAGTGCTGCATCATTCTTAAACACTGTGCAAAGGGAAAGAGCTTTGCATTCCTCTGAAGTGGAACCAGGCAAAGTGACAGGGCTGCTACATCTATCTTACTGTGGAGAAAGTGCAGATCAGGGATGTAACTGGTAACTGAAGCCAAACCGCAGGATTATTTGATTATTGTACGTGTAGGTGTGTGTCTCCATGTGAGCCTTTAAGCTATTGATCACATGCCAGACAGAACTTGCTTGTTCATCAATGGCTTTTTTTCTGTGCTTAAGATTGACACACACACACACACACACACACACACACACACACACACACACACACACACACACACACACACACACACACACACACACACACAATCAGAATGCTGCAGCTACAGAGTCCCAACAAAGCTGAAACAATATGAAATTATATGCATTAGTTGCTTCATTTCGATTTTAATTGTTTATGGCTCATAAACGTCTTAATCTATTCAAACTTATATACATCTTGAAATTCCTCTCAGACTCTCTTCCTAATAGTGGCGTAAGGTCAAGTGCAGCTTTACTGAATAGATGAAGCATAAAAAACTGAGGAAAAGCTGTTCCTGATCAAAGCCGAATAATTCTATACATATTTATTCATTAAAGGGTCCCTATCCTACATTTCCTCGTCTTATCTTCCTTAAGGTCCCTTAACACTGTGTGTGGCTTAATGTTCCATGAACATCGTTTATTTTTACACTACAATATCATTCTCTCTTTATTGCACCCTCGACTGTACTGCGCGTTTCACTCTAAACACGTCTGTATCTGTTAAAAAGAAAATCCAACATAACCAAACCAAAGTGGGTCAATTTCAAAATCACAAAACTGTTACATAACAGTCTTGACCCATTTAGGTCTCGGCGCCATTTACATAAATCCAACACAGTAGAGTGTTAACAGCTAAACTTATCAGAACGTGTTCTGTTTTTATTCCTCTTCTGTTGCACAATTATCACTGACACATGATATTTATGACATTTTTAAAAAAACAAGCCGTCTTTGCAGCTCATAAGGATGTAAAGCATATGTCCATAAGTGTGTGGACACCCCAGGTGCATTTAGCTACTTTAAGATGTACCCAATGAGTGGTATAAAGCCCTCCTAGCATTAAGCTGTGGCGCAGCGGAACTCCATCCAGTACTTGGGAAATTAGGGATGAATTGGGGATCATCCAACATCTCCCTAATGCTCTCATCATTGAATGCAATCATATCCTCACACCAATGCTCCAAAACCCAGTAGAAAGCTTTCCCTGGACAGCTCCCTGGACAACCCTCTAATATCCTTAAGTTACGAAGACATAACAAATGAGAAGTGTCCCAATACTTTTGTCTGTTAGTTTTTCTCAATTGTGAGCCGACAGGCTTGAGCCCTTGAAAGAAAGAACAGCTGAGCTCTGGAGCTGAGAAAGGTTTTGCCTGGTTGAAGCTCCTCTGAGGACACAGACCTGCCCTCATGAATATTCATAGCACAGCAGCACCAAAACTCAACCACTGAACCAAGTCACTCTGATAGCACGACAGCAGATCTCCTCCCCACCATTTTAATTAAGAGCAATCTGTCAAATGTGAGAAAGGAAAATGCAGGTTGTTGGGCCTGTGGGATTTGTCCGTCTATAAATGTGCTTTTGTGTGTGTGTGTGTGTGTGTGTGTGTGTGTGTGTGTGTGTGTGTGTACTAGAGGAGCTAGATGCCCTGTAGGAGATGTAGCACTAACCTCTGCAACTCTCTCCAGCAGAGGCTCCAGCCAGTGTTCATTACACTCACAGTGGCTGTCCAGGAAAGTGAGGACAGTAGCTGTGGCTGCATCTGCCCCGCGGACACGAGACCGCATCAACCCTGAAACACACACAGTCATGTTTTCCCACTGTTATGATGAAATATTGTCCTTTCAATGTGCTAAAACCAAAGACACACACACATCTATAAATTCAAATACACAGCCAAGTACACAAATATACACTCATATGAACAGACAATAACAGAGCTGAACAGACACAATAGAACACCCACAAACACATCCAGACAGGCATACACACACCCACAAACACACACACACAAATAAACATGAGATTCAGCCTGTGGCTGTTCTGAGAACAGATAGTGTTTATCTGTGGCTCTGATCTTATCTGCCAGGGGGAATTTTCTCTCTGCACATCCCGACATCACATCCCTGCTCTAATCAGATTAGCAGAAAACTGCAGTGTGATCCAGGGGTTCAGATACAGTCATGACTCCAGGTACTGTCAGAAAACGCAGAACTGCAATGAAGAATGCGGAGCTTACAGTAGATGGAAGTAAGGAACACAGCCGAGAAGCACACTAACGGAATGATCGATCTATGATCCTTTTCTCGATTTCTCCAAGAGATACGTCAGAAATCTCTTATTTCCAGCTCCTACAAACATAAGGCCATACACAAGCCTGATTTGAATCTGAAGAGCCTATAAAATTTGCATCAAGTAAAGGTTCCTTTAAAAGGTTCTTCACTCACACATCTTCATCACAAACATACTTCTGTAGGAACCAATGACATCAGCTAATTACAGCTGTTACAGTCGCTGAATGAAAGATTGTGTTACATTTCAATGTAATCTACTTATCCTCTTCTTCCTGGTTAGGGTTGTGGTGGGGATGGAATCCACTGCAGGGTACCACACGTATACAGTCCCCCTCCACCACACACACACACACTCACACCAAGGGGGCATTTAGCATGGCCAATTCACCTACCACATGCATTTTGGGAGGTAAGAGGAAAGCAGTGCTATTTCAAGTAAAAGGTTCTATTCAGCACTTTTGATGATGTTGGGTCGATTTGGGTGTTTTCATGTTTTGGACCAAACTTTAAGACCCATCATAGCTTGAGTTGCAACTTCTCCATTTAAATGTATTTATCCCTAAAGATATATGCACAATATCATTAATCAGGACCTAAAACAACAGTTAAGGTGAGCACCTTGCTTAAACCTTCAGTTCGGATGCTTAAATCTGTCCATCCATAACTAAAGGGAGTTCATTTTACCAGAGCTGAAAGAGGGGGGAGAACAAAAAGCAGGTCTTTTTCTGGCTGCAAAACTCCACCTTCATGCTGAACGGAAATTATGAACACTTTCCAAAAATACACTCACTCTAATCCCACACCAATTACAGTTCGGCAGTTCTATTTTCTCCAAACACTCAATAAAGTGGACTAAAGCAGTTCATAAATGTTCACACTTCTACAAAAGACATGATGTTGAAGAGCACTGGCTGTAAATGACCTTTAAGGGTCAGCTTACTTCAATTTAGCATCTTCATGTGCTTAATTGGTGTTATGTCCAATACTGACCAACCTGACAAATCCATCTACATCATTAACTAACAATCAACAATGAACATATCTAAGATATCTAAGAGTCTATCGTCAATGCACACTGGCTTTAGTTCTAAGCCTTCTTATAAACCCTCCTGCACTTTAGGTTCCTCAGGAATCACACAGTTCTCTTTAACCACGCTTTAAACCATGTGGCTCATAATGAGGTGCAGCTTTTTCTTCTTATATATGTTATTTTCCAGGTTTTTTAAAAAACTTTGTGTGTGTGAATTATAGTCTGGAAATTACGGTAGTTTCTGAGAAAATGATGTCCACATATTAGGACTTTAGTTTTATTTTTCATATATACCGTATTTTCCGGACTATAAGCCGCACCCTGGAAAATAACATATATAAGAAGAAAAAGCTGCACCTCATTATAAGCTACATGATTTACAGTGTGGAAAAACTGGCTTATAGTCCAGAAAATACGGTATATCATAGAACACAGTGAAGTCGCAATTAGTGATGATGTGCAAAACAATTATTTTGTGGCTGAACATAGCAGCATTTTTTCTCCCTTGGACTAACACATCTGGGTCGTCCTGTTCTGAAAAGTCAGAGTCCATTCGAAATTCAAGGAACTGCATGATGTTCTTCTGTGGCATGCCACATAGAGTCAGGCCTTTGTGTGGACGCCACACATGTAGACGCCAGGTCCTAGAAGGATAAACCACTGCATCACCTGTAAATACTATCAAAATGATGTTCCCTGTGCAATAATACTGGCATATCACTCCAAGGCCGGTGACACTGTAACTTCATTTCAACAGGTGGAAAGTGCTGCATTGGGATGCTCCTCAGAAACAACGAAGCAGTCTGATTTGATTGCATCACTTGCTGCACTGCATACAGCTCACACACCTTCATTATCATTTGGGTCATTATAGATTAGTAGGGATGCACTGATGCAATTTTATGCCAAAAACCAACAGAAAATCAATCCTCATCAATCATCAACAAGTCGTGCTGTACTTTATGTCAATCACACACATTCTTAAAAGTTGGTCAAAATAACATGGCGAGAGCTGCCCAAGGACCCATACTGTGTCTCTTTCTCGGGTGTAGCAGGTCTGGACAACAAGTTAGACACCCTCTCTTGTATCTTGAGCTACATATTGTTTATTTAGCTCCATTTATTACTGGGTAAAATATATCAGTTGCAGATAAACTACATATCCCTTACTTTTGTCCTATTTTCCTTTATTTTGATTGATAAAGGCTCACACTGGCTAGCATTGCACTAAACGATGGGGGAGAGGGAGGGCCATCCTACCCATCCAGAGAGAGATGCTCTCTGGCACTCGCAGGCATGGATGGCTGTGGCATCACTGAGGGACTGAACCTGTAATCTCCCAAAAATAGGGTCAATGCTTAAACCGTGGCATCACTGTCACACTCACCCTCTCGTCGATCATTCCGAAGGACTCTGACCTTCTCGATTTTCCCAAGTAAGGCCCCATCTTCAGCTGTGAGACAAACAAAGTGCTTAACAATGGTGCCGAACCCAGCCCCACACTAAACCAATCACAGACAGAAGGTTCTAAAATAAAAGACAATGGGTTTCCCAGTCTTGTCCCATATTGCAGCCTTCTAATCAGGTTCAGAGCAGAACAGATGAATGACTTTAGTACGAGTTATAGAGGATAAAGCGAAATCTGCTCCAGATCCAGGCATCAACCTATGGATGAAGTAAACGCATGTAAAGTTTGAGGGCCAGACCCGACACTTACGATTGTCGCTGTAGTCGTCCACCAGGATAATCTCTTTGACCAGGTGGGGAGGACTCTTCTTTAGTACACTGTTGACAGAGGTTTAAGAGTCAAATTGGATACGGCACTCTTTTTATCTCTGTATAAAATAGAGTGGGTGCAGTAAAGGAAGATATCCAGTGTTCTCTAGCTTTAGAACTCTTGCCAAGCCTGATAAACAAGGAATATTTTAATTAAACCTTGCAAAAACATTTCCCTGACAGTGATAAAAAGAATGATGGCAAAATAAAACACAAGGAATAAAAGAAAGACAAGAGTAAATTCCTCAGCAAAGAACCAAGCAAAGAACCAAGGGAGAACCTGCAAGACGTTCTGCTGAAATGTTACCCGATATTGACCTATGCTTTTTTGTGCTATATTTGTTCAACATTCTGTAAGATGGACAAATACATACACCAATCAACCATAACATTACGACCACCTCTTTGTTTCCACTCTCACTGTCCATTTTATCATCTCCACTGACCAAACAGAAGCACATTATAGTTCTATAAATACAGACTGTAGCCCATCGGCTTCTCTGCATACTTTGTTAGCCTCCTTTACCCCTGATATTCAATGGTCAGGACTCCACAGGCTGACCTGGTGGTGGTGGTGGTGGTGTGTTGGTGTGTGTTGCACTGGTGTGAGTGGTGCTTCTGGAGTGTTTAAACACTGTCCACTCACTGTTCACAGTATTAGACCCTCCTACCTAGTTGCTTGACCTTGTAGATGTAGTCAGAGATAGGTACTGATCAGTTTCTGCACAGTTTGTTTTGGTCATCATCTGATCAGTGCTCACAGACAGTGATGTTCTCCAAAGACAGTGTTGGCTTGATATTACTGGATGTTATTCTTTAATGGGGATTTAAACACTCCAGCAGCACTGCTGTATCTGATCCACTCATACCAGCACAACACACCACCCACCATGTCGGTGTTACTGCAGTGCTGAGAATGACCCATCACCCACATAATACCCGATTTATTGTAATCCTGTGAAGTCCTGACCAATGAAGAAAAGAGTGAAAGAAGGTTAAATACACAGAGAAATAGATGGACTATGGTCTGTAAGTGTAGAACTACAAGAGTGCTGTTGTAGTAAGGTGCACACAGAGCCAATGTGCCTGCACATGGGAATTTGTCCTCCGCATTTATCCCATCTACACGGTGATGCACAAACACACACACACTAGTGAATTCACACACTATAGGGCAGTGAGCATACATGCCCAGAGCAGTGGGCAGCTCTATCCACAGTGGGGAGTCAAGTGCTTTGCTCAAGGGCACTTCAATCATGCCCTGCCAGTTCAGGGATTTGAACCGGCAACCTTTCGGTCACAAGGCTGGTTCCCTAAACACCAGGCAATGGCTGCCCCTTAAACAGAGGTCATTTCTACTAAAACTAGTAAAACAAGAGAAACTGGTAATGTGGCATGGTCTCTTAATTCGCTCCAGATTTGTACAACCATGGACACACGGAACAGAAGGACGTTTGCCTTTTGTTGTGGAAAAAGCAAATGTGATGAGAACACACATTTCATAATGTTTCACATAAAAATACAACAGAATTAAGAACATTCTGGTGTAAAAAAACAAAACACTGTTAAAACCTGTTAAAATCACATGCCGTGGACTACAGGTGCAGCTAATATGTGGAGAAGAACACTTTCAATATTTTACCATGTAAGAACAGAGACACTGAGAGGGACTGTAGAGAGGAAAGAATGCTGAAAATGCAGGAGCCGATCAGGAAAACCCACCTGACCACCGTGCGCAGCAACGCAGAGCGAGCTTCATTATGGAATGTGATCACCACACTGGACGCCGGCAGATCGGACTTCCACTGCTTATGACGGCAGCTGAGAAAGAGAGAGGAAAAAGAGCAAGAGGGTGTTTATTCTTCAGTTATCAACACTGAGAGTGCAGAAAGACACATACAAAAAGGTTTGACATTCAGATTGACAGATCGATAGATATGAAGACAGATGGATCGACAGATAAATAAATATAAAGATCTGACAAAAACTACAGAGAGATCCAAAGATGGGCAGACTGGTGCTGACAGACAGATAAGACTGTAATCCTTGAATTTTCAAGCTAAAATAAATACAAAACCTTTACAAACAGAAACCTCTGCACATAATACCTAATTATTAATTATTGAGTGAAATGTAAAGTGTGTCATACATAAAGGTTATATGTACTGTAATGTGCTCTGTTTTTTATTCTAATATAACATAAGTGACCAATCGACCAATCAAGGCAAGATTTTTTCCACTTTATGCAAATTATTTATGACATAATGATGCAACATTCTAAATGATTGGCTCCATTGGTCTTTGGACCAATTGTAGATAAGGGGGTCTAAGGTCCTCAGCTTCTGCTCTTCGTTCGTACCGGTGTCTCGTTCCTATGCTCAACAGTGTGGTGTTAAAAAAGGAAGAGAGGCTCATAAGAGATGCACAGATGCACGCGTTTCTTGGCCAATTCAGATTCATGAGTCTGAGCTGCTGATTCTGATTTTGGACAATTCGCCAAATTCTTTGGAAACTTTGGAGCAGACACACATATTACAATTCTGAAATAAAATATGAATGTAATTATATATTTAATGTATAATTAAATATCAAATTAAAGATCTACAGACCATAGCACAGTATGTGGAAAGGCACAAGCTGTGTAGAGGCTGTGTGTGCCTTGCCGTGAGAATAAACAGTTCTGCTGATGTGCCGTCTGAGGAGTATTGCCCGTTTGTGTATCTTGGATTCCAGAAATGCATGAAGTCTCTAAAACCTCTATCCTCCACAAAATGGCTGCTCATCCAGTGATATGAATTTCACAGTCCTCCTCCTAATGGCTCTGGTCTTTTGATCGCTAAAGAAAGATGGCACCTGCTGCTGGCTTGTTGCTGTACCTGTGACTCTCGCTTAGTTAGCTTCTTCAGGCTGGGCCTGCTCAGTAGGGTGATCTGTCATTCCAAATACTTTGGAAGATGTTCCTCCATGTCTGCAGGTGTTGCACATTCTCAGCTTCTCGTTGAGCTCACTCGCTGTGAAGAACTTCATGCTCGTGACAGGTTGTGTATGTGTGTCTGCTGCTGTTGAAGTGAATCATTGTCTGGTATATGAGCATAAATTTGACTGGCACAGAATTGAATATATGAGACTGATTGGCCAGTCAGCGGCCTGGTCAGAAAACTGGCTGACTTTGATCACCAGCCGATTGATCAGAGCATCTTTACTCATTATTTATATGATGAATTAAAGCACAAATATATAATAAGGATATTTCAAAACATACAGGGTATTTCCTTGTTGGAAGCTGCACCTTGTACATGTCCACGTGCAAGAACACACCCACAAGAGGCAAACCTGGGGTAGTGAAAATGACTTCATGTCTGTTAGTGTGAACATAACAGAAACCCGTAAGTTGGATGCGCTGAAATCAGGCTGACCAATCAGCGCTTTGTTACCGTGGCTGCAGACCAGCTTCTCATTTGTAGCAGAACACAAAAGCTTATATGCAGCTTATGAAAATGCGAAGGTTATAGAATATAAAAGTCGGAGCAGAGCTAAAAGGCCGGGGAACTTCATGTAATCAGTTTAGGTTTAGGTGCATCTTAGATCATTCATGGCCAAAAAGGGCCGCAAACTCCTTGCTGAAGATCGCTGATGCTGATGATGTGGAGGAGGGACATTAAAGAGAGCAGAACGAACAGGGGAGCAGAGAAAATGAAAGAGGGGAGATTTATGAGAGCTGGGGAGTTTCTAGCTCCATTTGCAGAACACAGAAGGCAGACTTTGGGTGAAGGCTCTACTGCGTTAAAAGTGCATTTGTGTTTTTGGTCCAAAACATTGGTGTGAAAGGGCCTTTAGATAGACTGAGTCAGAGAGACCAACAGACAGACAGATTGACAGAACAATTTCTGTTAAAGAAATGTCTGTACTGTAGCACCGTGTGTAAAATTACTGCTCAAAACAGTTCAAAAGGTCTGAGATTATAGAAAGTTTTAAATAATATGCGCTGAATGCTGGACTCACTGTGAGCTTTCATTAAATGGCTTCTACACCTTTTCATCTGACCTTCAAATCTCACAGGAACAGTCCGCCTTTAAAGAGCGTTTGACATTCTGCCACAAATCACTGCGTTCCCATTCCCACAAACCCACTTCTGCTCTCTCTCATTCACACTGTCCTAAATAAATGATGAGATGCACGTCACCTTGCTCAGTTATCTTAATGACATCAGGTCAAGGCAGAGGCAGCTCAGAAATGGTGACAGATCAAACACTTTAATGCTGGCGAGTGTGTGATGCAGGCGTACAGCTTCAAACACCAGCAGCGTGGCGTTGAACCGAGGCCTAGAGAATCAGCCGTGTGTGAGACGCTCCGTTACTGCACGGCTGGAGCCGGGAGTGACGGGGACGGACGCGCATGCTTTACCTCCTCACACCACAGTCACACACACTTTATCTCTGGAAGCTTTAGAGTCGCACACATACGCATATACACCCTTCTCATCCCTGGAGATTTTACACACTCGCGCAGTCACACCACTCTGGCACTGCAGGTTTTAATTTGACAGCCGTGGAGTTAATCCACTGTCGTCTGCCTGCCTGCGGTGAAGGGGACGAAAGCGCGGGCTCGTCTCTGTGCCCATGCCACTGAATATGATGCAACAGCTGGAGAGCCTGGAGCAGCGTCAGGCCACATCACATACACACACAGCTTGAGGCCTACACTCAACACAGAACAATCAGCAGGTACAGTCCAAGTACATGTCTTCACTGGAGACCCCGGAGAGGATCAGATGTATCACTACATCACTGGTTACAAGAGGTGAAAAACACTGGTCTCACTATTTAATTGACCAGCGCAGGCTTCAATCACAAAACCACCACAAACTGTCATTTCTTTTGAGATCAATAAAGTGGTTCCACAATACAGTTACTTGTTTATTTTACAACTGGCAGTATATGTCCCTGTCAACAGAAGATATTTTAGAGGACAACTCAGTTTTTACAACAAATTTCACTTTGGTCTGAATTCACCTGGATTATTTTGTCATTCAGTATATTCAATATCCCATAATCAAGGCAGTCAAATCAACCTATTAGTGCCTATTTCAGAACCAGAAAAAATGATTACAGCTGCACCCACCCATCTATATATATATATATATATATATATATATATATAATAAAAATAAAAAGAAGTGTAATATAAACAGTGAATAAACAGAATAAAGTCTTTGGAAATATATACTTTTGTTAACTTGTGAAAAAAAAAAAAGGTTGTGATAAATAAATATGAACATCCTCTGTATTGTAGTTCAAAAGTATTTTGCACCTCATAGTTATTGCACAGATGAATAAAATCAACCAATTGCACAAGTGGACCATATTGGTTCGTAGTGGTGACCCATTAAAGGAGGAGTTATAAAATGGAATGGTCCTGGAGAACCCTGTCCTAGACATTTGTGCGTTTTCTCTGCTGTGACACAATCGTATCTGCTCATGAAGGGCTTCTTAGAAAAACACAATTTTACAAACCCCCATCCAACATATTTCAAGCAATTGATGTGCTCTCATGACACATTTGCTAATGAAGGACTACTAGAGGGTCCACACCAGATCCTAGAGTTTTCCATCCTACACATTTAAGTGTTTTTTCTTCTTCTGCTGAAATACCATCTAATCTGCTCAGGAATGGCTTATAAAAACCCACCACATTTAAACCATTAGTGCTCCCCAACCTCAGTCCTAGAGTATCCAATTTTATTTAGTCAATCATCATCACATCTGCTCAAGGCACGTCAGAAAAAAACACACCATTTGAAACTATTTCTGGGTCCAAACTCTGGCTCTAAGGTACCACATTCTACATATATTAACATATTCAACATAATTACATCATCTTATGAAGGGCTTGTTAGAAAAATGACATTACACTATTAAAAGATCCAAATCTAGTCTTGGAGTTTGCCCTTCTAGATATATTTGATCAAACACCCTCATATCTGCTCATGAAGGGAAACAATGCATCTAAAATCCATCTATTTCAGTGTTTAAATATCAGCCATATTAAGCCTGATTCCACTGATTTCTTAAGGGAGAGTTTTTCCTTTATTGTGCTTTATTTATGTCACTCTTGTAGAGCTGATAGACTGACATCAACAATTTGTGGCATTGTGGCACATTTTAAGAAGTTCAGCTGCAAGTGTAGAAATAAAAACAGCACAACAGCCTTACTGGGAGCCTAATTGGTGGCCTAATGTGAACTGGTTTTATCAAATTAAAAGTATTTCATGACAATGTGTGCTGTGGAACTGAATTACTGGGCTATCTATGCTCTTAGGTGCTACCTTTGAATGATGTCTGATAGACGGGTCCACAGCGCCAGTCAGTGGGTTGGTCTTCAGCAAGTTTTGTAGTTGCCCTACTCAAGCACGCCCACTTTGCCTAGTAATTATCTGGGAAATGAATCAGGTGTGTCCGAGTAGGACAACTGCTAGGCTATGCAATCTTGTATGTTCTACCATCCTTGCCTAGTGTCATTTTCCAGTGCTGATATTGCATTCCAATACAAGAACGAATGGACCCGACATCCAGACCCCATTAGGACTCTCCCCCATCACAAACAATGCTCACAAAACTAGGAGGGTGAAGACAAGAACATCACATCGAAATAGTCCTCCATACTGAGTCTGTGAGTCTGTTCTTGCAAGACAACTTGTCCCAAGAACATAAGTCCATTCTTAGCGTTCTTGGTACTGAAGGAAGGAAACTACCCTAAACCTTGCTGGAGACCACCCTGCCTGGACTGGAGTTGTGCACCCCTGCCTGAGGAATCACTTTTGGTTCTATGAAGAATCGTGCTTGTACATGAGCGAGTGTAAGGAACCCTCACTAGATGTTCTTGATGATGAAGGTTCTTAATAAAATTCATCACACACCACGTCTCTTTTAGAAACATGGGCCTTGATGGCATTGCTCAAAGAACCCTACAGGTGTTAAAGGTGGGTTAAAGGTCAAATTCCTGTGTGCGACAGAAAAACTGATTGAGTGCATCTTCAGCTGCACGACTCATTTTTTCTCTGTCCTTCCAAAAGGGGGCAGAACACTTGTCCACTGCTGTAATGCGGACCGCAGTGTGGGCAGGAACCATGCAGTAGGGCTTTAACAGAATAGAAGCTTTGACTAGAAGACCGGCACTCTTTACAGCAAACCCCAATGGCATGCTTCCCAGGCCTTTCTCCCAGGGAGGTCGTCTACCTTACAGTGGGACTGAAAGTGCTCTCTCACTCTGCCACTATTACAGACACACACACACTCATACACTCATTCCCAACAGCTCCCTACAAACCTCTGTCCTGCCAAAATCCGATAATGTGAAGCCTGTAACTGAGTGTTTTCCTGTGGCTGCTTCATAATGTGATACCCCAAGCCCTGTTAACTGTCCACCAATGTTTTTTAATGGCTTGTTAGGTTGTAACCCCTCTTAAGCACATCGAACCCTCGCCAACTCAAACGTACACCTTAACATATATGACAGAATCTATTAGGAACACAGAGAGAGCGGTAGAGGGAGTGAGGGTGAGCGAGGGAGGCAAGGGTCACCGTCTCTGTACACACACAGGCTAAACACCTCCGCCAATATGGCAGCGCTCTCACCTTCAGCATTAAAGATTAATGCGTCTGTGTGCTTTTCGGCTTAATTAAAGCTGCAGTGCTGTCGGAGCAGCAGACGCGAGCTCCGGCCCCTCTGAGACAGCAGCAGGCCCTGCCAAAAACATCCCCATTAATACACACGCACACACTCGGCCGCCCGCCATGAGAGGTAACAACACAAACACAAGCACACACGCTCGCTCACTCACTCTCTTAGGAATAAACAAAGACCACGTGTTCTCCATTAGAACCTTCATTATAAAAAAGTCTGCTTTAATAATGACGATCAAACAAAAGCGCTTCGGAGCTACACCGCAGGAGAGGGAGGCGGCGGCTTCTTTTCTTTTGTTTATTTGAGAGGTTGAAGGTGTACCACCAACAGCTCCGTTGGATTTCTTCAGTTCTTCATTCAGTGGTGAATGTTCTCTTAACTTGCAAGCTAGTTAGATAACGAACGTTTTGCCTAAATAGATAAAGTCAAAAAAATGTACATTGTTTCCTCACTAGAATATAAACACTAGATATTAACAATTAACAACTGACACCGAATGTTTTCACGGCTACGAATTTTGCTAGTATTAGTCCTAGTTTGGTTAAAATGAAAGGATTTGCTAACTCGCTCATCCGCTCATCCACAATTGGCAGAACTCTGTTGAACAGAACACAGCTCCGGTGCTGCTCAGCAGGTCTGGACCAGATCTGTCTGAGATCCAGTTCACAGAGCACAGCCATCAGCCTGCTCTATTCACGAACCAGATCCTTTCTGTACCTGGACTACATCCCCGAATCCCCCGGAGCCACTGTTACGCGGATGTGCCGGAGGAAACACGGATACTAAACGGATCCGCTTGCTCTCTAGGAAGTGTTTGTTTATGTTTACTGTAATGTTTGATTTTTTTTAACTAAATAACAATAACTGTGACTGGTCTTGCGAGTTGAACCATTTCCAAAGCTTTCCTCGAGAAAGGCTACACTCACAAATATTGGCTGTGTCTGAAACATAAGAAATGCTTCCTACTTTTACAGCCTTCTTTGGCATTTAGACACTAAGTGATGTCTAAATGGAAGGACAGTAATCTAGCCTTCTATGTTATTGGGAGAAAATTCGAATAATTCTGTGATACTGCAGCTAAATGCTCATATTTAAAGGGCTGTTGATACCTTGGCAACATCAGGACCTATTATTACCACCGTGATTCAGTTCCAGAGACATTCGTCATTAAAGTGCCTTGTGAGGTACCGTGGGCAGCAACGCATCAAGTCAGCTATTTCCAGTTTCAGACTCGTTATCTAATCTTAGGCCACATTTCCACTGCAGAATGGATCTGAGAATGGAATGCTTACAGTCCAGCTGAACCCGGTTTTCTCAACACGGTAAGCTCATCATACTCAGGGCCACAGAACCGTATAGTGGGAGGGGATTAAAGACATCGGGATTCACTGATTGGCTCTACACTGGCGTCACCTTTGTGTCTGAAGAATCAGGGTCTTTATATTTGCACTGGCAGATGTGGCCAACAGATGTAGTTCTCGGTTAGTGTAGTGCTAACTGCATGTCAAAGACACACCATCAAACCATCAAGTTCATTTCAAACAGACATGTTCATGACTCCTACGATATTTTGCTTTTTACATCTATAAAACATGACTACTTTAAAGAAACCTTTCTTCCACTGATAAATATTCCGAGAGTAGTGTCGGTATCTGAAAGCTGAATGAAACCCATTATTTAGAGATTTGGATTGCGTTCATTTTAACCCGGCACTACCTCTGCACATTGTCCGACATTACTATTAATGTTTGAATCACTCGTGTGTTATTAATTATGTATGCAAATGATTTCTGAGACAATGTATTTCAGATGTTACAGCTGGGCCTGTAGACCCTGCACACCGGTAGGCTGCTCAGGCATCTCAGCTGGTCCCATAATCCGGGTAGGCCAAGGAAGACATTCCTAGCAAACCCTTACTATGAGTGTGAGCATTATCCTGCTGAAAAAGGCCAGCGGTGGCTGGATGTCCTGCACGTATCACTACAAGGGCTGACAGACTGTTGTATGCAATGGCTTCCCAAATCATCACTCCACAGGAAAGGCAGGATTGAAGTGCTCACCAAAAGGCCAGTCCTGTTCACCATGTGCGTGTACCCTTATTTACAAACTGCTCCCAACAATTCCTAACAGCTTGGTCAGAATGCTGTTGGGCAGTTCATTGAGTGCCCCGGTAATGCCCCCCCTCTCAGTCTGTCAACTGAGCAAAATGTCAGAGTATGCTTTAGAGGCATATCTAGCAGTCAGTGATCTCTCACCAAGAGGTACACTACCCAAAAGTAGCATTTTCATAACCGGGAACACAATTTAAAACCCTTTTGTGCCAAAACTTACTATATAAATCAGACCACACCTTTAATCATGTCTATACGAGTGTCATTTTATTTGATAATAAGTTTATTTTTGAAAGCAACAGTCAGTTATGTGTCTTGTGTGAAAAAGTACACAATGAAAGGACCAATACCAACGGACCAAATCACATCTCGTTACAGGAATAAAAAAGTTACCAAACTTTCTCCTGTAACATTAACATTCCAAAGACTCAAGCACAGAAGAACATCTGTGGGCAAATATAGACTCCCTGCCTACAGCCTTTCACACAGCTTCACACGAGAGTATAAAAAGAGACATTAAAAGACACTGTCTGACATTCTCACTACATCCTCCAACTCGCTCCCATGGCCTCTGGACCATTAAAACAACTGGGCAGCACAAGACACCTCTTTATTGGCTACAAGCTGGTGATATACAAGCAGCCCCATATAATGTGGAACTGCAAGAGTGCCATGTAAACTGCTGACCACAAACATCCAGAGAGAAATCACACGGGAGCATTGGCACACACTGCTGGTACAAAACACACAGGAGTACAGAACATTCTGGAGTGGACAAACCAAAGCCAAAGGGTGGGGGGTGCATATTAAAATATGCATAAGGAAGAAAGGCTAAATGCCAAAATGAATGGACAAAAAACCTTTTCATACTGACTGTGTGCTGCCACTAACTTGTACTTGCAAAAATGGAAATGTGCGACACTCAGGAAAGCCATTCCATGATTTAGGCCGTTACAGGAACCATTTAAATACAAGGTGTAGAACACACTGAGAAATGACCGTTCGGCTTCCTACTTCCAATCTGAGCTTCGTCCCAAATTCCTCTTGATGTCTTTGTCTATTCATGTGCACAATGAGGCATTTCAGTCTTCTCCCTCCCCCAAGAACGGAAAGACACTCCATCAGGCAGCAATTTGAAAACTCTTTCATTGGGCCATCACATTAGTCCATTACGCACAGATCGCAAGTTTTTCTCCTGCAGAACTTGGGCTTGATTACATAAAAACCCCGGCAGGTGTAGGAGTCGACAGAAGGAAACACATTTCACTGACCTACAATTATTGCCAACAATTCAAAACATTGAAACATGCAAAGAGGAACTGTTCGACGCTCAAGTCTTCAAATTCAGACATTTAAGCTGTGATTATTGATGCAGGATTCGGATCAGTGGGCTGGATAAGGAGCTAAACTTCTTGGTTAATTGCAATCTGGCAAAGCTTTCAAATAGCCTTGAGCAAAACATGTTGCACCACCAAAACGATAATTAGCCTTCCTGTTTTGGAGGAAGAGTCATGTTTCAAATACTTCGCCGTCATTTTCATCTAGCAAGCAGCCCAAGCAGAGCATGAAGGTGCAGCATTAGGGACTTTTCTGGTGCTCGTGATGACGTCCTCGGCTCACCCACAGCTAAAATTACACTCGGTACAAACAACCTTGTGGAACTGATCTAATCAGCTCAACCAAACCCTATACGGTTTAATTGTGCGGAGGGTAGAACATTAACGGCAACATTAACTCCCGAAAAACAAAACAAACCCAGGGTATAATTCAGCAGCCAGCGAGGCTGCGACATCACGCAGCGTTAAAGAATAAACTCATCAGTCAACAAGCAATCAGCTCAGTTCCTCCCACTTAAAGGGGGTGGATGGACTGATACTGAGACAAAAGGAGGAAATGGCCCAAATTAAGAAAGGGCAGGACTAAGCAGGCGTAAATTGCACATACAAGGCTGAGATAAATGTTTATTTATGTGGCTGGTGTGGACTTTATTCCATGACTTCATGGATTTACTCTGGTCACAGACATACACAAGAGCTACAAACAGCCAAGAAAACCCTGAGCCAGCAGAACCCACAGCCAGGAGAACCCTGAGCCACAAGCACCCAAAGTCCAGAGCCAGAGGAGCTCAGAGAAAGGAGAGCCCAGAACCCAGAGACAGGAGAGCCCAAACCCCAGAGACCAGAGATAGACGTGTCCAGATCCAGAAGAGCCCAGCAACCTGATCCAGTAAAGCCCAGAGACAACAGCGTGCCCGGTGCCCAACTACAGGAGAGCCCAATGCCTAAACCCCAGATATACAACAGCTGTTCTTGAATGCAGAACAAGTGGTCTTGTGAAAGCAATCAATAACAGTGCCAAAGCTCCCCATTGGTCTGGGGAGCAGTGAAAATGCCAGGCTTTAAAAGGTTGCACACACGGAGCAAAACAGCAAGAAATGAACAGACTGACAGGCCGACTGATGTGCCTCCAGAATTCCAAAGAAAAACATGAGCTCATCTCCTGTTAAATCCCAGTGCCCAAAGTGGAACATACACACACCTCACTCGAGGGAGTCTCATCTGAGTCTCCAAAACTCCTTCAATACAGTTACACAGAAGATTCAAAATATATTCTACACCCATAATTACAACAGTTGAACTGGGCAGAGGTGTAACCACCACAATGTCATCAGACACAGAGGCCGGCTGTATGCGTTGCTTTGTACATTACTGTGCAAAAGTTCTGGGCAGCTGTGAAACGTTTTCCTTACATCAGTAACATAACATTCACACAGGAAGTGGTGGTTTCACTGGGTTCATTACAGTATCTCCAAAGCTCTGCTCACGAGAGACTAGAATTATTTAAAGTGATCATCCGACACCTAGACTGAGCTTAATGATGCCAAATCAGGTGAGGTTTTGATGGAACTGACCATCTCCAAACCCAATTTTGCTACTTTTTACTGTGTTTAAGTTCATCTGCAGACCTTCTAATGGAATTTGGAGGGTTTTTAAGTGAGTGATAGATTTGCTGCTGAAATCAATGCTTTTAATAATGTTTGTATGTGTTTAAATAGTGTTTATAGGAGTTACATATCATTTGTTTTCCCTGATGTTCTTGAAACAAACAAATATGATGCTAAAAAAAACAAACAAACAAACATGAAGCTAAACACTAACTACACACCAGTAATAAGCAGTTGCCTGCTCTGTACACCCTGACAACAACAAGCCTTTCTTCACAAACATTCTCCAGTGTTTTCTGGAGGAAAGCAGTCCTATATATATAATGTTCAAAAGAATATCATCTACACAAACACACAGAAACCAGGACCAAATAAAGACCAAACACCACTCGTGAACTAGATTTCCTTAAAACAGCCAAGCTAACATTCATATGGGGCCCGAATGAGAAGCCCAACTGAGGCCCAGAACATTTTGTGACTGGGTTCCATATTGGTGTCAGTGATGGTACCAGGAGGGGTTAATCACAGACCCCATTTGGAGTGTCAACTGTACACCGAGTCTTAGATGGTGGCCATGACAGAACAGGCTAGGCTGTATAGACATTGGGCCCATATGGGAAGTGCATTGGCTGTGTGTTGGTAAGAACCAGCAATATGATGCACATCATGCAACAGGGGTTACAATTCAATATACAGTGAAATATTGTGATACTGTAAGAAAAACATTACATCGTAGTTTTATTAAAATAGGAAAATTGTCATAGTAGAAAAACAACGTTTTTATGCAGTTGGAACAAGATGAAACACAGTCTGCAGCGAGAATTTACACAACTATTAATTAAAAACATACTGTGTTTTTGATAATCAATACATTGTTGAAAAAACAAAATAACAATACTCTGGCACATCAACATATTCTTAAACTCTTTAAATACACAACTGGACCCAAAGGTCACAAACCTTTTGATTTAAAAAAAAAAAAAAAAAAAAACATAATAATAATATTTTTTTTTTAAGTAAGACAAGAAACAAGACACTTTACCGTATTTTCCAGACTATAAGCTCCTACTTTTTTCCCACACTTTAAACCATATGGCTTATAATGAGGTGCAGCCTTTCTTCTCATATATGTTATTTTCCAGGTTATTTTAAAAACTTTGCGGGTGCGTCTTATATTCCGGTGTGGCTTATAGTCCGGAAAATACGGTAATTTACTGTTATATTTAAGGACGTTGTACATCCCTGTCTGGTACAGTGTCCAGATTTTTTCTGATCCTAAAATTGCCCTGAAATATTTCTGGGTTATACAGTAGTACTGGGGACGAGGGGGGGGGTCATGTTAACATGATCTTTTGAAAAGTAATGAATAAAAAACTAATAAAAACTGATCTAGTTCCAAATTAGATGAGTACATGCTCACCAGAAAATCAGACCCAAATCATTCAATCTGAGATTGTGTGTTAAGAGTAAATATCTTTCTGTCACAATCCTGGATCCTTCGGATCGTTCACCGACTGGAAGCGTTCTTGAAATCTGGTAATATGATCAAGGGTCTGTTTGGAGAGCAATTCCAGGAGGCTGATAGACATGTGATATTTAAAAAGGTCTCTGTGTGTGTGTGTGTGTGTGTGTGTGTGTGTGTGTGTGTGTGTGTGTGTGTGTGTGGGGTAGCACTTCAGTGGCAGGGCATCCTTCTTCCTGACGAAACGTCCTGCGTGTCAGCAGTAAATCAGCGAGTCCTGGGAGTGTGCTTAGGCTCTCGGGTCTTAGGCAACGTGTTTGAGGAACAAAGTGCACTGACTGACTAAAACAGACTCTGCCGTCTCCTTGCCAATCAGCCTCCTAAATGACACGCTGAGGAAAACAGTCGCGTAAAACTAAAGGCACTTTGCAGCACGACTGACAGCCGGCAAAATATCCACAACCTGTACATTTGACTTAATGTCCCTGGTTAGACACCGCCGGTCACGATAAAGTCTAACGGTGTGTATAAACACTAAACAGCCCTCAGAACCCAGGATATCTACTCGTCCACTTCTGAGAACCAACTGCTAGATTAGATCACGTAACCTGCATGGACTTCAATACCAACACCAGCTTGCATCCAACTCACATTTCCACTGCCATATAACTCATTATCCAGTCATACATTTCATTTCCTCTCTATTTCATTTCGTTCTATTATGCTCTCTGGTGTCGACCAGAGGAGGGTAGGTTCCTCTCTTGAGCCTTGGTTCCTCTCAAGGTTTCTTGCTCCTAGGCAGAGGAAGTTTTTCTTTGCCACTGTTGCCACTGGCTGCTCATTGGAGGCTTGGACCCGGATTTCTGTAAAGCTGCTTTATGACAACTCCACGTTGTAAAAACCGCTTTGTAAATAAACTTTGATTGACTGATTAATTGATTGATTGATTGATGTCTAAAGATCATTTATTCCTTAACAAATCAAAAATCCGATTTTCTCTTTACCCTCTAAAATGTTCTTCGGTGGATCTTTAGTAGAGACAATGATTCTTTACAGAATTATAGAACTCAACAAAACATCTGAAAGCTTAAATTGCTCATTGCCTGAAAAAGGTTCTCAAAAGGTTCTCATCTACACATCTTTTTAGTACTACACAGAACAGTGTTTCACAACCCTGGTCCTGGAGGCACCCCTGCCCTGCACATTTTAGTTTTAATACACCCCATGCAAGTCTAAAGGGCTGGTTAATAAGCTGGTTAGCTGAATGAGGAGTACTGGAAGCAGGGAAAGCTCTAAAATATGAAGGGTAGGGGTGCCTCCAGAACAGCGTTTAGAAACACTGACATAGGTGTTTACGTAGAGCGTAGACAAGTTCTGGCAATCTCAGACATAAATAGCTACTGGTCCTGACCCGATCCAGTAAACAGGGGTCAATCCAAATACATTCCACTGGACTGAGCGTCGGCTACAGCACCATGCAGTTGCAGTGCTTTGTCTCCTGCAGCAGCAAATTTACAGAAGGAAAACCAGCATAAATCACACAGCAATCTCGGACAGAAGTTGTTTGCTCACTGAAATTTACCAAAATCCTGCAGAAAACTGCACACACTCTCAGATACAGCCTGCTCCTGTAGGATAGAGATTTTCAAGCTGGAAAAATCTTCAACCAATCAGAAGCTGGAAAGCGTTTAGCAATTCCAAAGAAATTCTTGCTGCTGATTCTCACTGGCTGGGTTCGTTGGTTCTCCCACAGCAACTTTCTTCAAAATGGAACTTCAGTCGAGTTGTGCTGCCTATCGATATGTGCTACTGTGTGGCTCTCTCAGTGGATATGTGCTGACCCACACTTTTTTAATGTTGTTCATGATATTTTCATTTTGAAACATAACTGATTGAACAAAAAAATGATTTCTTATCACCTCTATCAGCTTATCTTTACTCTCTGATACAGTGGTTTGGGCTTTGGAAATGTCATGCCTATACTTCTGCTGGGAGCATTTCAGCCAAGCTGAGCAGAAAAGGTCTGCCATGAAGATTTATATTCCACCAAAAAATACATTGATTTGTCATTAAAATATGGTGCCTCATTAAAATATTATGCTGCTGTGATCACTTGTGCACTACACCATGCTCAAATGATCACACAACAGGCACTAATGGTCATGTGAGAGTGTGTGTACTCATATGTACATATTTGAGTATTTATGATGTACATTTATTTGTGAACATATAGATGACATTACAAATGTGACAGCAATGCCTGTGTGCGGTAGGGGATCACAGAGCTTTTCTCAAGAGCAGGCATACGCAGAAGAGCAGCAGCTCACCGACCTGGGCTGACACCAATGGAACGCTGATCTTGGGCTCCTCTGCCACCTCTTTACAGCAGCTGACCAAATTCACACTAGACTGGACTTGGACTAGTTGCCTAGAAATTTACATGGACCCTAATTGTCTGCTTTACTATTAAGACCACTATCAGGTCATCATTATTTTAGCACCAGACACATGGTGGTCCAGTGTCTCCTTATCAATAACGTGTGAGTAGAAGTTTGACCTACAGCAAACAAAAGTCAATCAACTGCTCCCTTTAGGGGTCGCCACAGCGGATCATCTGCCTCCATCTTGCCCTATCCCCTGCCTCCTCTACTGTCCACCTTCACTGCATCCATAAACCTTCTCTGAGGTCTTCCTCTTCTCCTTCTGCCCGGCAGCTCCATCTCCAACATTCTCTGTCCAATATATCCACTATTCCTCCTCAACACATGTCCAAACCATCTCAACCTGGCCTCTCTGGCTTTATCTCCAAACTGCTCCACCTTCACTGTCCCTCTGATCTGCTCCTTTCTAATCTTCTCCATCCTAACCAATATTAAACTAGAACACTAAACAGTTGCCAAATAAGCTAAATACAAAACCTAATTTTTTTATGTCTCTTTACACAGAATTCAGTTCAGATGCAGTTATACTCACTCCATCACATCACAGCCTGCTCTTTTCCTCTGATCTCAAATGTCACCTGCTTATCTCTTAAGGTAAGAAAAAGTCAGAGACATAAATTCACAGTTTTTCTGGATCCCTCTTTCAGGGCAGGTAGATATATGGACTAATTATCTCCAAACAGACATCCCGGTAATAAATGCTATAATAATTAATGGATTTTTAATTACCATCCATCACGACACGCTTCAGAGACAGGAGACAACTGGCCCATTGAAGAATGTACACTTTCAGATTTTGTCATTTGCAGTCATTTATTTAACCCGAAAGTAAGACCTTAACTTCACAGGGTGGAAGGAAACCTAGAGGAGAACACATCCCCTCACAGCCAGTGACCCGAGTGGGGCTGGAACCCACAACCCTGCAAGGCCACCGAGCTGCCCATCTAGAAATATTTTTAGGACTCATCTGACTTGACCTGACATGAGGACACTTCTGCAGGTCAAGGAAAGTTCACTCAATGCAGACGTTTGTGGTTTTCAGATCCTAGGTGAGCGTTCTAATTACGAATATGATTCAAAGCCTCTCTAACAGTTCATTTCATCTAAAGCCAGTTGTTTTCTTGCCAATTTTCTCCCAATAAGTCTTTGCCAAATCCCACCTCCATATCCTCCTCCACTCTAATTCCCTCCATATTTAATAAAGCTGGTAAACTGTATGTCCAAGAGTATCCAGCCATCCTTTCTAATTAGTAAGTACAGATACTTAAAGGTGCATCCATTACTGACACCCATTTAAATCTATAAGCACAGCCTGGACGACGTCCACAGAAAAGCACTGCCAACAGAATGGAGTTCTCTGGAGCTGGGGTGCCATGTCCTGGAAATCTACCACCCTGGAGAGTTCAGATCTAACATGACTGGACCAATTATTCAGATTACCTTTAAGGACTGGATTAGACTTATTAGCAGAGTAGTAGATCAGCAAGAGCAGGACTGGACATCCAAGGATCGGCCAGCGTTGGGGCACTGAAATGGCCTTTCCTGGAATTATTGCACTCCATCCAATATTTCTTGGATGAGTTGGCGTACCGTCTGTGATTCAGAACACATCTGTCCATGCTTGATATCTTAATGCTCCTCTGTTCTGGCTGAATGCAATGAAATCCTCACAGAAAGTGATCCAATAAGTGACCTTCCCACTAGAGTAGAGGCTGTACCTGCATTAATGGGAGGAGAAGTTCCCATTAGTACCCTTGATTTCAGACATAACATAAGGTGCCTACAAACCGTTTGGCTGTCTCTCGTCTTCCCCGTACAAAATGACGTGAACCCGTGAAGAGGGTGAGGGCTACAGGTGTTTCCTTCCTGACAGCTGGCCCCAATGATGAGTTGCTACTAAATCCACATTGAATTTTAAGCGCCTAATCCTGGATATGTGACCTCAGAGACGGCCACAAATGGCTCTCATCACTCTGACTGGCAGGGAGTCGTCCTTACCACTTCAATGAGAACACAGCTTCTTTATATTCTCATTTCTATTCATTAGGCCATTTCCTAGGAGCCATATTTCACACCTGTGACTTCCTCAGTAATGTGAAAAAGAAGTGAGAAGCCCTGGGGATTAGAAACCTCATCTAGACGTGTTTCAGATTGCAGAAACAAGCAGATCTTCCTTCATATATTCTTTCACCTACAGTTGGAGCCCAGTCTTAATATGATCAACTTCTGTCTTTAATATATTTATTCTAGGATTTATTCTCTGAGGAAGCGAATAACCATATTTAAAGGGCCAGAATATGAACAGCACTCAACTACTCAATTTAAGGGAAGAGAAAGCCTATGAATAGCTACTTCACAGAAAGAAAAAATGTGTAAAACCAAAGCAACCCAAATTAGCAGCATACACACACACGCGCGAGGAAGAGCTGTGAGGCACACGTTGCACAAGCCCTGTTAAATTCCTCAATAAGAACCTGCTGAAGGTCATGTGGGGCCAAGGAACATCTTGAAGAAGCTAAAGAAACATTGAAGGGCACTGAGTCATCAGGCAATTTGGTAGAAAATGTGCTCCTTCTATACTTCTCCCAACAGGGTGCCAAATAAACACCTCCTGCTCTGGTGGCGTGATTCTTTTGTGATGACATCAGCTGCAGAGTCACAGCACTTCTGCTAATCTCCTGCTCCAGGAGCGACGTTGGTGTGGGGGCACTATGGAAACTCCAGTGACAGCTCAAGTCGAGGACATGTTACTTAATGTTACAGAAAATAAGCTCAATAGCTTCTGTGTAGTTTGTCTGTAGAAGTTATCTTATTATAAAATTAGATAATTGAACAGTCAGATTTAGACCTGCAATTTTGCACCACTATAAACCAGTGAAAGGTTTACTGGAGTCCCAGTCATGCTAAATAAACAAATGTATATATAGTGATATATCATGAAACCCTCAAAATATTAAAAATAATGAGAGTTTTGATCATATCGCCCAGCCTTAAGGTCAAAGATGAAGAAAGTGACCAGAACTTGAGCTGAATGGACTGGTGAAGACTTACTGGTCATGCCTAGTGTCTGGGACACTGCGGTCCATTTTGAGCTTGTCACTCTCCACCTGGTTGAACTTGTTTCGGGCGTATGGATCCTGTCCCGGCCTCACCACTGTAGCTCCCACATAGAGGTCCTGGTCAAAGTCCTGCCACCTCACCTTGCCTGAAAAATGGAGAAAACACACACTGGACATCATGATACATACTGTAAACATCAATGCACTTACTTTCTTGCCTCATAAATTCTCTAAGTAAGCAGATGGTTGTAGGTTCTGAGGGAAGGTGGCACGTTTGCATTGGCTCCCGTCCATGTAAGTAAATGAATTGGCTCTAGCAACAGAGGATAACTTTCACTAATCTGCTGCAGAGTGTGTGAGCACAATGACAGGATGCATCATTAGACACCAGCAAGCTGTCAGCCACATTCGCTGGTGCGGTTTTAAAGCACGGAGTCCATCACACTTGTCTAGAAAATCTCCACATTTGTTATAGGAGTAATGCCAGGCTGGGTGAACACAAGCAGATGAGACATGAGCTGCACATTAACCTCTTTTATCTGCTGAAACTGATACTTGGGCACATTATGATGGACTGTCATAAGAAATATTTGGGGGGAATTAGTCCAAAACTGTCCATGTCCATTCAGGATTCAGGACACCGCATGCACACCTATGTTCACTAGACACCAGTACTTATTATTCCTCACAGATCTAATACAACGTTCTTATTCTTACCCAAATAAACATGGCAACAAGAAATGTCAGCTGTCTGTACTACTGAAAAATCAGAAGATAGTTGAGATGGTAATTAGGTCCATATGGTGGAATTCTATTCCATTATCTCTCTTAACAAAGACTATCTGTAATTATTTGCTATTATTACACCAAGGCTGTTTAAGCCATTGTTAGTATCATAATTAGGCTGTCTGTCAGATGATCACCACTGATGCTAATCACCCAACAGGCTACGTTCACACAGCAGGTAAAGTGGCCCAAACGTGGAAAAGAGCTGCTGTTGTCTGTTATCAGTTGTATTCAATGCACATTTATGAGAGATTGGAATCGAATGAGTTGGACTGACGTAAAAGTTACATCAGGATGGTCAGAGTGAGTCACCCTGCCATTTACTGGACGTGTATCCCAAGTGAAAGTGGTCCAAATTCAAACTGATGCTCAGATCACATTGCTTGTCCACATGAAAAGCCAGGTGTAAACACTTACACCTTAGTGTAATGCCTTACATATACTGAGACTGGTTTATGATTGGATCAGTCAAACCACATTCAGGGGTGGTCAGACTTGGATATACAAGTCTAGATTAAAACTGATGATCAGATTCAATCTGACAAACGGAAATACATACGTCAAAAATTATGTTAATAGAGTAATTATTATTGTGGATCTGTGTCTTGGCAATTTAGCAGTTACAGCAATTTAAGAAACTTATATTGATCCACTGCATGACAGAACCCCCTACTTGGCTCACCATCTTGTCGTAGCGGAGGGATTTGCGTGCCTGAGTGACCTTAGGAGTTGTCGGGGGAATTATCCCTTGGTAGGGTCTTCCAGGGCAAATTGTCCTAAGTGACAGACCAGACAAAGTATGATCCCATGGGAAGGGTAGTAATGGATGTCCGCTGCGATGCAGATCGGGTAATGGCCAACGGTATTGGCCTCGGCATTCTGATCCTTGGCTACAAAAACTGGTTCATGGGACATGGAATATTACCTCTCTGGCAGGAAAGTGTCTAGAACCAATCTCCTCCAGAGGGGCTGTACTATGTTCTGTTCTGGAGTTGCCCATGGAGAGAGGTGTAAGGACAGGAGTGGTCTTACTGATAGCTACCCAGCTCACTTTCTGTACATTGGGGTTCTCTTTGATGGATGAGAGGGTTGTTTCCCTACATCTTTGGACTCCCTACAGCTCTGACTGCTCCTGGCCTTCCTGGAGTCCTTGAAGTGGGTGCGGGAAATTGTCCCTCCTGGGGATGCCATTGTTCCACTGGGAGACTTCAATGGTCATGTGGGCAATGCCAGTGCAACCACGAAGGGTGTGATTGGGAGGAAGAGTGACCATAAATGCACTTGGTATCAGGATACCCTGGGCCACAGTTCAATGATCGACCAAAGTTGTATCATCAGAATTGCCACCATGTGTTTTGGACAATCGGATGAAGAGAGGAGCTGAGCTGTCAACTGATCACCACCCTGTGGTGAGTCGGATCAGGTGGAGGGCAGGGTGTCGGACAGACACAGCAGACCTAAACAAGTGATGAGGGTCTGCTGGGAATGGCTGGCAGAGGAACCTGTCAGGAAGGTCTTCAACTAACATATCTGACAAAGCTTTGAGTGGATACTGAGGGCTTATCCTCCACATTCAGAGAAGCCAGCTGAGGTGGTTTGGGCATCAGGTTCAGATGGCTCGTGGTCGCCTTCCTTGTGAGGTGTTCCAGCCATGTGTGACTGGGAGGCCTCAGGGACAGGACATGCTGAAGAAATTCTATCTCTTGGCTGGCTTGGGAACACCTTGGAATCGCCCCAGAAGAGCTGGAAGAGGTGGCTGGGGAGAAGGAGGTCTGGGCCTCTTTGCTTAGGCTGCTGCCTCTGCGACCTGGACAAGTGGCAGATAATAGATGAGAACCCTCCACAATTCCTCTAATCTGTTGACAGCCTCTCAGAACAAGACAACCATGAAGAGAAAGTCGTGTTCAGAGGAAGTGAAACAGAAATTAGGCGTTGACTTTTTCTTACACAGGAAAGTGAAATCTGATCTCATCTGGGGATGCATATTAGTGACTCCAGTCATAAGTATATACCAATACTGTCCAGATCCAAAACTTATGTTAATGTCAGGTGTAAACAGGCCCACACATGACACATCTCTTTCACATATGATGAAAAAAAATGGATTTGGGCCAAACACAGCGTTAGACTAAGTCCTGCACACACAACCATTATGTCAACTACACTCCTTCTGTATCTACTGTTCAGAGCTGGAATCAAACAAGGATGGATGATGATACATTGCTAAGCATTGGTGTGAGCAAACTGCCACACCTCAAATACTTGACTAAATAATTATATACTGATCTGAAAATGCAGGCCTCTAAAATAATTGAGGTTAAGAAGATTATTAGAAGCACTCAGAAGACGTAAGCTCCATTCAGAAGAGTCGAATGTCAAACTTTTATCCTTGAGCGCAGCTTTCAGTAGCTGCTTTGTGGAAGGCTTTCAGAAGGAAATCTAATTTTCCTTCCTTGTAAAGACCTTTGTTGATCATGTGCTTCAGCACAAGGTTATCAGTATGATCTCGCCGAGATTCTCCATTTGAAATGTCAAAAATGCTAAACAGGCTGAGCTCCCATTTGGTTTTTCACAATTATGCTTGAAAATGTTACAACTCAAATGACCACAGAATGAATTAATGCTGGACACTGACCCCTGCCTACTGGGACTACAGCAGCCCTCGTCTGCTTGCATGTCCGTGTTAATAAAGAAAGATCAGTAAGTTCAACGATTCCATTAAATGCTTAGAAGGTGCCAAAGAACGTTGGAACTGAATTTAAATTAAAAAAAAAGTTCAGTACATGGAAGTGAGAGAAACTGAACCTCAAATGCTGTTGTGACCTCCTTTAAAAGAAATCCAGAATAATTAATACATTCAAACCTTTAAAAGGCTCACACATCTCTATTACAAACAGAACCAGAAGTGCTTCTTCTATGGCAGAGCTCACTAATAGGTGGGTCCAGATCTGGACCTGGACCTATAACCAACAAACTATTTCACTTTGGCAAAGAGTTCATTTTAAGCAGCTTAACTTTTCGAGTCTCTACGTTACAGTTTTAACACCCCAGTCGAATCACATGCAATGTGTACATCACATGTGGCGCTACTCAACCAATCAGAACTGGGCATTATGGTGAGCACTGCAAGTTAAAGGAATGAGACACAGGTTAGGACTCCAGACTACACCATCTGGGACAATATATAAGCTGTTTTCAGAAGGACAGTGTTGATTAGGAGACAAATCACAGGTTGAAATACGAGTTCTCGTATCGCTCAACTTGGCATCTGTTTATGCTGTCTTTCAACAAACAGCATCCATCAGTGTGACGGTTACGTAGCAAGTGGAGGAGGGTCAATAAAACTAGTTGGGGAAAAAGAAGCAATGACATTCGGGGAGTAGACAGAGACAGATCTCATCCACATTTATTTCAGGAGGACAGTATTGTGTGTGGTATAAAAGAGGAGACTGATCATGAGTTTAAATATGAATGAGAGTTCCTATATAATGCCCGACATGGCACCTGTTTACAATAAAAAGGCCTGCCCATCAACAAAAAGTGCCAATCAGTTTGATGGTTAAATACAAGTTGACAATATTGTAGCACTAAAAGACCAGTTTGGCAGTCTAAGAACCATATAAACCAGGGCAAACTTTAATCCGTTGGATTATTAGTTGGATTTAACTGTTAATCCAATTTTAATGTCTGAATATTTGTATTCATTTAAAGTTCATTGTTCTTTAAATGGTGTTAATTGCATTGTTAGGCTATTATCCTTCTATTAGTGGCATAAAATGGACTTAATATCATGCACACAAATTAAGTTATTGTGACAGGTATAATTGACAACTCTTGTTGAATAAGCTGTTCCTCAGACTAAGCATGTTTGGTCTAGGGCTGCAGAATATGGAAAATAACTGACATTATGATATTTGTTCAGCAATATATATTATGACATTTAAAAAAAAATATATATATGCCCAATATAATGATATTGGGCAGATGTATTCTACAGATTCTTAAGTAAATTTGCATGTCCTGCGATGTGACTATTGTGCAAGCTTACACTTTCATGCCAAGGCTGAAATTATATATTGTGTAACACCAATTTGGTCCTCTTTTATGACATCATGAGACTGCATACCTAACCACCTACCTGTTTTATAGCACTGGATTACAACCACGTATTTAAAACTGGACAAAAGCAAAGACAAAACTCAGGCTTTAGAGCTCTTACTACACTTTCCAGCTAAACAAGACACGACTCTTGTTGCAAAGGAGATAAGGCCAGTCTGTGTTCAAATGAACAATGACAAAGAGCAGACAGAGCTGGAGTGTGCAAGTGTGGCATCACTCCCATGCATAACACCTACAGACAGCACTGTGGAAACACTCCAACACACACTAACTGAAAGCCTCTCCTTCAGGGGGTCAACAGCACGTCCCGCAGTGGAGGGGGACAGAGCTGTCATCAGAGTAATTAACTGCTCAAGACAAAACAGAACTGCCAGGCGGTGGCCTTCACACTTCACCTCAACAGAGTCAACTGCAAGATCACAACAGTGGACACATGCCAGCACTCCCGCGCACACAAACGTGTACAAAAGAACGAGATGGGACAACAAAATGTACACTTTTCTGACATTTGAATGGACCATCTGGTTAATCTATGAGATTACAGGGGGCAGCCACGGCCTATAGGTTAGTGAACCAGGCGTGGGACCAGAAGGTCACTGCTTTGATCCAAACTTAGTGGAGTAGGGGGTGGGGTAACTGAAGGAACAGTGCATTCTCAGTCCTCAACATTCACAGCTGAGGTGCCCTTGAGCAATGCCAACCGCTACCCAGGCACTGGGGTGGCTGTCCACTGCTTGGGTGTGCTCATTTTCACTAGTGTGTGTGTGTGTGTGTGTGTGTGTGTGTGTGGAGTGTGTTACAATAAGACACTAACTAATAACCCATATATAACATCAGTGGCAGTGAACACATGCATGCACTTGTGTGCGCACACACACACATGCACGCACGCACACACACACACACAAACACAATCTACAACACACTACCTAAATATATCCACTTAATAAAACAGGAACAGTTTCATACATCACTTATGAGTAATGACCAACATGTACAGTGGCAACAGTCATTACCACATTAAATCACAATGGGACATTTTTACACTTTGCATTCACACTGGGGTTTGGTGATATCAGGACATAAACGGAGCAAGATACGGGGTGAGGCAATATTGTTTATATCGAGTTTTAAAATGGTTAAATAATGATCTTGCAGAAACCCCTTTTCTGCTCCCTCACTCTTCTGGTCTTCCCCCTGCTCTTAGCTCCTCCTCTACTCTGCTCCCCTCCGCCCCCATTTGCGCTCACGTGCACATTATGGTGAGGTCATAAGACTTGGTGTACAAAAGGAAGAAATGAAGTTCAAAATTCAATATATTTCAATATAGTAAACAAGACAGAAGAAGGATTTCTTGGGATGACTTGGGAGAACGTTTCCATGTTTTGTCACATTACAACCACAAACAAATATATTTCATTGGAATCTGATGTGAAAGACCAACACAAAGTGCTATACAATTGTATAAAAAGTGGAAAGAAAATGATACATGATTCAAAACATTTTTCACAAATAAAAAACTGAAAAGTGCCAGAAAGGTTGTAATGTGACAAAATATGGATAAGTTTGAGGGGTATGAATACTTTTGCAAGCCACTGTATAGTTTACACACTGTATAGTAACACACAACAAAAACATATTGAGAATGATTTTTTTTTTCGTCCACATCGCCCAGCCCTAATTCACACACAAGAATGTTCTTCCATTCGGTTTCATTATTTTCTTTGGATACAAAACTCAAATCTGAAGATCAGCACTCGGAGTCATATCAACTGACTGTGCTAGAACACCGGCAGACAATGCGCCGTTCTCAAACGAAGAGTGTTTTTAGTCATGCAGGTGACAACTTCAAACAGCCATGTGACAAAACAAACCAAAATGAACTCCGAATGCTGGTTTGGAAACAGCCTAACATACTCCTGGATTACTACTGGATTATGATGACATTATTATGGCAGTTCAGGTGACTCACACTGCATTAACCCATTTCTCTACTGGCCTCTGTGCACACAGGGAGGCGGATCAGAGGAATACACTAATTACACGAAAGGTCCGGCATGAAAATATCTCACAGTAAAGAAGATATAGAAGCTAAACTGATGTCAATACTTTGATGACATTATAAGCATTAAATAATTAGTGTGCAGTGACATTAAACTGGTGCAGTACGTATTAAACCCTTTAAAATAAGAAAAAAAAAAGAAACATTTTTGGTGTAAAAGAGGTGTGTGACCACACACCAAAGAACTAGTTATGCATTATAAAATGCAATCTTTTAAGTCTGTGTGACTTTGGCACTGTGATCAACAAAAAAATGTCACAATTACAGAAAGAATCTAGGTAAGACACCAAGTGTTACTTTCCCTTAGTGATGTAAATGGCTCTAGATAAGGGCATCAGACTACAGTCTGCAGCTACGTCATAACAATGTAAACAAATCAATTAATAATACTTAATGATGTCACGTATATAAGTGACAATATGCTTCTTTAAAATGTAACAAGTTAATTTTTTAGTTATTCATTTATGTATGAATCAAGTCCAATATTGTATAAAATCAGAAATTCCACTGTGTGGAATTGTGTTTAGAAATAACACAATAAAATAAAACCATAAAATTACCACCAACAATCAATGAATTGCACCAGAGTTTAAATCCAAGGACTTGCTTTTTCACACATGTACACATAAACCATGGCCACTGCTGGAAATATGTTTAGTTTCAATAAACTAATGAACGCATTTGAGTGATAAAGAAAATGCATTATTATTTACGGTTCTCCTGAAGAGTAGAATGATTAACCATACAGTTTTTGTTCTGATCCAGGTACGTGCTTATTAATAAAGGTGCTTCACAGGGTCATTTGAGTAATGCTCCTACTTAAAACCACTACTGGATCCATGAAGAACCAGCAATAAACTGAAATGAGTGGTGTAGCGGGCTAAGGCACTAACACAATGTTCCTGGACGGTTCCTGCCGTCCACGTGTACGGCAGCCGGGGACCGGAAGGAGAGAAACTGGCTTGCACTGCCTCTGCGGGTGGGTGGGTAGATGGCACTCTTCCCATATCTCACAAGTGTGCTGCTGGTCGACGCAGGCGTCTGCCATCCATTGCGTCAGACCCGGGGGTCCGGCATTCTCCTCCAAGTGATGGCTGCCCGGCAACAATACAAATGGTGGCATTTCGAAAAGAGGCGGTAGGCTATCGTCACATGACTCGGAGGACACATGTGGAGGGTATGTAATGTGGGAGGCTACTCAGCGGGATGGGTAATTGTAAAAAAAGGTCCTTCACACTCACACACCTCACCTTTACAAGGGTAAATGTCCCAATTACGTAGTGCACTATCAGATGTGTGCATGAAAAGTATCAGATCTAGTGTCGGTGCACCAGTATCCATATCAGAGCATTCTTTCTTTCTTTTCCTTCGAAGTCTTTGAAGATCACATCTTCAGAACGCAGAAGAATGGCTTTTACAAACAAACAAAAAAGGAATGTGAGGCCCGTCCTGTAAAACAATCTGCCCTCTCCTTTAATGAAAAAGAACTGACCTCGCTTCACAAATCTAATCTCAATTGCTGAAACGGAAATGAGGTGCTGTGGCGCGAGTTCTTCACTCTGCAGAAATTCTGCTGCCTGTTCTGTGACCTAAATAACAAAAGGATCTGAGAAAGACAAAACTGACTATTGATAATCCCCTGAAACTGCAGCCTAAAGCACAGCAACAGATGGGGAGTACATCATGTGGTATGCAACAATGCATAAATCTGCTTGCTCACTTCCACCCCACAAGTCGCAGTTTAAAGTTTATGATGAACTAATTGGAGCAGCTCTCTGCGGGGCTCAGCACCAGAGACATCGCACGTCACCGCAGAAGCAAAAACGCGCCAGTTTACGTCTCAGCCATATAGAGCTTCGGCGAGAACGGCAGGCAAAGACGATAAAAAAGTCAGCATATGCCACAACCCGGGGCTTAAGACTCGTAAATTGGATCTGCTCTGGGTTGAGCATGCTGGCTCACGAACTGGTAAGAGGAAGGCTGGAGTTTCAGCCTGGGTGATCAGCCGGGGGATGGCGGCAACATGCTGCGTTTTTCATCCTCCTGAGTGACTTCACACACACGGCACACAGAACAGAAAAGGCTGCAGGCAAATGAACGGGAAAACAGCCGAGACGGGAGCCTGTGCAAGCCCACCACACAAAACGTGAGATTTTCAACATAGTCTTCAAAGATCTCAACTGTATTCAAGCTGAATATATGGCTCAGGCATGTTCGCAGTCGTACAATGAACGACTAGAGGTTGATGATAGTGGTTAAGATCGTCCCCGGCCACGCAATTCAACCGTGCTTCACCAGTAAAGGCACACTGGATGCACCGTGCCAAACTGTGGCCCAAAACTCAAAACCACTGTATCTCTTAGAACCAGAGATCCACACTTTGCCCTCAGAACTCAGAGTATCCTTCAGACACGCCACACATTTCATAAACTGCAAGACTTACCATGACGATCACCGGATGATGAATTATCCGTGACTAATCCGGCTCAGAAAACAGCTGAAACTCACTCGCTTCCAACTGAATTAAATACCGCTTTAAATGCCAAAGGAGCTTCCAGTGCATGTTTACTGCTCCGTCCATGTGTACATGCTCGACCTGCACGCAGACTCTGACTGGTCAGTGAGAAGGGGCGTTATTACGGACCCAGATATTGGTTCCAAATGAAAATGAGAATAGAGGAGCTGTTTGCTCTTTCTTTGCTCACACGTTCAAATTTTAAGAATAAAAGTCCCGAGAAGGGAGAATACTGCTATACATACAGAATAAACAAAAACAATAAATGATATTCAGGTTGTTTTTTTAATTATTTAAAATATTTTGAAGAACTTACTAGTATAAATATCCTTGTCAATCTAATTATTATAAATAACTTATTAGAATTCTTGCATTTTCAGCTCAAAAACACTGGGTGTTCAATTTTCAACATGAGTTCTAAAATATAAAATGTCATTTAGTCCATAAAAGCAAAAATCAATCAATCAATCAAATTGAAGGTGCAAGTACATTTTTGATGAAAACATGGTTAAATTCCTACAAATATTTAAATTCTGCTCATGTTTACATGAAAATAACAATGTCTGGCATGTGTGACTATCTCCTATTCTCCTTTCTATTTTTTGGGGAAAATATCAGACAAAATTGGCCTAGAATTCGTAAAGGTTAATGGAGCTACGGACACCAGCTCTGACAGACATCACGAGGAATCCATGGACTTCATTCCTCAATTCCTGTTCAATTCCTCAGAGCGTAACAGCATGCCGAGCACGACTTGCCTTGTTTAAGCAGTACCACACTTTGCCGTTAACATATGATTTGATTCTCAGCATCTTTAATATAAACAAATCGTGCATTACATTTAACCAGTAAATGTTTACAATTTCATTTGACGTCTCATATCTTAGTTCGAAAACAGTGAGTCAGTGAGAAGCAGTGCATACATTCATTAAATGATGATCTTTAAATATGCTGAACCTATTACGGAGGAGTGTTAAAGACAAACTGAATTTGATCCTGCAGTAAGTTTGAGCTTGAAGAGTAGCTTGTGTACAGAATGCTCGGTGGCACCATGCAGTGCGTCCGGTCTGAGATGGCCTTTAGAGTCCTTGAGAACATTTACTCATCTGTGTAACATGAATGAAATGTAAGTTGCTCGGGATAAGTGTGTGAGCTTAATGTAAATGTCAGTCTACCAGAACGGGCCCCGCCGTCAGTACAGGTCCGTATGAGAGGGGTTTACGTTGTAGTAATGTGTGGATATCGCTGCTGTCCAATGAAAACCATGCATCTCCATTAGTAGACCAATAGATATGCTCAAAAATGAGTAAAATAAGCTCTTATTTTGCATTCATTCACATGTATTTTTTAAATTCTTACCAGGGGGAAGCGTTTCCATGCTATGGGCTCGGTCGTCTGCATTGATGTTTGTCTGAATTCTGTTTGAATTTAACCCACTCCAGTCATCCTGTTATAAAAACACAAAATACAAAGAATATATTCATTACATATGAAACAGAAGCACCAACAGTGATACGTTTATTAAGCACTACATACATTTCAAACTGAATTTGAACACAAACAAGTTCTCCAACACTGAGGACTCTTACGGTAATCTGATTAAAAGCACGTCTGACATCCATTTGAAAAACATAATTTGCAGATCTGATTTGTTGATTCTTTGTAAATATTCAATAAACATTTGCATGCAGACTGATCTAAACGCCTCCACATTATCAGGAAACGGAGCATCCAGTCGATGTAGCATGGTGCAAACACTGTAGCATAAAGTGGTTCAATCCCAGTCAGGCAAATACACCACACTACAATAAGAGTCCTCTGTATCACGATCCGACATGTGACTGCTCCAGCATAGGGGGTTACAACCCTGCTTTCCCCTTGCCCTAAGTCACTGGACAAGACTCCGACTCCACATTCACCTCCTGCCTGTGTAACAGAAATCAAATGGACGTTCTAGAGAAGAGCGTCAGCCGAATGCAGAGTGATCAAATAATTCCAGCTGTTTCTTACGAGAGCAAACAAGATGTAACTGCACTATTAGACTTTCTTTACTAATCAATTCAGACACAAGTAAGTGGTTTTCTCTAAAAATTGAAAGAGAGATACCCATAATAGTGACACACACACATAGTAGATATCGTTTTGTCAAAAGCTGGACAGTGTGCATGCACTGAAACTTAAAACTGCATCATATTGTACCCGTATTGTTTCCCTTTCAGAGAGGAACCAACAATCAACAATGAAATCTAGCGAGTTCTGTGTATTTTTATCATGAAAAAATAAAACCTTTCACATGGGGCTGAGCCACATATCCACATTTATATCTATATATCTATTGGGGTTTAAACAGAGCAGGACGGACTGAGGTTATCCAGTTCTGTTTAAATCTTGCGGAAAACGTTTTTTTCTGCTCCCTCGCTCTGCTCCACCCTCTGCTCTCAGCTCTTCCTTTACTCTGCTCCCCTCAGCCCCCTTCATGCTCTCATGTACACACTCTAGGGAGGCATAAGATGAAGTGTGCGCAAAGAAGAAGTGATCAAAACTGAATATGTTTAAATACAGTAAAAACATGAAAGAAGGATTTCACGGGGTGTCCTAATTTTTTCACATCGCAATTTTCACGTCATATATCATCTCGTTGATGGTAATTCAGCTGGTCGCAATTTCACGGGACCCTAATCTAGGCATCTTAAAGTCACTTATAAATTCTCCAGGTTGAGATTCTTGGGGCTTAATTTGAGAGCTGAAGCTGCAGACACTGAACGTTTATCAGAGCCAAGGCAGTTAATAAAGCATGGAGGTCTGAAAAAATCGGAATAATCAAAACATCTGAACATCAAAAATCCCATAAATGTGTATCAGCACAGCCCTACTAATCTCACAGGCCACAGAGGGTTTGAGAAAAAGGTGATGAATTCAGTTGACATAGCCTTCTCATTATCATCATCTGAGCAACGGAGAAGTGCTCATTGATGATTCAGCTGTTGAACTTGAAGGCTACAGTGGATCAGCAGATTTTGGGTAATCCAGTGAAGAAGCCAAGCCTGCAAGAACAAAAACTAAAGCGTGAGTCAGCCTCGCACAGATCTACCTCTGTTCCTGAGATGAAGCTTTACTAAGCGTGCAGAAGAGTGATTTAGGAGTCCCACCCTTCAGGCCTGATCTCTACAGTCAAAATCCCACCGATGCCTTCCTTCTTTCTGCCTCTTTGCCAGAAAGGTGAGTGTTCCAGTCTTAAACTGGTTTGGTGAAGCAATCAGTCTAATGGACGCTTTGTTCAAAAGTGCGTAGAGAAGCAAAGACGGCACTTAATTACACACTACACAAGCTAACCAACTTCACACAAACAGCCTCTGAGCACACCACTTAGAACGATTAGAACACAGATGTTCCATCTGGCATGCAAACGCAAAGACCCTGCAATACATGCTCTTAAGTGGAGAGTAAAATGGGGAAGCTTGTCCAGAAGAAGGTGCCAATGTGCCAGTTGGGCAATGCTGTTGATTAAACCTCCATTAAATATATCGTTAGTAGATATGGCTCTGTATGAGCTGAACTGAAGTCATGAAACTGGTACACTATCACTCCAGCTTAGTGGTTAATCCACTTACAGCACTGTCCAGTTCAGATTTTAAGCTCATTTTACAAATACTACAGGCTTGATTCCTGCACCAGTTCAAGGGTTCATACAGGTTCAGAACGTCATTCCCATTTTCAGTTTATTCCTTCAGTCTCTGAACCCTAAAGCCCTGCAGTCACTCAGTACAAACATTGAGACAGAGCTTCAGGTGTGATACTAATGATGCTCAGTGAAGCCTGAGCTGATTTAAAAATGAAGTCATTTATGATCTGTTTAACACTGACAGCAGGTTCTGTGTTCGCCTCGTTGGTGAAGCTCCAAGCTGCAAACAACAGAAAAAAGGTCATTCAGTTCAACCGCAGTGTCATTTAAGCGATGACAGACCAAGATGTTCTGCATACAGCTGGACTGTCCATCCATATTCAACTCCTTATTACAGCATTATATCAGCTTTATATCAGCACCCCGATCAAAAAAGGACTCACTGTCCAAAAAAGGACCCTCCTCATCAATAAATAGTTGCACCCAGAAGGAGTCAACTGACTGCAATGCATGACTGCACTGGTGTCGTGTCAGACTGTCATGGAGTTCCTCAGAATGGCAGTGGATCATCGTCAATGGGATGACAAATGAATGAGTGCCATGATCCACTCTTCGTCACGCATCACGTGCAGAAAGCCTGGTGTCCTGGTGTGCGTGTCATTTCATATGATATCACTTCACCTTTGGTCTTCATTACAACACTGCAGTGGCCCTACCACTTCTGAACACTCTGGTGCACTGTGCCAACAAGACAGCCTTCATCCACATACTGCCACCATCTCAGGAGCTCGCCCATAAGACACAGATACTATTCGACGGGCAGGCGCGTCACCAGACCTATCCTGATTGAAAATGTGAAGGAATGGGAGATGGAGATGCCATTTTGTGCCCTGATGAAGGCTCGAATTGGCATTGGCACTTTTTATTGCACTGCCATGTTTCAATAAAGGCTTTTTTTCTTCCAAGATAGTGTTTTGAAGTGTGGATGCCCATGTTTTGCATACTCCTCTATACTCCCAGAGCACAGTATTGATTTCATGTGAAGGAATCTTATGGATACTATAGAATTTTATTGATAGTATATCTGGATTATTGCAGGACAACATTAGGAATCTCTACAACTCCATTTTGAGATGTACTACATGTTGCATTACAACCAACACAATATAAATATTACAAACATCAGTCAAATTATTTAATCACATGGTTCCAGGAAGCCCTTATTTTCATTCCTTGTAAATTCCCCCACAGCGGGACTAATAAAGGTTTATCTTATCATATCTTATTAGCAGTGCAATCCCACACTTCCTTCTGGGAGCAATGTTTTGAGCAACCCCTTTTCGTTTTTGACTATTAATTAGAAAAATCGGGCCCTTTTTATTATTTTTATTGTATTGTGCCTGATTGAAAACAGTCCAGGCTGAACCACTGAGAACACAAACGCATTAAAAACAGGCGTAGCTGCAGCTTGGTTTTAACATTTGTAGTATACAGAGTTCATGATGTGTTCAGAAGTACATCCTTGTATATAAGCCTGCACTTCAGAAAGAACCTCATACCTACACTGATGTCATAACTAACATCAGTTTCATACGACCCAGAACAGAACTCTGAGGGCTCCACAATATCCGCTAAATCAAACAGCTACCAAATCATTCGTAACAGTTCCGGCATTAGGATTAATAACTGAATCTTAAAAGCTGGGGCTCAAGGGGTTAGATAAGAGCATGGAACATTATAATTCATGACACAGGCCCTTTAACCTTTGCCAAGCAAACCGTAATCCTTTTTCTCGATAACGTTAATAGTAATCATCTTCAGACCATAAAAAGTGCACCAGTCAAATCATTCCTGAAGGAGTACTTTAAGGCATCGACAAACCTCCTGCTCTTTCCATTATAAACAAATGAAGCAAAAGGGCTTGGATTAATCAGGCCACGCCCAATCAGCACTGAAGTTAAATGCCATGCATAAGCTAGAAACAAAATTCTAAATCACAGCATGAGGAGGCCGGATTTTCCCACAGCCAGAGCATGCCACCAGAAAGCTGGTGAAGATTACCTGGTCTGCAGTCGGCTTTGGCTGCAGAAAAGCAATCACTTCGTGTTGCCTCAGCTGATAACAAATGGCAGAAAATATGACTATGCCGACAGAGGGGTAAGGGCCAAGCCAATGGGTAATAAACAACCAAAGAGTATGCAACAATACACAGGGCTGGTAATAACTCAGAGAGGGGGCCGAAAAGGCCCACGGCCAAGGACAGCAGGAAAACAAGCACACAACTCGGGCAGAATCTGCTGCACAGCCTCATCCAAACACCGTTCAGGCCTAGCATCTGGATCCACAGGTCCAGCCAAGAACTCTCCAGAGAATCAAACTCCAACAGCTCAGCTGCAGAGGTAACAGACACTGAGCTACGATTTGTATGTACCTTATCAATATATTTTATGGCCACAACGGCAACCCATTCCTACCTCATACTGTGTCCTTCAATTTTATAATCGATGTCATTTTTATGGCTAATAAACCCAAATAAAACTAGTGCAAGCAATGTCCGTCCATATAAAATGCAACATCATTTTTTATATATATGTTCTTTATATTTTGCAAAAAAGTGAATGAAGTATTCGTATCCCAGTTCAGATCATTCCCTGGACATTTCATTGTGGAATGCAATAATGTGGCCGGCATGTGTTTTTCCTGAGAGACGTAGCTGGCACGGAAAATGAGACTTGCCGACACAGACAGGGCACTCACTCTGCTGGGATGAGACAGGAAGCTGCCTGAGATCATAAACAACTCCCTTGAGGAAGTGTGGCTTCCCCTCAGGGTTGGGGTGAAATCCAACCCCTGGAACTTTGGGGGTCCAAAGAGCTTTCTGTTTAACTCTGGAGTGATCAGAGGCATTCCAATATCCCAAACATGTTTGACCATTTCTACACAGTATAGGGACAAAGTACCGGGACACCAGCTCTTTCATTGTTTCTTCTGAAAGCAAGGTATTAAAACGAGTTTATCCTGCTTTTGTTGGAGTGCCTTTACTGTCCAGGGAAGACTTTCTGTGAGATTGTGAATAACTGCTATTAGTGTGACCTCATCTCATCCCTGACTCAATACTGCTCCCCTTTATACCACTCTAGCCCACAAATGGGATTCGGAATAGCGCCAATAGGTTCATGCTTGGCCCCAGATGGTCATATTCTACTGGCAAGAATTCTAACAGGGACTAGACCAGCCTGTGTGTGCATTTGCACATCTATGTCAGACATGGGCTTGCTTACATGTGATGACCGGAAAATCCTAATGGGGTAAGTGGCACATCCAAAAATTCCAAACTGCCTATGTGTGTGTGTGTGTGTGTGTGTGTGTCTGTGTGCGTGTGTGTGTGTGCGTGTGTGTGTGTGCGTACATTTCTGTACATTGTATGTAACATCTAAAATCAAAACAAAAATGAAGATAAAATATAAAATGTGGGCAAAAAGGAAAATGCCTTCTAGTTCATTTACTAGCTACGAATGAGGCTTTAAAGTGTTCAGTTGGTGTCTCGTGGTTTATTCAGACATTGTTCATCTATACTGTTCAATTCTGAACGTATGACATAACACAGAAAATTATTAGCTGCTATGTGTGACAGCAGCCAAGCTAACCCACCCACCCCGGCCAGTGAACCAGTGAATGCAGGGTCAGTTTTGCTTTTACTGATTTGTGGCCTTGGATCGCAGTGACTTCATTAGGAATCGAACTGGGGTTCCAGGGATAGGACTTGACCTTCTTAGCTTGTTGTACCACTCAGTGGGGCCGTGCGTTATTGATTTTAATGATTGCCCCCCCCAAGGGTCGGCTTTCAGCAACGTGAAAAACTGGACTTTGCCTTCCTGGACTGAAGCTCTCGACTAGACTGTACCCAAACCATTCTCCCAGAGGGCTCATCTCCAACACTGGTATTAAACAAATGTACACGATATAATAACCATCAAATTGAAGACGGTGGTAAATGGAACATACTTCTGCAACCATAATTAGCATCATTAGACTGATGATAATATTAAAAAATAATAATTAACACTAATACAATACTAGTAATACAAGTAATGTTATTAGTAGCACTAATAATAAAACCCAAACAGTGCTTAATAATCGACGATACACACAAAAAAAACCCCATTATACTCAGCCCCGAGTGGCGTAGCGGGCTAAGGCGCTACCACTATGATCCTGGGGTCGCGGGTTCGACACACATTATACTCTAGATTTTCGTTCAGTGTGTAATGTCACCATTTTCCAAACCCTCAAACAAAAACAAACATCCAAATGCTCCAAAGCAAACAACCAGAATTAAAAATGAGCTCAGTCGGTAATAATAAACAGATTACCGTGGAAAGTAAAACGAGCGCTATAGGGTAAGACTCTCTAACACTCTTCCTGATCACAAAAATATCATCAGAGGACGTGACTGCAGGACATGACAGCAGGATGTGACGTCTAAATAGTCCGGAAATGACGGTACATACTTTTATGTCTTTTGACAATTTTTTAACAACATAAAACGAAAATGAAAAAAGAAAGGAAATCACTGAAAGTTCGAGTATGAAAAAAACTGAAATAGACTGACACTGATATACTTTACATATGTGTTTATTATTTTACACACTTTAACTAATGACTACATATAAAACCAATTTATATATATATATATATATACATACACACACACACACACTACATTACATGTAAAGTGACATTTCAAGCCTTTTTTATTTACTGTTAATCTGTTAAAAATAGATTACTCATCAAACTTTAAAACAAAAAAACTGAAATATGGGTTACATTTTTAATGAAATCATCAAAAACCTTTTTGCACGTTCGATTTTTTTAAGATGCACTAGTACACGTGGAAGCACCTCTTTTCTAAATTTAACACTGTTGGTGCTGCAGGTTGATGGCACACTTCAAACACGAACGTTTAACTGTGGAGCAGGTGTTTGAGTGTTAAGGACCCTGCCACGAAACTGATGATCACAGTGCCATCAGGACAAACCAAAGGAGCGGGCATCTACCCAGCCTCTAATCTAAAACGATTTCGGCTGAAGACAGACTTTCTGAAGAAATCCTTTCACGGGCTATTTTCCAAGAAGCTTAACGAGGCTACAGAGAAAGATTGACTCAGACGGCATGAATTTTCTGAAAGCTTTGAGCTGCAGAGATGTCCTCCTTAAAGTCTAATTTAATATGCCCACAAACGAACTGGAAGCACAACAATATCTTCTGCAGCAGCGAATTAAGTTTTAGTAGCTTTGTAGAAAGAAAAACGCAGTGAAAGTCTTTAAGATGTTTACAGACTCCACTGATAAAAACGCACGGCATATCATACAAAAAATAAAGGTGCGGTTTAATCCCTTCATTACGGAGTGCCACAGAGTGGAACAAATGAGTTCTCTCAGAACAGTGCCACGACAGGGGCAACACACTCACTCTGAAAAACAGAATCCCCACTGGAGGCAACTGGCCAAAGAAAAACACCGGCATTTTTCATCCCTGCATTTCATACCGAGACAGACTTACATAATAATAAAGTGCAGCAAATACAGAGGACAGAAAATGGGTTTTCTACCTGACTAAATAACTGCTATCACTTTCAATAGCGCTTAAAATGATCTACTGAACTCCGCGTCGGAGCAGCAGAACCATTCTCCCCGTGCACGACTTCTACACTTCTAATTTACAGAGACGGGAACGTGTCACAAGCTGCCCACGTCCACATGTTTGATGTGCTGTATAAATATGAAAAGCTGCGCCACCACTTTCCTGTGTATGACTTTCAGGGGATCTAATAAAGCAAGCACATCATGATCTTAAAACCTGATTTGGAGCGTAAGCCGCCGGACTCCGGAGACGGGTGCAGGAGCCAAGCCATTACAGAAAAACTCCATAAGCTTCTGAAATCAATTCTGAAAGATGGCAATCGGAGTTGGAGTAATAACACCAGGACGAGGTGATGCTCTCCATCTGTAAAACAAGCTTTAATCCAATGGCTGTGCATTTTGCGTTGCGTCAAAGTTGTGCAGAGTAGCTGCTTTTCTCAAATAAACAATCCAGCCATTAAAGATGGAACTAAACTAAGGCATGACTGAAAGCTCAGCCTCAGAGTGGCTTCACTGTCTAATGCTCAGGCGTTATGATCCGAGGTTCGCGTCCATCAGCAGCTGATTCTGAGAGAGCAAAATTGGCCATGCTCTCTCCCCACATCACCCCCAGTGTGATGCTGACCTGGTCAGGCATGTGTTATGGTGCCAGTGTGATGCTGGAGACCTGGCGTTACCTTATAGAGGCTTCAATGTGCCTCCAGGACATCCCTACCTGCACCTTTGCTTAGAGAGAGGGCTCACTGAACGAGGCATATCCTAGAGAGCAAGCATTATTTGACGTTCCTCCACTTTACATGAGCTGCAGACGTGAGTCTGAAGAACCTTTTCACTGTAAAGATCTTACGATAAGAACCGTTTCAACCTAGAACTGCACCAAGAAGGAAAGGCCCAATGAGTGTCCTCGATCCAGGTGAAACGACTCAAACATTCAACTACTAGCTGCAGCAAAGACCTCAGTAAACCTTCCAAACCTACCATTCTCAGACACCCGGACTAGCAGGACCTGAACTGGGAGGGCATACAGGACATGCACAGGCCGCTCTCTCTGCTTGTCTGTACAGGACGGCTGACCGCGCCTATTCATTTATCACCGTTTTAACACACCTCGTCTGCACCCAGCCACCACTTTTAAACCCCGAGGTTTCGGCAGAAAACAGTAAACGGATGGAAAAATGTGTCATTTACTCCTGTAACGTCTGTAGTGAACGTGGCAGAGAAAGCAACGGCACAAAACCTCAACTCCAGCACCCTCGGTTCTGAGGAGCCTCCAGCGCCGCACAGTGCTCTGCTGTTTTCGGAGTGAAACTGCTTTTCAGGCGAGATGTGTCCTTACTCTGAAGTCTCTGAGCTCATGACTCACTGTGTGCTGCTCAGACACACAGTCTCCATCTTTCAGCCCAAACCACCAAAGCCTACAACACAGAAAAACCCCCCTAATGCCAGCATTAGCTGTGAACTCCACCTGTTTGCACTAAGGATTACTCAGACGTCTCCTGACTGCTGCCTACAGCTGATATCGCTGTGGACGCTGAAGCCCCAGTCCATGTCCTTTAACCAGCGGACACTAATTAAACAGGACAGATCTGTGTGTGAACGCCAGTCAGAGTGGAAATCTTTGCAAGACTGACATGGCAATTAACCTGGGTGAGATCTAGTAAAGCCCACTGGAAATGACTGGAAGGGTCCATGTGTGAATAGAAGGCAATATGTACCGGGAGCTACAGTCATGTCCTAATTAACGACAGCCAAGACGGGGGATTTATCCAGTGCCTTTTGTTTTGACTCGATTTTACGTGATTCAGAAGTTAAGCAGCTGTTGGGACTTTCGGACTCAATAACTGCAAACCAGCGGCTGGAGCTGCAAAGGAGGGACCACCTCCACGTTAATGCTTATGGATTTAGAACAGAACGTCATAAAAGTTCCAAGAATATCGCGAAAAAGTGGATTTGGCTTCATAATTTCATTTAAAAAGGTCAATCGTTTTATATACTGTCGATGACGAAGTTAAATATTTCAAACCTTAGTTTGAGATGATCACCGAGAGTGTAGCACACAAAGCATATGGATGGAAAGTTAACTAGAAGAGAAAAGGTGGTGGGACAAGGTGAACAAGCAACAGCCTTGAGGGGGCTGTCAAGAAAAGTTGATTCAAGAACTTGGGAGAGCTTCACAAGGAGTGGACTGAGGCTGTCAACACATCAAGATCCACCACACGCAGACGTCTTCAAGAAGGTGGCTCCAACTGCAGCATTCTGACCATCAAGCGCATCGTGAAGCAGAGAGAGGGTCAGACGTTTCGTACCTGGACTGAGGAGGATAAAGAAGTGGACTGTTGCTCAGAGCTCCAAAGTCCTCTTTTCAGATGAACGTGAATTTCCCAGAGTCTCAACTCGAGCTACTGGAGTCTGTCTGAAGTCCAGTGTGAAGTTTCCATGGGCTTACGATGCTCTGTCCTCTGCTGGTGTAGGTCCACTGGGTTTTATCACTTTCAGAGTCAATGCAGCATCTAACAGCTGGACTCAGCACCTGCCCACAGTGCCAAAACGTCTTAAATCTTATTACATTTTCTAATCATATGGAGAAAGTGGATTTGTGGTTCTGAAGAGCTCTAAACCGTACTGATTAAAATGAAATTTAAATAACAATTTAATGACATTTTAATTTCCTGAGATGCAGTAATAACGCACATCTCAGGGAACTCTACTCTCCTCTAGATTTCTGTACATTACCTGTTTATACGTTTGGCTCAGCATGTCTTACACTAAGCTCAGGTAAACATCTACAGACAGTTGATATCTCTGCACCTCAATAAAAAATGACCACAACCACGACTAGATGTCAACCAGCACTCACGCCAGTACCTGCAGATTTAATAATGAAGCTTATACCACGTGAAATATGATGAGCCAAGCAGAATAATAAAGGGGATTTCAATAACACCTTCACAATAGTCTCAGATGGGATTTTAGCCAAGCAATTACATAACGCGGCTTCAGAAAGAAGATAAGAGAAAAATGCAATCACAATAGCCATCAATGAACACACAGCACTTCATCATCTGCTGAATGGATTACATCTTTTCATACCATTCAAATTTTCCACACTGCCAAAACGAACCTGCTTTATTTTCGGCCTCGTTCGTTTCTCACTGAAGATCCCCGTCGGTGGCGTCTCAGGTGGCTGTAGTTCAGGGCAAGAGTTCCTGTAATGCTTTCAGACTCATTTAGTCTCCTGTAAGAAGCATCCTCTCGCTTTCTGATTTTCTTCCACGTTACTACACTTGGCAGACGCTCTCTTCCAGGAGACTTGTGTTTCAATCACGTTACGATGGCAGCTTCACCCAAGGACTCATGTTGTCTGTTTGGTCCTATGTGGAGGGTAGTGGCATCGTCCACTCCATTCAACCCAAAACGTGTGTAATTACACCACAAAACAGAAGCTCAATTCTACGGATGCTCTTTTTCTCTGGCCTGGGGGGAGATGGGGGGACGGCCCTCTTGACTGATGGAAAGTGGAAATGAAACTTTGGCTGGTGGCCAAGCTGAGACGGCTAATGAAGAGCACCTGGCCCACTAACAATAGCTCAGAGGTGCAGAAGCACAGCCAGAGGGTCAAGCGGAGTCCTGCTGAGCCTGACAGGCCACAGTCTCAATTCCCAACTCTAACTGCAGAAGAGCTCTTCGGGGCGCTGGAGCAGCTGTGACACAAACCTCTGCAGCGTGACAATAATTGACTGCAGTTTTCTGGCCTAAGATGAATGTACAGATGAGCTTCTGACCAGGTCCCTACAGAGACGTGGAGTTCTCCTTCCAAACCCACAGAAGACCCAGAGTGTCTTCATTAAAGCCACATTTAAGATAAAGAAATAAATGCACAATGTTATCGACATGTTTTGTGATTATGAAATCAATATGTTCAGCGTCTAAATTCGGGTTCTTCGGTTTTCGCACAAGAACCATGAAGCTGATATAGTCACCAACTCCTCCTTTTCAGTCATGAGGCTAGAACTGTCCGCAGCCCTGGTTTAAATGAGATTGAGTGAACTAATCTCGTGCAAACTGGCTTATGTGTGGACGCTATGACAACGTAATCTATAAAAAAGACAAACACACTAGCATTACACAGTAGCAGCGATATGTCCGAGGAACCCGACTCCTGCATGGGTCTGTGTTTCTCTCGCTCAAGCACACCTGAATCAACTTACCTGCCGGTTCTCTTTGCATAGTTGGTCATTGTTCTAGGACTACTGACGATATCCACAATCTGCTCAGAAAAGCTGACTGATGCATTATGATGCAGTACGATTATCATATTTACACATCCTCAATATAAGCGTCAGGACAGCCAGTACTGGACAATAGGGAAGGGCAGTGTGGTAAAAATATGATACTACTCGATAATTTCATGATGCACAATACTTATTACAATTTTCTGACCTGCAGAGAAAATGTAGGTCAATAACAATCAATCAATAAATAAAACATTCTTAAAACTCATCAAATGATTGTATTCAAAATGTGCTGCTGTTATCTAATTAAACCATACGTTAGAGTTACTGTAGTTAAAGTTCAGAGCACTACTGTTTGTGCATGTGAAACCTCTGTCCATTCGTCCAGTATTAGAAAATACTTAAGTGAGTCTTTGTAAAATGACTGAACACCGTTCAATGCAATAGGTATGTAATACACACAGTGTTCATTTCTGGAGAAGCTTCCATAAACAGTCCTGTTTTTGTTTGGACGATAAACTGTCTGAGAAATAATTGCGTTAAACAATACTGTCATAATAAATCCACTTTATTTACATTTACATTTATGGCATTAATCAGACGCCCTTCTCCAGAGCGACTTACAAAAGTGCTTTGCTGTTCACTCAGAGAATATCCTTAACTAGTAGACGAGACTAGAATCTAGAGATTCCTCACACTTAGATCCTGTTGAAACAAATGTCTTTATGGAGCTAAATCCTCCTGAAACAGTTGAGTCTTCAGTCTGCGTTTGAAGACAGTGAGGGACTCAGCTGTTTGGGAGAAGGAGAAGGTTTTTCCACCATTTTGGTGCCAGAACCGAAAGAGGCTGGATGCATGTTTTCCTTGCATTCTGAGGGATGGTGGGTCAAGCCGAGCTGTACTTGAAGCTCGAAGGGTTCTTGGTACAGCTCGAGTTTTGACCATTGCCATCATGTATGGAGGGGCTGGTCCGTTTTTGGCTTTGTAGGTCAGCATCAAGGTTTTGAATCTGATGTTCAGCTACAGGGAGCCAATGAAGGGAACGCAGCAGAGGAGTTACGTGACTGAATTTAGGAACATTGAAGATGAGCCGCACTGCTGTATTCTGGATAAGTTACAATGGTCTGATGGTCCACAGAGGAAGGTCAGCCAGGGAGCTGCAGTCGTCTAGTCTTGAAATGACAAGAGACTGAACAAGTACCTGAGTGACCTCTCTAGACAGAGAAGGTCGAATTCTCCTGATATTTATATAGATGATCTAATAGTGTAATAATGCCCTGATACGATTTTAAAAACCAATAAACGTAATTATTAAGAATATTCAGAACATCGCAATTGGATTGAAAAACATAAAAATAAAAAGAAATAGAATGAAAATTGTTGTTTTTAAACAAAGCTCACTCAAAACACCAGCTCACTCAAAACACCAGCTCACTCAAAACACCAGCTCACTCAAAACACCAGCTCACTCAAAACACCAGCTCACTCAAAACACCAGCTCACTCAAAACACCAGCTCACTCAAAACACCAGCTCACTCAAAACACCAGCTCACTCAAAACACCAGCTCACTCAAAACACCAGCTCACTCAAAACACCAGCTCACTCAAAACACCAGCTCACTCAAAACACCAGCTCACTCAAAACACCAGCTCACTCAAAACACCAGCTCACTCAAAACACCAGCTCACTCAAAACACCAGCTCACTCAAAACACCAGCTCACTCAAAACACCAGCTCACTCAAAACACCAGCTCACTCAAAACACCAGCTCACTCAAAACACCAGCTCACTCAAAACACCAGCTCACTCAAAACACCAGCTCACTCAAAACACCAGCTCACTCAAAACACCAGCTCACTCAAAACACCAGCTCACTCAAAACACCAGCTCACTCAAAACACCAGCTCACTCAAAACACCAGCTCACTCAAAACACCAGCTCACTCAAAACACCAGCTCACTCAAAACACCAGCTCACTCAAAACACCAGCTCACTCAAAACACCAGCTCACTCAAAACACCAGCTCACTCAAAACCAGCTCACTCAAACACCAGCTCACTCAAACACCAGCTCACTCAAACACCAGCTCATTCAAACACCAGCTCATTCAAACACCAGCTCATTCTAGCTCCTCCCCAAGAAAAACCTAATGGTTATAATGTAATTATCATGACAGGACTATTTGCAAGCTGCATTATCCTCTGTATGTATTTGATACAGTTGAACATTTACACTAATACACCATATGGACAGATGTATTTGGACAGTCGTTCCTTTATTGTGTTTTCGGAAACATTTGAATTTTGGCTAAACCTTCATTTAAAACCAGGACTTATGAACAAAAACAAGAACATTCATAACTACAGCTTTATGTGGAGAAGGACCAATCCGCCCGAGATTTGTTAACATTCTCAAACTGTTGTCGGTAAACATGCTTAATAGTGGAGATGAAATCACCCAACTCCCCTGAATGCACTAATGAATCCTTTTATTTAATGAATAACGGGAATTATTAACCACCGTGGCCCAAATACCATCATCGGATCTGCACAAATTCATCCGAAAACACAGTGTGTGACCAGGAACTTCTCTGGACGTCGGTGAAGGTGCAAGCATGTGTGTAGGCAACTCTGCTTCGCCAAGGTCACTTTCTGCGCTTCGCAGTTCTCTGTGGTCTTGCTTTGAAAAACACCATTTCAGAAAATCTGCACGCAATTAAAAGCTGTACGACAGAGACAGCACAACGTAAAAGGCTGAGAGCGTTACGTTCCTCCATCAGCCCGACTGTCCACTGGAGGCCTTTCAGCAGCACAGAAATATCCACATGAATCATAATACAGATGTGCTGCCAGAGGGCAACAAATGGTAAGAGCACTGTACGCAGCTACTTAGGATTCCATAAGCGAGCGCCCACTGAACAGCATCTTCTCCAAAAACACTGAAAGATGTTCAAATGTAGGACTGGTCTCGCAGTCGGGGATTATAATCGTCGCTCTTGAAAACCGAATGGAAATGTTCCTTTGAAACTGAAATATACTGCTGTGTGGAAAACCACTCCTTTAAAATGCTTGTGTGGAACGATTCTTTGTTAAAACACAGAAAACAAAGGTCTGTTCTGATTGTCTCGAATTGTGCCTCAAAAAAGTACACTATTTGGACAAAAGTATTGGGACACCTGCTCATTCACTCTCTTTCAAAATCAGGGGTATTAAAAAAAAGCTCATCCTGCTCTTTTTGGAGTTACTGTCTCTACTGTCCAGGGAAGGCTTTGTATTTGTATTGACTGATGTGAGGATCTGATTGCATTCAGTAAGAGTGTTAGTAAGGCCAACACCCCACCTCACCATGAAAGTATTGGATTGAGCATCATCATATCAGAGAACACAGTTATGGGGCTTTATACCCCTCAAGCCCAAGCCTGTCATTAGGCATGGTGCCAAAGGGTTCATGTTTATCTGCTCCAGAGAGCCATATTCTGTGTGTGTGTGTGTGTGTGTGTGTGTGTGCGTGTGCGTGTGCGTGTGTGTGTGTGTGTCTCAGCACTGAATGCATCCATTAGAAGGGGTGGCAACTTTTAATTTTAACTTTACAATCAGTTTTCCATGATAGAGGCCTTTAAAGTTGGTAAAGTAAAAGTACCCAATGATCAAGTAATTTAATTATGCAAATCCTAAATGAATTAAATTATTTACTAATATTAGAAGCTGATAATTACATTAATTATATAATAATTAAATATATAATAATTCAATTTTCATTGGGTAACCAAGGTTGGGGTTTGTGTTATATTGAATACTTTTAGTTTAGTTTGGTTCGTTTCAGTTTCACACTGCAGTTTTACCAGCACTCTTGGTTACATCCCGTCACCATTATCTATGTGAGTTGGATCTCCCTATACGTGAGGAGCATGCCTAACATCATGGGGAGCATACCTAACATCAGCATTTTTCAAGCTTCAGGTGTTTCAGGTGTTGGGCTAAATTCTGCATCCCTGCCAGAATCCAACTCCAATCAGGTGCACATGCTGCATAGTGTGTGTGAACGTGAAGGGGAGTCAGATTTTGGCACAACACCAGTTGCCTCAACTTCTGGCAATTTGTCCAAAAAGTCAGAACCATCCAAAAATAAAGAATGTTTTCACACGACCAATGAACCAGAACATGCTTCATTAGATTGGGCCCAAGACGACCTATTTCGGTTGGAAAAAAACTGGTCCTTTTGTCTAGACAGTGGTCCACGGCACCTCCCACATCTGTTATTCTGGTTCGGACAAAAGTCCAAACCGAACAAGGTAGGTGTGAAAGCACCTGACATTAGCTGCTTTGTACTGTGAAAATGGCTCAAAGTATATACAATTTATGGATTACTGTAATCCCGGAGATGATAACTGTCATCCAAGGTAAAGGATGGTGTGATGGTTATGAACAGCAGGAAAAATATTTTTTCTTTTTTTTAAGCAAAGGAAGATCAAAGGCTGACCTGGTCATCTTAATCAGCTGAGATGATTTCACCAAGGGCTAAATATTACATACAGCCAGAATTAAACGCTAGACGGCAAAATTATTCTCACATGTCTCTTACGATATAATGACATTAATGCAACAGAGATGGGAAAGAAAGACGACAGTTTGATGGTATGCAGCTCTAGCGCTTGTTTTTCTTTATATTTGTGACTTAACCTCTTCTAGACTTTTGGCATGGACACCCCATTTCCTATGATGAATCTAAATGGAAGTATCATTATGTGCACATGCTTTAACAGGAGTGTTGTAGCAAGCTGCCGCTACAGGAACAGTAATGATCCTGCTGTCAGAGCGAATCTGTTTCTGATGCATCAGCACTGGGCACAGCTCCATTATCCAGCCTGTTAACATCAGCAGGCTCAAGCCCAGGCAACCACCGCCATACAGGCCATACAAGCCAGAACACTGCAGGGGAGCTACAGGAGCCCAGCAAAGCCCCGCAACGTTCCTCTCTCCGGCTTGTAAACACACTAACAAACAAACTAAACCAGCTAACTGAAGGAAGAAAACCGCAAGAATCAGGGTCTAGTTCAGACATCAAAATGAATAAGCCATGCTAATCTTCTGGAGTCAGTCTTCTGAGGGAGATTAGTATCTGGAATCCAGTCTGGCCACACATAGAGGCAGCAGCTCCCTCCACACTTTAGCACTGCTGAAAGACAAGGCCACTTAATGCAGCACTTAGAAACCAACCCACATATAGTATATCTGCTTTGGCACTGGTCCACCAACTGGGGTAGGTGGTTCTGGTGGTAACAGACACCCGACCAAGAGCGTAATCCTCAGATAGGCATCAGAGACAAAGCTAATTTCTTTGTATACTTTGTGTCCAATTAAATCAGATTTTGCGCAGATCATCTAGTCCCAAAAGTGCTTCATGATCCACTGCTTATTCCCTTTCCTTAATGGAGGTTTACAGTTACATCACAAGAAACTGAAGGTGTTACTGTTGATACACTTCTTCTGTAGCAATTTATTGCACAATCACAACACAACCATGACCCACACTTCCTGCCGGACAGGAAACTCCAACCATATTTGACATTAGAGTTGCATGATTATGCAGGAAATGATGCAACTGCATTGACTGATGCTGTCTAGCTCTCACTTCTCCAGAACACATACAGACGTTGGACAATGAAACTGAAACTCCTGGTTTTAGAACACAATAATTGATTAGTATGGTGTACTAGGGCCTCCTTCTGTGGCCAATACAGCGTCAATTCGTCTTGGGAATGACATTTTTTGGATACAATCCGGGTTAGCACTCCAATATCCCTTTCAGACAGCTTCCTCTTGCGTCCACAGTTAATCCTGTTGGATGTGGTTGGTCCTTCTTGGTGGTGCTGACATTACCCTGGATACCGTGGCTCTTGATACATCACAAAGACTTGCTGTCTTGGTCACAGATGCGCCAGCAAGACGTGCACCAACAATTTGTCCTCTTTTGAACTCTGGTATGTCCCCCATAATGTTGTGTCCATTGGAATATTTTGATCAAACCTGTGCTCTTACCTGCTAATTGAACCTTCACACTCTGCTCCTACTGGTGCAATGTGCACTTACTGAAGATTGGCCACCAGGCTGCTCCAATTTAGCCATGAAACCTCCCACACTAAAATGACAGGTGTTTCAGTTTCATTGTCCAACCCCTGTATTATGAAAGTACTGAATTGTTTTTCAGTTCACTTTAAGAAGTGTTGCGCGATCCACTCGACTCTACACTGGATGTGTGCATTAAAGCATATCATGTGCCATGTGAATGGCCCGAAGCCTGATCTCTGATCCCAAACCCACTTTAAACTGTGACTGTTTACTTGAGTCACATTTGGAGTTCAACCCCCAATCTATAAATGGTACACATTCAATCAGAATTCCCAGTGAAATCGAAACTGCATCAGTATCAGCATGACAAAGATGGGCAAAAGTACACTCACTGCCTGTCTAGAATACTGGTGCACCATCCAGGATGCACTGAGGATGAGCTGGAGTAGTGATCATCCACATGATCACACTGACGTTCTTATCAGATCCTCACAGCAATGCTCCAAAAATGTAGTAGAACGCCTTCCTGGCATGGCTGAGACATTTACTCAAACTGAAGCAGGATAAACAGTTTTTAATGCCAATTCAGAAGATGCTATTAATGATCAGGTGCCCTAATAATAACAATGTCCATAAATATAATATGTGAATTAGCAACAACAGACAAATGTGTATAAAAAAGTGTCAACATATGCCCACAATCCCAACATCAGTGCCTACATACATAGCTGATTACTAACTTGTGTATGAACATTATATTTAAATACGTCACTGAATTTCACACTGTATTCATACTGGCATGATCCAATCAGAGTTCCTATTGCTCTAGATCACTATATTCAAACGAAAAATCAGGCATAACCAGGCTGGGCTTCCCCAATTCCAAAACAACAACAAAAATTTTTTATTTACACCCATAACAAACTTACAGCCCACTAATAAAAGCCCAACAGTGACTTCAGAAGAATATGGAGATGCTGATACTGAAGAGCAGCCCATCACCTCCAGACTCTGCTAGTTATGGAAATATGGGTTGTCATGTGAACCTGCTCATGCGACAACAGACTTTCCAATTCCAGTGTCCACAGAGGAGGAGCTCAAAATCTGCCATAGAGGTCATAGAGGCAAACAGAGGTGATATCAGAGATCAGAGAGCTTATATTTCCATTCCTCTTCTGTCCATTGTACACTCACTCAAAAAGACTCTGGACTCCTTCAGCGGACTTCCCAAGAGCTAAAGACACAGGAAGAGCACCAGCATTCCGGAAATTTCATTCGGCAGCAAAATAACAAGGCTGTAAATAGGCTTGTAACATCGACTCAGAGCCAAAGACATATACAATCATTTTATCTTTAAAGAACCAAAACAAACGTAGAATAATTGGAACATGCACCCGAGTTGCCAAGCTACCATCATTACTTTGTTCCCACCTCATAAGTACAAAAGCTGCAATGTCCTGTTCCACAGGCGTTCAACAGCCAAGTGACAAGAGTCTCTCAATTCCTTTCAATTACCCTTGAGCACATTTACCAAATGACTGACGGATATCAATTTCTCCTTATCCGATTACCTGTCTGAGCATTTGCCAAAAGTCTTTGAAGAGTAAAAATCACATTAAGGTGTGCAGCCATAGCGAAACGATCTAACATCAATGCCCCAATTTCAGATAACATGGTTTCAAAGCCTCTATCAGTTATTTATTACAACACATTTAACGCTTAACAACCTCAGACTGGTCTTCCCTGGTAGATCAAACAGCCGTGACTCCACAGGACCCAGAGGATGCTGGTAACTATAGTAACCAGGCCCTAAAGCAAAGGCGTGCACTTTCAAGGCCTCAGGCTTCTTGTTGCTTTCAATTTGCCAAAGGAGCTCTCCAGCAAGACTCATGAGCTGAATGATCCTACAGGGCCACTCAGTGCCCAGTCTGCACTCTGGCTACAGAAACACAGTCAATGGCACTTTAGAACTGGACATGTTGAGATATGTTAGCAATCGAACAGTGATGTTGAATCTCGTTAGTATTAAAAAGAGTCCAACTTTATTTAAACACACCCTGTTAAGCCAATCATTAGAGAACAGTCATCCAGCCAGACAAATCCAGCCATCAGTGTCCTGTGGGCAGTGTCCTGTGGGCAGTGTCCTGTGGGCAGTGTCCTGTGGGCACTGATGAAGGTTAAGGGGATGACCAACATATACTGTGCAGCAACAGATGGAGTTTCTGCCTCTGACTTTACATCTACAAGTTGGAGAGAAACAGTCACTACAGACTGTAATTATAGAATTACAAAAGTAGTTTAAATTTGAAAATTGGTCAGTATCACAAAACCGATACCCAGCCTCAGTCTGATAAAGTAAGAACATAGTTTACCGTAGAAAATGTGTATCATTAGAGATGCTACATTAGCACTTTCCAGTTTTCCAATACTGATGCTCCTATTAAAACCATGTGCACTGGCTGATACCAAGCCATTAATCCTTCTTTAAAACCTACTAATTTAAGCACTTCACACATGATGGGCTCTCGAAAGTAAGTGATCATGCTCAAAGTACTCAGCAATCCAAGAGGGTAGAAAAACACAGACAGAGAGAGAGAGAGAGAGAGAGAGAGAGAGAGAGAGAGAGAGAGAGAGAGAGAGCGAGCAAGACAGACAGACAGACAGACAGACAGACAGACAGACAGTGAGTGAGTGAGCACGAGAGAGAGAGCGCGATAGAGAGAGACAGACAGACAGAGTGAGAGAGAGCAAGAGAGAGTGAGAGAGTGAGAGAGTGAAAAAGAGAGAGAGAGAGAGAGAGCGCAGCCAAAAGACACTGAAGCTATGTCCATTTTGATCCACGCAGAGCTAAAGGAAAAACAGAGGTCTAATCCCAGAGTACACTACTCCCAATGTACTGTAGTATACAAGTAAACAGAGTATTATATGTGTAGTAGAACAATATTTACATTATTCATATGTCAGAAGCTGAAATCTAGTACTTTGTGTAGATTACTTATGATAAAGTTTTCAATGTATTGTATTATATATGATTATCATACAATAATCTTTGCTGACCCATTTATCTGTCCATTGTGTTTTTCTTATCAAGGAGAGCACAGAACATGAACAAGCTGTTCATGCTGTTTTTTAAACAGCAGCTTAATTTTATTTGTTTATTTGTTTGTTTAAAATAGTTTAAAAACTGCCTGAATATTTCATTAATAAAGTTATAAATGGGGAAAATACGGCATTATGCTATTATATTATCATCAGTGCCATAAAATGGCAATATTATCATCACAATTCTTTGTAGGACAATAAAACATCCATTAAGGAGTTATCGAGACAGGCCCAGTGGGGACATTGTAGTTTTATGCTTTGTGTAGTTTACTATGAAAGGAGGAATGAGGAGATCCAGCCAGTTTGCAGTCCACATGTTTGCAATTTGACGTCAGCATTTTCATAAAGCTTCATTTTCCCCATCCACATGACAACCCCCCCCAAAACAAAGTATCCACCTTGTTTCCGAAAGCTGTTTTCATTGACTTAAACAGACTTTCAGTTTAATCAAGATGCAAACGAGGCCTGAGAAAACAATTTTATTCAACAAAATATGAATTCAAGCAGCAGCTTCTATTAAAACCTACAAATAAACATCAATATCCAGCCCACGACGCTCACGTCCAGGGTTTGTTCTCACTTATAGAAAAATCTATTTTCATGCCAATCTTTAGCAAAAACACATCAGGGAAGAGCAACTTTGTACACAGGCTATAAAAATGTAAATAACTCGTATCCCTGCAGTGAATATTGTCAGATTAATAGATTCTGTACACTCTGTCCTTGTTTCATCAAAACTTCAAAGCCTTGGCGTCTACCTGAACGCAATATTCAGAGCTGCAATTTACAGGCAGCACTTCAGTAATATCTGGATCTGAAATCCAACCAGGACTCATTTGCACGTCTTGAAGGAGGAGACAAATACCGAGGCTGAATAAGGGTGACTGAATATGAGTATGACTGTGTCTACTCTAACGGCTTAAAAGAAAAGCTATTAAACGGAACAGATCAGCTTTGAAAAAGAGGAACTAAAGGCTAATATAATGAGGGGGAATAATTCATTCTGTCTGGATACCTGAAACACACAATAGCTGTGTTCAAATTGCCCTTTAAAAGCCATTTAATTTGTCTGAAACCACCACCTCGGAGGGAATGAGGCACTTTGAAATGGCTGTGGCTCCGAGCCTGAACGCCTCTGGCGATGTCTGAATGATCCGCAGTGTTTCAGGCCCCGAGCTGCTGTTGCTCTTATCCACTCAGGTGAAACCTTACCTATAAGGAAGGGCAACGTTTTCCATTAACCAAACGCAACAGCAAAATGCTGAGCAGTGCTACATTAACATTACTCTGTTGACTAAACTGGCATCAAGCGGATTCCTACATGAACGAAGACATCAGCACCTGAAAAAACACCCAGTCTCAACACCCTACTTAGGCCATAAAGAGCCAGTTCATACAACAATACTGGGAATTGTGATTCCGAAAAAAGTTTGCTGCTTCTGGTTTCTTCTCCAGTAAAAGGCCTATTTAAAAAGGTCTATTTCGAGCGGTTCCCGAAACAATGTAAGGAGCAAAGCGGCCAGTGTCATGTGTTTGTTTACAAGGCTGGCGTCTCTAAGAAGAACATTACCCTGAATTCAAACAATCCAGAGTTTAGAGAAACAGAGGCTTGCATTGATCAAAGAGTCCATCCAGCCTGCTGCGAGGTCAAGGAGGAGGAAGGTTCCTTTAACAGGCTTACGGCTGTTCTAGCTCTGCTAGTGTTCAACTTTAAAGTGGGTTTGGGATCAGAGATCAGGCTTCGGGCCATTCACATGGCACATGATATGCTTTAATGCACACATCCAGTGTAGAGTCGAGTGGATCGCTCAACACTTCTTAAAGTGAACTGAAAAACAATTCAGTACTTTCATAATACAGGGGTTGGACAATGAAACTGAAACACCTGTCATTTTATTGTGGGAGGTTTCATGGCTAAATTGGAGCAGCCTGGTGGTCAATCTTCATTAATTGCACCAGTAAGAGCAGAGTGTGAAGGTTCAATTAGCAGGTAAGAGCACAGTTCTGCTCAAATTATTGCAATGCACACAACATTATGGGGGACATACCAGAGTTCAAAAGAGGACAAATTGTTGGTGCACGTCTTGCTGGCGCATCTGTGACCAAGACAGCAAGTCTTTGTGATGTATCAAGAGCCACGGTATCCAGGGTAATGTCAGCACCACCAAGAAGGACCAACCACATCCAACAGGATTAACTGTGGACGCAAGAGGAAGCTGTCTGAAAGGGATGTTGGGGTGTTCACCCGGATTGTAGCCAACAAATGTCATTCCCAAGATGAATTGACACTGTATTGGCCGCAAAAGGAGGCCCTAGTTCACCATAATAATCAATTATTGTGGTCTAAAACCAGGTGTTTCAGTATCATTGTCCAACCCCTGTATGCTGGCAATGGGCAGATGGGAACCAAAATTGGGACTTACAAGCCACTGGTATCCAGTGTACATATCTGCAAGTGCTGATGGACATAACATCTGCTGGTAAAGCAGGAAAAGGCGTCAAAACCCAGTTTCTCTCACCACATTTTTAGGCTGTTTTTCAATGCACCTTACATCCGACATTTGTCTGAATAGTTCATGAAACAAAAACCCCGGAAGCAGACCTTTTGCACAAATCTGATCAGATCTATTTATTAGCAATTATCTGCTGATACCAATATGATTATGATAGTATTGAGCATGACTACTGTTTGGGATTTTTAATTCATTAAAAAGTATTTCTTTAAAATTAAATAATTTGAATTAATTTTCATTTATTTCTTTATTTAATTTGCACTGATACACACCTGATGCTCATCAATAAGAATTGTTCATAAACAATGTGGTTAAGCATTATGATACTACTCTTTCTAAGAGTATCAATGTCAAAATGAACGGATTCATATCTATTCATTAATATTAAGAATAAACCCAGGTTACGCCAACTGAACCATAATATAAAGATGAATAACAATGTTAAAAATAAAAAGAATTAACCCCAATTCCCTGTAATTTTACTTCATATTTTACATAAATTCCTTTTTAATAATAGAATCTTTAGTTCCAACACAGATATCAGGCCCAGTCCTCAGTGTGGTTCTGCAGCCAGAAAAGAAAAACGTGCACGGGAAGTCTTGCTCTCTGTTCACACTAAAGCCTGACCCTCTGAAGCTTTTCTGCAGCTCTGATTTTGCTGCTGCTGCTGCTGCATTGTACTTGTTACATGGCTTATTTGGTGAGGATTTGTATAATTAGAGGTGGAGAAGAAAAGCTGGCCCCTGAAGAAGCATGTGACTTCTGCCCTTAAGGAGAAAAACATCCGCAGAAGAAGACAAAAAGGAAAAAATATCCCTCATCCAGCAAAAAGAAAATGACCTCGTGTTAAAAGAAAGGCCTTTTCGCTGTTTGCTGCTGCAGGTTTGAAGTGTAACGTCTCCTTAACTATAAACCTGATGATCTGTTGGCACCAGATGATCAGTATAAGTAAATAAAGAAGGGCTGGTTTTGAAAAAGTGTTCCATTTGTAATTGTCTCCGTACTGGAGGAGTTCCAAGGAGAATCACTAGTGCTGATGGAAATGAAGTGCTTTCTGGTTTCAGACTCTGCTTTCTCTTCCTCCTCTCTCCCACGACTGCTCATCACAGAAAAAAAAAAAAGATCTGAATTAACACTGATCAGATGTGGTTCCTTTCAAATTGGCCCAGTGTCTCACTGGTCCCTCACCAACTCCTACAGCTCCATGGTGAAGAACGCACTGATTAGCTGCATCACTGTCCAATGCTGACCGCAGGGCTCGCCAGAGAATGCTGAAATCCACCCAGTTCATCCCCAGAGCAGCTCAGTGCTCGGCTATATTACGCTCATCAACACTCTGTTACTAATCATGACGAATCTTCGCCTACAGCCTGCATTTCCCCCCAAAAAGAGAATGATCGTATTATATTATGTATACAATATCATCATTTTGTATACAATATATACAACATATACAACAAAATAGTCTTAATCATCTTGACATTTTACTCTCTACTTGGGTTTGGCAATACGATCATGATCAAAAAATAATCATGATATTTAGGGGTGCCGTAATTCATCAACCTAACCGATGGCATTGATGCTGAAAATACTGTATCTTGTTAAAATTGTATTTTTTATGAATTTACTCGTACGCAATTTGCAGCTTTAGTCATCGGTCAGCTCCATTCAGTGTTGTTTCAGAAATAATGATGGTGGCCAGATTCTGACTCGGGTGAGAAATAGGTTTCTAGCGTGGAGAGTATGGGATTACTTAAATTGGACACGAAAAATAACTGAACAGGTCACTGACTGGGCAGGTTCGCTTATTTTTGCCAAGCTAAAAACATTGATAACAGGGTCGTTTTTGACAGCAAAAGCAGCAATCAAAACTTCCCTACAATAACCAATTGAACAGGACTAATTACATTAATTACACAGAGTCCATCAATACACGTCACATGATCAAATACACATTACCCCCCACTACTCTGAGCAGATCTCATTTACACCAATCCCAGCATTCTTTACCAGATAATATCACTGAATATGATATCATGTGCACTCTGAGCAGTTTAATCCACATGAAACATCTACTTTACATAAGTATTCAGCCCCTTTGCATAGTACTTCCATCAGTATTCTTGGACATGGTCCTTTAAAGTTTGTCCAGCCTTTTTTTGGATGGGTCTCTGTTGTTCTTGGCACAGTTGCTCAAGCTCGACTACACTGGATGGACAGACATTCTCTGATCTCTCCAGAGATGCTCTACTGGGTTCAGGTCTGAACTCTCTGTGGCTGAAGCATTCCAGGACTTCTACTGGGTTTTCCCCAAAACCACTCCTTTGTTTTCTTGGCGGGATGCTTTGGGTTGTTGTTATGATGAAATATAAAACTTCAGTGCAGGCGAAGATCTGAAAGTAAGGTTTTGACGCGGGATTAGAACGGAGGGAAGGATGGAATATATAGAGCAGTCAATGCTGTATTAAAACACCTGCACAACATTATGCTACCACCACCGTGTTTGACGGTAGGTAATAACGAGTGGACGCTCATTGCCGTGGTCAAATACTTCAACCTTTGGTTCTTCAAAAGGGAGGATTTTGCTTCATCTGGTTTAAAAGTTGTTCAGGTTCTTTTTGGCAACGTCCCAGTGGGCTGTCAGGAGCCTTTCAGTGAAGAATGACTTCCATCTAACCTCCACTAAAGGGCTGAATGGTGGAGTGCTGCACTGATGGTTGTGCTTCTGTATGGTTCACCTACCTCCACGCATGTCTGAACCTAATTCTTAGTGACCACTGGGTTCTTGGTTACTTGTCGATGTGCTCGTCCTTCTTGATTGTTTGGGGTGGCTAGGAGGCCAAATGTAGGTGTTCAGTGAATGTGCGTCAGATCAGTACAGACAGCTATGTGCATATTTCCAATTACAAGCAGTGAATTTAATTAGGCACAGATGAACGACTCCAAACAACTTGTAGAAGCATCTCAAAGATCCCTGACAGAAGCAGAGCTGAACTGAGAGCTTCACAAAAGCAGTTCGAGTGAAAATATAAATGGGATATTTCAGGCTTTTATTTACTTTAAGTTTCCAATTCACACCAAAATCTGCGTTCGCCTTGTTGAGTCTGAAAAATAAAATCTAGATAAAGTTGAAAGAGTCTGAAAATGATCATTATGCACATCCCTGACAGCACTCATTTACAGGAAATTACAATACAATTATCCTCTGAAAATGAAAGTCTGTTGGCTCTGGCTTACAAAGAGAAAATAAATAAATAAATAAATAAATAAATAAACAAACACACACACACACACACACACACATACATATGAGGTATAATACAATAAATAAAAATATGTCAAAAGGTGGGTGTGTCAAAAGTTTACTGTTTTACATTTAATTTAAAAATGGAATTGAATTCATTTTAATGACCACTACCACTACTATTATATGACTAAAGCCAAATTAACAATTATACAAATCCAAAAAAGGCTCAATATTTCAAGATCAATATTTTAATGACATCATTTTAAAATTATTATTTTTCATGAATTAAATTTTTGAGCTCTAAAACACTTCAATTCAAATAATAAAAAAGACCCGTCATGTCCTGTATTAAAAGAAAAAAAAGCTTTTCTTTTAAAAATCCCCTTAATTGTTGTTGGTGTTAATGAACGTAGAAGGTCAGTTTATGTTTGATGGATGTTGCCATAGAAATTTTATTTTTGCGCTTCAATAAGTAAACCTGTGTTTTGCTGTGGAAAATTGTACTTTCTGAAGATAAAAGAGTCGATAGATTCATCAAAACATCATATATCAGATATATAAATTATATATCTGCTCAAATAACTACCATCAGGTGATTATGTGATCATTCTGAACTGCATCTAATTTCCAGCATGTAGTTCAGTAAAGTAAGGAACACTTGCGTTACGCTCCATTTGGAAGGTAAGCAATGAAAGCAGGAGTGCCTGCTGGTCATGGCCGTGTGCTGAATATGACCGTCCAGAACGCTGGGCTAAAACTCCCTGGAGAGCAAACTGCGAGAAGTCACACTGGAGTGTGAGCACAGTAGTGGTTCCTCACCGAGACAAGTGTGTAGGCCTGACCCAGTCTCATCTAACCATCTGTCAGTGCTGAGTGAGGAGCTTTCCGAAGCATGACCGGAGTCAGGGCTCTGACTGGCAGAACCCAGCAGAGTAAAAACCTCTGCTATGAGACACTCAGGCTTTTCAGAGGATTGAATACCAGAATTTTCACGTACATGTTTCTCGGAATTATAGAAACATTCACACTCGGGCTTAAGGAGTCGTGTTCGAGGCCAACCTGCAGGCAAACAGGGGAGTTAACCTACATTTGCAGACACTTCAATTTGCAGATTAATGGAGAGCCTGTAGTTCCAAAACTCTGTAATTGATTTTTCTCTTCCCTGTGCCAAGAAGCTGCCCATTCTTCATTCAGACAAGAAGCTGCGAACTGGGGGAGAGAACGGAGCTCACTCAGCACTCCAATCCTTTTTTCAGTTCTCAGAGAAACACAGCTCCTAAGTAACACCAGGACCAGAAAAACGACATCTGACCTCTGCCGCAACATGAGACGTGCAAAGACGGACCCAAACGATCGAGCTGATCATAACTATTGTTTGGTTCTCAAAAGAAATCTGACCACCCTGCTCCTCGAGAGGTTCCCACAGCTTTACAACACATGCAAATCACGTTTCAGAATCACAATAGAGACTCTTATTGATGCAACAACACTTATTAAACAGCCAATCATATGGCAGTTCAATGAAAAACTCATGAGGATACAGACCAGCAGCATGGCACAAATGTTGGCATCAGATGGGTGGTTTAACTATTTCTAGAGCTGCTGGTCTCCTCAGAGCTTCAGCATCACAGCAGGGGGTATGCACGTGAGGAGAATTTGTTTCGTCCACTAGTTTGAAAGAGGGGTTCATTTGAAAAGTGCAGGGACATTGTGTCATGTTGTTGTGTTAGAAGCGGGGGGTGGGTGGGAGAGAAAAGCCTCGGGACTGTTGGTAAAGGACCTATCGCTATATCTCCGTAGCCCAGGCTGGAGAGATCGCTTGCAACCACTCAAATCTTGCCCCATTCAGACAATCAAGAAGTTCTGAAGGCAGACTGAAGCTCTCCATCAGCAGAGAATGGCCAGACTGGTTGGAGATGACAGAAAGGCTACAGGAACCCAGATAAGCACTCTGGCAACTGTGGTGAGCAGAAAAGCAGCTCAGAATGTACAACACATTGAAATGCTGAGGCTGTAGACCATGCCTGGGGTTCCACTTTTATCAGCCTAGAACAATAAGCTGAGGCTACACTGGACACAGGCTCTGCTAAACCGGACTGGAGCACAGCCTGGTCTGATGAATCCGGAATTCTGCTGAGGAACGCAGATGAGTTGGCATCAACAGCATGAATTTATGAACCCAACCTGCTTTGTTTCAGCAGTTCAGGCTGGTGAAGGTGGTGAAATAGTTCTTGGTCAATCAATAGTAATCAATCACCACTTGTTGAATGTTCCAGCCCGTTATCACACTGCTGCTGACCATGTATTAATATACTGTTCCTAATAAACCTCTCGGTGAATGTAAATATCACTGCTGAGATTCCTACTGTAAGGAGGACTGCTCAGAGATTACAGATATGAACGATCATCATGATCACTGCTAATTAGTCCAGTCTGATTCGCCGAGAAATAAATGAACACATGCTTTTTAAATCATTCAAATTGAATCATGACACGCTTAACTGATTATATACTGAACTAGTAAGGACGCCGTCAGGAACGACCTTGCTGAGTTCTATTTATACCACAGAAGAGAGGCGATCCTGTGCCGTCTCATCACAGGCCATTCAGAATGAAAGAACACAAGCACTGAATCATTGAGCTTCATTGATGACCTCACTGGAGCTCTGCATCATGAGGGACCTTCTCCAGAACGTTATCGTCTAGAAAATGACGCATCTGAACTTGAGCCTCTGTGACCAAGCATAAGACTAATGGTCTTACGCAACATCTCAAGAAGATGCTCATGTCTGGCCTGTGGCTGGGAGGCTGAAAATAAAGCCCACAGGGGATACAAAGAGCAGGTCTGGGCCAGCCATGAAATTATGATTACAGTGCACGATTCAACAAATCATTAACGATAATGACTAATCAATTTGTTTACAGCATTACAACAAAGGATTCATTACGTTAACTAATAACATAATCGCACACTAACGGTGACCTTGATAAAGGGAGAAGGGGTTATGAACACACTCCTCTAATCGCCATTATTTTTGATTTAAACGTCGTTTTAATTAAATGTTAAATGTCACCTTATAGGTTAATATGATATGACATTAATGCAGGAGAAGCTTTTCACTAAATATAATAGTAGAGTTTATGCTGCACGGCTTTTTCAGTGTTTAGAAAACCAGTCACTATTACGGATAAATGGACTCAGTATTTGATTTCTTTGGCCTGACATTGTGGGTGTGGTCACAAACTGAGATTCTATTATTTTAGCGCCCCCTCACTCTGTGTGTAGATTGTTTTGAAAACAAATCTGTATTCATCCAATCAAAACAAAGTGGCCTAAAAGGGGGTGGGACTTATACTACATCCACAATGACAGGTCTATGTAGGAGGGCTGCACCCAAGGACTATTATAGTCAAATAATCTATCGATGCCTGAAACTAATAATTGATTGTTCACATTATTAAATCTTTCAATCACTGAATATTCAAAAATTCACTGCCTTCCTGTGAATGTTTCAGCTAATATAGAAGAGAAATAGAATGTAAACCAAGGATTTAAACCAAGTAGCAGTAAAATATATATGAAAAAAGTAAATCAGTAATCCCTTCATTTTTCAGATCAGCAAAAAAAAGGAATTAAATGTGAGACTTTCAGTCTGAAATTTTTTTGTTACTGCTTTGTTTATTTGGGACATATATTAACACAGTCTGGCTGGACCCGCCTCAACTCAGTGTACCCAGTAAGCTGATTGGCTCTTTTTGTTGAAGGGCAGGACTTGGAAGGACATTTTTTGATATCTCCAGAGATGTTCAAAGTCTGTGCAAGGCCCTCCTATCACAATCTCTCAGTTTGGCTGGGTGCCAGCTGTAGGAAGAGTCCTGGTGGTTCCAAACTTCTTCCATTTATGGATGATTGAGGCCACTGTGTCCTTTGGGACCTTCAATACAGCAGCCATTTTTTCGTGCCCTTCCCCCAGATCTGTGTCTCAATACAATCCTGTCTCAGACGTCTACAGACAATTCATGAATTTGATCAATTTAGAAAAAATGCCGTAACATAAAATGTGAAAAAGTGACGCAGGTCAGTTGCAGGTCAGTGAGGGGGAGGTTGTGTGGAAATACTGCACTGACTATCGTCTGTGCAACAAATGGACATTTCTTAGAAACCAACACAGAATGCCTCTCAGACTGAGCATTAATTATGGCCACAGAGGAAAACTTGTGTTTCCAGCAGGACTGGAGAGAAGTGTGATTGTGCTGGACAGTGGTTCGAAATGCCTTTCCTTCCCCCAGTCAGCCGTGCAGTAATTTAATGTCACACTTGCCATCTAGCTGTCGCCCAAGGAAGAATGAAAGCTACAAGACTTGCAAAGACTCAGACATTTCACCAGCTCCACACCCTCAGGTTCGGACCCCAGGGGGCTCAGCAGGAACTAACTCAGAAGACTGGCTCCAGGTTTCTTCCCAGTGAGTAGCAGTGTGTGGGAGTTGCTGTGGCATAAGAAGCAGAGATCAGAAATGAAAAACCAAGAAAGCCAGAAGGTGCCCGTTTTAACAAAGCAGGGCAACAAAACTGAAGGTCAAACATACGGTTCTGAATGTAGCGGAGGCACGACTATGCATCTCCATCTGAACCCAGAGCAAAACGGACCACAGTACATGACAAGAAGAGATGCTAGCAGCACTGGACCGGCCATTTTAATAGACTATATTTCTAATATGAGCTATATTCGCAGTGTAGACATCGTGAACACTGGTTCATATCACCACTACAGTGATTTCAGTGATTACTTCACAGGAAATGTGTACGATTCCTATTGTGTTGTTGTCGAATTCAGATATGAACAGTTGTTTCCTAGAATCGTGCAAATTTTCTTTAAGTACGTTACTTTTTAAACCTCATATCTGGGAAAGGAAGGGATTTTTATTAATACTGCACACATTTTTCTTGTTCTTGTTATTGCGAACATGAAATAGGCCTCACACAGCCAACTGCATAAGGCCACAGTTAACATCTCAGACCACAGGAGTCAGAGTACGGTGGGAAAACAGCTTCCTTACTTTAATGCGTTTCTTTCTTCTGAACTCAGTTGTGCGATTTTGAAGACTATTACCTCACACACCAGGAGAGGGGCACTGATTCGCAAAGCCCTAGAGTTGAAGGAAAAGCAAGCAGGGTCTAAAAATACACTCTTCCCATACATGGAAAAACGTTTGTGGGGTACCCGGCTCACTCTTCCAATTTACAGAAACAGACCAGCATTCCAGGATGAACTCTTCCCAAGGGCTCCTGAAGCTCAAATGTTACCAGAGGACAAGCACTGTTCTCAGACTGCCTTCACCACATCCTGACCCAGAGGAAGTGGTCCAGTTAGGGGTGGGCAAAATCGCTGACATTACCTTGTACCCGCACAGCAATCGCGGGGTCACCTGAAGATTTATCCTGAAGACTGTATCAAGAATCCTTGGTCCGAGTGTGTTTTGATCCTGACGCTGTGTGTACAAGTCACAGATATCCTTTCTGGATGGTTTCATTAATACTAACGTCCAGCCTCCACACGGTGGGGTTCGTTTTAACACAGTGTTAAGTTTAAATTAACCAACAGGAGAAGAAAAACTCCCAGATCAACTCAAAACAGACCAAAATCAAAACTCTTCTACAGACTAATCAAAAATGTATGATACATGCATCAAACATGTATTATTTTGAGTACATCAACAATGAAAAACTTGGCTTTAATGCATATATCGTGATGTATTTAGCTTAGTCTAGCCTAACATTGAATTATCTTAAATGGTCAGTACTGAATTATCTTAAATGGTCAGTACTGAATTTGCAGACTCTGGCTGGCAACCTGTCCAGAAGGTATTCCTGCCTCATGTATAATACCAGTACCTGGTAGTTCCAGACCCAGTACGAGCAAGCAGATACATTTATGGGGTTAAAACATTTTTAATTTTTATTTTAAATATTGCTATATTAAATGATTGTAAGAATCAAAAATACACAGCAGATATAATCATTTTGCTTGTTGACTGGTCATGAAAAAATAAATAATGAATTTTCCTTTCGTATATACTGTACATGTGAATATTGTGATGATGATGCTGCTAAAACTATACATTGTGCAGCCCCGAGGTTTTTGTACATAATTTAACTTAAAAATTTTAACGGTCACATTTTATACTCATTACATTTTGCTTTAATTTACTAATTTGTAATTTAGTCAAACCTGAATTTAAATATTGTAATAATGCGAGATTCTAGATTTTTCATGAGGTATGTCATCCTGATCAACAGTAAAAAAAAAAAAAATGAAATATGAAACGTCACTTTACATGCAATAAATATAAAATCTGACTAACTTTTTGTATGAAATCATGAACACAAATGAACAATCTCACAATGTTCTAACTGCATAAGAATCATTAGTCTATATTTTATACAGGAGTGCTGTGATGGTCTGAATTTGGACCAACTGTTGCTGTGTAATTCACTCTTTCATCCAGTTTAAATAAGACAAGTTAAAATGATGAGCAGTAGGTGTCCTTGCCCTGTCCTGATTCCAAGCATTCAAATTCGTTTTACAAGCTTTGGACATCTGGCATCAAGGCCACATTTATAAGGAAGATGAAGTTCTGCTAAAGTGATGGATGACAAATGGAGTGGTGGACAGGTCCTGGAGGACTGGACACATTTGTTCTTCTCCCGCTCAAGCACACCTGGTTCAACTCCACTTTTATTGCCAGGTTTAGTGGGTCTGTTTCAGAGCAGTGAAACAGCAGACTGTGCTGGACTCTGGCCTACGTTTGCCCACTTGTTCTCTACAACATGCAGGAGAACTCAATCATTTCCAGTATAGACAGAAAACAGAAAGCCATTCACCTGAATGATCAGCTTAAAATGTTGGCAGAGAGCAATTTATCCTGACTTATTACCATCATAACTGGACATGCTTTTGATCTGGCAACAAGCGTAATAACCAACATTTCTGACACACAATAAAATGGCTTATAAATGGGTGTCCTTAACATAGAACATAAGGTCAATTACTCTGAATGTTGGTGAAATCTCTACAGCAGAGTGCTCGCGTCAGTCCGGCACAGCTACAGCCATGCCTGGCTGTATTATAAATGACAGACGTAATTTGATAAATTGTCTGCTGTGTGGAGGCAGGCGTCCCAAAAGGAGGGAGGTTAAATGCTGATGAAGCATTTTTAATTTGGGGAGAGATGGCTGCCGAGCTGCGGGTAACTGCTTTGTCAGTGCAGCACCTCAAGAGGCCTCGGCTCCAGACTTGCATACAAAAATAGATGCTCTACTTTTTCACCCCTTGTCTTGGAAAAGAATGTGATCTGATTTCGAAATAGAGGGGGTCAGAAACATCAGTAATCTAACGTGTATGTGTAGGAACAGGGGCATCATTAGGAGATGCAATACACTGGATTTCGACTCCACCCGGGTGGGAACATAAACCAGATTATGAATTCAATGGAAAGGTGAGCAGAGACGTCTACACTCATACTCTCAAACGAAGGTTCTGTTACTGCACTGAAATAAGGACACAAGTAAGAACAAAAGTCCTTTTCCAAAAAAACGTCATGAATTACAGTAAACACATAGAATGGGCATTCTTACGTGTTCTTTAGGGGCATGAAGCATATCCAAGAACCATGTGAATTATTAATTATTGTTAAATAGTTTATGGTCATTCTCTAATAGATGGTTCTTTTATATATTTGGTTAAATACCCAATTTTGCAAAAAAAATGAAAATTAAAGGAAAGGACAGTTAGTCAGTCTCTCTCATATTTACCGTATTTTTCAGACTATAAGCCACACCGCACTATAAGCCGCACCCACAGAGTTTTATAAAAAACCTGGAAAATAACATATATAAGAAGAAAAAGCTGCACCTCATTATAAGCCACATGGTTTAAAGTGTGGAACAAAAGTAGCAGCTTATAGTCCAGAAAATACGGTAAATTAAGTTTAATTTTATCTTTTTTTATACCTTATTCAATCTGTCCGCATGTACATATGTAAATACATAAAAATATATTTACATACATGACCATACTGTAATAACACATCTGTTGCACACGTCACCATCTGTGTACAAAAAAAAAGGGGGTCACTTGCATGGAAATGGTGTGGTTTCCTGACGGGTGACACTCTAGAAAGTACAATCTCGTTCAAATTATGCCAAAGAAACACCGTAATGAAGGTTATTATAATTAGCTGTTTCTGGTGTTATGATTAATATTGATACTTATTACACTTTTGAGGTATGAGTTTTTTAGTCATACCACCTGCCCTAACTTGAAAAGAATATGTCCATCACTTCTCAGCAAAGAAACTGGAGTTTAATTGGCTCTGTTCGTCTCGTTACATCATTCTGGTGGAAATGAAAACAATAAACCTCAAGATGAGAGCAAGACCAACGATACAGAGAAATGAAAAATTTAATTTGGACAAACGTGATTCAGTAAAGCATGAGCAGTACAACTCAGAATTCTAGGCTGTAAGCACTGGTGTTACCATCAGGACATCAGCAACTGAATCCTCAGTGATGCCGCAGCCATTTGTAGAGAGCATCAGAACAGGGCTCCTTCTCTCTGGGAGGGGGAGAGGACAGCCCGTCCTCTACCCGACAACTCAGATTTTTATTTGATAAGATACAGTGATGCCTTGATTGGAATCGAGGGTCCTTGAGAATTGTTTTACAAAACCCTGCTTTCGGGAGTATTTACTCCAGCCACCATGTCATATATTAACCACAAACAGTACTATGACATGGCAGTAGACTTCATAGGGATGTCACAGTACAATGTACAGGGGTTGGACAATGAAACTGAAACTCATTTTATTGTGGGAGGTTTCATGGCTAAATTGGAGCAGCCTGGTGGTCAATCTTCATTAATTGCACATTGAACCAAGTAAGAGCAGAGTGTGAAGATTCAATTAGCAGGTAAGAGCACAGTTCTGCTCAAAATATTGCAATGAACACAACATTATGGGGGACATACCAGAGTTCAAAAGAGGACAAATTGTTGGTGCACGTCTTGCTGGCGCATCTGTGACCAAGACAGCAAGTCTTTGTGATGTATCAAGAGTCACGGTATCCAGGGTAATGTCAGCACCACCAAGAAGAACCAACCACATCCAACAGGATTAACTGTGGATGCAAGAGGAAGCTGTCTGAAAGGGATGTTCGGGTGTTAACCCGGTTTGTATCCAAAAAAATGTCCTTCCCAAGACAAATTGACGCTGTATTGGCAGAAAAAGGAGGCCCTAGTTCACCATAATAATCAATTATTGTGTTCTAAAACCAGGCGTTTCAGTTTCATTGTCCAATCCCTGTACAAGTCCAACAAGTCCATAACCGTCCAACAATTTCACGACTGAGTAATCTTTTTCAAGATTAAGAGCTGAAATTTACTTTCTGACAACACCAACATGAAATAGCTAAACTCCTACTGGGGTGGACGATATGGTAGAACATTTCTGTAAGGTTACTTCAGGATATTTTCTCAAAATATGTGACATAATAATGTCAACATTTTGGCACCAAGCCATACTGCAGCAGTTGTGCCATAATGTGCTGCATCATTTTTCATTAAATAGGACTAATTATGATGAAGATGATGAATCATCCCTGAATCCTGATAATGTTCACTTTCTGAACCTACATTACCATCAAATCCCAACACAGTCAGAATCTATGGGGCATGAAAGACGTACTTCTCTCACGCAGCCTGAAGCATGTTTCATGCAGTCACCCGTGTGGGGATGGAATGAAATATGCTACATGTAAAGCCTGCTCATCCCAAACTCAATCCGACAGCCAGTCAGTGAATTGGCCTTGCTTTCACAACCATGCCAGAGAAGCGCTCCAGACACGTGGAAAGCTTCCAGGGATTCATTTGTAATGGATGTGTGGAAGTCCATCAGTTTGAGGAGCAGAGACGAGTGCAGAGCAACGAACTGAAAGCTCGGCACGCGACTCTGGCAGTTCGGAGATCTGACGACCACCACTGTTGTCCTTCACCTGTCCCACCACAGTCATCTCCCGTGTTTAGCTTCCATTACCAGCAGAGCGGGAGCGCTCGGAATATCAATTGCGATGTTGACACAAAGGAGAGTTTCAATGACCTTTTCCTCACAAATAATTAAAAAATGAAAATAAATAAACAAACTATAAACTTTCATCTACTCTCAGGCAAAGAAAACGTGCTATTAGGATGATGCAACATTATGTAAAATATGCAAAATATATTCCAAATTGTAAAAAAAAAAAATTACATCAATTTCTTCTGGAGAACATCCAGAACATAGATTTGTCAAAACTATAAAGCTAACATTTCTGGGATATGTTAGAGGATGTTTCTGTGGCACTGATGATCTAAATTATAGCTATTTTTACTAGCGTGTACAAATGTATTCATGCATACTGTGATACAAAACATGACAATGTGGTGGACATGCATGCTATTAATTATGGCATCTATGCATAGTTTGAAAGCATAAATAATAAACAACCACCCACTCCAACACATTCATGCTCCACACTCCCCCAGACTCCCAGCTCCAGTCTCATTAGTAGATCATTCAACTCCACACAGCAGTGCATCTCTTTCATTCACATTTATCAATCACAATATTAATATCAGATATTCACAGCTACAATATCTAATCATGAAGCCGGTTCAGGAACTGAACTTATTAGTATAGATAAGCATAATGAATTACCTCATCATTACATCCATAGTCATGACAGAAATCCACATCATTGCTCAGAGCAGAAATAAAGTGAGAGACAGAGAGAGAACGAGAGAGGAAGGCTGATATTTGGTTCGTCTGGGATCGTCTGTAGTCTGTTCCCTCACTCTGCTCTAACCCCCTGCTCTCAGCTCCTCCACTACTCTGCTCCCCTCTGCCCCCTCCAGCACATAAACAGGGGGGCATAAGACTTTGTGTTTATAAAGAAGAAAAGATCAAATATCAATGTTTAAATACAGTAAAAAAAAAAAAAAAGAAATTAAAAAAAAAAGATGTCGGCTTTCATGCGGTGTCCTCATTTTTTCATATCATATATAGTATCGAACATCACCATTCCAGCTAAATTATCACATCACCCAGACCTACTGCATGAGCTGTAGCTCTTTTGAACTATTTTGTTTCCAGCTAATGATTATTTTCATTATGGATTAATCTGCTGATTCCTTTCTCTATTACTTTACTGACTTATTTTCAAACCTTGGATTTTCCCCCAAAACCAGTACTAAGCAAATGCAGATGGTATTATAACATATAACATACACATTTCCAATTTAGAGCACTGGGTTTTCGCTGGGCCACTGAGGGAGGATGTAACCCTGAACGCAAGGAAAACATGCATCCAGACTCTTTTCTGTTCTGGCACCAAAATGGTGGAACGAACTTCCCCTGGGGGTCCGAACAGCTGAGTCCCTCACTGTGAAGGATTTAACTCCATAAAGACAAGGATCTAAGTGTGAGGAATCTCTAGATTCTAGCCTCGTCTACTAGCTAAGGATATTCTCTGAGTGAACAGCAAAGCACTTTTGTAAGTCGCTCTGGAGAAGGGCGTCTGCTAAATGCCATAAGTGTAAATGTAACCCACTGCTTTGGGCATGTGTGCTCACTGTTAAACTCTGTGTGTGTATATACATGCTCACTAGTGCGTATGTGTTCAAATTCCACCACAAATGATCCTATTTGTTTTGTCTGCATGTCCATCCCAACATTCAAAACACGCTTTGAGCATTTCTGACGAAGCTCAGTCCGTCACATCTGAATAAATATCAAAAGAACCTCTGAATCAATGGCTCGATATCATCCCTACAGTATGCAGTATGTTCAGGCCAACCCTTTTATTTTGAAAGCTGAAGAAAGCAATCCAAGTCACATGTAAAAAGAAGAAGAAGTGTTTGTCTTTGTTGACCTGAAGCAGCTGGAATAACTCGAAGCACTGTCGTTCACCCTTGCCATGCTAGGTTGATCATTTCTTCGCGCCGCATGCAGAGTAGCCCAGCACAGCGCCGTGGCTGCCAGCGGATCTGTGCTCAGTGGGGCTCCTGTCTGTGAGTCAGCTGGGGGGGGGGGGTCAGTGTGAGATGACTCTCTGAATGACAAAGTGAAAGCATTCAGCAGAGGGTCTGTCAGGTGATGAAGATGCATGCAGAGCACTTAGGAAATCTACAGGCCTGGCACAGAATCCACAGTTTGGAAGCACCTGTGAGGAATTAGATAAGCACGCATACTTGGGGAGCAGCCTTCCAAACATGACACAGCCTTGAATTTGACGGCCAAGTATGTGATGCTGGATGTGAATATGCTGTGAAGTGCACCAACATGCATAACCAACTTCATTTCCAGAGGGTGTCAATAGAAACCCAACGTGTGCAGAGTCTGGAAGAGTCCTATTCTACTGATGAAACAAATCAAATATGCAGATTCTGCTTATAATCAGTCAAATCAATCTGATTATTCACAAAATATGGGGCAAGATGCTTTGGACTGTAGATGTTTGCCCCAGAACCACTAACTTGAACCACCTCAGTTTAAAATGGAAATGGTGCACTTCAGAAATGATCATTAACACAGTGTTATAACTGCGATGCCAAAAATACCACTATATGAAATAACACAATGGTACAAGAATTAAGACTGTGACCAAAATGGTTTCAGGCCACTAATGAGCATGTCAGCAATTTAACTGGATTACAGTAGCTTTACAGGTTTACACACTGTATAAACAATAACATTAAGTTCTGAAACTGAATATTGAGTATTTAATTATTGTATAATAAGATCACAAACTCAATAATATGTGTGATAATCATGTTGTGTCGTTGCAGTGCTACATTACGTACTGTTAAGCCCCGTCTGGTACCAATCACATATGAACAAATACTGATATCCAATTGTACTTCTGTCCTATAAATACAGACCAATCACGTTTAGTGCTGTTAGGTTAGTAAAGTGCTATGTTCTAATACTCAGTGTACTAGACTCAGTGTAGTGTACTACACTTCAATTCTTTACTCTCCTCTTGATGCATTCCCACTGTCCTATAAATACAGACCAATCATTTACTGGTATGTTCTGTGCTGTTCGTTAGTAAAGTGCTGTTTTCTGATACTCACTGTACTGGACTGAGTGATGGACTCAAATGCGTTCGTGGTGTCTCTGCTTCCCAAACAGGCTTGTGAGTTTTACACATTTTACAGCAACCTTGGCTGAGCCTGAATATAAAATGATGAATTTTTGGTTCACCAAGAACACACATCAGGGGCAAAACTACCGAAAATATGTTTTGTCTGACGTGATCAGACTAGCAGTGCTCAGACTTTGACAGGAATTCTGCTGGTCAGCAATTTAGAAAGGCTCAAGCTAGTCTTCCAAAACTGCACTCTCCAAAAAGAGGAAGAGAGAGCGAATTTTGTCAGCATGTGGTCCAGAGGCAGAACAATGTCTCTGGCAGCAATCAATCGGTCACAGCTGCTGTAATGAACCCAGCAAACCAGCCTCCTTTATGGCTTCAGCCAATTTCTCCCTCGAACACGCTCTCTCCAGGCACTGGGTGGCTTGTCCTGTCCAGTGCTGTCCAGTCCAGTCCGGCCTGTTTGAATATTAAACGCAGTGTGCTCTCACGCTCCCACCTCATAGTGCGGGGAAACACTCTTCTCTGGAAAGGCTGGAAATGAAAAATAGATGCTCCCATTCCAACTAAACAGCAGATTTGTGCAGAAAAGGCAGCAGCAAGGCTCTTGATTAAGTGGGCCAAAGAGGATACCTAGAGATTCTGCCTTCGACTTTCATGTTTGGTATTTTTATCCCCACAGTTACTCACACATTGAGATCTTAACAGCAAAGGAAGCTCAAATGGCCACAACACACGCTGAGGATGGAAATGAGTGTGATCGCAGAGACCGCCTTTGGATTGAACTCCCACAAGGCAGGGCATGAACTACCTGGTGGCAAACAGCTGAAGAGCAGGGATCAGCCCTGAGGGACGCTGAAATAGCAGCATTGTGCTTCGCCGAGTGTGAAGAGGAGTGTGTAAGAACAGCACACTGAAACAGAGGAATAATGCTTTCGCTTCAAAACCAAATGTGAGATGTGATCCAAGGACACCAACAAAGATCAGGATTAAGAAACAATGAATATATCATTTTTATTAGAATATTATTTGGCACATTACACACTTACAGAGCTATACTTATGGGTGGACAATAAAAACTAAATGGACAAAAGTATTGGGACACCTACCCATTCGTTTCAGTGGAAGCAACAAAGGAGTTGCTTTTGTTGGAGTAACTGTCTCTACTGTCCAGGGAAGACTTTTTTAATACTAGATTTTAGAGTACTTCTGTGAGGATTTGATTGCATTCAGCAACAAGAGCACTACGGAAGTCAGGATTTTGGATGACCACCACCCCACCCCACCTCATCCCCAACTTCCCAACTCCCAAAAGTATAAGACCAGGCTCCATCATTCCACTGCTCCACAGCTCAGTGCTGGGGGCTCTAGCCCAAACGTGGCATTAGGTATGGTGCCAATAGGTTCATGTTTCTCTGGTCAAGAAGAGTCCTGTTCTTCTGTACTTCTCTACAGGGACTGGACTAGCTGAATACATTCATTAGAACAGGGGGTCCACAAACATTTGGAAATATTGAGTATGTACAATATATGATGATTAAATTACACCACAACATGCTTTTTTATCGTTTTAAATTTAACAGTTTCATTCAACTCATGGTACTGGTTTCAAAATTAAATTTTCATAAATCTGTCAGGGAAGGAGTGAATGAACGTGTTCATGTTGAATCTACTAATGAGACCTGTAGGGCTCCATAAAATCGTTGTATTTCTTCCCAAATTTCATTATTTTTCTTCTCAATTTTGGGGTCCAAGCACCAGATTTTTAACCAAAAACATGTTATGGAGAAGACACCATAAGCCATTCAGACATGAAAGAGGAGGGGAAATATTTTGTACAAAGATCTCTCCATACAGCAAAAAAAAAAATCACACCATTTGGCCTAAAGTTTCCTGAACATAAGCTGAACATTTTCTTCACTTTAATCCTCAAAGATTTCTACAAAAACACCTCAATGCAACTTTATAGCTCCGCCCACAATTACCGCATCACATTTGGCAAAATATGTGAAAACAATCAACTTTTGGTTGAATTTTGGTTGGTTTTGAAATTTGGATTGGAATCTAGGAGACTGATATTATATTCAAAAAAAACATTGCCAATATCAGCCAATCACATTTCAGCAGGTACTTACAAGTACACAAGTAAAAGCTACATGTACACAAACTTCACATGTGGCTTCTGTTCCAAACATGGGTCACGTACTGATGTATTGGTTCTGATTGGGCTAATATGTGCTAGAACCCAGATGATTGCCACACGCTGCTATATTGTTTCGGATTTCTCCTCCCACATTCAGATTTGAGACGTTTTCCCTCCTTTCTTCTTTTAAATTGTTTATCCTTTTCTTTCTTTTTCCCCCTTAAGGAAATCCCAGAGTCATACACTAGAGCTCTGGGACCCGAGGAGTGTGGGAACATGACATGAAAGCACTAGAGAAGGGTGTTGATTGGAGCCGGATGTTAGACTTGAATGATTAAACAATGCAACTGCATCAGATATGATCATGAATACAATGCATCATTATGCACAAAGTGATCTTCGTGATTTTTCTGTGCATTATGCATCTATACACATTCCCCCACTTCTATATGGATATCTCCATTCACACCATTTTTGTCCCATCTCCAGAACCGTTGAATGGCCATGGATAAGTGGCTTCAGAGCAGAAAGTCTCCGATCTTAGTCATCTGAAGCCACAGCAGCTAAAACAACACTGAGTGAGATGGACTGGATCCGTTTCTCTGTCTAAATAAAGTCATTTCCTGAGTGAAGTATCAGAGCAGTGACTAATGCAAAGCTGACTATGTGGTCACAGATACACACTCCAAAGGACTGCCACAGGTTTTAATCAGCAGCATGCTTAGACCCTCACTGGTGTGACGATGCACTGCTAATGTTCAGAAATCGGGGGCTGCATAATTAAAAATGTGTATCTGACTAATTTCACTGTGCTTGAAGAATCAGAAGTGGATGAGGGTGAGACTTAAACAGAATATAGATTGTCTACACAGTAACATTTGGAGGGAATTTTCAGTCATTTAGCAGAGTTTTAATGCGAGAGAGTGAATGAATCCAATTTTCCACAATAATTCAAACCAGCTCCACACACGACTAACAGACACAGAGAGCCATATGGGCACTTAAAGGCAGTTAGATTCATGCAAATATGCTTGATTGCAGTGGATACAGATGTTTAGTTTTAGAGAAATAGTCTGGTTTTAATCCAGTGAATAAATGGAATAAGGTAAGACTGGGATAAGATCAGTGTCGCATCCGAATTAAAGCCATTTGTAAACAAATGGAAGATTATTATCATTCTAAACGTCAAAAAATAATAATAATAAATGAAAAAATGAACAATGATCAGCAGTAATGGAGCTTTAGGCTTTGCCAAGCTGGCCTTAAATCACCACAACTGCATAAAACATCATGTTTTCAGCACTTTAATGAACACTCGGATACACCCAACGCAGACTGCCCTTCTCTGCAATGCTTTAGGATTTCATAATACGGGAACTCAAGCTGTTACAGGGTCTTCAGCTCATCGTATGCTCCAGACCCAAATGAAAGCAACATCTAATGGAGACAAACTGGCCAAGTTTCAAGAACATATAAGCAATATGTTTGTGCCGAAAAAATCTGGAACGTCTCGGTTCTTTGGGCAGCTTCGGCCAGATTTCTTCCAGATGCCATTTAAACACTGCATTAAAGACTGACACTATGCAACACCTTTTAAAGGTCTCACTGCTGAACCGTGAAGTGGAGCACAGACCAGCAGTCTATCAAATGCCATTCCTCAACTGCTACATCCAGGGAGTAACACTGGGAGTAACAGGAATGACTGCTACAAATCCCCACGGAGAGCTTTATCTGAGACAATATTACAGCATTACATCCTTAGTTGCCACATATTTCAGAATAAACACTGAACCTGCTCAGAAAACCTGCTCATATCGAGCAATCATAAAAATACACTGTATGGCCAAAGCTTTGCGTACACCCTTCTAATGAATGCCTTCAGCTACCTTAAGTTGAGCCAGTTGGTGACAGAGATGTGCAAATGCGCACACACAGCTTGATTAGTCCCTGTCAAGAGGCACTGCCAATAGAATAGGACTCTCTGGAGCAGATAAACATTTACCAAATGGCAACGTGCCTAATGCACAATTCAGGTGTGGACTAGAGCACAGCTGTGCTCTCTGGAATGATGGAACTCCATACAACACTTTTAGGAAAAGCTGGGGAGTTAGGGATGAGATGGGGTGGTGATCATCCAATATTCTGATTTCACTAATGCTTTTGTCGTTGAATGCAATTAGCTCCTCAGTAACGCTCCGAAACCGGGCAGAAAGTCTTCCCTGGACAGTAGAGACCGTTACTCCAACCAAAGCAGAACACACTCTTTTTAATACCCTTAATGTCATAGGAAACAGTGAGCATGTGTCCCAATACATTTGTCCAAACAGTGTATAACTGTTTATTTTGTTAAAGAATTAATAATAATATTTTCCTGGGTATAAAAGGAAAAGACGGCATTATTATTCATCTTCAATAATGTACGGAGGTGGCTGTGGAAACTAGACAAGCACCGATCCGAGAAGATATTGATGGGGTCAGAAAAAAAAGCCTTGCATCTTCGATGTTGTTGTTTTTATCTCATTGACATCATTTCAGTCTGTTGCTGAACTTTGTACGATGAATGGACCAATAGAAAAGTGGCTCAGGGGGCATCATTGGCCCAAGGATTACAAATTCAAATCCCATCAGCAGCTGGAGACCCACGAGAGCACAACAGGCCATGCACTGTCTGGGTGGGGAGATGGTGCTCTCTCCCCATCACTGCTGGCAGATGTGCCCATCTATTGACTGAGGCAAACATTGGCTGGGGTCCAGAGCTTCCCTTGGAGCTCCACGCTGCATTTATGGTGCAAAAAGAGGCAGTGGCTGACTTCACATGCATCAGAAGAGGCCAGCACTTGTCCTTACCCACTTAGTGGCGTGGGTCCTGGTGAGTGGGTGGGTTAATTGGCTCCAAATTGGTAGAAAGGAGGGTAAAATGTGATGAATCCATTTTTTTAAAACCCTTCTCCTGTTTTTTTTAAATTTATTTATTACACACAGTATATTACACACATTTATAAAATGTAACCCAACTGCATTGTGCCACTAGCACGACACAGAAATGCAACACTGTTACGCAACATGTCCAATGAATCAAATCTGTTTTAAAGCATCAATCTAAATCCAATCATCCGTGCAACACCGATCATTTTTAAAGCAATTATCTGGGAACACGAACGCGATTCCGACAGCTTTGTGCATCTCTAATGGTAACATCTGGACTGGGAGTAATACATAAATCATTGCAACCAGTCACATCAATCAACCAGTAACTAGTAGCAGTGTGGTTGTTCATTACACAGAATGCAGGGCTACACTCCAATTACAGAAGTGAGAATTAGAGCATTTAAGAAGGCCGCTTAAATAAATCAATCCTGTACATTTTATACAGAATACAATTTCCTGAACAGAGTTTAACATGCACTGCTTAGATCACGGAGGACGAGATAATCTCTGACTCCAGTGCAGAAAAAAGCAGCGAGTAGTAACTTATACCAGTAAGACATGGTTGTGATTTTGAACTGGGTACTGTAATGTAAAATATATGCTACAGTAGGATCAGATTCAGGCTCCAGCTTCAAGCTCCAATCAAACTGTCAAACTGACAACCGTGAACGACATTTTTGGCACAGCAACAGAGACTCCCAGACAAATAAAATGTATGCTACTGCTGTCATATTAAAACCTTGTAACTCATAAAGAAGCTGCTATTTTTTTGGAGATATGGTTATAACTGTGACCATGTGTGTTTACATGCTAACGCTGAGCCAGCAGTAGAACAGTCTCGGCCATTCTCAGCGATCACGGATTCCACGTCCACGAAAACAGCACAGCTGAGGAATATTCAGTGTCTGTGAACAAGAGAAGGCCTTGATTTTGAGATACACCCATTTCCAGACACTAGCCACCTCCTTAGGTCCATTCTTAGCTTCAGTAATACACTCTGCTCTTTGGGGAAGGCTTTCCATTAGATGCTGAAATGCTACAGCAAGGATTTGATTCCATTCAGCCATAAGAGCGTTAGGGAGGTCAGGCACTGATGTTGGCCGATTAGGTCTGGCTCACAGAAACAAGTCTAATTGATCATAAAGGTTGAGGTCAGAGCTTTGACTCAAGATCTTCAAATCACGGTCTCGACACTCATTTCTATAAGGCTCTCCGTTTGTGCACATGGGCATTGTCACATTGAAACAGGAAAGGCCTTCCCTCAACCGGTACTAGAAGAAAGAATAGAACGTCATAAGAAGTGTAAGGCAGACTGGAATGTTACTGAATAACACCATCACTGCCCACCATCACTGGAGAGGGGACCAGGTCCAAAGCATGGGGAAAATGACCCTAGACCTTTACTCTCCTCCAATACACTTTAAAATCAGCATGACATGTAGGCGGGAAGCAAAACCCAGATTCATCTACTGGTCTGCCAGAGAGGAACATCTGACTCAAGGCAGAAGAGTTTTGCTTGAGGCCAAACAAGCAGGCAAGGCTGCTTTTGAGATCTTTTTCTAGAATACAAGTGCTAACATTATGACCACCTCATTTCTGCACTCGCTGTCCATTTTATCAGGAGCACTTTGTACTGCAGTTCTATCATTTCAGACTGTAGTCCTTTTGTTTCTCTAAATACTTACTTAAAGGTTATCCTCCTTTCACCCAGTTCTGTAATGGTCAGAAGCCCACAGGAGCATAGCAGCTATTGTGTTTGTGGTGGGTGATTCTCAGCAGTGCAGTTACACTGACATGGTGGTGGTGTGTTAGTGTGTGCTGTGCTGGTACGAGTGGATCTCAGACAGCAGAGCTGCTGGAGTGTTTAAACACTGTGTCCACTCTATTACACACTCCTACCTAACTGCTCCACCTTGTAGATGTAAAGTCAGAGACAGAAGCTCATCGGTTTCTGCACAGTTTGTGTTGGTCATCATCATCATGATCACAGGACGCTGGCCTTAAGGCACTGTTGGCTGGACTATTCTCAGCCACCATACCAACCACATAAACATAGAGAACAGGATGAACGGAGGTTAAAACTTGCAGAGTGGTCCTGCATGGTTTAGGTTTTACTTTGGGGTTTTAGTTCGTAGTCCAAAAAACATACTCGTGTTTGAGACCCTGTTTTTTTGGTTTAGCGCAGTTATTTTTACTTTCTTAATTCGACTGGAGGGCTTATCTGGTTTGAACAACATTGCATTAATTCAATTAGACTGAATTAATTGTGCTTGTAGCAGATGTTTTAGTGACTGGCACAACTAGGCCCTCCACCTGTTAAAATTAATCCGGGATTTTGGCTTCTGTTCCCGCTAAACCCTTCCTCTATAATTAACGTTGAGGTCTCAGGTAAGAGTATATAGGTGAAAGGGGCTTTAGACTTGTACGCTGCTTCCCAGCCACGGGAAGCTGTCTCGTTTAGCACCTGATTAGCAGCTCTTGGGCTGATGATTTTCCTTGTCGAGGCAGGATGGACCGGAGTGACTGCTTCAATCAATGTTTGCCAAACACTGCGTCACCCTGCTCGGCCAGTTCACGTAGCATGGCACTTTGTTGCTGAGCTTTTGTTCCCCCTAGATATTTCCACTGAACAATAACATTGCTTACAGTAGGCCAGGGCAGCTGCAGACCTGATGAACACACTCTTTGGAAAGAGTCCTATGACTGCCACACAGTCACAGAGCTCTCCAGAACCTTCTCTTCTACCGCCAGTGCGTTTTCTTTTCTGATACAGTTGTGCAAGCAATTAAAAACCTGGTTCAGCAATAGCTGTGTCTTTCCAGTGAGTTGAAGGTGTGCTTGAATGCTTTTGGACACAAAATGTTCTTTCTACGGCAAGAGTTGAGCTCAAATGTTGCTGCCAAAGCAGCGTGGGTTGCTTCCAAAACACACACAAGAAGATTTAACTTACCGCAGAGCCATATTACATCATGTAAACTGTTCATTCAGCAAACACCAGGACGGCATTAGAGGATCACACATTGCACCTTTACGTTCAACACTCATATCTTTATCTCTGCTACAAGTGGATCTGACCCAGCAGTGCTGCTGGAGTGTTTAAACACTGTGTCCACTCACCGTCCACTCTACAAGTACAAGGTGGAGCAACCACATATGATAAAGTCAGAGAAAGAAGCTCAGCTGTTTCTGCACAGCTCCTGTTGGTCATCCTCTAGTTGTTCTTCGGTGCTCACAGGACGCTGCCCACCAGGCGCTGTTGGCTGGATATGAGTGGAACAGACATGTCAGTGTAACTGCAACCATATCATTGTGATTTCACATTAGTGTGTGCTGAATAGATCAGACAGCAGTGCTGCTGGAGTGTTTAAACACTGTACCCACTCACTGTCCACTCTATTAGACACTCCTGCCCAGTGTCTCCACCTTGTAGATGTAAAGTCAGAAACAGAAGCTCATCTGTTTCTAGAGTTTGTGTTAGTCATCCTCTAGTCCTTCATCAGTGCTCACTGGACACTGTCCACCAGGTGCTGTTGGCTGGATATTTCTGGTTGCTAGATCATTCTACATCCAGCAGTGACATCATGACAGCATTAGAGGTTCATACATTGCACCTTTATATTCTACACGTACCATATCAAAGAGAAAGAGAGGTCTCTGGTCTTTGGAGAAATGAAAGCTCAGTCATATCTTTATCTTTTAATGCAGTTTAGCTCAAAATAGCTGAGAGACAAAGACATGTGGAGAAAGGAACCTCCAAAAGAGCTCATAAAGCCTGAACCAAACAGATTCACCCACGTCTCCTCAGCCGCAGGGCTGTTGAGAGGAAAGGGTCAGCCGTTCAGGAGGAAAAGTTCTCTGTAAAGATTTTTATAGATGTGCATAAAAATCAGACTGCTGTCAAAGGTCAGGAGGTCAAAAAGCACACGCTCTCCATATGACCACATGTTTTCACCAAGAAGAGAAGACATGAAAGGTGTGTCGGGCTTCTTTTACTGCATGATCGTCACCAAGAAAACATTAACCAGTATATTATCTCAGGCATTTCAGTTCTGCTAGGAACACTCTTCTCTGCAGTGGATAATACAAATTGTAGGGCTGTCCACTGCTGAGAACATCCAACCATAACATTACCACTTTACCACTACTGACATGGTTGTGGTGCGTGGATCACACACAGCAGTGCTGCTGGAGTGTTTAAAAACTTTATGTCTCTAGTCCACTCACTGGCCATTCCATTACACACTCCTACCCAGCTGTTCCACCTTGTAAAGTCAGAGACAGAAGCTCATCTGTTTCTGCGCAGTTCTGGTCATCCCCTAGTCCTTCATCAGCACAGACAGGACGCTGCCCACAGAATGCTGTTTTCAGGATATTTCTGGCTGATGGACGATTCTGAGTCCAGCAGTAACACTTTAGCAGCACTTATGTGTCTGATCCACTCATACCAGTGTGCGTGCACACACACACACACACACACACACACACACACACACACACACACACTGCAGTGCTGAGAATGACCCACCACCCACATAATACCTACTCTGTGGTGGTCCTGCGACTTCCTGATCATTCAGAGAACTAGATGGACTACAGTCTGTGATTATAGAACTACAAAGTGCTCCTGTATGGTGAGAGGGACTGACTCAATAGGCAGTGAGTGCAGCGACAAGGAGGTTGTCATAATGTTATGGTTGATCAGTGTTCAATAAAATTATAACTACTTTAATAGACAATAATCTATTAACTACTAAACAAATAATCAGGTCATGATTCTATTACTAAATAGCTTTGAAATTCAGCTTAAGTTTAATTGAGGTACTTGCTAACTTACAATAAAAAAAAACAATAAAGATGGATGCAATATAAAAAAATAAATGTCTTAATCAACTTTCCTGATAATAACACAGATGAATATGTATGTTTTTTCTGTCAAAATTTACAACCAAAAGATCTGCAAATAAGCCTTAATGCCTCAGTGGCACAATATATAGAGAGCTGCTCAGTCTGAACGTTTTCACTGCAGCTCTGTGTGCAGACTGAGGGACATTACTGTAAAAAGCAACAGCAGCAATAAAACTGCATTCCACATTGTTATTATTAAGCTTCCGAAATGAATCTCTGGTTCTTGTACACCATCACAGTCTCGATGATGTCACTAAGTAATCCAGTGAAATTAACTGCCAACTGCCCCTATTCAATATACTATGAAACACTACTACTTTTTATTGCCAATGCATTATTATTGTAATTATATTTGAGGAGAAACTGTCAGAATATAAAAAAAAACACACCAGCATTTGCATAAAATCTGAATAAAAGATAGACTTCATGGAGTCAGAACAGAGGGATCTGTCACCAATGTTCTCAAAATGTTTTTTTGAGATCTGATACTGTATTGCTAAACAATTCACAATAATTCAAATGTACTGATATTTTCTTACACCCCCAATAAAGGGAGGCAACTTTAAGGAAATAGTTCACAAACCCAAAACCTTCAAGAAACCTCTAATGTTCTCTCCATCAGAAGCATCCACCAATGTCTGTGCAGTTCTTCCATAAAGAAAAGGACAAGTGAACCCTCTGATCTAAAACACAGTCTATAAAAACAAACCACTCACCTGAGGAGGACACCGGCTTTACAAGATGCATGTACAGGTTCCACATATCCGGTTTCTTTGTCAGATTCATTTGAAAAAGACTTGAAAGAAACTGCAAGGCTTGATTCAGGCTGTGTTGAGATTCGGCATGTGAGTGTTGAGATTATATTACATTATACTGCATTACACTGTGACTGGCCAAGCAAACAGAGGCGATGTGAGCAACATGAGAATTATCATTATTGACCCTCTTCATGGGTTTATCACACTGTTAAACAGCATGTTCTCTGTGAACTTGAAGGGGGAAGAGAACAGAACTGACTTTATTATAGTAAATGAAAGAGTGCTGTAAACTGGACTGACGAACCATGAAACTCACACACCAGCATTATTAAAACAGAGCTGAAAGACTCTGATATCTAAAGAGTCTCGGCTCATTTTATATACGCCCCCAAAATTTAATTTACACCCAACCTACAAACAAAATGGTCACATCTAGAGAATGTGAAAGCAAACAGGAAATCATGCTAAACTTTACCAACTTAAAAGTTCTTCACACATAATTTAACAAACATGGCTTGGTAATTCCACTGCTTGTTATCACAATGTTTAAAACTGCAGCGCTGCAGATGCTGTGAGCCATCCATATGTTGTAAAAAGCCAATTTCATTGTGACAAAACAGGACTGATGTAAATTGGTCTGTAAATGACATCTGAACATTTGTTGCTCCAAGCAAAGTCACACGTGTACCATTTAGACCAGGGCTCTGTATTGGCACAATATTCCCAAATTGATCCGATTCTGATTTCACAAGGTCCCGATTTGAATCGATTCAATCAGATATCGATTCATTTAGACATTTCACTTACGATATCAGATTCCCTTCAGCTCCACAAACTGTAGCACTGAAATATGCTACTGAACTATCGAATGTACAAGCGAATCAGTGCCATTTACACTATTCACGACAAATCGAATCAAATCCCATCAAAATGGAGCAGTTCTGCCTTTCCTGTTTTCTCCAAAAGGAGGCGCTATTGTGCTCTGTGCTGTGAGCCTTTATTAAATCATCTCCAGCTGAGAATCATTGCTGGGCATCTCTAAGCTCCAAGCTCAGTGTGAAAATGACCCTTACAGGAGTGAAATTGAGGTTTTACCATGTTTTCTCATCTGCTCATCCCCCAGAGCTGCCGACCATGCTGTTATCATATGACTGGATGAACATGTGACTGACATATTGAAAGGTCGCTCATGTTACTTGTGCTTCTCTCACAGCAGTCTAAAAATATATTTCATATCACCATTGAAATGTTTCTTAAAATGCTTTTAGGACCAAGTGTTAAAAAACATCGATCTTACCTCTATAGCAATCAATATTGGATCATTCAAATGAAAACTGAATTGAACAATAATCATTTTAAACCCAACAAATCTGAATAAATGCATTTCATTACAAAGAGTATAAATAGTAATGTTTAAACTGACACAATCTGTATAGAAATCATTGTTACAACAGTACTCCTACCACTAATGCATCCGTGTCTGCGTACTGAAATACAGTGGATAGTGCCTTGAGTTCAGTAATTCCAGACCCACCATGATCCTGACCATCTGGATCCACCCTGATCCTAACCAGGAATAAGTGGATAAGAAGACGAAGGAATGCATATTGTGCATCATCAAAATGTCTAATTATCAAGCTCAAATATTTTGGCAGATCACTCTTTCCTATTACCCAAACCTAAATACTAAACGAACGATTTGAAACCACTGAGGAACACTCGGTATAGTTGGAGACTGACTTCACGTGATTTTGATCATGTGAATATCTTGATTTTTCCAAACAAACTAAGAACCTCTGGGATTGGTCAGAATGAGCATTTTAAAATTCTAGTCAATGATTAGAGACTCATTTGCATGCCATTGCCTTCTGTAGGTCACTACTCTTCATGCTGAGATCATGTTAACAACAAAAAAAGGAGATCCTGTACATCACTGAAATTATTTTACTGATACTATCAATGTCACAATAAGGTTGGAACAAAACACACACACACACACACACACACACACACACACACACACACACACACACACACACACACACACACACACACACACACACACACACATTCAAGATTTGATTCGCGATATCAGGCACCGTAGTTTAACATTCAGTGTCTTGAACAGAATGAAAAATGATGAGTAATAAAAATCTGCATCAAACTAATGAGACTTGGGAGTCTGGGGGAGTGCAGTGCATGACAATAATGTGTCGGTGGGTGGTGGTGGACGGCTGTACTGGATGTTTACAAATTTTGGTGCTCAAATGCATTAGGTTTCATAATTAATCAAATGCCTATTCACCACAATGCACATATCACCATGTTTCGGTGCATTGGTAACCCGCCCCCTAATCACATAACATTATGAATGCAAATGTAGAAACAACTCTGTTCCAGGTGCAGCCTGATGTTCACAGACTGTGATAGCTGCTCAACCGCACAGCTCCATCACTGCTGCCGCCAAACACAGAAATCCGTGCAACAAGGGGCAGAACAATCAGCCTGTCAATAATTGTGTTGTGGAGCAGATATCAGATCAAACACACTTCTCAGTGAAGATAAAAGCCACCTGACTGACCCCCATCCTGCCTCTGCAACCAGGGACAGGCATGACTTCCGAACTAATTTCATAGCATCTCACAGCAGAAAGGAAAGCATTCGAGATCTAAGCTACCGAGAGAGAGAGATCAGTGATTACTCGCTCCAAACGGCACCCTGACACTCTTCTCCCGGGGCCTTCCTTTGCTCTCATCATGCACTGAGAACGTAGGATCTTATTTCCTACTGCCGAGACACAAGCTGCAACATCTGCTCCAAACCTATTGCATAACTGACACGGTTCGCATAGAGATGCACAATGACTTTGGCAAAGAGGATGTGTAGTTCGAGCCCCATGCTAAACCACACATTTCGGTGAGTGGCAGTTTGGGATATAAATAGATCATCCTCAATGCTGTTAAGGAACACAGGCTGTGTGGAAGAGCAGAGTCAATAGCCTGCATTCAGAGAGTGATCCGGCGTATATGAGCAGGATATAGCTGAAGAGCAGCCGTCGAGCTGTTCACAATGAGACCTTCATGACTGATCAAGTTGCAGCAGTCTTGCTTTGCTTGCCACGCTCTGATGTGGTGATGATAAACATCAGTGACGAGTCACACTCATTTCCTGTTTATAAGTTATATATTATATACAAACATGCAGCAAACACATTCCTACATATGCTATAATTATACATGATGCTACTAGAATCAGCTGAGTGTTAAAGCCTGCTAGAAAAGTATTTATAACCCACTTCAGTCAGTCTGAGAATTTTCCACTTAAGACAGAAATTTGGTGTCAGAATTAGCGGAATGATTAAATCAACAACACCATGGGAGTCTATGGGTAAGCTGATTTGCATTTACACTTGGTGGCCCAGTGACATTTCTAGTCTTTCTGGTCTGACCACCATAATATGTTAAGCTATGTCTCTTACTACCCCAACACACAGTCAGCTGAGAGGTAATCTATGCTGCCAGGTTTTTTCAACAATATTCCGAGGTAATGCACATGCACATCAATAAAACATGAATAAACTGTTGTCTGTGAAAGGAATCTCCCATTAGCTGAATATCTATTTATGTATTTATCTGTGAATATTCTCAGTTACAGACAAAATGAAATCAAAATGAACATTGTTTGTGTGCTCGTGTGTTCGTGTGCTCGCACTACGAACCAGATCAGCAGTCGGGAGTCTGAGAGCAAAATTGGCCATGCTCTCTTTGGGAGGGCAGATGGTGCTTTCTCCCAACATCACACTCAATGCAATGCTAACTGGACACAAGTGTCTGTTAGCCACTGTATTGGAGCTTGGGCTGCCCAGCAATGATGCAGTGGCATCATTTTGAGCAGAGGCAGTAGCTGGTTTCACATGTATCAGAAAAGACATGTGCTTGTCTTCACCCTCCCAGTGTCAGGAGCATCCTATCCTGTCCTGGGATAGGACATTTTGGGTTAAACTCTATGCAAAACATTCTGCTCCATTGCTGTTGTACTCTAATGCCGCACCATGCATTTTGAAACATTGACGACGCCATCACGTGGACCAACTGCAGTTTGTGTGGTCTGCATCACCACAACAGAGTTTCATTTCTGGTGTGGTGTACATCACTCTACGAAATAGGGTAGGGTTTAGGATATGAAGCATAGTATCAGTGCTGAAGCATAAATGGGCCTTTATTTATCAATTAAATAAAAATAACCATTAGATTCTTTTACAAAAAAATAATTGTTAGGTGCAACACCAAATTAAAGGTCTTCAAGTTCCTTATTACATCAAATACAACACTGGATAAAGAAAAATGACATTCATGCATATTCGTCAAATTACTCAAAAACAGGTCAAAGTGCGGAAAACCACAGCAGTGGTTTGTGTAGTATAGTGGCTACCAACCATATATTTCCTGTGGCAGAGTGGAGTTCCATTTCCCAAATGAGCAACCCCAACATGCTACACCAATAAGAGAGGAATGAGGTGTAATTCACCTCCCTTCATCACAGGATTCCAATGAAGGGAGCCCTGCATTAGACAGTCAATGTAAATGTAAAATGCAATCTTCATGTTAACACGGTTTGTTCATACTTGGACTAAGAATAACAGAACAGAAACATCTGTACTGGCAGATCACTGCTTAATGAATATTTCAAACCATCTGATGAAGGACTGTTCTCCAGAAGAGCAGAACGTTTAGGTGAACCTAAACTACCTGCAGTGTATTCCATTCACTTATGATTTCTGCAATGAAGTGTTTTTGTTTGTGCATATTTCCACAAAATCCATGCAGCACCAACTTCTAAACATTTTATAAAAGCTTTTGTAACAGGTATGTAAGCAAGATTGCCATGAGCTCACAATTCCCATGGGTGCATCCCTAATTTTAGCCTGACAGAAGACGTCCACATATGCATGTTCTGATTCATTGCTATGACAATGAACATTCTGTGCAATTCACCTGAGCTTGGCTAAGCACCTCAGTGTAATTACTGTTTAAAAGCCACTCTGTAAAACACCACAAGAATGTCTGCTTTTCAGCAGCATAGCTTAATAATGCATCATAACATCAAATAGCAGTCAAGAGGAATTACACAGGCCTACTGTTACACGGGCCTTCTGTGCATTCCCTCAGTAGCCCCAAAGCACCTGGTTATCACAAAACAGACAAAGATTTGACCTCTTTTCACAGCACTGTAACTCTCCCGCTGAAGTTTACAGTCCATCCATAGATTAAAGCACAGGTCATTTAACAAGGACAAAAGAGCTTAGTTATATATATGTAACGTGCACTGAAGACGAAAACAAAGACCAAGGAACTTCTACAGGTTCTATTACAAAAAGAGATGCCTCACCGAGAACAAATTAATTTTAAAGCCTTTTCAGCCACAGAATCCTTGCATCATAATAGACACAGAGATGCAGCAACATAGTTGATTGCACTGAGTCTCAGACGTACATACTATGTGGTGGTGATGTTACTGAGAATTGCACAATTGCACTCCAATGAGCAACTGGATTCAAGTCTCTCTCTCATATATATATATACATACATACATACATAGATAGATATACATACATATCTATCTATCTATCTATCTATCTATCTATCTATCTATCTATCTATCTATCTATCTATCTATCTATCTATCTATCTATCGAGAGAGAGAGAGAGAGAGAGATAGAGAGATAGATATTTTATCCTTGATTAATTTATTTTGAGCTCATCTTCCTGAAAGGAAAAACACTACATTTAACTAGGAAATTATGTCCAAAGTAGATAGATCCATGCTGACCAATACCGATACCATTACATGTTTCCCTGAAACACATGTTTTATTAAAATAGTTATTTTAAGCACTTACACCACAGGATGAATCACATTTAACAGAGTGACTGTGTGCTGTTCCAAGCTGTTCATTCTGACTCCCCCCCCTCATCCAATTTAGCATTTACTGCTGAGATCAACCTGAGATCAATATTTGTTGATACCAATACATGATCTGTAACAATGACTGTTATCCATCAATACCTTTAACACTGAAAATCAATATCACAGTCCACACCACAACTGGGATGCAGGCCAAGTCATACAGGTCTATACAGCTTCAGACCAAACTTATATTGTATGCTGCTGATTGTCAAAGACATAGTTAGTGTCTGATGTTTCCATCTAATGTTTGTCAGAAACTTTTCAGAAACTTGGTAACAAAGGAATGTTGATACTAATTTCATAAATGTAAGAGCACATTCTGTGGAAGCCCATTTCTGCCAACTCGACAAGTAACTGGTCATACAGTAAGTCATAATAATTACATACTTTTGTTATAATAAAGAGATACTAGGTCGAAAATATGAGACAAGTCAAGATAACTTTGATACCAAGTCATAAATAGATAGACATAATAATGAGATATTGATAATACTGACAGAGTGTCTACTTATGATTGACAAATTTATGTGACAGTATGTCATAATAATGAGATACCAAGTCACGAGATAGTTATGAGATAGGTCATAACTATGACAAGAGATCATAAACCAATAAAAGATACTAAGCAATATTAATAATACAATGATAATGAGTTAGAATTAGGGTCTAAGAAATGATAAAAATGAGATATTAAGCCAATATAATAAGACCAAGTCATAATTATGACACAAGAAGTCATTACTATGAGTCAGTGTCTCATTATTACGAGTCAGTGTCTTATAATGTATAAGAATCTCGGTTCTTACTCTCCTATAATGATGTATCTTATAATCAGTCTGGGTGACCGTTTGTTTTATTAGTGGAGGAAATGAGACCCAGAACATTCAGCTCCACAGTTTGATACAAGTTACGACTAATGGATCCACAAGTGAGCAGACTTTCACAGTCAGAACAGAGCCCACCTGGTCAGTACAGAGCCTGTCGTAAACGGAGTGGGTAAGAAGCAGACCTCGACCCGGATTTGGGTTTGGGTTTGGTGGGACTGTGTCTGTGAGACACACAGCTCAGTCTACAGCTCAGTCCGCCCACAGCTCAGTCCACAGCTCTGTTAGTCTACAGCTCAGTCCAGAGCTCAATCCAGAGCTCAGTCAGTCTACAACACAGTCCATTCACTGCTCAGTCAGTCCACAACACAGTCCACTGCTCAGTCCTTCCACAGCTCAGTCTGTCCACTACCCAGTCCAGAGCTCAGTCAGTCCACAGCTCAGTCCACAGCTCAGTCCGTCCACTACCCAGTCCAGAGCTCAGTCAGTCTACAGCTCAGTCTACACCTCAGTCTACAGCTCATTCCGTCCACTGCTCAGTCCATCCACTACCCAGTCCAGAGCTCAGTCAGTCTACAGCTCAGTCTACACCTCAGTCTACAGCTCATTCCGTCCACTGCTCAGTCCACCGCTCAGGTCTACAGCTCAGGTAGTCCACTTCTCAGTCCATAGCTCCGTCCACAGCTCAGCCTACAGCTGTCAGTCCACTGCTCAGTCTACAATTCAGTCCATCAACTGCTCAGTCTACACTTCAGTCAGTCCACAGCTAAGTCCAGAGCTCAGTCAGTCCACTTCTCAGTCCGTCTACAGCTCAATCCACTGTTCAGTCAGTCCACAACTCATTCCACTGCTCAGTCAGTAGCTCATTCAGTCCACGACTCAGTCAGTCCACAGCTCTGTCCACTGCTTAGTCTACCGCTCAGCCTACAGCAGTCAGTCCACGGCTCAGTCAGAAGCTCAGTCAGTAGCTCAGTCAGTCCACGGTTCAGTCAGTTGCTCAGTCAGTCCACGGCTCAGTCAATAGCTCAGTCAGTCCACGGCTCAGTCAGTTGCTCAGTCAGCCCACGGCTCAGTCAGTTGCTCAGTCAGTCCACGGCTCAGTCAGTTGCTCAGTCAGTCCACGGCTCAGTCAGTTGCTCAGTCAGTCAGTGGCTCAGTCAGTTCACAGCTCAGCTCCGTGTTTCAAGCGAAGCTGCTTAAACCTCACAGTCCGTTAAAACACAGCGCACGAGTTCGTAGCTTTGTTAGCATCTTCACCGGTAAACTCCAGCAGTCAGGACATCTGCTCCCAGAGAGAATAAATAAATCTCCATGTGCTCTCTGAGAGACGAAATAAATCTCCCTCTCCTCTCAGAGATATGTTCGTCTTTTACTGGGTACGAAACGATGGACTGGGTTAGCCAAAGTGGCTAACTGTTTTCTCCACACTCAGAGACAACAGAGACACGCTTCAATCACAGCACAGCTCCTCAACATCCGGAGAAAACCCTGTGTTCAGACACTGAGACCGTCATTAAACCCTGTGTTCAGACACTGAGACCTTCATTAAACACGATTCAATCACAGCACAGCTCAACACCCAGAGAAAACGCTGTGTTCAGACACAGACAGTCCTGCACTGAACACGATTCAACCACAACACAGCTCAACACCCGAAGAAAGCCCTGTTTTCAGACACGGAGACTTTCATTAAACCATGTGTTCAGACACAGAGATCTTCATTAAAACACGATTCAATCACAGCACAGCTCAACACCCAGAGAAAACCCTGTGTTCAGACACAGAGACCGTCATTAAACCCTGTGTTCAGACACAGACAGTCCTGCACTGAACACGATTCAACCACAGCACAGCTCAACACCAGGAGAAAACCCTGTGTTCAGACACTGAGACCTTCATTATACATGCTTCAATCACAGCACAGCTCAACATCTGGAGAAAACCCTGTGTTCAGACACAGAGACCTTAATTAAACTCTGTGTTCAGACACGATTCAATCACAGCACAGCTCCTCAACACCAGGAGAAAACCCTGTGTTCAGACACAGAGACCTTCATTAAACCCTGTGTTCAGAAGCAGAGTCAGTCCGGCACTGAACACGATTCAATCACAACATAGCTCAACACCCAGAGAAAACCCTGTGTTCAGACACAGAAACCTCTAAAGCCTGTGTTCAGAGCGGACTGGACAGGGTCTCGGGTCTGGGCGCTGTTCTGGGTCGGAGGGGGCTTTACAGCAGTGTGTGTTTGTCAGTGTTTGGATTCGAGGTCCTACCTTTCGGTTCAGCGCTGTTCCCGAATAGAAATAATAGGCTATTCCGAGAACCCACAGCACAGCAAAGCATAGTAATATCCTGGATTTCCTGCGCATTGCTCTGCTGGTTCCTCTCGGACGCGGTGTTTCAGCGGCTGCTTCTCCTTCGGTCGAGCAAAACCACTGATGTTCAAGCGGGGAGAGTGTGTGTGTGTGAGAGAGAGAGAGAGAGAGAGAGAGAGAGAGAGTGAGTGAGTGAGTGTGTGTGTGTGTGTGTGTGTGTGTGTGTGTGTCGGTCGTCGTAACGCCGGAGTGAAACGCTCTGCCACTAGTTGGGCAGAAGAAGCAGGAAACGGCCAACATCACCGGGTTAGAGGGGAAAGGGGAACCGACTTTAGTCCAATCACGCTCGGCAGAGGCTCCGGCGGAGGAGGGCGGGTGGGGGAGGCGCGTCCACGCCGGCTCTGGAGCTCCGCAGCGCGGACTCCACCGCCTTTGTTGGCCGCCTGAGAGCTCAGCTCGCCTCGCCGTGTGTGTGTTAACCACATGAAACGCTCCAGTAGCGTTTGATCTTCTAGGCTTAGACATTTACAGCGTCTGCTGCACCGAATCAGCATCACGAAGGGGTTTGTAAAGTTGAACTTCAATGCAGACTAACGCTGTTGTTGTGTGCTTTCCACACAGTTCGTTCAGCATTGGTTGTTCTGCGGTATGTAAACATACACAGCATCGATTTTGTGGTGTATCAGGTCCAAGGTCTGCTTGTCCATATGCCACTCTATGGGGAATTTTCAACATTAGTCATAGACATCTGGAAATGTCTCAACTCTGTTCCATTAAAGTGCATCCTCAGCAGTTATTTCAGTGCCTTTTGGAAATGTTTGCCTTTTCACATATTAAACACAAGAAATGTCTGCCCAGGTTCTTTCTTGAAAATGTCCCTCAAGACAAAGAAAACATTTTTTCTTACATAAGATGTAATACTATCTCTCTTTAACATCCCCCTCTAAATGACTGGTAATTAATCTTCCATTCACTTCCATTCAAAGTTAATGGTAATGTGTTAGTATCTGCTTTATACTTTTAGGAACCAAAGGACTGCAATGCCAACAATATGATAAATATGTGTTTGAGAATGTACATAAATAGATTTGGCTGTTTAAAGGCTCATTTTGTTTTCATTTACTTAATAAAACTGTTTTTTTATTAGTTGCCTCAGGAACATTGTGCAGTTTTGTTAGTGCATTTGTGTTAAAGCAGTGGTTCTGAACTCTGCCCTGCATGTTTTAGATGCTTATCTGCTCCAAGGCCCCTGATTCAAATGTTCAACTTGTCATCAAGCAGCTACAAGTGCAAGTGTCCCAACTATATTAAACTTAAATTGCAGTGTCCATGTTATTTCAGTGTAATTTCTGTGTGCATGCCTTTTGGAAATGCTTGCCTTTTGCCAGTTCAATATATGCAAATTTATTTCACTTATAAACCAAAATGAGTTCCTAACTGTATTGTCATAAATCAGACAATCAAATCAGAAATTGAGATTTACTAAACATCCCAGTGCTCCCCCTAGAATTATTTAAGAGAATTATTTTGCATGATAAATGTTCACATAGAGACCTGTTAGTGGTTGACTGCAATCATCACTGCTTCTCTGCTTTCTAATAAAGTATCAGCTTCATTAGCCTAATCCCATAAAAAAACATGGGATGTTTCAAAAATATGTAATACCCCAATTTAATACTCTTTAGGAAAAAGCTGCCTAATATACACTACATGGAAAAAGTATTGGGACATATACACATTACACTTACATTTTTACGACATCCGTTTCAACCAGAGGAGGGTGGGTTCCTCTCAAGGTTTCTTCCTCCTAGCATGAGGGAGTTTTTCTTTGCCACTGTTGCTGCATGCTGCTCATTTGAGGCTTGGACCCGGATTTCTGTAAAGCTGCTTTGTGACAAGTCCTTTGTTGTAAAAAGCGCGTACAAATTAACTTTGATTGCTTGCTTGATTGATTGATTGATTGAATTCATAGGCATTAATATTGAGTTGCCCCCTCCTTTATCGATAAAACAACTGCCACAAATTCAGACACTGATTTTTGGATTTTTGGAAGTTAATCCCAAAGGTGTGCAATAGGGATGAGGACAGGGTTCTGTGCAGACAAGTCCTTCCACATCATACACACCCAGCCATGTCTATAATGATTTTTGCCTACTGTGGCATAGAAAATGGTGTGCTTCAGATTGTGTCCATGAAGTTGTAATACATACAATTGTCCAGAATATCTTGGCATGCTGAAGCATTAACATTTTCATTCACTGTAACTAAGGGGCCTCCTCCAAGCCTTGAAAAACTATCCCATAGCATTATCCCACCTCCACCAAACTTTACTGCAGCCAAGCAGCTTATGTTTCCAAGCATTCACCAAACACAAATTTGACATCAGACTACCAAAGAGAGAAGCATCATTCGTCACTCCACAGAACCTGTCCACTGCTCCAGAGTCCAGTGGTGGCCTGATGCTTAGACTTGTGCTTGGTGATGTAAGGCTTTCATGCAGTTGCTTGATCAAGGAAACCCAGGTCTGGAGCTCTTCAGTTTTAAATGGTGACATTTATCTTTGTGCCTTAGCACTGTGCAACCCCACTTTAACTTCACATCGTCTACACTTTTGGTTGCTTAACACTTCCATTTTCAGTAATGCTACTCAGTGATTGTGCAATTTCTATAAGAGATTTCACAAAATAAATTGTTGCAATGGTGACATTCTCTTACAGTACATTACATTACAGCCCATTCTTTGACAGACATAAAGGTAGACTCATGGCTTGGTGTTTAACTTTATACACCTGTAGCAATGGGACTGAATCAACCACCTGGATTCAATGATTAAGAGGTGTGTCCCAATACCATCCCTTAACTTTACACAAAAACAACATTTATGTTCATTGCATCTTTCACTTCACTTCCACCAGAACAAAACCTTTCAGATTATATGACTTAGTGTCTCATAGTAATAAGATCTTGTCTTATATTAGTAATATATATTATTAGTAATAGTAAGTAATTATATTCATTTGACCCACAACATTATGCACACACAGGAATTAGACCTACGCATTTTATGCATCCACACATCCACACTAATGAACACACCAGGGGGCAGTGAGTACATGTGCCCAGAACAGTGGGCAGCCCTATCCTCAGCACCCGGGGAGCAGCCAGGGAGTTCAGTGCCTTGAACAAGGGCACTTCAGTCATGTCCTGCCAGTTCAGGGATTCGAATCGGTGACCTTCCAGTCACAGGGCTGGTTCCCTAACCACTAGGCTGCTCCATTATGTAGCATATTAGCAATAAGTCATAATTATGACTTAGAATCCCAACAATGACTTGATATTTGAATTATGAATTAATATCACATACGTTTAACTTTCTTAATTTGTTGTCTCATAATAAAGTGTCTAAATTATAAATTGTCAAATGTACAAACAGTGGAAGCCACTGTGACACAAAGTACTTTTAGATGCTTGAAGAAGCGACACTCTTAGCACTTGAGGTAGACTGTAGTGACATTTACTTAAATAATAGATATGAGAATGGATTGAGTTTTGAAGTGAAAAATGAAACTGGTTTAGTGCAAAGTTTTAAAGAGAAAAAACTCATTCGCAAAATGAAGTGTGAATGGGTATAAATAAAAATGCAGGCAGAGTTCAGATAGAAGTTTTATTCTACAGCTGTGGGGCAAGGCCACTGAGTGAGTGAGACTTTCATGGGAATGATTGTAGTTTTATAATTATGTTTTGTTAGAGTTTATCGTTCTGTAATTACAAAATCTAGTCCATTTGTTTCTCTGCATAATTTGACTCTTTTCACCCTGTTCGTGAATGGTCAGGATCACTACAGAGCAATTATTATGTGAGTGGTTGGTCATTTTCCTGTTGTAAGATAAGACTTCATTCCAGTCTGAGGTCCAGAGCTCTCTGGAGCAGGTTATCATCAAGGATGTCTCTGTATATTGCTTTAGTCATCTTTCCCTCAACCCTGACTAGTCTCCCAGTTCCTGCTGCAGAGAAACATCCCAACCACCATGCTTCATTGTAAGAATAGTATTGACTAGGTAATGAGTGTTTCCTCCAGACAGGCCAAAGAGTTCAATCTTTGTTTCATCAGACCAGATAATGTTGTTTCTCATGGTTTGAGAGTTCTTTAGGTGCCTTTGTCAGACTCCAGACAGGCTATTGTGCTTTTTACTGAGGAGTGGCTTCCGTCTTGCCACTCTACCATACAGGCCTGACTGGTGGAGAAATGGTTGTCCATTAGTAAGGTTCTCCTCTCTCCACAGAGCAACATTGGAGCTGTGTTAGAATGACTATTGGGTTATTTGTCACCTCCCTGATTAAGGCCCTTCTACCATGATCACTCAGTTTTGGTGGGTGACCAGCTCTAGGAAGAATCCAATGATTCCAAACTCCTTCCATTTACAGATGATGGAGGACCAATGTGTTCCTTGGGGCCTTCAATGGAGCAGCATTTTTTTATACCCTTTCCCAGATCTGTGTCTTGATACAATCCTGCCTCTGAGATTGACATACAATTCCTTAGACTTTGGTTTGTGGTCTGACATGCACTTTGTATTATGGGACCTTATATGGGAACCCTGTGGGAATGTGTGTGTTTCCAAATCATGTCCAATCAACCGAATTAATCACAGGTGTCCAATCAAGCTGTAGAAACATCTGAAGCATTATCAATGGAAACGAGATGCACCTGAGCTCAATTTTGAGTGTCATGGCAAAGGCTGTGAATACTTATGTACATGTTATGTTTTAATGTTTTTGTTTTGAATAAATTTGCACAGATTTCTCACTTTGTTGTCGTGGGGGACTGTGTGTAGAATTTTGAGGGGAAAAATGAATTTAATACATGTTGGAATAAAGCTGTAACACAACAAAATGTGCAAAAAGTAAAGCCCTGTGAATACCTTCAGGATGCACTATATATTGAAAACATATCATAAAATAATTTTTTCTTTCTTTTTTATAAAAAAAGAACAGAGCGCTCATCATGCCATTTACATTTTTGCAGATTTGTTTCATATTCTGTGGATTCTAAAAGACAAAATGCCACTTGAAGCCTTCGTCCACTGTTTTAAAGTGTTACACAGTCTTGACCTGTACTCGTCTTTCAACTCGTTAAGAGTTGATTTACAAAGACCTGAACATTGTTTTAGTGCTTTTATAAGCTAAGATACATACCACTGGATCATTGGACAGAGGAGGATGCATGATGATCTTGTAGTATCTGAAACATACGGTTCCAGAGTAGATGATTCTTATAAAGGTTCTTATTTCACTAACCATCTACCAATCTAAGGAAGAATCAAGAAACCTGCAGGCAACAACTTGCTCATGCACAGAGTTGAACCGTGTCCACAGATGTGCTCTCCCATTGTTTTTCATATTTGCTGTAATTTTTTTTGCTCAGAGAGAAATATTACAACCATCACTGATACGTTAGACTATAAATTGGATCTGGGAAGCAAGTAGACACTGAATGCAGCAAATTGGAGCGATACTATTTTTGTAGAACATTTGGAATTCCTCCTTGGCTGAATAGGTAATGTCAACGCAGGCAGAATTTTCCTTTTAGTGTTGCAGCTAAAGTCTAGAAGGAAAATAACACAACTTTTACTCTGTAACACACAGACATGCAGTGTTACTTTGCAACAGCTGTCTGAATGCTCATCTTGCTCCCAACCATCAAACCCTTGAGTCATCTTAACAAGCCTGTCTCACCAAGGTGGGTGGATACAGACAACATGGTAATGCTGGTGAAGAAAGCCCTGGCACTTTTGTCTGCATTCTTTCAGACCTACGCTAAACTATGACAGCTGCTGAGGCCCATTGAGGAGTTGCTGGTCGACAGATGAACTAAGACAGGTTTTGTTGCCTGAGGCTGTGAAGAAGAGCCTGGAACCATCAAAGATTCTTGATTTCTACGGGTTTATTCTGGAGACAATGCTGAAAAATATCCCTTTCTTGGAAGAGATATGGTAATGTTTCCATTGTTTTTTCTTAGCCTGGTGCCTATCATTAGGAAAATTGAGAGCGTATCCCATGTTTTGTTTAAGATAGTGGTGTCAAGAGAGAGAGGATTGAACAGAGACATATCTGTTAATTCCAGTCAAGAAGGTCAATCTCTTCTCTTTCTGGGTGGATATACAGTGCCACTAACTGATCATGGAAACCAAGTTATTTCTTGAAAACCTTCCAAAGACAAGGGGCATGTTTATGTCATTTTTTCTCACAGAAGATATGAATCCTTATCCCTCAGGCAATAAATGTTGCTCTCAGGCAACAAACCACATTTACCAAACATATTTATGTGTTTTATATATATATAAATATTTAAAGTATAGCATATATATATATATATATATATATATATATATATATATATATATATATATATATATATATATATATATATATATATATATGCTATATTAGAAACCAAAGTCACATGGGACACAATGCCAGCAATGTAAGATAAACGTATGTGCATGTGTATGTGCATGAGTTTGTAAAGAAATACATCTCTAGCTGTTTAAGATTAATTTGGTTTTCATTTCATAATAAAACAATGTATTTTTCATTGCCTCAGTTAATCATGTGAATCAAATTATTATTCTACAATGTAAGTTTTCAGAGCAACTAAGCACTGAGTGATGGGATGTATAATTAGAGTATAATCAAACATCAAATATCTGCAGTATGTCTGAAACTTTTCTAGGATGAATGAATGTGATCAAGCAGTTAGGGTCATTTCATCTGACACTGATGACAGTGAGCTTGATTATAGTTACAGTAGAAATAGTGGAAACAGGTAGGAGGTCAGGGGGCAGTTAATAGGTAGCTGGTCATGTGACACCTGTGATGTGTTTAGGTGCGTGGCGGTGTGTTTGTTTGCATGCATGTTTGGGTGCATTAGTGTGTGTGTGTGTGTGTGTTGGCGTGGGTGAAAGGACAATGTATTACATTCTAATTGCATACCATCTCCTGTCATTAAAGGAGGCCTGTCCATTGATACAAAAAGAGAGACACTGGGACTGGAACAGTTCCTTGCAAAATTTAGACCTACATAAACCTACACAGTCACACATACAGACTAACCCCTCCATGTGCCCACAAACATACAGGTAGTCATTTGTTTGTTGGATTAAGTGCTTGATGCTATTTTAAAGATATTTGATGGTATTTCATTAGAAACATGTTCTTATGCAGAGCAACCTGCAGGTCTTGGTGTGCTTTCAAGGCAAGGAACATCAAGCATTGATGTTATCCATTATGCTATACCAGTAATGTTACCTGTCAGTCTCTTTTTAATTAGTTTATATCTTTCTCCACTGAAAGTGCAGAGCAGATTCCATTTCACTGTTTCAGGGTGAAGCAGTGTGGGATTCTCTATAGCTGTTATTTGAGAACATTCTTCTTTGCAAAAGTGCTGACTTTCAGCATTGTTGAATTCTAAACATTTCATTACTGCTTTACACAGAAATTGGTGTTGAATCTGTAAAAGAAGGTAAACTCAGATCTTTTAAGGGGGCTGAAAATCATAACCTTGGATGAAATGCAATGTATGTCTATCCACAATTCTTAACACAAATATATTGTATTCTGATATTAATCAAATGTTCTGAATCCATATGCAATGTCAGTGAGATTGTTACTAGATTCTTTGTATCAACTTCATAACTGTACTGTTCCGTGAGAAAGATGGAAAATGCTTCTCAGGATTCCTGCTCGTATCCCAGGGTGAGGGTTTAGTGTGGATTTTCTTGCCATTAGACATTCCAGTGCTTCGTAGCTATGTCATCTCAACCAAAACATCACAATACTAATTCTGGGGACATTTACCAATTTCACGATTGAGGGAGCTGATGGTGTTGGAAAACTGTTTGTAGACACAGAGGATTGCACCCACTGGTGAAATTATCTCCATCCTTAGACAAACAAATAATTTGTTTGAAGTCTGATCTGATTGGAGGGCCATTGGAAATCAAAAAACAAGCCACCCAGGCTGTGTTGGTAGACAAGGCAGGCACAGTGCCCAGGCATTCCAGCAGATGTAGTAAATGTGGTGATTAAGAGTAAGCTAGATGGCTTCTCAGAACCCTGCTGATGGGGTGGGCAAGATAAGTGTACCACACGGGACCTGGCTTACAACTTTGGGCAGCAATTTCTGCTGAAGGAATTTTGCAAAGTCTGATTTCAGTCAGTCATTTTGGAAAGTTTGTTGAAGTAGTGGAAGAACAATTAGATAGATTGTGAATCTACGGAACATCTATGCATTATGATGAGGAAGTAAGACTTCACTCTGTGAACTCTGTTCTTGTACTGATATGCCATCCATTAATGTTAGGTGTATGTCTACAAATATCATGGGGGAAATGGGGGAAATGAAAGTGGCATTTAAGGACCTGTTTCCTCAACTAATTATCAGGAAGAGTGGTTCTATTTATTACTACATATTACTACCCACATACCTTGTATTTTGAATGTGTGCTATTTCTCATTTATGACATAATGTGAATCTGGCAGTTGTTCTATATACTTTGTCAAAATGTGTCCAATGAAAGTTAAGAAGGTGTTTTCCTTCCTGGAAATTTGCCATTTTGGAGACACAAGGTCTGTGCATGACAGCAATGAAATGTTTTTATCTGATGCCAGTTTGGCTGCGTTGTTTATTACATTCCCAACTTTCCAGAGCTGCTTATACCAGCTTTTCTTCTGAAATCCAGGATTTTAAAGTGGACACAAACTCCATCACTTTAGACAACACAATTACACTGCTCCACAGCCCAGAGCAATGGCTGTATCCCTCTCTAGCAAACATCGGAATGGACCATGGTGCATTCTTGATTTGTATTCTGTTGGCAGTGCTTTTCTATACACCTGGGTCAGCAATTGGTGCATTTTAAAGTAGCTGGATTCACTAACTCGATACTTTTAGACATGTAACATGAGAGTCTCTTTATGTTTCACCTCATCAGTTGGATGAGCTAGTAGCATGAAAATGTTTAACCTGCACTATCTTTGACGGGGTCTATGCCACTCTGACTCCAACAAAGCTGACTGTCTGCTGCTCGTCCAACGAAAAGGCCCATCACAGCACATCATTACTGGCTTTTTTCGTTTCTAAATCATCCAGTTATTTTAGTTTTGTCCATGGTTGTAAATGGCAGTTGTTTCTATCTTTTCTCAGCCAAGCATAAAGCCCTGCAACATGCTTGGTGTTTTGTCTATGCGGAGAGTCTACTGATGCTTATTCCATGCCTCCTTTGGAAATTTCCGAGAAAGTGAAACCAGAGAGGCAAATGTGTTTTTCATCACTGTGAAACCTCTAGTTCAGCCAAAATAAGTGGCCGGTAATGAAAAACACAGCAATACATGCTTTTTAAAAGCACGTCATGCTCCTACCCTCTACTTTCTTTCTTGAATTGGTCGTGATTCTCTGTATCAATTGAAGGGTGAAAAAGTCCTTCAGCAATGTAAAAAAAAGGTTTATTTGAATCTCAGCATGCCACTCAGCGCGCCTCGAAAGCTGTGCCTGTCTCGCTAATTAACTTACCTGTCAGGTTACATTGTGACTAGACCTTTTCCCCTGCATCAGACCTCAACATGGCACAATAGTCGCGCTTGGTGTGTTGGCAAAGACAAACCAACAGCTTGGCTTTGCTGCTGTCATTTGTTTATGACTGCTCAACATCTAATGTATATAGGTGCAATAACCAGGAAATATTATCATTATAATATGGTTATGAGTAGGGTAGGTTATGATAATCAGCATTTTTTCAGATCCAGCCCTGTCTGCAACACCCATTCACTGTGTATGTAATGTAATTCTAATGCCTTGCATACTTTGTATTTCTTCTACTGGTGCATCCATGATTAGATATGTCATAGAAAAGCATTTTAATTCATAATTTAGTATCACAAAAGTTCTACAGCCTATTTCAAGCCAGAAATCCATGTTTATAGGTATTAGGATATTTCATTCGAGTTTGAGTATAGTAGAATACTATTATTGTGAAGGATCGTGACACCACCACAAGAGATTTAGCCTTGGTCATTTAGTCATTACTAGCCATTCTCAGAGTGCTGTATCAAAGCATATTAATGGAAAGTTGACTGGAAGGGGGAAAGTGTGGTGGGAAAGGATTCTAAGCAGCAGGGATGATCATAGCCTTGACAGGATTGTCAAGAACTTGTAAGGATTGATCCAAGTTTGGAGAGCTTCAAAAGGACTAAGGCTGGTGTCACCATGTGCAGATGTCTCCAGGAAAGGGGCTACAACTGCAGAATTCTGAAAGCCCTCCCAGTGACACAACATCAGAAGTGTCTTAACTGGGCTAAGGAGAAAATAAATGTTTTTCTGTCATCAAAAGTCTGCAATGCCTGAGTGGGGTTGGTGCCATGTTATCTGCAATTGTTGGTATGCTATTTTTATCAAGTTCATGGCCCTTCACCAGATTTTGCAAGGACTTCATGCTTCCACCTGAAATTTCCTTTTCAATAAGTTCTGCCAGTGTCAAAAATGTCTTATGTATCTTATGAAATATTCTAGTAATTTGAGGACTGGATTTCTGATTTGGAAGTGAGATCTAAGCCATGTACTGATCGAAAGTAAACAAAACATTCTTGAAATATATTTGAAGTGTAACAGATACAGCAGATATATATATATATATATATATATATATATATATATATATATATATATATATAAAACAGTTTACCTTTTTGCATTAATTTGAAAACAAACAAACAAAAAATGAATGATGATGAATAATTCCCAGTGATGCACAAGAAAGTGAGTTCAGATGTTTAAAAAGATGTTCTGAGTGAGAAATATCACAGTTGAAGGCCATTAAAAGGCTTTCTATTCTGGTACATTTCTGATAAAACAAGCCTACGTGATACTGCATTAAGAAGCATGTCTGATCTGCCCTAAGCACTAAATCAAAAGGTCCTGCCATTTGTTCCTTAATTGAACGCCTGATCCAGAATTCATTATTCTTTAGGTTTCATTATACTGCTAATTATTTTTTGGAGAACATCTCATTGCATTCCAAATGCTTATATGGCATCACACACACACACACACAGTTGTTGTTGTTGTTGTTGTTGTTGTTGTTGTTTTTGTATTTTTCCAAACATACACTCATTTTTATAATACTAAAGAACCCTCAGAATTGCCATTTGTCTTAGTCCTAGAACTTATACAATACAATCAACCAAACTAATGCATGTGTCATTACTATTAATATTCACAGATCGGTTCTTTAGCCTCTTTCACTTCTGAAGCTTTTGGTGTATGGGTTTAATGAGTGATTAAACAAGGATCTATTACATCTGCAGGCTTTTCAAAATTGACTAAACAAACAATCAAAAAGCACTACAGGGATTTTTAAGCAAAAAAAAACAACATTTGCAATTATTGTTTGCTTTTTATTTTATTTTTTATTATTATTTAGGAGTATAGTTGTATTTATGTAATGAATTTAAGCTTGATTTTGGCAGATTCTCTGGGTACTGTGTCAGTGGGCTTCCACTGTTTGCATGTTTTAACTGAATAAATGTAAATGCAAATTTTATACAGGTGGTGTCCAAGCCTTTTGGACTACCATAATTCAAAGGGACCCTGAAATATCACTCAATTTAACAAACTCTGTAGAAGTCAGGATAAATATCTCTTTACAGTTTGGAAACAAACCTGCTGAAGAGGATTTCCTGACTGGTGTCTTGACTATGTCAACATTTATAGACCCAGACTACACTGTCCTCTCAGGCGGTATCTTACCATATGATCCTTTTGTTTGCAGTTCTTTATCTTTTGGTCCTGTAAACCAGTCTATATACTAGCCAGCCTTAAATGCTTCCATGTTTGTCATCATCCTGTGCCATCCTTTCCAGTGAGCTTGAGTTACACGGGTAAATGCAGTCTTCGTCAAGGATTTGAGCCCAAGATATGTTAACATTTGGTGCTGGCTGTTTTCCCAGACCCAGATTAAGCCTTACAGTCTTACACAGAAAAGGATTTAGAGAAGAACCAACAGTGCAGTAACCTGAAAACTGTGATATTGGCCTGACAGACACAGAAATGTGAAGTTTATGTATTTTTTGGGGGCCACCTACACCATTTTCGTATGTTTTCAAAGGCAAAATGAATGGGTATAATAGAAACAGAGAAGGTTATAAGGTGGTCCTGCCTGTCACTCTGAAAAGTGAAGGTCTCTAAGTGATTCCTGGCTAGGCTCCGGTTCTGTACCAAGTAAACCTTTCTTCACACTTGTTTATAGCATTTACATAAAAAAATGCCATCTTCTGAAAAGTGAAATAAAAATGTTTCTTTGATGCCATCCCAACAAAAACACATTTTTTGGTCTTGATTGTTCTTGGTTATGGTTAATTTAAAGTTTTCTAAAGCCAGGAGAACCAATAGCTACTTTTAAGAGTCCATATATGGAGCAAAGTAAAGGCTGATCAGTGAGATGCTGCACACATTTATTCCAGTCCAGTTTCACAGTTTTTCTATACATGACAATTCCCAAGGCTTCAAATGGTTGTGATCTCTCCTTCAAAGAAAGAAAACTACATGAAACCAACTGAAAAGCAAAAAAGTGGGACCAGATGTGCCATAAAAGCACAGATGTTACAGGACTGATGGTAGAATTTCTTCTCTTGGGTATGATGATCGGTGGTGTGTCCTTTTCAATCATTTAAAATGTGTTCTTCTGGCTCATTGGTTCATATACAGAAACAATTCTCCCGCTGTGTCGCTTGAAGATTGATTATGTGAGCTGTTTCAGGCAAATTGACCTTCAGATAGACATTTCGTTTTAAACAGTGTTCTCTCTATTGTGGCCAGTCTTTCTAAGGATTATGAAATCACTTTTTTTTTTTTGGAAAACTGTTGTCTAACCTTGCCATCATTCTTCATGGTTACACTTTTTTTCAGCAACAGTGTCTTCATCTTCAACATGTTCAGCATCAGCATTTTCATCGTATTTCAGGTCTTAGTAATACGTTTTGAGTCTTTGGGTCTTATTTGAAGAACTTTTTTAGTGTTAAATGCTCTTACTGTCTTAAATTTCATTTGAGATAAGTAACAGTTTAGCTGGCTGCTGGCTGCTTTGGAAATCTTCTGCCCCCTCTCACTTGCACTTGCAATCCACAGTCTCCGGACATTTTTCCCATAAAACCTTTGTCCTCTGTCCTTTCCCTCTTGTGTATAAAATCCCTATATAACCTGTCCCCCTCTCTCTTTCCTTCAGTCTCTGTCCATGTCCCCATGTCTGTTACCTTCAGTTTCCTCCCATTTCCCCAACACTGTAGTATTCCATTTCCACCCATTTCCTCCAGAAACTGTCAGTGTTTGCTCGTTGTTCCATGACCAATTCTCTCCTCATTTTTTTTGTAATTTAAGTCCACTATTTTCCCCCATGTTTGTAATCTTCTGTGTACATTGTTTTCCTGTTTGTAATCTCCTGTGTCATTTTCACTTTCTGAAACAACAGCAACAACTGCTTTGTTGGGCACCTTTTCCACTGAAGAGCCAAATGGTTACTAAGGCTGTGCCGTAACATTCTGCACCAGTGCGAATCCATTAAACCAGTTCAGTTTTTTTCCTGTAACTGTGTTGCTACAACAACTCAATCTGCCTGTGTAATGACCACTACGTCTAAAATATGCATATGTCCTATAAACTGGTGAAAACTGACTGTTTCACAGACTTCTTTGGTCCAAGATAGTTATTCTATCATTGCCTCCTGTCACCTTTAACTTCAGCCAGTACAAGGCCCATTCCTGCCTGCTAAAGGGATGTATAAGTGGAGACAGATGGGAGCTGGAGAATGGTGCTTTTTGGCCTCAGTGCTTGTGGTGCATGGAAATGATTACCTCGCTGCCTGCCCAGGGATGAACAACTAAGAGCCTGGGAATGGATCCTTTTTCCAAAAGTGATGGCACTTTGTACCATTTGGCTCAAACCAAAAATAATTACATGGCCTCCATGGATAGTGAGTTCATCAGCAAAATAGCAGGCTTATGCCATGAATATGTGCTGTTGCCAGGAAACTTTTTTTTGTCAAATCAGAAAATGCAAATGTCCCTCAAGTTTTAAGAATATTTGCCAACAACATGTTAAACTCAAAAAAGCTTAGTTGGATAATGATCAAAATGACAATGAGCCTGGATGTGGGCAGATGACAAAACAAAAAAGACTGTATTGAAATAAGTGCATTTCCCGTTTATTAGGGTGGCTTTTGACACACAGTTCTTCCAAACATACTTTTATGCATCCAACACATTTTGAATTGTTTCATTCTTTTAACCATCTGAAACTGAAATTAAGACTATTTCTCATTCAGATCATTTCTGGAGTATTGGAAAAGCGCTAACTCACAGTAATATGCTCACTTTACTAACAAAGATCTGCTTTCAACAATATATGGCAGTGTGTGATTTTATAACACTAAATCTCCTAGAAAGAGCCTAGTGCTGAAGGCTGCACTGACCTCCTTGAACTGTTTCTTCACCACCTGGTGACGTTCACCATGCATGAGTTCATGGAAAAGGGCAAGAAGAAGAGAGACAGGACAAGGCATCTTTTTCCCCAGCAAATATTTCTATTTTTTCATAAAATATTTCTCTACTTATTTTCCTTCCTTAACCCTCTGAGCCGGACTGCCACTGGTCTCGAATATTCATCAAATCTCACAAAATATATTGCAATCTTGCTATGAAGTGATGTTCAGTTATTGATAAGTACAAAACATCATGTCATTCCAACTCATACAGTGGTATTGTTACATCACCAATGCTAAGTCAAACACGTGAACTCTAATAAGGTGACCAATTTATCAGTCATGCTTTAGTAGAGCTCAGTAACACTGAGATAAATAAATGATCAGCACAGAAATGTATCAGTGTGGTCATGCTTAAGCAGAGTTCAGTAGCACTAAACTGTAGTATTTATGTGTTCCCAATATTTCCGTTTCATTAAATCAGAACCATTGTTCGGATTCATGCTTGCATGGCTGATTAGGAACTGGAGGGGTTATGTGCCACTCAAACATAGCAAAAATAACTGGGTTTCAGCCAAAGATGAGAAAAATTACAACTTAATTTATCAATGACCTTTTAAAAAATGATTCCACAAAGAGAGCGAAGCCTAGGCACATAGTTCCTCCTCAGTGCTAATATTCTATTCAACCTTATCCTATAACACCCCTCCCCCCAGTCAAATATTAAAGTGTTTGACATAAATGAATTCCAATGCCTTTTTACCATGTCAGCATGTCTTCTGCTGGGTGTCTCCATGGGTGATAGGCACAGTTGACAGCAGCGGTGTTTGCGACTTTTGGATTCAGAAAAAAAGACTTTTGGCTCAATTTTACTTTTAGACATTTTGGTCTAAAATGTAGCGCCTCTGTCAGTTTTGCATTAATATCTGTCAAATCCTCTCCGAAGTCTGACAGGCTGCTTTTAGTATTTCTTTCTGTTGACGTTAAATTCATCTGTATCAGCATTACACCCAAACTATACTCAAACTCCTCCTTTATGTATGGTACACTATATGTCCAATATATGTCCAATATGACCAATATGTCAGCTTTGCATGAACATCTATCAAATCCTCTCCAAAGTCTGACAGGCTGCTTTTTTTTCTTTTTTGACGTTGACATTTAATTCATCTGTATCAGAATTACACAAAATGTCCTCGGACTCTTCCTCTCCTTATGGTACACTATATGTCCAATATACAGTATGTCCACCATGCAACCCCTTCTAGCAAATTCAATTTCTTTCAGGTGAATCTATTGCTCTCACACATTTCAAAAACTGCAAACACTGCTTATATCATCTATATAGATAAGCCCTGCCAATGGAATGAGATGCCTAAGGTTACAGTGCCCAATTCCAAGCCTCATTCAATACCTTTGGAATGAGTCAGAGTGCTGTTTGTGAATAGAGGTGGCACAATACCTCTTATTTTTGTATGATGTTGACAGGCTCCAAACGTTCATTTAAGTACAGTTTCTAAACTGCAGTTTCTCTATAATCTTTACACCATTATATAACATGATGTCTAGTTTCCTGCTGTTCTGGGCCCGGAACTGATACCCAGTACTGGATCTGTTTTTGTGATCTACACCTTATCATTTAGTAATGGTGTCTGAATTGACTACTGCTTGTGTGGTTGACCTTTCAGCAATGCTCAATCATAGTGTAAAGCCTAACCAGAAGAGTAGAGGCTGTTACTGCAGTAAAGGGAGGATGAACTCCTTATCTGGTAATAAAACATGATATCATAAGAAATGTTGGTGTCTACAAACTTTTGGGCAGTGTATTACTACCCCCTCAGTGTCTCTGTCCCTCCGACTCAAGATTAGACCTATATTCATCCCTTAGATGTAATGAAACAGAAGTCTTCATTGTAGAGAAAAGTGTCAGTAGGTTTTGGTCATAAAAGAGATTAGCATATGGTATTAATGTTTATAGACCATAATCAAATTAATTTTAATATTAATGTGGCATGACTTGACACTGAATTATTTAGGTGCATTTTTAGGTCTAGTCTAGGACATTGCAGTTTAGTGAAAGCTTAATGTGTCTCCAGGAAAATGGACTGCTTTGTAAAAATGGATTAAGGAAAGTCTCGGATTAAGTCATGTTTGATTGGAGATTTACCCCTAAAAATCCTTTACTTTAATGTCTCTGTATAACCTGGCTCTGAGAAACCCGACTGCTAAAGCAAGACTGTTTCCACCCAGAACTGAAGTCTCTGTATGGTCTCACTGCTGTGTGATATAGATCTGCTCAATCTGGAAAATATTGCAGGGTTGACGCTTCCCGTTCTATTTGCTTTCCTCCTGCTTAATATAATTTCAAATCCTACCAGTGACTTCAAACACTTCAAACTGTTGCTTTAGCCAAGGAAGACGTCTGCTATCATTCATGAGGAGTTTACTTGTTCCTTTATATGGGTCAATTTACAGCAAGAAGGCAGAGATGAGAAGAACTGAATAAAGGCCTAAAAGTCACATTAGAAAAAGTCCTGAATTTAGAAAATGGAGCTATAATACGCTCTTTAAAAGACCGACACAAACAGATTTGAACAATGCTATAGAATAACCATTAAAAAAAAGAAAAGAGGTTTGTGAGTTTGGAAAAAAAAAACATAAAAAAATATTTAAGTATAATGTATCTAATTTAGTGTTCTTCCTAGTTTTTAAAGGTTCCATAGGTCATTTGAAGAATTAGCTCTGCCCCTTCTCACTTCCCTGGGTTTGGCTTTCTCAGGTCATACTGGAAAACATAAGCCAGAGCTTTGCAGGTAGTACAGATTGTTTTTGAGAGAGTGTGAGATGGAGATAAGAGTGAAAAGTGAAGAGAAGATGGTGAAAAGTGTCATATTCTAGTCACTGTCGCATTTTACAGCTTCTCCAGCTTGAACTACACACTTAAAAATGATGGTTCTTCAAGGGTTTTTCAGTAAGAAACTCTATATAGAACCATAAACACTAAAAGAACCCTTGATTGACGCTGTGATTAAAAGGTTCTTTGCATCGTGAAATGGTTCTTCAGATTGATGTACAACGTGCTATATAGGGAACCTATTTGAGAAGGGGTCTATATACCACCAAAATTGTTTTTTCTATTGTTACAGTCATAATAATAGAAGAACCATTTTTGATGCTATATAAAATCCTTTTCAAAAGGTTCTATATAGAACCCTATACAGTACATTCTCATTTAATCTGTAGAACTCTTTCATGATGCAAAGAACCCTTTAATCCTGTAATGGTTTCTTTGAGTGCTCATGATTACATATAGAACCATTTTCTTTAATGAAGAACCCTTTTTAAGTGTGTATGGCTTTCTCTAGCAGACAGGGTGTGTGTACTTTTTGGGGGTGTAAAGATATTGAGCCCCGATGTTGTAAAACAGTTCGTGGGTTCTGGAACTGGCTTGTCTTCCAGTCCAGTTTTGGAAACTTCGAATACTTTTTTGGTCAGATTTTCTTCTGAAAGAGAAAACAGCAGTGTTGAGGTTCACCTTTAAAGGCAACAGTTGTGTATTAGGTCATACATCATTTAGATTATTCATTCCAACAACAACAACAACAACAACAACAACAACAACAACAACAATAATAATAATAATAATAATAATAATAATAATAATAATAAAATAATATCACAAGTCAGAAACAACTCTAATGCTTAAATAACACATCAGTAAACAGTATTTTATGTATATTAATTTTCAGAATATTCACTGCAAAATCATTACACTACAAATATTATTCTGCTCACCTACTTTGAAGCATTTATAATTTTACTTAATTCTACAAGTATTTAAGTATTTCAGGAAGACTTTTATTTAGTTTTCATTTTCCTGAAATGTTCAGGGAGAGACACAAATGACAAATGAGCTCTTCTATTGGCCTTTTTTCACACGGCCACTTCTGTCACTGTGTGAAGCAGGTAATTAACTTTCAGGTCCAGACATAGCAAACATCACACTCAGCAGGACTTTAGAGCTGTGTTTGTGCCCTATTTGCAGAGATAAGAATTAATGGTCAACATGGTTTCTCCAGCAGTGGATTTTTTTTTATGTGTGTGTGTGTGTGTGTGTGTGTGTGTGTGTGTGTGTGGGTGTGTGTGTGTGTGTTTGTGTATGGCGTAGTAGAACCAGGAAGTACATAGGAACTTCAGTAACTCCCAACAGAGTGTACAGAGAGGGAAAATGTGCTGCAGCATTTGTGTCCCTTCAACCATCCTGGAAATTGTACTCAGAACTAAATTCTGAACCTACATCACTGTCACTTGAGCAAGTAATCGAGGAACCCACTGTGAAAAACTTCTGGTAGCTGTCAAGAAAGATGGATGAAAGGGAAAATGGCAAATGACAAAGGGGGGAGGAAAAACACTTGATATAATAGTACAGCAAGAAAATTAAGATCAGTTTTCCCATTACTTTCACTAATCTTAAGGCTGGTGTAAATGTGCACATCCATGCAGTGAAACACATACACACTAGTGAATATGGAGCAGTAGGTACATGTGCCCAGAGTGGAGGGCAAACATGTGCCCAGAGAGCAGCTGAGGAGTTGGGTACCTTGCTCAAGTCATGTCCTGTCATTTCAGGGAATCAAACCAGCAACCTTCCAGTCACAAAGCTGATTCCCTAAACACCAGACCACCATCAGCTTAACCCAGCAGGTTAAGGCTTACATGGAAGCAGTCAGTGACAGGGTGCTTTTTACCATAATGCTTGCTGTAGTTGTTTAGCTAGTTTAACTGACGGTGTACATTAACGGTGTATTTCAGCTGTACAAACGGCTGAAATGTTCTTGTTCCTGAGGGATTTTTCTCCTCACATTTAATGCTATTCAAAATCAATCTTAATAAGTCTCTTTGGAGTGTGCCAGGATTGTGGAGAGGATGTCCACCCACGCTGGCTCCACAGCACAGTAGAAGAGGCTTTCACAGGCATGTCCTCTTTTATGGACGTTCACGATGCCATTGAACTGTAGAGGCTGATGTACTAGACTAAAAGTATTTTTCATGTCTGAGCTTGATCTATTCATATTGTTGAACATCAGTGCATTTATGATGAGGCTGCATGAAAAGATCCATTTGGCCTTCTTTCCTCTAGCATAATCGTCCCCTCTGAATGGTCCAGCGTGCCACTGAAAAGTAGAGCAAGCCTTTAGAGGCTGTGTCAAGCACTTGCCTTCCAGTTCCTTCTAGATCCTTATAAACAAAACCAAGAATCAAACTCTAAATATAGATAATGGGGAAATAGAGATGTAATTGCTCAGATATACATTCACAGATTGTGTGTTTTTGTTTCAAGGCATCCATCGTATCTGATGTATAAGTGACTTCATCTGCCTAAGAAGGGAGTGGAGCGGGATGAAGGGTGAGGAAGTCCGATCCACACATTTCCCAACAGCGTCCAACAATCATGAGACTGAAATGCAGTCTTGTGGGACTGTGTTGCGAAATGTGTGGAGAAGAAACACACAACCAGCACAGGAGATCTTTGGAGAGCAGTGAAGAATGTGTGGGAAACAGTTTATTCAGATCATTTTGGGGAAGCTCAAGATCAGAGACCTATAAAATATATATAATGTTAATTGTATTGGTAACACAAATGTATGAGCTGACATTATTACACATGACTAAATATTTGTGTAATGAATGAAGGAAGTTACACTTAGATTTTAGTCTTTTTTAAAGATAACACTTTAAAATTGCATTAATCCAATTAATTAATAATCCATTATTAAACCGTTTAATAATATCATAAGCACTGTTAATTACTGTTTTGTAGTGCATCAGCAATAATAATCCTGGACCAACAGGAGGTGGGTTTGGGCAAGTGAAGAAGCAGACACATTACCTCCTACTGGTCACTGAGCAATTGGACTCTAAGGTGGCTGGCGACCACTCTGAGTGTGTGTGCTGACTGTCCCCTGATCCTGGAGCAACTTTTAGAAGCATTAAAAAATTAATTTTCATCTAAATATTTATTTAACCACAGAAGCAAGACAGATACTGGGGCACAGTGTCATCGGATAATATGCCTTTGTTCTTAGAGGTCACCATAACCAGACACTGGAAAGCTGGTGTGAGGATCTGACTGCACGACGGCCACAACAGCCTTTGTGAGATCATGTATCAATGATTGAGGATTAGTTTTAGATAACACTCCAAATATTACCCAATTGTAACACTCTTTAATGGAGATTTAACTGTTACCATGGTGTCAAATTTAAATACAAAGAAAAACAAACCCCATCACTGTTACACATTTTGTATACCTGTCTAGACAGGTGATTCAGTGAGTTCAGCCTGACTTGGCATTATGATGATAACCTTCCATAGTCCCATGCCCATTTTCCTCCCACTGGCAGCGCATCTCATACCACCCATGACTTCGTACCCACTGAAGAGAAGAAGAGAGAGAACAAAAACAACCCTTGCTCCAAAGATTTAAGACAGATTTTAGACAACATAGATAAGCTAGGAATGATCACCACGTATTGTCTTTCTCCTGCTTGAAAACAATGTTCAAGAGGTATCATGCTGTATTTGTGGCTGCTTTGGTGGGCCTTTGGATGGTTAAGGGGTTGATTTGATTTATAACACAAGTTGTGTTGTTTTTTTTTACCTCAGCCTCCGTTTCACAAGGCCACATAAATGGCAAATGGTTGATCTGAGTGTGACTCTCAGCTTTAAATAAAGGAAAGAAAATGCAAAAAATCAACTCTGTTATAACGTCATGATGATGAGGATGATGATGATGATGATGGTGATGGTGATGATGATGATGATGATGATGATGTAGTGATGTAGTTTGGTCTATTTTTCAGAGAAATCATAAACCTCAGTAGTAGAGAAATCATCCATTCAGGAACAATCTTCTTTAATGAGCAGGTCTGTTTCTGTTGTTTAATAGAACACTTGTCAGAACGACTCTCTTGCCCAGAGAGGTGTTTATATTAAGGGCTAATTCATCATTTTTTCTGCTCCATCATTTTACCTGGCATCATCTTGTCTGCCAGAATGATGTAATATTTACTGAAGTGCAGCAAATGTGCACTTACTCATGTGCTGGAGTCTTTGAGAGCAGATGTATCTTGTTTCCACTGATGATGCTTCAGATGTTTCTACAGCTTGATTGGACACCTGTGGGAAATTCAGTTGATTGGACATGATTTGGAAAGACACACAGCTGTTTATTTAAGGTCCCATAGTAGACAGTTCATGTCAGAGCACAAAGCAAACCATGAAGTCTAAGGAATTGTCGGTAGACCTCCAAGACAGGATTGTATGAGACACAGATTTAGGGAAGGGTATAGAAAATTTTCTGCCGCATTGAACATTACAATGAGCACAGTTGCCTCCATTACCATGGAGTGATTGTGGTAGGAGGGCCTTTTTCAAGGAGGTGACCAAGCACCCAATGGTCCAATGCTCCAATGTTGCTCTGTGGAGAGAGGAGAACCTTCCAGAAGGACAAAATTTTCTGCAGCACTCCACCAGTCAGGCATGTATGGTAGAGTGGCTCTACCACTCCTCAGTAAAATGCACAATAGCCCATCTGGAGTTTGCCAAAGGCACCTAAAGGCTCTTAGATCATGAGATTAAATGCCAAGCATCATGTCTGGAGAAAACCAGGCACTGCTCTTCACCTAGTGTGTGTATATATATATATATATGTATATTATGCACGTATATGCTGTTTTTCTGTGTGTGTCAAGTTTTACGACTGCTCTACATGGGTCTATTATTGGTAATGAAGGTTAACTTTAAGGAAACACTAATACAACAATTATTTATAAAATAGAGTAAATAAACAAAAGCCTAAAACACTCTCAGATTTAAATAAATACATATTCATAATTAATAATAATCACAATAATAATAATAATAATAATAATAATAATAATAACAACAACAATAATAATAATAATAGTAATGACAACAACAATAATAATAATAATAACTATTATTATTATTATTATTATTATTATTATTACTATTACTATTAATATTATTATTATTATTAATAATAATAATAATAATAATAATAATAATAATAATAATAATAATAATAATAATATCATTATTAGTATTTCTGTGACTGCTGTTGTTGTTTAGGCATTATTTACTCTAGGCCTGCTGGATACCCAGTAAATCCCATGAGATCTGTTTGATAAAACAATGGCGTGTGCGCCTAGGCTAACTGCTCAACCATCACCCACGTTCTCCACAAGTGCAAGACATGGGGAGCAGGAAGCAGTACTGCTCAGGTATGATGAGATGGCAGTTTGTTCTCTGACAGCAGGCCATTCCATTCATACTTTCTCTTTTTTCTTCAGTGTAAAGCTACAGTTCCAAAACCAGTTTGTTCTCCTCAGCCCAGAAATAGCAAAGGTGGCAGATGGCCGTTCAGGGTGAGTAAAATCACAAGATGCTTATCTTCCCTCAGGTGGAACCACAGAAAAATGTGAAAGTGAGTAAAATGGCACATCATCTATAGATCCAAAAATATTTTTTATGGTATTAGTATTAGTATAATAATATATTATTTGTATTAGTATCCTTAAAGGCCATGGCACACTGACCCTATGACCCTTCAGGAGGAGGTTTTTGCATCCTACCACCTTCAAATCTCCATCCTGTTCTTCTTGAGAGGGAAGATTATTGTAGGAAAATGTTCTAGAACAGTTTGATCTGACATAAACACTCTGAAACAATGCCCATAAGAGAGAAGACTCTAGAACATTCTATAACTGGCATGAAGTGGGAAAAGTTGGTGAATGGTACACTGGCCCAGGCACACTGACCCAAATGTCACCAGCAAACATCAGCATTATGGAAGTATAAAATAACCAAAGGTCAGAAGGATAAAGTCTTTGCATCCCTCCACCTCTTTCCTCCACCGTGAGATTCCTTTGTTCATCAAGGGAGTTATCTGCCCCCTTAAGTCATACCTTCACTTCACACATGGCAACTGTGTTTGTGTTCAAGGTGTGGCTGAACTCACAAAGCCAATATTGGTGTTCCATGTTCTGGAATTACAATAGGAGACGTTAACATTATAGAACAGCATAAAAGGAGACAATATCAATGAATGGTGTGATAACTATAACTCAACATCTGGGACAGTGATACCTTTAGCCCCTCACTGCTCAGTCAGAGTCTGCATGCAGCTTGAGCATGCACTTGCTGAAAGTCCATCACAAGGTTGAAAGATAGGGTTGTAGTTTGTTATGATATGTGTATCATGTCTGTAGGTGATTCTGATCCTGGGGTATGAAGATTTGAATATCGATCTTGGGTTGTAAGAGTTAAAAGTAGAAAAACATCTTAATCCATAGTGTCCCAACAGTTGCACACAAGGAATTCTTTGGAGAACACAGATTCTGGGATTTGCTGCATTTATGTCATATCATGCTGAGATCATTTTTGTACAATTGCGTTCGACAGCATTCACTGATGACCTTTTCACATCCTGCTGATTTCCTGTTAAACCACCAGTATCAAGAAACATTACTTCTTCTGAGATCTGGTTCCAGAAATAAGGTAATGATGTGGATTACTGGTGTTGATTTTCGGCAGCTGGCAGATGAGTCTGATCAAATTTAATAACCATGCTTGTGGCCATGCAAGAACCACCACTTCAGTAGTTAAGGCTCTTCTGGGAGCCTTTTTTTACAAACTCGAAAAGTAGGTCAGTCTCCAGTCCACTCCTTGGGCATGCAGTTCTTAAATTAGCTCCTTCTTTAATTGTTAAATGGTTTAAACCTTTAGTTTAATCCAGGTCATATTTCAGAAAGCATTCACCGTAAAGTGTAAAACGCAGAGCTGCAGTAAAACATAAAATGATTAATCACAGCTTTTTGAGAAAGGACTGCGTGATGGGTTTTGATGGGTAAGCCAGTGCTACTGCTATTACTGTCATTGCAGCAGTCTGTTTGCATGATCAGCACAAGTCCAGTGGCTGGCATAGTTGGGTGACAGTTTTTGTTGTGTCTGTCATGTTGAGAACAGAGAGAAGCTTTTACATGAGACTGGAAAAAACCTTCCACACAAAGGTTCAACATGAGCAGACATGATATTTTTATGGTGTCCAGCCAAGCCCTGATCTTTATTTGCCCGTCTTAATCCCAATTTAGTCATAGACAGCTCTCAAACGCCACAAGTCTGAGATGTCGTGGCTGTAATGTGTAAACCTCCCACTGATACGTCTAAGCAACCGTCAAAATAAGACTGTCGAAAGCCTCAGCATGCTCAGAAGAAAAGACTAATCGCTCCAGCACACCACAGTCCATGACCAGTTGGTGGCTGCTTCAAAAGGGGATCTAGACAGTCACACAGTCACTATGAGTGGCTGACCAAAATTCAATTAAAGGAATGTTAGTCAAGCACATTCAATGTCCTATAATTGTTTGCAATACGCTCCGATGAGTTTCTCAGTCACTACCTGTGTTACAGCACTGTGAGATGCAGCTGAGCAATATTCAGACATCCAACCCTGGCTTAACTTCTAAGTCATTTGGGTGGCAGCAAAAAAAAGGTGGGAGGCAATGAAAGCTTACTCATTCTCTTATATGAAGCAAACATAGGGAGACACGATTGATATGTGTGGATGTGAGGTTCCAACTTATCTGTTCCATTCATTACATAAAGTTTGTCCCTCAAACAGTTTAGTGTATTATACCAGTTCCCAGCATTTACACACTAGTAGTGTAAGTAAATATCAGTGTAGTGATGTTTTGCATGATTTTGTATGATTGTTTTGCACCACTCCCATAAATACAAATCACACTTTGAGCCTTGCTTCATGGAAGACTAACTGCAGCAATGCAAATGTGTGGTTCATTCAACCATAAAGGGTTTGCATTGTGAAATAGGGATTTCCTAGGCAGATATAATACAGGGTGAAACATTCTTCATAGTTATGATTGTAACATTTTAATATTCTGGCCATAGGTTGGTATTTTCTCTGTCGGCGCCTATACCTTCCAAGCCTGGCCTTGAACTGAACCCCACAGGTTCACTATCTGGAGGGTGGAGGGTAAACTATCCATGCATATCTAGCCAGTCTAGGATTCTACCATTAAGGTTGTACAAGAGGTTCTTGGGGTCCTTTGGATGGCTGGCAAAATTTAAAGGAATAAAACCTGCCACACAAACACAGTACTGCTGGATGTTCCATAACCCGAATAACGTTAGCGTAAAATAACCTTTACAGACACCAAACCTAAAACTTCAACAAGAACAAAACCCACAGAACATTGTTATCATGTTGTACAGAGCTCCGAAAATACAAACTACAGGATGCGCAGAGATTAAGCAGAAGTGGACAATGTTTCCACCTGGTGGCCAAACAACTAACACACTTATGAAGGTCATCCACACCAGATCAGACAAAGAACGCCCTATATCACAGACAAGGGTTTGTACAATGATTCAAGTCCACATCTAGTAGGTAGAGATGGTATAACATTCAATAATATATAGAATACTATTTATATAATGTGAGGACATGAAATAAAGTCCCAATAATATCCTTCAAAGAATCATCTAAGGCTTAAAATTCCTGATGTTGTTGCCCCCATTTAATGACAGTAGCCTACATTTCAGATGAGGATGCCTCAATCAGTATGCTCCCTCATGACGGAAGAGTTCAATACCTGGTGATGGCACAGCCACCTCTGACTGGGAGTGCGACTGGACATAATTGGCCTCATTGTCAAAGGCTAGCTAAGATGGACCTCCCTCTTCCCCAGCCATTCAGCAAATAACTATCAGTAAGCTGATGTTACCTTCCCAGAATCATGAAAACTGGGACATCCTCTCCCAAGCCTGGCAAACAGCGCTGCTAATGATCAGGTTTGCAGCAACACAGACAAATTGGGCCTTCTTTTTCGGTAAATAAATAGTTTATTTTAAATTACAGCATGTGGTATAGCCATTTTAAATTGGCATTTTCATTGAAAAAGATCATCTGAATCTATAACAGCACACCACCGCAAACGTCGGAAGACTGTCAGTGTCTAAACACAATGCTTGTAAGTAAAATGAAGAAATGTATTATGCCTTTCTTTTTGTGGACACAGCAGTATTTACTGGTGACCAATTCCTTGGCTGAATAAAGACCCACTGAAGAAAAATGAACCTGTCCAAAGACTGCGCTCATTATAGATTATAAATTAAAATTTCACAAGCAGTTGATCTCAATAAATAAAGACAAAACTTTAATAGACAAACATTACACAGCAGTACAAGTGCTCAAACGTGAGACTAAAACAGAAAGTAAGATGCCACACTTTATTTACAGGTTCATATGTTGGATCATGTCTCCGCTCTGAAGTTGAACAAGATATCTCTGGGCCACGGGAAATGCGTTTCTCTCCAGAAAGGCATCCTAGAGGGGAAGAACAACGTGAAGATATGTTATGACAGTAAATTATGTCAAAATACCTTTTTTGATTGCGTTGACATTTATGGCATTTAGCAGATGGCCTTATCCAGAACGATTTACAAAGTGCTTTGCTGCTCACTCAGATATCCATAGCAAGTAGAAGAGGCTAGAATCCAGAGATTCCTTGAGCTTATGATTGCATTTACAAGGTACTGTTATTTCTGAAAAACATCCCCATAAGTCCTTCTAATGAATGCATTCAGCTACTTTATATTCAACCCATTGCTGTCACAGATGTGCAAATGCACACACAGCTCCCTCCAATACTTCTAGGGTGAGCTGGGGAGTTGGGAATGAGGGTGGATGGGGTGGTGAACATCCAACATCCTGATCTCACTAACTTTGTTCTCACTGAATGCAATCAAATCCTTACAGCAGTGCTCCAAAATGTAATAGAAAGCCTTCCCTGGACAGTACAGAAAGTTACTCCAGCTGGATGAACTCTTTAATACCCTTAATTTCAGAAGAAACAATGGATGAACAGGTTCTTAACTTGCACAGCCAACTGTAACCTCAGATGTCATGCACTACGTGGACAGAAGTATAGGGACACCTTAGCATTCATTGTTTCTTCTGAAATCAAGGGTAGTAAAAAGGCTTATCCTGCTCTTGTTGGGAGTTACTGTCTCTACTGTCCAGGAAAAATGTTCTATTAGATTTTGGAGCATTGTTGTGAAGACTTGATTGCATTCAGTGACAAAGAGCGTTAATGATATCAAAATGTTGGATCAACACCCCACCTAGCTAAAGCTCAAGTATTGGATGGAACACCATCATTCCAGAGAACACAGTTCCACCACTCCACAGATGAATGATGGGGGATGTTAGACCCCTCTAGCCTACACCAGGCATTAGACATGATGTCCACAGGTCCATGGCTACTGGCGATATTAGATAAGCTGTGAGTGTACATTTGCATCTCTGTCAGCAATGGGTGCAACTTAAAGTCACTGAAAGCATTCATTAGATGTGTCCACAAATATTTGGACACAGAGTACATTATAGATGGGACTGGATGCTATGCTTTTTACTTTTGAATGATTTTTTTTTTACACACACAGCCAATAGTTTGTTTATTACCTTAGCCCTCCTCCTGAGATAATCTCTGCGATTGTGTAGCATTTTAGTACAGCGGACAATCACCTCCGTCTCCTTCCCAGACAAGTACGGTAGAGCAGAAACAATCTGACAGCACAGAGAAACATGCGTTATTTCCTGTTATTACTACCACACAGTATCATAGGTGAGCTATCATCTGACATCGACTGCGCGACACACCAACCTTTGCTGTAATGGGGCCCCATTCAATGTTTCTGCTGTAGCAGGCCCTCTGCCACACCTGAAACTGTGTCAGGATCTCTCTCGCCACCACCTGCTCTCAGAAACAAAGGACCGAAATTAGATCATTTGGTCAATATTCAGTATACAGTAGTAGCAGTTATGGAAGAAAACGAATGAATACAATCTGAAACAATACTGTGTGTGACGTGGCATTTGCTCCGTAGTTCTTACTGGGGAACTGTGGAGTTTTTGAATAGTTTGAGCAGAATAGCCCCCTTCGCTCCTCTTACATGAAGTGTGTCAGTTAAAAACAGCTTATTTTATGGCTTAGTAGGCTTCAGAGAAGAACTGTATTGGAAAATAAGTGGTATAGTGCCATATCCATTCACCACCAAAAGCAATTCAATGGTGTTCTGAAGTGAGAGCACTTACACTGAATGTTCTCTGTCTGCTTGTGGGATGCACTTTGTCCAGGTCTGTTGGAGGATTTGCTGGAGCGTTTTGAGCCAACTGCAACACACACGCAACACAGAATCAGTACTCGGATGGCTTGATTCGTATGGCCTGATTCGGCTACAAAATCCACAAGCAAAGTTGAGAGAGGTGAAGCAAAAACTAAACACATGAAATATAAATAAACAGTTGAAAGGTTGTGCACTTTCAGCTTTACGTGAAAATGACGGCGTCCATACTTAATGTTGAAAGAAAAAAACATGCCTCTAAAAAGATGGATTAGGCAGGAGTCAGAAGTATGATTAAAAAGAGGTTTTATTTATAAACGTAAGACAGTCAGTTATTGGTGAGCTGGTGAACAAAAACCCTCCCAAAATAAGCCCACGTCAGCTGAACCAATGGAATCCAGAAGCTCAAAACAGCAGCACCGTGGTAGCACAATCCCACGCTGAGATTTAAATTAGTGTCAACATCAGGGCTGTTCACCTGGTCCTGGAGGGCTGCAGTTTAGCACTGTCTGGTGATACACCTACTCAGAAGTTGTACCAAGTCTTTAAGGCCGAAAAATCACCAAACTGGTCTGAACTTCACTCTTACTGGAGCCAGAACACACATGTGTGGGTTATCTATCATTTTAAGGAGGAAAATGAGTTGCAAATCTTGCACAATATTAAGTTTGTACAATAACAAATCCTTTCATCTGCTTTAGTTAATCAAAGGAAGTGTCTCTGGTGTGCTTTCCAATCCCATACATATTGACAGTTCACATTCACATTTAGCAACATTACATACAGATAGAACCAACAGATAATGTGATTTACTGGTTCTGAATTCAGAATTCAGAGTGTGTTCACTGTAATAAGTCAAAAATGCATGCAAAACAATGTGTATATTGTAATAATGTGTATATTGTAATAATGTGTATATTGTAATAATGTGTATATTGCATTGTAAAGGTAATGTGTTTGCCAGTATTGAACTATGTTGATAGATGTCCAGAGATTAATAGCTAAGCTTAGTCTTGGATTCAACATAACTCTAATAACATCTGCACGTAGTCTGCATATTTGGATTCTATTTTTTTCGGCATGGTCATAGACTTTTGTCCCCACTTCTTCCACAGCAAGGCTAATTTACTGATGCTTTAATAAGTTTACATGTAATGTGAGCCTAAAGGACACAGCAATAGGTTCTCGGCCCCAAGCTTTCATAGCTTTCCAGACAGTAATTGCATTTTCCACTGATTACTAAACTCCATGTAATTCCATGTAATTTATAAGCACTTAACGCTGCCATTATAAGATCAACTGTATTATCCAAGCCTTACAGTGTCTGGACGAGGATTTTGAAATTGATCAGCAGAGCAAAAGTCAATTATTGTGCTAAAATGCTTGTAAAACTAGGTGTAGAGCTGACGATTCCCCCCTGTGTTCATATTCAAACCCCAGTGAACTTAAATTGAAGTCTGGGAACACATGCAGCCTCCAAGGCCTCCTAGTCCAGCAATTCCCAAAGGTTACAAAAGCAGGCTTGAGGCTGGAAGATCGTCGGTCCCCTGGACCAGCAAGAGGTGGGGACAGGGAAGAGCGCTTTCTCCTCCCTCAGCGTTCATGGCTTAGGTGCACATAACTGCACACACCTAACTGCCCAATGCTCTGAATGTGTGTTTAATTGCATAGGTTTCATTGCCTTGTACTGCTCTGCACTGGCTGTAAAGTCTTTCTGTGCGCTAACTTCAACTGCTGAGAAGCTGCCTGTCTCAAGCTTTGAAAAGTGTTCACACCAACCATTTTTAATCTGGTTAAATCAAACTGGTTCATTTGTAATTGTGTTCAGATGCGGACCAAAACAACCGCACCAAGACCCTTTACAGGAGGTGGCCTCAGTCCGGTCCCAAACAATCTCTGAAGTGGTTAATTTGCGGTGAGAACATGATCTGACCTCGATCTGACCCAACGTCAGGTATAACCTGCTGTTTGAGCTAAACAGCTCTACAGGTGTAGTTTAAGCTGGTATATTGGCCAGATAATCACTGCAGTTATGAACAAATGCCATCTCTGCCACGTTCAACTGCACACAAATCTGCACTGGACCAGAACACCGCACCTTCGTCCTGTATTTACTCTCACTCTGCTTCAGAAAGATCTGACCAATCAATACATTCTCACGTTTAGTTGTGAGGTATTCTGGTGCGCTTAGACTTTCCCTTGTGTGAAATCAATCTAAACCACCTGGGAAAATGCTCCACCTCTAGAGGTGTACAATATAGCCCCAAGATATATTCATGATCAGTGTGCAGAATACAGTATCATCCCTGCACATCAGTTAAATGAGAGTTTAGTTTTAAGGGTTTTTATAATCAGCTGACTAATTTTGAAAGGACAACTCATGATTATCCAAGCCCATATCTCTAACCATAGGCAGCTGTGGTACAATTTCATTCCCCTGGGCAGGCAGGAACTGGGAGTGGGGGAGTGAAGGAGCACTTCCCTCATGGCTGAGGCAAGTACTTGAGCAAGGCATCTAACCCCCAATGGCTCCCCATTCCAGGTGAATTTGCTCATTGTCCCTATTCAGTGCGAGTGTTGTTGTTTTGCTGTGCAGTGTCTATTATTGTCCCCTTAATCTTAATAACACTGACACCAAACAACAAATGAAACTGAATGGTTGAGCTGAATTCTGTATTCTGTAGTGCAGTGATTTAAAAAATCACATACAAAAGAGTATCTGAAGAAAATCACACTGCACATGTGAGATATATGAGCTGCTGTTTATTAAGACTAAAATAATTGAATGATATTGTTCACCTTTTACTCAATGAACAATAAATGCACATTTTTCTTATTTAAAAAGGAACATTTAATAAAGTTATGCATTTTTTCCATTTGACAATAGATGTAAAATCTTCGATGTGCACAGTGGATTAAAACAACACAAAACACTGGCTATTTAAGTCTTCCAGGCTTGCATTTTAGATCTTAGGTATGAAAAAATGAAAGTGTATCCACTGTATCTGATGGCAATTACTCCAACTGTATGCACTACAGATTATATATCTGATGCAAAATGTTGCCATATATTAGTTTTGATCAATTTATGTAAACCTCACAGCATCTAAACTGGTTTTACTTGGAAGTTCTCAGAGATTTTGTGTTTTTTTTTTGAAGAACTCAAAACTTAAAAAGAAGTCATTGTTAAAAAGAAAGTCATAAACGGTCAACAATTAACTGTGGTGATTTCTCCCAGAAGCTCTCTGAACTGCAGAACAAGAGTCAGACCATGTGCTCTCCATACTGTTAAATATATATTTCAATGTCAAAAAAATCTCCCGTCAGCATGATCAACATTTGTAATTTCCTAAAGTTGCAGGCATCCTCCATAAAATACCATGAGCACATTGCTTATATTCTGTATGTTTTCTTGTTGGGCGTCCAAGTTTATTCAGAAACTCTTGCCAGAAGACTTGTGCACTTGAATGGAACAGGTTACTTAGGTCATTACTGTTCCATGTACTTTCAGGAGATGGCCTTTAAGCTGCTTGAGGCACACAAAGGTCTTCCCACACTGACGGCAGGGGCAGCTCTTCCCCGCTCGGCTGTGTCTTCTAAGGTGGATTCTCAGGTGAGTGGATCTGTTGAACCGCATGCCGCAGTAGGTACAGTTGAAGAGCTTCTCGCGCGTGTGGATGTTCTGATGCTGCTTGAAGTTGCTCAGCCTCGTGAAGCCTTTTCCGCAGTGCGCACAGATGTGGGGCCTCTCTCCCGAGTGTTGCCGCTGGTGGTCCTTCAGCTCAAAGTGGTGAACAAAAGTTTTACCACACTGGAGGCAGCTGAGGGGCTTCTTACCCTTGTGAGTAAGCATGTGCACTTTCAGGTGGCCCACCTGAGCAAAGGATTTGCCACAGTGGATGCAACTGTGTGGCTTCTCGGCACAGACATTTTCACAGATGTGAAGACGCTCATTCTGGGGGAAATGATCTGGAGGTGGGACTGGGAGGAATCCATTCTCACCTGGACCAAGCTCTTGAGGAACCAAAAGGCCTTCTGGAAAATTCAACTGTCCACTTTCAATCTGTTCAAGTGAACTGGATGTCTCAGGAATGGAAGCCAAAGCAAGGTGAACCGACTGACTAGGCTCGGCCTTGATGCCTTCAGACATCCCTGGGTTACACTTGACTGAATAGGATATTAAATATGAAGGATCTGGCAAGTTGAGAGTAGTTAGATTTGGAAAATTATCTACCTGTGTTTCGTCATGGTTCCAGGGTCCACCGAAGTCCATTCGATTCTGATCACTTTCCACGGGACCGCTGTCATCTGTGCAATCCCACACTGGTAGCATCTCCTCCTCTTCTTTAATAGGAACTGGATCAGGCTCATGCTCCATTTTCACAGCAGAACAGGGTGGAGAAGATGTCAGCTCACTAGCCCCATCTTCCTCTGCTGAACTCTGCACTGACTTGTTAGACTGGGTCAAATCTATTTCTTTACTGAGATTTAAGTCAATCCCAGGTGTCTTGTGGTGACTTTCTCTGGGTTTAGAGCTAACACTGTGCTCATGAACTCCTGTCACTTCTGAATTGGGAAGGAGCTTCTGTAAAACATGCTGAGGAAGCTGCACCGTGATGTTAGTTGCGGAATCCTGCTTCCTGCTGTGTTCAGGTGAGTCTGTCTTCTTCTGTGTGGGAGCATGTGTCTCTGTGGGAGGGTATGGGTCTAAACCCTCTGCAGACTTCCACACCTCACTGAATGGAGGCCTTGTCCCAGACTGTTCTCTCAAGCTAAGACTGAAACATAGAGTATCTGCACCTGCACCAGAAAAAATGGGAAAAGGTGGTTTTGATTTTTTTCATTGGACAATAAAAGCCATCAAAACATATTCTGTCAAATCCTTTTCTTTCTTTAAATGTTTATCACAAGTAGATCATTAAACCAGGGAATGCAGATGCAGTCAATCAGCAGTCAATCAGCAAATTTGCAGTACAGAGTTTGCCTCTTCAGTTTGGTGTTGGAGCTATTAAACTAATGTTGCTATTATTCGTTAAACTCCAGAATAGTCACCCATATCTTCTTCAACCATCTTGAAAATGTTCGATTTGAAAAAATTTCAAGACTAACTAAATTTGGAGTTTATACAACACTCGGTGTCCAAAATAGCTGTCCCCAAAATTCAGTGACATGACGTTCATCTTCATTTTCCTAGTCCACATTAAGTTATTATTTGCTCTAAACCACATTGACAAGTCTGTGCAACCGTAAAGAAGACCTAATGAATCCTGAGCTGCACTAAAGACTAATTACTGAGTTCTACTGTATTTTTGCAGCACTACCCTTTTGTTGCTCCAGAACAAAATTGAAGAGGAAAAATTTGAGCATGAAAAATACCTTGGAGATATTTCCAGTTAATGTTAATGTCTGAGAACTGACTGAGCAAAAATGTGAATAATTGTGTCCAACCATTTGGTTGAAAGTATGTTTTAATACACACACACACACACACACACACACACACACACACACACACACACAGAGACACACACACACACACACACACACACACACACACACACACACAGACATACACACACACACAAACACTACTGACAGGCAAAACAATAGTAGCTCTGGATCTGATTGTGAAGACAGCATTAAATTTCATGTAAGCAAAATCGAATTGACACTGTTTGATGTTCAACCAAAGTAAAGCAATACAGCCTATACAAATACGTTCTGTGGCAATTTTTCACTAAAATCAGTTATAGGACATGGATTTACTGTAAACAATGTATTGAAATTAAAAGCATGTATTTTTTATAAGTAATCTATTACACAGTTCTCACTCCTCACCTGGATGAGCTTCTGCTGGTTGTTCTGTTGTTTTCTCAAAGCTGACAGAGGTTTTACCACAGTCAACACACTGTACTCTCTTTTCCCTCTCCTTCAGTTTACTCTCATAAAACTGCAGCCTTCTCATGAGCAGCTCCACCTCCTGCTTCGCATGGCCCACTTCCTCCATAAAGCTGTCCTCCACAAGCCTGGTGATCTCGAACATGGCCGATTTGAGAATCGTTTCCATGACGATGGAGAGCTGGGACTGGAAGGTGGCAATGAGGGCGTCTGACATTGTCTCGCTGTTGAGCCGCACCTCTTCAGGAGAAACTGGATCCAGATTCTATGTTTAATTTGCAGGACCTGAGAACAACAGAAAACCAACTGTTTAATATTTATCAACCAAGCAAATGCAGTAAATTGATGAATATAATGTTAAGATCCTAAATTTCCCATAAAAGAATTGAAATAAATCTAGTTTATAACATGATCAATACTCAGAAGTACAAAAATACCTTAGACCCATATGTAATCAGACATGTGGACCATCTCAATCCATTCTTATGACTGTATAATCAAATTTCACCATATGAGAGATTTTGTATGTTTTAAAATGATAACACTGTATATTTTTTATTTCTTATATCGAGTTTTTGTTTTATAAGTTCTGCTCTTATATTTTAACTATTCTGTCTTTTATCTTGTTTTTGTATGTGTCTGGACAGTCAACAAAGTACTTCATTACTAGTCGTGCTGTGTTTGATTGTGTATGTGGCAAATAAACATTGGTAAGAACAGAGATCATGTCCACTTCTGTCTTAAAGACACAGTAACAAAAACAGCCTAGTGATAATAGAAGGTTGAAATTAGTCATTTAAAATGACTAATAATTAATTCAACATTATATTTGAGCCAAAATGTCATAAATTGCCCACCACAGACATGCTGGATTGGTGAAAAACAAGGCTAGTGACCAGCAGGGTTGTGGATGTTGCTTTCATCATGTAGTCGTCAGCAGTCAATTATGAGCTTCTGTGAATGAATGAATGAAGTTGTTTGTGATTCTCAATAATAATAAAAAAATTTTTTATTGCTTTATTATTATGCACTTATTGTGCATGTGGCAGACCTGAGACCCTCCGGTGGTACCACAGTGTTACACTTTATTGTAGAACCTTTGTCTTTTTAAATTTTGTTGATTCCTATACTATTCTATTGTCTGCTCTAATTTTTCCTATTCTATTCTATTTTTCTGTTCTATTCTTTCTACTCTATTTTTGTTTTATTAATTTTTTCTATTCTGTTCTATTTTTCTATTGTTTTTTCTGATCTATTATTTCTACATCTTGTCTTTGTTCAATTCTACTTCTGTTTATTCTATTTTTTCTATTCTATTCTTTCTGATCTATTCTATTTTTTATACATTTCTCTGCTCTATTCCTTTTTCTACTCTATTTTTTCTGATCATTTTTTTTCTATTTTTACACACACACACACACGCACGCACACACACACACACACACACACACACAGGACGGATTTTTACTTTCTGGACCTGTGTGTCTGCCTCAGTGTGAAGGCTGATATAACACAGGGTAGATGTACTGATGACTGCTCCACACAGCCGACCTCATTTATCCACTTCATTCTCAAACACTAACGTTAGACAACTAACCTACATAGCACCTGAGCTAGCTTCACCATTCGCTGCCATCCTCTCCTTTATCTGCCGGTTATTACACCAACCCGCCTCTTAAACCTGCCGGGACCCCAGACAACCGCACTCCGCCGGCTGAAAGAGCAGATTACTCGTTATTTAAACTCACTATGTACATCCAGAGATGCTCCACAACACAGAATGGAAATCTGCTGGGTTGATGGATCTTTTTGTTATTGCTGTTGTTGATTGTTATTCATTGACTGACCCCTAGTGGCGCGGAGGTCCAACGAGGTTCCCTTCTTCTCACACAAAGACCTGCGATTGATACTGAAATGATACTGTAATGATATGGTAATAATACTGTAACGATACTCTAATGATAATGTAGACACTGTAATAATACTGTAATGATACTGTAATAATACTGTAACGATACTCTAATGATAATGTAGACACTATTGATACTGTAATGATAATGTAATAACACAGTAATGATACTGTAACTATACTCTAATGATAGTGTATACACTGTAATGATACTGTAATAATACTGTAATAATATGTAATAATACTGTAATGATACTGTAATTACACTGTAATGATACTCTAATGATAATGTAGACACTGTAATAATACTGTAATAATACTGTAATAATACTGTAATGATACTGTAATAATAAAGTAATAATACTGTAATGATAATGTAGACACTGGAATAATACTGTAATGATACTGTAATAATACTAATGTAAAAATACTGTAATAAAACTGTAATGATATTGTAATAATGTAATAAAACTAACAATACTGTAATGATACTGTAATAATAATGTAATAAAACTAACAATACTGTAATGATACTGTAATAATAATGTAATAAAACTAACAATACTGTAATGATACTGTAATTATACTGTAATGATATTGTAGAGATACTGTAATCATAATGTAATGATACTGTAATAATAATGTATTGATACTGTAATAATACTGTAATGATAATGAATACCACTTTAATGATCGTGTAGATACTGTAGAGATACTGTAATAATAATGTAATGATACTGTAATAATAATGTAATGATACTGTAATAATAATGTATTGATACTGTAATAATACTGTAATGATAATGAATAATACTTTAATGATCATGTAGATACTGTAGAAATACTGTAATAATAATGTAATGATACTGTAATAATACTGTAGAGATACTGTAATGTATGTAATAATTTAATGATGTCGGGATACTGTAATGATAATGTAGAAATACTGTAATAATGTAATGATACGGCAATGATTATGTAGATACTGTAATAATACTGTAATGATACTGTAATAATACAGTAATGATACTGTAATAATACTATAGAGATACTGTAATAATGTAACAATACTGTAATGATACTGTAATGATACTGTAATATTGTAGAGATACTGTAATAATACTATACTGTAATACTTTAATGATAATGTGGGGATACTGTAATGATAATGTAGGAATACTGTAGAGATACTGTAATAATACTGTAGAGACGATGTAATACCATAATACTGTAGATACTGAAATAATAATGCAATGATACTGTAATGTATAAATACTGTAATAATACTGTAATGATACTGTAGAAGTATTGTAATACTGTAATAATACAGAAAACAGCTGGCTAATAAACTAATGTTGTAGAGAACAACTGCCAAGAATGTAAAATTTAACTAGTGGCCATGAGCATTACAGGTTTATTAACAAAGAAATTTAAGACATTCTTCTTACTGGGATGCTGTCACATGAAAATGTTGGCACGCAGAATAGATTGAATAGAAGGTGTGAAATGCTGCCTTAGGAGCTGGCCAGTCAGTTCTTCACTATGCTGGTGAAGAGCTAGTTAACCAGTTAGCTAACCTTTTTAGGGTATTTTTGTCTGGATGACCAGCTTTCTACAACTGACAGCTTATATTGAGTCTGAAGGTGTCAGTGTTGGAGCAGGGGCTTTTTTTATTTGCACAGCAGCCTCTCCGTTCATTGTGATGTAAAAGTCACTTGACTGTAAAGAGTGACATTCTGTTCCGCCAGCTTCCAGTTCACAGCAAGCTTGTCGTGTGGTGGTCCTTGCGTTGTTCCTGTGGTTTAACCCTTTTTTAAAAAACCCAGTTTGGACCTCATTCTAGACCTTGACAAAGTGAACTACAATAACTACCCAATAGCATGCTTCATTATAATAGCTGGAAACTGATGGTTTGATCTAAATCTGCAGATTTAGACATTTTCAAAACAGCTTCAAGAGACATTCTTTATTTTTATAACACTTCAATTCATCCATCTGAGATCTGCACTATACCCTTTGGAATTTCCCCATTGTACTGTGTGTCGGTCAGTCCAGTAAGTGCTGTTAAACTTACCCTTTCATGTGGCCAAAGAAAAGGTACCAGCTGTAGTCAATCACGATCAAGAACATGAAGAGGTTTTGGCCTTGGAAAAGACATGTATGGAACTAAAAAATGTGGGTGGTTTTACTTTTGATGAGAACCAAATTCTTAATTCTGCTGGACTGCCTAGGAGAGGCATTATTGGCACTCTCGCCACAATGCTTACCATGATAATGTGTGTGTCAAAGTCAGTAGCAACAGAATGCCATCTCAGCATCGCCACTGCAGTGGTGGCACACTGGCTACACTCATCCAACGTTAATACCATGGCATTAGTACTTTGGCTACGGGCCTTGTCAGACATTGCCAGTGTGGTATTAGTGGTCCAGCTACAGACCTCATCGAAAATCACTACCCTGGCTACAGGTCTCTGGACCTTTTTAAAAATAAAGGGCACAGCACTGCTGTCCAAAGAGAAAAGTATGTCCACTTTTAGTTTTCTCCATTGTTTGAACTCTGATCTGCACTTTACACTGTAAATAATACTTGATGAACAGAGTTTTTGTGTGGTCCTGATACATGTTTTTCATAGATCAGAGTTTAATTTGGTCCCAACCTACAGATTATTAAAAAATGCCAAAACAGTAGCTTCTGTCTCAACAGAATAAATGCTGTATTCAAAGGGGATAGTAGAACAGGGATGTCTGGACAGCCATACCCGAAATCCAGACAATTAAGGTAAATAATTCAGGTAAATAAGGTCAATTTTGTTTAATTTGCCTCTGAACAAGGCTCAAGTTTTTAATATTTATTCTCTGAATAAATAAAGAAAATGTCAATAGGTCAATAACTGAAAGACCTGACCTCTATTTTTCACATTGAAACAGTTTTTGTTTTCCATTTTTGCTTAAAACTTCACCCCATCATACATGGCACGTACAAAACATCCTTTATTCATAAACCATACTGATGCCATTTCATGGCATACAGCTAAAAAAGACTACAGCTATGCAAACTCTTTAAGCACAGTATTGCTTAAATATCCATACACTCATATACAAAACAACAAATGTGCACAAATACAATAGTTAACACCATAAACACACAACACGTCTTTACCTCACAGAGCCAGGTCAGAACTCTATCATTAAAATCTAGGAGTCTTGTCACAGGTTGGCAGAGTGAATTCTCTGGTGTCTTTTCAGGTTGCACTTCTGTGTGAACCTTTTGCCACATGCCATACAGATGTAGGGTCTTTCGCCTGTATGGACCCTGCGGTGTGCCTTCAGGTTGCTGAGCTTGGTGAAGCTGCGGCCACACAGACTGCAGCAAAACTGTCTTTCTCCTGTGTGGATCTGTTGGTGGGCCCTCAGGTGGCACAGATGGGAGAAGCCTTTTCCGCACTGGCTGCAGTTGTGTGGCGTCCTGACAACATGGTGCCCAATATGACCACCAGTCCTAACGCTGAGCGCTTGCATGAGATTTCGTCCAGACTGCAAAGCGCTGAAGCTTCTCTCCTCTGTGTAGGCTCTCTGGAAGTGCTGAAGCGCTTGAGAGGGTTTAGGCAGAGACGCTGGACTCTTGTGGATTGGCTGTCCCCTGGTCACAGTACCAGAATTGGAGGCCAGCACACTGGCATGTTCTACCAGTTTGGTGTGTTTTTTTCCTGGTGTCCTGAGCTGCTCCGTGACCTGAGAGACAGGGCTACTGACCTTACTACAAGGACCAGGATACACCACACTTGCTTCCACTGGAGGTCTCGTGGGGGTAGGATCTACATGTGAGACTTCATCCCGTGCTGGATTTGCCCTGCTGGGGGCAGTGCTGGTACCTGACCTCACCCTATCAACCTCTTCCCATTCTGGTGGAAGCACCACTACAACCTCCTGTTTAATGGGCAGCGAGTTTGGACTCTTTGCCAGCTGTTTCACAGTGGAATACTCGGCAGATGGTGCAGTTGTAGGCCCTGGCTGCGACAGAGGCGACTGCACAGCATGGTCTGCTTTAGAGTCTGGCCTTTTTGAATGTGATCTATTTTTCACAGAATCTTGAATACCAGGACTGCCAGCCTTGGTGGCAGGGGGTTTGTCCCTCTGAGGGACCCTATGGTCAGACTGTGATGCATGGAGGCTTAAAGTCTCACCAACGTTATGTGATTCTCTGTGATTCACAGTGTGACTGTGTACTGTTGAGTAGATCTGCAGGTCTGTAGCTTCTGTCACCTCTTCTTTCATGATCCCTCCCACTTTTGGTTCACTGACATCAACAATCTGGAAAAAGAAGAGGTTTGATGAGGTCGGTTATTCAAATCCGGATTGAATTGATATGATTAAATATCAGGCATTTACATTTACATTCATGACATTTAGCAGACACCCTTATACATTAGGAACATTGAAGATGAGTCGGGCTGCTGCCTGATTGAATATGATACAGTTTAGTTAAATTGAATCTGTAATGAAAGCTATTTTCCACATTCTATCATTTCTATATTTATTTACTGTCTTTATTTTGTCTCTGTACTGTTAATAAATTAATTTTCTCTGTGTTTAACTGTTTGTTTTACAGCAGTAACTGTTTCTTAATGACCTGTGTACACATTGCAGCAAATAAATAAGGGGATATGTATTGTATTGTAATTATAATAATATGAGACTGCTGGGGTGGACATTTTAGTGTAGGCTTATACTTAATTGGTTGATCATGACATCCACACATCTGTTGCTAAAGCTCTAAAATGCTGCCAATTCAGTTTTGTTTATCTGGGCCTTGTTCTTCAGATATTGCCTTCTGTAGGCTAGAGGTGTGGGCTAGCAAGTGTTCTCCCTACCAGTGGCATTTTTAGCTGCCTCACTGGCTGTCGACTGTTGCAACAATATTCCGATTCAAATCATTCTTTCTTTCTTTGCACCCCTAATGTTTAACTGTAGTTCAGAAATGTTACCTTTACCTCAAATGTAATTGACCAGCCAAGTCATGTATGGTATCTGAGGTCTGCTTCTGCAGATTTGAAATGAAGTGAAAACACTGCTGTAATTAACAAGTAATTTGCATACCCTCCAATTTAACACAATGCTAACTGTCAGGGTACAAATGCTTCGCAGCACCAGTGTAAAATTATAAAAGCCTTTCATACATGCATTCAGAATTTGTTGATGCTGACACAGTGCATTGGCTGGTTGACTACACTTCAGGTAAAGGACAAAATACTGTTAACTTTAAAGGCTTTAATAAGACCAAAAGTAACCCTAATTTGAGATATTGAGCACAATTTCCTACACCCACAATGAAATATGCCTCACCTTAAGTTCAGTGTCTGGAATTGTTGAGGATGCCTGTTGAGTCTCTTGGCTTGGAGTTACAGTTCCTTTTCCACTGCTTCTGCCACCATCAGAAGAGCCTTCATGTTTCATAACACCAACCAACTCCACACCTTTAAAACACATCAATCAACGATTTCAATGTATTGTTAAAATACAGGCATCATGCACAACATGTGCCCTGAAGTTTGTAGACACCTTTAATAACAGGTAGGTCCCCTACCTTGCTACAGAAACAACCTTTCCTCTTTGAGGAAGGCTTAGACTAGACCTGTGGATCTCTGAAGAAGTGCCAAGTCCTCTATCATCAGCCATTCCAAATATTGGCCTCTTTGGCATCTTGTTCAATTTCTCTCTCCCTTTGTCAGCTGACTGGAGGAAAGTCCAAGGATTCCCAAATTACTAAAATTGACTGGCTATGGAAAAATGGGGAGCAAGAAGTTTCTCCCAAGTGGCTGACACCTGATAACTTTGGATAGGTCAATGAAAGGTGCCTCTTTGCTACCTGTTTTATCACTACTTCCAAAATAATTGACCCAGTTAGTCAGCTTATTAACACCACCAAGGGTAGAAATACACTAAAATGAGTTTGACAGGGCTACTCCTGAACCCAGGCCGACCAAATGTTGATACATTTTACTGCATTTGGCCAAAAGAACAGTAGTGAGGTCAGGCTGTGGATTGAATTCTGGATCCCAAACTGCACTCCAAGGTACTGGAGAGATCTGATCATACAGTCATTATTCACCATCACATATGTATGTTTGTGTACTATTACACATATATAAATCTGCATATTTGTTTATATTGTAGGTTCAATTACTTTGCACATCATGCCACTTTATCACTATCCACCCATCCATCACTGACAACACAAACACTTCTGCACAGCCCACAGGGGGCTTCATAACCCTCTAGCTGATGCTTGGTATTAGTGATGGTGAGCTTAGGCTTATGGACGTCTGTATTACACAGAGGTATATCTGAACACTTAATACATTAGGTGTCCGATGGCTCTACTTACCAGTTTGTGGCCTAGAATCCCTCCCATCCGTTTCCTTCTTGGAGAATCCAATTTTGCCACAATCCACACACTTAACCCTTTTAACTCTCTCCCTCTCACCCAGTTTGCTCTCTAGGATTTGTAGTCTTCTTCTCAGAACTTCTGATTCACGTTTCCCACGACCAAGCTCCTCCAAGAAGCTGCCCTCCACTAGTCGGGTGATCTCACATACAGCTGACCTCAGGATGGTCTCCATGACCCCGGAGAGCTGGGTCTGGAAGGTGAGGAGGAGGGTGTCCGCCATCCTCCCGGGGTTTCTGCAGCCAGATGTTTCAGCCAGCTGTGTGTGCAGTCCCTGTGTTTAAAGGTGACCCTTATGTGTGTGTGCTGGGGGCTCTGGCAGACTGAAGGACAGTCTTATCCATCCATGTGCTGATCCACATAAACAGCATTCTCACAGGAGCAACTAAACACAACAGGCAGAACAGGCCTGCGGTTTCTCTCGGCTGTAGTCTGTCCGCTTTCTGAACAAGCTCTGTCCTACTGGTTCAGCAGGAACGCCAGGAACGCCAGTAACGCCAGTAAAGCCGCTAGCTCCCCGGGGTAACCAGTTAGCAAACAGAGCTCACAGCGCTACATTTCCTCCATCACGGCGTCCCGTCTGCACTGAACCGACTCCGTTCGACACCGCGGGCTGTGCGGGAGCGGAGGAGCCGAGAGAGCGCGGAGTGAAAACAGATAAACAAGCAGTCGGCCGGAAAAACGCTACGAAAAACGAGAACCTTGTTGTCCTCCGTGACGTCACGCATCGTACAGTGGCCTGCTTGGACAAACGTTATGAAAACAGCGCGAGATAAAAAAAAAAAACAGAATTTAATAATAAAGACTTTAACAATAAAGACTTTAATAATAAACACTTTAACGATAAATACTTTAACGATAAAGACTTTAACAATAAAAACTTCAATAATAAAAACTTCAACAATAAAGACTTTAATAGTAAAGACTTTAATAAAAAGACTTTAATAAAAACAGACTTCAATAATAAAGACTTTAATAATAAAGACTTTAATTAAAAAAGACTGTAATAATAAAGACAAAAAACAGACTTTAATATTAAAGACTTTATTAAAAAGACTTTCATAATAAAGATTAAAGTCCTTATCAAAACATTAATAATAAATATTAAAGTCCAAATCAAAACATTAATAATAAAGATTAAAGTCCTACTAAAAAATTATAATAAAATCCTATACTAAAAATTAATAATAAAGTCCTCAAAACTTTATAATAAAGTCATATATAAAAAATTAAGTCCTAATAAAAGAATTAACAATACAGTCCTACTTCAAATAATAATAATAATAATAATAATAATAATAATAATAATAATAATAATAATAATGTTCTATACAAAAAAGGTCCTACTCTAAAGTTAATAAAAAAGTCCAAAACTTTATTATTAAGAAATAATAAAGATTAATGTCCATCTCAAAAAACAATACACTCAAATTTTTATAATAAAGTCAAATATTAATAATAACATCACATACTTAATAAATTATTAATACATGCTCACAAAAATTATAGTAAAGTAATATACTCAAAAATGTATAATAAAGACATATACTCAAATAATTCATGTCATATACTCCAAATTTAATAGCTAAGTCAAATATTAATAAGTCATACTCAAAATTCTATAATAAAGTCATACATTAATAATAGTCATATACAAAAAATAAGTCATATACTCAAAATATTAGTCATTTTAATAATACTCATATACTAAAAATATTAAAGTCAAATACTCAATAACGTTTATGTTAGTAATAGTCATATATTATTAAATAATACACTCAATAATTTTAATATTAATAATAGACATATATGAATAAATCATATATTTAATTTTTGTGTATTATTAATGTCATATATTAATAGCCACATATGCAAACATTATAATATTAAGAAGTCATATACTGAAAAAATGAATACTAATAGTCATGTATTAATCATATACAAAATAATCCAATATCAATACGTCTGTAATAATTAATAAGTCCTATACTCAAAACAATTTGTATATTAATAATAAAGTCATATATTAAGTCATATACTCAATATGAATATTAATAATAGTTTAATAATAATATATTAATAATAAAGTCTTAATTTTGTCTTGGTGGAAGTGACCAACAAACCTGAGTCCTGTGGCCCTACCTTTTCTAAAGGCACACTCTGGTGCAGAATTCCAACAAGACTACACTTTGATGAATATTACTACTATCTCAAGAGTGTCTCAAGACATATATACTATGCCATGGCCAGTCGTATCACCAGACCTGTCCCTGATTGAAATGTGTGGAATGCTATGGGACACACAATCAATCTACCACAAAATCTGCAGAGACTGAGAGAGAATATTCAAGCAGCATGGGATGGACTATTACAGAACTCTATTTTGAGATGTCTGGCATGTTGTGTTATATACATACTGAGAGACACCACTTCTGTATGTGTAGACCAATAAATATTGCCCATATCAATGCATCCTTTATTGTTCCTGGCAACCTATTTCTTCTGAATAGCATTGCATTCCCACACTTCTTTATGGGTGCAATTATTTTTATATTTATTGAAAATGTATTTTCTATTTCTATCCAAAAATGATGTACAATATAGAAATGTCCGACTTCTGCTATGCTCATTTAAACACTCAGTACTGCTTGTGGTGTAGCACTGAGGTGATCCACTTGCGGTATGGTGGACCAATACCAGCAGGTGACATGGCACTGTAAACCATCAAAACCATCAAAACCATCTTTTTACAACAGCAAGTTGTTACAAAGCAGCTTTACAAGATCAGGTTCCAAGCCTCAAATGAGCAGCCCGTAGGCAAACAGTGGCAAGGAAAAACTCCCTCAGTTTAGGAGGAAGAAACCTTGAGAGGAACCAAGGCAAACCATCACCAACTGTGGAACCATCACACTGGACATCCTTGGATTCTGTGTCTCTCCCCTCTTGCTCCAGACTCTAGATTGAGTTGAGACTCTAGGACTGTTGATTTCCAAATGAAATACATTTACTTTGGAGCACCGAGCACAGTCTAGTGTTTTTCTCCTTAACTCAAGTAAGATGCTTCAGACTTTGTCTCTGATTTAGTAGAGGTTTGAAATTATGAACATCAACATACTGCTTTCATCTGAAAGGATTTTTTTAATTGGCATCCAGTAAAAGCATTTGCTTTCATTCACAATTTCATCACAATTCAAATAAAAGAAAATCTTTTACATATAAAATACACGTCTGACAGGACTATGATGAACACACAAACATTATTAAATAAGAATCTCATTTAGCAAAATAAAGCAATTACAGAGGCACTGCAGCATCCCTAAAATACAAACAGAAAATATCTGACTACACATTTTATAAATCTATGAGGCAAACAAACCTGAAACAACACGAGCAACTAAGAAATTAATGTTTTACTGGTAAACGAGACTAGGTGAAGTAAATTAATAGTGAACAGAGACTGGCTGAGGTGTAATGAAGATGAGGTTCAATGCATTTATTTAGGGCTATTAGAATACAATTAGCTATATATCAGTTACATAATAAAACTTTAATTGTTTTCATATGCTTTTATGACTTTTCATCCAAAAATAAAATCCTCGGTCTATGGGAATGAATAAGCTCTCTGTAATTGTATTTTGTTACACGGCAGACTTTTTTAATACTATGGTAAAGAAATCCCCATGTGAATTATAAATTGTACCCAATTACTACTCTAAACATTGAGTCTCTGCCAATCTTACAGTGACTTTAAATGTAATCCTGCATTTTTCTACATTTTCAAGCCACATACTTTTCAAAATTTCTGCACAAATAACCATACTGGTTGTCTGATGTCAAATAGTGCACAGAAAATTACTCAACAGTATCTGTAATTTATCCATATTCACTATCCAATATCACCTGTGAATTTCTATATACGCCAAAAGATATTTTATATGTACTGCTGATAACAATAAAATAGTGGCAAACTTAAAAATATATCAGTTATTTCTGCATTTTGGCTTAAAACGCCTCTCCTCCATTTACATTTGAGAAATAGACAAAAAAAAGGCCAGATCCTAAGTCTATTGCAAAATAGTGAGTCAGACATTAGGCTTTGGATATCTGGTTTCTGTTACATTTCACATCAGTCTGAATCTGAATCTGCAATTAAATTAGGCAGAAACTTAGATTTTTTTTTTCTTTAGTCCAAAGGGATATACATGGCTTTAAGCAAAAAACAACAACAAAAATAAACAACACAGAAACAAAAAACAAAACAGGGTTACAAAGACAAATAACTTTTTGTCTTTCTTTATCGACTGGAGAGATGGCTTTTGTTTGGATCCCTCTTCAAATTGAGCCCTGAAAGTATAGGATACACTGATTATTCAGTGCATCTGTATTTGTGAATGGATAACTGGTTCTAGTGATGGTTCAGATCAGACCCGTGTTTGCGCTGGTGTGATCTGAGATGGTCGAGACGTTTAAAGCTGAGTCCACACACCCTGCAGCAGTACGGCCTCTCTCCAGTGTGTGTCCGCTGGTGGACTTTTAAGATGTCAGCGCGAGTGAAACTTTTGTCACACATGCTGCACTGGTGCGGTTTCTCCTGTGTGTGAATACGGCGGTGCAGCTTGAGGTTCCACAGGCGGCTGAACTTGTTCCCACAGAGACTGCAGCTGTAGGGCTTGTCTCCGGCCTGGCTGCACCGGTGCCTCCGCAGGTCACTGAAAGACGAGTAACCTTTCCCACAGTGACTACACAGGTGCAGTCCATCCCTCTGGTGGATACGCTGGTGGACTTTCAGGTTGCAGGCTTGGGTGAACTTTTTCCCACACTGGTTGCAGACATAGCCAGGTGATGTGTTGGCTCGGTGAGAGACCATGTGGGCTTTTAAAGATGCCTGGTCTGGAAAACTGATCATACACTGAGAACAAGTGTGAAGTGGTTTATCTCTATCTGCGACCATTTCCACAGAATTGCCGTGGTTCAGGTCTACTGGGTGGCTAAATGCATCTCCACTGAAAAAGCAGTTACTACTATCATTAACTGGATCTCTGCTGAACATGGAATGTGCCCGATGTCCAGAGTCTCCAATAAGTCCACCTGGCACTTGAGGAAGAGCACTTATGTCCTGCAAATATCCGTCCTCGTTAATAAGCAAACAGTTCAGGTCACCTGTGTCCGGTGTATTATGTAAAGATGATGATCCTTTGTTTCCTCTCTTATTTCGAACACGCCTTCCACTTTCTGTAGATGTACCCAGATCAGTCTGCATGGAACCTGACAGTGCTCCAAATCCCAAAACCTCTCCACTTCTCTGAGAGGACTCTGTTAGTCCATTCAGTTCTCCTATATCCAGCTCTTGGTTTCCATAGCTTCCCAAGTCCTCCATGTTGTAGCGAGTTCTATACTGCAGACCCTGGATGTTGCCTGGTTCAGGGACAGGGTGAGTGTCTTGATCCAAGCCTGAGCTCCAGTCATCTTGAATCTGCTGCAACTCTTGTTCACTGTAGGTCTTACTGTGAGCAGAGTTTTCAGAACCTTCTGCTACTGGAAAAGCACACAAAAAAGAAAGAATATGTGTAAATAAAGTAGGGCTTGGAGATATGTTAAGAGTCATATCCCAATATATTTTACCTGAATGGTTATATATGATACGATATATGATGTGAAAAAATTAAGACACCCTATGAAACATCATTTTAACTATATTTATACACGGAAATTAAAATAATTTCTTCTTTATACACACTAAATATGCACAAAGCAGAAAAAAGCTTCTGCAAAACAGAAACAGACCATTATTTAAAAAATTGATAAAAATGATAAATGATAGTAATTTTCAGTTACAAAACATGCCTTAGATTTACTGTATTTACATAATTTGATCTGTCTAGATTTGATCTCCCTAGAAATGTAAGTCACCCCCTACTACCAATATGAGTAATATTCCTCTCAGGTTTGAAATTAAATCAGTTATTAAAAAACATTTCTAAATGTTTAGACATGCAATAACTTATACCTTCAGTGGTCATTCTCCACCCATCCTGTGGCTCAGCGCCAGCATGAACAGCTTCTGCTTTAAGCATGCAGTCCAGCTTTCCTTCCTCTTGAGCTGCATTCTGCAAATAGCAAAGAACCACAACCACCACATTCATAGCTTAAAAAGCCTACACACCAAAATGTGCTATCACTTCATGAGCACACACTACAACACTTGACATACAGGAAGATTTTACAACCAATCTGCTTTTCACACCTGAATCTATAACAACATACTATGACTACAAAGCATGGATTTAATATGCAATAAATCTGTCAAAAGCTGACTGCTTATTTATGTTTGGCCAGAACAGATAATTAGATGTACTGCCCACCTCTGCAGGTTTCATTTGATTGGATACACCCTCAGATTCCACAATTTCAGAAAGTTCATCCTTCTTCTCAACTTCACAGCTCTTCCAATTCTCCTCCACATCTCTCTCCTGTTTAAGGTTTTGAGCATTTTCCACATCTGTGGGATGGCAGGGGGAAATGCTGAGATTACATCACTCACAATAAATGCACATCCTATGGTTCATAGACCTTCATGAGAATGAATGGATCCCAGCACCTGGGCAAAACTCACAGTAAGCATCATAAAGGGTCAATGTATATCCATGTAAGGCAATGCAATCTATTTCTATTAAACTCAATTTTTAAAATTTTATTTTATCAGATTTGCTGATAAAGATTTGCTTTAGGTCTTGACCATTATGTAGTATGTGTATTTGATGTGGACAGTTTGTTGTGCTGGTCTATTATCATAACCAGTGTTTGGTCACGCTGGCCATGCTGAAAGACCAGTTAGTCCATCAATCACACACACACACACACACACACACACACACACACACACACACAGACAATGCTTGTCGAGATTTAAGTTAGTCAACCAGATGTACCAGCTTGCTTACCACTATAGGGCATGTTTTCATCTAGATGACCAGACACTTAAAAATTAGGGTTCTTCGGTCGTTCTTTGGTAAAGAAATGGTTCCCATGAAAAATGGTTTGCATAATTAAAGAGTTCTTTGCATTGTGTAAAGGGTCTTTCAGATTAATAGAGAATTGGCTGTAGATGGATCCATACATAACTTTTAAAAGGGGTTCTACATAGCAATAAAATGGTTCTAAATTTGATATCATAAAAATAGTGAAAGTCTTGGGTGCCATATAAACCATTTTCAAATAAGGTCAATATGGAACCCTCTAAAGCAATTCTCCATTAGTCTGGATAACCCTTTTACAATGCAAATAACCCTTTAATGACTTGAAGGGTTCTTTGAGTGTTCATGGTACCACAAAGAACCATTTTAGTGTGTTGCTTTTAACCTCCTTGACCATTAAATACCAGCTCGGACCACCTGGAACCAGCTATTATGCCAAGCTGGGTTTTCGCTCTTTCTGGTTTGTTGTGGATGAAGACTCATTAACATTTCAAATGCACCTGATATCATACCAACAGTAAAACTCTTTTTAAACAGGTTCAACGTGGAATCATCTAAAGCAATTCTCCATTAGTCTGGCGAACCCTTTAACAATGCAAAGACCTTTAATGATGTGAAGGTGAGTGTTCTTGGTTCCACATAGAACCATTTCTTTTTACTGGAGTGTGCAGCTTTTCAACCTCCTTGACCATTCAAAACCAGCTTGGACCACTTGGAACCAGCTACCATTCCAAGCTGGGTTTTCTCTCGTTCTGGTTTGTTGTGGATGAAGACTCACGTTCACCTGTTTGGGTGTGAGAAGCTGCCCTGCTCTTCCCTTCATCAGACAGCCTGGTGTTGCCACAGTCTGCACACCTCAGCCTCCTGCTCTCCTGCTGGTCTTTGCGCTTCGTCTCGGACCACTGAAGTCTCTTCTTCAAAGACTCGACCTGTTCTCGGGTTCTAGACACTTCTTCCAGAAAACTCTCCTCCACCAGCCTGGTGATCTCGAAGATGGCAGCCTTGAAGACGGTCTCCATGACGCCGGAGAGCTGCGACTGGAACGTGGGAATGATATCCGACATCTTGGGCGTAAATGAGAAGGTGGTGGTGGTGGAGAAGAAGCAGTGAGCCAGATATTACCTACACCAAAAAGTACCCGGCTATCAGAGCCCTTCAGCGTGGAACCGCTTTCGTTTCCGTTAACCCTTAAACAGTATCAGAACACGCTTAACTGTGGGTCGCAAAATGAATATTAATGTTTAATTATGCCTTAAATGTTCCCCGAAGCGTCGAAGGCTCTGTATCTTTAACGAGAAGAGCCGTTAATGTCACAGGAAGGAGCTCAAACATCAGCCGTTAGCCAGCGAGCTAACCTGGAGACGGTAGTCTGAATCTCACAAGAACGACTTCATTATCCCCGTGTTTCCCCCCAAACGACACTTTAAACTGATGAAGACGAAGAGGCAGGCGGCGGGTCGCTGTCTGAGTGGAGTAAGGCAGTCTGCGGCAGTGAGGGAGAGGAAGTTCGTCGTGCTCCGGGCTGCTCTTTGTGATGGGGAACCAAAATAATGTGACACCGCAGCGGCCGGACGGGGCGGGTTCAGAGCGGACAGAGACCTGCAGCCCACACACAGGAACTAATGGCTTATTTACCCTGATAAACAGAGAACGATCTGTCAAGAACCCCGCGGATCACTGCAGGACCTGTTCTCATATATATAAACAGACATAAACACAGTGTTTACTCGTGTGTGTGTGTGTGTGTGTTAGGGGTACAACTGTAAAATGTGTGGCTGTGGGGGACTGGAAAAGGTGTGACACACAATTTTATTTAATTGTGTTTTTTAAAAGGACACTGGGGACACAGGATGTTGTGGGGGGGAGGGGTGCTTAAAGTAGGTGTGTGTGTTAGGTTAAACAATGTAAAAGCCACTGTGCTGCACACAGGGAAACTTGTGTTCATTACTACAGGACCCATTATCATGTTTATTAACATTTATAAACACATTATTTACTCACATGTGTGTGTGTTCAAATGTTTTACACACACACACACACACACAGAGATATCCATCATATTTAGTATGTTGTGGCTGGGGGGCTTCTAGGTCTAAGTTGTAGTACCTTGGATGTGTTTTTGTTTGGGGGTGTGGGGGGGGGGGGGGGGGGGGGTGCATACAGACCCACTGTGCTGCACACAGGGAACCCTGTCCTCCGCATTTAACCCAGCCACATAGTGATAAACACAATAGTGAATTCACACACAATGGGGCAGTGAGCACACATGCCTGGAGTGGTGGGCAGCCCTATTGAAAAAACTGAAATGGAGAAACCTGGATGGGGATAATATATGAGAACAGCATGAATGGTTGAAAATATTTCAAAATGAGTGGATTAACAGTTAACAATCCTGTTGGAATAACCCAATCATTGTGGGGGAACATAAAAGTCCAAATAGTCAGGAGTGTTAACAGAGGCACTCTGCTGGGTCTTTTGCTCCCAGTTAGGCTGTCCAAATGTGGTCAGTGATATGCTTTTTTGTTATATGTGGTCATTGTTGCAGTGCATGAGAAATTAATGTCATTTAGTGTTGTACTCAAGACCTCTAGAGCTGAGTGAAATTCAAGAACAACACTGATACATCCAGTGTGAGTTTTGAATACAAAGACTTTCAGCAGTGGATTCCGAGTCAAAGCTAAGACCAGACTTAAAAAGACACTTGTAATCCAGTGAAATACTGGACATTTGATTCTCCTAATTAATGTTACTTCAGTCAGGACCATTGGGTTTGGTTGGTCTTGACAATTCCTGTGTTCACATCATTCTGAGAAAAAATGAGACCAAGATACCAAGGTCACTTGGACTATGACAACACTACTGGCATTGTAGGAGTCTGAGAATTTGCTTGAAAACACATGGATTGTGTTATATTAAATTCCAAGTTTATTATACATCAACCACATTTATTTATATATGGTATATAATTTATAGTGTGGTGGAAGCCTTTTACAGAACTTTCTTTTTCCATCATGACTAGGATTGGGACACTTGTTCCCAGTTGGAGGACAGCTTCTAAAACTACGCACGTTTTATAGTTCCAGGCCATTTTATTTCAGCTAGATGCTGAAATTGTGTAGTTTTGGGTTTCTCAACCTTTGGGCCGGGGACCACCAGAGGGCTGTGAAGCACTCTCTAGGGGCTCATAGGCCCACCCTCAGGGGGAGGAAGTGATCCATAGTGGGCTAGAAAGGCTACTTCAAATCATAAAGTATATGTGAAAACATTTGATTTAGTGCATGATCACTCGTTCAGACTATTAGTTTGAGACAATGCAGCAGTGGGACGCCTGGTTCAGACGATTAGCAAATCAGAGATGTAGAAGTTTCTTAAATGGGAAAAATGGAATGGAATAAGTAGATGAAATTAAAGTGATGTACATGTTAAACTAGACACAACATTTGATGTAGTGACACATCTTTGCTGCTGGTTTTTGACATGCTTTATTAAAGCTGATATTCATGCCCTAATGCTCATGTTTTCAGTGTCAACACTGAGAAATAAAATGCAAAAACAGTTTTACATGAGTGGAGTTGGGTTGCTGCCCTTTGTTTCCTGGTTATAGAAAAGTGGAGCACATAGTGGAAAAGCTGAAATGGAAACTGCACTGAGAGGTTCTTGCTTCCCTGATCTTCAGATGGGGACCACTGAACTAGAGCAGGTGCACTTCAGGCCTGGAGCTGAAAAACCGTGTGTAGACCCCAAACTGCTGGATTAAAAGGCGAGCAGTGGGTTGCAGAAGCTGAAACAGACTGTATGCATGCTCCTCAACTCTGGCCTGAACTAATTATACAAATAAAAAACACTGCGGAAGTGTTGGAGGTTTGGACTTCAGCTGCGAGGGGTTTCAGTTTCGCTGATCTCCACGCCATCATATCCCCCTGCAGGGCTGCTGGTATACTGTGTAGATCTGCGTTAACCCCAGCACGCCCGGCCAGCGGCGCGGTGATACGTCACTGTAAACTTCGTCTTGTCTGCCAAAGAGAAACTGATCAACCTCATTAACCTGAATAATCCGCTCGCCCCGAATGTGGTTATGGAGGAGAGCGGGGGGTTTCAGACCCAGCTGACCGCGCTGATGGACAGCGTGCTGAAGACAGCCGTCGGGGAGGCGACCGAGCTGCTCGAGCGCACTTTACAGCACCTGAGAGCCGAGCTGCTCCTCTTACAGCAGGAGAACGTGGACTTCAGGAGCGGACCTTCTGCACCACACCTCAAGACCAAACAGCCTGGAGATGGGACTGGCAGGAGTGACCCTCCACCAAGACCACCCACACGTGATACTGGAGTGCAGTGCGGTAAGAGTGCAGTGTAAACACGACTGTAAACAACTTAATGAAACACTTCCTGGAAAAATATCAACTCCACACATAGGCTCCTGTACAAATGGGACCCCATGAAAACCCTTTGTTCTGAACATATGCACATTTCATCTGCATGCTGAAATGACTGAGAGATTGAGGAACTATAACTAAAATGAAACTGAAGGCATGTTTTTGAAAACTGTAACAAAAATGCAATTTATTTATTTTTTTCCTGTGAGACTCCCATTCTTATTATTCTTAAAAGCCTGATTGGAGTCAGGGCTCATTCGTTTCCTTGCATCGTTACAGAACATTTTGGAGGAGCCCGTCTTTAAAACATAAGCTTCGGACATTAGTTTGGTTTGCACTTGATTGTTGGTGGGATCGCCACTGCGAGATCCAAAGAGCTCTCTGATGCCTTCCGAAAGAAGGTTGTAGATGCATTTTGAGTACGGGGAAGGATTATAAGATCTAGTTATGAACTGTGAACTAGAAAATAATTAATATGATTCAAAACCTTTGTCGACATGGATGAATCAGCAAGAGCAGCCCAAATACAGACCACCCGATGTGTAGAAGTAACAAGACCGACTCCTCCAAAATGCTTGTCCTAATTATCTGCAGGTTTGTTTAGTTATCTAAACAACATCTCTCACTGTTGTTAAAATGAAGGACTGCTTGCTTTGCTTGTTTTAAAGGGCAAAGCATTTCCTGTGACTCAGAATGTTGGTGACACTATTGGGAGAGGTCATTTTTAGATTACCTAAACATTCATGAGACAGTGTGTCCATGTTGTAACAGTCGCATGAATATATTCGGTACAGTATGAAAAGACATGAACTGAAAACTAATACTGAACTTGTATGTTCAAGTTCAAATCTGCAGAAGATCACCTGAGACATCTAGCAGGTCTAACACAGGCCATCTCAGAATTCTTTACAAACAGATATACATCTGCTGATGCCAGTGTTTAACTGGAGTTTAACTGGATTAGGTTGAGATTAAGGGGACACTGTGAGAACTATGATTAGGCTTTGGGTTGAGGATAAGTTTAAGTTTAGGATTAGGGCCAGAATGAGGGTAGGATTAGGTTTTGTTTTGAGGGTAAAGTAAGGATTAGGGTCAGGATGAGGGTTTGGATTAGATTTTGGGTTGACATTAAGAATAGAATTAAGAACAATAAATCAATACACGTGTAAGTAACAAATCAGCAGTACATCTTCAAGATATTTGTTGTTAATGATTCATTGATACTGGATTAAGAGTTTATTAATCACCTGTGGGACAACTCAAAATTAATTGTTACCCATTGTTCCACATGTAGCTGTAGTTATGATTGGCTTCATAGCTGCTGGCTGTACTGTACTGTCTGATGTAACACAAGTATAGTACCACCTTCCCCTTTTTCCCTACATTATCCTTTATCCAAAGACAGTATTACAGATATTGAAGTCTCTGAATGTTATGTTTTATTTGCTGATTTATATATTTACTACTATTTATATATTACTCCTTTATTATGAGACAATGTTATGGAGACAGAATTAATTTATGCATTTCAGTTTGCTCTTCGAGTGGTACCAGATTATTAGCATTATAAAAAAAATAAGTTTGATGTTTTGTTTAAGCTGTCATCAGCTTAATTGCAGATATGTTTGTACAGTAGATGCAATTCCAGCTTCAATACCATGGTATTGGTGTGGGTATGGCTGAAAACAAAGGTCACACAGGAAAGTTTATCTGTTTTTTTTCCCCTAGTGTTCACAGAAATGCTGCATTTGAAAAACACTTTCAGTTTAGCTCCATTCATAAGACAATGTAATTTGAACAATTACACCTGCTCAATTTGGCAATATATGTTTTTAATTAATTATAAAGAATTAATTTCTAGATAGAATATCTAGATAGAATATCTAGATAGATAGATAGATAGATAGATAGATAGATAGACAATCAATGTATAATAGTTACATAACTTGGCTAATCTTTATATATATATATATATGTATTTTTTGTCCCAATATTTTTGTCTTTTGTCTTTATATATATAAAATCACATCCTGTAATATGTGGTATATGGACAAAATATTTGGACACCTTCTCATTTATTCTGAAATGAAGGGTATTACTTGATCTTCCAGGGACGGTTTTCTACTTGGTTGGGGACTTGAACTGAAGTGTGTCCTTTAGCTTGGAAATATGTTGTAAATATTCAGCATTATTAAAATATATTGTATGAACCAAAATATTTAGTTTATAATGAAAGTTAGAAATCCATACTATTATGGATGTAACAAATATTGTTTGTTGGTCATGTGTTTGTAAATACACAAAACATTTCTATTTGTTTTTTACAGGACTGGACAGGCACATTATTTTGTAAGGTTTAACTTTATGAAACCTTCCTATCCAAACCTTTCACACACACACACACACACACACACACACACACACACACACACACACACACACACTAATAGTTAGTGGTGAAATTAATTGATTACACTAGTTGTAGTATAGTTATCTATATAATGTAAATATTACTTCTGCTATACTGATACAATAAAAGGGATTTGAATTTGATTTAATGCCCAGCCCCCACATACAGTACTGTTTAGTGTGCAACACCTAAATTGTTCTGCTAAGTACAGCAAATAACAGTGTTAATTTATTTTGCAGAAAAGCCACTCATGGTTGAAAGATGCTGTAGTCCAGCACCATTTGGTGAACACCCTCTTCAGCTGCAACATATCACAAGTGACTGTCTTGCAGATTTGTGTTCCAGTGCTTCAGAGGATGGAAACCGACAGCTTGCTTTGCTGCTCATTAAAAAAGAGGTAAGAAATTGTTCCTGTTAAATATTCGTCTTTTTGCATGTTGAATTAAATTAATCAGTGAGTTTTATTTCAGCTGTTTAATGGTGTAGTTGTAGAGTTGGAAAATCATGTGCAAAAGTTCTTCCATCTCCCCACATGCAATTATTTGTAAATGATTTTTATATTTTTTTCTTCAGTTTTTTAAAATGTGTTTATTCTTTGTTTATTATAATCTTAATATTTTAGATACTATACTGTATATACTATACTATACTATACATGATCTATTTCTTGTTACTGCTGTAACAATGTCAATTTCCCCACTGCTGGACTAATAAAGGATTAACTTATCTTAAAATAAAGACTTCTGTATTGTATTCATGTTGTATGCATGGCATTTCCCAGTCAAAGTCCAGTGCATGTTTTCTGGTCTGGCCACATGTACATGCTCGACCTGCATGCAGACTCTGACTGATCAACGAGAGGGGGCAGAGCTAATGATGTCACTGACCCAGATATTGGTTTACAGAGGAAAATGAAAAGGAGCTGTTTGCTCTCTCACCCTTTATTCATGCAAATTTCAGAATTAAAGTCCTGAGAAGGGATAATACTGATACATACAGAAATAATAGATAATAATAAAGGATTTTAAGTTTGTTTTTTAATTTTATTTTGGACTACTGTTAAGTATTTTGAACATATTATTGTTATAAATGTCCTTATCAATCTAATAATTACAAATTATTGGATTTTCAACTCAAAACAGTGTGAATTATTAGTTTCCCAAAGGATTTCTGAGATGTAAAATGGTGTTTAGTCTTTATAACCACCCAATAAAAGTGGTAGGCTCAAGTAAAGTTTGGAGAAAAATATATTTTTTATAAATATAATTAAAATATAATAGTATAATGTTTTATGAGTATAGTATCAATGTTTTACAGTGTGCTTTAATATGAAACAGAAATACACTACAAATGAATTATTTTCCTGAACAGTCTATGTAAACTTGGAATTAGGGTGTCCAAACTTTTGCATTTGACTTTATGTATTTATTTATTCTGTTTTTTCTTTAGCCTCAGGAGACTGACTGTGATGACTATGCAGCTGGATACTTTCTACTGAAACAAGAGGGTGCTGAGCCAATACTTGTTCGTAAGGAGCCCTTTAAGAACACAATGGAAAGAGGTGTGGATGCTATTGTGACACTGTTGTCATGTTTTGACAATAGCCTTCTCTATGTCATTATCTTGATGTCAGATTCACATGATACTTCCTGCTGTTTGTTGACATGCCTGCATCTAACCCTGCTTTCCTTTCATCTTTCTGCATGTCCACAGTTATGATCCCCTCAACATTGCAAACAATGACCAGATGCTATGGAAATCCTAAAGACTTTTCAAATGCTATTACTGTCTCAACTACTAATCTAACCTCAACCTCTAATTCAGTGTCCTGTACCCCAAGAGTGAACTCCTCTAACAACAAAGTCACATCTACATTTAGAGATTTGACACCTTCAAGTGATAAAGACAGACAAAATACCTCTACACTGACTAAGAAATTAACTTTACCAGAGCCACCAACTAATTCACCTGAATCTTCTGTTCCTGTAGTTAGCACATCTGCACCATCACTGTCTTTATCTAAGAAAGTACATCAGACTTCAAAACCTAGAGCTCATCTAACAGGTCCAACAGTTTCTGTTAAAAAGAATCGGCTCTCTGAGCCACAAGCCAATCTCAGCACCCCCAAATCTCAGCAAATTGTTAAGAATATTCAACATCCAGTTGGAGGGACTCACCTGAATCCTCAACCGGTGCGCCTCCCTCTTCCTCAGGAGCAGAATCTTATTACAGACGCTTGCTCTTCTGTTCAGTTGTTACAAACCCCAGGTACAACTGCAGACAAAAGAGGTTTACCAGCCCCAGCTGACCAATTTCTCACACCACTACCTCAGTCTTCGACTCAGTCCATACAACATTCACTCCCTCCATTTGAATCTGTAATTTCTCATGTACAGAAGATGACTTTACTAGGTAATTTTCCAGGTCCTAGAGTCCAGACTCCTTTTTCAAAAGGCCAGCGCACAGTTGTCTCAGGCAAGGTTCCTAAGCCACTGTCTCAGATTCTACCAAATTTCGTCTCAAATCCATCTATCCAAAGCCAAGTTCCTCCAAGGCCCATCAAAGGCCCTGTGCCACCTATTCAAGGCCCAGTTACACCTGTCCGAGGATCTCTTCCACCTGTCCAAGGTAGAGTTGAACCAACCCAAGGCCCAGTTTTACCTGTACAAATCCGACTTCCACCTATCCAAGGCTTACTTCCACCTGTCAAAGGTTCAGTTACACATAGCCTACGTTTACCAGTCCAAAGCTCAGTTTCATCTGTCCAGTGCCCAGCTCCAACTGTCCTTGGCCCAAATTCATCTGCCCAAAGCTCAGTTTCATCTGTCCGTGGCCAAGTTTCATCTGTCCAATGCTCAGTTCCACCTGTCCAAAGCTCAGTTCCGTCTGTCCGTGTCCCAGTTTCATCTGCCCATGGCCCAGTTTCATCTGTCCAAAGCCCAGTTTCATCTGCCCAAAGCTCAGTTTCTTTTGTCCGTGGCCCAATTCCACCTGTCCAGAGCTCAGTTTCATCTGTACAGTGCTTAGTTCCACCCATCCATGTTGCAGTGCCACCATCCCATGCTCAAGTGCATACTCGATCAAATGAGATGCATCCACCACACTCACAGACCTTAAGTGTACAGACTCCTTTTTCTTCTATTCCTCATCACAGCACAACCCCTTCAAACCAACCACTTTATCCTCAGACTCCGGTTACATTTGCCAACTTATCCGGTCAATCAAAGAAGCCTTCTGTGTCTCCAGTCTCAATTCCCCAGACTAATGCTCAATCTTCACTAGAGCAAATACCTGTTACTACATCCCACTATCAAATCCTGCCTGACCCTCTCTGTTCATCTTCAGACCAAATTTTTTCTCCATCTGACAATACAACACATTTGCTACAGGCCTTGCCTCCTATGCCTTTCCAAACACCAATTGTTCTAACCCAGCAGGAGGCTGAATTAGAGCAACCATCCATGATCCATTCACAGGCATCTGGGCAGCCTTTACAGCTTGCACCACTTCTCACTTTAAAGGAACAACAATTAGCAGCCTCTAACCAAGGCAGTGCATCCAAGAGAGGACCTCCTACATCTGTGGGAATAATGGTGTCTGGTGTTAGCAACTTTGAGGAACAAATACAAAGGTTTCTCCCTTGCTCCATCCCAACAATCAGCTGTGAGGACAATGAATCCATCACCAATGTGATACATGATGAAAACCATTTAGAAAATGATCAGAGTAGCAGTACAGCTTTCATGTCTGGAGTGAGAGAACATTATAAGGTTCTTTCCAAGCCAGAGTCAAATTTATCATCCAGGATTCATTCACAATCATCTGGGCAACCTTTGCAGCTTGCACCACTTCTTACCCAGAAGCAAGCAGCATCCCCCAACCAAGGTAATGTGTCCAAGGGAGGACCTACCTTACCTGGGGAAACAAAAGTGTCTGCTGTTAATAACTTTGAGGAGCATATGCAAGGATTTCTCCCTTGCTCAAGCCCAACCATCAACTGTGAGGGCAATGAATCCATCACCAATACGATTAACAATGAAAACTGCTTAGAAAATGATCAGGATAGCTGTACATTAATGCCTGGAGTGAGAGAACAGTATAAAGTTCTTTCCAAGCCTGAATCAAATTTCAGAATTTTAGATTCTACAAAAGAACTGCAAACCTTCAGAATGAACATAGTTAATGGTCCACATTTAGACAGTGAGGTTGCTGAACAGAACGAGGTTGGATGTGATTCAGCTGGCTTAAGCTGGGAACCAGTTGATTCATCTAGTGCATTACCACATCCAGCTCTTACTGCTCCTGCACCACACAGGGGTCGCCCATTGCAGAAAGCTTCACGGAGAGCACTGGAGAGGAATACAGAGTGCTCTGAATGTGGCAGGATTCTCAGCAATGCATCTTCCCTGGAGAACCACTTGAGGCTCCATAGAGGTGAAAGGCCATATAACTGCTCGCAGTGTGGAAAGTCCTTTCCCAGTGTCCGAGGCCTCAATCGACACATGAAGGTCCATGCAGAGGAGAAAGGTTTTAAGTGTGATGAGTGTGGCAGGTGTTTTGTTTACCAGTTCACACTTACAAAACATAAACTCATCCACTCTGGGGACAGGCCCTACCCCTGTAAAGTATGTGGCAAGAAGTTTTTGGCCAAGGCTGACAGGTCCACTCACATGCGCATGCATACAGGCGAGAAGCCGTTCTTCTGCAGTCAGTGTGGCAAAACATTCAAGCATAGAGTTGCACTAAACATGCATTTGCAAGGACATAAAGGTGAGAAACGTTATGTGTGCCCACATTGTGACAAAGGTTTTGTGGATTTAGGAAATTTTAAGAGACACAAGCGTATCCACACGGGGGAGAAACCTTTCGAATGTAAAGATTGTGGTAAGCGGTTTACTCAGTCAGCACACCTCAAGAAACATATCAACACACAACATGCTGTGACAAAAGTAATAGTACCTTAAATAGTGTGAGCTATGTGATGAACAGGAAACTGCTTTGTGAGTACAAATGTTAACAATTATTTGTGTAAAAGTTGCTGATTATTTGAAGCCTTTCCCAGTATTTCTTGAAATGTTTAACAAATTAATTCTGTTTCCTTTTTTAATTCATTCTAATTCATTCAAGGCTGTGAAATTGGCTACTGTGCCAGAGTGCTACTGCCAAACAGATGCCTCAAACCTTCTAGGTCAAATGTTTACATTTTAGTATTGTGATTTGCAGCTTAGGATAAATGATAAGCTTTAAAAAAATATGTAATGAGATAAAAAAAAAAAAAATCTAGTACATTCTTAATATAGTGCTATTTTTCTTAAAACATGTTATTTATTATACCTAAATACTTGGGATGTCCAATCTTGTACACAAAGAAATGGTGTATCTGTGGAGTTGCAATCCACCTCCAACTCAAAATGTGAAAGATTGGTTTAAATAAAAGTTAAATCGCTTGTCCTAATTTTGTATTAATCCACAGTTACAGATATTTTGAAGTTAATATGCATGCAATGCAGAGGAAAACTTTTGTTTTCTTTATTGTTACTAAGCACTGAGCTTTCTGAAGGCATTTCTTTCTGTTATGTTTATTTAAGTGTATGTAAGTTGTATATCTTTTATATATACCGTATTTTCCAGACTATAGAGTGCACCTGAATATAAGCCGCAAAGTTTGTTTTAAAAAACTGGAAAGTAACATATATAAGCCGCACCGGGCTAAAAGCCGCTGATATCTACTGAACGGATAACGTAGTTTAACTGAACACAAATTAACTAGTTTCCGAACGGTGCCTGTAGCATAAAAGTAAAAGTGCTGAAAAACAAAACACAAAACAAAACACAAAAATTATTTATCAGTTTATTCATCGTCATATATATATATATATATATATATATATATTACACACTGTCCACTCTGTTAGACATTCCTATGTATTTGGTCATTATAGAACTACAAAAGTGTATGGTAAGAGGAGCTGATAAAATGGACCAAAATGTAGAAACAAGGAGGTGGTCATAATGGTGGTTGGTCATATGGTTGATCAGTGTTTTATATACAAACTGCTTCATTTGGGGATTGTTCTGCCCATTCTTTCCCTGAGTGCATTTTGGCTGAAGGCACAATTAATTTTTTTTCTTAATACAGTCGTTGCCAAAGGTTTTGAAAATGACACAAATTTTGGTTATCACAAAGTTTACTGCCCGAGTTTTTAGAGCCTTCTGTCAGATGTTTATATGATATAATTATGTTTTTTTTGTTTGTTTGTATTTTACTTCTTTACAATTGCATCCAGTTTAAGATATTAAGACTTAATATTTACAGTGTTCACAGTTCTGCAATTCGCCGTGGCATGATGGATATCAGCTTATCAGCTTCTGTTATCACTTTAGCCTTGTGACATGGTCCTCCGTTATCCTGGAAAAAACATTGTTCATCTCCAAATTGCTTCTGGATCCTTGGGAGAAGTTGGTCTTGGACGATGTTTTGATACTATTCCTTATTCATTGCAGTGTTCTTAGACAACATTTTGAGCAAAGTCACTCCCCTGGATGAGAAGCAACCCCACAAATGAATGTTCTCAGGAATCTTCAGTGACACAGGACTCATTGTAGCACTTACCTTCTCAGACGATCATTTTTCCCGAACAGTCTGAAGTGGGCTTCATCATAGAAAGTAACTTCACCCGAAGCCTTTGCAGTCCCGTCCCTATACTTCCTGCAAAATGCCAGTCTGTCTCTGTCTTTGATCACTCTTCACAATCTAGATTCTTAACACAAATTGCCACCATATAAACTGAGGCGGCAAACTTTGTGAAAACCAAAATTTGTGGCATTCTTAAAACTTGGGATTTTCACATTTGAATCTATTTATAGTCTTACAATATTAAAATTCTTCAGTTCAGACAGAACAACAATATCCAAAAGAAGTTCGTGTAACACAGGATGATGAATATTTTAACACTTCTTTAATTCTTAGGCTTGTTTAAAAGGAGTATCTAGGCACCTTACTGAAAACACCAGTGATATATTACAATGTGAAAGGAAAGTGTTACAGTTGTTCTGCTGAGCTTGTTTGGATGTGGGAATAAATAAGCCATTTGTTGGCATTAAACATGACCTCAACCTTAGTTTTCTACTTTAGTTTGGTTCGTAACAGCTGCTATGCTTTAATAAAGTGTAATAAAGCCCTTCATTCTGTGTGTAGTAGACTCTTTCACTTTTAGTTTCACCCATTACAACCTCTCTCAGTTCCTTAAACCAGGGGTTTCCGGTCTTATCCACACATGGCTGGTAAGCCAAGCAGGGACACAAAATCAGCAGCTGAATGAGACCAACTGATTAACAAGTAGAATATTCATCAACTTGTGTTGAGACTGACTACAACCATGTCACTTCTTTTCCACATTTCCTGATGGCCACAGTTCAGTACATGTCTTGTGTAGCTGTTCTTTAGGTACAGTTTTAGGCCTCCTTTGTTGTGTACTGTGATGTACTTGATACTTGAGGCACAGGCCTATACCCAAATAGTGTATTCATTAAAATAATCATTTCAGCATCCTGCATTTTTACAGCGTTTAAGTGATTGAGATTGAAATGCTTTATGTTTTTTTAATCATCTCTGTTTATGCTGTCTTTGTTGTAGCACATTAAAGGACAACAATTCCCATGATGCCTACAAGAACTCAACTGTATTTACTTGATACTTGATCTATTTCTTGAAGGTCTGTGACCAAGGGCCTGCACTGCAAAAAAAATGATTTTTTTTGTCTGATGATGATTGTTGTCTATGATTCTTTCTTTTCTTGTGGAAGTATAAAGGAGGGGTCACACACTGTGTTGTCCATATGAGGATGAGACAGAAGGTGGTGGACCTTCACAGATAAGGAAAAAAGTTATACAAAATAGAACTTAAGATATTGATTTTAACTGCAATCAGTGTCAGGTTGAGGATACATGTATAGATCCTGCCCTCACACAGTGAGAAAGAAGGTAAGAGACACAAAGAGATTATGATCTCAAGTGATTGTGTAGCTGAATCTCAGGGTATTCAAATGTCAGCTGCAATTTGGAAGATCTCTACAAAAGAAACCCTTCCTAAAAGCAGTCCATACAATGCAACACCCTTAACATACAAATATTAAAAGTCATCAGAACTATAAATGGAATTGTGATGTGCTCTTATGTGACCAAAATGTTACATTTCTCGTGTTTGGTAAAAACAAAAGACATTTACATACGAAGAAAAGCACCTGATACCCATGGACAAATATGATGGTAGATTACTGATGCTTTGAGGCTCATGGTTGCTCCAAGATGGCACTGAGCATGGCTGTCATGTTGTGAGCTCCCTCTAGTTTTCAGTTGTTGTTTTTTTAATTGTGTGTCTGTTACTCAATTTTATTACACAGGATGTTGTCAGCACACTCATCTATGACTGACACACACTTCTACAAATCATATTTATGACCATGCACAACTAACTGGACTTATAACTGTTTTACAACACAGAACAAAAGCGGCAGGAGGGCTGGTGTTTTGGTCAGGCTGAGACAGCAAACTCACTCCAACACATCACATGTAATACAAGAAAAACAACGCTAGACCACTGCTATACCACCTTCTAGGAGACATACAAAGACCTAACCCCGAACTCAAATCAAATCACTCCTCCATTCTGCTCTTGCCCACCTATAGGCCATAACTGAAATAGGAGCCACTCACCGTAAGAGGGTTCACCAAACTAAGACTCCAGGACTGTTTTGATAACATGGACTTGGAGATGTTCCATGACTCATCTAACAGCATTGATGAATATGCTGATTCAGTCATTGGGTTGATCAGAACATGCATAGAGGATGTTGTGTCCACAAAGACAGTTTATGCTTACCCCAATCAGAATCCTTGGCTCAACTTAGAAGTTCACACAGCTCTGGATGCACGCACCACTGCTTTTTAGTCTGGGAACGTGGAGGAGTATAAAAAAGCCAGCTATGCTCTCTGTTAGACCAAAAAAGTGAGTACAGAGACAAAGTGGAAGCACAGTTTAACACCACCAGTGGCAGAAGAAAGTGGCAGGCATTAAACACAATCACATTCAGAATTCAGCACCAGTGCAATGCTTCCTGATCAGCTAAACACCTTTAATGGTTGTTTCAAAACAAATCCATGGAGAGTGGATCCACCTCTGAGTCCAACCCACCCTCCATCTCTGTAGCTGATGTGTATCCTTTGAGTGTGTCAATACCCACAAAGCCACCTGGCCCAGATGGCATTCTGGGGCATGTACTTAAAGTATGTGTAGATCAATTAGCAGGAGTATTGCAGACATTTTTAACACCTCTCTCATTCTCAGTCATGCCAGCATCTTTCAAACTGGCCACCATCATCCCTGTTCCAGCCAGTTTTATTTATAATATGCATTTAATAGTACTGTAAGGGGTGTGTGAGATAGGCAATCAAGAAAGACATGGTTTTAATTTTGGTTTGTAATTTTTTTTTTTTTTTTTTTTTTGCATTGGTTACATCAGATATTGTGGAAAGACACCCTGCAGTTACAGATAAACATTGAAAGAGAGCTCTGCATTCTCTCTGCCAATGGAATAAGTACATTTACCCACATTTCCTTCCTTATCCACAACAGACAGAGTCACATCAGGTGAGCAGCAGGAGGCGCTGTATTTCCCCTTCACTACAGTTATGCCGCTCTCCACCACCTTTTCCTGGGAGAAGCTTCCTTTGCCTTGCTGGACGAAGGTGTTCTTGATACCTGAGCCTTTACCGTCGGTCATTTTTACAGTCAGGCTCCAGTTAGACTTGGTGCAGTCAGATGGACAATGAGCATTTACACTCACAATCTCACACTCTGGAGGAGTTTCATCAGTGACCTATATGAAAAGTAAAAAATAAGATAAAATATCATCCAAAAAAAAAAAAAAAAATCATGTAACACATCCACATGACCTCACCAATGAAGTGTACACATATGCCTAAGCAGGAGGTAAATAAACAGAAATGTCTAATATAGGAACCATTTCTGGTACAGAACATTCGTTTTGCTAAGAGCATGCACATTATGTTGGGTCTATTTGTATTTAACTATAAGTGTTTCATATTTTCATCAGTGGTTTACATTACAGTGGTCTTCAGCCCTCCTCCTGGAGACCTACTGGTCAATTTAATTCATTTATTTCAAATTACATTCAATAATGAAACCACAAGGACAAAGCATGTCTTAAAAACTGTCTTGGTGAAAACTTAAAAGATGGCAACCCAGGGGAAATAAGTTGTACTACATTGTTCCCATAGTTCCCATACTGAGACATGGCCCATACTAATTTTTCATTTATGCGAGATGTGCATTGACCCCAAGGTATACTGTACATACATGCATTTGAATACATATGGAAAACAGCACAGTTTTTGGCACATTCTCACATCTCTATTAAAAACATGGTTCTTCTTTGTCATTGGTTAAAGACCCATTTTTTTAGCATTTTGTTTGTAGTGTAGTATTTCTCCAAGAGCCAGATTGGATACCACTGCACTATTAATACATAATTGCAGCCAACTACTCAGACTCAGCTTTATTGTCATTCTCACTATGTGACATGATACATTTTGATACTAGATACATTTTGAACTGCAATAATGATCAAAATGAAAACCATGGAACATTAAAAGGCATCAATATTTTTGTTTTTATTTTATTTATTTGTTTCAGTCAGTAGAAATCCCAACCGACAGTTTGGACCAGCCTTATTACCAACCTTGGACCAGCCTTATTACACACTGTGCTTGCTATCTTTACAAGAGGAGACAAGAAGACCTTCCGAACTTTTAATGAATGTCAATCTAAAAATATTGTATCATTATGTTATAGATAACGACATTCTGCTGTATCACTGATGATCCCAGTTCTCTACAGAGGAGTTTCTGAGAAACAGTGTCGATGAGGCAACAGTTATTTACTTGTTGGGTATGCCCGCTTCTTAAGTTGGCCATTGTATCAGGTACACCTACCATATAGGTGCACAATATCAACACACCTGACATCAACTATCAATCAGACACACCAGTGTTGCTGGACATTTTTACACCCATTAGTATCACTGCTCTATTGGGAAAAATTTCCCAATGTGGAAGTTAGTGCAATAACATTATTTACAGAATATACCTTGGAAAGGACAGTAAGGTGGAGCACTGCATAGTTGGTATCATATCCTCCAGGTCCATCAGCTGCAATGGTCAGAGTGATATCAGTCCCCGACTCAGTGCTTGCAGGCGGGTTCAGAATCACTGCGCTTTCAGCTGTGACCCCAGGATTCAAGTTCAACCTGAAGATCACAGAGTGCTGTAGTCAGTGTTTTAAAGTGACTAGACTGTATGTTTGCTGCTTCTGTTATAATAGTAGTGAGCTACCTTGGTGTAATGTGTTTTCTTTAGGGCATTAATGTACGCTATATGTCCAAATGTTTGTGGACACCTCTTCTAATGAATGCATCCAGTTACATTATGCTGCACACTTTGCTGACACAGATGTACAAATGAACATACACGGCTTGGACATAGGACATGCCTAATGCCATGCATGTGTTAGAGGGGTATAAAGCCCACCAGCACTGATCTGTTGAGCAATGGAACTGTGTTCTCTGGAATGATAGTTCTCAATCTAATACATTTGTGATGACCTCACAAATGCTCTTTTAGCTGAATACCATTAAATCCTCACAGCAATGCTCCAAAATCTCATAGAAAAGCTTAGAAATCCCTAGAAATTAGAGACAGTTACAAACAACAAAAGCAAGATCTTTTTAATCTTTTTAATACACTTGATTTGAAGAAGAAACAGTGAATACTTTTGAACATGTAGTGTGTTTGAAATTAGCTGATTGATACTAGATCTTTCAGTATAGATGTCAAGAAAGCTGAAGCTCTTTTATATATTATATAGTTTGAAGCATATGTCAGTCATGCTTACTTTGTGTTATAGGTAAGAGGAATGCCTTTGTCATTTTTCGCAGTGATAGTGTAGGTGCCTCCAGTTCCATTAGTTGTTACAGTGAAAGGCAGTTTAAAAGCTTCTCCAGGCAGCAGTGTTCTGTCTACTTTAGCCTGTCGAGAGAAGAATAAGACAAACAATACTGAATAATTCCAGTGTTAAAGGAGCATCATGCAAGAACTGGTATTTTTGGGAACTGTAAATTGCCACCCCTAAAGGACATGCTTCTCTGAGTGGGCTGAGAGATACAGAACCATTATTGAGGGTGAAAGAAGCATGTTGACTAATGCAGGTGGGTATGAATATGAATTAAGCTATGCAAAGTTGCACAGCTGTGAGCAGGAACCCAGGGTTCAGCCTACGAGGGGGTTCATTCGACCAGGGATGTCACTGGGGGTCACTATCACTGGGGGGTCACTGGTTGGCTTTTTCATTCCATTGTGTGTGTTTCACTTTTGGAGGGCAGCTTGGGGGTTAATGTTCAGGGCTCATAAAAATATTCAAGGCTATAACCACAGAAGCCCAGGACAGCATCTCTGTTTGAGAATGCTGTCTTGCTTGCTTCCCCAGAGTTACATAGCGTAGTTAGCAACAATATAGAAGCTATTCTCCTTTATGCAATTCAGTGGAGCATCATAATGACTCTGAAGCTGTTGTTTTAAGGTAAATATGCTACAAATGCTGCTTTAATTTCTTATACTTCAGAAACTGCTGCACCACTAATAAAAATTGTATAGGGGTGGCAGTATGGTTATTTGCCCAGGTGGTGGTTAAAAAATTCCAAGTACAAGGGTTGAGCGAGCCAGTGATGTTTTTGTTGTCCAGGTGGTGGTTAAAATACACAATTATAACTGCCAGCGGCACTAATATAACATGTCATAGACCAGGGGTAGGCATTCCTGGTCCTGGAGTGCTGGATTCCTTCACAGTTCATTTATTTCCCCACCATAACACACCTACTAAACATGACAATCAACAGCAACTTAATATAAGCGTATTTATATAAACATGCATAGTGAATTCACACACTAGAGGTTAGTGAGCACACAAACTGTTGTCAGCCCTATCCAGAGAGAGCAGCTGGGGAGCTAATTGCCCCGATCAGCGGCACTTCAGTCAAGTCCTGCCAGTTCAGGGAATCGAACCGGCAACCTTCCAGTCACAAGGCTGGTTCCTTAACCACCATGGCTGTATAAATTCAGGTTTTGCATGAGGCTTAAGCAGCTGTATTCCCGCTACATCCTTAGGAAAATCATCAGTATTGTATTATTAATATTGTATTATTATATGAATTATAGTTATTTAAAATTATTTATAACATTAGTTCATAATTACCATTCAACAGTCCATTAATTACCATTATATCAGGGAAACTAAGCTAATGCATGTTGCACAGTAGCACAGTATCAAACAGAAGGCTGTTTGTACCTTGATAGTAACTTTAGACAGAGACTTCTGAGTAGTGCTCTGTCTTTGGAAGCTGCTCGATTTAGCCATCTCTTTTCCTTTCATCACAACCACAAATTCTCCATCCGGAACTTCACTCAAGGTAACCAAGAAGTCCCCACCTCCCATCTGCTGTATTTTTCCTTTCAGCTCACGGTTTCCTGTGACCTCCACCAAAGAAACCTCCTGCACTTTCAGACCTTCCTCACCCTTGTCTCCCGTTACGGTTAACCACAGCTTAGTGGGTAAACCTGAGGTTTGGAAAGGAAATAAAGATGTATTGATTTCATTAATCTGTCTTAGAATGTCAGATACATTATCGTCTGGTCTTATCAACATAAATTACTAATTGTATAAAATGTAGTATGTCTGAATAAGACATTTCAACTCATGTTATTGAACACAATTCTGCATAACTGCAATTAACCAAACAGAAAGAATAACAAAATCAGGAAGAAAGGTTATGAGTTAAAAACAGAGGCCAAAGGATAGAATGTGTTTAGTTTGTGTAATAGAGGATGGTGTTGTAAGATGTCTCTTTAAATATAGTGTTCATTTATAAGCAGCAGAAGATATGATGACCAACCTGTCGATGGACGACCCTCGATTATGGCAAAACCTGGGTGAGGCCCTTCAAATTCCTCCACATAGTTATGAATGAACGTAGTGGCACTTTGACCTGGAATGCACACAAACACACACACACACACACACACACACACACACACACACACACACACACACACACACACACACACACACACACACACACAACAAAATATAATACATAATTGCATAATGCACTATAACCACCTTTGTTATAGTTAGGCTGCAAAAGGAAACAATATGCTTATCAAATATGTCATCACTATGAGAACAAAACCTTGCATCTCCATTATTATTTATTGGTTTTCACTTATATTTTAACATTTTTTAATCTGGCATTTCTTCTTTATATTGTCAAAACTGCTTGATGAACGGACCATTGCTGCAAGCGTTCATATCATACAAATACTTTGGAAGACTGAGTACAGGAGTAAATGGGGCCAATATCTGGCCTTTTTGGAGTGTTTAGAATTTTTTGGCAGGTAGGGAGATGCAGGTTATATGTGTTATGTGTCATATGTCATGTCTCATTGATGATTGAGCATTATACACTATACAATATGAGTTATTTTAACTAATTATTATTGTTATTATTATTATTATTATTATTATTATTATTAATAACAATAATAATAATAATACATATAAGAAGAAGATGATATATAATATATATAATAAGAATATATAATAAGAAATGGTTAATCTCATACACACATAATACCCCAATGAATTGATTGTGTATTTATTCTAATGTTAGCATTTTTATTTACGTAAATGTTTACCACATAAAAATAGCTTTACATACAATTCTCTGAAATGCTTTGAGATTTTTGCATAGTACTAAAACTATGGGATGAAGCTCACCAATGACTCTGAGGGTGTAGGATCTTTTGGCATTTATGCTGATCGTCCACAGGCCAATCTCTGCAGAGTTGAACTGAACACGCCACAGGTTCCCTACAGTCTGGATCACGGCAAGAGACCCTCGACCCACGGTATTAGACTGAGTTGTGCCTGCAAAACACAAGTAGATAATGGCAGGTCCAGAGCTGTTTCTCACTAATGTCACTGATACCTTCTGTGTTGATGAAAGCACAACATAAATCAATATGAACTATTTCTATTAGAATGTGTGTGTTCCAACCTTCAATGAATCCTCCATTTGTGTATTATAAATATTTTTCACATTTCACGCCAAAGTTACTGATTAGTGCATGTTCCTGTTTTGTCTTGTTCTGACATTGTTCTACTACTGAATATAAACTTTACACAGCTATATTGGACTATATTACTGGCATTATGTTTACACACATATCAGCCATAATATTATGACCTTTCACCCTGATCTTTAATGGTCAGGAACCCACTGGACCACCACAGGACCACAGAGCGGGCTGTGATGGTACGAATGCTGCACTGTGTTTTAAGTACTCACTGTCCACTCATTGTCCACTCTGACACTCCTACCTATTAGGTTCACTTTGTACTGGAGTGTTTAAATCAGTGCCACTACTGGACTGTGAATAGTCCACCAACCAGAAATATAGTCCAAATATAGTCCACCAGAAAACCAGCATCCTGTGACCACTGATGAAGGACAAGAGGATGTCCAACACAAACTGTGCAGCAACAGATGAGCTTCTCTCTCTGATTTTACAATGTGGAGCAACTAGGTAGGAGTGTCTAATAGAGTTTAGAGTGAGTGGACATAGTGTTTAAAAACTACAGCAGCACTGCTGTGTCTGATCAATTTATACCAGCACAACACTCACTAACACACTACCACCATGTCAGGGTAACTGCAGTGAATTGAGAATGACCCACCACCAATAGAATACAGGAGCAGCTGCGGCCTGGTGGTTGGGGAACCAAACTTGTGAATGGAAGGTTGCTGGTTCGAATCCTGAACCGGCAGGATATGACTGCCCATTGCTCTTGGCACATGTACTCACTGCCTCCTGGTGTATGAATTCACTGGCCTGTATGTGTCACTCTGTCATCACTCTGTGTGGTCTAATTCCCACATGAGATCGACTTGCAGTATGCAGAGAAAGAGATGAACTGCAGTCTGTAATTCTAGAAGTGACCCTGTATGATTTGTGGAGCTAATAAAATGGAACGTGAGTGTAGGTACAAAGAGGTGGTCATAAAGGTTGATTTGTGTATTTTTTTTGTGGTAGTCTGTACAGAGTGTTCCATGTAAAGGCTGCTTCATCCTCACCTGAAGGGCTTCGCAGAGTGAATGTGAGTGAATTTCCTGTGATGTAGGCAGTGACTTTGGACAGTGACGCGTCCAGCAGGAAGGTGAAACTCTCCACATTGCCTTTTGCCCTAGCTCGCTGCAGAACTGTCACCTGAAATACAGAGAAGAATTTATGAACAGACAGTACAGATTCCCATACTGGCTATAGCACATTTCTGAGTAATGAGGGTAGAGGGAAAGCCATCCTTCCGTCCCTCAGATAATGAGATGAAATGTGTTTACTGAGACACTTGGCAATGGATGGCTATGGCATAATCAACCTGAGAAGCCCTATTTGGGGAATTTCTTACAGATAATTACTATATAAAGCAAGTCTGATTGAGATTACTGCTACAGACATTCCTGTTTGCTTCAGACACTGGAGCGACACTTCTAGTGAGAGATTCAAATTAAATGAGGATTATTAATCTTGGGATGGATTTCTTTCTAATCACTACTCACTTTCTGATCACTTATATTACTGCCAAAAGCAACAGCCACAGAAATACAGAAGTCTATGTCTGCTACTCTACTGTTCTTTGTGAGGTATTTTAAGGCCATTCCCTGTCAACATCCATAAAGTTCTAATATATATATATATATATATATAGTGTGTGTGTGTGTGTGTGTGTGTGTGTGTGTGTGTGTGTGTGTGTGGTACATTAAGTTACAGTGAAAGAGTGAAAGATTGAGAGATGGATGGCCAGACGTTGACTGCAGTAGATTGACTGCAGACAATAAAATGCCTAAACACCACTGTAAATGTTCACTGTCCTACAAAAACCTTGAATCTTCAAATGTGCTGGGGGAGAAAACCTTTTTATCTGCAAGTAAAATTCAATGTAAACATTTTTATTCCAAGCCATTGGAGCGCATCTATTAGCCATTCATCAAATAATTCTAGTCCAATTATAATATGTCAAAATGTAAAAAACCCTAAACAAACAAAACAAACAAACAACAACAGCAACAACAAAGAAAACCCCAGCTATAATACTTATTAAACGTTTGTAAAGACAGCGATGGAAATACATGAATCAGTCATTAAACCAAGTGGAGCCAAAAACATCCAAATCAATACTAAAATTATAGCCTATTGCTCAGATAAGAAGGTTTTAAGGTAGCTGTCTTTATATTTTTAATGTGTTTTTTATATTATGATAAAAAATAAAAGCTTAAAGGAGATCAATCATTATTCTATATAGGCTATATTATTTATTTATTTATTTATATAAGTTACTGATCTTGGTAAATGAGTGTATGTTACTGTACTAACACACACACACACACACACACACACACACACACACACACACAAACACACATTCCTTGTTATTGTCCTAATCCCCCACTTGTCATATCTTCGTAACCACAATGGACAACTATGTGTCCCCAGGGTGTTCTCTTTTTCAAAAACCGAATTATGGTCACACTATACATCTACAACTGACCAACTACATCTAAGGAAGGTCCTACCAGGGCAGATGTGGAGGTGTCAATGATGATGTCAGTGGCTCTGGGCAGTTCAGCTTTGGTCACCCTTATAGCTAAACCTCCGGAGGCCAAAGCCAAGTCAGAATACAGCTGGAAACCAGGAAGCCCATCAGTTGATCGCCGTGATCTAGTTTTTGGTGTCTCAAAGAAGGACACCTATACAAAGAAAAATGAGTGAAGGATGAAAATCATGAAATGCCAAAATAGCAGTAAAGATGCATTACTAACATCAGACACGTCTAGTAATAAAATGTGCACTTCTTTCATTCTGTCTGACCCCATGCCAAATTGAGAGGTTGAGTTTTACTGACTAAATCTTATTTTTCACTTAAACTTAATGATTATGATATAAAGTGCTATTTCTGCCCCACTATGAACTCTGCCTCCTCCTGAGGATGTGCAGACCACTACAGAGTGCCACAAGTTGAGAAATCCTGCTGTAAGTGATATGATTAGCAGAGGTGGGTAGTAACTAGTTACATTTACTTACATAAGTTTCATTCTGAATCATACTGTTCCTTATTGGGGCTTAATCTTCACATAGGAAGAGAAGAGGCACTTACTGTAGACTTGGTGCTCTCAGCAAGGGCTTTGACAGTTTCTTCCAAGTGTTGATCTTTAGCTGAAGCATCAGTAAAAACATAGATCTCAGAGGAGGTGGGAGCACCAGTCAGAGCCAGCTGAAAGACAAAGAAAGAAAGAAAGAAAGAAAGAAAGAGAGAGAGAGAGAGAGAGAGAGAGAGAGAGAGAAGAAGAAGAAGGAGGCATTCAGAGTTATGTCATATTTCTCAGATATATTTAGATTTTCCTTAATGAGAGATTATCAGTGTCCAGCCTCTGTACCTGTATTCCTGACATACACATCTCTGGCTCATCCCCTCCTCCTGTCGCACCAAGCTTTGAGATCTCTGCCTTCATCACATTTGGGTCAGTGGTCCTTATAAGTGGTCCAAACCCTAAAAACAACATCAACAACAACAATCCATTCAAAACCATTTTGGTTACTGATTATACATAAATTTCAGCTCCACTGCCAATTTCCCTGTAACACTGAATAAAAAGAAAGAAAAAGAACAAAAAATGTATTTAATAACTAAATTTCTTGTGAGGAAACCATTAAGACATCCCCACATTTATTCCTTTGATGTCTGAATTTAATTACATTGGTGTGAAAAATATATATTATTTATGTTTTTGCTTTCAAATTGATAAATCATCATTAAAGCATCATTGAATAAAAAAAAAGATGTTTCATCACATCTACTCCAACAGCATGGGTGGAATGTGTATGAAAAAATATTTTTTAATCCTATTTAATCCTAGTTAAGTATTAAATAAGCACAAGCAGGGGAGGAATACAGAAGCTATTTCCACATCATCTGAATGGAAATGGATATAAATAGTGTTTCTACTGTCCAGAAAATAATTTACAAATGAGGAACCTAAGAAAAACACATCAGGACAAGACTAAAGTTTGCCAGAGAACATCTAGACAAAGATCAGGACTTCTGGAAAAATGTGGAAATGTGGACAGATGAATGCGAATTTGAATTACTTGGGCACAGTAACAGAAGGCATGTTTGGTTTGAGTCATTTTTCACATGACTGGATTTTAAGCCTTTTCATTGGTCTCCCCTGAGACAGGGGCTTCCAATTCTGGTCTTGCAGAATTAATGACTTGCACATTTTAGAGTTTTGTGTGCTTTAACAGACTTATGTACATTATGACTTTAGGGAAGGTAGAAAGTAAGCACTTGTTCAGGCAAAAGTGTTGTCCTTATTTATCTGGTGGGACAAAAATATCTCCAGTCGTGTGTATTCAGTTACCTGGATCGTTGAATGGGACCAGGATGTATTCTGAAGGTTCATCTGAGGTCCCTTTTTTACTGTCTATGATGCTGTGAGCAACTCGTTTAGCCTCAGCAATGTCATCAGACATACTGCCTGTTGTGTCAATCACAAAGCATAGAACAGGAGCGCAAGTGATACTCAATAGTCTGGGGAAGAGAGCAAAAGAGAGAGAGAGAGAGAGCGAGAGAGAGAGAGAGAGTGGGAGAGAGAGAGAGTTATTACTCAAAGTTAGATTTCACTGAATTTTCTACAGTCATTTAAGTTGCATAATGGGACTCTGTGAAGCACTGTTGCAACAGTCTTTTGAAACTTTCACAAGAAATGTTATGAACATTGCAATAACATACCATGTATTAACATCAGGGTCATGGTCTCTTGAATGTTGCTTATTTACTAGTTACAACAGTAACTTTAAACTTCCATACATAATCATAAAACAACTACTGAAAATGACCCAGTAACTATTATCTAATAACCACTATAAATTATCCAGTAACTACCGTAAATTATCCAGTAACTATTATAATTTATCCAGCAAATTATTTATCAGTAACTGCTTTACATTTTCCAGGAACTCTAATCAATTATCCAATAAATACTTTCTCAGTAACTACTATAATTATCCAGTACATAATTAAAATTTTCTAGTAGTTACTGTTAATTAGCCTGTACGTTCTATGGCACTTATATTTAAGGGTTACAGTTGTAAGAGTGAGAAATTAAAGCCTGACCCTGTTGGGTTTCAGTGTTTAAAAATGATCTGTTATGTCACACCCACACATGTCATTGTCCCGTCCCTTACCTCAGAAAATTATAATTGCCGACTGCACCATGAATGTTGTCCAACAGTTCAATTGAGGCCTCTGTTGCCAGGGCAACAGCTGCTTTGTGAAGGTCCTCATTATGGGGCAGCAGCTCATCTTTATTGATACCACCCCGAGGATTCTGGGTACTGGTGAGGTCAATATCCCCACCATGACTGCATTTACCTGAACACATAAACACACATACCTTGGTGGCAGACTGCATTTAGAATCAGAATCAAAATCAGAATCATTAATTATTTTATTAATCCCAGAAGGAAATTGCAAATCATTACAGCTGCACTCATCTATATAAAATATAAAAATAGAATAGAAAGATAATAATAATAATAATAATAATAATAATAATAATAATAATAATAATAATAATAATAGAAGAACAAGAAGAAGAAGAAGAAGAACAACAACAACAACAAACAAAGTAATAAAAACTATAATCAGAATAAACACTTTGAATCAAAAGCTCAAACTCTTTGGAAATATATACATTTACACAGAAACAGAGACTAAACTGGAATAGTGTAGTCTGCACACAAAACCATGCCTTTAAAATTTTCCTAACTTTAAATAATAATCCAAAGCACATTTTTTTCTAAGCCATACAGCTATCAGTTATTTTAGAAGCAGCTTCAGCAGCATCATCATGTGTGTGTGTGTGTGTGTGTGTGTGTGTGTCTGTCTGTCCATCCAGGTCTTAAGTTTTACCTTTAGGTTTGTTGGGAGAAACCACGCTAAAGTACCCAGATGTGAGTTTCTTCTTGCGTAAAATGGAAGGCAGCAGTTGGTTTGGACATGTTCCGCTGGCACAGTCGCTGCAGGTTGGAGTGCCCACATCTTCACACACACACACACACACACACACACACACACACACACACACACACACACACACACACACACACACACAGACCTATAAGCCATTGTTTTGCTAATTAAAAGACCAACAACACACAAATATTTGCATAATACCCTATATCCGCCTTTGTTATAGGCTGCAAAAGGAAAAAAGGTGTTTATCAAACATAAACATACATGTGAAAGTGTCAAAGTTTGCTTCAATCTGGATCTGAAACCCATGAGATAGTACCTCTAGGTTTGCTCACCTTTGTATAATTGTATAAGCTGCATTGTGACTGTTATCATTGTTTTTAATGTAAGGTGTGGTAATGTAAGGTTTTTTGCTTTCTTATTACCTGCAAGTTTCTTGAAAGTAAGGCCAGGTGTGATCAGTTGAGGGCATGTTTTTCGGTTACCCAGCTCAACCCAGTTACTGTGGCTGTAGAAATCCTGTAAAAGCAGTCATATATGGATCACAATTAAATAGTATATAACTGTAACCTTACGTCTGATTTGTTTTTACACTCGTTGTCTATTTAATCAGCTCCTCTTACCACACGAGAGCACTTTGTTGTTCTATAATTACAGACTGATTCTCTCCATACTTTGTTGGTCTCCTTTCACCCTGTTTTTCAAGGTTCATTTCCCAACAGGACTGAGACAGGACCCACTACAGAGCAGGTATTTTTAGGGGAATGGGTTGTTATCAGCACTGAGACGGTGGTGGTGTGTTAGTGGGCTTTGTGCTGATATGAGTTGATCAGACACAGCAATACTGCTGGAGTTTTTAAACCTCTCAGTGTCACCGCAAGACTGAGAACAGTCCACCAACCAGAGATATCCAGCCAACAGCATTGTGTGGGCAGTATCCTGTGGGCAGTGTCCTGTGAACACTGAGGAAGAACTTAAGGATGACCAGCATAAACTGTGTTGAAACAGATGATCTATTTCTGACTTTACATCTACAAGGTGAACCAACAAGATAGGAGTGTCTAATCGAGTGTCTAATGGTGAGTGGACACTCCCCCCCCCCCAGAAATGATCAGTCCAAAGGTCAGAAGTGCTTCAAATAACTTCCTTATATGTCACACTTTCTGAAAAATATGAAGTCAGGGTTAATGATCGTATTATTTGAAGCAGTTATGCTACATGCTAATTACTATAAGCTCTCGACCCATCTTACTTCCCAGTGAGTCACAATCAGGGCTTATAAAAGATGCTAAATTCATAGCAACATTAAGTTTATATTTGGTCTTGTGTTTTGTTATGATAACATTAAAGAGCATGAGAAAGCAATGTTTAGAATCAGAAATGAAAAAGATGGGATTCTTATTTCAGTTGTGTTAAGGACCTTTTTAAAGGTCTTTAAAACAACTGAAAATGAATTTATCTTATATTAGCCAACTCATGTCAATTATTTTTTGAAAGTCATTAACAAAAATGTAAAGCTATTCTTAATGTCTGGTTACAAAGAATTGTTTTATTTATTTATTTATTTATTTTTTGTGATGACAATGTGATTTCTTTTAATTTTCTGATAGATTAAATGTCATTAAACCAGATCAACATTTTTGCATAAACATGTGGGTAAAATGTGATTTAGTCTGACAAAATGAACCATGTGCTAAAAAATGTGTCTGCTATATAATCTTAATTGTATTGAATACAGTTTCTCTTTGTTTAAATATCTGGAAGCTGTTTTTATTAAAATGTAATTTATAAACCACCTGTTAAACTGTCTCCTTTACCTCAGCAAATTATGGTACTGGAAATTCATTTATTTATACAAAGAATTCATATTTGAAATAACATGTTGTTCACTGTAACATAATATGTTTATAATTAAAACATTTTTCTCCATTTTTAATTCTCTTCATCATTTGTTGTTACACTATGTGAATATTTCTGGATGAATTGACCAATAGAAATGCTCTATTATTTAATAAATTCCATTTACGTTAACTTCCAGTTAAAATTTTGCCTTCTGTGAAGTCAGCATTTTGGAGATATGCTTTATATGCATATACATTTGACAGCACCAATGTATAATAACATTGATAATATTGATGACGAGGCAGACAACTGTATGAAACAAAGTTTCATCTGTCATCCAGAGTAATTTACCAAAAGTGTGAATTCAGATATTTATAATGTAAGAGGGATTTCTTACTTACTTATTCCTACAGTAACATGTCAGAAGTTTACATGGACATGAAAGTAATGGCAATATTGGGTTTTCAGTAATTTATATAATAACTGTTCATTTTCATAATTCAGTCATTTCATTGTTCATATAATATTATTTCTTAAAATTATATACACAGCATCAAATATTCTCAAACACACACACACACACACACACACACACACACACACACACACACACACACACTTATTGAATCTGCCATGTTGAAACTTCCAGAATGTTTTTTACTTTGCCAAGAGTAATGTCTCTTAGCTTCCTGTGAGTGATCATGATTGGCTACAGCTACAGCTATATCTCTTAAGAATGTATGTATGTTTTTAAATTAAAATTGTAATCATCTTAATACTGTTATCAGCCTAATATTAAAGTTTTTTAGACACCTTTAGAAAGATTTAAGTACTGGTTTTAATTTGTATTAGGAACTGGTGGGTGGTGGTGGTGGTGTTTCTCTACCCGTGTATTTAGATCCCTAAACAACATGAAAAAGATACTGTGACAACAACACTGACTTTCTCACTGTTTGTTTTAGATGGAAATAAATTAAAGTTCTTCTGTGTAATAGAGATGTGTGAGTGTGAACAGTCTTTAAACTGGTAAAGAACATTTACATCATGTGTAAATTCTTCACTCAACACTTTCTCATTTTTTATTACAGAACCAAAAGTTCTTCTTCCTCTCTCTCACCTGAAGAGTGTGTAGGGCTTGGCCCAGTGTTTCTCTTGCAGCCTGGAAGTTTTCTTTTTGGATATTGGTTTTGATGGTACGCATTGCATCTATAATTAGAGCACGCCCCTCTTTGAAAGTCTCGCCATTGAAGTGATGCCGGTCACTGCTCACAAAGTCTCGGTCCACCATGCTGTGCTGCAGGCAGATCTGATTCAGGGCTTCATGAAACTTAGCTGCAGAGATCACAGCTGAGGCTGAACCGAGACATGCACGCAATACCTCCTCCACTGAGGAACCCTGTGATACACACAATCACAGAGCAGAATAGTGAACACACATGTATCCAAACGGCGCAAGAACTACACCTGTATTCACACCATTATAAATGAATTATAAGGTGAAATGAAATGTACATCACACATGTGCACCCTCACCGTTGGCTTGAACTCTTTCCCTTCTGCATCGGCCTTGGTTTTACACACATTATTGATCTTCTTCATCACAGCATCTTTGGTGATGGTCACATGTGTGTTACCTTTACCAACTGGCAAAAATGCCTGCGTTCCAGACAACAGCAGGCCCAGTGTAATAAGACACACTGCTGACTTCATCTCCAGCTGAGGAGAGGGAGACACACCTGCTGTTAAAGTCGCCTGTAGAAGATGTTTTCTGTTTTTGTGATAAATAAAAACACAAACATATAGTACATAATATCAGATAATTAAGGAACACAAACTTTATTTTGAGGCAAAGTGAGCCAGCTATGTCTTTTCATGCTGCTGCTATGGCAACATCCTTGGACATTTGAACATGCTTGGAGAACACTGATGCCAGATGCCCACACTGACTAGTATTGCACCATCCTGCCCATCTGGAATAGAGGGAGAGAAACCTCTGGGCAAGGACAGCTGTTGCATTACCAGAAATTAGACCATTGATCTCCTGTGGTAGAGATAATACTTTGACAGTAGAGCCACTCGGGAGTCCTAGCTCTTTGTCAGATTTTTAAAGATGGTTATTAAAGAATATTCTAAGAGTGTTTTTAACAGAAATGATCTAACTGCCGACGGCCTGTTGTTTTTAGAATATTGCTGTGGTTATATTGTCTTGATATTTTAACCATCAATCGATTCATCAAACTATCACATTTAAGCTATATGGATAAATAAATATTGAACAATTTTAAAATAAATGCTAAAAGTGCCATACAAAAACCAAACATAGAACATAGAATCATTAGGCTTGTACATGGCATGTACATTCCTAGGAATAACACACAAAACTCTTTGCAAACAGTGACCTGACTGATGATTGAACCCACAACCAGACCCCTGAAGCTGTGCAACACATGCACTACCTTGCACTGTCGTGCCTCCCAAAAAACATCATATTATATAATTGAAGCTAAATTAACTAATTAACTCATTGAAGGCTCATACTTATATTACGTATTGTGTGATAAATTGTGGTATGCTGAGCTTTGGGTATCAAGCTCTCCATTCAGACATTTGCAGTTGGCAGCATCTAAGCTCTGGATAAGAACGTCTGCCAAATGGCATTAATGTACATGTAAATTATTAATAGTAGCTGTTGAATAATAATAGTAACAACAAGTCAGATGTTAAAGGGTTACTGTATCACCACAAGCAATACAAAAGTGCAACACAATACATTTGCAGTACAAATCTGAATGTTAATGGGATTGTTCATACCTTCTAGGTTAAGCTCCAACCTTCAGTCTCCTCAGCATACCCCTGCCTTCCAAAGTTTGTTCTCAATCTATGCATAGATATATATGTACAGAGCCAGGTGGGGTGTGGTGGTGGGGCTGGAAATAAAACTTTGGCCATTATGAAACATCTTTCTCTGATGATTCTGCAGAGCTGTGTGATGTTGTAATCATAGTTATCAGATCAGGCATAACGCTGCCTCATATCAGAAAACACAGGGGTTCTTCTTAAGTTCACTCCATTTCTCAGTTAGAGAGATGGCTTCACTTTTGTTAAATCTGCTCTGCCTTACTGTCTGATGAAAATCTTTGATATGTGTTAAATACTGTGTGAATTGGTTCTTATTGTTAGAAGTTGCATATTAGCAGGCTAAGGTGCTACCACTATGATCCTGGGGTCACAGGTTCGAATCCATGTTCACGCTGCTCACCATTGGCATGCTTGCCCTCGGAGGGTGGGTAGATGGCGCTGCTTGGTTGGTCGTCTGCCGTCCACTGTCTCAGAACCGGGGATCCGGCGTTCTCCTCCAAGCGCAATGGTTGCCTGGCAACAATAAAAATGGCGGCAGTACGAAAAGAGGCGGTTAAGCATCCCGTCACATGACTCGGAGGAAACAAGTGGACGATTTCTTCCCCCTGGTGCTGAAAGCAGACACGTGATGTGGGAGACAACACATGGGCATGGGTAATTGGCATTTGGCATGTCTAATAAACTAGAAAAGTTGGCATAAACAATAATTTACTACATTTGTAGTATCACAAGCAGTGTGCTATATTATCACATTACTGACAGTGCTCAACTGAGACGCACCTAAAAGCACAAGCAGGTATATCAGATTAGAGTGGGTTCAGGTTCATTTGAAGAGGTAATTGAAATAAAGGAATGTCATGATTCGATATATATAATTTTCCTATTCTTTCTTTTCTCCCGGAGGTATAAATTTGGGGTCACACATTGTGTTGTCCATATGAGGATGAGACAGAAGAAAAAAAGTTATACAAAATTGAAGTTAAGAAATTGTCTTTAATCGCAATCAGTGTCAGATTGAGGATGCGTATATAGATCCTGCCCTCACACAGTGAGAAATAAGGTAAGAGACACAAAGGGAGACCAAAAGATTATGTTCTCAAGTGTTTGTGTAACTGAATCTCAGGGTTTTCAAGCATCAGCCGCAATTTGGAAGATCTCCACTAAAGAAACCCTTCCTAAAAGCAGTCCATGCAATAAAACACCCTTAACATACAAATACTAAAAGTCCTCAGATCTATAAATGGAATTGTGATGTGCTCTAATGTGAACAACATGTTACTATGTCATTGTGTTTGGTAAAAACAAAAGACATTTGCATACAAAGAAAAGCACCTGATACCCATAGACAAATATGATTGTAGATTACTGATGCTTTGAGGCTACGGTTGCTCCAAGATGGCACTGAGCATGGCTGTTGCGAGCTCACTCTTATTTTTGTAGGTTTTTTTTTTTTTTATTGTGTCTGTAAGTCACTTTTATTGCATAGAATGATGTCAGCACACTCATCTATGACTGACACACACTTCTACAAATCAGATTTATGACCACTCACAACTAACTGGACTTATAACTGTTTTACAACACAGATCCTTTGTTAGTAAACACAAAAGGAGCCCTGTTCATCTTGGCACCTGGCCTCGTGCCCACCGGAGATGCCGGAAAAGAGGCAGGGGAGCTGAGACAGCAAACTCACTGCCCGTCTGTACCCACCATACTACAGTCTAATGTACAGACACTGGACAATGAACGTTACGGATCTCTTTCCAGTGAGAGACAAGGTACTGCTGTATTATCTGCCTCATAGAGACCTGGATGTCGACAGAGATCCCTGACCTCTCATTGAGCCTGCTGGGTTCTCTCTGCACCACACAGCCAAAACAAAGTAGCTCTCAGGGAAGAGTAAAGGAGGAAGTGTATATTTTCTGATCAAACATTCTTGGTGTGATTGGAGGAATGTACACTTTATTGAGCGTTTCTGCTCTGCAGAGATGGAATATCTGATCATCTTGTGCAGACCAGTGTGGTTTTTCAGGGAGATTTCAGGGGTCATGGCTGTTGCTGTGTATATAAACCCACAGGCTGACACAGTCCTGACATTTGGGAAACTGTATGAGATGATTAGCAAACAGAAAAGCTGATGAACTGCGTTCAGTCATTGGCTTCATCAGAAAGTGCAAAGAGGATGTTGTGTCCACAAAGACAGTTCATGCTTACCTCAATCAGAATCCATGGCTCAACTCTGAAGTTCACACAGCTCTGGATGCACACTCCACTGCTTTTAAGTCTGGGAACATGGAGTATGAAAAGCCAGCTACACTCACCGTAAGACCATAAAAGCAGCAAAAAGTGAGTACAGAGACCACCAGTGTCAGAAGAAAGTGGCAGGCAGACTTTAAGGGGAATTCAGCACCATTGCAATTCTTGATCAGCTAAACACCTTTAATGCTTGCAGATTGTCCATGGAGAGAGCCACATCCACCTCTGAGTCCAATCCACCCTCCATCTCTATAGCTGATGTGTATCCTTTGAGCGTGTCAATACCCACCAAGCCACTGGCCCAGATGGCATTCCGGGGCGTGTACTTAAAGCATGTGTAGATCAATTTGCAGGAGCATACCCAGACATTTTTAACACCTCTCTCATTTCCAGTCATGCCAGTATACTTCAAACTGGCCAACATCATCCCTTTTCCAAAAACAGCCAGCATCACTTGGTTAAATGACTGGTGCCCACTTGCTCTGTCATAAGCATTTACTTTGAAAGGCTGGTCAGAAACTTCATCTGCTCCTCACTGCCGGCCACTATGAACCCACTGCAATCTGCATACAGGCAGAACAGATCTAATGATGATGCAGTTGCCCTCACTCTGCACAATACCCTCCAATGTTCCATCTGGACAAGACCAACACATAAATGAGAATGCATGAAGCTCTCTGTACAGTTGGAACTTCCTAACGGGCCATTGGCAGGTGGTAAAGATGGGCAGAAACACATCCTCCTCACAGACCCTCAACACCTCAGCAATGTGTGCTCAGCCCACTCCTGTACTCCCATGACTGCACAGCCAGACACAGCTCTAACATCATCATTAAATTTGTTGATCACACAACAATCATAGGCATGATCTCCAGCAACGACGAGGCAGCCTACAGAGAGGTCAGCCTTTTGATGCACTAGTGCAAGGACAACAATCTCTCTCTAAACATCAGCAAGACCAAGAAGATCTGACCACTGTGGAGATGGTCAGAAGCAACAAGTTCCTCTGTGTTTACGTTTTGGAGGAGCTTACATGGTCAGAACACACCATATGGGTGGTGAAGAAGACAAAACATCTACCTCAGTAGGTCTGAATCCCTGTATCCTAAGGATGTTCTGCACCTGCACTGCATCACCACCTGATATGGGAACTGCACCACTCTCGAGTGGAAAACTGCAGAGGCTTCAGCTCCCACACCTTCTGGACTGATACACTAGCCACTGTCTGAGGAAGACCAGGAAGATTATGAAGGACCAATGAGCCAATGCCTGTTCTCAAAGCTGCCAGCAGTAGGAGGTACAGTGGCATGAGGATCAGAACCAGCTGATTCTGAGACAACTTCTTCCCCCAGGCCACAAGGTTGCTAAATAATCAGTAGTCCTTTGTTCCAGTCTCATCACACCATCACACCTTCACACTGTATAAACCCTTTCTGCATCTGCATTTAATCACTACTGGAGCAGCAACTACTTGTTCAGTTACACTACACCCACCAAAGACTTTCTCCCCTGCACCCACCAAAGACATGCTACCACTGCATACACCAAAGATATGCTCCCACTGCACCCACCAAGATTTTTCTCCCACTACTTGAAGGTTGATTTGACATTTAAACTGTGATTTATTTCAGTGGAAGTGAATTATAGCTGTTTTCCAAGCTGGATTTCTCACTGATAGTTCATCATACACTAATGAGACCACCATTAAACAGGTTCTTGTAGTTTGGTATGATATTTGTATCATATCTATAGGTTACTCTGACACTAAAATTATTTGTAAATGTTTATTGTAGGTTTCATTTATAATAAACAATTCCTAGTACTGTAGGAAGGGGGTGAGAGCAGCAATCAGGAAAGACATGATTTTAATTTAGCTTTGTCATTTTTTTATTTATTATTTTTTTTATTTGCATTGGTTACATCAGATCTTTCTAATGACAGAGGGACGATACCCTGCAGGGTTCTCAGGGCTTAAACCAAGCCTGCAGTGACAAATAAACACGGAAAGAAAGCTCTTCACCCTCGTCAATGGAATAAGTACATTTACCCACATTTTCTTCTTTATCCACAACAGACAGAGTCACATCAGGTGAGCAGCAGGAGGCGCTGTATTTCCCCTTCACTATAGTTATGCCACTCTCCACCACCTTTTCCTGGGAGAAGCTTCCTTTGCCTTTCTGGATGAAGATGTTCTTGATACCTGAGCCTTTGCCGTCGGTCATTTTTACAGTCAGGTCCCAGTTAGACTTGGTGCAGTCAGATGGACAGTCAGCATTTACACTCACAATCTCACAGTCTGGAGGAGTTTCATCAGTGGCCTATATGAAAAGGAAAAAAATTAGATAATAAATCATCGTCATCAAAAAAAAAATAAAAAAAATTGTGCAACACATCCACATCACCTCACCAATGAAGTAAAGTATACACATATGACTAAGCAGGAGGTGAATAAACATACATTTCTAATATAGGAATCAAACATTAAAATAAAATTATATTTTATTATATTTCAGTCAAAATAAGATTCACACTTGCTTTACCCGCCAAAACGCGGCCGGTGTAAGTCAACCTGGTCTGGATCTTTATTTGACTGGTGAAAAAAATATGTGGGTGTCTAAATTCAAATGCTTGACATAGTATCTTGAAGATGTTGCCTGTCAGAAGGCCACTCTTGTTCAGAATCACAAATGGAGTGATATTGAGAACCTGAAGACCATGTTTCAAACACAAGGCCACCCCCGACGCCTACATAAACATGAAGAAATATGCATTTGGAATCCTGTTGAACTTCGGATCCAAATATGTCTTTGTGTAGCTGTTAAAAACACTGCTCATGCCTCTTGACACAGCTTATCGCTACACGCTCTGAAACCCCAAAGGCGATATAAGGATGACAGCTCAATGCTTTTTATTTTGCTTTTGTTTGCTACATGGATAATTTAAGTTCAGCTTTTTAATTCATTTGAAAGAGACCTTCAACTTGTTGCTTTTTTTTGTTATTATTTTTTCAAGGATTCAAAATGTATTCATTATATAAATAAAATGTTATTTTCTCTGTAGCATTTCTTTGATTTCATAATCAACACTTATTGTTTATACAGTTGTTATACAAAATGTAGAGGTAAGAAAAAGCAATATATATAGTGTTATCTTCATTTAAGATGCCAAAAAGTATTTGTGGATCCCGATGTTTATTTTCCATGGAAACCGGGTCCAAATGACTTTTTGGGTGTTAAAGGTTTCCGACCACTGTTTTATGTCATTGCTTAAATGCCTTTTTTTAGCATTTTGTTTGTAGTGTAGTATTTCTCCAAGAGCCCGATTGGATACCACTGCACTATTAATACATAATTGCAGCCACCTACTCAGACTCAGCTTTATTGTCATTCCCACTATGTGACATGATACATTTTGATACTAGATACATTTTGAACTGCAATAATGAACATAATGAAAACTATTTTTGACTTTTAAGTCAGTCAGTAGAAATCCCAACTGACTGTTTGGATCAGCCTTATTACACACTGTGCTTTTCTTTACAAGAGGAGACAAGAAGACTAACTTTCCAAACTCAATAAAAGTAAATATAAAAATATTGTATTACTATGTTATAGACAACAACATTCTGCTGTACACTGTATCACTGAGGATCACAGTTCTCTGCAGAGGAATTTGTGAGACTGTGAAACAGTTTAGATGAGGCAACACTTCAATACTTACTGGGTAGGCCAGCTTCTTAAGTTGGCCATTGTATTAGGTGCACCTACCATATAGGTGCACAATATCAACACACCTGACATCAACTATCAATCAGACACACCAGTGTTGCTGGAAATATTTTACACCCATTAGTATCACTGCTCTATTGGGAAAAAGTTCCCAATGAGGAAGTTAGTGCAATAACATTATTTACAGAATATACCTTGGAAAGGACAGTAAGGTGGAGCACTGCATAGTTGGTATCATATCCTCCTGGTGCATCAGCTGCAATGGTCAGAGTGATATCAGTCCCCGACTCAGTGCTTGCAGGCGGGTTCAGAATCACTGTGCTTTCAGCGCTGACCCCAGGATTCACGTTCAACCTGAAAATCACAGAGTGCTGTAGTCAGTGTTTTAAAGTGACTAGAATTTAATTTTGATATTTCTGTTATAATAGTAGTGAGCTACCTTGGTGTAATGTGTTCTTTTTAGGGCATTAATGTACGCTATATGTCCAAATGTGGACACATCTTCTAATGAATACTTCCAGTTACATTATGCAGCACCCATTGCTGACACAGATGTACAAATGTACATACACGGCTTGGCTATAGGACATGCCTAATGTCATGCATGTGCTTGAGAGGTATAACGCCCACCAGCACTAAACTGTTGCGCAGTGGAACTGTGTTCTCTGGAATGATGGTCCTCAACCTAATACGTTTGTGTTCACTAATGCTCTTGTTGCTGAATACCATTAAATCCTCACAGCAATGCTCCAAAACCTCATAGAAAAGCTTAGAAAGCCCTAGAAATTATAGACAACAAACCAAGATAAACTCTTTTTAATACACTTGATTTTAGAGGAAACAATGAATGACTGGGTGTCCCAATACTTTTGGCCATATAGTGCATTTGAAAATAGCTGATCTTTCAGTAGAGATGTCAAGAAAGCTGAAGCTCTTTTATATATTATATAGTTTGAAGCATATGTCAGTCATGCTTACTTTGTGTTATAGGTAAGAGGAATGCCTTTGTCATTTCTCGCAGTGATAGTGTAGGTGCCTCCAGTTCCCTTAGTTGTTACAGTGAAAGGCAGTTTAAAGGCTTCTCCAGGCAGCAGTGTTCTGTCTACTTTAGCCTGTAGAGAGAAGTATAAGACAAACGATACAGAATAATTCCAGTGTTAAAGGAGCATTATGCAAGAACTGGTATTTGGGAAGTGTAAATTGCCTGTGATTGGGCTGAGAGATTCAGAACCATCACTGAAGGTGAAAGACGCATGTGGAGTAATGCAGGTGAGTATGAATCGGGCTGCACAGGAACCCAGGGTTCAGGGCTCATGAAAATATGCAGGGCTATAACCAATGAAGCCCAGGACAGCATCCCTTTTTGAGAGTGCTGACCTGCTTAGATTACCAGAGTTACATAGCGCAGTTAGCAACAATATAGAAGCTATTCTCCTTTATACAATTCAGTGGAGCATCATAATGACTCTGAAGCTGTTGTTTTAAGGTAAATGTTACATATACTGCTTTAATTTCTTGTACTTCAGAAACTGCTGCACCACTAATACAAACTGAATAGGGGGCAGCATCTTAGTTTGACCAGGTGGTGGTTAACAAATTGTATGTACAACGGGCGAGGGGGCCTGTGATGTATTTGTTGTCCAGGTGGTGGTTTCAAAATTGTATGCTCCGTACATACAGGATTATAGCTGCCAGCGGGACTAATATAACATGTCATGGACCTGGGGTAGACCATCCTGGTCCTGGAGTTTATTGATTTCCCCAACCTAACACACCAACTAAACATGGGAATCAACAGTAACTTAATATAAGCTTATTTATTTAAATGTAAATGTGCATATAGAGGGAAATTTGTCCTCGGCATTTAACCCACCCACAGAGTGAAACACACACATGCACACTAGTGAATTCACACACTAGGGGACAGTAAGCACTAGGCTTAAGCAGCTGTATGGCCGCTACATCCTTAGGAAAATTATCATTATTGTACTATTAATATTGTATTATTATATGAATTATAGTTATTTAATATTATTTATAACATTACATAACACAGTCAATTAATTACCATTATATCAGGGAAACTAATCTCATAATACAGACACTGATTAAGTACATATATAACTTCAACATTGGACTGCATTGTGTAGTTTGTAGTGTAGAACAAAGGCAATATCTATGCATTTAGTGGCTCAAATCTGAGTAGATGGTATAGCACAGTATCAAACAGAAATTGTTTGTGATAGGAACTGTGAAAGAGACATCTGGTAGTGCTGCAATATTTTGGGAAGCGCTGCTCGATTTAGCCATCTCTTTTCCTTTCATCATAACCACAAATTCTCTGTCTGGAACTTCACTCAAGGTAACCAAGAAGTCCCCACCTCCCATCTGCTGTATTTTTCCTTTTCAGCTCACGGGTTCCTGTGACCTCCACAAAACCTCTGCACAGACCCTCCTCACCTTGTCTCCCGTTACTGTGCCACAACCCAATAGGTAAACCTGGGGAGTTTGGAAAGGAAATAAAGATGTGATTTCATTAATCTGTCTTAGAATCATTTAGAATATCGAATGCATTATCATCTGGTCTTATCAACATAACACATAATAGTTTCTATAAAATGTAGTATGTCTGAATAAGACATTTCAATTCTCATGTTATTGAACACAATTCTGCATAACTGCAATTAACCAAACAGAAAGAATAACAAAATCAGGAAGAAAGGTTATGAGTTTGGCAAGGCCAAAGGGATAAAAAGTAGAGGTGTTTAGTTTGTATAATAGAGGATATGATATACAGCAGAAGATATGATGACTTCTCCAACCTTTTGGTGGACTGACCCTCAATTATGGCAAACCTGGGTGAGGCCCTTTAGAATTCCTCCACATAATTATAAATGAATCTTATTGGCACTTTGCAAACACACACACACACACACACACACACACACACACACACACACACACATACAATAACACATAACAAATAATTGCATAAAACCCTATAACCACCTTTGTTATAGTTAGGCTGCAAAAGGAAACAATGCGCTTATCAAATATATCATCATTGGATAGACAAAAGAAAACACCATTTTTGTTTTTCCAGATTTTTCCTTATATTTTAATATTTTTTTTCTTTTTCTTTATATTGTAAAAACTGCTTGATAGACGGACCATTGGTGTAGCGTTCATATCATACAAATACTTTGGAAGACTGAGTACAGGAGTAAATGGGCCTGTTCTAAGTGAACAGCAAAACACTTTTGTAAGCTGCTCTGGATAAGAATCTGCTAAATGCGTAAATGTAAATGTAAATGTAAATGTAAATGTAAATGTAAATATCTGGACCTTTTGGAGGGTTCCGAATTTGTTTCGCAGGTAGGGAGATGCAGACTATATATGTGCAGTGTCATATGTCATATCTCATTGATGATTGAGCATTATACATAATACAATATGTGTATTATTATTATTATTATTCTTATTATTATTATTATTATTATTATTATTATTATTAGTAATATTATTAATATTAATACTACTATACTACTACTACTACTACTACTACTACTACTACTACTACTAATAATAATAATAATAATAATATGTAATATGTATAATACAAGATAAGATGAGATAAGATAATCATTATTATTTCCCAAAGTAGGAAATTCACTTTGTTAAAAGCAGCAAAAGGATAGCAAAGGCAATGAACTTTATAAATAGGTTAATCTCATACACATAATACCCCAATGGTGGATTATTGTATTTATTCTAGTATATTAGCATTTTTATTTAAATAAATGTTTTCCACATAAAAATAGCTTTACATGCAATTCTCTGAAATGCTTTGAGATTTTTGCATAGTACTAAAACTATGGGATGGAGCTCACCATTGACTCTGAAGTGTGGGATTTTTGGGCATTTATGCTGATGCGTCCACGGAGCCAATCTCTGCAGGATTGAACTGAACCGCTGGGTTCTAGTCTGAATCCACAGCAAAAGATCCTCGACCCACAGTATTAGACTGAGTTATGCCTGCAAAAACAAGTAGATAATGGCAGGTCCAGAGCTGTTTCTCACTAATGTCACTGATACCATCTGTGTTGATGAAAGCACAACATAAATCAATATGAACTATTTCTATTAGAATGTGTGTGTTCCAACCTTCAATGAATCCTCCATTTGTGTATTATAAATATTTTTCACATTTCACGCCAAAGTTACTGATTAGTGCATGTTCCTGTTTTGTCTTGTTCTGACATTGTTCTACTACTGAATATAAACTTTACACAGCTATATTGGACTATATTACTGGCATTATGTTTACACACATATCAGCCATAATATTATGACCTTTCACCTGATCTTTTAATGGTCAAGACCCACTGAACACCACAGGACCACAGAAGCGGGTATGATGAATGCGAATGCTGCACTGTGTTTCATGCTCACTGTCCACTCATTGTCCTCTGGCCTCCTACCTGTGGGTTCACTTTGTACTGGAGTGTTTAAATCAGATGCCACCTACTGGACTGTGAATAGTCCTGTAGAAATATAGTCCAAATATAGTCCACAGAAGAAAAACCAGCATCCTGTGACCCTTGATGAAGGACTAGAGGGATGTCAACACAAACTGTGCAGCAACAGATGAGCTTCTCTCTCTGATTTTTTACAATGTGGAGCAACTAGGTAGGAGTGTCTAATAGAGTTTAGAGTGAGTGGACATAGTGTTTAAAAACTACAGCAGCACTGCTGTGTCTGATCAATTTATACCAGCACAACACTCACTAACACACTACCACCATGTCAGGGTAACTGCAGTGAATTGAGAATGACCCACCACCAATAGAATACAGGAGCAGCTGCGGCCTGGTGGTTGGGGAACCAAACTTGTGAATGGAAGGTTGCTGGTTCGAATCCTGAACCGGCAGGATATGACCCCATTGCTCTTGGCACATGTACTCACTGCTCTGGTGTGTAAGATTCACTGGCCTGTATGTGTCACTCTGTCATCACTCTGTGTGGTCTAATTCCCACATGAGATCGACTTGCAGTATGCAGAGAAAGAGATGAACTGCAGTCTGTAATTCTAGAAGTGACCCTGTATGATTTGTGGAGCTAATAAAATGGAACGTGAGTGTAGGTACAAAGAGGTGGTCATAAAGGTTGATTTGTGTATTTTTTTTGTGGTAGTCTGTACAGAGTGTTCCATGTAAAGGCTGCTTCATCCTCACCTGAAGGGCTTCGCAGAGTGAATGTGAGTGAATTTCCTGTGATGTAGGCAGTGACTTTGGACAGTGACGCGTCCAGCAGGAAGATTGAAACTCTCACATTGCCTTTTGCCTAGCTCGCTGCAGAACTGTCAGCTGAAATACAGAGAAGAATTTATGAACAGACAGTACAGATTCCCATACTGGCTATAGCACATTTCTGAGTAATGAGGGTAGAGGGAAAGCCATCCTTCCGTCCCTCAGATAATGAGATGAAATGTGTTTACTGAGACACTTGGCAATGGATGGCTATGGCATAATCAACCTGAGAAGCCCTATTTGGGGAATTTCTTACAGATAATTACTATATAAAGCAAGTCTGATTGAGATTACTTACTACAGACATTCCTGTTTAGCTTCGAACACTGGGCGACACTTCCTAGTAGAGATTCAAATTAAATGAGGATTATTAATCTTGGGATGGATTTCTTTCTAATCACTACTCACTTTCTGATCACTTATATTACTGCCAAAAGCAACAGCCATAGAAATACAGAAGTCTATGTCTGCTACTCTACTGTTCTTTGTGAGGTATTTTAAGGCCATTCCCTGTCAACATCCATAAAGTTCTAATGTATATATATATATATATATATATATATATATATATATATATATACTATATATATATATATATATATATATAGTGTGTGTGTGTGTGTGTGTGTGTGTGTGTGTGTGTGTGTGTGTGTGGTACATTAGTTACAGTGAAAAGAGTAGAAAGATTGAGATGGATGGCGTTGACTGCAGTAGATTGACTGCAGACAATAAAATGCCCTAAAACACCACCAACAAATGTTCACTGTCCTACAAAACCTTGAATCTTCAAATGTGCTGGGGAGAAAACCTTTTTATCTGCAAGTAAAATTAGTATGTAACATTTTTATTCAAGCCATTGGAGCGCTCTATTAACCATTCATCAAATAATTCTAGTCCAATTATAATATGTCAAAATGTAAAAAACCCTAAACAAACAAAACAAACAAACAACAACAGCAACAACAAAGAAAACCCCAGCTATAATACTTATTAAACGTTTGTAAAGACAGCGATGGAAATACATGAATCAGTCATTAAACCAAGTGGAGCCAAAAACATCCAAATCAATACTAAAATTATAGCCTATTGCTCAGATAAGAAGGTTTTAAGGTAGCTGTCTTTATATTTTTAATGTGTTTTTTATATTATGATAAAAAATAAAAGCTTAAAGGAGATCAATCATTATTCTATATAGGCTATATTATTTATTTATTTATTTATATAAGTTACTGATCTTGGTAAATGAGTGTATGTTACTGTACTAACACACACACACACACACACACACACACACACACACACACACAAACACACATTCCTTGTTATTGTCCTAATCCCCCACTTGTCATATCTTCGTAACCACAATGGACAACTATGTGTCCCCAGGGTGTTCTCTTTTTCAAAAACCGAATTATGGTCACACTATACATCTACAACTGACCAACTACATCTAAGGAAGGTCCTACCAGGGCAGATGTGGAGGTGTCAATGATGATGTCAGTGGCTCTGGGCAGTTCAGCTTTGGTCACCCTTATAGCTAAACCTCCGGAGGCTAAAGCCAAGTCAGAATACAGCTGGAAACCAGGAAGCCCATCAGTTGATCGCCGTGATCTAGTTTTTGGTGTCTCAAAGAAGGACACCTATACAAAGAAAAATGAGTGAAGGATGAAAATCATGAAATGCCAAAATAGCAGTAAAGATGCGTACTAACATCGAACCGTCTAGTAATAAGAAATGTGCACTTCTTTCACCATTCTGTCTGACCCCATACCAAATTGAGAGGTTGAGTTTGCTGACTAAATCTTATTTTTCACTTAAACTTAGTTATGATTAAAGTGCTATTTTACTATGAACTCTGCCTCTCACAGTGTACGAGACCACTAAGAGTGCCTGGGTTGAAATCCTGCTTGTAGTGATATGATTAGCTGAGGTGGGTAGTAACTAGTTACATTTACTTACATAAGTTTCATTCTGAATCATACTGTTCCTTATTGGGGCTTAATCTTCACATAGGAAGAGAAGAGGCACTTACTGTAGACTTGGTGCTCTCCTTGGGAGGAGCGACAGTTTCTTCAAGTGTTGATCTTTGGCTGAAGCATCAGTAAAAAACATAGATCTCAGGAGGTGGGGAGCACCAGTCAGAGCCAATGAAAGACAAAGAAAGAAAGAAAGAAAAGAAGAAGAAGAAGAAGGAGGCATTCAGAGTTATGTCATATTTCTCAGATATATTTAGATTTTCCTTAATGAGAGATTATCAGTGTCCAGCCTCTGTACCTGTATTCCTGACATGCACATCTCTGGCTCATCCCCTCCTCCTGTCGCACCAAGCTTTGAGATCTCTGCCTTCATCACATTTGGGTCAGTGGTCCTTATAAGTGGTCCAAACCCTAAAAACAACATCAACAACAATAATCCATTCAAAACCATTTTGGATTTACTGATTATACATAATTCCAGCTCTCACTGCCAATTTCCTGTAACACTGAATAAAAAGAAAGAAAAAGAACAAAAAATGTATTTAATAACTAAATTTCTTGTGAGGAAACCATTAAGACATCCCCACATTTATTCCTTTGATGTCTGAATTTAATTACATTAGTGTGAAAAATATATATTGTTATGTTTTTGCTTTCAAATTGATAAATCATCATTAAAGCATCATTGAATAAAAAAAGATGTTTCATCACATCTACTCCAACAGCATGGGTGGAATGTGTATGAAAAAATATTTTTTAATCCTATTTAATCCTAGTTAAGTATTAAATAAGCACAAGCAGGGGAGGAATACAGAAGCTATTTCCACATCATCTGAATGGAAATGGATATAAATAGTGTTTCTACTGTCCAGAAAATAATTTACAAATGAGGAACCTAAGAAAAACACATCAGGACAAGACTAAAGTTTGCCAGAGAACATCTAGACAAAGAGCAGGACTTCTGGAAAAAATGTGAAAATGTGGACAGATGAATGGAATTTGAATTACTTGGGCACAGTAACAGAAGGCATGTTTGGTTTGAGTCATTTTTCACATGACTGGATTTTAAGCCTTTTCATTGGTCTCCCCTGAGACAGGGGCTTCCAATTCTGGTCTTGCAGAATTAATGACTTGCACATTTTAGAGTTTTGTGTGCTTTAACAGACTTATGTACATTATGACTTTAGGGAAGGTAGAAAGTAAGAAAGCACTTGTTCAGGCAAAGTGTCATATTTATCTGGTGGGACAAAAATATATCTCCAGTCGTGTGTATTTGGCAGTTACCTGGATCGTTGAATGGGACCAGGATACCCATTCTGAAAGGTTCATCTGGGTCCCTTTTTTACTGTCTATGATGCTGTGAGCAACTCGTTTAGCCTCAGCAATGTCATCAGACATACTGCCTGTTGTGTCAATCACAAAGCATAGAACAGCAGAAGCGAGCGATGCCGTAGTCTGGGGAAGAGAGAGATTCAGTTATTACTAGCTTCAGAGTTTTTCTACAGCTTTAGTTATCTGAAGCTCATAGGAAACTAAATGTCATTTAAGTTGCATAATGGGACTCTGTGAAGCACTGTTGCAACAGTCTTTTGAAACTTTCACAAGAAATGTTATGAACATTGCAATAACATACCATGTATTAACATCAGGGTCATGGTCTCTTGAATGTTGCTTATTTACTAGTTACAATAGTAACTTTAAACTTCCATACATATCATCTAATAACCTTCATAAAGCATCAGTAACTACTATAAATGATCCAGTAGCTACTGTAGTTTATCCAGTAAACATTTTATCAGTAACTGCTTTATCCAGGAACTACTATAAATTATCCAGTACATACTTTATAAGTAGCTGCTATAAATCATGCATTAACTACTTTATCCTTGTTGCTATGAATTCTCCAGTAACTGCTGCAAGTGTCAGTAAATACTTTATCAATAACTATAAATTATCCAGTAACTACTAAAAATGATCAGTAATACTTTTGTCACTGCTATAAATTATCCAGTAGCTATATAATTTATCAGTAAATATTTTGTATTAACCACTTTACATTATCCAGGAACTATTATAAAATTATCAGTAGATGCTTTATCGTAACTGCTATAAATGATCCAGTAATAACTTTATCAGCAATTTCTATAAACGATCACGTAACTACTATAAATTATGCAATAAATAATTTATCAGTAATGGCTTTACAGTATCCAGTAACTATAATATATTTTCACTAAATACTTTATCAGCAATGTCTGTAAATTATCCAGTAACTACTATGATTATCCAGTACATACTTTTTGTACTTTTTGAAAATTTTTACATACAAAATTTTCTAGTAGTTACTGTTAATTAGCCTGTACGTTCTATGGCACTTATATTTAAGGGTTACAGTTGTAAGAGTGAGAAATTAAAGCCTGACCCTGTTGGGTTTCAGTGTTTAAAAATGATCTGTTATGTCACACCCACATGTGTCATTGTCCGTCCTTACCTCAAAACTCATCATTGCCAACTGCACCATGAATGTTGTCCAACAGTTCAATTGAGGCCTCTGTTGCCAGGGCAACAGCTGCTTTGTGAAGGTCCTCATTATGGGGCAGCAGCTCATCTTTATTGATACCACCCCGAGGATCCTTGGTACTGGTGGTCCAGTATCCCCACCATGACTGCATTTTACCTTTTGAACACATAAACACACATACTTTGGTGGCAGACTGCATTTAGAATCAAGATCAAAATCAGAATCATTAATTATTTTTGTGTCCAGAAGAGGAAATTGCCCATTATTACAGCTGCACTCATCTATATAAAATATATAAAATAAAGATAGAAAAGATTAAATAATAATAATAATAATAATAATAATAATAATAATAATAATAATTATAAATTATTATTTTTAAGCCGATATTATATCTTAACCTATTAGCAATTATTATTTATTATTGTAATAAATTATTTATTATTATAAATGTTGCAATAATAATAGTAATAATAATAATAATAATAATAATAATAGTAAGAAGAACAACAACAACAACAACAAACGAAGTAATAAAAAAGTGTCATCAGAATAAACACTATGAATCAAAAAACTTAAACTCTTTGGAAATATATACATTTTACACGAGCAGAGATTATACTGAAATAATTGTAGTCCTTTCAGAAACCATGCAGCACTATCAGTATTTTTATATATTGTCCTCTGGAAACTATAAATAATTATAAATACAGCTATCAGTTATTTTAAAACAGCTTCAGCTCAGTTTATCATTCTGGACACATCAAAAGATTTATGCAAAACAGAAACTGAGTCACTGTTAATTCATTTTGTATGTATCTACAACACAGTCCAGCAGTCAACGTGATAGGCTGGTGGGACTATAAATTTATTATACTTGTAAATATACTTGTGTGTGTGTGTGTGTGTGTGTGTGTGTGTGTGTGTGTGTGTGTGTGTGTGTGTGTGTGTGTGTGTGTGTGTGTGTGTGTGTATGTGTGTGTGTGTGTGTGTGTGTGTGTGTGTGTGTGTCTGTTCAGGTCTTAAGGTTTACCTTTAGGTTTGTTGGGAGAAACCACACTTAAGTATCCAGATGTGAGTAACCTTTTGCGTAAAATGGAAGGCAGCAGTTGGTTTTAGACATGTTCGCTAGCACAATCGCTGCAGGTTGGAGTGCCCATCTTCCACACACACACACACACACACACACACACACACCTTTCACCCTGCTAATTAAATGGCAAAACTATATCCGCCCTTTGTTATATGGTGCAAAAAGGAAAAAAGGTGTTTATCAAACATAAACGCATACAATAGCCAGTATCAAAGTTTGCTTCAATCTGGATCTAAACATGAGATAGTACCTCTAGGTTTGCTCACCTTCTGTATAGTATATAAGCTGCATTGTGACTGCTATCATTGTTGTTTTTAATGTAGGTGTGGTAATGTAGTTTTTTGCTTTCTTATTACCTGCAAGTTTCTTGAAAGTAAGGCCAGGTGTGATCAGTTGAGGGCATGTTTTTCGGTTACCCAGCTCAACCCAGTTACTGTGGCTGTAGAAATCCTGTAAAAGCAGTCATATATGGATCACAATTAAATAGTATAAAACTGTAAACTTATGTCTGACTTGTTTTTACACTCATTGTCTATTTAATCAGCTCCTTTTACCACACAAGAGCACTTTGTAGTTCTATAATTACAGACTGTAGTCCATCTGATTCTCTGTATAATTTATTGGTTTCCTTACACCCTGTTTTTCAAGGTTCATTGCCAAACAGGACTGAGACAGGACCCACTACACAGCAGGTATTTTTAGGGGAATGGGTTGTCATCAGCACTGAGACGGTGGTGGTGTGTTAGTGGGCTTTGTGCTGGTATGAGTTGATCAGACACAGCAATACTTCTAGAGTTTTTAAACCTCTCAGTTTCTCCGCAAGACTGAGAACAGTCCACCAACCAGAAATATCCAGCCAACAGCATTGTGTGGGCAGTATCCTGTGGGCAGTGTCCTGTGAACACTGAGGAAGAACTTGAGGATGACCAGCATAAACTGTGTTGATCTCCTATCTCTGACTTTACATCTTCAAGGTGAACCAACAAGATAGGAGTGTCTAATGGAGTGTAGAGTGAGTGGGCAATTATCGGTCCAAAGGTCAGAAGTGCTTCAAATTGTTTCCTTATATGTAACTCTGTACATTTCACACTTTCTGAAAATATGAAGCAAGGGTTAATCATCTTTTTTGAAAGGAAGCATCTGGTCAATAATCCCATCTCATTTATTTCTGATTCATAACGGCGCTCAGTCATGCTAACTCTGTACTGTTACTCTGAAGCAACATGTCTGCAAAGTATCGTGTGAAAGTATGGATGTCACTACAGATAATGGTCACAGCACTCGAGAACAAATGAAATGTAAAAAACTGATGTAAAAATGTAAAGTTATTCCTAACATCTGGTTACAAAGAAACATTTCTTTTGATGACGACTTAATGTGATTTCCTTTAATTATCTGATAGTTTAAGTAACATGTCATTAAATCAAACTTTTTTGCATGAACATGCGGGTAAAATGTGATTTACTCTGACGAAATGAACTATGTGCTAGAAAATGTGTCTGCTACAGTCTTTTTATATAATCTTAATTGTGTTGAATACAGTTTCTCTTTGTTTAAATATCTGGAAGCTATAGAATTGTTTTATTAAAATGTAATTTGTAAACCACCTGTTAAACTGTCCACTTCACCTCAGCCAATTCTGGTACTGGAAACTCATTTATTTATACAAAAATAATGTTTGAAATAACTTACGTTGTTGACTGTGACATATTTATTTAATATATTGCTTCTGTCTTTTACCTTGCCAAGAGTAAAGTCTCTTACCATGTGATCATGATTGGCTACGGCTGATATCTCTTAAGAATGTATGTGTTTTTAAATTAAAATTGTAATCATCTTAATACTGTTATCAGCCTAATATTAAAGTTTTTTAGACACCTTTAGAAAGATTTAAGTACTGGTTTTAATTTGTATTAGGAACTGGTGGGTGGTGGTGGTGGTGTTTCTCTACCCGTGTATTTAGATCCCTAAACAACATGAAAAAGATACTGTGACAACAACACTGACTTTCTCACTGTTTGTTTTAGATGGAAATAAATTAAAGTTCTTCTGTGTAATAGAGATGTGTGAGTGTGAACAGTCTTTAAACTGGCAAAGAACATTTACATCATGTGTAAATTCTTCACTCATCACTTTCTCATTTTTTATTACAGAACCAAAAGTTCTTCTTCCTCTCTCTCACCTGAAGAGTGTGTAGGGCTTGGCCCAGTGTTTCTCTAGCAGCCTGGAAGTTTTCTTTGTGGATATTGGTTTTGATGGTACGCATTGCCTCTATAATTAGAGTACGCCCCTCTTTGAAAGTCTCGCCATTGAAGTGATGCCGGTCACTGCTCACAAAGTCTCGGTCCACCATGCTGTGCTGCAGGCAGATCTGATTCAGGGCTTCATGAAACTTAGCTCCAGAGATCACAGCTGAGGTTGAACCGAGACATGCACGCAATACCTCCTCCACTGAGGAACCCTGTGATACACACAATCACAGAGCAGAATAGTGAAAATAAGGTCAAGTTGCACTACATACAGTAAACACACATGTATCCAAACGGAGCAAGAACTACACCTGTATTCACAGCATTATAAATGAATTATAAGGTGAAATGAAATGTACATCACACATGTGCACCCTCACCGTTGGCTTGAACTCTTTCCCTTCTGCATCGGCCTTGGTTTTACACACATTATTGATCTTCTTCATCACAGCATCTTTGGTGATGGTCAAATGTGTGTTACCTTTACCAACTGGCAAAAATGCCTGCGTTCCAGACAACAGCAGGCCCAGTGTAATAAGACACACTGCTGACTTCATCTCCAGCTGAGGAGAGGGAGACACACCTGCTGCTGATAAAAACACAAACATGTAGAACATGATTTCAGATAATTGAGGAACACAAACAAAAATTAAACATTATTTTGAGACTATTTAAAGATTATTTAAAGTGAGCCAGCTATGTCAACATCCTTGGACATCTGAACATGCTTGGAGAACACTGATGCCAGATGCCCACACTGACTAGTATTGCACCATCCTGCCCATCTGGAAGAAAGGGAGAGAAACCTCTGGGCATGAATGGCTGTTGCATTACCAGACGTCAGACCGTTGATCTCTTTTGATAGAGATAATACTTTAACGGTAGCGCCGCTCGGGAGTCCTAGCTCTTTGTCAGATTTTTAAAGATGGTTATTAAAGGATATTCTAAGAGTGTTTTTAACAGAAATGATCTAACTGCCGACGGCCTGTTGTTTTTAGAATATTGCTGTGGTTATATTGTCTTGTTATTTTAACCATCAATCAATTATTCAAACAATCGCATTTAAGCTATATGGAACAAAAAATGTAAAATAATTTGTAACTAAATGCTAAAAGTGCCATACAAAATATAAACATAGACATAGAATCATCAGGCTTGTACATGGCATGTACATTCCTAGGAATAACACACAAACCTCTTCGCAAACAGTGACTGATGATTGAACTCAGACCCCTGGAGCTGTGCAACACACACACACAACCTCCAGTGCCACCGTGCCTGCCTAAAAACTTCATATTATATAATAGAAGCTAAATTAACTAATTAAGTCATTAAAGGCTCATACTTATACTATGTCTTGTGTGACAAAGTGTAGTATATTGAGCTTTGGCTATCAAGGTATCCATTCAGACATTTGTATTTGGCAGCATCTAAGCTTGAATCTTTTCTGGATTTCTTTACAAACTAAGGATATTTTCTAAATGAATAGCAAAGCAATTTTGTCATTCAGGATAAGATCTTCTGCCAAATGGCATTAATGTAAGTGTAAATTATTAATAGTAGCTGTTTTTATTATTATTATTATTATTATTATTATTATTATTATTAATAATAATAATAATAATAATAATAATAATAATAATAATAATAATAATAAAGGGTTACTTTATCACCACAATACAACAATACAAAACAGAACAATACAAAAGTGCTTCACAATACATTTGCAATAAAAATCTGAATGTGATTGTTCATACCTTCTATGTTAAGCTCCAACCTTCAGTCTCCTCAGGATACACCTGCCTTCCAGTGATATGTACCAAAGCTTGTTCTCGATCTATGCATATATATGTACAGAACCAGGTAGGGTGTGTGGTGGTGGGGGTGGAAATATAACTTTGGCCGTTATAAACCGTCTTTCTCTGATGATTCTGCAGAGATGTGTGATGTTGTAATCATAGTTATCAGATCAGGCATAATGCTGCATCATATCAGAAAACACAGGGGTTCTTCTTAAGTTCTCTCCATTTCTCTGTTAGAGAGATGTGTTCACTTTTGTTAAATTTGGAAAACCCAGAAGGTCTGCTCTGCTTTATTGTCTGAAATGTGTTAAATACTGTTTTGAGGATGTGTGAATTGATTCTTATTGTCAGAAGTTGCATATGCATTTCAAAACTGCCACTTTTGTACTGTACTGGTGTAGAGTTTGCTCCTCGGGTCCAGAGACAGTTATAGCCTGTAAGAGCAGCATGTTACATTATCGCAGGCAGTCTGTATAAGTTAACTCATAGTAAATTCTATTTCCATCTTGTGCTGTTTTAAAAGGCCTGAAGCGAAAATTTGGGGAAAAGTTTGCTTCCAGAATTTGATTGCATTTAACTAAACAAACAATACTTTAACTATTCTTCCTTATCAGTGAAATGTTTCCTGTTAGCTGCAACAAAAGTTCAAAATGTATGTCATCCACCCTCATGCTTAACATTTTTTTTTACATAATTCTGTGTGCTTTTTTCCAACTCAACTTAGTGATGGGCTTTGACCAAGCTTGTCATAGATTTTTCATTAAGACTATAGAGAACTGTATTAACTTGAGGAAAAGGGGTATGGCACCTTTAATTAAACCATGTATGAAATTACCTGAAATAAGTCTTCAAGAGCAGCATTAATAATATCTGTAACACATCTTTAATGTTTTTATTTAGTTGTAGTTTACATAACAAGTGATAGAATATACAGATTGCTACAGAACAAATGAAAATACATGTTGGTCTTCAACACTCTAACATACTGTCAGGCATTTCGTCTAGAGAGCAATGCTAAATCCTAGCAAACAGTATGCTTTTAAACATTGCTACAGGATTAAGGACGTCCTCAAGATAGTGGTAAAACATCTGGCAGTGTATTGACGATAGAAATCAACAGACAAATCCACAGTGACAGAGACAGGCTAAGGGTGACTCCACCACTCTTCTCAACAGAGTAAGTGCATTTACCCACGTTTCCTTCCTTATCCACAATGGACAGAGTTACATCAGGTGAGCAACAAGAGGCACTGTAGTTCCCCAACACTACAATAATGCCCCCATCCACTACTGTTTCCTGGGAGAAGTTTCCTCTGCCTTCCTGGATGGAAATGTTGTCAATACCTGACCCATTGCCATCAGTGATGTTGACAGACAGATCCCAGTTAGACTTGGTGCAGTCAGAAGGGCAGATTGAACTAACTCCAACTATCTCACACACCGGAGGAGTGAAATCAGTCACCTGTTTGAAATGAAATAAATAATGTTAATAACCAAGTGTGCACACCAGAGCTGCTCCAAATAGATGGAACACTGAAATACAGACTGTTTTTCATTTCATTAATTTAATCCTTTCTGCATCATTCCATGACCTGCTGTACCTACAAACCAAATAGCACATGTGGAAAATATGGAAAAGCCCAATGCTGTGCCATTGTGTATCTAATGCATTTGTGTGCACTCTTAAAAACAGGGGATCTTGGAGATCTCCAATTCTCCAAATCAGTGATTTTAGTAAAGTAAATTCTCTCTGAACTCAAACTGCTATTATATTATTCGATTCATTAACAGCTGTGGTTAACAGCTCTTTAGCAGGAGTGTTTGGAATTTAGTTATTATTTTAATTTTTGCATGTTTCCCTTCATATTCATTTTAATTTTATATCTCTATATTTAAGTTGTGTGCACTCTGTTTAGCCTGCATGTAACATGTAAAATTATACCAAACAAAACTATTAATTGGGAAAAAACAGAGTTGTCCAAAAAGCAGGGGCATGAGTTGTGTACAGATCCATGTCAACTCAAAGAACTATTATACTATTATATAATCATAAAGGGATATTTTCATAATGTTAAAAAAAGAGCCCTTTTTGCTTAGCCCTTTCACACATGGTGGCCACTACAGGGTTGAAGAGATTAGGTTTGTCCAAACCTTTGACTGGTACTGTACTCTAGTCTATAATGAGCTAGCTTCCTTTCTGAACCAGAACAATTTACAGGACCCAAACCAATCTGGTTTCAAACCAGCACATTCAACCATGACTGCACTTATTGCTGAAAGATCAGTTAAATTATCATCTGTCAATTTCTCCTTGACCTTTCTGAAGCCTTTGACACAGTAGACCACAAGTTCCTCTTGTGAGTCCTCAGTAGCCTTAGATTTACGGTTTAGCATTGTCATGGTTTACATCATACCTGGAAGAGCATTCTTAACAGGTAACAGGGCAGGGTGCCACATCTACTCCATGCAGACTCTCCACTGGTATTCCACAAGGCTCAGTCCTTGGACCTCTTCTCTTTACTCTCTACACTACCTCTCTTGGTAAAATAATATCTTCTCGTGGGTTTTCTTACCACTGCTATGCTGATGACACTCAACTCATCCTCTCTTTCCCACCTTCCAACACCCAGGTTTCATCCTATATCTCAGCTTTCCTCTCTAATGTCTCATCATGGATGGCAGCCCATCACCTCAAACTCAACCCCAGCAAGACTGACCTGTCCTGGTTCCTGTTTATTCACCGTTCCTCACCTTGATCTCACAATTTCCCTTGAGAACTCACTGGTCACTCCATCTGCTGAAGCATGGAGCCATAGTGTAGTTGTGGATGACCAGTTATCATTCTCGGCCCATGTTGCAAACCTTACTCGGTCATGCAGATTTCTCCTTTACAACACCAGGAGAATTCAACCTTTTTGAGTGATGCCACTCAGGTGCTTCAAAACCTTGATGCTGGCCTACAAAGCCAAAAATAAACCAGCACCTTCATACATGATGACAATGGTCAAAACTCAAGCTGTACCAAGAGCCTTTCAAGCATCAAGTACAGCTCAGCTTGACCCACCATCCCTCAAATTACAAGGAAAACATGCATCCAGACACTGGATGATTCTGTTCTGGCACCAAAGTGGTGGTCTGAACAGCTGAGTCACTGTGTTCAAACGCAGACTGAAGACCTGTTTCAAGAGTATTTAACTCCATAAAGATTTATATCGAATCTTGTAGGTCAGAACAGCCGACAATTGTATTCAACAGCATCTAAGCATGAGGAAACCCTGGATTCTAGCCTCGTCTACTAGCTAAGGATATCTAAGTGAACAGCAAAGCACTTTTGTAAGTCGCTCTGGATAAGGGTGTCTGCTAAATGCCATAAATGTACATAAATGTACATACAATCCCAAATATATATATAATTCAATAGTTTTATCAGCATGAAAGGAGAATAAAATAGTTTGGGGAAATATTGTCATAATTCATGCAAGAAAGCGCTCAAGTGCAGAACACATTAACATTTTTAAAATCACAGGAAGATCAAAACACCACCCAAATCCTCAGGGAACCTGTGGTGTTCCTATTCCATTAATGAACTAAGTAGAACAAATCAAACTGAGTAACAATAGACAGATATTCATTTTGTTTAGCTATTCATTATTTGCTCCAGTTTAATTTTGGTAGGAAGCATAATCTTTCTGACATTAATAGAAGTCACCTTGGCAATGACAGAAAGGCGAAGCACAGCATAGTTGGAATCAGAGCCTCCTGGCCCTTCAGCAGCAATGGTCAGCGTGATATCAGTCCCTGATGCAGTGTTTGCAGGTGGTTTCAGAGTCACTGTGCTTTCAGCACTGATCCCAGTCACCACATTCAACCTGAAATTACAATGGTGTATTTTGTTTTCAGTGACTGGACAGTAAATGTATTGTTTCCTTTATACTTGTTTCTGTTAGGGCTTCAACATTCTTACACATTAGTTCCTTAAATTTAAGTAGATTTTATTTCCTCAGTGTCACAACATAGTTTTCATAGAGTATTGGTTTCAGAGAAGTTACTGAAGTTAACAGTAAAAAGCCTAAACTTTAAACTCAATTTAAACTTAAGAGTTAAGAATGAATAGAGGATACTCTTAAACATGCACTTATTCATTGCATCATTTCATTCTTTACGAGAGTCAGTCTTGCTTGCCTTGAGTTATAGGTAAGAGGAATGTCTCTGTCATTTCTGGCACTGATAGTGAAGGTTCCTCCAGTTCCATTGGTTGTTACAGTGAATGGCAGTATAAAATCTTGCCCTGGCAGCAGAGTACTGTCTACTCTAGCCTGCAAAGACATCAGAATCAAAGATATGACACTAAGCAAAATCCCAGTGCTGAATTTCCCAGATTTTTTCTAGGCTATGAATTGACACATTTTAACATTAGTAGGTTATTTTATTAGGGTTTTTTTTCATGATTTAATAATAACAGCCTATTTGTTCTTTATATTTTGGGATAATAAATTTGAGGTAAATTTCATTTAAACAAAATACATCAATAAGCCATTTTAAGCCATATTGCCCCCTTGGAACTACAAGGTTCTATATGCATTTTGAGCAGTTTTGAGATATTGAGCTTTATAGTGACAGTCTAAAATGCATACAACTTAAAAACACCTCACATAATGTTAAGATGTTGACACAGAATAAGTAAATAACTCGGTTTTGATACAAATGTCAGATAGAATTTTATAGTTCCAAGGGGATGCTGTGCTACTGTGGAATTATTACAGTTAAGAGTATTTTAGGCTGTGTGTACCTTGATAGTGACTTTAGACAGAGACATCTGAGTAGTGCTCTGTCTTTGGAAGCGACTTGATGTAGCTGTCTCTTCTCCTTTCATCATAACCACAAATTCTCCTTCTGGAACCTTGCTCACGGTAACCAAAAAGTCCCCACCTCCCATGTGCTGTATGGTTCCATCTGCCACTTGGGACCCTGAAACCTCCACTAAAGCAACCTCCTGCACCTTAAGAGCCGCCACACCTTTCTGTCCTGTTACTGTTAGCAGCAGTTTAGCAGGTAATCCTGAGGTACAAAAAGATAGTAGGGTGTCATAAGATACATATCTGTTGTTCTGAAGACCTATAGCCCAGAAGTTATAGCCCACTAAGTCCAAATGTTTGTGGACCCTCCTTCTAATGAATGCATTCAGCAACTGTACGTTTATTGCTGAATCAGATGTGCAAATTTACACACACACAAACAACTTGTCTAGTCCCTGTAAAGAAGTACCCCCAATAAAATAGGAAACTATCAGAACAATGTCCAATACAAGGCATGGATTAAATGGGTATAAAGCTCCTCATCTTTGAGCTGTGGAGCAGTGGAACTGTGTTCTCTGGCTCCATCCAATACCTTTGCGATAAGTTTGTAAGTTGGTGATAGGTGGGGCGGTAATCATTCAACTAAATCTCCCAGCTAAAAGCTCTTGTTGCTGAATGCAATCAAATTGTAACAGCAATGCTCCAAAATCTAGTAGAAAGTGTTCCCTGGATCACAGAGACTGGTACTCCAACAAATCAAGATGAATTCTTACATTCCATTGATTTCAGAAGAAACAAATGAGCAGGTGTCCCAATACTTTTGTCAATATTGTGTATTTAAACTGTTAAGACTGTGGCAGAAAACAATCATAAAAACAGGAAGAAAGGTCATGAGTTAAAAACAGAGACCAAAGGACAGAGAGGAGGGGTATCTGTTTGTCTAATAGAGTGCAATGTTGTAGGATATCATGTAGGATATCTCTTTAGAGATAGTGTTCATTTACAGCAGAAGATATGACTTCTCCAACCTGTCTGTGGACGACCCTCGATTGCGGCATAACCTGGGTGGGGTCCTTTAAATTCTTCCACAAAGTTATAAATGAACGTAATGGCACTTTGACCTGAAACACACACACACACACACACACACACACACACACACACACACACACACACACACACACACACACACTGAGCAAAGAGGCTGACATAGAGTATATGGCCATCCCATTTAATGAATGCATACAGCTGCTTTAAACTGACATAGATGTGCAAATGCACACACATCATATCTAGGATATTTGTGCAAATAAACATTAATCATGCCTAATGCCAGGCATCCCACTGAACCTAACACCTGACCACACCTGTAAATTGTCCTGAATGTAAACTAAATTCACACAGCAATGTTTGAAAATCTAGTAGAAGGAACAGTTACTGATGTATATTTCAATTATTTGATTGTGAGTTTTTTTTTCTCTTTCTTAAAAATGTATTTTTCCTTCTATGATGCTAAATATATATATATATGATTTATGTCATTGTATAAGTTGGAAAAATTTAATAAATAAAATTGTTTAAAAAAATAAAAAATAACTAAAAAAAGAAGGAACAGTTACTTCAACAAAAGCAGGAGAACTCTTTTTCAATGCTTCTTCATTTGGATAATAACAATGAATCAGTAGGTGTCTCTAATATTTTTATCCACACACACACACACACACACACACACACACACACACACACACACACACACACACACACACACACACATACACACACACACACACACACACACACACACACACAATATCTCAGATGCAGTTAGGGTTGCAGCAAGTATTCAGGATCTGTGCAATGTTCAGTTTGTCATAAATGTGTTGATTTTGATTAAAGTTGGTTAGAAGACTATGTAGAAGAACACTATCTGTTCCATAGATAAGTTCCAAGTTCCATATTGCATCTTTGAGATGAAGCTCACCAGCAACTTTAATGGTGTAGGCCTTTGAGGACTCTATGGTGATGTTCCACAGGCCTGTCTCGATGGGAAATTTTAACTGAACACGCCACAGGTTCCCTACAGTCTGCACCACAGCCAGCGGTCCATTACTGACAGTGCTCAGCTGAGATCTACCTGGAAAACACAAGCAGGTATATCAGATAAGAGTGGCTTCAGGTTCATTTGAAGCAGTAATTGAAATAAAGGCATGTCATGATTCAATATTGATGATTTTCCTTTAGCAAATTCCAAATCGTCAATGAATTACACATTTCAGTTTATAAATTATTTCATATTTTGTCCCGACCCACACATTTCTTGCTAATGAATACGTCTGAATAGTGCTGCAGAGCCACATGACATAAAGTTGGCCAACCAGGTATAAAAAAAACTATCAAATATTAGCCAATAGTGTTAATTCTGTTGCCACATGGGTGTGTTTGATGACATAGCGCTGAGTGGGATAAGCAGGATAGATCTTTCCCTTGGAATCAGTATACATGTAATCCTCACCTGAAGGGCTTTGCAGAGTGAATTTTAGTGAATCTCCTGTGATGTAGGCAGTGACATTAGACACCGATGCATCTAGCAGGAAGGGGAAGCTCTCCACACGGCCTGGGTTCCTGGCTCGTTGCAGAATCGTTACCTGAGATACAGAGAGGGTTTAGACTCCATGAACAGAAAACCTAAAGGATTGTTTATATCATTAAATTCAGTAAAATACGTAAATAGATGATTCCATTTCCCACAATCAGCAAAACCCACTCAGTAAAACATGGAAAGTACAGAATTTTTTATTAGGGTTACAACAGTTTTCACATATGATATAATACCGTTCATTTTTATAGCTTACTGTGTCACATAGTGTCAAAAAATAAACAATAAGCAAGTCTGTTTAAAAATTAACTTAAAGAGACAAAAAATGTAACCATTGTTACATCAGTTACTTGCCCATTTTTATCCTATACTGCAATAGTTTTTGCTTTTCCTACTCAACTACACCTGATTAAACATACCTGTTAATTACCAGATTTAAATGATTTAAAGATTTAAATTTATGTTAAATTCAGTCAAGTTGAGACTGTAGGATACAGTGTTGAGATAAAAAGTACTGCATAACATGTCAAATGCTAGTTTTACAGTGCATCCCGAAAGTATTCACAGCGCTTCACTTTTTCCACATTTTGTTGTTAGAATGTTACTCCAAAATGGATTCAATTAAAAAATTTTCCTCAAAATTTTACCCACAATGACAAAGTGAGAAGAATTTGCGATTGGATGGGGAGCATCAGTGCACAGCCATTTTTAGATATCTCCAGAGATGTTCAATCGAATTCAAGTCTGGGATCTGGCTGGTCCACTCAAGGACATTCACAGAGTTGCCCTGAAGCCACTCCTTTGTTATCTTGGCTGTGTGCTTAGGGTCGTTGTCCTTTTGTAAGATAAACCTTCATCCCAGTCTGAGGTCCAGAGCACTCTGAAGTAGGTTATCATCAAGTATGTCTCTGTGCATCGCTGCAGTCATCTTTTCCTTGATCCTGACTAGTTTCCCAGTTTCTGCTGCAAAAATACATCCCCACAGCATGATGCTGCCACCACCATGCTTCACTGTACGAATGGTATGGGCTAGGTCATGAGCAGTGCCTGGTTTCCTCCAGACATGACCCCTCGAATTGTGGTCAAAAGGTTCAATCTTTTTATTTCTCATGGTCTGAAAGCCCTTTAGGTCCACTTCAGCCTTTTACTGAGTAGTGGCTTCCATCTGGCCACTCTATCATACAGGCCTGATTGGTGGAGTACTGCAGAAATTATTGTCCATCTGGAAGATTCTCTTCTCTCCACAGAGCAATGTTGGAGTTTCGGCGAAGTGACCATTGGGTTCTTGGTCACCTCCTTGACTAAGGCCCTTCTACCATGATTGCTCAGTTTGGCTGAACAGCCAGCTCTAGGAAGAGTTATTACTCTATAAGGTAGAGTAACTTATTCTATTTATGGATGATGGAGGCAACTGTGCTCATTGGGACCTTCAATGTAGCAGAATTTTTTCTTTACCCTTCCCAGATCTGTGTCTCAATAAAATTCTGTCTCAAAAGTTTACAGACAATTCCTTAGACTTCATGACGATGGTAACATGCACTTTCTACTATGGAATGTTATATAAACAGGTGTGTGCCTTTCCATACAATAAGTGTACTCCAACCAAGCTGTAGAAACATCTGAAGGATGATCAGTGGAAATAAGATGCACCTCATGCACATCTTATGGCAAGTGGCACTTTATTGGTTGATATGAGTTTTCACTGCTTATGAACTACTTTAGTATCATAGCTCCAGTTTAAAACTCTGGACACCAAAGACACCTTGATTTGTCTACGCACATTTGAAGTTGTTTACTCAACGTTTCAACTGCATAGGAGACACACCAACTAATGAACTGAGAACCAGACATAATATGACTTCATACCAGAGCGGATGTGGAGGTGTCAACGATGATATCAGTGGCACTGGGCAGTTGAGCTTTGGACACCTGAATAGCTTGACCTCCAGAGGCCAAAGCCAAGTCATAATACAGCTGGAAAGTTGAGTGCACCTCTGCACTCACTGATCTTGCTGACCTACCACCTTGTGTCATGAAGAAGGATACCTGACAATAAGAGATCAAGTGCATGATGAGAAGATTGCCAGCAATGTGGGGAAAAAACATGAGGTGAAAAACAGTAATGTTAAGGATAATTGTAGAAAGACAGAACACATAAAGCCTGAAGTGATGATGTTAACTGTAAACATGCTTCATGAGCATCACACAGTGACACTCATATCTCTCATGTCTCTAAAATGTGATTTTTACTGTAGATGGAAAACTTAACTTTCTAATGAAAGTTCATGTAAAATCATATTTATATGTAATTTTGGAGCATTTCTATTGGTCTATCATGAAATTGTAACACAACAACTGACACATTCTCTCTGGGGGGGTGGAGTAATAACAGGAGGATGGGAGTAGGAACCAACCAACCAGTAACCCGCAACCCGACCACCACAACACAACTGTACTTGGTGCAATAAACAGCTCAAAAGTGCAATATTAATGTGCAATACCCCCTCCTACAGGACTCCTTTTTTCATGCACTATTTATATATATTTTATATTTTAATATAGTCTCTATTTTATATATTCTTTACATGTATAGAGTGTTTCTTCTTTATAGTATAATTATTATTATCTACCCTTTTCTATATTTCCCTGAGGGAACCCTCCCAAGGGATCAATAAAGTTCTATTCTATTCTTCTGTTCTATTCTACATTCAGATTATGTCAAAAACAGCAGTGTGATATTCAGGAGGAGTCAGCAGAGGTGTGGTTCCGTTCTACATTTACATTCAAGTCATTCACCGATAGTTACTAATTGCTTTACTGTTTTAATTCAATTTGTTACATTACTTATTGCATCTGTGCTGCTTTGTACTTGATCACATCTCTCACATTTGAGGTTTGTAATTTTATTTTAGATGAAAAGGATCCTCAGAGGACCATCATTCTTAAACAAACTGAGCCCCTGTGCTGATGGTGCATTTACTAAATTCCAATACAATATGTTGAAACACAACTGCTTTCTTCTAATTCTTTTTATCGTGTAACATGTTTGGCCATGTAATGAGATGTAACACACTGCCTTCATTTACAACCACTTTCACACAAATGCAAATGCGATTGTTGTTTTTCATTGGTGCAGTTTAAAATGTTTTCTTCAGTACTTTAACACTACAGTAGAGTGGTTTTGAAAGATAATTCTTTAATAAAGCTAAAGTTGTTCTTTGTACCAAAGACATGATATTTAGTAAACAAAATATTTACTACTTCTTTGAGTCATTCTACCAAAGACATAATGCTTGTGGCTAAATGCTTTCAATAGTTAATAATAAAAGTTAGTCTCATAATAAATAATAATAAAATAATAATAAAAGTTCCAATAGTTAGTCATTTCACCATTAAAATTCTATAAGAGTGGATTAGTCTTCTGCTTTGTATTTTGTACAATACAATCAATGCTCTTTGTTCTTTTAGGTATAGGCTCAGAAAATACATTTCATTATTTAACTTATTGGACCTTCGTGGAACCTTATCGTTATGCAGGAAGAAAAGAGGTGCTTACTGTCGACTTAGTGCTGCGGATGAGAGCAGTGATGGTTTTTTCTAAGTGGGTGTCTTTAGCTGGAGCATCAGTAAAAATGTAAATCTGAGAAGAGGCAGGAGCTCCAGTCAGAGCCAACTGAGAAACAAAGAGAGAGAGATGGTGGGGTGGGTGGTGGTGGACATATGTAAAATATGATCATAACTGACAAACATAGTACACTGATATTCACTCAGAGTAAGAGTCCAGTCCATGTCATATTAATCATTTCCTTCATGAGAGGTTATCAGTGTCCATCTTCAGTACCTGCAGTCCAGACAGACACATCTCTGGTATATCCCCACCTCCACTCGCACCAAGTTTAGCAATTTCTGCCTTCATTACATCAGGGTTAGTGGTCCTTATAAGTGGTCCAAACTCTACAAAAGAACAGATTTATATGCCCTATGAGTTTTAAGCAAGTTTGGATATGACTTATTACGTGTTAAAGTTCTAATAATAACATATTTTTCTATGTCTAATAACAGTAAACTATATCATATAACAACTGGGGCACAATGATTTTGAGGTAAAAATGTTACATAATGTTGCTTTATCTAAAGAGAGTGTGATCATTTTGGGTTGTGCAAACCTGCCCTAATCAGCTGGATTAGGTTTGTGTACCATTGAAAAACAATGTTTCTTAGTTACTTTACGAAAGTCCATGTTTAAGAAAAGGTGTGTGATAGGAAGTGTGATATCACGTACTTGGATCGTTAAATGGAACCAGGATGTATTCTGAAGGTTCATCCTGGGTGCCTTTCTTGCTGTCAATGATGTTGTGTGCAACTCGTTTCGCCTCAGCAATGTCATCAGCCATGCTTCCTGTTGTGTCAATCACAAAGCACAGAACAGCAGAGCGAGCGATGCCCATTAGCCTAGAGAGAGAGAGAGAGAGAGAGAGAGAGAGAGAGAGAGATGTTGCTATACATGGAGAAACTTTAACACAGCCTTAGTTGATTACCAATCACAGGAAACTAAATGTCAGTTGGTTACATAATGTGAAGTTTAACACTAACTGTCTTTGGAAACAATTTTCTTGAAACATCCAATTAAAACACGCATAATGTAACTGGCATCATGCTTATTTGCTGGTAACCAGTAGCCTAATGTAAAAGAGACCAGGTTCTACCTAATTTCTATATTATTTGTGTGGTTTTATTTACTAAAATGACTTATAATTCAATTGTCTATTAACATTATCCAACCTTCCTTCTTACCTTATAATCAGACAGTTTTTCCTATTGATGTCTGATATATGTTGTTTTCTGAAAGCACTCCTTATAACATCAGTATGAACGGGTGGGGATAAACTGACAGATGGCAGTGATAAGTGCATTGGTTTTCATCTCCTTACTCTTTCACAACTCAGATACCTCAGATAGTCCTTATTTCCGGCTGCCCCACGAATGTCCTCCAGGAGCTGAAGTGAGGCTTCTGTTGCTATGGCAACAGCTGTGTTGTGGAGGTCTGCGTTATGGGCCCGTCGCTCATCTTTATTGATCCCACCCCTAGGATTCTGGGAACTGCTGAGGTCAGCATCCCCACCGTGACTGCATTTACCTGAACGCACACAGTTTTTTATTCATAATTGCACAGTTGTTTAGGAGCAGCCTGCCATTATAATACACAGCGACACAGTAAAGTCACAAAAATGAATGTTAATTTACACTAAGATTACTCTACACACTCTACACACACTGCACACTAAACTCTATGTTCTATAATATTTCTATATAATTATTTTTTGTGCTGTACAGCTTTCTCAATCATTCTAGGGTCATCTACAGCTCTGATCTTCATTCTGGATATCTCTAACATGTCTTTTGAATTTTTATACACTTGAAACACTTAAACATAAAAGTGCTTCAGATGGTCATTAAGCATTGCCATAGATGAGCCAATTTTTGTTAAAGAAAAAAAATATTGGTAATGGTGGTGTGTTCAGGGGGAAGAACATTTTTAAGGTCTAAAATAACTTCACTTGATGTAAAGGTTCTTCATGATCACACATCTCTATTACAAACATGGTCCTTAAGTGTGTGAGTCTCTCGAGTTGTTCAATTTTACCAGTAGGTTTGTTGGCAGAAAACAGGCCCATGTATCCAGATGTGAGTTTCTTCTCATTCACAATGGCGGGCAAAAGCTGGTTTGGACATGTACCACTAGCACAGTCACTGCAAGTTGGAGTGTTTACATCTACACACACACACACACACACACACACACACACACACACACACACACACACACACACACACACACACACACACACACACACAAAAGATTATTATATGATTGACTGTAACACACACACACACACACACACACACACACACACACACACACACACTTTGTTTCTTCGTCTATCTTCCTCCTTTCACTCACTCCTTACCTGCAATGTTGCTGATGGTGAGGTCAGGCCTGATAAGGTTGGGATATGGCTTTTTGTTACCCAACTCAACCCAGTTACTGTGGCTGTAAAAGTCCTGAAAGTACAGTCACAGGTTTACTCATTTTATTTTCGTAAGTGTTTATGGCTTCATTCTTCCTGTACAAACAGCTGTAATTTACTGTCAGCACCACACGTCCTTCCACTTTACCCTTTTTCTTCACAGCTTGTTCATTACTTACTCACTGAGGGCAAAATCACAAAATGGTCTTAGTGTTGAGGGATATATTTGTAAGCAGAAGTTTGGACACACTACTTAGTCATTACTATATTACACACAGCTTAAGATATTACAAATGCACAGCTTATTCCATTTTTGTTTTAAGAATTTCCATCAACACGTTTAGTTCCATGATAATGATGTACAGTATGTCTTGCACCACATACTGTATTTTTGGTCTACTTCCAGTTAGAGGAATTTGAGAGCAATTTGTGGTTTGTATTCAAAGCCAGTCACCACTCAGCTTCATTTCTTAAATGATTTTGTCAAATTTTTCTAGATTCACTGATATTTATACATAATTGTTCTATCTACCAGAATACAAGTGACTGCCCAAAGCTGTAGTATTTTTCATCAAATGGTGTTTGTCTTTATCTCAATATACAATTGTTCTTTTGTAATTTACCAGTTCGTAGAACCTCTCTCAGAGAAAAATGCCTCTGGCTGATCTAGATGTTGTTTTGTAGATGTTGAGTTTTGTGATAAGGTTTCATTCTAATCGGTTTTTCATGCATATCGTGTTTGTGCAGCACCACTGCTCCTGTTTCAACAAAACCTTCCTGCAGGTCCTTTGCTGTTATATGGAGTTTTAACTGTGTAGTATACTGGTTATAGAGTAGTTTGATATTTAGAATGTGCCATGCATGACCTGATTCATGTTGGGACATTCCTGTTGAATTACAAGCATAAAAAAGTGTTTCTAGTTGTAACCATATGAATAGTTGTATATTGAATAGTTTCCATTCTATCATCGTGGCCCAGACCTTGACTTCTACAGTTACTTTTAAGTGCCATTTATTATTATTTATTATTTATTACATCTCTCTCTCTCTCTCTCTCTCTCTCTCTCTCTCCCTCCCTCTCTCTCTCTCTCTGTCTCTCTCTCTCTCTCTCACCTGAAGAGAGTGTAGGATTTGACCCAGTGTCAATCTAGCAGCCTGGAAATTGCCATTGCGAATGTTGGCTTTAATGGCAGTCATGCCCTGTGTAATTAGGGCACGTCCTTCAGTGAAAGTCTCACTGTTGAAGTGATGCCGGGCACTGGCCATGAAGTCTCTGTCCACTATGCCATTCTGCATATAGATCTGATTCAGGGCTTCACGGAACTTAGCTGCAGACACCTCACCAGTGGCTGAACCAAGACATGCACGCAGCAGCTCTTCTACTGAAGAACCCTGTAACAGAGAAAGAGAGAGAGAGAGAGAGAGAGAGAGAGAGAGAGAGAGAGAGAGAGAGAGAGAGGAGACCAATTAAATTATTTCTGTAATATATTGTTGTTATTTCTGTTATAAGGCTCCTTATTATAAAGTATTGCTTCATCAATGCATACAATCATAAGCCTCACCGTTGGTTTGAACTCTCTCCCCTCTGACTTAGCCACTGCTTTACACACTTCATGGATTTTTTTCATCACAGCATCTCCAGTGATGGTCACATGTGTGTTACCTCCACCGCCGACTGGCACAAATGCCTGTACTCTGGACAGCAGCAGGCCCAGAGTAATAAAACACACTGCTGACCTCATCTCCAGCTGAGTGAGAGGGAAACAGGCCAGCTGTTGCTACAGATGTTATTTAGCACCCTACAGGTTTAAGAAGTAAAAAAGGGAGTTTCTGATAAATGAGACATTAAAATGAACTATGCTCATTTGACACGAAAATGTCTGATAAACAGTATGAATCACAGATAATAAGCAAAGCAGCATCCCATTCATACAGACAACCAACACACCATCCCTATCACATTCTTATATGATATGCCTGTTTTTCCCCTAGCAATTTCAAAACACTTGTTGGAAAATGTTCCACTTAATACATTTGGAGAAATTGTAACATGTTTAAGGTTTCAACTAACTAATGTAGCTTAGTAATAAGCTTGTGGGTAGGTTTAAAAATATAAACATTTTACTTAAAGATTAAATCTGTAAATGCCATTGTTTTAAATAACTAATTAATCGTTTTAAAATGAGTTATGTTGCATAATTGAAATCAGAAACTATCACTCTAGGTTCTTAAAAAGCATCACAGTGTGAAGATAATCTTCTATGGGAGAGAGTGTTCAGTGTGATGCTCGTTCAACCCTCCTCAGAAACATCTTTTTGCTTAGATACTTTTATGAATCCCCAGCTCATATAAATATAAATAATTTACTGTAATACTAAGAGCCAATGCAAACTGTACAGCATACCACATTTACAGTATTATTTTGAAAGTGATAAATATATATACTCATACCTTATAAATTAAGATCCAACTCTCTTTCTCTCTGGATACACCTGCCTGTCTGTGATAAAATCCTGTATTTGTACAGATACAGAGGCAGGGTGTGGGGTCGGTGAGTGTGGTAATTAAACTTTGGCCAATTGTTAACCTTCTAGCCTCACTGTGATGATGACGCAGATGTGACTCTATAATGTTGTAATCACAGTAGTCAGATACTGAATGCACAGAATCTCATAATGAGAAATGCAGGCATTTTCTTCTGTTGCTGTGTAACTAATCTACCTGTTACTCCTTTTGTCTTAAACTTTGCCCTCACACACAATGTACAGAATCACTGAAGTGACAACTGAATTTGTTCTGAGTTTGCATTTTTTGATTTCATTAACACCTCTTCCCTCTGCTATCACATTAGTTGAGATTTGACCAGCAGTTCTGATCAAATCAAAAGGTTATTGGCTAACCCTCGGTTTTTCTGCACCAGCTGAGGAACTTATCAAACCCACAAGTGTCTGGTTTAGTCATCACCAAGTATGATATTTTAAATGAATGCAAAAAGAAAAACAATTATGAACTTAACCACCTTGGAAGTGTCTGTTCCCTTCCCTTCGAGAGTTTCTGTTTTTGAGCATTTTTCTTTATGAGTGTCATTCTTTGGTGGAGCTCTATTCAAAGGTCACACAATCATTTCAATATACCTGCTCTGTCTTCCAGGTACAGAGGTTCAGGCACTTTATCAAAGCTTTTTCCATTGCTGGGAGGAACACCCATTGATTAAAACTCCTGATTTTACTGCATTATTGAGGTTATGATAGTTTTGAAATGTCTGTACTAAGTTGAGCTGCCATTATTTGTTTTTCAGATTGTTTTACTGCACTAGTTGGCTTCAGATTGAAAGTTCCACAAAGTGAAATTTCTGTAATCAAACCCTATATAGAAAGTTATTTCCCAATGTAACTTTACTTTCAAAGCAGCAGATACATTTTTTGCTAAATATTTACTTTTGGCTTATTAGCAGTATTGCCATCTTAAATGATTTAAGCTTGGTTTATATATTTAAAGCAGTGTCATTCTGTAAGATTATGTTTTTATTACTTTTTATACTTATTTTGTATCATAAAAATGTTTTCTATATCTGTCAGTAAACAAATGTGAAGTCAGTGATCAAATAATCAAAATCAAGCACAAAGTAGCAACACATTCACAGTTGTTCATATATCTGGATTCTCTAAGCAAATTTTGTGGGGTGTTTTTGTAGTTTTATTTGCCCAAAAATTAGAAAACTATTTATAGGAGACAGTCATACATACCAGATATTGTTGTGTAGAATGTAAATACTTGTATGAATTTGACCATGTTTTGATACAAATGCATTTGTGCATTTTTTGTTGTTCTTATAAGGACTAAAAACACTTCACATCTCAGAAATCCTGTTGGAAATTGATCATCCAGGGCATTTTAGTAAGGCTCCTTTGGGATTTAATTCATTTGGATTTTAGCTGTTTTCCAAGATGGATTACTGACAGATAGATCATGACACAGTAAGAGTGAGTCTTATTGTTTATGAGATGTGTATTGTATGTGTATTGAAATGGAACATCATTTCCTTATATTCAGATATTTCTTAACTCTGTTTTTTTATTATTAAAAATAATGTTTTTTTAGCACATCTAAAAAGAGTATAAAATTGTGGAAAACTTCATTTTTGTTCATAATTTAATTTAAAGGTAAAATGTAATATGTTTTATATTAATACACAATACCCAATACATGTGTTAAACATTCAAATCTCTTTTTTTGGCCTCATAGGTCATTAAAATGATCTTAAATTGGAATGTTTCATAAGATATAGAAAATGTTTTGGCAGTGTTGGAAAATTGTGGACAAGAAAATTGGAATCCCCATAAAGATTGATGTGTGAAGTGCTCTAAAATCTCCTGGTAAACAGCTTTGGTGACTCTGGACCTGATGAAACACAGTGGACCAACACCAACAGATGACATGGCAACCTAAAGCATGACAGACTGAGGAAAATGCACACTGGACGTCCTTGGATTCTGTGTCTCTCCGCTCTCCCTCCATACTTGAGCTTGAGTTGAGACTTTGTGACTCTTGATTGTCAAATGAAATGCAGAATTTACGTTCACCTGAAAAGAGGACTTTGGAGCACAGAGTAAAGGTAAGACACTTCTGACTTAGCTTCAGGAGGAACTTGATTTGAAGTTTAGATTTCTGGTTTCCATAAAAGCCAAACTGATCAAAAGTAAAAGAAAAAGACTAAATATCTGACTTATCATGTACTCTGGATCTTATCAAGATCCTATTTTTTTAGTTGTACTAGTAAATAGAACCAGAACTACTCAGTAACCATATGGATGCTTAAATGGTTCTATGCCAGGCTTGCAAGTCTTTATTTTCTAGTTGACAACCTTTTATAAACAGCCCTAGATAGCACTATTTAAACATGATTCTATGTAGCCCCACAAAAATCCTTTTGCACCACAACTACAACTACTGTCTGAATAATTTTATTATGAACTGCCAACTGTACCAAAGTCAGCCAGAAGGTGGAGATCTAGACCTAAATTTTATTTTCTTAAAAACATACTTGTACCAGTTTAACAAGTTGTCATCAATCTATTTACCAAGCTGCAGTGAATGTTTGTCAATATAGTGCAAAACTCATACGATATGCTTTTCCTTCTATATGAGAAGATCATTTGGGACACTTGGCACCTGGTTGGGTACCTGATTACACCTCCACGTATACCTTGATGATGTACCATGTGCTGGATAAAATCAGCCCATGTTGGACCCGGTCCAAACAAATGTCAGAAGTCATGCATACTGAATTTGCTCAAATATGATATTCACGCTAAATTTGGGCATTTGTGGTGAGCATGCATGAAGGAAAATGTGGGTAAATTTCTTCTCATCATCTCACGCACCTGCAGATATCTGATACCTTAGAGGAAGCTCTTTCATTTATCTGAACGCATGCCTGCACATGTTGGACAAGGAAAATACAGTTAACAGGAAATGAATCAATCATGAATGTATGAGACACATTTCTGCATGTACTGTATATGTTTACATGTTCTGTGTCACGGTCGTCGCCTGAGTGTGACCTGCTTGTGACCTGCATGCAGTTCATCATGTCCTCCTGTCCACTGGTGGTACGGTTGTACACTAAGCAAAACTGAGATACAGGCGCTCATAAAAAGAGAATGAATCAACAGAAATTCATGCAGATATGCGAAGACTGTCATTTTATTATGGTTAGTGTTAGGTTTAGGTTTAGGTCATATAATTACACTGCATACTGCATACATTCTCTTCATACATATGCACAAAGATACATTTACTCTCCACTCCACTGCCATCCTTGTTCACTGCCTTGTTACGTCCTGCCTTGATTATTGTAACTCCCTCATTTACGGTCTCCCCCACAAATATCTCCATAAGCTCCAACTGGTCCAAAACTCAGCTGCCCGTATCACCAGAACTCCATCCATTCACCACATCACTCCTGTCCGGCAACAGTCTCACTGGCTCCCCGTTAAGTTCTGCATAAAATACAAAATTCCTCTGTTCACTTTCAAGGCCATCCACAATCTCTCTCCTCCATATCTTTCCAATTTTCTGCATGTTGCTACTCCCTCTCGCTCCCTCAGATCTTCTTCCTCCATCCACCTGTCTGTCCCCTCCACCCGTCTCACCACCATGGGGAGCTTTCAGTCGCTCTGCTTCCCAACTCTAGAACTCTGTTGTGTCCTTGAGTGCCAGAAAGGCGCTTTTGAAATAAAATGTATTATTATTATTATTATTATTATTATTATTATTATTATTATTATTATTATTATTAAATGCTTTTCAGTCTCATGAACAGATTCATCTTGTGAACAGGTGGACCTAGAACTGCAGCTCAGTCTGCTGTACACATATATGTACACATCGACATGTATTGACCTGTTTGCAGAATTATGCACATTTATACATCTCCTATAGGACACTGGTCTGGTCTAGTCTGTAGACTTTTCATCTTGTTATTACTTCCAGGTGTTTCTTGTCTATGTTCAATGAATCTAAACACATGTTTTTAATAAATAAATGTCTTTAAAACCTGGTTGAGAAGATAAAAACTAGTTCGACCTTGTATGCATGACAGTTATCTGGGTGGTCCGGGGGTAGACCAGCATTGGCAAACAGTCAATGGGATAATGACCTTATCAAGCCAGTGGGTCAATACAAAGTTACTATCGCTGTGCTTTTGGCAATAATTACATATTCATGTTCACTTTTACTGTGTAACATATAAATCCTGTTACACATAAATCCTGTTATTTTCATTGTTTTCTGCAAAATAATGACTACAGCAGAAAGTATCTCCCAAAAACAAAACTTTAGTAAAACTTTAGTGAAAATGTACTGTGAAAAGTAAAAAGTAGTGAAAAGTACTTTAAGTGAATATAAATCTGTAATTTATTAAATAGATGTGTATAAAATGTTGTCTTTTGTAAGGGGCATGTGTGGTGGGGAATCCCCCAGAATAAGAAATGATCACATTTTGATCTAAACACTCCTGCCAAACACACCTTCCTCTCCCATGTTTTCTTGCCCCTCCCCTTCATGAAAAGAATGCAGTTGGTGTATGACATTAAAGTGATTCCACCAGCCAAAAACAGATGAAGAGAAAAGCAGAGAGAAACAGACAGCTAGAAGAAGCAGAGACGAAGAAGGAATACCACAGATGAAAGGACGAACCCAACATGCTTCAACAAAGGTGAGGATTTATCTCTGAGTCCGTGCACACACGGGCTTTCTTAATGGATAGAGATGGTGTAAAGAAACAGGCACTGCACCTTGTAAAACCTGTTCAGGTGACCCTCTCAGGTTTACCTAAAGTGAAAAGACCTTTGCATCGATGAAGTGAAAACAAGATATTCTTACTCTAAAGTATGCATTACTATAAGCATTACTGTTTCTTTTCGGGAGATTAAGGCACTAAGCTAACTCTAAAGATGTTTTAAAATTTAACACCTACTTATATTTGTTTTAGGTTTAATCTGGGTTATTGAGTGCCAGCTCAACGTGTCTAAAGCTTTGACAAACCTTTTCGTAACCTGTGCGACTGTCAAAATGACTACCTCATGCTGTGTGTCTTTATGCTTCATACTTCATAGTTCAGTTCAGAAAACTGTAGCAATGCACGTATTCAATGCAACTTTCTGTACAGCATTTTCCAGCATTTTCCAAATAGTTTAAATAAAGCTGTATATTACGGGGACTTCATCTAATGCTCTAACCACAAACAAGCAAATCCACTAGTCATGAAAAAAATGAAACAATACTGTTACATCCCTGTACAGAACAAATTCTTTGTATATTCAAAATCATAACTTTCTTCACAACCTTTTAAAATTGCCCAGATCCTACATTTTTGTAGTCTAGAAAAAGTTTTCCATTTTTTCACCCACATATGACACACATCCTCTATGGTTTTATAAATCAAAAAGTCCCACTATTGTTTATGCCTTGGAATGACACATGCTGAAACACCCTTTAATCTTTAGAATGATTGGGCCTGGCTAGACTCCTGTAGGCTGAGGAGGTCATCGGATACATGCATGAACTAGTTTTTATGACATCACAGAAACAATGAGCTTAGCTTAGACAAAACCTGGTCACTTCATCTGTCTTGAGGTGCATGATTATATCTGGAAAAGGCCAAGCCCATTAAAAAATGGAAGTGTAATCACACCCGACACATTTAAAACAGATACAAATCCAATCCCCCAAACCAATTAAGGAGGTGGACTGAGGTACAACATTTTATGGCAGTGTAAACACATCTCACTCCAAGACATATTAACCACCTCAAAACTCCTCCCACTACCAATGAAACTCCTCCCACTTTCACAGTAAGTCATTTCTTTGTCAGCATGGATTGCTAAAGCTGTTGCCTTCCCCTGACTTTAAAGAAATGCATGTTGGCATGTAAAATTGGGAATTTCTTGGCAAATGCACAGGAAGAGACAGAAAAGCAATGGTAGTTGTGTTACAATCAGATTTGAACATTATATATCGTTTGCAATTATGAGAGTCAGGAACTGAGGAGTGGACCCACACACTGACCCTTGGGTTTCTAAAGATCCAGGGCAGATTTTTGTAAGAGCTAAACATCTGTGGTTTTTCATAACAGAGCACAGTTTACTTACGCAATTTTAACTCTTGGCTCTCTTGTCTTCCAGGCGCTCGTAGTTATTGAGCACAAAAATGAGTGACAGCTGACTTTCTACTACTGTGGTTTTCTCGCCCCATCACTGAGTCGCAGGTATGCCAAGCAACACATATAATTATTGCTCTTTATGTAGCCTCCCGCCCCCCATTCTTTAAACACGCTCACACACCCACCCATGCATACTGGTCTTGCCAAAGGACTGGTATGTCAGAAGCAAGCACTGACTCGCTCCTGTTACTGAAAGAATAACTGACTGTTGAGAATTCCAAAAAATTATAAATGGATCCACCAGACATAAAAAAAGTGGCTAGTCATAATAACATGGGCAAAAGGTTTTGTGTGTTATCTAGCTAATTAGCCATTTAAAACCCACATATATGTTCAGTACATTTCAATTCATGCTACAACCTGTCGACAATCTGGCAACTTTACCTTTTACTTTCTGGCTTTAAAAAACACTAAAAAGCCCCAGGCAGACAGTAATGAGGTATGGTCAGTCAGCTCAGTATAAACATAGACAGTGATGCAAACTGAGTAAAGGAAATTTAGTCAGCTTTGCAGTTGAGTTATACTATAAACCCAAATTTACACTGTATTCCATCCAGAGTTTATTTACTGTAAATGCAATAAACAGTTTAAGTGCTTCACTTGGGGACTTCAGAGCTAATCAGAATACCTTCGCCTCAACAGATCATATTCTCTATTTACTAATATTTGTGGACACTCCATCAAATGAATGCATTCAGCTAATTTAAGTTGCGCCATTGCCGGCCCAGATGTGCAAATGCACAGTTTGTCCATGTAGAGATGCATTGTCAATAGAATAGGAACCAAAATGCACCTAATGTCAGTGGGCTAGAAGATTATAAATGTCCTAGCATTCAGCTGTGAAGCAGTGGAACTGTGTTCTCTGGAAATATGATCCTCCGTCTAATACTTTTGGGATGAGCCGGGGATGAGCATACAGATTTTACTAATGGTCTTGTCACTGAATGCAATCAAATCCTCACAGTAATGCTCCAGAATCTAGTAGAAAGCCTTCCCTGGACAGTAGAGACAGTTATACCAGCCTATGCAGGATGTGCCAATGTATTTTGTCCATGTAGTGTATTATTAACACAGATAGCAGTATTAACAGGCAGTATTTGTTTATTTTTAGACATAAATGATTGCAGTTGTTCTGGTTTTTAACACTAATAAAAATTCTGATCACATGTTTTAATGAAAAGCACTACAACACGAGTGACTGAAAAGATAAACCTCAAATGCCTGCTCATATCAAAGCCTGTGAAATTTGTAATGAAGACTTTTTAAAGGTATTTAGTTTCAGTAATATTTGAGTAAACTACAAATCCTCCAAAAATTATACTTAAATACCAAAGAAGCCTTCCAATGAATGTTTATTGCTCTGCCCACATTTACATATTCAACCTGCATGCAGACTCTGACTGGTCAGCAAGAGGGGCCAGACCTGATTACATCCCTGACCCAGATATTGGGTTATAAATGAAAATGAAAAGAGAGGGGCTGTTTGCTTTCTTTGCACACACAGTGATTATTTTATTATTTTCAGGACGAATAATACTGATACATCAATAACAAAAAATATAAAGGACATTCAGAGGCCTTTTTTTTACTTTATTTGGACCACTGTCGAGTATTTTGAAGAACCTATTATTATAAATATCCTTCTTTCAATCTAATCATTAGAAACAACTCTTTATCTTATCTCTTTATCAGCCTCTTAATCTAATGTGTGGTAGCTAAAATTCCACATGACCTGTTTCATAGAGCAGTTTTGCTTTTAAAAGAACACATGCAAGGGTCACAATATATCATGGCAAAGTACTGAACTCTCATCATAAACTTATGCCAAGATAAATAGTTTGATAATCCAGGGCAGCTCTATGTATAGTAATAAAGTACAGTTATTGAAAATTCTGTATGAGGACCATGAGAGCTTCATGGAAGTCCTATATAAATATATACAATTCACTAATACAGTTTATGGATGAAGAAATCCAAGATACAAATGTCATAGTGACTGGTTATGATGTCATGATTTGAAATATTTATGCCCATGTGTCTAAATATATTTAAAAAATGATTTATGACCCTGAAGCAACTGCAGGAACATTGACCCAGCTCTGAATTTTCCTGTAATCCTATACAGATGTTATCTCAGCCACAGCTTCACTAAAATGTTCAGACTCTTTTAGACTTTTAGAGCTTTAGGAATAGTTTAAGTTTTTAGCTTAATCTCCATGACGGGAGATCAAAAGAGCACACACACATGTACGTGTGTGTGTGTGTGTGTGTGTGTGTGTGTGTGTGTGTGTGTGTGTGTGTGTGTGTGTGTGTGTGTGTGTGTGTGTGTGGATAAAAGTAATGAGACACCTGCTGATTCGTTGTTATTTTCCAAAATCAAGAGCATTGAAAGGTCCTCCTGCTTTTGTTGAAGTAACTTCTATTATATTTTCAAACATTGCTGTGTGAATTTGGTTGCATTCATGGGCAGTGTTAGTGTGGTCAAGGTGTTGGATGACCATCACTCCACCATATCCCCAACTCCCCAACTTATCCCAAAAGTTCAGTGGGATGCTTGGCATTAGGCATGATTAATGTTTATTTGCACAAATATCCTAGATATGATGTGTGTGCATTTGCACATCTATGTCAATTTAAAGCAGCTGTATGCATTCATTAAAAGGGATGGCCATATGTCAGCCTCTTTGCTCAAGTACTACAATAAAGAAGAACTTTAGTGAAGAAGTAAAATTCTGAACATTTATTTTGGTCAATCCATTGCTTTAATTAGTGATTGACCTATTATCTATATCCACAGCAATGACAACGTCAATGCCTTCCACGTCCTCCCTCAACTATGATCAACTCTACTGCCCAGTACTGGAGAAAATGCGTAACAACTCCCTTAACAATGACACGCATGTCAACCTGGTAGTGGTCAGTGTGCTGGGGGCAGTTTCTTGCGTGGGCATCCTGGAGAACGCTCTGGTCCTGTGGGTGCTGGGCTTTCGTTTACGGCAGAAGACTGTTGCAGGAGTGTGGGTGATCAACCTGGCACTGTCCGACTTCTTGGCCACACTGACACTGCCACTCTACACACACTATCTGTCAATGGGACACAGCTGGGAGCTGGGGCAACCACTCTGCTCTGCTGAGGCATCCATGTTCTTCCTCAACATGTTCGTTTCTGCCTTCTTGCTGGCTGCCATATCTCTGGACCGCTGCTTGTTGGTGGTCAAGCCTGTCTGGAGCCAGAACCAGCGCACAGTGGAGGCTGCCTGGAAGGTGTGCCTTTTGGGCTGGCTGTGGGCAGTGGTTAACACCTTCCCTTACTTCCTGTTCCGTTATGTGACAGTTAAACATGATAAAAGGAAGCTCTGTTACCATGATTTTGCCCGCTACTCCTCACGCAAATCATTGGAAATGGACTGCAAGGTCCGGCAGGCAGCAACTGCAGTGTCAAAGGCCTTTCTGGCATTCGTTTTGCCTCTAGCCATCATCGCTGTGAGTTATAGATACTTCTGCCAGCAGCTTCGGGCCCGCAGGAAGAGGCAGAACAGCCGCAAGCTGAGTCTAATAGTTAATAGTAAAATAGACAAGTCATCAGCTGGAGCAGAAAGACTCTCTAAAGGCTTCACTAAGATGGTTGCTTCAGTGATCACAACTTTTGCCCTCTGCTGGGCACCATATCATATCTTCTGCCTGCTCGAGGTGGTGGCTCAGTATTTCCCCAACGAATCGACACTGGTTGCATTAGTAGAGGTGGGGTTGCCTTTGTCTTCAGTCTTCGCCTTTCTGAACCCTGTGCTGAACCCCATCATCTACACCTTCAGCTGCCCACATTTCTGCACACGGATTCGCCAGAGTCTGGGGGCGCTCTTTGAGGGGCTGGTAGAGGAAGCAGGACCCCTAGTCTTGGCCACCAGCAGACGAATAAGAAGAGATCCCAATTCTCCAACTTCCCCCAGCTCTCTCAGCTCACCTACCACCCCCACCCTGCCCCGCACCCCCCACCTGTCACAAGGATCTGTCAGCTTCTTCAACTTTAAGAAATGCCCTGTAGAGGAGTCAGGGCAAAATATTTGACACATAAGACTGTGAGACTGTTCAAAATACTCTAAACTATGACTGGTAGATTATACCACTATACCAGATTTGAAACTGTGAGTCCTGGGAGCTTGCAGAACTTTGCATGTAGTTGAGCTGGACTCCTGAACAGGCCATCAGTTTCTCAACTTGCCCAGTAAATCCTCCAAATGTAAAACTGAGCAGAATAACTAACACTGTGGTTAAGTGAAATTCATGCTGTGATTTTGACTTTGAGTATATTGTAAATGAATGTCATACTTTTTTCTGTTCATAAAATGGTGAATTTTTATTGCATTGAGGCATATGTATTGAAGCACAGATGAAATAAAGTCCACATATGCAAATTTGGACCCACCTGATATGGATGACCTGTGGTTTTTATTGAAATCGGTGAATTAATTGCAGAATTCAAACCCCCATTGTTTTTGGACACTGTATCACTGAAGCATCAAATGAGAGAAGCTCAAGGCAGCAGTAGAGTTTCAGAATCAGAATCAGATATACCTAATTATTAAATTTTTATCCCAGATGGGAAGTGTAATGAATTTCAATTGATTATTCTGCAGAGGTGGGTATTTCAGGTCCAGCAGGTCAAAGGGAGGGCATGTTTGCTCTCTTTTTTTTTGCTCACTCTTTGTGTTGTTCATATTTGTGGTGGTCCTTTGGGGTCTTGACCACTGAAAATCAGGGTGAAAAGTATGCAAAGAAAGAGATGGGCTACAGTCTGTACCTATAGAACTACAAAATGGTCATAATGTCATGGTTGATTGCTGCATGTTCAGTGTATAATGTTCAGTCACCTTTTAACAGCAGTATAGCAGTATAATGCATTGCAGTTCATCAATTACCCAGTTTATTTCTCAGCATTTTGTCTTGATGACATTTTGAAAGATACAAGGAATCTAAGAATTAAGGATTTTATTTTATGGGGTGTTTAAGGCTGATCAGACATGACAAAAGAAAGAAAATGGGGAATGATGGGATTGATATTCCTATAATATATGTTGTTATTATATTCATTATGTGTAAATGTGGATAGAAATAAAGCACTATACAAAACTTGTTTTATCTTAGCATCTGTTTTGTCTTCACTAGCTGGAAAGAGACAGAATGTCTATACAGACAATATCCAAGATAATAAGATAATAAGATATCTGACCTTGGAACAGATTCCTTTCCAAATCAGTAAAATAATATGTGATTCTAGGTTAGTACCCCTCCATTCAAACTCTTTGTACAAATATGTTGGATGAATGAAATTGTATATTTCTTGCTGTATTAAAGGGTCAGCACTGTTCTGTTTATATACGACAGATGCTCTTAGTGGTATTAAAACTGTACTCATGCGTCACTGAAGGGACATACAGACAGTCAGGGGAGAGCCTGAGCAGAAACATGAACACACACAGCTGTGTGTATCAAAATAAGTGTATTAATCTAGTCTACAACAAGAATGGGGCTTTTTCTGTCTGAAAGATTAAGCATTATTAATATCAATTGAGTAAATACTGAGGGTTTTTTTAATCAAATAAGGTGTTTTTTTCTGGACCAAATCAGTTGATTTCTGTCCTGCTGTGACTTTCAGAATGAAAAAAACAACTAACACATAGACAGAACACACTCTGAATTCTCACACAGAGCAAACTCTTACAGAACTAAAACAGGACACAGTTATACGTGACATATTCTCTATCCTGCATCATGCTGCTTGCCATCGACAGAGTAAATTTTGCCAATGTTGCTCTCTGTGTAGATGGTGGTCTCTCCTCACATCACATCCAGTACAATGCTGGCCAGCACAGGGGTGTGTTAGCTCTTGTATTTAATCTGAAGTCCCAACACTTTCCTCCAAGCACTTTGGCTGTCCAGCAATGATGCAAAGGCAACAAATCGAAAAGAGGCAGAGACTAGCTTCACATCTATCAGAGGATGCATGTGCTTGTCTTCACCCTCCAAGCACTGGGAGCATTATATATAATAGGGGGAGAGTCCTAACAGGGTAAAAGAAAAAAATGGGATTTAAAAAAATGCATACTCAATGTGATGAGATCTGCTTATTATAAGAAATCCACTCTGTGTTTGTGCTGACATTGAGCCTTTAGACCCAAACAGGCATTTAGCAGACGCCCTTATCCAGAGCGACTTACAAAAGTGCTTTGCTGTTCACTCAGAATATCCTTAGCTAGTAGACAAGGCTGGAATCTAGAGATTCCTCACGCTTAGATCCTGTTGAAACAGATGTCCTTATGGAGTTAGTCAGGAAACAGTCATACTTGAGAGTAGAAGGCATCACAAGCCCTATTTCAGCTTGGGGTGGGACAACAGAGACAGAAACAGAATCTCCATATCAGTCAGGGGTGATCCAGACTTATGAAAACAGCATGGAACCACCACCAAATGAGGACCTCAGGTTCCACAGCAGATGGATTTACAATGGACTACAATATTGCAAAGGGATAAAAAACAAAGCATATTCTAACAGCTCCATCTGCACCAGTTGCATGTCTGAACTTAAAAGTCATCACTGTTACTGAGCTAAGCTTCTCAGGGATGATGTGATCCTGGTGCCAGATTAAGAGAAATCAAATCACTGACTCAACACATCCCTGGTGTTTCTAAGCTTCTGTGAGATCCTTGAGAACAGAGAACTGTGTGTTCTGCATGAATCATGTTTTCACACTCAAATCTTCTCCTTGAGCTCTGTTTAAATGTGCACACACTGTCTCAACTCAAGCCAAAATCCCCCCCAAGTTAACTTCTAAACAAACACTGTATATGGAGTGTGAGACTAAATGTTTTGTGTTCAGCCACCTGGGCCGCCTAGACAGAAGACTTGAGTTCATGTGGATCTTGTATAAATTTTGAGGTGCTATATATAAAGGAATTTAAAATAATAATAACAAATATAGCCGCAAGTGGCAATTTATGGGGCACAAGCACTTATTAGCCCAATCAGACCCAATACATAAATATGTGACCCATTCCTGGAATAGAGGTCACATTATGTGCAGCTTGTGTACACGTAGCCTTTACATTTACATTTACATTTAAATTATCCAGAGCGACTTACAAAAGTGCTTTGCTGTTCACTTAGACTATCCTCAGCTAGTAGACGAGGCTGGAATCTAGAGATTCCTCACGCTTAGATCCTGTTGAAACATATGTCCTTATGGAGTTAAATACTCCTGAAACAGATGAGTCTTCAGTCTGCATTTGAAGACAGTGAGGGACTCAGCTGTTCAGACTCCCAGCGGAAGTTCGTTCCACCATTTTGGTGCCAGAACAGAAAAGAGTCTGGATGCATGTTTTCCTTGCATTCTGAGGGATGGTGGGTCAAGCCATGCTGTACTTGAAGCTCGAAGGGCTCTTGGTACAGCTCGAATTTTGACCTTTGCCATCATGTATGGAGGGGCTGGTCCGTTTTTGGCTTTGTAGGTCAGCATCAAGGTTTTGAATCTGATGCAGACAGCTACGAGGAGCCAATGAAGTGTACTTTACAAGTGTACAAGTATCAGCTGAAACTGGCTGTTCACAAATATGTCAATTATTTCAATTCCGTATATGAATTCCTCTGAACATTTTGATACCTATATTTTTGGGGTATTATGAATATATTATTATATTATATAATATTATTATTATTGTTGTTTTTTATGCTATACCTATTAATTGGTATGCACAATTAATAATTAGTTGGCATACAGATAAGCATACAATGACTGTACACGTACCTCTAATATTATCTTTAAGGTGGTATATATACACCATAGGATTATGACAACAAATCTAGGTATAAGGCATTGCCTGAAGTTAGGGGTAAAGGATGAAAACTCCATTTAAAATTCCATTTTGAGAATCATGATACTTAAAACAAAATACAAATAAATGTCCAAGGATACATGTCATAGGGTGACTGGTAATATCCCTCTATTTTGGAATCTGTATGTAGAGCTTATATTTTGTTCGGAAGAAAAGTGGTTACATATTAAAATCAGAAATAAAGGCCTAGCTCATTTTAAGTCTGTTAATAAGAACCTTTTTTCCTTAAGGTTGTCGATCTTAATTGCTATTGTGATTTTGGAATTCCCTTTATCCCAGTCACCTTCGATTGTTGCATCAGTCATGCAGTATAAATGTTATAACTTGTGTGATCTTATATATCCTCACTGTCACACAAAAACCAAGTACATTTATTTTGCTATTATCATGTTATCATTTTTTTCACATTTGGACTTGTGAATGTGGCAGTTGTTCTTCATATTGTGTTACAATGTATGATAAATAGACCACAGTTACTTAAAATAAAAACTTTACATTGACTTTCAGTGGCTTTGTATTTAAATTTCTCATTTTGGAGACATGATTTTGTGGTGCAATTAAAGATATGTGATTGTTGTTTTGTTCATCTCTTATCTTTCCTACATAAAACTCTGTGGCTGGTTTTGGCCTGCAGGCCATCATCAGCTTGGGTGGCCAAATAGTGGTCCTAACATAGTGCTGAATAATAGGTCAGTGGGCCACTCAATCAATTAAGCTTAGTTCATTTGGCACATTTTGGGCAGCAGTTGCAAAGCACATGTGTGTGTTACACACTGCCAACAATGGCAACATGGATAAAAAAGAATAAAATGTTTAGCAGATAAAATAATAACTGTAGCACATCCTTTAGAAAAAAAAAGGAAATCTGAATGTAAAAAACAATTTAATCTCTAATACTCTGAGCAACCTGCTGGGATGTAGCCTCTAGAATATATAGCAGGCTATACAGCCCTTATACGAGAACAGCAAAATCAGCTTGCTTTGAATTCTGTGGATTATTTCAGCCTAGACTGCTTTTTGACTTTGGCACAATACAGTACGTCCAATCAGAAAACAGGTCATTTACATACAGCAGCCTGTTGAAGGGCTAAATAGAGTTTGAGAAATGGTGATTATAAAAATTAAATATAGCTGTTTTGGGTTCATAAAGCCATACAAATGGTATAATGTAGGGGAAATGTAGGTTTGGGGCTATATGAAGGCAGATCTCACAGGTTTAGAGCAGTTTTGCCTGACAAACATGTACTCAGTATTGCAGTAAAGGCTGTTGCACACCAGACATGCTGTGCAACGCAGTCCCGAAGTGAGAGCACCAATGAACATTCTGTTGTGAGCTTGTGAAACTCAAGTTTAAGATCATGTGACAACAGCTTGTCCTCTTCCATCACTCACAAAGGAGTTTCTTTTGGCAATATGTGATATCAACAAGGTGTCAGCTTTCATAAAATGAAAAGTTTTTTTTAAATATTGGAGTTATTGCATTTAATGTATAAGTTGTGTATAAGTCATAACCCAACAAACATATTCATGTAGGGCTCACAAGAGTGCACTGACTGGGCATTGGCTCTGGGTGGTTTTGTACATGTGTTGTTATAGGGATCCAGTTGGGCTTCCCAAATGAGCCCCATTGTTACCATCGCACCTTCATTTCACATGGGTCCTATCTATACCCTATGTGCAGTGTCCAACCCAGATGCTGGGCTCAAAGTGCAATGTGTAAGAAAAACATGCTGGTTCTTGCATAAAGTTGCTTTAAGTTTAAAATAATGATCATTAATAGATAAGTACTTGGATGAATAATGTGCTATTAAATAAATGTGTGTTTCCTTTACGTGTGATGTGCTTTTCATAAACACTACAAAAATATGTAGCATATTTATTAAATATTTTTTTACTTTATATTTGAAGTGCCCCATTCTGGTGGAAAAAGACATTATTCTAACCTTTAGGGCCTATAATAGATTAGGCTTAATGCAGGTGGAGGTAAAGAGGGTTCATGTAGTTCTGAGCAGGAAAAATAACAATAGGCATGGATCTGAAAATATGAGAGGATTTATTCTGAGGGGGGTGGCTGGGCGGATTAAATCAGTTGTGAACAGGATATAGAAAACAGGACCTCCTGGGGAATGAAGACTAAATGTTTTGTCAATATGTCTGATGATAAAATTATTTGATAAATATGAGGATAATAAATAACTCGAGGCCTTTGCTGTATCTGACAATCCAATAAGGAGGAATAAAAGAGTATGATTTAAAAAAAAAAATACATGAACAAAAACACATTTTTATAGAGTGATTTGACAATCGTCAAAAACATAAAACATCTTATTGCATTTTTTTAAGAACATGACATTGTTTATGATTTCCTGGAATTTACTCCTGTATGCCTTCACAGGATAAAATGTGTAGCAGGATGAAGATCCAGAATGTTGATCCAAAGCATCTCTAAAGCTGAGAGAAGACAGAGTGAATGGAGGGGGGATTGAAGAGAGTGGGAGGGAGGATAGAAATCGAGTGAATGAGAGAGATAAAGCGAATGAGGGATGAAAACAGAGAAAGAGGAGGGGCAAGTGATCCAGGAGATAGAGATGCTTTTGGGAGCTGTTTTCCGAGGCAGAATGTGAAAGAGAGAGAGAAAGGAAGAGAGAGATAAAAAAAAGGTGGATAGAGATAACGGGACTGTGTAGCAGGGTGGACAGAGACATTAATGCCCATGTCGGTAATCTCAATGGAGGCAGGCAGCATGGATGCAATTGAGGTCCCACAGGATAAGATTGTAAAAAAGGTAAATACCCTTTTATCGTTTTTAACTGCATGTAATTTATATATTTATTCATTGATTTATTCACTTTATTTATTGATAAACTGAATGCAGTGCAGTTGATCAGTTCAGTTTCTACCTGTAATTCTACCTGCAGTTTTTAAATCTGCTGACTCTGCAGCTACATTGTAGACACACAGCCACCTGATTTGCCATACGGCTGCAGGAAGTAGCTTACCAGGAGGAGTGCTGCTGCCCTCAGATTTCTTGACAGACCCAAGAGCCAATATTCAGCAAGATGAATGAGTATGTCATAACTTCTTAACAGTCATAAATTCTGACATATTGGTATATGAAGGGAAAAGCAAATTATTCTGGAATATCAACACAGATTAAGGATCAAAATTAGGCCAAGTATGTTTGCACATACATGGAATTTGTCTTTGGTTGTGCAGGAATCCACTGTGCAACTCAGTAGCACAATTAATGTTTATATCAGGAACCATTGAAAGTTATTCAGTCAGTTTTCCAGACATGGAATTTAAATGGACATTTCCATTTAACAGCCCAAGATTGATTTGACCCTGTCTAGATTCTCCACCCAATGAGTGTCAGGTTTATAGACTGTCTGAGTTATAATGAGAGGTAATTGATTCACTGACAGTATTATTACTGAATAAAAACATATTGCATTTGTAGACTTCAATAAAAATTAAGGTTATCTTACTGATATTCAGTTAGTAATAAAATAAATATATACATATTAACTTGTCTTATCACCATGTTAGCACTGAGGCATATTTCTTTTTAATTGCATCACTTTATTTGTTAGAATAATAACAAATAGACTGCTTGTATTCTGTTGGCACTGCAGTTTAAACGAGCCAAACTTGCTTTCTTTCAGACATTGATACTCATCTTATGCAACTCCGGTTCACATGGTATTATGACAAGTCAATTTATTATATCACTGAATTTAACAGTCAATGCAACCTTAATTTCCAGATGAAATCTGCAGCTGTTATTCTCTTTTTTCTTTTTTTAACTTATTTATCTTACTAACTTATAGCATAGGGTCTTGTTCACATGTGTGTCCACCAACTTCAGACCTTCAGCTCTAGACATTTTCTCCATTTATCTCCATGCAGGGATCGATCAAAAAGAAGATTGAGAAGCTGAGAAGATGGAGCACCTCCTCCGGAGGGAGCTTCAAACGCCCCCCAAAAACAAAGAGCCTCAGTTTGAGGCAACCCACAGAGCCTGAAGAAGATCCATGGGATGGTGAAAGGCAGCGCAGGACACTCAGGCCCATGGTGGCCTCTGTTTTCGGTCAGGTAAAACAACATCACTGCTAGAGTGTGTTTATATGTATTTATAAACACATACAACTTAACAAAACCATGTAGTCCTCTATTGATTTCACAGTGGCAAAGAATAAGCGTCTGTTGTTCTTCCATGTCAACCAAAACCAACATGATTTCACAGCTGGAGCAAATTTATATCATAACTAAACTGAATATCAAACGTTCTCAATGCATAGTCAGGATGCAGAATGAATGTTTTGCAGACTCAATGTTTTGCAAAAAGTAATTAAGCTCTCAGTTTATGAATTTACCAAGAATCTCTACATCTATTACACACTGGTTGTCTCAAGGATTATGTGTCATTTGACAACTGCATGTAATACACTGATATTTTTTGGGTGTGCGTGAAAGGTTCTATCACCTTTTTAACTAGTTCACTAAAAAAATGACTTCAGACAACAACAAAACAATGCCAGAATGCTGTGGGTTAAGAAGAAGTTAAAGTGCTGTCATGGACAAAACAATGACCACATTTTAACAGCAATTAGAACTTATGGAACCTGCACTGAGAAATGACCACTGTCACTATAGAAGGTCTGTGGACAGAAGTGAAGGATGCATACTAAACAGTTAATTAAATTATTTGAGGCAATCTTGAGTGCAAAAAGGAAGGCCTTCAAAATACTGACACAAAGTCTTGTCTGTTTTCTGCATTTTCATTTAATTTTCATGGGCCCTATGAATGAACATTGTTACAAAGTAGCTTTCCAGAGATCTGAGTCCACACCCCTTTAATCAAGCTAACAGTGGCAAAGAAAAGTCCCTCAGAATGTGAGGACGAGACTTCAAAGAGAAACCAAGACTCAAAATGGGAATCCATCTTCCCCTGGTCAGCACCAAAATAGCACAACAAATGCTAAAGCAACAAAATGACATGAAGAACAAAAAGAACTGAAAAGAAAAGGTACAATAATAAAGAACTAATTATTTGATGTCTGGTCTCAAGAGTAATTAGTACATGGGTGAGTAAAATGCCATTTCAGTAATCGTACGATGTGAACTTTGTACAATGTGTATTACCTAGAACCTACCCCTAACCATAACCTCAGTGTAGAATGTGAAATGTTACTGTTCGTGCAGGATTTTGTGTCCAGTAATTCCTTTTTAATCCTTCTGTAATGGAAAAGCAGCCAGCTTTGGCACTGCTGTGTTGTGGCTTCTTCTTCGTGTACATTCTGACCTGGCCTGTGTGCATTTGGCAAATGGAGAGGAGGTCAATGTGAATCATAACGTATATACAAAGTAGTATGTGAAAACCATGCACATGGTACAAAATTCTTGGGGTGCTTTTTAGTATTATATGTGTGTATGTATGTGTTTTTGGAGATTATCAGTGAAGTTCTATAATGGTTTTGGAATCTTGAACGCTAAATGTTCTGCACTATAAAATCCCACTTGATGTCCATCGCTCCTGCATATTCACTCCTCAAATCTTGCATTTCAAAACCATTAATGCATGCTAAGATTAACAAAATGCCCAGTATTGAATTTAATACTATGGCCACTATGGATGACCTCTGAAATGGATATAGTTCAAGTTTCCAAAAGACCAGTGTCCAGTGCACTCCAATGGCTCAGTGCTGTAGATCCAGTTGATATTATCACCTAGAATACAGGCTTTGGCATGCTCATGTTCTCAGCATAAGTAGCTATTGAGGATTACGAACCAAACACTCACACACAAACACACAAACACACACACACACACACATACACACACACACACAAACACACACACACACACACACACACACACACACACACACACACACACACTGAGGGAACAGAAAACAATGCATAATAGAAGACAGTAATGACTCAGTAGATTGTTAATGACAAAAAATAAGATGATGTAATGCATAGTCACTTCACAAATCCTCCAGAGTCTAGTGTTGGAGAGTAACAATAACTTCACTATCTAATTTGGTTTTGGGTGGAGGTCTAAGGCCTGTCTGATGTGCCACATTACAAAAACTGCAGATGTCAGCAAATAACTGAGCTATGATTTTGGTCTGGAAGAAGGATCAGGACTGTTTTAATAATGGTAGGTTAGTTATTAATAATGCACCATTTCTTTATTGCAGCCATTTCATCCTTCATTATAATACGTAGTTTGTTTTTTGCAATCAACTGATCCATCTATTTAAGCACATTGTTGACTTAGGGATCTGATCTGAGGAAATGGCATAAACAGATAACTTGGTCATGTTCTGTAAATATAGCTCTTCCACTGAACTCCAAATACTAGAAAGCATTGTGGACTGTATGTGCACAGCAACATCTGCCCTGTGTTGTGTGGCTCTCGTCCATTCTGTGCTGGACAGTGGACAGGTGTGTGTGTGCTCAGGCTAGGTTGTGTGTCATGGCTTAAATGCACAAATGATTGTGTTGTCCTCTGAGGCTTTAACCTTTCCTATTGGGTTATGATTACAGACAGCATTAATCACACCCAGAGCAGGCTGGCTGTGTTACGTGTGTAATCAAATGCTCTGCCACTGAGGGGATAGATTAGAAGGCTGGCTGTGGTATTACAATCCGTAATTATAGTCTCTGCCTGTGTCTCTCCAGCTTTGCACAATCGCAAGCTTGTCATGTAAGCAATGCAGTGTAATGTCTATATTGCAGTGTGAGCTTTTTCATTAAGGTGTGTTGCTTCAGATTGGATAAGACCTTTTTCGAATTCATAAGGCTTCTACTTATGTGCAATATTATAATACACAGATGTAACTTTCTATAAACATTGTTCTTTATATCAGCTCTACTTACCCTACAGGAGCACATTATAGTTCTATAATTACAGACTATACTCCATCTGGTAGTATGTACACTTTATTAGGCTTCTTTCATCCTGTTATTCCATGGTCCAGACTCCACAGGACCACCACAGAGCATGTTTAATCAGGGTGGTGGACATCCTCTAGTACTTTTCTAGTGGCCAAAGGATACTGCCAACAGGATGCTGTTGGCTGTATATCTCTATTCTCAGTCCAGCAGTAACACTGAGAAGTTTAAAAACTCCTGCAGCACTGCTGTGTTTCATACACTTCACAGAATATATTAACACCAGCACAACAATATTTAAAGTTTTTTAAATAATATGTAATGTTGATTTAATATTGATTTAATATGTTTAAATATTAATCACAATATTTTGTGAATTGGAAATCCTACCACTTAAGTAGCAAGTCCTCCCTCCTATTGCTTAAGAAGTCCTACTGTTTACATTACATTGTCTGTGTATTTACTCAGTAATAAGCCTTGGGATATACAATGTCTCGTAATTTAAGACTTTAAAATCAATGGTGTAGTTGGTGTGGTGCAACAGTGAGCCACCCCACCATGCGGGAGACTTGGGTGCTACACCAAGGCAAGATCCTTAAAGGCAAGATTCCTAACAGTTCTCTGGCCCACCTCCCCCAACTCTGGTAATATAAGTTACCTTGTAAGTTGTTCTGGATAAGACCATCAGCTAAATGCCATAAATGTAAATGCAAGTGGTGTGTTTATTCCACTGCATTGTCATGGTTCAAACATTAAAATTTTACAGCATGTTAAATTCTCTACCAGTAATGTGCTATAGATGTATTTTCTAACTTGCTTACAGATATGGTGGTTTGCTGGCATTGAGAATAACTATGGCATTTTGCGCAAGTCACAGCAGGACCATCCCCACTACCCAAGGTTTTACAAAATCAGACATATAGCTGAGCAAAGTTGCAGTGATCTTCATTCAGTGACCTTCATGGTGCAAGGTCTACATTATGAAAGCTATCACTGTGTTTAAATGTAATTGTGTGTAATTTTAATATTTCATGCTGCTGACAGTTGAAAACTATGAGACTTTGTATTTTTTGGACTCATTCTCAGGAAATCAACAGAAATAGAAAGTTGTAAAAGTGGTGAAAACACTTCACCAAAACATGAAAAGTGTTGATAAACCATTGGAAAGGGGGAGTAATGGACAGATTCAGTTAAAATCTACAAAACACCAAGATGAAGTTAAATTGAACATTTTATATGTGTGAATGTAATGATAAAGAGTGAAATGATATGTTTATTGTGGAGAACTATTGGATCTCAAACAGAACCAATGGTGGCTTGGAGAGCATTGCCTAGATGGCAGGCTATTAATTGAAATGACCATGCTTCTCTTTGTCCAATGATTTGGCCCTAGTGATCAATAATCTCTCAGACAATATGTTTAATCATTTACATATCTGCCTGAGACAGAACAGACCTTTTTTGTCAATGAGAGTATAAATATGAAAGGATTTTGCTTTGTGAAAATATGTTGGTGTATCCATTTATATGAATTTGTTGAAGGAACAGTGGTCCATACAGTTCAGAGTTCTGGGTAGTTTCCTTTTAAGACGCTTTTCAATACAGTTATGTTCACTTACAACTTGATTCTCTGTTCTTCAATAGAAATAACATTTCATATGTCCATATCCATATATTGCAGAATTCAGTTGTGGTCCTTGAGGGATCCAGTTCAGAGCAGGTTAGTGATTTCCTGACTCCAACACACCTGGGTCAACCCCTACGTTAAATGCCAATTTCAATAGGTGTGTTTGGGCAGGAAACTCATAAAAAATCTGCTGGAACCAAATACCTCTGCAAAAGAGTATCCAACTCGTAATAAATAAGCGTAAAAGAAGAAAAACACAGTGATATAAAAATGTAGATAAGGATAGGCTCAATACCATGAGGAATGAGAGATAGAGGGATAGAAAAAGAGTAGAGGTTGATTGAGAAGTGGGGCAGGATTATCTGGAAGAGATTAACTCAAGAGGTAAAATGATCCCGTTAGAAACCAATTCCCTCCCAGGAATTCTCCAACTCCACGACAGAGCCTTAAGAACTTCACTGTAATTGTGACATACTTTACTTAATACTTTATGGACAGACAGTATAAAGGGACGTGAGAAAACCTATAGTCAGTGAAAGTGCATGCTAAAAATTTATATTAACCACACTGGTTAGCAGAGAAATGACCTCACATTCGTACTAGTTTTTACACTCAGATCACATGTTAAAGTTCATGTACTTTCCAGACAACTGGTCTTAGGCAGCAACTATGATGCCAGACATCTCACCCTGTCAGACATCCCATCATATGTGTATGTATGTGTATATACACAGATTATCCATAATATATGACCACCTCCTTGTCATACAGGCATTGTCCACACTGTCCATGAGCTCAATTGACCACTCAGGAAAACTTTGTAGATCTATAATTACAGACTGTAGTCCATCTGTTTCTCTGCATACATTGTTAACCTCTTTTTACCCTGATCTTCAATGGTCAGGACCCCACAGGACCTCAGAGCAGGTATTAGGTGGTAGGTCATTCTCAGCATTGTAGTGACACTGACATGATGTCAGTGTATTAGCGTGTGTTGCTCTGGTATGAGTGGATCAGACAGAGCAGTGCTGCTGGAGTGTTTAAACCCCTCAGTGTCACTGCTGGACTGTTAAACCCTCCAGCCTTCCTGCTGTGTCTCATCCACTCAAACAAGCACAACACATCAACACACCACTATTATGTCAGTCTCATTGCAGTGCTGAGAATGACCCACCACAGACATAAGACCTGCTCTGTGGTGGTCCTGTGGGGTCCTGACCATTAAAGAACAGGGTAAACGAATACATACTAACTAATTAAAAAACAACACCTCTAAACTCACCTCAGCTTGTCTTTTGCAGTCGTTTACTCGGCAACAGCAACAGTTACTTAAAGTAAAAGTAAGTAAAAGTTGACTTAAAAAAGTGCAGCAACACTATTATGTGGACCCTATAGACAAGGCTAGTGTGTTGATATTCTCTGATCTTGAATTCTCCCACCACAGAGCTGCAGAACTGAACTGAGCTGACAAACAATGAAAGAGAGAGGTTGAGAAACCCCCCACAGAGAACACTAATAACTCATCAATCTGTAAATCTCGGCAAAAACAGATTGACTGAGCACAATCAGGATTCTCTCAGAGTCATAGTCGCTCACTCATTCATTCTCCCCAACAATTGAACGAGCAAGCCCAATGTATACAATGTCCCAGTTTCCTTGATATTGTATATGATTTGAGGTCACCAGGGAGCCATTACCAATATGAGAGAGAGCAACGGAATTGATTAATATGGATTACTTTACACATGTAAAATATGGATTTTAATATGTATTACTTTACACATGTAAAATATGGATTTTAATATGTATTACTTTACACATGTAAAAAGATTATTTGTTTTGCTTATTGATGTTATGCATATTCCACTATAGTGATAATGTTCAATTTATTGATACATTGTAGTTTTTAAGTCTGAATTCTTTGAAAATATCTGAATTGGCTTAACCATTGGCTTAAGAATCACATCACATAAAATCAAAGACTTTAATGCCCTTAAAATGAACCACTTTGCTGTCTTGGAGAAAATTCCAGACTGCTAAGTTTTCTTCCAATCTACAGCCCATCCACAGCTGCAGCCTTCTGCCAAACCCCTCAATTTTTTTCATTTCTATGCTCCTTTTAATCCATTTAAAAGTAAATGTACTAAAAGGATCTACACACACCTTACTGAAGATAATAGCAGGTGGACTGACTACTGTTACAATATAGACAGGAAAAGTAATATGACCCAGCAACAGCATGTGATCTGTGGCTGCGAAAGTGAGAAAAAGTGTTTGTTCGTTCAGAACAGTGATCTTCTCTGTTTCCAGATCTATTACTCTCTGGCCTCCTCTTGTTTTCTGCCACTCTCCCTTCATTCATTTAAGGTTGGCCCTAATCCACTGATAGACCACCCGTGCATGGAGGTCGACCTAAATCCCAGATAATAACACACATACACGCACACGTGCGCACACACACACACACACACACATGCACACTCATGCACACACACACACACACACACACACACAAACACACACAGACTCACATATATAAGAACAAATGTACATGAGGCATTAGTGAAGTAACACTCTAAATTCTGCTGGTTGTAGGAGAGACATCAGAATTTTGGACTTATCCTCCATTCACTCATTCAGTGAACAGGTTTTTGGTGGTAATCTCAGTCAGGTAGAGCAAAACCTTTCCTCAAACACCCAGTGTGTGTCATTACAGTTGAATACATCAGACTGATGCCTTTTATGTAACATTGCATATTTTAGATTAATGCATATCTCTGTAATGTTCTATCGTTTGTTAATGCACAGAGTTTCAGTATGTGTGTGATGAGGAGTAAGTGTGTGCGAGTGTGTTTAGGCTTAACCCCTAGTGACCGACATGTAATGTCAAAGTGGAGATAGATTATTGGACTGATGATAAAAACCTGTGCTAAAGACGTCCAAGCTTCACATCAGCATGGATTACATGATGCGTGGGTGAGAGAGAGAGAGAGAGAGAGAGAGAGAGAGAGAGAGAGAGAGAGAGAGAGAGAGAGAGAGGGAGGGAGACAGAGAGAGAGAGGAGAGAGAGAGAGAGAGAGAGAGAGAGAGAGAGAGAGGGAGAGAGACAGAAGAGAGAGAGAGAGAGAGAGAGAGAGAGTACTTTATATACAATGCAAGTACAAAAGTTTAGACATACAATATAATATAAACATATTTCCTACAGCTATCTTTGTGTATATTTAAACTATTTGAAATGTTAAAGGGCCTACATATAACATTTTCCTTGCATTATTTTTTGCATGTTTTTTTTCTTTAAACTGTGGCTGCATTCCAAAATCTAGGCTGCAGCCGAGGTAAGGTGTGTCTTTGTTATGACTCTCCAATCAAGACTCTTCTTAGTAGACTACTGATCACACAAATGAAAGAGCCTGGATAAGTGTGCAGGGTGATGTCACCAGACAAATGTAAAACCTTTGATGGAATTCAAATGCAGTGTGTGGATTCAAGGGAAAACTAACAATTAACTAACACACCCAGATGATTTGTTTTTTGCCATTTTCATGGGGCTGTGTTACATGTGTGTAGATAACGTTGGATAACTGAGGGCATGAAATGTTGCTTTCTCTATTTTGCTAACTGGTGTTGTAGGTGAATGAAAATGTAGATCAGCATCGTGTGGGGTTTTCAGAGACAGCAGCATTGTCTCAGCATATAAATGTAAGCTTTTTTTCTACAGATTGGGTTTTGAGTATATACAAGATTGGGTGATAAAGTACTGCTCATTGAAGAACAGTATAAATATAGCTTTGTGCTATATTTAGGTCTACTTACTCGCTCTTGAAGAATTTTACATTAAACTTTGAGAAGTGTTAGCAGACCATGCAAGCCTTTTAGGGCCATTGTTGCATGTGGAGATAAGATAGTATAAATTGTTTCTAATCTGCTGTCTCATACTGTACCTGTAGGTCCTGGCTAAAACTTCCTTACTATTTCAAAACAGCACTTCTTAAACATTGACTCATTAATTGTAATTTTAAATGACAGAAACTATTAATTTGCAGCCATTTTTTATGTGCATTATATGGACTGAGGAGCAAAGGGTATATTTTGAAATGTTGATTTGGCAAACATGATTTGGATTAACATCTCCTTTTGATGTGTAGTCAGCCCTTGTCTAAGGCAGTCCAGTTTGCTTCTGAAAGAAAGTATATATAAAAAATATATTTTATCTAAACACCCACTCACATCCCAGGCTTCCTTGCTCGCCGAGTTTGAATTAGTCTTCTCCTTGAGGCCTGATTCACTTAGCAGCCTGGTGGTAATGTGTATGCATGTCTCAGAAAACTAATGAACAACTGAAATTCTGGGATCGTACATAAAATGAGATGTTTTACAGCTCTGTTTGGTTATCCTGAATCTTGAATCTTGAGATTCATTTTCATTAACGTAGTTTTAATTATTCAACAGTGTCAAAATCAATCCATTTTTCCCATTTTAGAGCACCTGTTTACATCTATGAGAACTAGTAAGGGGTGGGAAATGATCATGCAAAATGAATTACTAATGTTTCAGTGATAAATTCAGGCCCTTTAATCATTCAGATGAAGGTTGTTGCGCTGACCTTTCTCATGCCCTAATGTCATGACATGCCAAAATTTGACTTGCCAATATTTCAAATAGGGTTTTTAAGGTCAAGTTTGTCATGGCCTGAGTCAAGATTGTGTGAGAACATCTGTATGAGAAGGCTCAAGGCTCATAGATTGGTTGGATATTCATTGATTGAGTCTATCTCCTCAGAAAATAATATAAAATAGCAAGGACGTCTGTGAAGGACAATTAGTTTTATACCTCTAAAGAGCTGTCTTTGCAGCACTTTACAGGCTAGATTGGGTAAATGGGATTGAGCTTGTTGCTGATTCAGGTTTAGACTTCCACCTGCTGGTTAGTTCAGTGCACTACAGTGGACATGTCCATTATAGTCTGTGTGGGGAATGGCAGCCCCTAGTGGTTAGGTTCCTTATTGCTACTATGGAAATGTGTGTCAATAAAATGTGGGATGGACAGATACATGGTATTTTATTTTATGCCTATTATGTCAGTGTTTTTGAATTTGTATCAAGACACTTTTGTTTATTTCAGAAAACAATGATATTTTAGCAACTAGAAGTGTGTATTGTATAAGTTATAGTATTACTATTTAGATTATATATAGGATCTGTGAATGACTAAAGCTTATGATATGGTTTAATGTTACACAGTACCCTGACACAGTGTATTGTGATGTGCAAGGTTTGCAATTCGTATAATACTAATATATGCATGCTGGTACAGCAGTTATAGCAGAAGGCAAACTATGCTTTTGGGAAGGGTTCACAAACAGGGTGTCTGATTTTGACAGGGATTTGTGCCGTTCAGATGAACAGGCCGTATGTCTCTGCTTGTGTTTGCAACTTTGGAAAATGGAGTTCAGAGAAATGTGTCCAAGCATTTGGAAAACCTAATTCTTGCAAGTAATCCTTCTATGCAGTTTTCGTGAGGGTAAAAGAGGAGATATCAGCGAATCTGTGGAGGATTAAATGGTATTATTGCATGCTGGTGACTCAGTAATACACTAATACTTTTATTTGGACCGGGGAACTCATCTTTCTGCCTCACATGGAAGAGTAAATGTGAGACAAATCGGGCTGCCCAAATCTTTCCTGTGCACCTGTTTCATCCCTTTTAAGTAGTGGTCAGCTTAATCTCTCTGGGAAGTGCTGAAGTTGCTGGTCAGATTTGTGCCCGTTATTCATAGGCTTGCAACAGCTTGATTGGTTTTCCATTAGTGGTGTCATAGCCATCTTGTCTCTGCTGTCCACGTTCTGAGATTGAAGTCTTTCTCAGGCCTTCTCAGCTTTCATGTTCTTTGTGCTTTCTGCACAGCTAGGGACATGGATCAGTGCTCCTCTAGCTGCCAGGCCATCAGTTTTTCTCTTTCTATTTTCTACCTTTCTGGCGTTCAGCTCCTGTCATCAGCACCAACCTCATTTCACTCTGTGTAATCTGAAATGTTTGGGATTAAAAAGGCCTCCAGCAGCCCCTAATTCCCTCATCCCCTGCCTTCCTCTATCTCTTCCTCTCTCTGTCTATTACTAGTCCCCTCCTCTTTCTGTCTGTCTGTCTGTCTCTCTCTCTCTCTCTCTCTCTGTCTCTCTCTCTCTCTCTCTCTCTCTCTCTCTCTCTCTCTCTCTCTCTCTGTCACTCTTTCTTTCTATGCCCCTCCCTATGCCTGCCTCTCTCTTTACCCCCGTCTTCTCCCTGTCACTGTCAGATCAGTCATCTGTAGTGCCGTCCAGTGAGAAGTGGAGTATTTATTTAAGTGTAGTAGCCGTCCAGAGCCCAAGGAAGAAAGGAAACTTTGTGGCTGTGAAGTAATATGGAGGCAAAGCAAATGGACCACAAGTGCAAGACAAGAATTTTGACATTAGACTCCCAAAATGGATCCCACCGCTGACACCATCAGGGGGGAGATAGTCTTGTGGGCCAGAATTGATGGTCTTCATCTCACCGGCTACACTCTCATCAACGTCTTCATTATTGGTGGTGTTAATATCATTACTCAGCAGTGCCCTCCTAGGCAGATTGGTTGTCTGATGTAAGTTATTGCACTGCAGGAGAACTGAAGTTGGTGTAATATCTGATCACAGGAAGCAGGAGAGAGTGAGAGGGGAACAGGGGGAGGGTCAGGAAAAGGAGAAAACAAGAGGAAGCTCAAAGAGGTAGAGCAAAAAAGCAGGGAATGGGAGCAAAGCCATCCAAAAGAGGCAGTATGAAGCAGGTAAGCCTAATCTATTTTTAAATAGCAGAACATAAAAAGTCAACTTATATGATTTTGTAAGTTTTAAGGTATTAAGGCAAACAACACTTTTTTAAAGTATGTTTTGCATCACTTGATGTTGCCTAGCAGGTTTTGAACAAAGTGTGAAAAGCATTAAGTCAGTAATTGCTAATGTGCTTTACTATAAGCTACAAAATCCCCATTCGCCTTTAACCTGCACAGCTGGCTGATTTCATTATGATCATTATTGTTATTGCATCCGTGATGAACTCAGTGAGCTCTGTTTATAAACACAGATTGAATAGCACCAGGCTTTGAGCTAAGTGGCTGAGTTCATGTTAGGCTGGATAAGTAATGGTAGGGTAACCAGGTCTGGAACGGTACTGTAACTCAACCATGGGGCAAGCTGGGGTTTGGACAGCAGGGTAGATGAGACTTGATTGGTACAGTAACATACAGTAACTGGTGCCAAGATAATGGAACAGTGGGATGACTGGGATTGGCACAGCTGAGCTGAGACGAACTGGGAGTGGGAATGAGATGCTCTGGAACTGGGAGAATACTAGTGCTGGGACAGTGGTTTAACTGGAAACAGGGTGGTGGGACATTGGAGTGATTGGTACTGGGTTAGGGGGGTAACCATGAACAGAAAGTTGAGACAACAGACTGACTGTAACTGGGATGGTGAGGACTAGGACTGAAATGTGGCACAAAAGGGACTGTGACAAGATGGGACAGGGCTGTTGAGATAGGAACAGGTCAATGGAACAGTGGCGTGACTGGGATTGGCGGGGACAGTGGGCTGGGGATAGTGTGGGGTAACTGGTAATGGGATTGTGGGATGACAAAGACTAGAGTAAATGACTAACTGGGACTGAAATGGTGGGGTAACTGACATAGTGAGGTTACTAGGTGTAGGATGGTGACATAAATGTTTTAGTAGGGTAACTGTTTGGTTCCTCCTGAAGGGCCTCCCGCCCATAGAGAACAGTGCAGTCCCACTGGCAGCGGCAATGCTGGGGGCAGTGCAGGGTGCGGAAGCTGAAGAGGAGGAGGATGAAGAGTCGGGGAGTGAGCGAGATTTTGATGAACCATTATGTACTCTGGTTCAGAACTGCTCTGTGCTGCACAACATCGTAGGCCCAGCCTGCATCTTCCTCCGACAGGGCCTTGCTCAAGCACAAATCGTATGTGTGCACACATTCTCACACCCACACACAAACACATTTGTATTCTTCTTTGTTGGCTCTTTCTTTCCACTGTATGAGTGCTGTTTGACTGATTTTAAATGCTGCAGTGGCACCAAAACGGTGACATTAGTTTCAAAAAGGGCATTTTTAGCACTCTTTTCTTTTTCAGTAAAAGCTGCATCCAGCTGATTTACACCATCTTTCACACACATTCAGCTATTCTGAATCTCTGTCACATTCGTCATTCTATCTGTTCTTATCCATCTACAGTCAACCCACCATGACCATCTCCAAGCTATCCCCTCCCCCTTAAACCTGACTCCATCACCTCGTTGATAAGAGGATGCTGTACCATCATTCATTATGATCCTCCTCCTCCTGCCCATGTGAGTTTGTCATTGGAATCTCTCTCTGCTCATTTGTCAGACCTTGTGGAGACACTGTCAATAACGCTGGATATCTTGTCATCATGTGTGGTTTAATCAGTCTATAGTAGTACATGGTTGCATTTAATTAAATGTGAAGAAGCTAACATTGGCACGCTGTGTAGTATTTCCAACTGCAAATAAGAGAAATAGGCTTGTTTGAGAGGTTTGGCATATGAATATTTGTCAGCTCAAAATGACAATTCTAAAGCTGTCATTGAAAATCACATCACATTTAATGGTGATGACTGTATAGCCTAAGTAGGTGCACTGTGACTAATGTCCTGCTGATGATTATTGCAATATACAGGCATTAACTGCTGTGGGCTATTAAAAGTGAACATTCTTTACTCATGCCTGGTTTGGCCTAAGGCCTTTTTTGTCCTTGTGCTGCCAGTACAAGGACAAATGAGACTCTTCAAAGTACTTTATTCCAAGGTCACTCCTATATTACAGGACACTGCTATATCTAATGTTTGGAAGATAATAATATCTGGTGTGTAGCAAAGCACAGTGGATGTTGTGGTCATGAGGTGGTGTCTTCAATAGGTAACATCAACAAATAAGGCATTGTGAGGGTGTGTCAGTGCATTTCCAGTACATCTATTTTATTGATATGTTTTATTTGTGATGCAACTTTAGAGCACAGTGTTGTAGTGTGTTTTCTTTGTATGGGTGCTAAGGTGTTTCAAGCACTTTACATAAAACTCTAATAAAAGTCAGAGTGAACAAGATGCCCTCCATAAACAATGACAAGTGTCAAACATATTAGAGAAATTTTATGACTCTCTTCGCCTGGCCCATGGCCCCTGGTTGTCTTTTAGTATGACTGAGAGATACGACAGAAGAAAGACTGAAGCATACAGATGTGTAATACATGTGATAGACAGATACAAAACTGTGGAACAAACACTCTCAAAAAGAAGAGTTAGCACAAATAAAAGTCTATGTCACTTTAATTTTTTATATCGATATACACATCTGTATGATAATCTCCCAATCCTTTTCTGTGTGGCTAGGACACTACACCCACTCATTCTCCTGAGATTCCTGCATAGAGATTACACTGAGATGTGTATAAGAGACCTCTCTCTCTCTCTCTCTCTCTCTCTCTCTCTCTCTCTCTCTCTCGCTCTCTCTCTCTCTCTATCTCTCTCTATCTATCTCTCTGAATCTCTCTCTCATTTCCTATCTCTCTGCCCATGATTCCTTTGATTCCTTTCAAAATTCAGTATAGCTGTCCTATCATGACATATGCTTGTGATCTCTCAAAAAAAATTGCAAAGAAAAAACATTTCTTCCAAAACCATTTCAAGCAAAATTAAAAAAAAAAAAAGATGCAAACTATGCACTGTATAAGGATGTTGGTAACATGTACAGCTTGTGTGCAAAATAATTACTCAATGGTTCTTCAGCTCTACCTCTGAGGCATAACTAACGTAACTGGTTTAGAGAACAACCAATTAAAATGACCAGTAGGTGAAGCCCAAACCTGTACCTCAGAGTTTTATATGTGGATGAACGTTGTACTGTTCACTTTGAGATTTTGTTGTTTGTTTAAAATAATTTCTGGTACTATATGGTGATGTTTTCTCAGAAACCTGCCTGGAAAACTATTTTTTTAACTAGCTTTCATGATACAAAAAATAGAAGGATAGAAGCTGTAAAATGTTGTATAGTTTTCCGGGCAGTTTTTGAGAAACCAACACCATATTTTTAAACAAAATCTCCGACTGAAATGCACAACATTTATGCAGTTCATACACATATACAGCTCTGAGGAGCAGAAAGCTCTGTCTATTGTTTATTTATTTGGTTATTCTCTGAAGCAATTGCATTTGTTCTACCTCAGAGGTAGAGCTGCCTGCAGAACCGCTTTGAGTAGGGATTTTGCACAAGTGTAGAAAGTCAGTCACTAAAACAAACCTCTAAACCAACCCAAAAATCTCTTGAGCTCCATTTGTTGCCTGGCAACTCAGGTCCATCTGTCCAGTACAGTGACCCCAGTGTACAGGGCAGTGTCGTGCAGCGCTACAGCTCTGCCACTTCCCAGAGGTAATCAGCCTAAATATGCAGCAGCAGAGCCAGGAGGCTACACTCAGTCCCTGCCAAAACACAGGCTCAGGCCATCACTGCACAACCCAAATCACACCATCACTTATGTAAGGCGTAAGTGATTTTGCTCTGTTTGCTGATGTTTGTTTATTTGGAGAGATTTCATTATTGGTGTTTTTTAATGTCTGCATCTTTAATATCAAGTCTGCATGTTGTATTTTGTCACATGTGAATCATTTTTGACATTCTTGTTTATTCTGATTACAGACAGTAGCACAGATTGATGTACCTATGAATCATATCCTGTTCATTCTAAATTAAGAAACTAATTTTGTTCAAAAGAATTCAAACAATTCTAGTATAATTTGTGCTTTTTTCTGACTGTACTGACTCACATTTAGCCACTCTCTGCAATCCTCTTGAGGTTAAGTAGGTTAAGTGGTAATTAGTCCTGGGTGCCAGCCAGCTAAATATCTCCATTTCCACATCCCTAATGAATCATTATGAGAAATGAAAAGCTGTCAAGGAATGGCAACAAAACTTATCGTATAAATGAATATGAGAGAAATGAGTTCAACCAGCCAGTTAGATAGTTAAGGTTAGATTATTCACTTTCATTCATCAAATTTTTGTACTGAGATCTCCAGTTCATCCAAGTACAGTCAAGATATGGAAGTAAAGCTACAACAGCCTGATTTAAAGTAATTGGTTTTGTGATGTAATGCTCATGTCTGCCCATTATTTCTGCCCTGACTACTTTCTAAATTTTTAAATATTTAAACTTTTAAATCTAAGGGACAAAGAAGGAAATTATGCTGTAAAAAGGAATCATGACTGGTTTTAACATATACAATCTTAAAATTAAGGTGCTACAAATGGTTCCTTGATCAGTGTCATAGAAGAACCATTTTTGTAAAGCAGTGTCAGTTTAATGGTACTTTCCCCTGCCACATCTTTATTATAAACATAGTTCTTTATATAAAGTTCTTTATATACAGTGACTCTCAGGAAAAAATATTGAAAAATTGAAATGAATATTGACCTATTTTTATGGAGTTTTATGGAGTTATATATATATATATATATATACCTGATCCAGCTTGAAAATTACCTGCTGTATAAGAACTGTATAAAAATTGTATAAGGTGTCACAGGACTGGGACATCCACTGCTCTTTAATGTAAAGTACAATCATTCATTCTGCATTTTTCTCTGCCAATAAAAGTGTCAGCACATTTCACACCAGTACCTAAATCCCACTCTCTTTACTGACAGTATATTAACAAATATATATATGTATATATATATATATATATATATATATATATATATGTGTGTGTGTGTGTGTGTGTGTGTGTCACAATGTGAAAACTGTAAGATTCAAATTGAGCTACAAGGTTTTGTGGAACAGCAACATACATACACATACATATATTTGTGTGTGTGTGTGTGTGTGTGTGTGTGTGTGTGTGTGTGTGTGTGTGTGTGTGTGTGTGTGTGTGTGTGTGTGTGCGCGTGTGTGTGTGTTTTGTATTTTTATGTATATTATGTATGTCTGTCCTGACTTACTGTTTGTCTGTGTGTCCACTTGTAATTGGTTCTCACTACAGGACAGAGATCTGCGGCCAGAGGAAATTGAAGGTACATATATGTAATATATGCTGCACCGCAATTATGTACCCTTTTACAAAGACACACCAGTATTAAAATTCCAATAACCAATTACCCCAGACGACTAAACTCCCACTTTAGCTTTTGTCCTACCTATTCCATCTCCCCATTTTCACTTCCACCTTTTGAATGAACCCAAACACACTGACCTGAACTGTGACTGTAAAACCCCTCTCCTCTCCAGTGTCCTCTCACTGCACTCTGCCAAAAATATACTTTTATATTACTAAACTTGAACATATTTTTTTAGTGTTCTTTCTCACTCTCTACCTCTCTTTCTTTCTCTTAGAGCTGAAAGAAGCCTTCAAAGAGTTTGATAAGGACAGAGATGGCTTCATTAGCTGTAAGGACCTGGGTGAGTGTATGAGGACGATGGGCTACATGCCGACAGAGATGGAACTGATAGAGCTCAGTCAGCAGATATGTGAGTAGATCTACCTTCTTCCAAACCCTGCGTTACTTTACAGTCACCATCCACTTTATTCCAAACACGCTGCACTTTGGAAAAATATGGAGTTATTATTTCCAAACATATAAAACCTCATTATTACTGGTTGCAAGTAAACACAAGTTTCAAAGCACATGGGGTTGCAAATAAATACAAGGTTTATAGTACAGGGGGTTGTGGGCTATTCCTTAGAACCCACTGAAAGTCTCAAAATCTAAACTCTGGGGAGGCCTTTAAAATCAGCTTCAAGAACATATCATTTAACTGACCATTGATAAAGGTCTAAAGTGTCAAGGGATTAGGTCCTCAGATCTAAAAGACCAGGCTTACATCAAATGATGATGCAATGCCCCTGAAGACCCTGAAATTGTGCACTGCAGCAGATAATCAGTACTCTGTAACTGCACACCTTGGAAGGTACCTTGGAGAAACATGCCCTGTGCAGTGCTGGCTATCCAAAAGGGCTTAGACCCAAATTATAAACCCCAGCTGATGTAGTTGATGTTAAATTGCAGTGATCATAAACAGAACTTTGGAATTACGTCTGGATTTAATTTGCATTTGCATTAGGAACATCTCATAATATGTAGTCTCAGAATTCACAGATGTTCTTGACCAGGATTGACTGTGTGTTGCACATTTATTGTGTGGTTCTTGAACAGTCTGTCTTGAATGCTTGTGTTGTTGTCTAGGTGGGGGTCGAGTGGACTTTGAGGACTTTGTGGAGCTGATGGGGCCGAAAATGCTGGCAGAGACAGCAGACATGATTGGAGTGAAGGAACTGAGAGATGCTTTTAGAGAGGTTGGTAAAACAAAAAGTGCTTTTGGGTACAAAAAAAAAACATATTTCATAGAAATGAACTCTTTTAAGCTGTTGATGTGCTGGTGGCTTAACTTTTCAGATCTGCTTATGGAGTTATAATGCTTACTGCTTTCATAACTAACTTTTCCTCCTTAATTCCAAAAATGTTTGGATTACTTGGAGGATCTAATGCGATAAAAGTTGGGCTACGTTTGAGAAAGAATGGTGCAATGGATGAGAATAAAAAAACTCCAACATACTCATCTATTCAGAAAACCCAAAAAAGTAACGAGCATGCAGGTCATAGCCCATACCTAGTGAAAACAAAGCCTCTGATTTTATCATCTGCAACTAACCTTCTATCTATTTTGCTTTTTCTCTTTACCTCAGTTTGACTCTAACGGTGATGGTCAGATCAGTCTGGCAGAGTTGAGGGAGGCCATGAAGAAACTAATGGGTGAGCAGCTAAATGCCAGGGAGATTGATGAGATCCTCAGGGATGTGGACCTGAATGGAGATGGCCTTGTGGACTTTGAAGGTAAGAGGGATTAATTTTCCCATAACTGTAGGCCTTATGGACTTCAAGGGGTAGAGTGAAATCCATTAATATCTTGTACCTGTGGACATTCTGTTTCTCCTGCAAATATGAACAATTTCTATTTGTTCATATAAATTTCTCACCAAATATTAGTCATTTCCACCAAGAAGCCTGATGATGAAAGATTGAGATGTTTTTTATTAGTTTTATGTCTTAACCAGAATGTTTTTATCTCTTTCTGTTCCAGAGTTTGTCCGGATGATGTCTCGCTAACCAACAGAGATACAAATATAAGATTTTCTATAATCCTATAAAGAAGGAAAAGTCTAAAAGGAAACAACCACACATATTTGTATTAAATGTCTCCCTTGTTTTAGGGATGCTTGCTTTATCTTTTTCATATACATTTTTTGAGTTTGGTTTTTGAAAACATTCTTTCTTTTTTATTTACAGTCACTGAAAGGTTCTGTAAAATTTTCAGCTGAAAAGCTGAATAAATCTTAACCCATCATTCTGTCCACATCCATAAATGTCATCTGAAAATGTCTGTCTGAAATATCTTATTTTGCCTTGTGGTTATGAGTATGTGGTAATGAGTATGTCAAGGTTTCACTGAACTCATATCATTTATAGCTTTGTAAATACTGATATAGAGATGTATTGTACTATTTGTACTTTTGCGCTGTACATGATTAATTGTATATTATAATTTCATTTTTTATGTACTCCTACACACACACACACACACACACACACACACACACTGGCATTTCACGTCCAGCAAGTCAAAATGAAGCAAATTTTGACTTGCTGGACCTTACAATGCATATTTCTACTGTATATTATGCTGCAACAATAACTGGAAGCATAGTCATTTTATCACTTTTTGTGAAGATATCGAATGATGACAGACCAGAGACTGGATCCATAATCAGGATGAGACATTTGAGTTTGGCAATAACATTATTTTGCAATACCTATAAACTACTTTTGGTTTAATAAGCAGTACTTACTATGCAGTCTTTATAAATAAAACCTTATATATATATATATATTGTTTGTTTATTGTATTTTGAGCTTTAAAATCAATTGACTAATTTTAATGAAACAGTTAACCAATATTTATAAGCTAAAGTACCTATTTTGTTAGCATGTGTACACATTTTACTGTTAAAAGTCAATGTCATGCTTTTCATAGGATACATCAGAATTCATGGATCATCAGTTCTAGCCCTGAAAGCCAAAATCTAGCATAATTTGATTCTTTCTATTGTCAAAATACAACAACTAAACCTACTAATTAACTGAAAAATGAAATTAGGTCTTGGACCAGTAAAACTGTGCTGAACATCAGCCAAACTGGTTAATAATCAGTCACCTGGACCCCAATGTAGATCCAGATTTTATATCTGGAGTGACTGCTGTGACTGATTTATATTAAGGGTCTTTAATAGGGTAAATGGGAGTTGTGGGTGTCTGTGTGTGTGCAGTAAGTGGACATCAGGCTTTCCTTTAGTAAATGGGACAATAAAATATGATGTAATTCCGTGTATTTGACTGATCCTCTATATTTATCCTTATTAGAATTTGCCTTCTTATATTGTGAGATCTCATAGGATGGTTTGTGAGTGCAGTTTTTATTTTCCATGTCAGGATTTGTATGGTTGACTTGTTTTGACTTGCTGTGAATGGCTGATATATGGCACTACTCTGCGCCCTTTTTTCTAATTTTTACTTCCTTATCAGTGTCTTTATTCTTTTTAGTTTACCAGTATGACACTTTCTCGATGAGCAATGACGGGCTTATTGGAACACACCTGAACTCAATGGACTTAGACTGAAAGATTACAGTCAAAGCACAACTTGAATGATATATTAAGGTTGAAGGGAAATGCTGTTTACCTGGAAACTGAGCTTCAGTGCATGGTTTACTCACAAGAATTTAAACACAGGTGTAGGTTTACAGGTTTACAGGACTGTTTTCACTTCTGGGGAATTAATGTTTTGTGAATCATTGTGTGAATCATTAAGTTTTTTGTGAGGAATCATTGCTCATTCAAAAGACTGTAACTGAGTTAAGAAGTACAAGTGCAAGTCCAACTCTGTCTGATTTCACTTGAAGAGACATCAAAGCATGAAAGCAACAAGCTGTAAATGACAAGACTTCCTGTAAGAGTGTTAAGGATGGATTTTAAAGTGGACCTGCAACTTGACTGCAAAGCACCAAAGGAATCATTAGGATTGCACACTGAGATTCGCTCTATGAGCAGCTTGCATTACTTCTGCAAGGTTTTGTTTGTGTTTTTTTAAATGACTGTTGTCAATTGTTGCATAATATTTCAAATCCCCCTCCCCAAAGCCGGCAGCTCTATATTTGAGTGTCATGGTGGATCAGTGCCAATATCCCTTCCAGATATGACTTGACTTTGATCACTTTCCTTTTACAATCCTAGTGTAACCAGGGCCATGACTATGAATGGATTCAGTTGTGTCCACCACTGTACTCCAGCACAGACACTGCAAAGACTGTTACATTTTATTTACAAGAAAATACACAATTATTTATTTATTTAGAAATACACATTAAAAAGAGCATCTCAACATAAAAAAGTTAACTTTAAAAATGAGTTAATTGGATATTCCATTCAATCACCGTTAACTTCTAGTTATTTTAAGTCCAATTAACTCAAAATGTTTAATGTCTTTATTAGCTTAACCTATTAGAGCCTAGACCAGATTTGAATGCTGATTAAAAATAACTGAATCAGTTAAATAAATTGAGAAGTTTAATGTGACATTTCATTGTCATTGTTTTATTTTATTTCATTGCACATTCTTTTATTTGACATTGTTTGAATTGTTAAATGGGTTGGATCAGAACTTTAGAAACCAAAATGCATTTAAAATGAGCTGGTTTCATCTCAAGCACCATCTAAGCACACTGGCATTTTGTAAATGAGGTCATTTGTTCACACATTCACACCAACCATCCTATGACACATCTGGGATGTTCAGTATATCACTGCTGTGCAATGAAAATCATACCTCTCCACTTTTGTCTGTTTTTACCTTCTCAAATGTTTGGACCGTGTAGCTGCTTTGTACATAAATATTTATGTAAGTACGTAAATATTTCTAGATGAACATACCAATAGATATTCTGTAAACTAACTGTCAAAGAATCTTTTACATTAACTTTCATTCAAAGTCAAGAACATTTTGCCCTCTCCATAAAAGTATCCATTTTGGACATACAGGTTTTTCACTGGAAAACAATATGTCACTTGGGAACTTCATAAGTTAAAGTGAAGGACAAAGTGTTGTAAGGAACTTTCCACATCTTTTAATGGGTCTGTGACAACGTGTGTCACCATGGGCTCTTATAGGTTAAATGCAACTTTCTATGTGCTTCTGTATTTTTAATTATTGTCTTTGTATGTCTGTCTGCAATTGCCCTGGTATATTCAAACAATTAAACGTCATTTACAAAGGCTACATTTTGTGTTTTGGCTGTGAAATTCTAATACAAATACTACATATCAAAACTGTATAAAATTGCATAATTTCAATGAAAATTTGACACAAACACCATACTTCACTCTAATGAAAAGTTGCATAGTCCAAGAGTTACCACATCTCAATTCAAATACATCATTCATTCCATACCAACAACTAGTTAAAACACTACTATACTTCATAACAATGCAGCACTAGAGTGAAGCTTCCCTGTTTGAAGAATCAGGAGAGGTGTTTTGTGAGCTCTTTCTCTCACTGTCCAGTTTTCTGCAGTGGAGGTAGATGCTGACAGGATGGATGAAAGCCAGCAAAGTCAGAATGATCAGGCAAATGTTCACCTGAAATGAGAGTAAAGTAGAGCACATGCATGTGTGTCTGGAAGGCATGGAATTAGAAAAGTAGAGTCATTGGAAGGCCATTCACTCCCTCAGACTTTAATCAGTTCTGCTCCAAAGTAAGCTATGTTATCCATTGCCTGATATGGATTACAGTACAGTACTGTGCAAATGTTTTTCATGATCACAAAAATGTTCACCACCCCATTATTTTCTGTACAGAACATTATATAACATTAGAATAACTATTTAAAATTATAAACATCCAGAAATCATGCTTTTGGTCAGTAACGTTACTGACCAGATATGGTTTGAAGAACACAGTTAACCTTTAGAACTCCAATTTTGTGGCATGTATTTATAGGAGACATGCATGCCAGATAGTTATTTTCAGGATGTCCTAGGCTACTTATATTTGCCTTCATTTGAGTTGTTAATATTAAAATATTAGAAAGTATTTTTATAATTATAGTTTTTATAACATTTAGGTTAAAAATGTAATTGTGCCAACAATTTTATGTGGCATTTTCTTTTTTCTTTTGCTTATAAAGGATAAAAGCACTTTATATGTCAGATGATTGAGATATGTAGTAATAAATTCTTAAAAATACTTGATATTGGTCCAAATAAAATAAAATAAAATAACTGAATATCCTTGTCTTTTTTATGTATCAGTAGTATGCCTTCTGTGGACTTTTATTCTGAAAATCTGAACACTGAGCAAAGAAAAAGAGCAAATAGCTCCTCCCTTCTCCTTCTCCAGTATCTGGATCAGTGATCAGTTGACATCTGCATGCAGGTAGAGCATGCACACATGAACAGAGCTGTAAACATACACTGCAAGCTCCATTGGCATTAAAACTGGGATTTAATTCAGTTGGAAGTGAATTAATTTTTCTGTTTCTTACCAGTTTCTTACCTGGATTACTCACTAATAATTAATCACACAATAATGAAGAATGGTTAAACAGGGTATGTCTTGTAGTTTATTATATGTGTATCATTACGGTAGGTTACTCTGATCCTGAGATATGAAGCTTGGAATACCATTATGTAACTGAGTGTGGATCCTCAAAGTGTGGATCTAGGGTTCTAAGAGTTAAAAAACACAGGTCTGGTTGCTGGTTTCTCCACTGCACAGATAGATTAGTTAACATAGATTTGTTCAGTTCCACCTGCAGCTCACCTGATTTACTTGCAAAGATACTGGCCTTCTTTAAGGAGAGATTTGGAAATGGTTAACCTTTTAAAACTCCCTAGAACCACTGTTGATTCCTGTTTTTCCCCACTGTTATACTTAGGAACATTGTTGAAATGACCAATTAGTAATCCTTCAGGTGAAATAAAAGGCGCATAAGGGGTTAAGCTAACAACCACATATTAAATCAGTGTAAACCATCATAAAAAGGTTACACCAAGGGGAATTACAACAAATACATTGTTTCTCGGTGTTTCCCAATATCCAAGATCCCAACACACTAAAACAGAGCAAATGCCTGTCTTCTGGGCCCAAACACTGCAGTACAATAACAGTGAATACAATAGAATACAATTACAATGCACTGCAATACAACTGTCTGTTTGAATTTTGTGTATCTACCACACTACTGTCATATATTTCCCTGTATTATATGTGGAATACTTGCCTCGTCCTCCCCCTAGTGTTCAGGGATTACAATTTCTTAAAATATTGAACTCTTCAGTTCCACAGACAATTCCCTCTGGTGTAAAAGTATCCATAGCAGTGCCTTTGATGCCAACAGTTCACAGTTTAATTGAGCGAAAGTGTCCCATAAAGAAATAACACTGAAAACAAATGGTCAGTTTTTAAATACAAAATATTAAAAAATATTAATTGTTAATTGTTGTTATCAGCTGATATGGAAGGATATGACCAGAGATGGATGAGACAGATATGTGACACCTATACATATTCATTTTCTCTCTCTCTCTCTCTCTCTCTCTCTCTCTCTCTCTCTCTCTCTCTGCCAAGTATGTGGTTAAACCTTCCTAACCCTTCTGTTTTCTTTCTATCGCTTTCCAATTTATTGAGATGCCCTGTTCCGCCTGATCTGTTCAGATGCTACCAGAACCCAGCTCCCCACTACCCTGCTGTCCTTTATGAGGCTGTGTTTGTAGGGATCCTCAGATTGGTTCACTTGTACCACACTAGAGACTGCATTGCTGAGCATGTGACTCTTTAACCTGCATGGCCTTTCACATTATCACTGAGCTTGTATTCTACTCTCTCTCACATTCTCTCATACTCCAATTCGCTCACACACAGCCTGCTCTCACGTTAGCTAGGGTTCTTCATTCTTTTACTCTTTCTGTCCTGTTTTTAATGTTCTTGTCATTTTGCTGCGTTGTTTTGTTGTGCTATCTGAGGAGGATGGGTTCCCCTTTTGAGTCTTGGATCCTCTCAAGGTTTCTTCCTCCCAGTCTGAGGGAGATTTCCTTTGCTATTGTTGCCTTTTGCCTTGATCAAAAGAGGCTCAGGCCTGGATCTCAGCTTTGTGACAACACGTTCGTTGTAAGTGTTGTATAAATAAACTGTGACTGATTATTACATGATTATTTTGTATTATAAATATTCTGGGGTTTATTTATCACTTTATCTAATCAACTGGTGTAGCAAGTAAATGAGACTTACATAGAAGGGATCCCCTCCGAGAGCTTTGACCAGAGCCAAGCATGGATACTGCAGCAGAGACACCACTGCAGAGAGGGACATCACCAGACCATACAGTTTTCCAAAATGTTCAGCGGGAAACCTGTTAGGATTGAAATTGTAGTCACGGTTTGTGTGGTCTTTATGGGATTTAATTCCAACTGTTCGTGATGAATTCTTTTTTATACTTATTCACTCACGCAGTGCTAATGAAAGCAGCATTCCCTCCATACAGAAAAGAACGGTTGAGAACCTGCAGGATGAATGTGATGTACTGCAGAGGGAGGAGAGGAATGGTTGCACAGACAGAGAAAAGAAGACACTGTAGAGAGGTGACAAAGAGGGATAGGATGGAGGCACGCAGGTCTGCTTCCTTCTCTGTCTCTCCTGCAAACATATGGGTGGAGAGTTGGACAGTGTGTTTACTGAATGGGTGCCACTGTATGAGGTTGTGTGAGTTTCTCGAACAACAAAAAATACATTATCACAGAAAATTATTTTGTAAAAAATGAATTAAATACTGAATTTAAAGGCATGGTTTAAAAGTAAACTTTTTTGCTTGACATTTTTTATAGAATTGCCATAAATATAAATGTAATAGAAATCTGTGATGTGACCAAACGGGTCCATGGTGAATTGGCTTAGCATGGTCCATAAATTATTGCAACAATTAAAATAACAGAAATGTTTCATTTAAGTGTCTCCAAATTTTTAACAATACTGTATACATTTTAAATCTGACCTGGCTTGAGTGCCTTGCCCTTGTGTCTGTCCATTAGCAGCCCATTCCACGGAGCCCAGAACATACCAGTCAGTTGAGTAAAGGCAAATGCATTGGTGTACTTGCTGACTGTAGAAGAGAGAGAAATAGGGAGGAAAGTGACTGCAGCTCTTGGAATAAACTATGAGACCAGACAGTGAAACTACACTGTTAATTACATTAAAACCACTAAGTAAAAAAACATAAAGAATCAATGGTTTGATCACAAAGCATCTACGGACTTTTCTGAAGCTTAAAATATCCTTTACAGTTTAATTCAGTACAGTAAACCACCTTATTTTCATACTGGAATTTACCAGTGTCTGGATCTTGGTTTGCAAGCCGGTTCAGCATGGGATTCAGCGTCCCGATGAAAAGATAATGACGGAGCTGCATGACTGAAAGCCATATCAGATGCCACAGAAAGATCCAGGAGAGAACGCAGCTCTTAAAGCTGTTGTCTGGGGTGAGAGACAGAGTGAGAGAGAAAGCAACGAATGTAGGTAGTCTAAGTCATACACATCTTATAGCAAGAAGCTCTCAATTTAATTTGATGTACAGCCAGAGCTTGTATGTATACAAATACAAATAATTGGGCATAAATTTGTGTATAGACTCTTGTTCAAATGTTTACTTACCCTTTTAATAATTTCTGTGAAGTCATAAATAGTGAGATTTGCTTTATTTATATTTTAGTTTTAAATGTCTATAATGATTTATAAATAAATATAAACATTGACTCTCCATTGACTGATTGGGTACCCTTGGCCAAAAAACTAGAGCTGTGTATTGGTAAGAATTTGCCGACACACTATAGGGGTCACGATTCAATATATTGCAATGCTGTTTTCAACACAATATATTGTGGATTTGTTTTGTAGTTCTGGTAGTTTGACCTACCTTTATTCACCTGAAAACTGCAAGTAATTATAGGTTACATATGCCAGACACTGTTATTTGTCACATGTCAGTTCTGTTCACCTCTGTCTTGCTGTCTTGTCCTAGATGTTGTTTCTCCCCATGTTCTCCTAAGCACATTAGCTGTGTTTGTTCTCTCCTTGTCTCCTCCCTTGCTTCGCCTCTTACAAGCTATGTCATTTGTTACTCTGTCCCCTCGTTATCACATCCCAGGTTTGATGAATGTTGTCCCATCTTGTCTTGGTCAGTCCACTGCAAATGTTGTCTGTGTCATATTCTATGAGTCTTTGTTAGTTTCGATGTTTCCCTGTTAGATGTATTCTGTGTCTGTGATACTTGTTAGTCAATGTTTTGTATCAGTTTCCATCAGTCCTGTATCCTGTATTGGTCAGTGTGTTTGGTTTGTCTTGTCCTTCATGTTTATCATTAAATCTACAACCGCTGCGTTTACCTCCACACCCTTAATCATCTGTTCTGTTGCCCGACGCTGACGTTGACTATGTTTTGATCATAAATCTATTATCTATTAGCTTGTAAGGACTATGCAACACTTCACAGCTTGTTAAAATCTTGTTACAAACTGGTAAATCTATTGCATTTGAGTTTATGAGAAATGCAATAATTTTGTTAATTAGTTTTATGTTGATTAGAGTTAGTGTTACTATGTTTTAGCCATATTCCTAGCTGGAGTACTCATTGATAGCTTATGATAGTCAATGGAACAATCAAGTAGGGTAAGTCTTTCCCATTTGTTATAATGTGTATCATGTCTGTAGGTTAATCTAATCATAGAATATGGGCATATAGCTAGCCCAGAACCTGCAGTTTTCAATGTAATATCACAATACTCAAATGTATTGATATTTTCTTACACCCCTACAAAGTTTTTTGTTTGTGTGTTATGTCTTCTGTAATCAGACATAAAACACTATTTTAAGAAAATCCTAATGCATAGGTATCACGTTTCCTCAGTAAGGTTTATTTCTCGTATCCCAAGTTGTTAGAATATTTCAAGTTTAAATAAATTACACACCACACTCATACAAAATGAGATCTCTCAATTTAAATGTAATGAATATAAAATGACAGTGAACCAAAAAACCTCTTCATTAGATTTGTGTTTTATGTTTGATTAGCTACATAGGCTGTATTTACACAGAGAAATGTCATATGGTGGCAAAGCCTTTGCATAACATAATGTACTCTAAATATACTTTATTATAATAAACTATATTGCTCAAGCTATTATAACATCTGAGATTTGAAAAATTGTTTGATAGTACACAGCTTTTCTAGCCATTTTAGACAAATGAACCCTGTGCATTAATCTTTGATTCATTTTATGCTATTGTGTTCAACAACTTGGACATTATATTACTGAAAACACTCATCCTAAATGTTAAAACTATACTGTACAGTATTTTTAATATTATATTTACTAAATAATATAATAAATGTTTTTGTTAACTGGAGCGTGAAAGAGTGAAATAGTAAAACAGTACCTTTCTCTGCTGACTCACTCAGCTGAGCTGAGTTTTCACTCTTGAATGGTTCACGCTCACTGTCGTGTGCCATCTCAGCTGTGTCTGATTTATACTTCAACTGTTGCTTTGCCTCAAATTCCTCCACATTATAGCTATTTGATTTACCGCAGGTCACCCTGCACCGTGAGAGAAAGAGAAGGTCATTTTAAGCAATAGAAGCTCTGAGTGATGCTCAGAGATGATTCATTGATGGTAGGCTGTAGTCTTTTCACCCATATTTGTAGTTCTCTGGGACTGGGTAGGGGATGTGTGATTTGGGCATGAGGAATAGAGTCCGCAGAAGGTGGATGACATCACAGGCGGAGAGGAAGAGGAAAGAGGAACGAATAGAGATTCCTTTCTCACGCAGGACCTTGATGAATGGAAATCATGGATGAATATGGAAGGTTTTAAAGGTCAAATTAGGGTGAAAATCACTGCAATCACTACTCATGAATGACAAGAAATGACAAGCTGATCGTTGTGGTTCACTTTCATTTAGGCTTACAGTGATAAACCATAAAATTATACCACCTCCTTGTTTCTGTAGACACTATTCATTATTATCATCTCCACTGACCATACAGGAGCATTTTGTAGTTCTATAATTGCAGACTGTTGTCCATCTGTTTTTCTGCATACCATGTCAGCCTCCTTTTACCCTGTTCTTCAGTGGTCAGGACCCCACAGAAGCAGGTATTATGTGGGTAATCACTGTCCACTCTTTTAGACACTCCTACCTAGTGCTTGGTTATTTCTGGGTTGTGAGCTATTATCAGTTCAGCAGTGAGACTGAGAGGTTTGAACATTCCAGCAGCACTGCTGTGTCTGATCCACTCCTAACACAGCAACACACACTAATGCACTGCCACCATGTCAGTGTCTCTGACTCTAGACGTAATACCTCTATGGTCTCACGGGGTCCTGGCCATTGAAGATCAGGGTTAAGGTAGGCTAACTAAGTATGCAGACAAACAGATGGACTACAGTCTGTAATTATAGAACAAAGTGATCCTGTGTGGTATATAGAGCTGATCAAATGGATGAGTGTAGAAACAATGAAATGATTATAATTTTATGGCTGATCTGTGTATTATTCCCTTATTAATTATAATATTTATTATTAAGTTTCTGGAGCAAATGATTACACTCTAAGCTAAAAGATGTTCTATGTAATGCTGAAAATGTTTTTATCAACTAATAATAACAGTAGAGTTTATGGTGTATAGAACCATTTTAAGTGGATCATGGATATAGAACTCTACAAAGGGAATTCCACAAATCTGAACAAGTCATTTAAGCATCCAAATGATTGAGGTGTTGTCCTAGTTCTATTTGTAATGCAATTACTTTTAATGCAATTACTTTAATGTAATGCAATTACTTGAGAATCCATTTTTAGTGTTTAATATGAACTCAATTAAATACATATTAGCATGAGGACTTAGAATCTTACCCACACACAGACCCTTGAGGTTTAAGATGTTAAAAACTGATATATTCCTTACTTTAATGATGAGGAAAACTGAAGATGAAGAGTCAAAAGCCCCATTGTACAGAGTAATGATGGTAGATCGATGAGTCCCAAACAGGTTCCCCACCTAGTGGTGTGACAAAATATAGCAAATACAAATATAGTTTGTATCAATAAGAACAAAATATGCAAAGACCACAGTAGTAGTACCACAAATAGTCCAAATGCAACATTAAAGTGTAAATTATAGTGTGAAATAGAAACATAATGAACAAAAAACAGACAAACTTTGCATTTCTACTCTTAGCAAAATACAGTTCACTTATACTTATTGCATAATTTCTGAAAATATTGTACTGTGTGCTGATGCTCAGAGTGTGTATGCCAGTTAATACCTGTATGTTTGTAAGAAGAAACAAAATGCCCCCCACAGCAATGAGAGATATAGCTGGAAATAACAGGAAGGAAAGAGCTGGAAAAGAGGGAAATGAAATCACTTCATCAGCCCACTGGAATACTTCAGTATAATGGGTATTTATACTACCAATCATAGTAGTGTGAACCCCACATTATGCATGTTTTCTAATCTTTCCCTTATCTAATAAATCTGATTAAGTAATTACTTAGATAATTAATTAGATCAAATGTGTTACAATAGAGAAAATGTACAGAGTATAAAATCCGCAGGATTGAGATTATGAATGGTATAATCATTTTAGTAGATTTTGATAATTACCTTTACTGGACAATGCCACAAGCAACGTTCCGATGGTGTACAGGAATCTAAATAAATAAGTAAACAAACAGAAAACATTTGGAAAATGATTTTAGTTTTCTTTTATACATGTTAAAGTTTTTGTTTTGTAAAACTTATCTTGCAACCTTGCTGAAAATACTCATAGCACATAAAACAGTTAAAATCTGAACAAAATGCTTTTTAGTTTTTGTGATTGTGTTACCAAACAATTGAGCCAGACTTATTTAACTTAAATATTTCGATTTTAAAATTCAGATTAAAGTTGAAAATTCCAGTTCAGTTGCTTGTTTCTACATTATAAAAAGTACTAGATTATTATTATTAAGTGATGTGAGTAAAACAATCAACTTTTTATTTCTCTATAAGGTAAATTATAAGGCATTGAATCCATTTTCATCAGTTCAGGCCGTTGCCATCTTAAAGGTGGAAAAAGAAACATCCATATGAGTATCATGCTGCTTTTCTCATCCTAACAATAGCCAGAAAATGTTACAAAAAATGCAATTTCTTTATATTTCACGGACTACAAATATTATGGCATATGTAAAATGTTTCAGGACTTTTAAGTCAACACTTCCTTTGGCAGATTCTACAGCTTGTAGACATTTTGTGGCCTTTCTTTTAGGGATGACCTGAATATTCAACAACCAAAATTATTTTTATTAGTTTGGCCAAATAAGTAAAAAGAAATGAATCATTTATATGAAACATTTTTGATGGCACAATCAAATTACAACCAGCATGGATTAGGTTATCTTTGTTAATGCAGAAAACATATTAGGTGTGTGTGAATAGCAAGATAAAATTACTTTCCTCTATGTCATGTTTGCAATGGTGAAAAAAGCAGGAGTTAAAGAAATTCTCATTTAATCAAATATTACATTTTGTTGGTTTTAGTTAAAATTTGTAATTTTGTTGCATCCCTACTTTCTTCCTTTTCTTGATTGAGGAAATGTCACCCACTCTTACAGAATGCTTCTCTCACTTTCAAAATCCCTCTTACCAGATATTGTTTTCAGACATTATGGACAGTGTGTGAGCATTCTCGCAAGGTCTCTTGATCTCCTATTCTCATCTGACCTTCCATACTTCCCTTAGACTGACATTCTTAATGATGTTTCAGTCAATGTAAATTCCAAGCTGTGAACAATTTGATATTTTTACATCCTTCCACTGCTCTGTTAGCATCATTTGAAGATTGTGTACCAGTTTCTTAGAAACATCTGTGGTTGTTGAGTTGTATTGTTGAGTGAATCAGTTGAAACTTAACTATGCATTAACATCTGCATAAAAATGTTTAAACATACACTTTTCTAAATGACTATCTAACAACGATGAAGGTATGTAGTTATTCAACTTTCAACTCACATTGCTAGAAGTCTTGTTGCCAGTGTTCCAAAGTGGTCAAAGAGGAAGCCATTTGGAAGGGTGAGAACGTTGTTCATGAAGGAAGCAACAGTGAAGATGAGAGAGAATAATTCATCCTGAGCACTGCAGTCTGGTAGGTATAGAAAGAGTGAGTGAGTTAACTATATATACATTTTAACAGGGCTGGTTTGGCAGGTTTGTACAAAATATGAATGTAATAACCAATTTTGTACTAACAGGAACAAGCGAAGCATTGACTATATATACCCTATATTCAGGAATAAGCGGTATAGAAAATGGATGGATGGATATTCCACTGCATTTCATTGTCACATTAACCACTGTTAATTTTGTCAGCAATGCAGAGCTCCTCCCATTCCATTTCACATTGCAATGTGGGAGAAGGGTGTCCATCATAATCTACCTCAATAAACGTCCTGTTCTGAATTGTATTGTGGATATTGCGTGTACAAACTTTGACCATTCTATATAAGTTAAATTGGGATTTATGTGAAGGTTTTATCTTACAGAAGTATAAAAGCCCATAGATTTCCTTTTGGCTCACAGGATTAAGATATAACCATTATATAACTAAAATAATATAAAAGTTACTAAAAACATAAATACAAGAATACAAATGTAGTGTGTGTGTGTTTGTTTTTAATGATTTTCCATGTGGAAATGATACAAGCAACAACAAACAAAAGTAGTTTGTAAAAATGTTTATATTACACACACACACACACACACACACACACACACACATTTTTTCACATCATATGTCATACCATATAACGTATATTGCTATTATATATCGGGATATATACCTACATTTTCAGGATATGGTTTTCTGGCATATCTCCCAGCCCTACATACATACAAAGAAAACAATGGAAGATATTCTACATTCTCACCTGTAACTGTTGCTCCACTGGCTTCAGTCACATTGACACACAGATCACTGAAGTATCCATCGTTCTTCAGGACGAACACAAGAGAAGCCCATCCAAACACAACCCCAGCAAAACACAGGCATTCCAGTAGGCCTGTGGCCAGAGTCAGATTATGTCGGATTCTGATGCCAGATCCACCATTGCATCCCAGCATTTTCTTCTGCTTCTCCAACAGCAAACCACACTTTGTTCAGCCAAAGCAGAGAGTGTCTAAACACTGCCGAAAGCCCTGCTCCAACTCCTACTGAATGCAGTGTTTCATGTGTGGTTTCTCCTTGTGTTTATCACCCACGCTTGCTGCTACTGGTGTTTCACTGTGTGCTCCAGTGTGATAATATAGACAGAAGCCTGAATGAGCACAGCAGTAGAGTATGGACGAAGGAGATAAAATGGATCGCCCCTTTGAACCAAACCTCAGAGTGGGTAGTTGGCCTCTCCACAGCTGCTTACTGAAGTACACATGGAAAGCTGTACAAGAAAAACGAGTAAATAAGAGCTGACCAAACATATATGAAGCTGTGAAGAGTCACGTGTACATTTTATACGTAGTCAAGATGTAGGGTTTCCGTTTTAATTTTAGGTCAGTCACCAGTTCTTATTGAGTAACAGAATAGAAAACTAGCTCTTTCCACACAAATCACGTTATTCTTTTCATTTAGAACTTAGTTCCTCATTTCGGACCTTTTTTGTTGAACCAATATATTTTCATACATAATATATTTTTATATATTATTATATTATATTATATATTATAATGTCCATTTCATTACAAACACTTAAAGTGTGTTTAAATTTCAAAACCATTCTCCTTACAACAATGATATTGATATACTGTAAACTTCACATTTAACATTCATTAACCAACTTCACTAAATATATTCTTTATATTGAGTAAACTAAATGTAAAATATATCCAACAGTTATACTATAGTAAACATGTTAGGTCCAGCTGTTTTTCTGGTTTCTGGTGTGTGTGTGTGTGTGTGTGTGTGTGTGTGTGTGTGTGTGTGTGTGTGTGTGTGTGTGTGTGTGTGTGTGTGTGTGTGTGTATGTATAGAGATTCAGGCTTTGTCTTTTATTTTGTTGTTATACATTTTACCCTGAAAGGACTGAAAAAACTTGTTGAATATGAACTTTACTATGGTTAAAACCTGAAACCATATATTAATGGAATTATGCCATATGTTTTACTTAGCTGCCACCAAATGATTTTCATTATGGATTAATCTGTGGGTTATTTTCTCCATTAGTCAGCCTTGGATTTTTTTTTTAGATTTTAAAACTTAATTTATATGAAGCTTCAAATCTAGTATTATGCAAACACACAAAATATGACAATCAACATTTTTTTACAATGGTAAACCAAAATGCGTTATAAAACTGCAAGTCTAGGTTATTCAGTAATGCCAGCTAACAGACACCCTTTTTGACCAGCACTGAATGCTTAACCTCAGAGGGCCAGTGTTGCTGCAGGTTTGAAAATAAAGCTGGTATACACAAGATTAGTTGCATCTAGCAAGAAAAATGTTTTTTAACATTTCATTAAATTAGCTTTACGTGACATTACATGTCTTGTGATGTGAATATTGTCCATGCCCACATTGTGATCACAATGCTGAAATTATATATTGTCATTTAATTTGTTTATTTGCAATTTAACTTATTTATTTGTGCAATAACTGAGCAATACTTTGAATTGGTTTACACAAGGGGTTTTATATTTACTTATTATCATAGCCACTGTATAGTATATTAACATATATTTCAAAGTGTTTATTCTGTTTATACTTTTATGTAATGGGTGCAGCTGTAATAATAATACGTCATTGACTCACATTGCATATTGAGTATCATCCATCAGATGAAGACGTGTGTGCCATCTTCCTCAATAATTGAATATTAATGCTCATAAAGGTGTGACTCTGACTCTTGAGGTTTTCACTTTCTGTTAAATGATGTGGGTTTACCCTGTTGTGTTTGTGATGCTTGAATGAGAGAATAGTGTTGCTCTGGTTTTACCACAACCAAACCACCCAGCCAGGAGTGTCACTGAGATCAGACACAGGGCAACACAGACTATGCAACAGATGGACCTTAACCATCCAAACAAAAAAATGGACAACAAACTTTCTAATACAGAGACCAGGATAAAGGGGTCAGTGAATCACGTCCACTGGTTCTCATGATTCACCAGCAACCAAAAAGATTTCATAATCATCATTATATTCAGCATATTTCCAAAATGCTCTGATAGGGGACTTTATTCAGGGCTGTGGACAGTCAGCCAGCACAGCCTGGACACATGCTCTCCCTGTTGAGTCCTAATCCAGATTACCACGTCTGTCTTCTGTAATCTCCCTGCCCAACATGCTTCCTCATCGATGAATAAAACGTAAAAGCCGACCCGACACTATCAGCGAGCTGCATCTCCTACTGAATAGATCAGAACATCACTGCAGTTCTTAAATCCCACCCGTTCAGAAATCCCAGGGTGGGTGGGTTCTTTATAGAAATAAAGCCCACTGCATTCAGTCTGCAGCATCACTGTCTGCACAGCGTTTACTGTGGATTTATCTCGCACTGATAATGAATGGAGATCAAACACTTACTACATGCATCTCCGCTTCACCGCCAGAAGATCCATTCCCCGAAGAGCCTGCATGAAGAGGCTGCGGGCGGCCACTGCGCGCGCGCTCACGTCAGTGTGTCTGAGGCTTCATTCTCTCGGCTACACGGATTTAGGCACATTGTACATCATTCCTGAGTGTCTTCACACGATCCCATTCCTCCAGCTCATGTGTGAGGAATCCAGTGTTTCCTCATGAAGGTGGAAATGAATGCAGGACAAATGGGAATGTTTGGTGTGAAATGATGCATCCCAGGTTGCACAAAATGACTAGTTAATAACTGTACACGTCTTCTGCTATACCTTTTTATTATTATTATTTAGTGTAATAGCTTAGTGTACAGAGGTTACACTCCTTGCAGAGGTAGACAGATAGATAGATAGATAGATAGATAGATAGATAGATAGATAGATAGATAGATAGATAGATAGATAGATAGAAGGTTCCAGTAACAGCATCAATATGGTTCCTGCAGAGAAGAAGATAATAATAGTCGTGTATATAATAAAATATAGAATCTATAATATGGAGAGTATATGTACAATAGAAGAGGTATTGCACATTATTATTGCACTTGTTTAACTATTATTGCACATAGTTTGGTTGTCTTGTTGTCATGTCTGCCCTCTGTCAGTCCAGTTTACCTGTGTCTTCCTGTCTTCTTCTTGTTTTTTTCCTCCATGTGCTCCTAAGCACATGGGTTGTTTGTTTTTTGTCCTTGTCTCCTCCTTTGCTCTGCCCATTCCCAGCTGTGTCTGATTTGTAACCCTACCCCCTCCTTATCATGTCCCAGGTGTTGTCTATGTCATGTTGTATTTAAGACCCTTTGTCTCAGTCTGTCTTTGTCAGTCCTTTTTGTTTCTCTCAGTTTGTTGCTGGTATGTTTTGTTCCCTGTTTGTTAGTATAGGTCTATTTTGGTTCCCCACTTTGTAAGTGCTTTGTTTTTCTTTATTTATATTAATTTCCTACCCCTGCATTTGCCTCTGTACCCTTGTTCTGTCTGCTTGCTCCTGACACTTGTGATGGTCAGGTTACTGGTTATTGGTTACTGCTCCTTCCCATCCTCTCCTCTATCCTCCTGTTACCCCTCGTTCTTCCCCCCAGAGAGGAGTTGTGCAGTCTGATGGCGTGAGGGACATAAGGATCTGAAACAGAGAAGAGTATTTCACAACCTTCAGTTCCTACTCCTAGAGAAAAATGGTTATTGTTCATAAAGGTTCACAGTTGGTCTTCGTTACAGGCACTTTCACCAACGCTAATGAGGTCCTGCAACCAGTGGCTGCAACCTTTTCTGAACACTCTCTGTGAGCTATTTCAAAGGGACATTGTTTGACTGCATACTGCTGCCATCTCAAAAGCTTACCTTGACACAGAGCATGCCATAGCCCATCTCAGGACACCATTAGGAACCTCTACAACCTCTTGGGAGACTACTTTTGTATGTGTAGGTCAATAAATATAGGTCTATAAAACAGAACAGATTTTTTGTTTAAATGAGAAGCGTTGTGGACAAAGGAACTTACTACATTCCAGCACAAATGTCTTATTCCATCCGTGAAACAAGATGGTGGTAGTATCATGATCTGGGCCAGGATGGCTTGTTATCATTGATGAAATAATGCATAATGAATTATACCAGCAGAGGCTAAATGAAAATTAAGTACACAAATCGTTCTACCAAAAAAATGGCTAAGGAAGAAAAACATTCATGTTTTGGAATAACCTTAATCCAGCACTAATGTTGTGGAAGGACCTAAAGCAAGCACTTCATAGGAGGAAACCCTCCAATTTTGTATGGTGCAAGACTAATAAACATTTACCTGAAACATTTAATGCAGTTAATATTACAGATATGTAATATTGGGTCGTTGAATCCTAATCCTAATCCTAATCCTAATGGTGTCCTGGCAATGCAACTGACCAATGAAATAGTATCTGTTTAGTATGTGTACAAGCATACTAATTAGTCCTGTAGCTCCCACAGTGTGTTCAGAAAAAATAGGCCACTGGTTGCAGGACCTAATTTATGTTGGGCTGTGAAAATGCCAGTAACATAGACCAAAAGTATCTTACAAAATTGCACCCCACACCATGAGACCAGACCTTTTGTAACTTTTTACTTTTACATTTTTTATTAACCATAAAAAAAACAGAATGGAGAAGTGTAATATATCCAGCCTTTGAAAGTAATGTACAGTACACTGTCCAAGGGGAAGACACTCTATGAGGGTGGCACACTGGCACACCTGCAAACAAGGTCTGTAATGATAATTGTTTTCGTTTTATTTTAAAGGTAATATTCAAATTGCATGTAGATGGGAAAATAACTGAATATATCTGAAATATTATGGACTATTATGCTAAATTAAACAAGTGTGACAAAAAATATTATGTTTGGATATTCATTTATTGAAGAACATTATCAAATATTATATATCTGGAGTGTACATTTACATTTACATTTATGGCATTTGGTAGATATTCTTATCCAGAGTGACTTACAAAAGTGCTTTGCTGTTCATTCATAAAATGTCCTTAACTAGTTATTAGAGACTAGAATCCAGAGATACCACAAATATAGATGTTGCCCACAACAAATGTCAGATTGGAGACCTTGATACCTACAAGATTCAGTAGACTATAATCCTTTAATGTATTAAGTGCTCATGAAAGAGGTGGGTCTTAAGTCTGCGTTTGAAGACAAGTGACTCTACTGTTCGGACCCTCAGGGGAAGTTTGTAAAACCATTTTGGTTTCAGGACAGAAAAGAGTCTAGATGCTTGTCTTCCTTGCGCTTTGAGGGATTGTGGGTCAAGCTGAGCTGTACTTGATGCTCGAAGGGCTCTTGGTACAGATCGAGTTTTGACCATTGCCATCAATATGGAGGGGCTGGTCCATTTTTGGCTGTGTAGGCCAGCCTCAGGGTTTTGAATCGGATGCAAGCAGCTACAGTGAAGGGAACACAGCAGAGGAGTTACATGACTGAACTTGGGAACATTAAAGATGAGCCCTGTCACCACATTCTTGATCAGTTGAAGGGTCTGATGGTCCACATAAGAAGGCCAGCTAGAAGGGAGTAGCAGTAGTCAAGTCTTGCAATAACAAGAGCCTGAACAAGTACCTGAGTGGCCTCTCTAGACAGGAGAAATCAGCTTGAATGAGTCTCCAAGGCTCTGTGCTTCCATCAATGAAGTGACCAGTTCTCAAAGCAAATTACAAGATCATGGTGAGGACCCCTGGTTCCAGGGATGTATAGCAGTTAAGTCTTGCTGGGGTTGAACTGAGAGTCTGTATGGAGTAGATGTGGCACCCTGCCACATTACCTAATAATAATAAGATCGCTCCTCCAGGTGATACAAACCATCATCATGCAGAGCCAGTAATTTGTGTACATACAAAAAAGTTTCCTGGTTGGTTTCCTCCCATGCTTGCTTCAGGTCCTTCCAGGACATTTCTATTGGATTAAGAAACAGTCAGTTCTTTGACTGGGCCTTTCCAAAGCATTAACTTTATTATTCCTTAGCTATTCATTAGTAGAACAAATGTGTACTTCATTTTCCTTTAGCTTTTGCTGGTATAATTCTTAATGCATTGTTCCATCAAGCCATCCTGGTCCAGATACAGCAAAACAAGCCTAAACCATGATTCTCCTGCCAATGTGTTTCAAAGATGTGATAAGGCTTTTGTGCTGGTATTTCCTTTGTCCAAACATAACATTTCTCATTTTAACCAAAAATTTATTTTGGTCTCATCTCACCACAAACAATTGTTCCTTATAGCCTTCTGAAGCTACATTGTGTTCTTTTGTGGCCTTGTGGACTATTACACATCTCTTTTGGTTGAGCACTCTTGGGTGGGATAATGATGAATTTTCTCAATTTGTATGCAGTCAGGGGGTCTTTAGGATGTGTTAATACTTAAGATTTCTTTCTAAGAATGGATCCCCACACATCAGTGTTAACTGTTTTTTAAAGCAATAAACTGAATATAAATGTTTTAAGAAACTCTATCAGATGTTTATATTGACAAAAAGGATTGTAGATAAAAGAGGAATTACATTCCTACTGTGGATGACACATACACACACACACACACACACACACACACACACACACAGCTACAGTCACATGAAGTGTGCTCTGACATCATACAGTGTTATTTTCAGTACAATACCAACTCACACAATGCACACACACACACACACACACACACTGGGGGACTGGGAATGACTGACTTGTACACTGTTTTTTTTTCTGTTTTCCATACTTGACAAAATGTATAAATAATACCTTGATAAACAAGCAATAATGTATTTCATTATTAATAAATTAAATAAAACATAAATGGTAAAAAGAATAAAAAACTTATTTGTAAAGAAGGCTTCATTTTTCTATATTCTGTCTCAACCCCTCTATGTTGTGGTGCTGCTCTCAGTGAACATTATTTAAATTAAATAAGATGTTTATATCTGTTTACTTACTAAAACAGTGTAGTGCAGTTAGAACACGTTTGTTAGAGCAATTATGTTAAAGTAGTGGTTTTCAACTCTGGTTCTGGAGACACCCCCCCCCCCCTCCTGCCCTCCTGCCCTGCATGTTTAAGGTGCTTCCCTGCTTCAGCACGTCTGATTCAAATGATCAGCTGTTATTATGCAGCTGCAGCAGATAATAATCAGGTGTGTTGGAGCTGGGCCTAGGACTGAGAATAAATAATGGGATGTATAATTATAAAAATACACATTCGCACAAGTGTCAGCAATGGGTGCAACTCAAAGCAGCTGAATGTATTCATTAGAAGGGGTGTCCAAAACCATTAGGACACGTCGTGTATCCATTCATCTGTTTATTATTTATTGGTTATTTATTGCTGTAGTTGTGCACAGAGTGAAGACTGATTTTAAAGGGAACACATGCATTCTGCGACACCTATTTTGGCCGTTAGGTGGCGCGCTCGTCATGTTTGTTCACGTCTGACGCGCCTGTGCTTTTGTTGGGATTTCTGTCCAAAACCACCGGCCACGTGATGAAAAACAAACCGGTGGGTGTGACAAACTTCCCTATCCCACCCTATGTGTTTATCCGACACCAAAAACGCAACAAATCACGTTATAATGATGATGATGTTGAATCCAGATTCAGTGAGGAAATTCCGCTCCCGGTTTTTGTTCAGACTAGCTCCAAAGCCACCTGAGCGGTCGGGTTAAAATCCTGGTGCGGAGTAATATTATGCATCCGGATTTCCCCCTAGCGGTAACAGTCAGCGTTGCACGGTTCTCCGGCGGCTGAAATCTCCTCCCATCCCCGCCCTGCTCTGTAATGCGTGCTGCTCCGGCTGCGCAGGGGAGGGGCAGGAGGGTCAGGGGCAAAACTGGGGAACGAGGAAAAGAGGAGTGAACAAGGCGAGGAGGAGGACGACAGACAGCTAGGTGGGCTTTTTTAATCAAAGGACTGCGATCCTGAATTTCGTCCCTCTTCCTCACTGAATGGGTTCGGTAGAGTTAACGTGAAGCGAAGCGCGGAGAACGGAGCTCGGTTCTGGTGGCTCAGCGGGCTCGAACGCCCAGGTTTCGTCCCGTTTGTGATTAGAGTCTGGAAAAGCAGCGAATCCGGAGCCTGTTTGGATAGGCCGAGACCGCCAACCCCACCGGACTCGCTCACAAACACAAAGGTAGACTTTCCGAACGGCCTGTTTGTGTGGAGAGAGCCTGCGGCCGGACGCGAGTGTGTTTTGGGCGGTTGGTGTGTGTTTTCACTAACGGCCCGCTCGGGTTTATTAGTTGGGAAAACTTGGGAGTTCGCTGGCGGGCTAACCGTGTAGCAGTTAGCATGCTAGTGGCGTTAGCTTAGCCGGTTTGTGGGCTCGAGGAGCCACGAGCCCCATTTACTCCTATTTACCCCTGTTTGCCCCCGACCAGACTTTAATGCAGCCCACAACGGGGTTGACGAGGCCCGAGGGTCGGTTTCCTTTAAAGCGAATTATTCGCGTTCACACTCGGGAGAATCGTGCAGCTCCCGGTTCAGTCGACTCCGGTTTCGGGATGATTCGGTTCAGACAACGTTACAGAACTCCACCGTGACTCCAGGCTTTGGTTCGAGTTAAACCATTTTATTTAAGCAGTGGTGTAGCGGGCGGAGTGTGAACCGGAGCAAAAAGCGTTTTTTTGTCTGGGGTTCAGACGTGTCGATCTTTGGGTTTGTTTGACCGCTTTCGGTTTGTCTGGATGTTTTTTTTAACCGAACACCTGTAAGAAGCTTGAGTGTATAAACCGGATTAGCAGGAACTGGTTTCACCAAGCCAGGTCAGTGGTGTGGATGTGAGTATCACATGTTTGGGGAAACTGGTGTTGGAATCAGCTGGTGTCACTCATGCTGGTTTTCTGGAGGTTGGACCGATCTGAGGTCTTCTCTTTTTGTTCTGCCTTGTGGGTAACTGGAAGGTGTTGTGGAGCTTTGGTAGATGTTTAGGAGGTGAACCGTGCACTTGTGGTGGATTTACAGAGAGTTGGGGGAGTGTGGAGTTTGTGAGAACCTGTTGAGTAGGTCTGGGCTGAATGGGTGTGTGTATGATTGGGGGAAGGGACAGGCGTGGTTCACTCTCTCTGTCTCTCACTCTGTGTTCTGTAGCTCGTCTTTTCTTGCATTTGCACACAGTGTGTGAAACAGAGTGAGTGTGGAGAGTGCTCACTGACTGTGAGCTGACTTGGCTGATATATTTAGAATGAGTCACTGGAGTGTGTGTGTGTGTATGGTTTTCTCGACTTAAAAGGAGAAATGTTCGATTCCCCTTGAGTGGCCTGCGGGTGTGTCTACCTTGACCTGTAGAGGAAGGGCATGTTAGTACACGCCATGTTTTCCGAGGCGCCTGCTGTAGAACACCTCGACGGGAGCTGAAGCTGGAGAATGAGTGCTCTTCTCCGAGAGCCAGGCCGTCGTTTCTTCCTGCCTTTATTCTGTGAAACGCTGTAATGAGCGGGTTTACTGTTACACGGGTGTGTCCGTCCGACGCGGAAGGGGGTTGGAGTTTTACACACGTCTCCGTCCGGCGGTGTCCAGTCTGTCGTGCTGTTGGGAGCTTGTGTCTGTAGGCTGGTGTTTGAGGGACACCGACTGAGATTTAAAAACGGCTGCGTCATCGGTGCCACGAAGGTAAAGACTAATGACTAACCTCACCTTCAGTTCCCGAAACAAACGGTGGAACCAGTGCTGCACTCTTTCCTACAGAGTCCTTAAAGAACCGACTCTCCAAGTCGGCCCTGATTTAGTGAACTTTTCCCTCAGATGAACCGACTCGTTCCCCACTGGAGGCGAAGTGGAGGGAACCACTTGTTGAACTGGGGGAACGATTTAACTCGAGGGATCAGTATGGATGAATGGGTAGATAGATAGATCTTTATTAATCCATCTGGGAGGGTTTCATCAGGGAGCTCAATAGCAAAGTGAGGGAATGGTTATTATTTTCCTGCTGTAATACAGTGTTGTGCCCCCCCCCTTAAATTCACTCCTATAAATAAGAGCAAACTCCTCGTTACTCCAAGAGACATTTAAGAAGCCTGGTCTCTCTTTCTGAAAGTCAGATTTGGTGAACTGTTTTTCTTTTTTTTAATTCCTGTTAATGAGTCTAAAGTCTTGCATTGTATCACCCTTCAGTCCACTTAGTGTTTCATGTGTTCATCAAAGGATCCAAACAACCAGCACACAAGATTTTATGTACTCTGTATGATTTATGAAGAATGCAGAACACTGCAGAATAACACAACGTGGTACCGGCTAACAGAAGCCTTCCAGAAAGCGTAGCTGTTTCTCAAATGCTGTATCCTAATGTCTGTGTGTGACATTAGTTTGCCTTGTAGGAGTGAGAAGTATGTGTGATCTCAAAGTTCATGGAGGCGTTGGTTTGGAGCCAGGCCAAAACGGAGGGATTGGCGTTTCACATTCGGTTTTAACCTGAGTCAGCAGGGATGGGGGACCCTCATGGATTGTTCAGCTTTACAATACTGCTGGTCTGGACATGCACTGCATTTATGAAGGGTTGTGGGAAGTAATTTTCATCCCATCACCACGGCAGCATTGACTTGTAGCACCAGTTTTGGGTTTGATTGCGATGTGTCTTTAATCAGTGTTGTAAAACCAGGGATTGAGACTCGGTAAAAGCAGGTACGTTTTGGGGTTGCTGTATGTAGATGCTTATTACTCTGCCAATTGTGGAGTCTTTACTCTTCAGATTTTTCTAACCTTGCTGATTTGATCAATTTGCTCTTGGATGTATTTCAGTTTCATTCAATGTTTTAGGTTTGCTTTTGTCTCCAGACAAAATAATAATTTTTCTTTGTTTGCCTGTCCTTGTGAACAAAAGTTCTGACTCTGTGTATAAAGACTGTAATGTTCAATCACCTAAATTTGCCCTCCTTAATCCACAAATTCAGCCGAGAAGTTAACAGCTGTTGTCTCGGTAAGGCTCTTTTCACGATACATGAGCATTCCTGTGATTGGATGCTACAGCTGTGCTCAGTGGTATGCAGTAAGTGCCATTTGTACACCCTCCTTTATTCAAGTTCTTGCACTTGGTCATAGGTGAAAGCAGATCCTTATCACTTTATCAGTCATAGCATCGAGCCCTGATCTGGGTTTCGTCTAGATCCGCTGTGAGTGTTTGCTATAGGTGTGTAGATTGTGGATGTTAAGTGGCTTAGCATTCTAATACCTCAGCTATCCCATTAGCAGACACATACGATTAAGCACCCATGCAAATTGAATTAGTTCAGCCTAATATGGCTTAGGGCTGATGCTGGCGCTCCTGTATCTGTGCCAGACTCAGACGTAACTGAGGTTTGTTTTGTTGATGTCACAGTGATGGCATCTGTCTGGCTTGAGTGCTTGAAGCAACATTAGTGTTTTTTGTGTCTTAGTTTGAAGTGCTGGGGTATATATTGGTAGTAACAGTACTGGAGTCATATGGTCCTATTGGTTTTAGCTGTGCTGATGGATTAAATAAAAGCCTACTGTGTAACTTTTTTACCCCAGATATAGATATGTAGAAATGTCTTGCATTTGCTTAAGGTTTGCATAGGAGCCAGAAAGTTAACATAGTGGAAGTCTGGTACCCCAGAAACTACAACAACCAGCTTAATGGACATGGATAACTCTATAGCTATAATGTCATAGATCCAATGTGAAACTTAAGCTCTTGGCTGGATAGGGGATACAAAAATTACAACTATTTTAATATTAGAAGAAGCAGAGGATGAAATCTTTTTTTGTAGCTGAGGAAATACAATTCTAATCTGATTGTGTGATGAATGTAAAAATATCGTCATTGTTTACCTTTCCACCTTCTACCACTAAGCCAGATTGGCATTTGTCAGAGTGGTTTGTCTCTGTCATGTCAAAATTCACACTGCTATGTGGGGAATGCACTCTGAGTAAGTAACCCCCAGTGGGGATCCTTAACTATTTGGCCTAATTTTGATCAAGTTTAATTTGAGACTGCAATCTTGAGTTGCTTGGTTGGTTGTTTTCCACAGGAAAAAAACTGTGTAAAGTTATACTCTGTTCTGGGTCAGACCTATTTAGAAGGGTGGCTTTTTTTCTTCTTTCCTCTGGAGAAGACTTTTGGAACTCTTGGTGCAGTTGCCAAAAATAAAACTGAGCTGATGTGCTCAGAAAGGTCTATATCATAAATACAGAGGATCTGTATTCAAGGTGTACTTTGAAGAGGTGCCCTTTGAAGATAAGAATAGGGTATTAGGCAGCGTGTGTATGTGCAGTGCTGGTGTGTGTTTTCAACCCTACACCTAAGGGCTAGGAATACGTTCTGAATTAATGAAAAATGAAATGTTGTGGTGCTTAGAGTAATTCGTGCTGCATTTCTTCTGACTAGTGGTAAATGTCGCTGCCTTCCTGCTGAGATTGAGACAGTAAGCAGTGGTGCAAATATATAAAATATATAATTAAATTACTTCAATATAAAAATATAAAATTATATTACTTAACAAAAATAGCGTCAAAGTGTCAAAAATATAAGACAATAATAAATTTACCCAAAAGCATAAACATTGCGTTTATGTTGTGCAGGAATATCTGAACAGGAACTTGGGAGTCCATGCATGAATTGTTTCACACATATTTGCTGTGAGTGCTTTAAACCAGTATAAACCAAACCAATATATCAGCTAACTATCATGTTTTTAGTTTATGTTCTTAACTCCACAGCATTTTCTTTTTACAAATTAAATAAACCTTGTATGAAGTAAAGTTGACGGTGAGACCATAATTGTCACCATCACAATAAACTAGCCACACATTAATCAGTAGCCATAATTGACAGAACCCTAACCCTGTTATGTTTAGGTACATTAACATTAATCTTGGTGCTTTGCACTACATTAATTTTACCTTCAACCGAACATGTCTGCCTATGCCTTCTTCCTTTGCTTGGGTGACATTAGTGCATTGTGCCACATGAAAAGTAGTCCATGTGGAATACCATGCTTTGAGCTCCACAATTAAACCATTCCTTGAGGCAGAGAAAATTCCTCTTTTTTTTCTTTTTTTTTTTTTTACTGGTGGAATAATTTCTCCCCTGGTTGTGATTGCAGGTGTGTCTTCATTAGTATCTTGATCACAGGTGCAAGCAGTGTGTTACAGGAAAACGTGTGCGTCACCGAAACTCTCTCACCCAATCAGACTGAACCACTGTCACTGAGTCACTGCTGTCACATTGTGAATCAGAATTTGTTGGAATTAGGGCAGACATAGGAAACAGATATGGAGTGAGGAGAATCAGAGGGAAAAGGGAGCAGGACTTTTAAGGTATTTTGAGGCTGAGACAGGATCAGGCATGCCACAGTACCAACCGGAATGTGTGTATGCATGCACATGCCTGCCTGATTTTCTGTTTGCTCTGTGGAAGAGTGAAAAACAGTTTTAGAAGTCGATGAAGCTGACTGTTGCATCTGTGTTTTCAAGGACAGCACCCCCCCCCCTCTCTCTCTCTCTCTCTCTCTCTCTCTCTCTCTCACAGACACATTTACTATTGTTTCCCCAACCACCAGATGGACAGCTGCAAATACCGTCTCTCATTCGATGTGTGTGTGTTTTAGAAGTAGTAAAGCAGTGATCTGAGCTTTATGTGGGACCAGTACTCTCATTGAGTTTAGGGAGCTGCTCTGTTTTCAGTTGCGTAGATTTGTCCTTGGCAGGAGTGAGCTTCCGTTTTGAGTTCACTCTCTTTTTAGAAGCTACTGTTTGTTTTGAGGATTCTTTCACCCTGCTCGTTGGTTTCGTCTGGACGAGTGCAGTTTTGTGGTCCGAGATCAAGGTTTTTTCTGAAGTGCCTCAGAAAGAGTTCCAAAACATTGTTGGCAATTCTAGAGTGATACTTTTCAATATAAAATTTCTCTCATCTCTTACCTGACATGGTCAGTTTTGCTTCTCATGTTTCTCTGCATGCTGGCAGTCTTTAAATGGAACAAGTCTCTGATTGTTTAGAAAAAATAAGATATCAAAGCCATATTTTCCATTCCTGGATGTCTATACATCTGAAATCCAGTCTGGTTAGCGGCTGCAGTTCTTTTATTAAACTTTTTGTACAGATGTTAACTTTATTATAGGACTGTTAATCGCACAGCCTTGGCAGATCTTCACTGTTAGCTTTGGACAGCTTGATGTCATTTGAAACCCTGCAATTGACAAAGTGCACCACTGACCACTGCTTAGTACCCACATTTTTTTTGCATCAAAGTGAATCTTTTGTTAAAACAAAATTGCCAGCACTTCCACATACTTTAGTTACTATTTATTTCTATTGTGCATTTTTGTCAGTTTCATTTCTGTACACAGAAGTAGCTGTCTCAAATGCATCCTAAACCTGACTTTATTATCTTGTACTTTTTTTAAATGAATTCCAGGATGTTATTAGTCTGTGGCAGAGGTCTGGAATTGCTGTTTGGCTTGTGTAGTTGTTGGAAAGCTTCATTAAAATAGTTGAAGGCAAAGCAGAGATGTTTCTCTTTGACTGTGCTACAGCTGTTCTGAATTTAATGGAAAACTTGTCATTCTCACATTTTGAGCGTAATGTGGCTTGGGTCCAAATGTGACATTCTGAAATAGCAGTTTCTGTTTTTAGGCTCAAACTTGGCATCAAGAGCTGCAATTGAAATCCCTCCCTACAAGAGAGAATAGGCACTGTATAGTGCACCAGCTATTTTGTCGAAATTCTTTGAATTGTCATTGATAAATGTAATATTTTGTTTTCTACATAGTTGTTTGTTAGTCTGTTTACTGTGTTGCAAACTTTGCAAAGTTAATAATGAATGCATCAATGAGTTAGCCAGTCTGGACATGAGGTTAGCAGTAAACATAGATATCTATTTGTGCTGGAGCTGTGACTTGTCTCTTCCACTTACAGTAAAGATGTATTTATGTAAAGTTTCAGGTATAGACATGTAGAATATGTCTGATGTACTTAGCAAATACATCAATATCAGTTTCAGACAGAAAACCTGATTTAGATTTTTTTTGTGGTTTGTGATTTTCTTTTATACTAATTGAAATATACTGTACACACTAAATTCTGTCTAGCAGCTAAAATTCTTAAAACCTCAGCTGTTTGAAAGATTTATCATATCAAAAAGTGCTTTCGACATCCTAATTTTCGTTCTCCGACGAGTTCTACACTCAAAATAGAGCTCCACAGGATAGCAGCTTCTTCTCACCTGTCGTTCTCACCCTTCAGCTCCCTACTCCTAACTAACTGGTGTTAATGAGCAAGTGCAGATCAGCGTAGTCATTTATTTATAAACCACACTTCTCATGTTAAGATGGCATCTTGTAAAAGGAATGTGAAAACGTAACAGAATAACCATACTTGTATTGCAGAGTTCAAAGTGCAGTCATGGTATCACATGTGGATGAAATGGTTGCTTTACAACTCTATTTCAAAGTTGACACACCCATAACACTAGCACTACTGACTTGGTTTACTGCTGGTATGTCATGAGATTCGTTAAGACTGGTTTATATCAACTCACATAGCCCACTGGTCTTGAAATAATACCTCCTATATAGTGAATGCTAGATCATGAAAAGGGCTTTTGATGTGGAAAAAATCAGTGCATGATGAAAGAACAGCAAAGGTTTGTGAAATGCCAGTAAATGGTTTCTTTTCTATTGCTAAAAAAGTTACAGCATTCACAATGTTGATGTGGATATTAATGTATATAATATTAATGGTCATAACTCTTTAACAGACATCGCATTTTCTTGTGAGCAGATTGTAAACTTTTTTAGATGGAATTCTTGTCACAGTTGCCTGTACTTTTTATTCTTGCAGGTTGTAGTAAACGGCGTAGACACACCAGTGATTCTCGGCAGTCATGTTGACTGTCTCATAGTATCAAGTCATAAATGTTACTGGCTACTAGTCATTCCAATGTGTCATCCCCATGTCTTTGGTAGATACAGTAGCTAATTGCTTTAAAGGAGGAAGCAGTGTTGTATGTAGTATAGCTGTGAAGCAAAGATTTATATTAAGGTTAAGCAATATGACTAAAATACATTTGAAAACAATCTTTTCTGAGCTTGTCCTAGATATAGTCAGTGCTTTGAGCTGCACATTTCATCACAAAAAGAAAAAGTGCTGTTATTTGGATACAGTGATGCAAATATTGAATATAAATCATTGTAATAATAGGGCTGGGTGATTGGACAAAACCTATCCTGATATATTTTAGCTGAATGGCACTATATGATAAAGGATTTCATTTCATTTTTTTCATAATACACAGGCAAGGGGAAGTGATGGGAAGCAGATTAGAGTAGGAGCTGAGATCAGGGGGTGGAGCAGAAAAAAGGTTTTCCCTAAAATTGAAACAGAACATGAATTAAAAACTTAATATAATTATATCCTGCTCTTTATCCTGATAGATATATCGCAAAGCCCTGTGTACAGTATGGCTGAATGTATGAATAAGGGTTTATAAGAAACTGCTGCTACTAAAGCATTTTTTCACAATATCCCAACAGATATTGTATATTATAAAATGTCTTTAAATATTAAACTTTTACCATATTGCTAACTCTTAATTTATAGCTTAGAATTTTTGCTCACGTTTGTAATGTCTGATCACATCTTAAACAATGATGAAAAGAACGGCCAGGTTCTTCCTTTGGCTTTATGCCTGATCCACCCCTGGATTACAGTAATGTGTCTGCTGTTAGACTGGATAGATAAGGAAGTTCTTGAATGTTGGGATTCCTCTGATAACTGTAGTCAAGATCAAATGTGGGACGAGCTGGAACATTTTATTTTGAAAGTGCTCTATGTGGGCGAAATGAAGGCAACCAAAGTATTATCAGCCATGTTTGTGCTTTGTGGATTTACTTGCAATGCCATTTGAATATTGAAGGCTGACTAAGAATTAATATAACAGATGAAATGAAGTAGACATCTGTGGTCAGCAAGGCAGTTATGTACCTGGTCTTGGTGTATTGGAATGTAAAGCTCTATTACGAGTCTCTTGCTGTGGTAGAATGTGATCAGTGCAGTATATTTCTGATGAGGTTTTTCACAGCTCTCTGCTGTGATATGAGAAGACCTTGGCTGTTCTTATGTTGTGTCTGAGCTCATTATGCCTGCCTGTACTTGATGCCTTTCCCCCCTTGCTTTCTCACACACAAATGTTAATCATCCACACAAAAACCTGTTTGGTTTCCTGTCGATGGTGCTGCGTGTCTTTTGTGATCGTTTGCTGTCTGTTTTATCACTCTTATCTGGAAAGCTTTGTCAGTGCTTGTTGCTCCTTTTTTACTCACAGTTTGGAAACCCTGTTTTCTTATCTCTTTTAATCCTCTTTGTCCTTTTCTAAGGACTACTCCTTGCTTACTTTCCCAAAATCCAGAACCAGGGATCTTAGTGGTGTGGCAATTTATCTTTGGCTTTAGACTTATCTTAAATCAGCTGTCTTGCTGTTGTGTTTTAAGGTACAATAGACCGAAACTGATCATACGATTGTGCTAAGAATTATTGTGAATGTGGCTAGAAGTTACTGACTAAGCTCTGCAGTATCCTGTTTACAGGTCCTGTATCTTGAGTTGTTCTTGTATTTCATTACTTATATATATGTTGCCTCTGAGAGATTGGTTGCTCTGTTCTGTTTGATTTAAACAGGCCTACATAATACTACTAAGGTCAACAAGTAGCCAGTTGGGTAGTGAAAGTTGTTTACATGCTATTTCAGCTGATTTTCTCTTATTAAGAAGCCCATATAGATTTATTAACGGTACTGTTTTTGGGAGAATAGGTTCCTGTATAGCTGTTCGCAGTGTTATTGTGCTTGTGTTAACCTTATTGTCTGGGAGATAGTGTCTTGTCAGAACCTTTGTTTCAAAGTGCACATTTTGCACTTTTTTCCACTTTTCATTTCAGGCATTTGTGCACGAGTGTGTAAAATCTTTTCTTTCTCTTTGTCTGGGTCTGTATTCAACATTGTGTGTAACACTTTCTCTTCTCTCTCAGTGTGTATGGAGCAGTGTGAGAATGCCGCTTCTCTCTTGGCCTCCGTGCGTGAGCAGGAGATGCAGTTTGAGCGTCTGACTCGAGCTCTGGAGGAGGAGAGGAGGAGTGTAGGGCCCTCTGGCACTCTGCCCCGCCCTCTCCCCAACCTGCAGGTAATACCTCCTCCAACCATTCATGTGACCACAGGGGTCACACGTCATTGTCCTGTCCCACCCCGATTCTCATCCTCATGAGTCCACGCCGCCCTCCCCACCCTGTTTATTTGCCCTGTGTCATCATTCATGGTGACCACATTATCCCATGTCGTTGTATGCATTACATCATCTCCCTTTCCGTGCATGATGACTCACCTCATAAGTTACTTCTGTTCTTGTTGTAACCGTTTTTCATCTGATTTGCATCATTTGCATCCTCTTCCCCGTTTACCACCATCAACCACAAAGCTTTCCCATCTTGCATTAAGCCTTGTACGTCACTCTGCCTCATGACCTGCACCGGAATGTATTGGATTCCAGATCTAGGATCAGCTTTGACGTCCAACGTGCATGCTGCTATTCCATCTCCTCTACACCATCATATGCTTTACTTGTCTTGTCCATTGTTTTTGTCTTCAGAATTCACAAAAGCATGGTTTGTGTCTCTTAAATGATGAAATTCAATTCTGTTCAAACATCTGAGCTGGATTCAAGAGGCTCACCTGAGATGTCCTTGGATCTAATCTTTCGCTTTGCCAAAAAGATTGGGAGCTTCTGATTCAAGTATGGTTACTTGTTGGTAAATATTGTTGCTGATTAGAGAGAATGCAAATTGATTGTCTGTACATCTTGACAAAAGGTGGTGAGATTCCTGAATGAGCATTCATCAGATATTCTATATTCCTTATGCTGTCTTGTATAGAAGAATGTGTGTATTAGGTTGAATATCTTTCAGTTCTGTTAGAAACAAAACTGAATGAGTCTGCAGCTTATTTGCAAGACTGTCTTTAGACGCTGCAGGGAATGGCCTGTGGATGTTTCGTTGCATCTGGTTTTATATCAAAATTCCTTTGAAGTCTGTGTTGCTGATTGCCTGACTCATCTCCTGTTCTTTTGTTTGATACAACATAATGAAACATTTTAAGCTTACCAGTTTTGTGTTCTGGTAAGGGATGTACAATTCACTTTACAATTAATTTAGGGAACAAAAAGATAATTTTAGGATTTTTATTTAGGAGTGTGCCTCTGCTAAGATAATTATGAGCATTTGTAACATTGATGGACTTGATCCACAAATGTTAACTGTGGAATGGAGCAAACTCGACCGTTATTTGACTGTTTGACTGTATACTTCAAGTTGGTGACTTTGTTGGTGCACTTAAAGGCATGTTAGGTGGATGTGGTCATAAAGAAATCATTGACCTCATAAATTGCATTGTATCCATAGTAGATAGAAAAGATGATACCAGTGTGCTGATGCAGCATGTTGAGGCAAATCCACTCTGTTAATTGAGGCTAGTATGGCCAGCCAGAAACCCCCTAAAAGCCCTGATTGCTGTGTGACACAAGCCAGAGATGAAATAAGAAACTGGTTCAGTCAGTAAGACCTACCCACATTGAAAGAGTGCTTTGACTTGTACTAGATGTTTCTCAACACCAAGCATACATTTCTGTTTTATCTTCTGCTCATCTGTGTTCACTCAGCCTGCAATGACACTTGCCACTCCCTCTTATGACTGTCTGCATTTTTGATTGGATTATCTGCTTCAAAACAATGTCTGCATGCAGGCTCCCTATAATATGACTTTGTCTCTCTTTATATTTTCCCGCTGAATGATTCCACAATGGAATTTGTGTGTTGTACTGTAACTAGCTGTTCAGTGTATGTGTAGTGCACTAGTTTGGAATGCCACCTTCGGCCCTTATCTTTTTGTCTGTTGACATAGTTGTAGGCATATTAAGATGCCGAGCAGGCTCTGGGCCTAGCTGCTGACAGGTTTTCACAAGCCTGGACTTTACCTAGAAGTTTTACCCAGCTCAGAGGCTCCCTCTGATATATATATATGTGTGTGTGTGTGTGTGTGTGTGTGTGTGTGTGTGTGTGTGTGTGTGTGTGTGTGTTGTGTGTGTTGTGTGTGTGTGTGTGTGTGTGTGTGTGTGTGTGTGTGTGTGTGTGTTTTTATTTATTTTTATTTTTTTTGTCGTGGCTGCATGAGTGAGCTTTTCCAAAAGCCATTGTCCTCCCATTCCTTCTCATTCTTGCAGACTTCGTTTTCAATCATTCATTCTATTGTTTGTCTAGGAATCGTGCATAGTTCATACATCGAACCAATAGTAGCAGATGTGTTTATATAGCTTCAGTTGTGCACGCTTTGTATGTATGACGTTTACCCCTAGTGTCCTACAGAAACCTGCTTCTGCTTGAAATTTTTTAAAATGGATCAGCAGCTACAAGTGTGTTGTTGCCTTGAGGGAAATTTCAGTCACCCATTATGCTGCCTGATTAAAGCCCCCCTCTCTCTCTCTACACACCCCACATGTATTTACACATTCTCTCCTTTACTGTCTCTTTTTCTAGAACGGCCGTATCCCTGGTGATGCAGAACTAGAGAGGCTCAAATTAAACGAGGGATATATTAACGGGACACAGGTAGGCTTGTGTGTGGGGCTTTAATCTTGTCTTTTTTTGTCCAGATGGTGTTTATAAAACAGGAAACATTTTACAGCATATGGTTGTTGCTCACTATTGTTCTTTTGTTTGTGTGTGCACATGCATGTCCCTCTTACAGTACAGGATGTTGGACCCAGGTCATGTTCTTCAGGAGACTGTCACTGTAGAGGAGGACCCTCAAGAGATGTCACCAGTTATTTCTGTACAGACCAGCGATGATGGCACCACACGCCGTACCGAAACTACAGTAAGTACTTCTGCCATCTGTTTGCTCTGCAGTTTATACATCATTACAGCTTTAGTCATGAGGCAAAAGTACAGTGGGATATCTGAGGTCCTGTCCTTTGCACCATATTTATATATTTTTCTACATTTATTCTTGCCCATAAAAAGAATAAAAGCTCATTGTTTTTTATGTCAGGTCAAGAAGGTCACAAAGACTACCACTACACGTACAGTCATTCCTTCTGTCTCGGACACACTATCCCTGGATGGCACCGGTTCAGTCACTGGTATGAGTGGCTATAATGCACCAATAGACCGCATCTATAGACAGCCAGGTGCACATATGGACTATCCAACTGCTACTGTTCCTCGTAATTACCACTTTGGACCACCAGGGGGTTACGATGACTACCGCTCTGCCCCAGCCTCTGAAACCTATGCTAGTCTCAACCGAGGGGCACGCATGGATGACCGATACAGGTGTGTGTGTTATAGACAGCTATGGCTATTCAAATAAGTACTATGCTGAAAAACAGAGATGGGGAAACATTATGCTTTGGTAAGAAAATATGGTAATACCATTTAAATTCTTATTTATTTTTTTTAAATCCTATTTTGTCCCATTTTTTTTTTAGACCTGTGGATGGGTACCGTACACTAGATGCGGGTTATCGTGTCCACAGCCGACCTCAGCTAGACCCATACGCAGCTCAGCCACAGGTGGGCCGCATGGGCAGTGCTCTAGAAATCTCTGGCCTGCAACGCTTTGTCCCTGAGCCATACGGCCTGGAGGATGACCAAAGAAGTTTGGGATATGATGAACCTGATTACGGCATGGGGCCATCTATACACTACAGTACCATGCCCCGGCTAGCGCACCATGCACCACCTCCACGCAGGACAGGGTATGTATACTTGTGTGGTGCAACATGAAATATGTGTTAAGAAATATTTTTACCTAGTGTTTTCTTTTACTGTTACTGTTTTCATTTCTATGACCGTGCTGTCTTAACTTTGAATGTGTGTGGCCATATCTGTAGGTCTTATGAAGGCACTCTGGATGGGGATATGAGTGGAGCAGGAGACATGTACTTCTGGGGAGGAGGAGCTCCTTTGGCTCAAGGTGAGAGAGGCAGCATGGCGTCGCTAGACAGTAACATGAGAAAAGGTCATGCCCCTACATCATGGAGACAGCCTGAATTACGTGAGGTCATTGCTATGCTCACCTACCCTCTGGATCCAGTCAAGAGCAATGCTGCTGCATACCTCCAGCATCTCACCTTTAAAAATGACGAGGTAAATCACAGAATGAAATGAAAAGGGCTAAACTCACTTTGGTTTTGCCAGACACTTTTTGCTGACTCTTTTTTGGTTATTCTGCATGTAGGTCAAAACGAAAGTAAGGTGTGAGAAGGGCATTCCTGCTCTAGTGTCCATGTTGGACAATCCAAAGAAAGAAGTGCATCACGCAGCGTGTGGAGCGCTTAAAAACATCTCATATGGACGAGATCCTGACAACAAAATTGCCATCATGAACTGTGATGGTATTCGTGCTCTTGTGCGGCTACTAAGGAAGACCAGAGATCAGGACCTTACTGATACAATCACAGGTTTGTGTGTATATATAAATGCACACGCACAAAAACACACACCCTCACTATGACAAAGCTCAAAGATCACTTAAAGATCTCATGGTAACAAGTGGATCTTCCTGTCCTAGGCACGCTGTGGAACCTTTCGTCTCATGACTCTTTGAAGATGGAGATTGTGGACCATGCGCTACATGCACTGTCTGATGAAGTCATGGTGCCACATTCTGGCTGGGAGAGAGGGAATGATGGAGGAGAGGAGACCTGTAAGCCTCGACACTTGGAATGGGAGATGGCTCTCACCAACACTGCAGGCTGCTTGAGGTATTATTGTAAGAATGTTTGATGGTAAACTAAAAATGACAGTCCATCCACCTGAGTGAAAAGTATTTGAGGGCTGTCAGTTTAAACCATACAAATATCTAACTGTTCTCAAATGCTGAGATGCATGGATTGTCATTTGCTGTTAAAATTCTCATTGCTAGCGGGGATGCAAAGATGTGGGGAATTTTGTACCGGTGTCAATAGCGACGATTTATTTTTCTATCTATTCCATCTTCCTGTGTAAGGGTAAGTAAATGTAATAAAGAACAGTTGTAAAGATAGCCCAACATTTCCCAAATGTTACAGTTTTCTGGAGCATAATAAATACATCTAAATTTGAAATGTCAAATTCTGAACATTTGTGGATTTATTTGTTTGTTAGTTTCCTAGTAAATGGCTGTATATCACTATTGGGTACATACTGCATCTGGAAAGTAGTAAAAGCTTCACTTTCTGCACATTTTATGTTGCAGCCTTACTTCAAAATGGATTCATTAAATTTTTCCCCTCAAAATCTTACAGAAAACCCTACAATGGCCATGAGAAACATTTGTTTAAAATCATTGCACATTTTATTTAAAAAAAAAAAAAAAAATGTATGTACATATGTATTCACAGCATTTACTTTAGTACTTTGTTGAAGCACATTTGGCAGCAATTACTGCCTCAGCGGCCAGCACTATGAAAAGTTCTGGTGGTTGGCCACTGTGCTCATTGGGACCTTCAATGCAACAGAATTGTGTACCCTTCCCTGATTTGTGACTTGATACAATCCTGTCTCTGAGGTCTACAGACATCATGTCCAAGCAACTGAATTTACCACAGGTGTACTTGTCAATTTTGAGTGTCACGGCAAAGGCTGTGAACACTTATGTACATTATAATTTTTTCTCACTTTGTCATTGTGGGGTATTGTGTGTAGAATTTTGAGGGGAAAATAATTTAATCCATTTTGGATTAAGGCTGTAATATAAATTTGCTGAAAGTGAAGCGCTGTGAATAATTTCCAGATTCTCTGTATTGCCTTTGCATCTGGGTCACTCCACTTTCACTTCATCTTCTTTTATCTTTCCTTCTGGCATTAGTTTACTGTGGTGTTTTAAATCAAAGGCAGCCAGTGTGCCTTAATAACATTATCAAGAAATCTCCTTTTACCCAGTAATGGCCTCTGTTCATACATGAATGCTTGAATTCCTAGGAGTCACACTAAGTTTCCTCGTGGATGGTTACTGAATAAAATAAAGGGATTTTTGACCCTGATGTGAGCTTATATTTTGAGGCTAAAGTTGGTTTGTTCAGTCAGGGTTTAACAGACAATGGTAGTGTGAGGGTCTTTCATAGTGCAAAGATTTGTTGGCAAAGCATTATTTGTAAGCAATCGAAAGCAGAAGGACGTGTGTGCACATGCGTTAGAGGAAACTACTTTCTTGTAGGTAAGAAAGAAGGGAAGTTGAAGGGGAAATGCTTGTATTCAGAGCTGTGTGTGTGAACTTCAGGACTGCAAAGGGACAAAAGAGAAATCTGATCTCTAAATCCACTTATTTCTCTCCAGTGCTTCTCATTGAGATGCTCGTTTGCTCCCGTTTGCCTTTAGAAAGCTCTATGTTCACTCAAGAGAAATGCTTTCCCCCTGATTACATTTAAAGAGAGCTAAAAGTGTCTCACTCCCTGCCTCTCCAGCTTTTTAAGTTGCTGCACTGTCTGCATCTTGGGGCACATTTACCCCTCAAGGAGTTTAATGCAGCATTTTTTCAGAGGATAGTGATGTTTCTAATCATTATAATCTAGCCACATGCTGTGGTTGTTTGATTTTTCTTTCAGGTCCTTGTGTGTGCATGCACATTTATGAATAGTTCTTCTGAAGTGTGTTTTCAGGGTCCATATTTGCGTAGGTGCAGAGTATCTTGAATTACAATAAACACTGATCAGATTCCTTGAAAGCATTACATGAAAATTGCTGTCTGGCGTTTGTCACCATAACTGCTCATTTGCTCAAATTTGTCAAAATATTGTGGAAATACTGCAAGTCTATTACCAAACCTACTATAATAACAACTTTGAGCTGATCTACTCCCCCTCCACCTTTAACGCATGCTGTGTCTGATCTCTGCAGGAATGTGAGCTCGGAGAGGAGTGAGGCCAGGAGGAAGCTGAGAGAATGCTCTGGCTTGGTTGATTCACTCATGTACATTGTTCAATCCCAGATTAACTGTAAAGATGTGGACAACAAGGTAATCACCATTTTTAGTGGAATTTCTAAGATGTTAATAAGTATTCCTTATTTGTCATTCCAATCTTTCCATGTCCGTGTCTCCCTTTCTGTAGCTGGTGGAGAACAGTGTGTGTCTGTTGAGGAATCTGTCCTATCATGTGCATCGGGAGGTGCCAGGCTGTGAGCGCTATCAGGAGACTGCACCTGTTAACCAGGGCCCCGCCCCTGCCAATCAGAAAAGTGGCTGCTTCAGCTCCCGCAAGGGCAAAGGTGTGTCTGTGTGTGTGAGTTAGTAAAAGTGAAATACATTCTTCATTTTATTTTCAGTTTCAGTATTATGATCTTATTGAACTTTATTGCATGAGTGATGGTGAATCTCTGCTTTTTTTAATTCTCATGTAAATTTATGAATGCAAGCTTGTGGCTTTTGGTGGCTGGGGCACTATTGCGCTGTTTTTTTTTTCTTACTGAAATCCTTTCTCCCTGTCTTTCCACTTCTGCCATGCATTTTTTTCTCTCTCCTGCTTTCTTCTTTCGGTCCCGTACCAGACGAGTGGTTTTCCAAAGGTAAGCCTGTCCTTTTGTAAGCATTGCTTGCTTTTTGTAGATCAGTAATATACTTTGTGCCTGACTATCAACTCTTCTATTTTATGGGGTTGGTTTAGTTTAAGGAATTTGGAATGGGGTTTTTTACTAAAAAAAAAACAAAAAAACATTAAACCCTCTCTTTCACACCCCATTTCAAATTTGTTTTGCATTTTTAATATGCAGTCATACTCACCAACGTTCACCATCTGTTATTTTACAAATGTTGCCTGTAATGTTTATCTGACCTTAAGTAGGCACCAGGGTGTGTTAACACTTCGTAACTGCCTATCCCACAACTGAGCCATGCTTTCATAGTTTACACAGCGATAGCACACAATGTTTGCTTTCCATGTTTATTAAAGGAAGTAATACTTGTAAAAATACAGGTAGTTGCACATTCCAGGTATTTTAGATAGTAATTTCATGTCATTTTCTTAACCCTTTTTTAGGGAAGAAGGACGATGATGGAAATTCAGACACAATTGACATTCCAAAGAGGACCACACAAGCCAAAGGTATGGAGGCATAATGTGCTGTTGATGGAGTGTGCTCCCTGAGTAAATAATGCTAAAAAAAATATCGAGAATAATGTTTAAAGGATTCGCTTTTCAGAAGACTTTTTTTTTACCCTCTTTGTAGGTTATGAGTTGCTATTCCAGCCTGAGGTGGTTCGTGTGTACACTTCATTGCTGAGGGAGAGTAAGAACCCCTCAGTTCTGGAAGCATCCGCTGGAGCCATACAAAATCTGTGTGCAGGCCGCTGGACTGTAAGTATATGCTGCTGACCACCACATGGCTGCTGTGCAGCACTTTAATTATAGCCAATGCTCTCCACTTTTGCTGTATTTGACATTTTACATGGTTGCTTTCTTTTTATTTCTCTCAGTATGGACGTTACATACGGGCAGTTATGAGGCAGGAGAAAGGACTGCCCATGATGACTGAGTTATTGGCTCATGGGAACGACCGTGTGGTCAGAGCTATGTCTGGGGCCCTTCGAAACCTAGCTATTGATGCTCGCAATCGAGACCTGCTAGGTTTGTATGTCTCAGTTTTAATGTTGATTGCTGAAAAAGCATACTGTGCTGAATCTTGTAAGGTACAATCATGTATGGGGTATGTTAGAAATGGGGAAAGAGTGTGAATGCTTAGTTACAGCTTTTAAAGTGTGTATGGCTGCAATTTCAGTACAAAGACCAAGGTTACATGGTGTCCTGTTACCTTGGTGTTGCTTTAATCTAATCTCACTCTTGTTCATTTCACTGCTGTGATGAATGTCAGTCTTCACTTTGCTATTTCTGGTTGAATTCTATCACACTTTATAGTGAGAAGCAGTTAGAAAAAAAGCTTGCTGTGGCAGTGTGAATGCCCATCAGAGAGGCTTTGGCAAGCTTTGCTGAAGTATTAGTGTGGGAGCTTTCAAATACAGCTCTACAGTTCTAATACTGTCTTTTTAAATAGCTGTACTTGGTGTGCATTAAAATCTCTTAAGTTTTCATAAATGTTCATTTAGCCTTTAAGAAGTTAAACATTAAGAAGTAGAATGCGTAATTTCTGTGCATGAATAATTCTTTGCTGTGTGTTAATTTTGCATATGCAGGTAAACATACAGTGCCAAACCTGGTGGCTAATCTACCAGGTGGTGGGCAGAGTCAGCCTGTGCGTTCTCTTTCTGAGGATACAGTGGTGTCAGTGTTGAGCACTCTAGCTGAGGTGGTGGGGTCCAGTGTGGATGCTGCCAAAGCCCTACGCAGCTCACAAGGCATTGAGCGGCTGGTGCTCATCAATAAGGAAGGGTGAGTGTTTCCATTCGTTTTGCCTTTCCTTTATTTTAGCCTGAGTTTTTGTCTTTGTGTTTTTGTTTGTGTGTTATATTTTTTTGTCCCAATTTTCTCCCCAATTTGGAAGTGCCACTAGGACTCTCCCCCTATCACATAGGATGGTTCTGACACTAGTAGGATGAGGACATGCCTCCTCCAATACATGTGAATACACCTCCCTCTTTACGAACTGCTGACATTTTGCAACATTGCTGCAATGTATTGCTCAAGTACAATGGCTTACAGACACCTGTGATGGCCAGCATCACACAGAGTGGCCAATTATTGCTCTCTCAGACTGTGGCTGCCAATGGCAAGCAGATCCTCAGATCATAGTGGTAGCACATTATACCGCTTGGCATTGTCTTTGTTTTTACAAGCTTTTTCATTTTTGCAAATTCCCTCTTTGTGTCTTGCAGTAACCGTTCTGATCGGGAAGTTCGCGGAGCTGGGCTGGTGCTGCAGGTTGTATGGAGCTTTAAAGAGCTTCAGTCCACCCTGAAGAAGGACGGATGGAAGAAATCTGACTTTGTGGTTGGAGTCAATCCCCCCAATAACGCCCGCAGTAATGGTGGCTACGAAGATAGCAGCACCCTTCCACTCATTGACAGAGGTGACACATTCACTCCTAGACTAACCAGCTTATATATTCCTTATATCTGTAGCATGTACTTAACTTTTCCTTTTTGCATTTTATCTTTGTTTAATTAACTTTTTTTTTTTTTTTAATTAACTTAACTATTTCCAGGAAGGAAGCAAGACAGAGACAGAAACATGATTCCACTTAATGACATGGGATCAGGTGATTTTATCACATTTTATACTTAATACTTCATACTCACTTCTTGGTTTCAGCTGAAATGTATGGGATTCTGTTTTTTGCTCTTAAATGATGGTCAATATTAATATTTCTCTTGCATTATATATCAGACACTACACTGGAGCACAGAGGAAGGAGAAACACTATGGATGAAAATCTAGATCCTGCAGACAGTGATATAGCTCAGGTAAAAATTCACATTCACCCACAGGCAGACACATCCAAGTCCCTGTGAATTTTAAATGGGAAATATTGACTGATCCACTAAACCAGACTCGGGACGGCATGCTTTTTACTTACCTCTAACACTATTTACAAGGAGATTTATAAATGTAAAGGTTTCTGCTCCAACTAACTCTTACCCTTCTCTCTCCTCTTTTGTTTCTCACATTATCTTCTTGCCTCTGATGACCCCATATCACCTCTGTGAACTCCTCTCTCCACTCTCATGTTCTCACTTAGGGAGGGATGTATGGGGAGAGGCGGGGCTCAATGCCCTTGCTGGACTCTTATGATGGTTAGGCCACTCCCCCTCCCCCCACTCAGTGCATGAACAAGCATGGTATGTGTGTCCACTGCCTCCTTCTTTCACTGCATGGGCTCTCACAGTGTATGTGTGTGTGGTCCTAATCCCTGCTGCTGTAACCTATTTATTGTAAGTGTTTTGCTGTTGACGCAGTATAGTTATGTGGTGGTTCTTTTAGTGTAGTTTTATTTATTTATTTATTTTTTATATACCTTTGTTGGTCATGTGTCCACTTGGTCACATGGTTTGTGTGTAGTCATATAAGCGCCTCCCATTGATTGTAGGCTTGTAAGCTTTGAGTGGGTTTGTGCATATGATGACACATGCACAAAAAGCCCTTCATAAATTTTTTGACCTAAATATCATTTGAAGTGTGGTGGATTATTATTATTATTATTTTTATGTATTTATTTATTTTGGTGGTGGGGGTTGCTAATTTTCAAAATGTATGTAGTTATATTTCTTCTAGAGTAGGTCAGTTTCAGTAGCAATTACGATAATGTATGAAGGGAATGACTGCTTTTGTCAATTGTTCAAAGCTCTGCTCTGAAGGCTTTTGAACATTTGTTGGAATTAAAGATCAATATCAAAGCTCAAAATACAGCAACAAACCAGAGCAATGTGGAAAACAATTAAATTTAGGGTTCAGACTTGATCTTTTTACAATCTTATTTATGAGACCTGTTCATCTGAGAAATGTTGTTTAATCTAGAACAATGATGCTCAATTCTGGTCCTGGAGTAGCACCTGCCCTGCTTGTTTCAGAGTTTCCACTAATTCCAGCACACCTGATCTAACTAATGAGCTAACAAGTCCTTACTGAGCCAAACTGGGAGTGTTCCAGCAGGAAAGCTCAAACAACCATGGCAGTGGTACTCCAGGACCAGGATTGAGAACCACTGTTGTAGAATAAAGCCCTTAAAACCCCATAAGAAACATCTTTTAGAAGCTTATTCTTTTTACTCTATACTTTCATAGGAGGAAAACATTTGGTCCACACTTTGTCTTTGAGAACACACAAAATGCCCTTGAAGTCTGGAAATCACTAATTTGATTTATTAATCCCATGTCCATTTTGCATCTGTATTCATTTTTCTTCTTTTGTTTCTCCACACAGAAAAACTGATAGTGTGCATTACTCGTGGTGAGCGCCCTCTTCATGCCTACTGTCCCTGCTGAGCTTCAGATCTCATCATGAAGGGACCACAGCCACTAATCAATAGCGCAGAGAATCTCTTCCACCATCATTATCCCTTCTGTCTGTCTGTCCTTTTTTGTTTATGCTCTCCTTCTTACTCTCTCTCTCTGAATTCCAAATGACCGACAGCCACTATTTGAGAAGGAAAAACACTATGTTGACATTTGTTCTGGTACATTTGATCCATACCACTTTTTTTTTTTTTTGCTGTGAAAAAATGGCTAAACTTCGAAACCCATGGGACTGAAAACACTGAAGAACTGGGATGGATTTTTACCATTCATAAATGTCCTTTTTTTTTTTTTTTTTTTTTTTTTTTTTTTTTTTTTTTTTTTTTTTTGTTGAGCTACATAGTTTACATGTTTGTTGTCCTTTTGCAAAAATTGTTGCATTCATTTGGGAGCCATCTGCATCACACCCCAAGAGTTTTTCCACTACAGCAATGTTTGTGACCTCCTATATTGACTCTACACAACAGTTAGGGTTAATATAAACTAAGTATTCTTTCCACCACTACATTTATTTTATTACCCTTCTTGTGTCTTTAGACATTAATGACCTCATTGTATAACAGCTTCTTACTGATGTGCTTCAGACTTTTTCAACCCCTTTTTTCTTTAGGAACTTATGTAGCTGTAAGAATGGTTGAGGATTACAGTGGATTTCCACATTTTCCTTTTGCTTTCTGATGGATAGTGATTAACATTTATGCCAAACTGCATCACTGTTTTGAGTTTTAATAAGAAAATGTATATACAATATTTCATGTGTCTCATAGAAGTGTTTGGAAGGGAACGGGGCCATTTTGTAATTTAACCATTGTCTCACAGCCACTTCAACACCCCCTGCTTCAGCTTTTGCACCCCATTTTCATTGTTAACTTGACTGTCCAAGGAGACTGGTGAAGTGGTAGAGATGTGAAGTAGATACTGATAGTTTAAAGGGTAATGTTTGACAGTGGGAAGAGAAACATGTACTGCAGTTTATTTCCCTGCATTGCAAATAGTTTTTTAAAAGTGGTTTAGAAAATTGAGTTTGGGAAGTGACCACTTGCATCCCAATGCTCAAATTCCTTCTTAGGTAGGGTTACTAGCAGAGTTGGTGCAATATTTGTAAAGTGCCTCAGAGTGGGAGTGCTCTGTCAGAATCAGGATCAGATCTGAGTGAGTGGGATGAGTAGAAATGGCAGAATCTGATCCTGCAGCAGCACTGCCACTCTGAGCTAGGCCCTTGGACCAGTTCTTGCTTTCTGTTTTCCTATTGTCTGAATATAGATGTTTGTGTAAATACGTTGGCGTCTAACAAATCCACCCTGCTTACTCAGAGTGCCTCGCTCATTGATCAGTCCGCTTGGCTTGTGTGTGTGTCTGCGTGCGTGTGTGTGTGTGTATGAGCGTTGGTTTCAGAAGAGTACATGGGGACATTCTTAGGTTAGGAGTTAGAGAGTTTGGCCTCTGTTCAGCCTCTCCCCTCCAGTGCCTGTTTGTATTGGGAGTGATCGAATATATTAAGGATGTATTTTTTTTTTTTTTTTTTTTTTTTAACGCAATGAGCGCTCTGCTCATGCTTTAGACTACATATTCGAAATGCACAGTGATTCTGATGTAGATATTTGCTGAAAGGATTCTCTAGCACTAGGAGTTAAGTTGTTGCTTTTTTTTTTTTGCTCTCCTTTTCTTTTGATCCTGACTTTTTTTTTTTTTTTTTTTTTTTTGGATGTTTTCCCAAACTTTTGTTTTACCTTTTCCACCTTAACATTTTCCCCATGTGAGACACTACAGTTATCTGATTAATTCACAGAATTAGGGCTTTTAAAGAGTGTAAGAGGATGGGACATTTGACTATTGTCCATAGGTTTAATGAACCATGTGGGTGTTTTGATCTTGAGGGAAGCAAGAGGCTTTTTAAATCTCTTAAAAATTGCATCTATTACAGGCTAAATTGAGGCAGAGCTCAGATTTTGATTCTAGCTTGATATTTAGATAAAGAAAAAATAAAAGCACATTTAACTATATATACCAGAGAATATTTCTTAATTTTAATTATTTTTTCCTCCTGGTTGACTTTGTTTTCCCTTTTTTATATTTTATGATTGGGGATAATTTTGTTTGTTTTTCTGGGGCTGTTGTGGGTGAATGCATATGCAATCAATTTTATTTTTAATTAAATGCATTTACAGTTTATATCTTTTAATTAAAAACAAAACAAGGAAAAAAAATCACGTGTCATGTATTGTCAGTTGTCATACACTTTATATGCAAGACTAAAAGCTGATCGTTCTGGTGATAAATATTTCATCTCTTTGCCTTGGCTCTTAAACATTGCACCTTTCTTTCATGGGTTAAACATGTAACTTAGCAATACTGTTTTTAATAAAAAGGATAATTTTTTTTCAAAGATTGAATGTGTTGTTGTCGCCATATTACCTTGTGTATCTCATTCTCCAGCTTAACTGAAAGTGAATTAGAGATTGGTAAGTTATGGTAGTACATGATCAGGTAATCAATACAGGTGCTATCCTTAATAGGGTGGGTGGATTGAAAGTTTAAGGGCTATCATATCTTATTCTGAAACCCAGTATTATAAAATCATTTGGGTCCATCATATTTGTACCATAAGTCAGAAGATGCACCATGAAATTCAAGAGTCAAAAGTGCATTTTCACCAAACTACTGTTTTTAATCTGTCCATATAATATACACAGTGCATCCAGAAAATATTCATGGCGCTTCAATTTTTGCCCATTTTATGTTGCAACCTTATTCCAAAATGGATTAAAGAAGTTTGGAACCACCAGGACTAATTTATTTTATATATATATATATATATATATATATATATATATATATATATACTTTTGGATGCTCCCTTTAGGGGTCGCCGCGGCGGATCATCTGCCTCCATCTTGCCCTATCCCCTGAATCCTCTACTGTTACACCAACCATCTCCATGTTCACCTTCACTACATCCATAAACCTTCTCTGAGGTCTTCTTGTTCTTCTGCTGGGCAGCTCCTTCTCCAACGTTCTTTGTCCAATATATCCACTATTCCTCCTCAACACGTCCAAACAATCTCAATCTGGCCTCTCTGGCTTTATTATCCACCTTCACTGTCCCTCTGATCTGCTCATTTCTAATCTTGTCCATCCTGGTCACTCCCAATGAAAATCTCAGCATCTTCATCCACCTCCAGCTCAGCCTCCTATCTTATACACAGAGCCACAGTCTCTGTCTTGTAAACCTTCCCTTTCACTCTTGCTGCTGTCACACATCAGCCCTGACACCTGTCTCCACCCACTCCATCCTGCCTGCACCCTCTTCTTCACCACTTTTCTACACTGTCCATTGCTCTGGATGACCCAAGATATATGAATTCATCCACCTTTACGACCTCTACTCCTTGCATTTTCACCTAATTATATAATTATATGAAATATATATAATTACATTTACTTTCAGGATTACCCACTTATAAATCCACACCTGTCTGCTGATCCTGTTTGCAGTTTTTAATATTGAAATTCATGTTACTGTAATACTAAAATATTGATATTAGTTCTTTAAATAATAATATTACAATTTATAGAATAGTGTGTGTGTTTGTGTTCGTGTGTTTGTGTGTGTGTGTGTGTGTGTGTGTGTGTGTGTTTATTCTCATTTGAGAATATGAGCTTCTTTACAAATAAGAGGAAGCCCCTCGTCCTCCTGTAGGGGGCAGTGTGCAGTATATCGTTAGGGGCATTTACTCCAATATAAACAGCCATCGTTAAACACAGCTGTTCATCAGCACAGTCAGCTCACTTTCACACGCTCGAGCGTCTAAAGTGTGAAGCTGTTTTTGGGCTTTTCTAACGTTTTAGAAAGTTTTGCTGGTTTATCACAACGTCGGCTGTTTGGCTCGTTGTCTCATTGGTATCTAACTTAACTAACCTTTAAGATAAACATTGATATATCAGGGCATGTAACGAGACTTAAAGCATTCCTGCTCAGGAGGCATAAATAGCATGAACGTTTGTCTAACGTTTCCTAGACGTTAGTCCTTCAGCTGTGCTTCTGTACTGGCAGAGAGACTGGATTTGAGGGCTCTTAATGGTTAAATGGTGAGATTGGTTTTAAGCTGTTAAAGTTTTAATGTTTTGCTTCCTCTAACACAAAGCAGTTCGTTCCTGATCTGATGCTGGAGATGAGGAATATTTTTTTTCTAATGAATTTAATGAATTGTTTTGTTTCTTAATTGTGCATAAACATTATGATTCTCTATAAACATAAGGTACCATTTCTACTTCACTTTCAGATGCCAAATTAAACTAGTTAAGACCTCTTCAGTAAACTGTTCAATGATTAGATGATTGATTGAATCTGGTACAGGGCTGTACGATATTAGAAAAAAAATGACATTGTGATATTTTGTTGTTCTGTATATATTTATATACTAATGCATCTAAAAGAATTAATGTCATTAAAAAGCTCATTCATGATCGCAACTTTGCCAAATGGGTAAACTGTCATATTTTATATTTATTACATGTGACATTTCAAGCTTTTTTTTATAAAAAGAAAATCACTATTCATCAGTTTGGCTTATAGCTCATTTAAACCAGACATCCAGAGTCTGTAAATATTAGCAAAGGTTTAATTCAAATTCGAATAGATTACTAATCACAGGATCAACTGTGATCAGCTTGAAATAGATCATTTTAAAATGTAATATAAAGAATATTATATTATTTCATTAAACCCTTTTTGTGTCCATTGTTGGAGTATAGTAATGATACTGGGCATATATAATTAAAGAAAATTGCGCAAATGCAGATTTTTAGAGGTTTAGCGAGTTCAAGTTAGTAGCTAGACTTATGGTCCAGATCTGTGGCAATTATTTGTAATGTTTTATCAACAAATTTTGTGTAACATCCTCTCTATTCGTGTAAAAGCTGGTTTAGGCTCATGTAACTGCTTGTTTTAATGGTATTTATGTCTTTTGAGTTTCGTCTGTCTGTCCTGTAGTTCTCAGGATGTGGACATACAGGCAGTCTGGATTTGCCCTGCAACTACTTTATGAACTGCAAAAACAGCAGCATGGTGGTCTACACTGTGACACACTGCTGCAGACTGAGGGTGAGAGGGAAAAGGGAGTGAGAATGGTGGGCAGATAACCCCCAAACAGATTTGCTGTAAATATATTGTAAAAAAATAATAGATGGCATAGAAAATGTAGTTCTTACTAATAAAGTGGTTTGTTGTATAAATACACAATCCAACATTAGAATACAGAAATAGGGATTTGATTTAATTGACTGCACACTATTAATTTACATCAGAAAATCTGCTTAGAAGGCATAATTATTCTTATCTTTGAATGGAAGATTATTTTATTAATTTCAGAGCATTTCTATTGTTCTGATCTATTCTATAGTTCTGTTCATGTTCAATGTATGTACATTGTGTAGAGGGTAGCTACGGGGTGTGTGTCTCAAACAGCTGGAATATTGTCTGGTCCTCAGGGGCATCCGGGGTGTATTTCTTCTTTCTCCTTATGTGCAATCCCACTGGGTGGTCTAGTGAATCCTTGAAGACATTTTGAAAACCAGTGGTTTCAGTCTGTTTTTTTGTTGTTGTTTTTTTAAGTTAACACTACTTTTTTTGATTTACTTATATAAATATAAGGTACATTAAGCTTCCAGCTGCGTGATGCATACCATAGGGTATTTTCAAGGGCTTTATAAGGGGTGCTGAAAAATATATAATCATTTTGACAGGTTCTCTTGTTGCCTATTGTATTAATTCCTGTTTTTTTATGCCCTTATGCTCTTAGGTGTGTCTGTTCCTGCACATAGCTGTGTGTTGTCTGCCCTCAGCCCAATGTTTTCTAGAGCCCTCACCAACTCCCCTCCGCTGCCAGTGGGACATAATAGAGTGCTCAATGTCCAAGCTGTAGGGACCTGTTCCCTGCTGAAGCTGGTTGGGTTCATGTACTCTGGAGAGATGGAAGGGGAAGGGCTTATTGAACTACAGGAGGTTATTGACATAGCCCACAGGCTTGGCTTCAGTTCCTTGATAGATGGGTTGAAAAAGCTGATGAAGGGGCAGAAAGACAAAGCAATGAGACAGCGGGAAATTGGACTGCAAACAGAAAACACAGAAGAGAGAAAGAAACATGCAAGTGTACAGATTCAGTCAGAAAAGCAGAGTTTTGTGCATTCAGGGAGTCAGACAGACAATCCTGAAGTTAACTTTACAGGTACCTGCACTGCATCAGAGTCAGTATGCCTACCTGATGAATTAGCGTCTGTGTCTAATGATAACTCCAGTACAGTTATGGGGCTTGACAGGGTGAAGGACACTACTGCTTCCTCCAAGGTCAGTGAAGTGCCAGTTCCTGTCAACTCTGAATGTGACCAGCAAATACAAAAGGAGAACAAAAGGCAAGAGGTTCCTGAGACTGTAGGTCAATTGAGAAAAATTAATCACAGACAGAAACTGAAGGTCGAAGGAGTCCAGTCAGAACTTAAATCTGGGGTGTTGAAGAGTGTGAAAAGAGTTGGAGGTAAAGATTATCGTAAACTTGTAACAAAATTTGGTTTCTCAAGCAGTGCTGCATTCGAACCGCAGGATGACACACAGATCTCGCTGAAGATTAAACTGAAGAGGAGAAGAGGGGCACTGTGGGAGATTGTTAGTGTCCAAGAAGAGAGGGGGGCTGATGGTTCCTCTGTCTTAGGCAGGTGTCAAGCCAGCCCACGAAAGACACGCAGTCACACTGAGGTACACGTTTCTCCTGGATGTTCTAATGATCTGATATTGTCTCTGTACATTCACTACATGGACAAAATATTTTGGGTCTCAATTATTGTTAAAACAGTTTATCTTACTTTTGTTTGAGTGTCTATTTCAGCTACCCAGGGAAGGATTTATACTAGACACTTCAGCTCACAAAATCAGCTACTCACAAAAGCATTGGATGTAGTACAGTGTTCTCTGGAATGATAATTCCACTGCTTCACAGCTCAGTGCTTGGTGGATTTATATTCTTCTAGTCCATATCTGGCATTAAACATGGTGCCAATAGGTGCTTCTTTATATGCTCTGGAGAGTCCTATTCTTTTGTAATGTATATAGTCCAGTATTAAACTGAATTACATCAGTCAGCAATAATTCCAAAGAAACCAGTCAACTGATTCGGTTGTTGTCAGTATTCAAACAGTTCAGATGAATTCTTCATTTCCTTCTTGTTCGTTGTATTACTGTAATTGTGACTACCAGAAATATGGTCTTAAATATATACATATATATTTTTGTATATATATATAAATATATATATATACAAAAAAGGTTACCACCTGGATTTAATTAAGCAAATAGGTAAGCATTTCTTCATTTGTCATCACAGAATGGTGCCACCTACACACAGCCCCAGAAGAATGCTCCAGGAGTGCCTAATCCCAGAAATTCTTGTCAGGTTCTTGGAACTGTAACTCTCACACCACCTTCAGAATTGACTTTGTCTCCCCCTCATACCCCTATCAGAAATCTTCCACTGTTGACTCCCCCTTTACAAATGCCACCTCCATCACCAAGTGTGCCTCAAGCCGAAGAGTCTGATGAGCATATTGCCAGGCTGTTGGAGGATATGGTTGTGATGGGTCTGAACATTTTGCCCATAGTGCCCTTTGATAGGAAAATTGAGATGAACCACTTGAGTGAGAAACGTGCATCAACCGAACCACCCCTGGATCAGAAAGTGGGGCAAGATGAGTCCTTTGGAACTGGTCCTGCTCCCAGCCTTTGTGTGCATAGACAGAATCTAGTGGCCGGTGGACTTGAAGTTGGCAAGATGCCATCTTCATCAGCTTGCTCTTCAAAAGGAGAAGCAGGTAAAATAGCATGCTGCATACATACATGTCTTGATACTCACTGCTTGAGATGATTACCTCACACTTTGGAGATTTATGGTTATTTCATTGTGCAAAAAAGGTAGCCTAGGAAACATTCCATTTTTCTTAAAGCTGAGTAAATTGTAAGTCAGTAAAAGAAACAAATACTATAAAATGGACACAATAACAAAAGACAGGCTTAGAAATTTTCTATGTGGCTCACAGACACTCCATACTTTTGTTACTTGCCAATTACTGAAAGATCGGTTAATTGGCTTCCTTCATTTTCTGGCTTATGTGAGATAACCGGTAGAATACAGTACACATTTCCCATTGCCAGTCCAACTCCTCATTTCTTGCCAGTTCAGAGTTTGGCACTCAATCCTTATTGTAACTGTATGGTCCTGCATACTACGGGTGCTAGCGCTTTACAGATGTTACATTTGTTACTTCACATACAGTATTGTTCTACCAGGAAATCTTAAGCTTTAAACAAGTTACTAACATTTCATGCTAGGTTTAGCTCAAGCAGATTGGCATCTGACTGTGGTGAGTGCAATTACATTTACCCTTGCTTCATTTAATCAGGGAGGATGTTTTCTGTCTTTTGTTACAAATTTCCTGTGTAGAACAAATTGAAACCCTTATTTACATAGAATATTATGACCACCTTATTTCAAAAACTTTGAAAAATTTAATTAGCTTAGCTTACCATATAGGAGCATTTGCTGGAGTAATTACAGACTAGTCAATTTCTCTGCATACTTTATTGCCCTCCTTTCATCCTGTTCTTCATTGGTCAGGACCACCACAGATCAGGTATTATTCGGGTTCTGGGTCATTTGTCAGCACTGCAGTGATAGCTTGTTGAGCACTGATGAAAGACTACAGAGAATGACCAATACAAATGACAACAGATGAGCTTCTGTCTCCGACAAGATGGACCAACTATTTAGAAGTATCTAATGGAGTGCACAGAGTGTTTAAACAATCCAGCACCACTGCTGTGCCTGATCCACTTATACCAGAGCAACACACACTAATATGTAACAACCATGTCACTTTCACTACAAAGTGCTCCTTAATGGTAAGTGGAGTTGATAAAATAGTGAGTGTAAACATATTCTGATATGACTGTGTTTTAATCTGTTTATATTGTACTTTAATGACATACGTGATGCTTTTCAGTTTTGTGTTCTTAATGCCTTTTATATATTTTTTTATTAACCTTATATAAAATTGTGTGTGTGTGTGAGAGAGAGTGTACTTTCATTTTTCACATTTTATTGCTTAATACAAACTGGTATGACTGACTGTTCAAAATAAATAAAGATATCTTGTGACCTTATTTCCTCATATGTAGGGTCCAAGTGCTCCAGTTCTCTGAACAAATGCAAATGTGGGACGATGGAGCTCAAGAATGTGACATCAGTGACAAGTCATTCCGCACCATTTGCCTTTATTTCTCCATGTGTTACATCCCAGAAAGATGTTGATCCATTGTTTACATTGCCATGCACTGCACCGGAAAAAGTCCTCATGTCCAGCCTTCCTTTGGGTACTGGAAATTTTGAGCTGCCACGCCAAAATGTAGGGGAGTTGAAGAATGTGCTAGATAATCTCTCTTGGATGTCAGATAATTATGTGCAATCAATGAAACAAACTATGAGCAACAAACGTGAAGAGAAGTTAAGAATTTCTGCAGCAGACACAAGAAAGGCAGCACCTGGTGCTTTAGACAGAGTAAATACAATCATACAATCCAATAGTGACTCAGTCAGTTCTGCGTCAGAAAAACTATGTTCTGAAGGTGCATCTCAGAGGGATTCTAAAGCTCTTCCAGAGGACTCCTCTAATGTAATGCACCAAACCACCAATTCTAATGGTGGGGTGGATTTAAATGAGATGAGACTCCCAAGATGCCTTTCACCTCTTGTAGCAGAAGAGGGCAAGACTGAAGGCTGTAGTCAGAAACGTACAAGATCAGCAGGTATGTCTTCATCACTGTCAGCATCATCTTGCAGCATGAAATCAGCTCTGAAGCACTTGATTTCTTCTGCCCAGAAAGAATCACCTGCTGGCAAAACTGTCCAACAGAAGTCACTATGTACTCATCCACGTATAAAGCAAGAAGCTAAACCTGTGCATGGTTGCAGTTCACGAAATTTAAGATTAAGTCAAGATGGCACGAAGGAGACTAATAAAGGCAGACGAGGACAGGTAATCAAAGAAAGACAGAATTGTCAGAAAAAAGTGTTAAGAGAGGTGAAGAACAGTGAGCTGGCCAAGCAGGAAGATGAGTCTGGAGTTAAGAGAATATCTACCAAACGGTCCAGGGTTGATACTGTAATTGATCAGCCAACCAGAAAGAAAACTAAAATGCCAGATTGTCACTCAAAAGAAGTTAATGTTAAGACAGTTGAGAGAAAGAAGGCTTGCAGTACACTTGAACAGAATTTTAAAGACATCAGTACTGCAAAAAAGAGTGATTACCCTTGTACTAAGAAAACCTATTGGCTCAGGGCTGGCAGGACAATCAAAACTGAGTCAACAGAACAAAAGTCAAAGAAGAAACTAGCACACAACCAATCTTGCAAAAATAAAGATGACAATGGCTGCACAGAAGTGAAAAAAGAGTCTGACACAGTAAAACACGGAGATGGAAGGCTTCCTGAAAAAGGAAAATATACTGCTGTTTTGCGACGCTGCAAGTCTGGGGACCTAGATTTGCAGAAGACCAAGGTAAAACGTGAGTGTGAAGAATATAAGATGCAAGAGAATGCAATAGTTTCTGAAGCAGTGTCTGATGTGAAGTTGAAAAAGGAAGAACAACCCAGCAGGCACACTGGTCCAGCTAAAAGGAAAAGTATTGTCGATCAGGTTTTCCATCAGACCATTTTTAGTGTTGGAAGCACCATCACTGGGTGTTTACCGTCCATTGATCAGCAGCTACAGGCACGTTCATTGAACACTGAGCTTGCTCAGAAAACTGAAAGGAAAAGGAGCACAGGCCCACAACTGCCTCACATCATTAAGAAGTTCAGAAAGCTCATAGACCAAGATTGTGTGAGAGGAGGAAAGTTGGTGGTTGGTGAAAAAGAAAATAATGATTCAACTGAAAAAGGCGAAACAGAGGATGTGAACAATAAAGAAGAGGATGTTATGGCCAAAAGTAAAAACTTAAATGTGGAGTCATGCAACAGTGAACACTTAAAAACATCTAAAAGTGGAAAAGGGTGCTTGCTTGATGGAAACTCAGAAAAAGAAATTGATGGAAGGCAAATGGATAAAATAGCAGTTGCTGGCAATTCTGCTGTTCAACCTGACTCCAGTCTCAAAACTGTTGATCTGAATCCTAATCTAGGTTCCGATCCATTAACAAGGAATTTTAATAGTAACTCTTGGATAGAAAATGACCTTCATAATGGAAAAACTAAAATGTGTCTAAACATAGAGGAGACCTCAGAGAGGACTAAGGATATCCATCTAAAAGTATGTGCCAACACCCAGATAGTTCAGATAGACTTTGTACAGGAAATCCTTAAAAAGAATAAAGAACATGGGACGGAGAGAAGTGATGTTGATGTAGAAATGAAGGAAGAAGGAGCTCCAGATGCTGCAGGTCATGGAGATGAGACAGCTAGTTCTGGCTACACCGATGTGAAGACTGAAAAGGGGGAAAGTCAGTCTAGTGTCAAAAAAAATAGTGAAGAGTTGTCTGTCTGTGAAGCAGAACTAAGAGGATGGCCGAGCTTAAGGACTGAAGCTGAAAATATCTCATCAGATGAAGGTAACTTTGCTAAGTAAAGTTTAAATGCACATCCACTGTGTTGTTCAACTGCAAGGAACAGCAGCAATATACCAGTGATGTTTAGCTATATTTATATATCCAAAAGTATTTAAACATTTGTCTTCATAAACATATTTAATTCAATGTTTGGCATAATCAAATTAATAATTATAATAAAGATAATGGTTTTATAAAGGTTACAATTCTTTAAAAAAATGACCTCAGTATTGGTCATTTTATTTGTAGGGTCTTTTGTCAGAACTGGATCAAATTGGACAGAGTAATGGATTATAAGCATATATTGACATATATAATAAACACATTAAACTGGTCATTTTCCATTTACATGTTCATTACATTCATGAAGCCCAGCAGAAAAGGTTTCATGCTTCAATGCTAAACATTTTTCCTTTATTTATAAACTCTACTCTGCTCCCCTCTGCCCCTCTCACATTCATGCACCCACACCACTGAGGGGTCATAAGACAGAGCTTCTGAATGAAGATGACTTTGTGTATAAATGAGATCAAATAAAGATGAAATTGCAATTTGTTTAAATACAGTTAAAAATATAAGATTTCATCAGGAGTCCTAATTTATTCCAATTGTATTTTTTACATCATATACCATATCATATATCACCATTCAGCTAACATATATTGGGATATGATTGTTTTTATCGTTATTGCCCAGCCCTAATTCTCCACACCAACAAACTGCTGCAGAGTTCTTTTGGGTTGTGACCTAGACCACTTTCTCTAAAAGGCCTCTATGTGATTGATTTGGTCCACATTGGAGTGCAATTTTAGTTTTCACACCTGTCCAAATGAATCACAAGAAGAGTGAAAAAATGCATTAGAATTCAGTTTATTCAGCTTTTGTATAAACACTGTAAAAAAAACACCAACTTTAACTATTTTATTTACTGTGATTTAAATCTTAAATCACAGACTTTAAGACTTTACATCTTCAAGTTCATGTTTTCTTATCAGGTAGGATTAGACATGGCCCCACCATATTCATTTAATTGCTGACAACTGTAGCATGTTTTGTACCTCTTCTATTGATTACCTTAAATTGTTATTTATATACAGTGCATACAAAAGTATTTACAGCACTTAATTTTTTCCCACATTTTATTCCAAAGTGGATTAAATTAATTTACACACAATGCCCTACGGTATCAAAGTGAGATGTTTGCTTGAAATCTTTGCGACTTTAAAAAAAATATAATGTACATAAATATCCACAGCCTTTGATCGAAACTTATTTGAAGTGCCTTTGGCAGCAGTTACAGTCTTTTTGAGTATGATGTTACAAGCTTGGCATGCCAGTTTTTGGAAAGTTTCTCCCATTCCTTTTTGCAGAACATCTCAATCTCTATCAGATTGGATGAGGAGCGTCACCATTTTTAAATATCTCCAGAGATATTCATTCGGGTTCAAGTCTGGGCTCTGGCTGGGCCAGACAAACACATTCACATAGTTGTCCCAAAGCTTTTTTTTTTTTTTTTTTTTTTTTTTTTTTTTTATCTTGGCTGTGTGCTTAGGGTCGTTGTCCTGCTGAAAAAAACGTTTGTTCCAGTCTGAGGTCCAGTGTGCTCTGGAGCAGGTTACCATGTCTCTGTATATCACTGTAGTCATCTTTCCATCGACCCTCACTAGTCTCCAGTACACCAGGTCGTGGTGTAGAACAACACCCCCACAACTTGATGCTACCACCACCATGCTTCACTGTAGCAATGGTATTGGCCAGTATTCAGTCCAAAAAGTTCAATCTTTTTGTTTCTCATGGTCTGACAGAACTTTAGGTGCTTTTTTCAAACTCCAGACATGCCTTTTTTTCAGGAGTGGCTTTCATCTGGCCACTCTACCATACAGACCTGATTGATAGAAAGATAGAAGATACAACTTTATTGATTTAACACAGCACCTCAGACCACTTGGCCATCCTTAAAACACTGGAGTGTAATTGCTGGGGTGCTGCAGAAATGGTTGTCCTTCTGGAAGGTTCTCCTCTCCCCACAGAGCAACAATTATGTTCTTAGTCACCTCCCTGACTAAAACCTTTCTGCCATGATCACTCAGTTTGGCTGGGTGGCCAGCTCTATGACGAGGCCTGGTGGTTCCAAACTTATGGATAATGGAGGCCACTGTGGATCTCATTTGGATATTTGATGCAAGAGACATTTTCTGTACCCTTCACCAGATCTGTGTTTCGATACAATCCTGTCTCAGGTCTACAGACAATTCCTTAGACTTGATTGCTTGGTTTGTGCTCTGACATGCACTGTCTATTATGGGACCTTATATAAACAGGTGTGTGCCTTTCCAAATCATGTCCAACTGAATTTACCACAGATTTTCTCCAATCAAGCTTTAAAAACATCTGATGATCAGTGGAAACACAATGCACCTGAGCTTAATTTTGAGTGTCATGGCAAAGCTGTGAATACTTACGTGCATGATAAATATATATATATATATATATATATATATATATATATATATATATATATATATTTATTTATTTATTTATTTATTTATTTTTTATTTATTTATTTTTTTATTTTTTTATTTTTTAATAACGGTAAAGATTTAAATGAACCTTCCTCTACTTTATCATGATGTGTCTAGAATTTTAAGGCAAAAATGTAATCACTTTTGGAATAAGGCTGTCACATAAAATGCAAAAATGAAGCACTGTGAATAGCTTATGGATGCAATGTAAATGTGTATGAATGTTTCTATCAAAAAAACATTTTTCATCTTTAACTGCAGTATATCCACTTGAGAGGATGTTTTAAGTATACCCTGTCTATCATGGACTCCTTATTTATATGATAGGCTATAGCTTTGTCCATATAAGAGTGCAGGTTAGAGGGGTATGGTCCCATTTATTATATGTAAAAACATATTAATAACTAAGATTTTAAGCTTTCATTTGGACACCTTTGTAACATACAACACTCCCTACTCTGAAGTAATGTTTGAGGAATGCGGCCGTGGTTAGATATGATTGTTTTACTGTTTTATCTTTAGAGGAACATCAGATACCTAGTAGATATGAAAGGGAAATGACTTCCTATTTTCACAAAGCCATTGTCTCAAACTCTTGGCTCACTGCTGGTTTTGGACACTGAATCCTATAAAACCTCAGACGAGAAGCCAGCAAATTGTTGATAATGCTGTTGCTGTGTTTTAGTGGAGAGTAGTCTTGGAACTGTTTTTCCAACTTTACTAGTCTTTCGCCAGCTAAGTCGACTCCTACAGAACAAGGCTTAAAAAATTGGCGTGAAGGCCAGACTTGAAAGATTAATTGCGATTTCATTAAGTTATTTGTATCTTGATGGCCCAGACTGCTGTAAATTTGAACTGATTATTTTACAGCTTCAGATCTCAGAGATTCACCAGCAGTCACATTCATGAGGCACGCTCTGTCCAACTTACTGGATGCAAGCCCGAGCAGACTCTTCAGCAGTTCTTCTGCAACACCGTGGATTCCTCTGCAAGATTTTCAGCTGAATGTGCGTGAACATTAAGACGAGGACAAGGAGTGGATAAGAGGAGGTGGTGGTTGTGGATGACCTCTTGAGCTCTCCTGGTATTTTGCCACATTCTTCGGCAAATGGAGAAATCGTGACTGTTCTGACAGAAGAGGAGGAGGAGGAGGAGGAGGATGTGGATGTGATGTGATTGAGAGGACACAAACTGAGTATTGTCCACAACCATCAGATTAGAGTCAATCAGTGGTTAAAGGCTCAAGTAGTCTGTCAGTTTGTTGAATTTGTGTTGTATTGTTCAGTTATTTTGTTGTCCTTGGGGACTGCATATATTTAAACTTTATTTTTATGAAGATAAAAGTTGTCAACATTGGTTTGATTGATACATTTTTGAGATTCATGTTCTAGGCTACAAACCACTGTCCACTATATTTTTTGTTTGATTATGCAACTTAAAAAAAAGCAGATGTAATGTTTGGGGAAGATTACCTAAAGGTTTGGTGTTGAATAAACAATATATATAATGGGGCAAATTAAAGGATTATAAATCAAGTTCTCAGCAACGCCCCCTGCCGGCGCGGAGGGGACGTTACACTGAAACACTGGCAGCCATGTTGACACCGGAAGGAGTGTGATCTGGGAGACCCCACGTGCGCCGCCGTCCGGCTCTGAAGGTTAAACAGTTGTAGGTTCTGTGTTAAACGGAGCTCACTGTGGAGGAAACCCCAGGGACGAGAAGAGGTCGAGATGGATCCCATGAAAGCCCAGCAGCTGGCGGCGGAGCTGGAAGTGGAAATGATGGCAGACATGTACAACCGGTAATATAAACAACAGCAGATCGCTTAGCTCGGTCAGCAGCACCTTCACACCCCTAATGATCTGTTCTTACACTTGCTCCAATGTCTAGCTGACTTGTGTCCCCCTTTACTGTACAATCTGGCCCTTTCTGAACATGCAGCAGCTTCTGGAGCAGTTCATTTGAGCCTGACTCTATGGAGATTGAAAGTGTGTAGCTGGATTTCCAGATCTTAAAGCCATGCTGCTGTTAGATGCTTCTGTTTCTCTCAACTCGAGGACTTCTTGTAGCTGCTTTCACCAGTAAGGAGCTCCAACCAGTCAGTGGTGTGATTTAAGCAATGGCAGAACCATTACAGAGAATAACTTTGTCTTATAATTGCTTTCCTGTTGTATAATGCAGTCTGCAGCCTAACATTACCAAGGTCAGGGACCTCCTTCAGTAGGACCTCCTTCCCAGTTATGCCACAGGGATTCTTCAGTCAACCCTGAAATGCATGCTCTGCATCAGGGTTCATCTGTTGTGGTCCTGAAGGGTTTGTGTCTAGCAGAATATGGGGATATCCTTGCTCAGACAGTCTCTGGGTAGATCCAGATTCACTTTCATAATGTGGTTAAAAAGCACTGACTCTGAGAGGTTCAGCGGTCTAATGCAGGTTTGAATCCTAGGTCACGCTACTTTCCTTCAGCATACAGAGTCTGAGAGAGCAGAATTGGCAGTGCTTTCTGTGAGTGGATAGCTGGTGCTCTCTCCCAACATCACAACTAGAAGGCAGGCATCTGCTAGCTGTTGTATTGGAGCTGGGGACCCAGCGCTTTCCTCCGAGCACATTGGCTGCACAGCAATCATGCAATAGTGACAGTTCGAAGAGAGTCGGTGGCTGGCTTCATATGTATCGGAGGAGGCATGTTCTTGTGTTGGGGGGGGTGCATTGTGATTGCCACCCCAGTATAACAGCAAATTTAGTCTTAAGTTATACAGGCTGATCTTGACCGCATACCTGGTAGTTCTTGCACAAAGCCTGATTTATCTATAAAGTCAGATAATAATAAGTCCAGAGCCTGTTCAGTAAGGCATTCCTATTGGATAGTCCTCAATTTGAGGCACAAGTAATCTGTTTCAGAAATACACACTTTATCAAGGATTCATAGCATCTCTTATGTTAGATTTGTCCTTAATTTATAATTTATACCCACATTCATATATGTTTTCCGCACCCTGGCAGTTGTTAAGGGCACCGCATTTTGCACAGTGATTGCTCCATTATTGATGTTGCAGAGTAAATTTCAAAATAAATTTACTAAAAATAAATTTCTAAATGCATACACAGTATGGACAACTATCATTTAATGTATGAATTTATCCTGTAACTGTCTCCACTTTCCAGGGGATGATTTCTCTTCGATTTTTGAGCATTGTTGTATATCCCAATAAGGAAAATGTTATACCCATCTGTGTTTGTGACTAAATAGTGTAAATACCTTTCACTGAAATTTTCTTTTATGCTTTATTAAGCAGTAGCACTACAGTAGGTTTTCAAGTGCTTCAGAGAAGATCTGTTGGGTACTTAGCCTTATTCTAACAACTGCTTATATCTGTGCCTCAGGTAAACAGAAAGACTACTGTTTACAATGAATGTTTATGAAGTAATTATTTCTTTCTTACAATATGTATACTTTTAGCATTATTAGTAGCTAATATCCAACAAACTGATTTTTTTTACTGACATTCTTTTCCCCTCTCTTCCTTCTGTAGTATGACCAATGCCTGTCACAGAAAGTGTGTTCCCCCTCACTACAAGGAAGCAGAACTGTCGAAAGGTGAGGCAGTGTGTCTGGACCGCTGTGTAGCCAAGTACCTGGACTTGCATGAGAGACTGGGCCGCAAACTCACAGAGTTGTCTGTACAAGATGAGGAGATGATGAGGAAAGCATCTGCTGGCACTGGATAAAGCCCTAATGGACTACTACAGATCAACTTGGGGCCTGGGGTAAACTGAGAAGAGGCCCTGCGGGAAGACTGTGTTATTATGGACGTGCAAATGAATGAGTAGAGTATGATTGTGGATAAGACAAGATTTTGCCACTTCACCTCCTCAGTCTTGAATTAAGTCTATGTGGAATCTGAAGGAGTGGTGGAAGTTGAAATGTGTCTTGTGTTTAAGTTGTTAAAATGGGGCCCAGTGATTGTGAACAAAAGTTGTATTTTCTTTTTTTTGGATTTGGTAGCCTGAAGAAGTTGTGATTGTCATTGATGGTTTAAATACTTGTCCTTTAGGTTTGAGTCTCATTTCTAAGCCCAGGTGTGTGTGGACCAGGTTCTGTATGAGTGATGCATGTACTTTTTATGTTGATCATCAGTAAGACATTGTTTTTTTTATATTTTGTCCAGTCAAAATGTGCATACAGACAAACTGCAAAATATTTGCAAAGTTTGATTGTAATCATGTCATTTTGAAATGCTTTTTGTTGCACAACCTAATTAAATCTGGTATGTATTCATTTTCATTATTGCATCTAATTCTATATATTTAAAAACCATATGATGTACCTTTTTAGTTCTTATCTACACTAATTTCATTAGAAATGATCATAGAACCAATAACATTAGATTTGTTTGTGCATTTGGTAATGATCATACCAAAAATATTCATACAGTAATCAACCAAATAATTTTTCCTCCTGTAAGAATGCATTGAAACACCAGCATTCTTGGTGCATATTATTGGTACCATTAGCAGCCACTGATTTCAGGATGTATCTTTAATACTGAACTTTAATCATCCAAAAACGTTAGTGCTATAATAGCGTTTAAACATTTTGAGATTTTCTAGAATTTTTAAAAGAGTACTAAAAGAGTACACATCTAAAAAACATCCTGCATTCTTTGCATTTTCTTCATTTTTGACAATATTTAAAAACTTCAGCTCTTTAAACTGTAAGCTCAGTAACACTAAAAAATATTAAAACATTAAAAATAAATCAGAAGAACATTTCAGCTATTCAAACGTAAAACAGAACCACACATTTTCATATCTTTAGCATTTTCAACAGTCAGATATTTTAAATTAAAAAACATTTGTGTTAATCTAACATTTGACCTGTTTAACAAAAGCTTTGTCTACATTTAAAATTAAAAGATTGAAACATTCAGCTCTTTAAAGTTTAACTTCATCAACAATTAAAAATTAATTAAAACATGATCAAAGATAAAACATACAACAGTCAACTCTAGTAACATTTGAAAGTCTTGGGACAGTCCACAAACTGTTAGTCATTAAGTCTTTTGACAAGCCCATCTAACTTTCTCACACTTTCCCTTTCAGGTTTAACCTGCTGAGGTCTAAGTTGCCATACTTCTTTTCGGATGGATTAATTTGGAGTGATTGAGGTTCTAATAGCTTCTCTATGTAATGGTGTCTCAGAAGTTCAATAATTACCTAATCATAAATACCTAATCAACATCACATATGTTTAATACATTTATTCCATTCTCATATGTTGGTTTTGCAACTAGACTGTTACTGTTGCTTTTCCATTTTGTCAGAAACACTGAACAAACCTGTGCTCACAGATGGTGGTTATACAAAGATGTGCTGCAAAAACTTTATTTAAAAGTATCCTAAGGACTTGAAGTACAAGCATTAAATATACTTTAATAATCTGTACTGCAGATAGAATTTCTGAACACTAGGTTGATGCTTGAAAGATAGAAGGACGGACATTAAGGCTGCTTGAACAGATGTCAGGCACTTAAAGCAGATATGAAGCATATGAGACCTATTTAAGAACACACACACACACACACACACACACATATATATATATATATATATATATATATATATATATATACGGGGGTTGGACAATGAAACTGAAACACCTGTCATTTTAGTGTTGGAGCAGCCTGGTGGCCAATCTTCATTAATTGCACATTGCTCCAGTAAGAGCAGAGTGTGAAGGTTCAATTAGTGGGTAAGAGTACAGTTTTGCTCATTGCAATGCACACAACATTATGGGTGACATACCAGAGTTCAAAAGAGGACAAATTGTTGGTGCACGTCTTGCTGGCGCATCTGACCAAGACAGCAAGTCTTTGTGATGTATCAAGAGCCACAGTATCCAGGGTAATGTCAGCACCACCAAGAAGGACAAACCACATCCAACAGGATTAAATGTGGACGCAAGAGGAAGCTGTCTGAAAGTGATATTGGTGTGCTAACCCGGATTGTATCCAAAAAATGTCATTCCCAAGACGAATTGACGCTGTAATGGCTGCAAAAGGAGGCTTTTGTTTTGTTTTTTAAACAAAAACAAACAAAACCAAGGACAGAAATGTTTCAGACACTTTCAGAAACACCAGTCCTTTGGTCTATTGTACATTATAATAATATACAGTACACACCACCTCTCCAGTGTCCTCTGAGGCTCAGGGTGTGGTGGATAGGTGTGTGTGTGTGAGTGTGTATGTGTGTGAGCTGCTGTTCCCAGCACAGAGGGACACTGTAGCTTTAACAGATCTCAGAACAGGGAAGTGAAAGGCAGTGCTTTCGTTTCCTCTTGTCGTTTTTATTCTACAGTTTCTCAGTGTTGATCAGAAGATCTGCAGCTCAGTATGAGCAGGTTCTCTGCACCTCAGTGACGGTCTGCTTGTGTGAAGTGTTGACTGTGTGGTGGATCAAAGTCCAGGTGAGTGACGTCGTTTAATGATCAATGTTTCTTCACTATACAGATCCAGACTGAGACCAGATCAGACGACACCAACACTTACCATTAATTACCTTAATGTTTGCAGTGAACCACCCCCCCCCCCCCCCCAAAAAAAAGGAAAAAAAACATCAGTCAGACGTTTTATTTGTAGGTAATATGACTATGAAGTATAATCTGGATATCTTTCTGGTTTATTGGAGTCGAGTCTATATGCATATTACTATTTAGCTGCTTTTATAAAATGTCATGTAAACATGTCTGCTTAATTAAAGTGTAATTCATGTTCAAATATTGGATATACTCGTGTAAATATAGTCAATATCATACATTAATGGCAATATTTATGTATTTTTTACACCTTTTTGTCTCATTAATGGATCAAAACCTCTGGATCTGTTTTGGTTCTCGTTTCTGTGCTTTGGCCGCCAGATGGCAGCAGCGGTCGCAGAGGATAATGTATACCGTGAGGCAGAGCTGCAAGCTGCGCCCCCTGCTGACGGACCTGAGGAACCGCAGCCTGTAGGGGCAGATGGTAACATACAGGGGCAGGTAGGTCCTTTCAGCAATAGAGTGTAGATGTAGGCCTTACACTTTAAACTCTGGAAGCACAGGTGCTGGAGATGTACCAGCTTGAGGTGTTCAGATCTAACACATCTGACTGAATAGACACTCATTCAGGCAACCCATTGAAATGCACAACTGTTGTGCCAGACTATCATGAAGATGGGTGGAGACAAGCAATATATCCATGGGTGGAGGCAAGATCAACAGTTTGTTGTCATGTGTCACACTTTCAGAAGGTCTGGTGTGGGGTGGAATTCCAATGCCAGATTACCTTTGGTCTTCGTTACAGGCATTTTGATGGTCCAGTGTTATGTTAATGAGGTCCTACAACCAGTAACCCTACCTTTTCTGAACACTCCAGTGCACTGACCCAACAAGATGATGCTTGTGCACATACTACTGGTTTCTCAAGATCTAGCCTTGAAGACACAGATACTATGCCGTTGTCTGTTGCATCTCCAAACCTATCCCTGATTGAAAACGTGTGGGATGCTATTGGATGCACAATCAACACCCACCCCTACCACACCATCTGCAGAACTGAGGGAGAATATTCAAGCTGCATGGGATGGATCATTACATGACACCATTAGGAGCCTCTACAATTCCATGCAGAGATGTCTGGCATGTTCCTTTATACCCATACTTCTGTATGTGTAAATCAATAAACATTGCCAAAATTATTTATCTAATCATTTACCTTTGGCGTGTTAAATGTCCTTGGGCAGGTGTTCTAACACTACATTCACCTGTATGTAAGGTAAAGGTAACGGTCATGGTCATAGATCCACTGTGCACACAGGGGAATCTGTCCTCCACATTTAACCCATCCACATACAGTGATACACACGTGTGAATTCACACACAGTGAGCACACATTCCCAGAGCAGTGGGCATCCCTATCCACAGCACCCCAGGAGAATCTGAGGAGTTAAGTGCTCAAGGGCACTGCAATCAGGTCTTGCCAGTTTAGGGATTAAAACTGGCAACCTTCCAATCACAAGGCTGGTTCCATAACCACCAGGCCACCAGCTGTGTAACATGATTCATAACATGAATTATGTAACATGATTTAGTTATTAGTTACTCTGGAAAAGAGCATCAGCCAAATGCTTTACATGTAATATTCATGTGTCCCTGAAGGCCTTTACTACCTGCATCTGGTGTGTTAGATAAGAGTTGGAGCTAAACTGTACAGAAGTAGATCACAAATACACAGACTGTACACCCCTGCCCAGTTTTATTATGGTTATTATATTACTATGGATCTTTCTGTAAATATAATGAAACTAATGTGTGCTTCAGCTGAGATTAAACATATAAACAACATGCAGACAACATTGTCTAGTTGTTTGCATGGTAGGCATGTTGGACTCGTGGATTAGGTGGGTTTTTGAGTGTTTCCAAACATGCTTTTATTTTATTAAAAAATAAATAATTTTATATATGTGGATGAAAGCAATCTGGGCTGAACTTGGTTTCTATTTCAGTCTATTTCCTTCACATGTACATCCTGATTCACATTTTGTGGTTAATTCCTTTCACTTCTGTACTTTTGCTGGAATGTGGTTTTAGGCAACTATACAGGGTCAAGGCTTAAATTCCAAAGTATTGTAACAGATTAATTTTCCTTAGTTAATGATTATAGCTCTGGTTAATGATCATAGACCGTTCAGTACAAAAATGCCAGTTTTCTGTCCAGGATTCTGAGTGGTTCTAGATATTAGAACACATTCTGGTGTTCTTTATTACTGTTATTTATTTGATATATGTCTGCTATTCTTATGATAATTCCTGATTTTACTTGTTTAATTCAGTGTTTAGTGTGTAAGCCATTCACCTTAATGGACTCTCTTCTACATCAGGTTGAGGAGTTTCTGGGACCACAGCCAGACTATGATGAGGAAGAGGAGGAAAGGAAGTATTATAGGAGGAAGAGTCTGGGTGTGGTTAAGAATGTGTTTGGGGCGAGCTTTGGGGGCATGATCATCTACAGTGTTTACATGGGTGAGTTTTTCCTTACCTTTCCTTAGTTTAGAACTCAGCACACAGACATTATATAATGTGAAATATCGTGCACAAGAGGTGACGGATGACGCACATAACATGCTCCATTATTTTTAGTATTCAGTACATAAGTTCCCATGCAGTGACCTTCATGTAGCTCTATTGTGGTTAACATGGTATGCACTGACATACTGTTGATGTGCTATGTTTTGTAGGTCTTCTGCAGATGCAGTTGATCCTCCACAATGATGAAACCTACCGAGAGGTGAAGTACGGCAGTCTGGGTCTGAAAGACATTGACAATAAGATGCTGATGGGCATCAACGTCACTCCTATTGTAGGCCTACTCTATACACCTATACTCATACGGTACTAGTCAGTCTCTTTCTCTCTCTCTCTCTCTCTCTCTCTCTCTCTCTCTCTCTCTCTCTCTCTCTTTCTCTCTCTCTGTATGTAGTCAGGTTCATAAATATTTTAATAAGAGTTTTAACAAAAGTATTTCAGTAACCGTTTAGGTATTACAGAGATGTTTGCACAGGCTCAAAAGTAATTAATTCACTGATAATCAGTTTCAAGGCAAGGTGTGATCTGCTCCCTCATTGTATCATGAAAAATTAAGGTGTTAAAAAAACTCATTCCAAGTGCTGAATTTGCATTTTGTAGGCATTCGTAGGAACTCTCAATATGCAATCTAAACAGAGTTGATGCACGTGAAGGAGGAAGAACAAACCTCTCAGAGATATAGCAGACAGTGTTAGGAGTGGTAAAATCAAAACTGATTAGAATGTTAGAATTAAACCTAAAAGAATCAGCCCAGTATTGGAAACATGATTCATTGACAGATGAAACCAAAAACGTATCAAGAAGAAATGAACTGAAATTCATTGTGAATTGTCTGTCAAACATGGTGGAGGGGATGTTATGTGTTAAGTGTTAGGGGGTGGCGATAGCAGGAGTAGGATGAATTCAGAAGATTGTAGAGCTATAGTATCTGCTTAGATTCAGTTAAATGCAGCAAAATTGATACTAGCTTTTTAAATTGTACTTTATTGGACAGATAAATAATGATCCTAAACATACAGTCAAAACCCCAAGCACATCCTAAGACAAAGAAATGGAATGTTCTGACTGATGACAGAACTGAAAGTAGAAGAAGCAGCACCAGTGTGTGTGTGGGTGTGTTTGTGTGTTAAATTATTTGATCAGTAAATCTGCACATCTGCAAGTCTCCTCAGCTTTTTAATTTGCTTCTTCTCACCCTCATTGTGCAGTTGATAATGAGTCTATCACCCTTGATTTGTTGAATATTCATGAATATTTTAATGTCCTAAAAAGGTTATTTCTGTTTCTAAATGGCACAGCAGGCCCAATTAGCACTCTGGAATACTTCTAACTCTAAAGGTAGTTTTACTCAAATTCAGATGTTTAGAAGGACAGATAATTATGACCATAAGATTTTGTTTGTTTCTCTTTGTTATTCTTTTCTATGCTTTTATTATTGGAAACTGGGTGATAGATGAACAGTAAAATATGTATTATTTATTATTATTGTAAAATTTAAACACTTTTTCTCTCTCTCTCTCTTTCTCTCTCTCTCTCTCACACACACACACACACACACACACACACACACACACACACACACACTTTCACTCTCTCACTCACAGTTTTTTGGGCACTAAATGGATGATGTTCCTTGCCTCTGGAATCTATGCTCTCTTTGTCTCCACCAATTATTGGGAGCGCTATTACACCTTGGTACCATCCGCGGTGGCCATCGGTGTTGCCATAGTTCCACTGTGGGCCTCACTGGGGAGCTATATCACAAGGTAAAGTAATTAGAGGATAGTACTGGTGCAATTCTGTTTTATGATGTTTTTTCCTTTGTGTAAAAAGAATAATTGGTTCTATTTTCCTCATTTCCTTAACTATAGTCAATGTGGTTTGAAGCATGTAGTTTGCTAACTGGTGCAGATGGCTTATTTAGCTCCAAGTCTGTCATGGCAAACATTACTTCTCAGCTACATTGGTCATGCAACTCCACTGCAAAACTTTAGAAACCACACATCTGAGCAGTTCGGCTTGGTTTTATGGAGCTGCGTTTGAGTGAACTGTTCCTTTAAAAATAGAGTAAAATAATAAATCATTGTCATTAATTAATAATATAAATAAGTCAGACTATCTTGTGTGTCCTGAACAGCCAGTATTTCCAGCCCAGTTCCTTACATTAGTATTTTGTGTGTTATTATGTTATGTTGGGGCTGGAAGGAAACTGTTGTTCATCAGTCCTGAGGCTCTAGGTTATATTATATGTATTTAGGCTGTGGGCTGGTAGGTGCTTTCCCTTCTCCAACACACCTGATTCACATTATCAAATCAGCTCAACTTAGATCCGGTTATATAAATAGTTTTAGCAGAGATTGTGGAGTGAAGTTATTGAATCTTCTACTATTAATGCACCATTTAGTTCACGTTTAATGATTTAGCATATAATATATTGCATTTAATATATTGTGGGAATCTGTAAACTATTGTGTGATTTTTAAAGAACAGAACAGGAATAACAATAGTGCAGGTGTAGGGTAGAGTACACTCACTTATGTTTCCTCCCTCTGTGTGCGTGTGTGTGTGTGTGTGTGTGTGTGTGTGTCATGGTGTTGTGTACTGTAGGATGGCTCAGCAGTATTATGAATATGTGAACTATAAGGAGGAGCACGTGCAGGAGCAGAAGAGGTTGCCAAAGGGAGCCTGCCATCAATATGTCATCATTTTCCAATCAATCTTCTATATCTTTTTCCATGTGAGTGCAAGTACATAACATTGTATAGCATATGAGTATGTGATTTCACGATGGTCGGGTATATTATGCATAATGATATATTCTTTAAACCTGTAATGTTCTTGCATACTGCTCTCTTGTATTATTATTATTATTATTATTATTATTATTATTATTATTATTATTATTATTATTATTAGTAGTAGTAGTAGTAGTAGTAGTAGTAGTAGTAGTAGTATTTTATACATTTAGATGTAAAATTTTGTTTATTATCCCATAATAATGCCAACAATTGTACATTTTATTATATCTATTAATAAATTATAATGAATAAATGGTCAGTGAATGCATGTAGATGTATGTATCATATAGGTATGATGATGCCTTTTCTGAATTGTTATATGTGTGCATGTGTGTTTTTGCAGCTGAGTTTCGTATTTGCTGAGTTCCCCATGATCCTCTTCCTCAATGGATTTCTTAGCGACTACAACCACACGCTCTTCAATGTCAAGCAGTGTGGTAAATTTAACTCTAAGCTTCCTTCCTCTTTCAGTGTTGTGTCACATGCTTCAGTATCATGATTTGCACAATCCAATATATATATGACTACTGTGTTTTATTGCTGTATTTTATGTATTTTGAGATTGATTTATCATTTCATCGAATTCATCCATCATATTATTGTACGAAACTGCAATCAAAGCTCGAAGCAGTACTGATTACATATTGATTTACTGGCAGTTAGGTGAGGAGGCGATTGCATTACTGTTAGCTTAAGATAATAGTATCTTATTCATATCAGAAGCAGATGGATTTGCTCCTCTGTTTCTGTCCCTCTGCCCCTGTAGCAATAACAGCAGTAGCAATGATAAAAAATGACCATTTTTTTTTAAATATGTTAATAATTAATAGTAATGTATACATCATTAATAATATTTTTCTCTGTTTATTTCTATGGTTTGCTCAGGTGCGGATGGAAAGGGTATCATTGATGGTTTCAACAAGACTGTCCTGACACATTTGCCTCGTTCCAAAGTTCTCATTGCAGTAGAAAGTGTTCTAATGGGAGCTGCTTTCATCGGCATGATCATAGTAAGACGGCTTCTCCTCTTCAGATACAGCTATTCCTTATTGGCTAATAAGAGTCAGTGAGAGTAGATCATCTGTTTACAACACCACTGTCCATGGTGTTTGAACTTGGGCTGTTTTTTGCACTTTTATCAGCCCACAGAGGGTTCTAGTGTCTGCAGCTGCTGGTTTCATTCACACATCATGCTTTGCAACACTGTTTACAATTCCTTCTTTGTTACTTGTTATAGCCAGGTGGTGGTGGTGAATAAGAATAAATATAGCCTATAGAGTTACACAGGAAAAGGCTTCAGTGTAGTACTTAAAGGGGGTTATTTGAGAGTTAATTGAACATGTTTTGGTGTTATATAGAACCACTGTAAAAGATTGGTGCCATTTACTGTCAAAGTTTTTATTAAATAAGTCATAAAAATGTTTTAGGACTGTAAGTAGCTGCTTTTTGTTTTAAGGCCCTTGGCTAAGGCTGCATGTTGCCTGCTGTTGGTATGGGGGCAGTTCTCTTTCAGTAACTCAAAGCTGGTTTAGAAAGTGGATATCGCAACAAAAGAAACTCAGACTCAGTTTGTGAACATTTATGGATTTTACCTTTTTATATTTTACAAGCAAAGAAAGACACCATAAATGTAGCTGAAACATTGTTATTGTAACTATATATTCAATGGATCTGAAACGTTGTGAGCTTCATTGGAATGAATGATTATTAACTTTATAGAATGACTCATTCTAAGTATTTCTTTGAGTTTAATAAATTTGTGAAATTTCCATTAAACATTTGGACATATTTAATAAAAAAAACATTTCTACACTCCTTTTCATAACTATAGTATTAATTAAAAAAACAAAAACAAAAAAAAAACCTCAAAAATTTTATGTAAAATTGTCTTTGCCTTTAATATATCAAGTGCTGACACTGAAATTGTGAGATTTAGAATCTAAACAGCAGGTTAAAAATATCATGTCTTCATAAAAATATCTGTAGATCACAAACACAAGCAGTAAAAATGTGATACTAACATCAGACATCTAGTTACCAAATGTGCACTTTAATTCTGTCTAAAACCTATTTATGTAGTCTGGGTTGTACTTGTAGAAGATTTTTTGCTGTTTCTAAGGAAACGTGTCACCATTTCTTGTCTTTGTTTAAGAAACATCGGCATCTCTGGTCATCTAATTGTCTGCACACTGCATTCTCTCAAACTTCTAACTTTTAATTTGCATTACTTCTCCAATATGTTATTTTTGTTTTTCTGTTAATGCTTATACAATGTTTATACACATGATTAATCTATCAATTTTACTTCTACACTTCATCCCCTGAGGATGTGCCTGAGGACCAATAGAGAGCGCTTCATGGCCCACTGGTGGTCCCTGGCCCACATGTTGAGGAACCCCTCTCTAAAGCCAGGCAGAGATTGCCAACCTTCGAAAAACAGTTAAAATCCTACGGGCAGTATCTTGTCATGAATAAATAAGAAGCACAAAAATGAAACAGATCATGCTGACAAACAACACGGCCCAAGACAGGTCTTTGTGGAGCACCTCTAGAGACTGCATATTGAATAAAGAAGGTAGTTTATCATTCTGAAAAGGATGTTTTCATTACTGTGGTAGGAAAGAAAGCCAGAGTGACAAAGCCCACACAGGTCAGTGCTGGGCACATGTTCCTGTAACTGAGAGGCCACTACCTTCTTTAAGATGTTAGAAAAAGGAGGTTTGAAAAAGGTCTGTAATTACTGAGTACAACAGACTCAAAAGAAGGTTTTTGAGAATTGGAGAGGCAATGGCATTCATCAGAGAAGGGAACTAGACCGGAGGCCACTGAAGTGTTTGGTATGCAGCATATTAAATTTGAGAGGACAGAGATGCAGGCTTTTAGAATAGATAAAAGCTGGTGCTGGATCAAGTGGGCTGGTGGGGGCGTTTGAGTTCATGATTTCATGAGGGTCTGTGGGGGTAAAACAACGTAGGAGATGGGACAGGATGGGAACATGTAATAGATGTTCAAGAGAATTCAAGAGAATGTCACTGCTCAGAATAGCAGTGAGACAGCTTATAAACTGTGTGACAGTGGCATTACACCTCTCTCTTTCTCTCTCTTTTAGTTTTTGGCTGTGTGTGGTGCTGCCTATCGGCCCACGGAGGAGATCGACCTGCGCAGCATTGGCTGGGGCAACATCTTCCAGATGCCCTTCAAACACCTGCGAGATTACCGCCTGCGCTTCCTCTGCCCTTTTTTCATCTACTCTGGATTCGAAGTGCTTTTTGCCATCCAAGGGCTCATTCTGGTGAGAAAAAGCACAACAAATAATCCTGGGTTTTTATTCTGACATAAAGTGCCTTTGTGGATTACAGAATACTTTTGTTTGTGAGAGAAACTGCCAAAAATGCCTAAATGGGTAGGTTAAAAAAGTATTATGAAGAATTGATATTTCTTGTACCTTGGGCTTTATTTACAGTCCAATAATAGACCTTTGTTTAAATTAGAATCTTATGATTTTTAGGTCAAATTAATACAGAAAGACAGAAAATTCTAAAGGGTTCATAAACTTTCAAGCACCACACTATGTATTTGGGGGATTAGTAATGGCTAATTATGTGAGAATTTGTGTTTCTTGCACTTTGAGCCATCCCTCAAAAGGACATGCTTTTTAAATACATTACTGGACAAGCTGAGAGATTCCGACCCATCACTGAAAGTGAAAGAAGCATGTGGACTGTAATAGAGTCATATCACAGAGCAAATGGATTTGACTCAGGTTATGCCGCGTTATGCTGTTCTAGCGAGCATTTTCCTACCTGCTTCTCCAAAGATACACACAGCAGTAAGCAGCATTCCAAGCCTGGAGCGGGAATGACTGAGACATACTCTCTTTATTCCAGTCAGCTTATCATCGAACATTTGAAGCTTTTGATGTTGAAGCTGTTTTAAGGTAAAAGGCTACATAATATCGCTGTATATGCTGGTAGCACTGAAGAACAAACTAGTGGTGGGGAACAAGAAATGACTGAATTGGAAACAAATTTTGTCTTCCTCACTCTCTCTCTTTTTCCTCCAGTCATATGGTGTGTGTGCAGTGGGGATGGAGTATCTCTGGTTGTTGGTGATGGTCTATGGGCTGTCGTCATCTGTGTGTTCATCCCTCTCCATGGCCTTCCTGTTGCGGCGTATGCCCAGGCAAGTGATTCTACTGAGTGGGGCGGCAGTTCACCTGGTTCTGCTCGTGGCTCTCATGTGCTGGTCCTCCTACCCCAGACACCCTGAACAGCTGCCTCAGCTACTGGTGCTGGCTGCCCTCTGGGGCCTGGGCACTGCCCTCAACAAGACTGGACTGAGTAGTGAGTAGACAACACAAATACGCACACACTTTGCTGATGCAATTGAACTTCAGTTGTGCTATGGCTGATAGCAACCGAAGCCTTTCCCTTTCATTCTATAAGGGTCATTCCTTTGTAGAGTGATGGCCTTGATTTCATTAGATGCTCACAAAGTCAAACAGTAGAATGTATTTTTCCACATCCTTTGATACATGGATCTGAAAATTGCTTTGAATTCAATTATTTATTATTCAATTATTTAAGGGTATGTAAACAGATACCCTTGGCTTAGACTGTAAATTAGTTTTTCCACCTGTGTGCATTTCTTTGCAGCTCTGCTGGGAATGTTTTATGAGGACAAAGAAAGATTAGACTTCGTCTACACCATCTACCACTGGTGGCAGGCCATAGCTATCTTTATCGTCTACCTCTGGTCTGCACTACCTATGAGGGTAAACTTTTATATTTAAGTCATTATGTCAAAAGATGGTGATAAATCTGAGATTCCTGTGTTTTTCATCTCTCCTTTGCTTTTCTTTATCCCTCTGGCTCCCCCACTTTAGGCTAAGCTTGCAATCCTGTTGGTTACTCTGTTGGTGTCAGGCTTCTGCTATTGGCAGATGGAACGTCGCCTAGCCAAGAAAATTAATTTCAGGTTGCCACGGATTCCCCGTCCACGGCACAAGGTGAGTCAGCGACCCACCTGTTATTTAACACTGAGCTATTTGTGTTGTGTTGGAGTGTAAATAGGTTTCTTCTCACTTTCATTTGAGCAAGAACATATGCCTGATTCTCTTCTGAACAGCACAATAAGGAAATGGCTTTAATAACCAAAGTAAATTAGATTGAGAATTTTCACTCTAAACAAATGAAACACGTTTTTTACAAAGTGGATACTGATAATGGTCTTTGAGATTAATTTGGAATGCATTTCCTCAGCAAACTGATTGGTTTATAAAGATTTGGAGGTCAGTGTATCTCATCATTATTGATTTCCTCTGTGTGTTACTTGTTAATTGCTACGTATTAGATAAGACTTGTACCATTCGCAGCCCCAGTCAGTTTCCTGACTCAGTATCTTCCTCTCCCACACAGGTCAAAGGTTACCGTTACCTGGAGGAGGAGAACTCTGACGAGTCCGATTCAGACAAGAGCGACATAGAGGGTGAGGAAGAGGAGGACATGCAGACTGAGGAAGAGCAGGAGGAGGATGCAGGCTCACAGGGATCTGATTTGCCAGGCCATGAGAGGGATGGGGGCAGAGGTCGCCGAAGGAAACGAGATGATGCTGCCTATGAGCAGGCCGGAGAACAGGGGGATTACGTCCAAGCCATGTGATAGAATGATATCTTACTATACAGGAGAATGTATTCTGTCAGTGTGTGAATGAATGAGTGAATGATTGAATAGGTGAATGAGCGAGTGAACAAATGAATGAAAGTTTCTTGTACGTTTAAAAGAATGTGTTTAGTTCACATGACGGTGTGAATTGATGAACCAGTAGGTGGGTGAATGAACGAACGAACGAATGAATGAATGAACGAACGAATGAATGAATGAATGAATGAATGAATGAAAATTGATGATTTGAACCACAATGTGCACATAAATGAAGGAATAAATGAATGAGTATGTAAATAATTGAACAAAATCGGTGAAAGAATTGGTGAATGAACGGATAGATACACAACTGATTTGAATGAGTAATTTATAAGAACTATTCAGTGCATGAATTGCATCAATGAATGATCGAAATGGGTTTATACGTATCCTAATATGGCACTTGTTCATTTCACATATCAGTAAAAGAATGAATAGAAGAATGATAACTAATAGGTGATTATTGTCGTGCCTAAATCAACATTATACCCGATTCTCCTTAGGGAAATCAAGTTAGATCTCTAGTCCTCTTTCCTAAATACAACAGACCGTATGCAAAATAACAAAGTTTAGGAATACCTGCCGATGAGGACTAGAGAAAAGGTGAAGTTCTTTATTCTTTAATGTCAATGAGGTACCATGGCAAAGAACTCCCTAATACAGTGTACAAAACACAAAGCTTTTATACACATTTTGGGCTAGTTTGAAGGGGGGTTTTGGTTCCACCCTTTTTCTGTTATATAACCATGTTTACAATGGATACAATTATATCCACAATATTAAAATATGGTCATATTCATCAAATATGACCAAAGTGGAAATAATCATGTCCAAGCCAAGTGGCTTTACCTTTTTTTAAAAATAACTTTGTAGTGCACCTTTTCAGGCATGGTTAGCTCATCCTGTTCTCCCTAGCGGTTCGACTGATGGTCAAGGTCTTTTCGCCTCCCAGTCCTCACTATGATTTCTGCTTTTAGAATCAATGTTGGTTTCCAATTTAAGTTTAACATTCACATTCCCTGTTGTATATGTGTATTATACTCAACATTAGCTCTATTGAGAGTGAGCTCTATCATTTTATTCCCACACTATTTTAGTGAATAGATAAAAGGTGAGTGAGTGAGTGAGTGAGTGAGTGAGTGAGTGAGTGAGTGAGTGAGTGAGTGAGTGAGTGAGTGAGTGAGTGAGTGAGTGAGTGAGAGTGAAATGAAATGATGGATACCTGAGTGGAGAAGTTTTGGATGGGAAAGTTTTTGGTTTGTTATTTTTTTAGGGGAAAGTTTGTGGTATGAGGGGAAAGTTTTCAAAGATTTTAAGAACAGTCACACCGGCTCCACCTCATAAATGAAGTATGAAGTTGTTCTTATCTGCAGGGCAGAAAAGACCCTGAGGTACTCTATGAAAGAAAAGAAGAAGTTATACAAGGTTTTCAGTGAAGTGAAAAGTGAAAAGAGGAAGTTGGTTTTACCTTATAAGGCCAGATGGCCAGTGGCTATAGAAATAGGTCACACTGAACTGCTGGTCCAGGTGATATGCTGAAGGTTTTCACCTACTGCTTTTTTTCTTTCACTTCCACTTTTCATCTCCATGTTGTTTCTTATTGGTGCATTTTACAGAAGTCTATAATTAAATAGCTCAGTTGTTTCTGTTTCTAGAAACGTCTAATCTCTTCTTCCACGTTCTGAAAAGTTCATGTTGTTTTGACCTGTTTTTAATCTTTTATGCATTTTAAATGGTGTTTTTTCACGTAGTGGATCAGTGACACTGGAGTGCATTTAGCCACTTGCTCACACTCCTTCCCACTCACTGAGATACACACTCAGTTAAACCAGTTTGGAGGTAAATATGCATTTATTAGTCATTAACCATCCTCACTTCCAGCTGCTCACACACACACACACACACCCATCTGTCATGTATGGCACTTATACGTCACGAAACGTCACTGTCATATGGTTGAAATGGACTGGCAAACTGTCCAACGTTTTTATGAGGGTGTAGACTGACCTGTCTGATGCCCCCTAGTGGCATCATTTCTCAACAGCAATGCTTATCTCGGGTAGTGAGAGTGATGAGACTTTGCAGCTTCATAAATTTCAAGTATCTTTTAGAAAGCTGTAAAATATAGATAAATTAAAAAACTTGTATCATAAACATTGAATAAAATTACTATTAAAATGAAGTTCCACATTTTTGACTGTAGCTTATGAGCCACTCTGTTGTTTCTTTACTTTTGTGTTTGTGTGTGTGTGTGTGTGTGTGTGTGTGTGTGTACATGAAGAACCTTTGATCTCAAAAATGATTCTTTATGGAACCAAAAGCACTTCTTCCACAGCATCACTCAAAGAACCCTTTGTGACACCTTTTTTGAAGAGTGAATCCTGTGTGTGTCTGTAGCATCTGCTCATCACCTCGGGCTGACTGTGAATACAGGTATGAGGTCTCACAGCTTTATGATGTTACTGATGATGCAGAATGGCTGTTTTTAGAGTTGATGACACAGTTGGTATAATGACCAGTGCATATACTTCCAATCAAAAGTTTGGAATCACAGTTTTTAATTTGGCAGCTGATACATGTATTAAATGTTAATATGCTAATCCAGTACACTTTCATAATTCAAATAAATAAGATATAAAAATATTTTGATTAAATTGATTAAAGATGTACAAGGATGTCTACTAAAATATAATTGCAGTATATTATCATTATTCCCACTTAAAAAGTATTTAATATTGTATTAAAATATTGAATAAAACATACAGATATTTTAGTCATATATGCTCTGTTATTGTAGAATCATATTTATTTATATATCAGTATTATTGTATAAAGATGGACAATTTAAAGTGATTCCAAAATTTTGAACAATCCTTGCTCTCATCCACTCTGCTCTTCCCCACTCCTTTCTTCCTTCTCTCCCTCAGTGCTGGACTCTGCGGATGGACTGGATCTGGGGTGTCTGGCTGTGTGAGCCCCAGGTCTTCCAGTGTGGGTAATCGCCACTGTTCCGCTCGCACTCCATTACGTACTGCTGTCCACGGTAGCCTGGGAACTCATAACACACAAAGCTGCAGAGAGAGAGCAGAGACAAAACAGAGGAGGTCAGGCAGGTCTCAAACTGTATTTTCTTTGGTCAAGTTGAATAATGAGAGGGCGTACATAGCACAAACCTCAAACCTGTTGTCTCTTCATTAAAAAAGAACCATGCATAAACAAAACATGGCTCTAAAACAAGGCACATCCAAACCCCCCAAACTCGTATGAAGATTTGACTCCAAAATTAACCTTAAACCTTGTGAAAACTGGCGAAACTTGGCAACAACAGCAACTATGGGAGAATACAGTGTTGTTTGCTTGCAACACTGGAGAGCAGCACATCACTATCAGACTTCACTAGTTATGGAATACAGGTTGTGTGAATCAGGCCTTATGACCTGCATTCACGGAAGAGGAGCTCAAACTCAGCTCACAACAAAGACTTTGCTTTTATCATCTCCTCCATCCATTGTCCACATCCACACACACAAAAACTAGGAGCTAAGGAGCTAAACGCACATCATAAACAAAAAATACTGGCTTGTTTACCAGTAAGACAAAACCTTGAGAATGACAAACCCTTGCAACGCTCTTACACTGTTAGGACACAATGAGAGGACAGCAGAAAACTCAAGAATACTTACAGTGTTTTTGTTACAGTTGAAATTATGCTATAGGCTTGTAATCTCAATACATCTCAGAATGTATTACTGGAATCAAAGTGACATACTTTTCCTTTGGGTTTCCCTTAAGATTCTATTCTTTTTTTATTATTATTTACATATTCTTATTCTGTGACAGCCTCTAAACATTATATGTGGTTTTTTTTAATTGTATACATTTTAGACTCTTTATCTAGTCACGCTGCTCAGAATGCACATAGAACCTTATAGTTCCAATGAGATTATATATACTATTTCTACATCAAAGTACGACTAAAAATAGTCAATAAATGCATTCTTTTAAATCAAAGACATCAGGTAGAGTGAATTTGAATGAAAAGGAGTGTGTTTTCACATTATCGTGATATACGTTTTTGCACGTTTTAAATAGACAGCATTTTCATTTTACAAATGAATGCATATGTCAGGGTGTCTGGCTCATCAATCTGACAGTTTACAGTGTATTGATGATTTAATCTGCTCCTTCGGGTCTTATTTATCTATTTAACAGAGCTGTGCAAAGGTGTCATTTGTCAGCATTAGCAACACTTTGTCATGTGCTAGTATGTCAGCATAGGTGTGGTATATGACAGAAAGATGAAATGCGATTAACATACTGTAGTAAATAAACACTGAAAGCCCCAGGAACAAGATACAGGAAAGCAGAGGGTAACCGAGAGGAGGATCATTTTTGTAAAATATTTCGAAATGACTATTTTTATATGTTTGAATATTTAGAAACTCATTGATACAAATGGGACTTTGTTTTCAGCACCTACCTATTCTTAATGATTCATCCAAAAGTAACAGGATTACAACCTTCCCCGAAGTTACACCTATAATGATACCTTTCTAGATATGCAGGGACACTTAAATCTTCAGCAATTACACTCAGCACTCCACACGCTAGTGAGAATGGGCAGCCAATTGTGCACAGCATACTCTGAGTGGGGTTCACCCAGAACAGTTTACCAATCAATATCTGGGCATACAGACATAAATTCACTCACGCAAACACTCATTCACACACAAGGGCAATTTAGGGTAACCAATTTCAACTGATAATTGTTGCAAATGTGTTTTTGATCACAAGTGGGAGCAACATACACTGATCAGCCATAACATTATGACCACCTACACCTTACACTCACTATCGATTTCATCAGCTCCATGTACCACTTCAGAGCAGTTCTATAATCACAGACTGCATCTGTTTCTTCGCATACTTTGTTATACTAATTTCTCCTTATTGTTTAATGATCAGGCCCTCACAGAAAGTGGTCATAATGTTATGGTTAATTGGGATATATCAGCACAATAAAATATATTTTATTTAACCTGCAATGTTGAATCTGTGCATTAAACATTAGTTGATTTTCAAGTTTATATGTGAGAGGGTTCCTCCTTCATAAGCAAACTATTAGGAGCATATAAGGAAGACATATACATTCATACAATCATTAAATCATCCAATCATTTGGTCAAAGAACAAAACATTTATCAATATATATCAACTATTAAAATGGGGGAAAATGTAACATTAGTGATTTTGTTCATGGCGTGATTGTTGATGTCACATGGGCCCATTGGAATATTTCTAGAACTAAAGATCTCCAGAGTTTACCCAGTATGATGTACAAATATCCAGTGAACAGCAGTTCTGTAGACTGATGAACTTTCTAAATGTGACAAGTCAACAGAGAATGACCAGACTGGTTGGAAGTGACAGAAATGTTACCGTACTTCAGGTAAACACTGTATAACCGTGGTGAGTAGAAAACGTCTCAGTATGTACAACACATTAGCCTTCAAGGAGGATGGGCTACAACAGCAGAAGACCACATCAGAGTCCACTTCTGTCAGCCAAGCACAGAAAGCTGAGGCTGCAGTGGGCACAGGCTCATCAACACTGCACAGTTAAAGACCGGAAAAAATGCAACCTGGTCTGATGAATCTCGAATTCTGCTGAGGCTCACAGATGGTAGATCAAGATTTGGTGTTAAATGCTTGAATCCATGGACCCAACCTACCTTAAATCAGCAGTCCAGGCTGTGGGAGGTGGTGGAATGGTGTCGTGAATCATTTCTTGGAACACCTTTGGCTTCTTAATAACAATCAATCACTGCTTGAATGCCAGAGCCTAATTGAGTATTGTTGCTGACCCTGTGAATCCCTTCATGGCCACAGTTTACCCATCTACTAATGGATACATCCAGCATAATAACGCACGACATGCATGACACAAAAAACCCATCTGAAATTGTTCTCACAAACATGACAATGAGTTCAGTGTTCTTCAGTGGCTCTCCCAGTAACCATATCTAAATACAATAGAACACATTTGTATTGTGATGAAATGGTAGATACTGGTGGAGCTGCATGACAAAATGAAGTAAACAAGGACCTCAATCTCAAAGGAATGTTTCTGTTTTAAGAGCAAAAATGGCTCTACCCAGTTTCAGGAGATTGGTGAATGTATATAGACTCTTCTCATTGTTTAATTTAGGAGTCATGTTGTAAAACTGTGTTAAATCTAGCCCCATCATGCAGAGGCTATACTTTATCCTGGCTTCAATTATTGAAATGCTAAAAAAGTTTATATATTATATCCACCAACTTTGTGAAGTGAATTTAGTTATTTTAAACACAACCCAGTAATCAAACACAAGTTGAAAAAGGTGTTTTCATTGTACAAAACTTCAGGGATAACCTTGAGAAATATGAATGAATTCACAAATGATGGTATTACTGTGGGATTATAATGTTAGGTTCTTCATAAAACTGCTGGAATAGGTTGTGTTAGGTTGTGCCTCAGTCTTATCATACAGTATGTTATACAGTGTGTGAGTGTGTGTGTGTGTGTGTGTGTGTGTGTGTGTGTGTGTGTGTGTGTGTGTGTGTGTGTGTGTGTATGTGCGTGCGTGTGTGTGTGTGTGTGTGTGTACATGCGTGTATGTGTGGATGTGACTTACGCGCCGGACTGCACGTGCATGGAGCCCACTTGAGTTGAACACCAACCCATAGCCTGCAGAGAGGGGTAGTCATCACACACCTCCACACTCCGGTCCATAAAGTTTTCGTTCTCATAGATCATCATGCGGCTGGTCTCATGGGCCTGAAAGACAGAGAGATTTCATTTCTTTTCCTTCTTTATTCCTCACATTCTCTTGTCTCAGCTTCTCTCAGGAAACAATGAATATCTACAATGTCTGTAATCATTCCATAATAACATCGCAGTAATTATCCACTGTATAGACATGGATAATTTATAACGTACGCTTACACAGTGCTTTAAAATCATTCATATTCCTATAAAGATAGCTGCCTGCATCAGATTTAAAACCTTAACACTGGCCTATGAAGCCAAAAATGGAACCTCCCCTCCATAGTTGATGGTCATGGTCAAAACCTGATCCATACCAAGAACCCTTTGTGCTTCAAGTATGGCTTGGCTGAACCCACCATCCTTCAATATGCAATATGCAAGGAAGACAAGCATCCAGACATTTTTCTGTCCAGTGATTTCTGAGTAAACAGCAAAACATTGTGTAAGTTCTACAAAAATATATACAAACACATTTGTATAAAATATAATATATCTTAGCAACCACCATAGCAACACCAAAGCAACCACCTAGCAACAAGTTTTCTGATTTCCCTGCTCTAACAGACAGGAGTCGAATCAGTTGTGCTTATACAGCACAAAGCTGTCCAGGAGTCTGGCACCCTGGACATATACAATATCAAGCACCCAGCAACACCTTGGCAACCAACACCTAACCATAGCAACACCTTTTGGAACTATTGCATACCATTTGAATACCATTGCAACACCTTAGCAATCAACATTTATACTATAGCAACACCTTAGCAGCCACTTAACAATTACCTAAAAGCACCTTAGTAACCAACAATTATACCATAGCACCACCTTAGCAACCACTTAGCAACACCATAGCAACCAGCACATATGTACAAGCAACACCTTAGCAACCAACACATAACCATAACAGCACCTTAGCAGACATCAGCTATAGAATAGATATAGTAACCACTTAGAAACACTTAGCAACCAACAACTATACTATAGCAACATCTTAGCAGGTCTTTGCAGAAACTGCACTCTCTAGTATTTAAAAGGTGTTCATGATGGGGAGCTGAATGTATGGAACAGAAAGTAAATAAAATGACTATATTTATGCAAGTTTTCCACCATGAGTATGAGTTTCCACCATCCTATTAAACACATGCAGGGTGGAGATCCACATGCAGGAGATTGTAAAGCAAATAGTTTACTATGTGAGCTGTTTACACTTTGATGCATGCATACATGTTCCAGTGACTAAAGTTCTGAAACATTTCTACACACACACACACACACACACACACGCACACACATGCACACATGGACACACACACACACACACACACACATGCGCATGCACGCACACACACACACATACATGCACGGACACACACACACTTACGGCACAGAAGATGGGGCGCAGAGACATGAGCCTCTCCACATGATATCCCAGACTGCCACTGTACGCATCCCAGTGGGGGTACTCCCCTCTCTCCAGGATAAACTGCTGCCCCTGGAAGTCATGATGCTCATATCCCACCCAGCTACAGCAAGAAGGAGAGAAATAGGATGTTTTATCATATTCATACACACTGCTTGTATTTTTTTCTTACTGTGAAAGATGTGTTGAAAGCTGTTGTGCCAAAATGTAAAAGTTAAAAAATGTCAAAACAGTCACTGATTAGTTTCAGTTTCAGGAAAATGAGCCTCTGGAAAACAGCTTGTGTTCTTTTTAGACTTGCTTTCTTTTTCATGTTCAGGCTTTTTCATGTTCTGCATTTTCTGCTTTCCTTATGTAAGTGGATATTTGATCTGCCTTTCTCAGAAATATATCTGGTATTTAATGGTCATTTTGACTGACAAGAATTGAAGAATGGTCATGGTCCTGGAAGGATGGACATAATGCCAATTTTCCATGTTTGTAAATGTGTTGCCATTATGACTTCACAGCATTTGGTGCAGCATAGTATGTAACATCTAATGCTGGGGTTCATTTCTCAAACCAGGTAAGCTAGTGTGACCATATTTTAATTTTCAAAAGAGAGGACCCACAAGCATCCAATGTGGTTAGGATGTTGTGGCTGGGGGACTTTAAGTAAGCATAGGTCAAACTGATTTGTGTTTATTTAATTTGCATTTGGAAATTTTAGGCTCTGGTGAATTAACTGTGGTGGGAAGCACTTTGAACAATATCTGATGTAGATGCAGTTACATGTAGGTGAGAAGGTGGGGCTTAAACAGTCTGCACACAATTTAGAGCACACATGGTCACCCTAGGTGATCACACAACACTACAACAATAAGAGTTTTGGGTCAAGACTCCCAATTGGACATTTCCGTTCCTTTGCATTAACATTTACATTTATGGCATTTGGCGGATGCTCTTATCCAGAGTGATTAGAGTTTACAAAAGTGCTTTGCTGTTCACTCAGAAAATGTCCTTAGCTAGTTGAAAAGGCTTGAATCCAGAGATACCTCAGGTTTAGATGCTGCCAAATACAACTGTCAGGTTGAACACCTTGATAGCCACAAGATTCAGTATAATTCTATGTCTTTAATAAGTGCTCATGAAAGAGATGGGTCTTCATTTGAAGACAGCAAGTGACTCAGCTGTTTGGATCCCCAGGGGGAGTTTATTCCACCACTTTGGTGCCAGGACAGAAAAGAGTATAGATGCTTGTCTTCCATGCATCTTGAGGAATGGTGGGTCAAGTTGAGCTATACAAGAAGCTCAAAGGGCTCTTGGTTCAAGTTTTGACCATTGCCATCATGTACAGGGGGCTGGTCCAGTTTTGGCTTTGTAGGCCAGCATCAAGGTTTTGAATCTGATGAGAGCAGCTACAGGAAGCCAGGGAAGGGAACACAGCAGAGGAGTTGCAGGACTGAACTTGGGGACATTAAAGAAGAACCATGCCGCTGCATTTTTGATCAGTTGCCGTTGTACCATGATTCATATGTACATCTGGAATAGAGATTCAGCTACAGGCAGCAAAGGTAAATTACAAACAGAATTAATTCAAAACGGGCTATTTTTGCAGATTTTCTGGGGAATGAGCAGTGAAATGTTAACAATGTTTCCATACTAAATCAATTTCTTTTATTAAAAAGTAAGGAGACATTGAGTTTTTGATGATTTAAAGCCCCTCTAAAACATACAGGAAGAGAGTGAGACTCACGCGCCGCTCTCCACTCTGAGTGAGCGGATGTTTTGAAAGCCTCTGTCCTGGATGTTGCAGCACTCTGAGGTCAGCTCTTGACACTTGCCCTGAAAGTGCTCCTGCTCAAACACTGTGACCTAATGCACACACACACACACACACACACACACACACACACACACACACACACACACACACACACACACACACACACACACACACACACAGTTACACTTCCCACTGTCAGTTTCTCCTGTCCCAGGGTTTTATACTCTATCCTCTCTACAGAGCACTGAATGGGAAAGAGATTGCATTCACAGCTACTGTATGATGTCATCAAAACTGCTACAATACTGTGATCACAGTGAACAATAGTCAAGCCATTTTGACCTTCCTCTCTGTTCCAATCCTGGATAACTGAAAATCTTTGTGTGACTCAGTTACTTTAACTGTTTTAATAACAGTGTTTACCTTGAAAAAAGGTGCTGTGCCCACTTCTGTTACGACCAATGGCTGATTCATGCTGGCCTTTACAACTCTTCTACTCATATTTTCACTCTGCAAGAAAGAGAGGTGAATAAACCTGAATGTGGGAGAAACAAGCTTTGGTAAATTATATTTTAGGAAATTGAAAATCAGGGTTGTCAGATTCCAGCCAAAATGTGTTTGAAAATCCCAAATCCACAAAAATCAATGTAAACTTGCCCTAAAGTTCACTACAAAAACAGCCCATGTTTAGGATTTCTACGATATTAGACCATTTAATCCAAAATGGTATATCAATAAATTGCTAATATCTTAAAATGGACAGATCAATCATGATAAATAGTTACATTTATTTTATTTGTATGTGCATATTATTTTTAGAATGTATAGATTTTTGTGGTATAAACACAAATGTCTTAATACCTTTTTTGACAGGAAATATGATTATATGCAATCAGAAAAATAAGCATATAAAAAACTGGCCAGCAATGAAGGAAATTGCTACTCATACATCACATATTGTTTACCTTGCTTACAGTGCAGCAGCTTAAATTGTACAATTATATTACAGAAATATGTATATCGCTGCTGTCCAATTAAAACCATGCATCTTCCATTTTATTAGTTGCAATGCATTGCCTGGTGGTTGCTAATGTGTTGCTAAGTGGTTACTGTTATTTTAGGTAAGTACTCAGGAAGGGTGAACAGGAACTGACCTCCATAAATCAATGTCTACAACATTTCTGGGTAATTACTGGAAATGCTCGGTCAAAAGTGAATTTTGTAGTCATGGTGCATTATATAGTTATAGGTGCATTTTGGACTTCTTTCAGAAACTAATGACCTGTTGGCCACATTCTGCATACCATTAATTTCATTGCAAGAACAAATGTGCATCTCAGTAAAATTATTATTAAGATGTGAATGTGTGAATGACTCTAGTCCTGAGCATTAATGGCATCATTTTGTGTTCTGGGTTAATGTTCCAGAAATTAAAGGAAAATAAAAACTGCACAAAGCACAAGGTTCACAAGAATAGGAATGGAGTCCCTGGACCACAGGTAAATTGGTCAGGCTTGTGCTCATTGACCTTGTACTGCTAAGGGCCTCAGAGCATTTCAGATCGTGACTCAAAGAGTGGGGACAGTCTACTGTAGATGCAACAATGAGACGAACCCACTCTGTACATGTATATCCACCTGCCCTTCAGCCCTCTTTGAGTAAGTATATACACAGACATGCACACATGTACACATGATTGTGTAACTGTTTTGCATTGTGAAAATTCTAAATAATATCAAACTCTTACAAATGTGCATTAGTTGTAGACAATTGCATATTAGATTATTCATGAATGAATGAACATGTATAAAAGCAAACATAAAAATAAAAAACAAGGACACACAAGCTGTTTACTAAAGTTATTCTTTTGCAATATTGCCAGAGTGTTTGGGGGGCTTCCAAAGATGCCTGTGTGCAGGGGCCTCAAGCCCTGGACTAGTTCCTAATCTAAGATACAAATTCTAAAACACACACTATCACAAATACAGAAATTGTTAACAATATAGCATCAAAACCTTACAATACTTCTACACTACTACACTACACTTACAATACTATACATAATACTATATGTATTGTTATTCTTATATATAATACTGATTATTTTTTTAAGTAATGTATTTTGACACTGCATAACACATGAATTCATCCCTGCAGTTTAGACATTTAGACTTTGATATCAGAACTGAATCTCTTACCTGGATCCACTTCAGGCTCTGAGGGTCTCTACCTCAATCCTCTTTTGCAAAGAGTTTTATAATAATGTGCCGCTGCTATTTTATACCGACAACCACAGTTGGGCATGCGTCCCCATCCTAAAACCTATGGAGGGGTGTGTGTGTGTGTGTGTTTGTGTGTGTGTGTGCTTGTGTAATTGAGAAGTCATTCTCTTTTCTGTGTGTCCAGTGTACGCATGCATTGTGCTCTGTCAGCGGATTGGATTTGATGGAGCTGATGGTGGAGCTCTGCCAGCGCGCGTGCGCCGCTGCCGTTTGGGTGAATGGGTAGCACACAATAGGGCAAGGTCAGTTATATTCGTATAGGTCAGCATTGTCCTTCGTATAGCACACAAAAGCTGGCCTATACATGGAGAATACAGGGATTTGTCTTACTGTGTACAGTGAACAATCTGGTATTCAAACAGCTGAAGTGGATAATCTGTATAAGAGGTTGGGATCATGTCTTGGTGTGAGAACTGGACACTGAAGGAAAAGTCAAGCTGTCTTCAGAACAGTGTTTCAGAATGGTTGCCTTTCTGTGAGGGGATCCTGGTTGATTTGGCTCAGATCTGTTCCAATAAATGTAATTATGTTTGACCTGAAATGCAGTTAAAAGGTCACTGATTGAGTTCAGTCATTGAGGCATTCTGTTAAACCATTGTGCCCACTCACTGTTACCATGGTAACATGTGTGTCATCATGCCATGGATGGCACTCACCTGGTCTGACCCATCACCTCTGACCCAGAAAGGAGAGGGCTTTACAGTCTGTGTACTAAAAGGTGTGTGTGTGTGTGTGTGTGTGTGTGTGTGTGTGTGTGTGTGTGTGTGTGTGTGTGTGTGTGTGTGCGTGTGAACATATGCATGTGCATTTGCATATGTGTCAGGGGGTAATTTGTTTAGAGGGAGGGGAATGTGTGCATGTGTGAAGGGGGTAGGGAGGGGACATGTATTGCCCACCTAAAACACACGTCCTCTCTCCCTCCACACCCACTGCCTCCTCATTCTATTTCTCTATCTCAGACCAAACATAGACATTTCCACCCCTCCAAACACTTTGCCCACTTTGTGTTTGTGTTTTGGGGGCAATATGTGTGTATGAGAGAGATGGAGAGAGAGAGCGAGAGAGAGAGAGAGAGAGAGAGAGAGAGAGAGAGAGAGAGAGAGAGAGAGAAAAGTAAACCCAAAGCAGGTACACTGAGACCTGAGATTCAGATACAGATATAGTTAGTGCACATGCTCGCACACACACCCGCACACACCCACACACACACACCATACAACAAGTTAACGTGCAGAGGTTAGACTCCTAAGATGATGAGGTTGCTATAGTAGCTGCACAGGGATGTTGCACCTGATTTCACACTGCAACCTACATCTTAGCCATTTGTTGTTACTGAAATTAAAGGTATTGAGAAGAGTTTGTCCTGCTTTTATTAGAGTAACTGTCTTTATTATACAGGGACTCTTTCTACTAGATTGTTGAGCCTTGCTGAGAGTTTGATTGTATTCAGCAACAAGAACATGAGCAAGGTCCGGATGTTCAATGATCACTTGGTCATGTCATTCCCAGCTTTCACAAACATCCCTTCCAAAAATACTGGATGAAGCACCACCATTCCAGAGAAAACAGTTCCACTGCTTCACAGGCCAATGCTGGAGAATTCTAAACCTTTATAGCCCATGACAAGCATTAGGTATATGTTTATATGCTCCTATTCTATTGGCAGTATTTCTACACAGAGAATGGATAAGCTGCATGTGTGCATTTGCACAACTGTGTCAGCAATGGGTGCAACTTAAAGTAGATGAATGCATTCATTAGAAGGAACATCCACAAACCTTTCGAGAGCATATTAATCTTCCCTTCAGTGAACACACTTTCACTGCCAATACCTGAAAACCTCCCTGCTCACTGTCTCTGTCCCTGTTTCTTTCCCCTCCATCTTCCTCTCTATCCATTCCATCTCTGATCTCGCCTTTCTTCTTCTTCTCCTTCTTCTTATGCTTCTATTTTTTACTTTCATTCCCTCTGTCTTTCTCCCTGCCTCATTCTTTCTTCCTCCTCTCTGTCTATTCCTCTCTCTATTCATCTCAGTCCTTCTCTCTCTCCCTTTCTCTCACTAGCCATATCCTCCCTCTCTCCCTCTCTCTCTCTCTTTCTCCCACACTTCTCTCTCTCTCTCTCTCTCTCTCTCTCTCTCTCTCTCTCTCTCTCTCTCTCTCTCTCTTCCTTTCTCTAATATCATTCCTCTCTCCCTCATCTTCCTTTCTTACATCTTTCATCTCTCTTTCCTACCCTCTTCCCTTTGTTCACCCTTTTTTACTCTGTTTGATGATGGGGTGATTTCTATTCTGTATGTGGGGTGGTGAGCTCAGCGGGTTTGTTTCTGTGGGTTTAACTTCACAATGCTGATTTTTCAGCCTATAAAAGAGCCTCCTGCTTTCCACACACACGCTGACTTTGCTGAGTGAGAGAGACAGCGGCTACTCACTTACACACAGGTAAGAAGACAGAGAGAGAGATGAAGAGAAATCCTGCCCTAACCCAACATGTTAAACAGTAATAACAGTGCAGCTGATTATGTAGACAGAGACTCATTGGGTTTGTAATGAACACAGACTTAGTGAGCTCATGTATGAAGTGATAAAGACATTCAATTAGTATCATATAATAGCAGTATGTTCACGAAAGGCCACATCTGTAATGTAAAGAAACAGGTATTAGAGTAAAATGTGATATGCTAAAGTGAATAGAACAAGCTGCTCATTCTGACATACTGATTACTTATATGTCATAAAAGAAATGGAAGAAAGAAAGAGAACAAGTGAGGGAGAGAGAGAGAGAGCGAGAGAGAGAGAGAGAGAGAGAGAGAGAGAGATAGAGAGTGAGAGTAAAAAGTAGTCAGCTCTACAATACCCAGCACACCAGTGGGTGTAGAGGGCACTAAGCAAATCAGCACTCAGAGCATGAAAGGGCAAGAGAGGGCACTGTCCACTGGGAACTGAGCTCACGAGTGAGACTCACTTCAGTATTGACTCATAACTTACGGGTAACTTAATTAGTGACTCATAAAAACATATTGATTTTTAGGGTAGAACACAATTTGGATTACTCTCATTCTCAGAGTATGTAGCTCATGTTTAAATTTTTCTGCACCCTGATGTTTAAAGCTTTGCCACTACTGAGACTGGGGGGTCTGTTTTATCACCACTCCAGCAGTCCAGTACATAGAAAAATGCAATTTTCAGTCATTTACAGTAATTGTACAGTAATTTTAAGAGATCATATTATCTGGTAGAAGCAACTGATAGGAATGTGCTTACTTCCAGAGTCAATGCTGGCCTATAAACTCCAATTTCGACTGAGACAATCACCTGTGGTTGGAGGTTCTGCCCAGTTTGGTGATTTCCACTTAAACACACCATTAATGCAGCAAAAAGATCGTGAGTTGAATCAAATGTGTTAAGAAAGAAGCTACAAACTGTGCTTGACATCGGCCTTTAAAATACAGCAGCCACAAAGGATTCACCGAAAGTAATTCATCAGGAATAACCACTATTATTATTTTAGAACCATGCTTATACATTTTAAAAGGTTACACTCCAATTTAAAGGTTCTCTTCCAAACATACTTTATTAGTTTTTGTATGGTATAACCTCAAAGAACCATGCGTAACACCCTTATATATTTAAGGTATTTTTACTGACTGGAGGAAATACTCATAGTTTGGGGTAATAGTGTTTTTACAGTGTAACTAACACTTAACCAGAACAATGCCTCATTTCTTCCAAAACATCAATCTCAACTTCAAGTCACCACCACTCAATTATAAGAACAAAGTTGACGAAACAGTCCTGAGTTTATATGGTCCATCATTGATAATGCACCTTATTTTCTTTTGACTTGCATTATTATCTTGATTTTGTGTTTGTCTGTTGTTGCACTGAATGCTGTTCTGTGTCGACCCTGTTCCTTCACCTTGTCTTTTTGCTCACTTCAATATTACTGTACTCTGGTCCACCTTGAGTTCTTTTGAAAGTGATTACTTAGCTTGAAAAGGTGTTCTATAAACACAACTTGTCATTTATTATTTTTATTCTTTTCAACTCACTACTGCTATATGGCCTTCTTTTGTGATCACAGTCATCATGTCTACCACTGGAGAGAAGGCCGCCAAGCCTGCCTCCCAGCCTGATGGCAAGGCTGCTCAGAGCACCAAATCAGATATCGGGTGCTGCCCTATAAGGTAACACACAGTTACACACAGGATTACTGGTTCCAAATGCAAAGACAAACAGGAAAGTCTCCACATATGTACAGAGAAGAATGGATGCCAAGTGTTCGCTGGACTGAGAGAAATTTCCAGTTGCCATAGATATGTGTGGGTGTTTCAGAAGAAAGTAAAGATTGCATAACGTTGAAATTGACCTTGATACATTATTTAACATCTCCTCGCGTTTTTTTCTTCCCAGTTTTCCTATCTTTCCACTTCTCTCACATTGCCTTTCTATGCTCCCTTGCTTCACCTTCATACTTGCTCCTCTTCTATGCTCATTCATCCTTCTCCTTCTATCTCATAAATGCTGGAAATGCTTTCTATGCTTGGAAATGCTTGTAATAACATTCTCTACTTAAGTCAAGAACACATTTTTTTCCCATTATGAGTCTTACCGGCTTACAATATATGAAGACACACCTCTAAATTATTAATCAATTATCAATTAGGTTCCGTCTGCCTTCCCATGCATTAGTGAATAATGAGTCATTCTAAAGAGCTCATTGAATCTCACTGTGGTAGTGCAATAGTATGCCACTGTTGCAACCAGTCAGTTCATTCCATTTCTTCCCTGCATAGACAGACATTCAACTGTGTAGTATTATTGAAAATGAAAGCATTTGGGAACTACAACAAATGTCTTTAGAATGGGAAGTCATAAAAGCTCCTGTTAGTGAAAGCTGTAGGTGTTCCAGTATTTTTGAGAATATAGCATTTTGTTCCTATTGCCTGGATAGCTGAGCTGCAGCAGAGCCATCCACATAGTCGGACCAAATTCTGACAGGTGGATTTTGACTTGATGGAGCTGAAACCCCCACCTCTTTCTTATAGTGTATTTTTAGATCATGCAGGGTAGGTGTCTGGTCCTGAGTGCCAGACTTGCACAACGTTGTGTTCTCCTTTAACTCACCTGTTAATGGTCAGTTTAGTAGGTCTGGAGCAGGGAATCAGCAGGCATTTACAGTCATTTTATCTAGAGAAGTAATTCTTATTCTATTCTGTTGTTTGTTGTTTGCTTTGTTTTAAGTGTGTAGGTGTCATATTGTAAAACTGAACCTGATCTGATGTAGTATCAAATCCACTCAGAAGCAGCATGCTGTAATGTTACAATGTTATATAATGATCTAATGGGTTAGTAGAGTGCTTGAGTAGGTGGAGCAATAATATCTTCTACTACTATTTGTTCACTTAACTACTTCAAACAAAACGCATAAAACGTCTAGAAATTACCATAATATTGCAATGTGGGTGATTTAGAAAGTAGACTTTACTTAAAGTTTATTCTTCTCTTTAATAACTGTATGTTTGACTTCTTCTCCTCTGGTTGTTCCTCTCTTTCTTGTGTAGATGTGTGTGTTTGACCAGGAGAACTTCCAGGGCCGCATGATTGAGAGATTCTAACGAGTGTATGAACGCGTGTGAGATGGGTATGGACAGAGGCGCCTACCACGCGTGACTGCGGTCCCGTGGAGCAATAAACACACACACACACACACACACCACACTAATATACCATGACAATACCAGTTACAGTAATATCAATTCATGTTACCCAATTCTCTCTTCTCTCCCGGTCTCTGCAGTTTTGTTGGTTTTGAGCAGATGAATTTCTGTGGTGAGATGTACATCCTGGAGAAGGGCGAGTACCCCCGCTGGGACTGCTGGAGCAACTGCCAGAGGAACGACTACTTGCTCTCCTTCAGGCCTGTCCTAATGAAAACAGTATGAGGTTTCTTCTTTGAAGTCATAAAAGAACCACATTTGTTCTATGAAGAAAGATGATTGTCATAGAGAAATCTGAGTGTGAAGTACCTTTGAAGTGGTAAAGAACCCCTACAACCAATAATGGTTCTTTAAAACTTTGGTTCTATTAACTACAACAGTGTGGTTCCTCTATAGCATTACTTAATAACTATGAAGTATTGGGAGTGGACTTCACAATATAATGATTCCTTCTCTGGTTAGTAGAGAAAGAAAATATGTCCACATAACTTCTAAACCAGTGGTTCCACTGCCCTGCTTATTTTAGTTTTCCCTAATTCCAGTGCACCTTATCCAATGAAGCACTTGCTGAGTTGGACTGGGTCCGTTACAACAGGAAATCTCTAAACAAGCAGGGCAGTGGCAAATTAGACCAGGATTGAGAACCACTCTCCTAACCACACACCAAAAATACTGCATGTAAACTGATTTGGTTAGCTGCTCAGAACGAAACACATCATATGCTCTTCTGCATGTTCGTAATTCTGCTCTCTCATCCCCTAACAGAGCAGTATCTGTGTGTGTCATATTCAGCACATTTGTCTTTGAGTTGTAAATCTGACTGTGTAATTTCATTTGCCAGGTCCACAGTGTGTTCTGGTTATCTCACCATTACATTGTCACTTGCAGTGTGTCATACTGCATCATATCATCCAAAACCATACTAATCATTCATATACAGCCCGCACTTAATACATAGCAAATGCTGCAGACCCGCATTTAAGAAACTGAAGTAGCTTGTCAGTGTAAACTGTTTTTAATCTTGACCTTTCCTCTTGTTCTCTCACTTCTTCTTACTGTCTCTTTACAGTGTTTGACGCACACTGCAGCAGATAGGAAATTGTACTAAGGCGCTTGTTACAGAGGCTTGTGCTGACTGGGACCCCTAAAATATGTATTGGGTATTTCATCCAACACAGGCATACATCAAGATCAAATGTCTTAACAAATATTACCTCCACCACTTAGTTGCTATCAGCATTGTACAGACAGCACAGGCGCATGTCAATCTTCCTCTTATTCATAAAGTAGCTTAACCATGTGAACTGTTTTTCCACAGATTCTCCAAAATGAAATGAAACGATACATTTATTTTTCATAACTTTAGCTTTGTAGTTCTATAATTACAAACTGTTGTCTATCTGTTTTCCGCATACTTTGTTGCTTCTTCATCAGTGGTCAGGACCCCACAAGACCACTGCAGAGCAGGTATTATTTAGGCAGTGGTCATTCTCAGTGTTGCTGCGCTTGTGTGTCCATTCACTGTCTGTCATTAGACACTTACCTTGCTGTAAACGAAAGTCAAAGACAAAGCTCATCTGTTGCTGCACAGTTTGGGTTGGTGATCTCAGTCTTCATGAGGGTCACAGGGCACTGCTCAGGATGCTTTGGCTGATATTCTCAGTCCAGAAGTGACACTGAGTGGTTTATACACCCCAGCAGTGCTGCGGTCTGGAGAATCACTCAGGTTTCTAGCACAAGATACACTACACACCAGCATGTCCGTATCACTGCACTGCTGAGTATGTTCACCACTCCAAGCAAATAATACCTGGCCTGTAATGGTCCAGTGGGGTCCACTCATTGATAAACAGCAATAATGAGTGATAACATACAAACAGTGTACAAACAAGGAGTGTGTTATAATAATATGGCTTATCAGTATATATATATTATATATATATATATATATATATATATATATATATATATATATATATATATATATATATATATATATATACAGAGTGAGTCTCAAACCTACTGTTAAAGCTGCAGAGGGGGACCAACTCCACATTAATGTCCATGTTATAAAAGCTTGGAGGTGTCCCAATACTTTTGCAATAGTGCAAAATATAGTGCAATATGCTTTAAACAAAGAGAGCATAGCTGCTGAGACAGTACCAGGAAGGCCCCAGTGGTAATGCTTTACTAAGAAGGGTGCAAGGCACCTATTTTAACCTTTCATGAAAACTAACATAATGTTTTTAAAGACTACATTCCTACAAACATCAGTTTCATGAAGGCCACTTCTGTCAGTGTGTTTGTCATGTCTCCTCAGCATGTGCTACAACAATATCAGCCTTAATTCATGCTTTAATAAAGTTTATTTCAGTCATCATGAAAGGCTAATGGAAGCTTAATATATGTGTTGTAAAGTATTGCCAAAATTTCACTCCAAGCAAATAAAAAGGAGACTCATACGGAATTCCAATCTGTCTGTCTCAGGACCCAGAGAAGCATAAGATCTGTCTGTATGAGGTTGGTGAGTATAAGGGCCGTAAGATGGAGATCATTGATGACGACGTGCCCAGCCTGTACGCCTACGGCTTTACTGACCGAGTTGGCAGCATCATGGTCAGCTGTGGCACGTAAGTTTGGGAAAATGTGCGTGTGTGTATGCGTATTTCCATTTACCAAGTATTAAATCAGGATTTCACAAGACGAAAGTTTCTGGATTAATCATCAGCCTTTATTCTGTATAACGACCGTTTGTAAAGTTGTTCTAAATGTGGACGATGAGTTATCCAGCCAGCTGGACTATACTATGTCATCACACAGACACCTCCATATGGACTTCTAAGGAAAGACGTAAGATCAACTCTTGGGTTTTCCATTCTCCAAACTCTACAGTGGTCGTTAAACATTCTGTGCAAAATTCACCCTGAAATTGCATATATGTGGTGTTGGTATAGATGGCATGGTATAACCCAGTTAAGAAGGGGTCAGTGGTACCTGAAAAGGGACTTTTTTCTATTTCTAAAGGGATGGTTTTTATTCACTCCCCTCACTCCCACACATTGTACCTTTGCACTCACCCACCTTCTCATACTATTTTATTTTCTCTGCTTTCTTTCTACCTTGCTTTTCTACCTCACTCTGTTCTCCTCTCTCAGCTGGGTGGGCTACCAGTACCCCGGCTACCGTGGCAGCCAGTACCTGCTGGAGAAGGGCGATTACAAACACTTTAACGACTATGGTGCCCGCTGCCCACAGATGCAGTCTGTGAGGCGCATCCGTGACATGCAGTGGCACCAGGAGGGATGCTACACCATGGCCAGCAAGTGAGGGCTTGGGAGGACGAGAAAGAGAGGGAGTGGGGGGGAGAGAAAGAGAGGGGGAGGAGCCGAGGGAGGAGGGGGAGGAGTGAGGGCCAAGAAGGAGAGGAGGAATCAGCCACCTATGTGATCCACCCCAGGGGAAGGAGAGGGAGGGAAAGAGGGAGATAGAGGGATGGATATTGTCAGGGCAGCAGAAGAAAGACATAACCAGGAGCATGTTTGATCACCTGCCTCTGTGGGAGGAGAGAAGTGTAATGGTAGAAAATTGTGGCTGTTGAACGTAGATAGCTTTGCATGTTAGGACGTGGGCTGGCACTCTCTTTTTCTCTCCTGTCTCTTTCCCTTTTTCCTTTTTTTCTCACCCACCTCTCCTCTTCCCCCTCCTTTTCTCTCTCCCCTCTTCCTCCTCTTCCTCATCCTCCAATCAATTTTCTTCTCCTGAGGGAAAAATAAGAAAAATCTACTTACAAACCATCTTGCAGTGTGTTCCCTGACTAGTGGAAGGGGTCAAGGGAGATGACTGACAGATGACTGATGGGTTTGGGTGGGGCAACCAGGGATGGGGTTTCGGCCGAAAGACCATGTAAACCCTGTATCCTTACAGAATTGTAATTAAAAGAACACCTGTGTAATTGCCTTGTGTTTTCTGTTCCTGAAATTAAACAGTCCTCTGTGATTCCAGAGTGGACAACAAATAATCTGATGTTTATCAACACACATTAATCGAATTTCAAATGCAAATCACAACAGAGTGGGACATAAATCAAACTGTTCAAGTGCCCAATCAAGTGCTAATCAAAAAGGCATTTCACAACCAAAAATCATTTAGTTAAAGCAAAACACAATTTAATCACAAGCTTATGAAGCATATGTGACTACATCATATCACATAATATTCATAAAGTTCAATTACCTTTCACTTTTTGACACTGGATGGATTTATATTGAAAATCACTGGTTAGACCATGATCACGAACTGAAGAAGCCTACAGCCAAAAAGGACAATGTGACATTAAGAAAGTATGGAGAATAAGAAAGAAGCATGAAGACACTCCTCAATAGAAAAATAGCAGCACCCAGAAGGTATCAACCAACTGCAATGGTGTCATGCCAGACTGTCGTGGAGTCACTCAGAATGACAGCAGATCATCTTCAGTGATGAGTCCCTCATCCCCATATCATGGAAATGTGTGGGATGCTATTGGATGTACCATCACACCCCACCCCTACAAAATCAGCAGAAACTGAATGAGAATAGTCAAGCTGCATGGGATGAATTATCCCAGAACATCGTTAGAAACCTCTACAACTCCATGTGAGACATCTGGCATGTTGGGTTATACCCTCCACCATACTGAGAGACACTACTTCTGTATGTGTAACTCAATAAATATTGTCCATATCAGTCTAAATGTTAATTACTTATTGTTCCTGGTTCCTTCTGAACAGCATTGCAATCTGACACTTCCTTCTGGGTGAGTGTATAAAGAGTGTATAAATGAGTGTATAATGAGTGTATAATGGGTTTATAAAGTTGTTGACAATGTAATAATGGGGAAAAAATTAAGACAAGAAGTAAGCAATTAAGAACTTAATTGGTGATAAATCAAAGGTTGAAATTGGTAAAATGACTTTCAGAGATTCAAGTTCAAATGCTTAAAAGGTACATTTTGCATTTATTCTCCATCACTTAAGAGTCTTTAGCCAACAGCACATTTCATAAGACTAGGACCAGCACTGCAACAGGATCAGTAAGGTGCAGGATACTCCTCTGCTTAAAAGTATATTCATCTTCCATTGATGGGCAGGCACAAAGTGAAGTGTGTTAAATGGGCCTAAGCATGCAGGAAGGTGGCTTTCCAAACTGTAACACTGAAGTTCCAGGCAACTTTTTAATAACAGCTTTGCTTAAAGCTTGTTAATACTTCATCACATACTGCCAAGAAGATGGAAGTGCAGTTGATGAAAGCGTACTTCAAAGATGCCCATTGGATAGAATGGTCAGCATTTTCGCCTGATTTAAATTCCATGAAGAATCTATGAAGCATCATTAAGTTATCTTTCTGGACATCAGTTTTCTGCTGCTATTTAACATCAGCAAACAGTGTAAGACACACAGGAATTCAGATTATAACCAGATATTTTGATTCTACACAGGACCATTCATTTTACAATACTGTGCTTTACGAACCATTTCTTGTGCAGTACAATACAAGTATAAAAAGGCATCCCTTAAAATCTGGATTCAACAGCTAGTGCATCTAAAATGCAAAGGGACTATAAAGTCCCATAGTGTCGGGGTGTTGAGATTCCCTCAGTAACTTCAGGATGAGCTGGAGAGAATGTTTCTGAATTAATCATCCAACATCCTGACCTCAACTCTTGTGGTGCATAATGTTAAAACATTTAGAGTAAAGATTTCCCAGAAAAGTAAAAGTACTGCAGCAAAGGGGAGACAAGCTTCTTGTTACTGCAGTATGCTATCCTTGATTTAGAGTAATGGAAAATATATCTACAAACATTTTGTGAACTTTATGGGGGAAATATGGTTTAAAATGACATTTAAATGCAAATTTGAAGACCCATCTAAAGCATTATAGAACCTTCCACATAATGAAAAGCTTCTTTAGTTTTTACTTGAAAGTTCAGAACCAGGAATGGAAACTATAATGGAAACCAAGTCCACCCTTAAATAAGGGTAGGGGGTTCAAGAGTTCTTTAGTAAAGGCAGTGGTTCTATAAATATTAATGGCGCTATAACACAGAAAACTGTTGTAAGTCACTATTGTTGCAAGTCAAATAACTATTTTTCAGTTCTATGCAGAATCCTTTTTTCTTCAAGGGTAGGCTTAGAGTCAGTGTCCTGCTGGGAGATTCAACCAAGACCTATCTATTGCTTAGCTGCCTGTTTGAGACCGACAGGGTTTGATCTAAAATGGGCTTTTTAATTGAGTTTCTGATGTTATGTATCCTAACAAGGTCCTCTGGGCCTCTTGAAAAATAAACAACCCTACAACATCACAGATGACCATACGTCAGAGTGGGAAATGAAGATTCTTTGCAGCGTAACCTTGGCATTTCATGCTAAATTATGTTTTATAAGACTACAGAACCATTCAGATTTCTAGGGAGGTTAAAACACTGAGTGCTAAAGGTTACAATTTTGCAACAGTAGAGACATCTTGCTAGTGGGCTTTCCAATTAGTTTGTTGGCATGAGGGTGCAGTTTTTGACCCTGCAACTGTCCAATGATTCTTGAAGGAAATGCTGTCTCTTAAACCAAAATCTGCACTGTACACTGGAATTAAAAACAATCCAATTTTTTGAAATCTGTTATTATTAGTGTTCTTTTTTTATTTATGAAGATCAAGAACCTATAAGCTCTTAAGGTTCATACTAGTTGCACAAACAGTTACACGCAGAATGATTTGTCCAATTACAATGCTATTAGGAAGGATGATAAAGGCCACTAGGAACAATAAATGATCACAAATGTAGACTGATTGAAAATGTGTGGGATGCAAAATCTGCAGGAACTGAGAGAGAATATTAAAGCTACACAAAATGGATTGTCGTAGGACACCATGCTGAGACATCTAATGCAATACTGATAATGGAAACCAATAACTGTGTCCTGCAATAATCCATCCCATGCAGCTTTAATATTCTCACTCCGTTCCTGCAGATTTTGCATCGCACACATTTTCAACCAGTCTACATTTGTGATCATTTATTGTTCCTAGTGTGCGAGCCAGCATTTCCTTTACCTCACACCTTGACACCAGGTATTCTTTACGTGTGATGTGACAACAAACCATTGATCTTGGTGCTGATAACTGTACCTCCAAATGCAAGTTGGTTGGTTGTCTCCTCCAAAGCAAAATTGGGACTTATCACTGAAGATGACCCGCTGCCAGAGTGAGTGTTTGGCATGGTACTGCTGAAGTTGTTCATTGCAATCCATTGATTTCGTCTGGGTTCTGGATTTCTTTTTTTGACAATGAGTAAACTTATGTGTGCATTCAAGTGTATTCCTGTAAGCTTCCAAGTTGTAACACTGATAATGTTCAGAAAAATCAGGGAATGTACTAATGATAAGCTCAGATACATGAAAACATGTATTTTCCAAAATTACTTTCAGAACAAAACATGCCCTTCATGTGCTTCAAGGTTTGTTATCAAGGTTTCTGTCATTTGGATACACACTATAACTACAACATTGATTCCTCATACTTAAATAATAATAATCTTACAATATTTCTTCACTATAGATACATTCTTATAGATTCAGTGAAACTCTGCACACCTCTCTCAGTTCTCCTTAGGAACACACCTGTCTTGTTTATCTGTTCACCATTCCACTATTCCTATAGGCATCACCAATCAAAACTCAGTATGCTAATAAAGTAAACCATCACCTCACCTTTGAAAACATGATAATATATTTACATAATTAATTACATACTTCACAGAAAGAGGAAGACCACACATTTTTCGCCATCGACGCGTCTTCCCCCTCTGTTTGGTCAGGAAGAACATAGCTGTGTGTGATGAAATCCTCATGATTAACAATATAAATGGTTTATTCAGCAGCTGTTTTTGATGTGTTTGTATTTTGAGAAACATTTCAGTCAAATGAGTTTTTGTCTGCTGGTAATGTAAGATTTTGAAAGTGGTGAAGGTTTGTATGGTTGAGAACTTAACATTGTGACCTAAACCTGGCAATTTACTGGTGACTTGAATCAGTTGTGCTTGAGCAGGAGTCTGGCACACCAGGATCAGACTTGCTTACACCTGATCTATTGACTGAGGAGGCCAAGGAAACTTCATTTTTGCCACATGCAGGGCTGTATCTATGCAGGCCACACAGTCTTGGACAATATCTATGGGATATTTGCAGATATGGTTTACCCCCATTAAAATAATAAATTATTTATTATAAATTAAAAAATAAAAATATTTTTAAAGGTTTTGACTGATTAGGCATGGTGCCAGTAGGTTTATTAAATTAGGCCAGTATACCACAGTTTAACATCACTCTTCCAACACCAAGTCACTGTTATCTAACTCTCTCTCTCTCTCTTCCTTTCTCTAATATCATTCCTCTCTCCCTCATCTTCCTTTCTTACATCTTTCATCTCTCTTTCCTACCCTCTTCCCTTTGTTCACCCTTTTTTACTCTCTCTCTCTCTGTCTATCTCGCTGTCTCTCTCTGTCTCTCTCTCTCTCTCTCTCTCTCTGTCTCTCTCTCTCTCTCTCTCTCTCTCTCTCTCTGTTTGATGATGGGGTGATTTCTATTCTGTATGTGGGGTGGTGAGCTCAGCGGGTTTGTTTCTGTGGGTTTAATCCCCCCACGTTGGACGCCAGCCTATAAAAGAGCCTCCCTCTTGCTTTCCACACACACGCTGACTTTGCTGAGTGAGAGAGACAGCGGCTACTCACTTACACACAGGTAAGAAGACAGAGAGAGAGATGAAGAGAAATCCTGCCCTAACCCAACATGTTAAACAGTAATAACAGTGCAGCTGATTATGTAGACAGAGACTCATTGGGTTTGTAATGTAGTCACACTTAGTGAGCTCATGTATGAAGTGATAAAGACATTCAATGAAGAATTACAGCAACAGCAGCAGCTGTTCACGATGCCACAGCATCTGTAATGTAAAGAAACAGTGTGTTGAGTAAAAATGTGATGTGCTGGGGTGAATAGAACAAGCTGCTCATTCTGACATACTGATCACTTATAGTGTCATAAAAGAAATGAAGAAAGAAAGAGAACAAGTGAGGGAGAGAGAGAGAGAGCGAGAGAGAGAGAGAGAGAGAGAGAGAGAGAGAGAGAGAGAGAGAGAGAGATAGAGAGTGAGAGTAAAAAGTAGTCAGCTCTACAATACCCAGCACACCAGTGGGTGTAGAGGGCAATAAGCAAGTCAGCACTCAGAGCATGAAAGGGCAAGAGAGGGCACTGTCCACTGGGAACTGAGCTCACGAGTGAGACTCACTTCAGTATTGACTCATAACTTACGGGTAACTTAATTAGTGACTCATAAAAACATATTGATTTTTAGGGTAGAACACAATTTGGATTACTCTCATTCTCAGAGTATGTAGCTCATGTTTCACCTCTTTTCATCTCGGGGGAGGTTTAAAGCTTTTGCCACTACTGAGATCAGTCTGTTTTATCACCACTCCAGCAGTCCAGTACATAGAAAAATGCAATTTTCAGTCATTTACAGTAATTGTACAGTAATTTTAAGAGATCATATTATCTGGTAGAAGCAACTGATAGGAATGTGCTTTTACTTCCAGAGCTAATGCTGGCCTATAAAACTCCACTTTCAACTGAGAGACAATCACCTGTGGGCTGGTGTTCTGCCCAGTTTGGTGATTTCCCCACTTAAACACACCCAGTTAATGTAGCAAAAAGATCATGAGTTGAATCAAATGTGTTTAAGAAAGGAAGCCACAAACTGTGCTGGACATCGGCCTTTAAAAATAAAGGTGCTACAAAGGATTCACCGAGCAATTCATCAGAATAACCACTATTATTTTAGAACCATGTTTATACATTTTAAAGGTTACACCCAATTTAAAGGTTCTCCAAACATACTATTAGTTTTTGTATGGTATAACTCAAAGAACCATGCGTAACACCCTTATATTTAAGGTATTTTTACTGACTGGAGGAAATACCCATATTTGGGGCATTATGTTTTACAGTGTAACTTAACACTTAACCAGAACAATGCCTCATTCTTCCAAAACATCAACTTCAACTTCAAGTCACCCACCACTCAATTATAAGAACAAAGGATTTGTTTTGTCCTGTTTAGCAGCAGTCCAGACTATTGATAATGCACCTTATTTTCTTTTGACTTGCATTATTATCTTGATTTTGTGTTTGTCTGTTGTTGCACTGAATGCTGTTCTGTGTCGAATTCTGTTCCATCACCACTCTTGTCTTTTGTTTTGATTTTCCAATATTACTGTACTTCTGGTCTGGTCTTGAGTTCTTTTGAAAGTGATTACGAGCTTTGAAAAGGTGTTCTATAAACACAACTTGTCATTTATTATTTTTATTCTTTTCAACTCACTACTGCTATATGGCCTTCTTTTGTGATCACAGTCATCATGTCTACCACTGGAGAGAAGGCCGCCAAGCCTGCCTCCCAGCCTGATGGCAAGGCTGCTCAGAGCACCAAATCAGATATCGGTGCCGGCTCCTATAAGGTAACACACACAGTTACACATAGGATTACTGTTCCAAATGCAAAAGACAAACAGGAAAGTTCCACATATGTACAGAGAAGAATGATGCCAAGTGTTCAAGGCTGGACTGAGAGAAATTTCCAGTTGCCATAGATATGTGTGGGTGTTTCCTGTAAAGAAAAGTAAAGATTGCATAACGTTGAAATTGACCTTGATACATTATTTAACATCTCCTTGTTTTTTTTTTCTTCCCAGTTTTCCTGATTCTTCCCGACTTCTCTCACATTGCCCTTCTATGCTCCCCTTGCTTCACCTTCATACTTGCTCCTCTCTTCTCTATGTTCTCCATTCATCCTTCTCTCCTTCTCTATCTCATAAATGTGCTGGAAATGCTTCTATGCTTGGAAATGCTTGCAATAACATCTTCTACTTAAGTCAAGAAATACATTTTTTCCCATTATGAGTCTTACCGGCTTACAATATATGAAGACACACCTCTAAATTATTAATCAATTATCAATTAGGTTCCGTCTGCCTTCCCATGCATTAGTGAATAATGAGTCATTCTAAAGAGCTCATTGAATCTCACTGTGGTAGTGCAATAGTATGCCACTGTTGCAACCAGTCAGTTCATTCCATTTCTTCCTGCATAGACAGACATTCAACTGTAGTATTATTGAAAAATGAAAGCATTTGGGAACCACAGCAAATGTCTTTAGAATGGGAAGTCATAAAAGCTCCTGTTAGTGAAAGCTGTAGGTGTTCCAGTATTTTTGAGAATATAGCATTTTGTTCCTATTGCCTGGATAGCTGAGCTGCAGCAGAGCCATCCACATAGTCGGACCAAATTCTGACAGGTGGATTTTGACTTGATGGAGCTGAAACCCCCACCTCTTTCTTATAGTGTATTTTTAGATCATGCAGGGGTAGGCAAGCCTGGTCCTGGAGTGCCAGACCCCTGCACAATGTTGTGCTCCTCCTTTAACTCACCTGTTAATGGTCAGGTTTAGTAGGTCTGAGCAGGGGAATCAGCAGGCATTTACAGTCATTTTATCTAGAGAAGTAATTTTATTCTATTCTGTTGTTTGGTTGTTTTGTTTGTTTTAAGTGTGTAGGTGTCATATTGTAAAACTGAACCTGATCTGATGTGGTATCAAATCCACTCAGAAGCAGCATGCTGTAATGTTACAATGTTATATAATGATCTAATGTGGGTTAGTAGAGTGCTTGAGTAGGTGGAGCACAATATTCTACTACTATTTAACTACTTAACTACTTCAAACAAAACATACAAAACGTCTAGAAATTAATTAAGTAATATTATAATGTAAGATTTGTTATGACTTTACTTAAAAAGATTATTCTTCTCTTTAATAACTGTATGTTTGACTCTTCTCCTCTGGTTGTTCCTCTCTTTCTTGTGTAGATGTGTGTGTTTGACCAGGAGAACTTCCAGGGCCGCATGATTGAGATCTCTAACGAGTGTATGAACGTGTGTGAGATGGGCATGGACAGAGTGCGCTCACTACGCGTGGACTGCGGCCCGTGAGCAATAAACACACACACACAGACACACACACACACACTAATGTGGTTTCTAATGTGACAATAACAGTTACAGTAATATCAATTCATGTTACTCACCCTCTCTCTTTCTCTCCCGGTCTCTGCAGTTTTGTTGGTTTTGAGCAGATGAATTTCTGTGGTGAGATGTACATCCTGGAGAAGGGCGAGTACCCCCGCTGGGACTGCTGGAGCAACTGCCAGAGGAACGATTACTTGCTCTCCTTCAGGCCTGTCCGAATGGTACAGTATGAGGTTTCTTCTTTGAAGTCATAAATGAACCACATTTGTTCTATGAAGAAAGATGATTGTCATAGAGAAATCTGAGTGTGAAGTACCTTTGAAGTGGTAAAGAACCCCTACAACCAATAATGGTTCTTTAAACCTTTGGTTCTATTAACTACAGCAGTGCGGTTCCTCTATAGCATTACTTAATAACTATGAAGTATTGGGAGTGGACTTCACAATATAATGATTCCTTCTCTGGTTAGTAGAGAAAGAAAATATGTCCACATAACTCCTAAACCAGTGGTTCCACTGCCCTGCTTATTTTAGTTTTCCCTAATTCCAGTGCACCTTATCCAATGAAGCACTTGCTGAGTTGGACTGGGTCCGTTACAACAGGAAATCTCTAAAACAAGCAGGGCAGTGGTACCACAGGACCAGGATTGAGAACCACTCTCCTAACCATTGACCAAAAATACTGCATGTAAACTGATTTTACAGCTGTTCTAGAACGAAACACATCATATGCTCTTCTGCATGTTCGTAATTCTGCTCTCATCCCCTAACAGATGCAGTATCTGTGTGTGTCATATTCAGCACATTTGTCTTTGAGTTGTAAATCTGACTGTAAAATTTCATTTGCCAGGTCCACAGTGTGTTCTGGTTGTTATCTCACTACATTACATTGTCACTTGCAGTGTGTCATACTGCATCATATCATCCAAACCATACGCAATCATTCATACAGCCCGGCACTTTAATACATAGCAATGCTGCAGACCCGCATTTAAGAAACTGGCGAGTTTGTCAGTGTAAACTGTTTTTTAATCTTGACCTTTTCCCTCTTGTTCTCTCACTTCTTCTTACTGTCTCTTGCTGTGCAATGACGTTAATACTGCAGCAGATAGGGAAAATTGTACTAAGGCGCTTGTTGCTAAGAGGCTTGTGCTGACTGGGACCCCTAAAATATGTATTGGGTATCGATCCTAACACAGGCATACACTCAAGATCAAATGTCTTAACAACATACTCCACCACTTAGTTGCTATCAGCATTGTACAGACAGCACAGGCGCATGTCAATCTTCCTCTTATTCATAAAGTAGCTTAACCATGTGAACTGTTTTTCCACAGATTCTCCAAAATGAAATGAAACGATACATTTATTTTTCATAACTTTTAGCTTTGTAGTTCTATAATTACAAACTGTTGTCTATCTGTTTCTCTGCATACTTTGTTAAGCTTCTTCATCAGTGGTCAGGACCCCACAAGACCACCACTGAGCAGGTATTATTTAGGCAGTGGGTCATTCTCAGCAGTGCTGCTGCGCTGTGTGTCCATTCACTGTTCGTTCTATTAGACACTCCTACCTTGCTGGTAAACGCAAAGTCAAAGACAAAAGCTCATCTGTTGCTGCACAGTTTGGGTTGGTGATCCTCTAGTCTTTCATGGGTGGTCACAGGGCACTGCTCACAGGATGCTTTGGGCTGGATATTCTCAGTCCAGAAGTGACACTGAGGGGTTATTCTAGCAGCAGTGCTGTGTCTGACCCACTCGTTCTAGCACAAGACACACTAACATGACACTACTCTATCAGTGTCACTGCACTGCTGAGAATGTCTCACCACCCAAATAATACCTGGTCTGTAATGGTCCAGTGGGGTCCAGACCATTGATAAACAGCACAATGAGTGATAAACAGCACAAACAGTGTACAAACAAGGAGGTGGTCATAATGTTATGGCTTATCAGTATATATATATATATATATATATATATATATATATATATATATATATATATATATATATATATATATATATATATATATATACAGAGTGAGTCTCAAACCTACTGTTAAAGCTGCAGAGGGGGACCAACTCCACATTAATGTCCATGTTATAAAAGCTTGGAGGTGTCCCAATACTTTTGCAATAGTGCAAAATATAGTGCACAGTGCTTTAAACAAAGAGAGCATAGCTGCTGAGACAGTACCAGGAAGGCCCCAGTGGTAATGCTTTACTAAGAAGGGTGCAAGGCACCTATTTTAACCTTTCATGAAATCCAACATAATGTTTTTAAAGATCATACCCTACAAACATCAGTTTCATGAAGGCCACTTCTGTCAGTGTGTTTGTCATGTCTCTCAGCATGTTACAAATAATATCAGCCTTAATTCATGCTTTAATAAAGCTTATTTCAGTCATCATGAGCTAATGGAAGCTTAATATATGTGTTGTAGCATTGCCAAAATTTCTACCTGGGCAAATAAAAAGGAGACTCATATGGAATTCCAATCTGTCTGTCTCAGGACCCAGAGAAGCATAAGATCTGTCTGTATGAGGTTGGTGAGTATAAGGGCCGAAGATGGAGATCGGTTGACACTCCACGTGCTCAGCCTGCACGCCTACTAGTTTTACTGGACCGAGTTGGCAGCATCATGGTCAGCTGTGGCACGTAAGTTTAGGAAAATGTGCGTGTGTGTATGCGTATTTCCATTTACCAAGTATTAAATCAGGATTTCACAAGACGAAAGTTTCTGGATTAATCATCAGCCTTTATTCTGTATAATTCATCATTTGTAAAGTTAATGTAAATGTGGATTTATGAGTTATCCACAGCCAGCTGAATTATACTATGTCATCACACAGACACCTCCATATGGACTTCTAAGGAAAGACGTAAGATCAACTCTTGGGTTTTCCATTCTCCAAACTCTACAGTGGTCGTTAAACATTCTGTGCAAAATTCACCCTGAAATTGCATATATGCGGTGTTGGTATAGATGGCATGGTATAACCCAGTTAAGAAGGGGTCAGTGGTACCTTGAAAGGACTTTTTCTATTTCTTTAAAGGATGGTTTTTATTCACTCCCGCTCCCACACATTACCTTGCACTCACCCACCTTCTCATACTCATTTTATTTTCTCTGCTTTCTCTTTTCTACCTTGCTTTCTACCTCACTCTGTTCTCTCTCAGCTGGGTGGGCTACCAGTACCGGGCTACCGCAGCAGCCAGCACCTGCTGGAGAAGGCGACATAAACACTTAACGACTACTGCAGTTCAGCTGCCACAGATGCAGTCTGTGAGGCGCATCCGTGGCATGCAGTGGCACCAGGAGGGATGCTACACCATGGCCAGCAAGTGAGGGCTTGGGAGGACGAGAAAGAGAGGGAGTGGTGAGAGAAAGAGAGGGGGAGGAGCCGAGGGAGGAGGGGGAGGAGGAGGCCAAGAAGGAGAGGAGGAATCAGCCACCCATGTGATCCATTTAGGAAGGAGGAGGGAGGAAAGAGGAGATAGAGGATGGATATTGTCAGGCAGCAGAAGAAAGACATAACCAGGAGCATGTTTGATCACCTGCCTCTGTGGGTGAGAGAAGTGTAATGGTAGAAAATTGTGGCTGTTGAACGTAGATAGCTTTGCATGTTAGGACGTGGGCTGGCACTCTCTTTTTCTCTCCTGTCTCTTTCCCTTTTTCCTTTTTTTCTCACCCACCTCTCCTCTTCCCCCTCCTTTTCTCTTACTCCCCTGTCCTCCTCTTCCTCATCCTCCAATCAATTTTCTTCTCCTGAGTGGAAAATAAGAAAATCTACTTACAAACCATCTTGCAGTGTGTTCCCTGACTAGTGGAAGGGGTCAAGGGAGATGACTGACAGATGACTGATGGGTTTGGGTGGGGCAACCAGGGATGGGGTTTCGGCCGAAAGACCATGTAAACCCTGTATCCTTACAGAATTGTAATTAAAAGAACACCTGTGTAATTGCTCAGGCTTTCTGTTCCTGAAATTAAACAGTCCTCTGTGATTCCAGAGTGGACAACAAATCTGATGTTTATCAACACACATTAATCGAATTTCAAATGCAAATCACAACAGAGTGGACATAAATCAAACTGTTCAAGTGCCCAATCAAGTGCTAATCAAAAAGGCATTTCACAACCAAAAATCATTTAGTTAAAGCAAAACACAATTTAATCACAAGCTTATGAAGCATATGACTACATCATATCATCACATATCATTCATAAAGTCTAATTCATCTTTCACTTTTTGACACTGGATGATTTATATTGAAAATCACTGGTTAGACCATGATCACGAACTGAAGAAGCCTACAGCTGTAAAGCGACAATGTGACATTAAGAAAGTATGAGAATAAGTGAAAGAAGCATGAAGACACTCCTCAATAGAAAAATAGCAGCACCCAGAAGGTATCAACTAACTGCAATGGTGTCATGCCAGACTGTCATAGCAGGTCATCTTCAGTGATGAGTCCTCATCCCCATATCATGGAAATGTGTGGGATGCCATTGATGTACCATCACACCCCACCCCTACAAATCAGAAACTGAATGAGAATAGCATGTTGCATGGGATGAATTATCCCAGAACATCGTTAGAAACCTCTACAACTCCATGTGAGACATCTGGCATGTTGGGTTATACCTCCACCATACTGAGAGACACTACTTCTGTATGTAGCTCCAATAAACATTGTCCATATCAGTCTAAATGTTAATACTTATTGTTCCTGGTTCCTTCTGAACAGCATTGCAATCTGACACTTCCTCTGGGTGAGTGTATAAAGAGGTATAAATGAGTGTATAATGAGGTGGTACGGGTTTATAGTTGTTGACAATGTAATAATGGGGAAAAAATTAAGACAAGAAGTAAGCAATTAAGAACTTAATTGGTGATAAATCAAAGGTTGAAATTGGTAAAATGACTTTCAGAGATTCAAGTTCAAATGCTTAAAAGGTACATTTTGCATTTATTCTCCATCACTTAAGAGTCTTTGTTACCGAGCACATTTCTATAAGATTGTAACTAGCACTGCACCAGGACGTATGCAGATACCTCTGCTTAAAAGTATATATTCATCTTCCATTGATGGGCAGGCACAAAGTGAAGTGTGTTAAATGGGCCTAAGCATGGTGAAGGTGGCTTTCCCAAACTGTAACACTGAAGTTCCAGGCAACTTTTAACAACAGCTTTGCTTAAGTTGTTAATACTTCATCACATACTCACAAGAAGATGGAAGTGCAGTTGATGAAAGCTGCATTTCAAAGTGATGCCCATTGATAGAATGGTCAGCATTTTCATTGATTTAAATTCATGAAGAATCTATGAAGCATCATTATTATCTTTTCGACATCAGTTTTCTGCTGCTATTTAACATCAGCAAACAGTGTAAGACACACAGGAATTCAGATTATAACCAGATATTTTGATTCTACACAGGACCATTCATTTTACAATACTGCTTTACGTAATCCGCTTTGTGCAGTACAATACATATAAAAAGGCATCCCTTAAAATCTGGATTCAACAGCTAGTGCATCTAAAATGCAAAGGGACTATAAAGTCCCATAGTGTCGGGGTGTTGAGATTCTCAGTACCTTCAGATGAGCTGAGAGAATGTTTGAATTAACTATCCAAAGATCCTGACTCAACTCTTGTGGTGCATAATGTTAAAACATTTAGAGTAAAGATTTCCCAGAAAAGTAAAAGTACTGCAGCAAAGGGGAGACAAGCTTCTTGTTACTGCAGTATGCTATCCTTGATTTAGAGTAATGGAAAATATATTCTACAAACATTTGTGAACTTTGTTGGGGGAAATATGGTTTAAAATGACATTTAAAATGCAAATTTGAAGACCTATCTAGCATTATAGAACCCTTCCACATAATGAAAGCTTCTTTAGTTTTTACTTGAAAGTTCAGAACCAGGAATGGAAACTATAATGGAAACTTTGTCCATTCCCTAAATAAGTGGGGGTTCAAGTGTTCTTTAGTAAAGGCAGTGGTTCTATAAATATTAATGGCTTATAACACAGAAAAACTGTTGTAAGTCACTATTGTTGTGTCAAATAACTATTTTTCTGGTTCTATGCAGAATCCTTTTTCTTCAAGGGTAGGCTTAGAGTCAGTGTCCTGCTGGGAGATTCAACCAAGACCTATCTATTGCTTAGCTGCTTGTTTGAGACCTCTGACAGGGTTTGATTCAAATGGGCTTTTAATTGAGTTTGATGTTATGTATCCTAACAAGGTCCTCTGGGCCTCTGAAAATAAACAACCCTACAACATCACATACCATACGTCAGAGTGGGAAATAGATTCTTGAGTTTAACCTGGCATTTCATGCTAAATTATGTTTTATAAGACTACAGAACCATTCAGATTTCTAGGGAGGTTAAAACACTGAGTGCTAGTTGGCAACTTTGCAACAGTAGAGACATCTTGCTAGGCTTTCCACTAGTTTGTTGGCATGAGGGTGCAGTTTTTTAAATCTCTGCAACTGTCCAATGATTCTAAGAAATGCCGCCCTTAAACCAAAATCTGCACTGTACACTGGAATTAAAACAATCCAATTTTTTGAAATCTGTTATTATTAGTGTTCTTTTTTTATTTATGAAGATCAAGAACCTATAAGCTCTTAAGGTTCATACTAGTTACACAAACAGTTACATTTAGAATGATTTGTCCAATTACAATGCTAGGAAGGATGATAAAGGCCACTAGAACAATAAATTATCACAAATGTAGACCGATTGAAATGTGGGATGCAAACGCGTGAACTGAGAGAGAATATTAAAGCTACACAAATGGATTGTCGAGACACCATGCTGAGACATCTAATGCAATACTGATAATGGAAACCAATAACTGTGTCCTGCAATAATCCATCCCATGCAGCTTTAATATTCTCACTTCGTTCCTGCAGATTTTGCATCGCACACATTTTCAACCAGTCTACATTTGTGATCATTTATTGTTCCTAGTGTACGAGCCAGCATTTCCTTTACCTCACACCTGACACCAGGTATTCTTTACTGGTGATGTGACAACAAAACCATTGATCTTGGTGCTGATAACTGTACCTCCAAATGCAAGTTGGTTGGTTGTCTCCTCCAAAGCAAAATTGGGACTTATCACAGAAGATGACCCGCTGCCATCCTGGAGTGAGTGCGTTTGCATGGGTACTGCTGAGTTGTGTACGTAATCCATTGATTTCGCTCTGGGTTCTGATTTCTTTGACAATGAGTAAACTTATGTGCATTCCAAGTGTATTCCTGTAAGCTTCCCAAGTTGTAACACTGATAATGTTCCAGAAAAATCAGGAATGTAATTAATGATAGTCTGATACATGGAAACATGTATTTTCCAAAATTACTTTCATAACAAAAACATGCCCTTCTGATGCTTCTAAGGTCATATCAAGGTTTCTGCTGGTTTGGATACACACTATAACTACAACATTGATTCCTCATGCTTAAATAATACTAATCTTACAATATTTCTTCACTATAGTACACTCAGTTCTCGTTAGGAACACACCTGTCTTGTTTATCTGTTCACCATTCCACTATTCCTATAGGCATCACCAATCAAACTCAGATGTTAATAAAGTAAACCATCACCTCACCTTTGAAAACATGATAATATATTTACATAATTAATTACATACTTCACAGAAAGAGGAAGACCACACATTTTTCACCATCGACGCATCTTCCCCCTCTGTTTGGTCAGGAAGAACATAGCTGTGTGTGATGAAACTTCATGATTAACAATATAAATGGTTTATTCAGCAGCCGTTTTTGGATGTGTTTGTATTTTGAGAAACATTTCGTGTCAAATGAGTTTTTTGTCTTGCTGGTAATGTAAGATTTTGAAAGTGGTGAAGGTTTGCTGAGAACTTAACATTGTGACCTAAACCTGGCAATTTATCAGACTTGAATCAGTTGTGCTTGAGCAGGAGTCTGGCACACCAGGATCAGACTTGCTTACACCTGATCTATTGACTGAGGAGGCCAAGGAAACTTCATTTTTGCCACATGCAGGGCTGTATCTATGCAGGCCACACGTCTTGGACAATATCTATGGATATTTGTAGACATGGTTTACCCCCATTAAAATAATAAGTTATTTATTATAAATTAAAATAAAAATATTTTTAAAGGTTTTGATTGATTAGCATGGTGCCAGTAGGTTTATTAAATTAGGCCAGTATACCTACAGTTTAAACATCACTCTTCCAACACCAAGTCACTGTTATCTAACTCTCTCTCTCTCTCTTCCTTTCTAATATCATTCTCTCTCCTCATCTTCCTTTCTTACATCTTCATCTCTTTCCTACCCTCTTCCTTGTTCACTCCTTTTTATTCTCTCTCTCTCTCTCTCTCTCTCTCTCTCTCTCTCTCTCTCTCTCACACACACTGAATAAAATATTAGGCCAAAGTACTATCTTAATGTCAATTCCTCCAACACCAAGTCACTGTTATCTAACTTTTCTCTCTCTCTCCCTCTCTCTCACTATCACACACACACACACACACACACACACACACACACACACACACACACGCACTCACTCCCAGTCTAAATGTAGTTCAAGTTTGACGTCAGATGCCCATTGGCTTATAGATGATCAAAGCTGTTGTGTTTCTCAGACACACTCCCCCGCAGTCCACCTTGGGAAATATAGTGGTCAGGAATGGGATAGCAGATTGAGTATGTGCTCTGAATCTGATCTTGCATGTTCACTTCATTTGTAGCCTGGTGATCAGCAAGGAGGTAAGGGGTTTGATTTTCAAAGAAGGGAGGAATGGTGAGAATGCCTTCTTTAAGCTCAACAGATGACAGTGAGGCAAAAACAGTAGGCCTAAATGCTATTATGCTTTATGGATTTTTGTCAAGAGATATACTGATATACACAAGCAAGCTACACATCTCTCTACAAATGAAAAAATACTGTGTGTTTCCAGAATCAAAGATGGCAATGGACAATACAACAGTCAATGAAGGTAAACTCTACAGGCAGAGTTCATTGTAACAGATGATAGAGATGTTTTGGGTTACACACAAGACACAGAAAACTGTTAATACGATACAATTAATATACACTCATTATCAAAATATTGTTGTACCAAAAAGGAGTCAACCGACTGAAATGCACAACTGCAAAGGTGTTGTGCCAGACTCTCATGCAGTCACCCAGAATGCAAGCAGGTTATCTTCGGTCACGAGTCCTGCTTTGTCTTGGTGGAAGACATTGGGGGTGAAGGGGGTTTGGATACCACCGCAGTCTAGTGCCTCTGCCGCTGGTTGCAATATGATATGTACTTCTGCTCATTCCCATATGTTTCAAAGACTAAAAAAGCCAATTTTGTGTTTCGATTTTCGATTTTTCGATTCAAAGTGTTTTAACATAGCTCACGAATTAAAACAAGTCTGAATACTGACTTATGCACACAACCCAGTAATAAAAACAACACAACATTGGGGTAAATCTTAAGATATATGTCCTAAATAATAAAATTCATTCATGACTTGAGAAGATGACTAATATCAAGTTCTGCTCAAACATGTTTATCTAAATAAATAAATAATGCTACATTTGAACTTCAGCCCCATACCTTCTGGATAGTATTAAATCTGTACTCAGGAGGGGTGAAATCACCACACCTAATTTAAATGTGTGTTTAAAGTTCAATATCTGTGAAACAAATCTGGTATTTCCCATTAACTCTGTTAGGATCTGAATCTACATGCTGTCTTCACAGATCTACATATTTTCTCTACCAGGTCTCAGCTGAGTAACATTTACATAAGGTACTGTAAGAGCTCATCATTTTCTTTTCTTGGACTCGAGCCTACATCTCGAGTTGGCTCATCAGACTATCAGTAAGGAGATTCAGAGGCTATAATCAGTATAGTCAGCAGCTGCTAAGGCCACAGAGCCATCAGTGCACTCTGTGAATATATTATGTTGGGCCTCCACATGTTCAGATATGATGTGTAGAAAAAATATTTGAGACCAATATTGTTCAACATTGAGAAAAAGAAAATTTGCCTTTGAAAAATATTGACTTGTCACTTATGCATCAGTTCATAATTTTCACTGGACAACAAACATTGAATAAACAATAAACAAATAAACTATTAATGTTAATTAATCATCTCTCACAAATTCTTTTCCACCAATGTGGAATGAGTTCAATTCCGGTTAACGAACCAAATTTTTAACTAAAATAGTTTCCGAAACCTAAAAAATTTGTTTGCAGTTGGAAGCAATGATTAGTAGGCTTTTCAGCATGAACTGCTGTGGGTTCGTCTAGTTGTACAGGAGCAAGGAGCAATGACATACCATTCATCTTGCATGGCTTGCTATGTCTTATCACCAAAAGTTGATCCATGTTTTATCCATGATTTTTGGAGAAAAACACACATCTGTAACAGCACAAATGCTTGCAGGAATTATAACTCCACCATCTTCTACTTACATCTACTAGCATCTGCAAGATAAATAGTTTAACACTCTATATAAAACATATAAAACATATATGCTTGTGTGTGTGTGTGTGTGTGTGTGTGTGTGTGCAAGCACATGTGTGTGTGTGTGTGTGTGTGTGTGTGAGTGTGTGTGTGGAATATGTAATGTTCAATTACAGAACTTTGCACTGCAGTATAGCACTGCCACCACTAGGGAAGTGCTGTGCTGAAATGTCTAATGAGTTTCAGTGTGACACCATCACCTGTCTGTCTTTCTGTCTACCCATTCTCTCTCTCTTTCTCATTATCAATATTTATGATTATTGACACAGCCATACATTGACACACACACACACACACAACCTATTGTATAATTCATTTTTATGGGAAAGCACACTGCATACATCTAAAACACATCTTTTACCTCACTGTCTCTCTCTGTCGTGTGTGTGTGTGTGTGTGTGTGTGTGTGTGTTTATATCACTGTCGAGTTATGAACTAGCTGGGGAGAAACTGTTCTTTCTGGAGCTTACAAAAAGTCTTAACGCAGAATGATGTAAGTTATTTATCTCTTAAAATGTAAACCAGTGTGTGTGTGTGTGTGTGTGTATGTGTGTGTGAGAGAGAGAGAGAGAGAGAGAGAGAGAAAGAGAGAGAGAGTGAGAGACAGAGGGGGTTGAGAGAGTGGAGAGAGAGGGGGGGTTCTGAGAGAGAGAGAGAGAGAGAGACAGAGGGGTTGAGAGAGAGGGGGTTCTGAGAGAGAGAGAGAGAGAGAGAGAGAGGGGGCGGTTGAGAGAGAGAGAGAGAGACAGAGGGGGGGTTGAGAGAGAGAGAGAGAGAGAACTTGTCATCGCACATACACATGTTGGCTGTCAGTTATCAAGAACAAGAAAGCAGGTGATGCTCTGCCTGAGGTTTCTTTTCATTAAAACACATGTCTAGAAACTCCACATCCACTGTCACACATTTCTCACCCATTTTCACCAGTTCTTCTTCCTCCCTTCTTTATCTCTTTCCATCATCCATCTTTCTGTCATAATCTGTCTCTCATTCACTTTTCACAATCTCTTTCTGGGTGTTAACCTCATCTCTGTTCCTCCCCTCTCAAATGATTTTTCTCATCTCTTTATTTGCTCTCTCTCTCTCTCTCTCTCTCTCTCTCTCTCTCTCTCTCTCTCTCTCTCTCTCTCTCATTCTTTTTCTTTCTGTCCTCTCTCCTTCCGTTCCGCCAACTCTCTCCCTCTCTGTCCTGTCCTGTTCTACTCTCTCACTCTTTTTTTTTCCTCCACCCCTCTCTCTGTCTCTCCCTCATTCTCTATCTTTCTCCATCTCTCTCTCCCCACTGTTCTTCCCTCTCCCCCCATTCCCTTTGGTGGCTGTTGGTGTCAGTGTTGCGTTCGCATCTGCGTCATTGGTGAGCTGTGTCTGAGTGACTGGGCTGGGTTAAAAATAAAGAGCAGAGAATGGTGTGTGTGTGCGTGTGTGTGTGTGTGTGTGTGTGTGTGTGTGTGTGTGTGTGTGTGTGTGTGTGTGTGTGTGTGAGTGTATGTGTGTTTACACCTGAGAGTGTGTGCATAGAACAGAATCAGCACAGAGGTTGTAAGACTCAACAACACACAAACACACTCTGCTTCTCTCTGCTCTGGTGTTATTGCCTGTAGCCTATGAGATCTGTCTCTGCTGATCCCAGTTGGCTCCAGCTTCACAGCCGAGAAGAGAGTGCGCATAATAGAGCTGAGGCAGTGGGCACATTTTCTGCTATGGAAGACACATTCCTGAAGATGAGGTGCTACTGTTCTCAGTCTAGTATGGTTTTTATTGGCCCACCTGCAAGAGCGATTGCCAAGAACTACTGATTGAGTTTGAAAGGCTCCAAATACTGAAGACCATTAAACACAACCCCAATACACTTGGTTTAAGTAGGGGATAGGTATCAGCATTGACTGCTGTTTCTAACAGTGAAACTCAGCGGTGCACAGCTCTGACCGGAAGGGCCGGTCTACTGCAAAGTTTCATAGTTGCCCCACTTAAACACATTTGCTCTGTCCCAAAGCCAAGGCTGCAGTGAGGTAGGCTGCATTTCTTGGCTGCTATGTCAGAGAAGGCTGTTCCAAAGTGAAGGATCCTTTGTAAACAGCCTACGTTCAGAGTGATTTGTTTCTTTCACAGCCCTCAATAACCCACAGTTCTCAGTGCATGTACCACGTGTTTGGGGAAAACGTTTTGCTGAATGTATTCATTAAAAGCGTTGTCCACAAACACTTACGTTAGTGGTACGACCTGGTCCAGGGTCATGCCATAGCCAAATTTAACCAAAGGTTTTCTCCCAACACCGAAGACCCTGTTAGCCATTCTTACCCTGAGTGACTAAAAGGCATGATTGTTGTTTACTTACAAAATAAAGTCTAGAAATTCCAGGTTTTTCAATCATAGTCTGTCTATGCTCAAACTCAAACTGTATCTATGATTGGTGTTTGTCCAGAGGTATTTCTGTCTTACTCCCAATGATTACAGCTAAACTCTGGAGATAAGAAGAATAAATCAGTATGAATGAGGGAGTGAGAGAATGAATGAATGAATGAAGCCAAATTAATATAGCAATATTAACATCATAACTAGATTCAACTCATCAGATATTTACCAAACAAAGTGAGTAGCTGGTAGGTCTTGATACGTTCTTGGTAGGACTGTCCTATGAAGACTCCTTCTGAGTAACAATTTGTTACACAAATGGATCAACCTGGAACGGTGGTGTGGTGACATTACCAGAAAGATCCTTCCTCTTGCATTTGCTGTGTGAAACGTCCTTCACACCACAACAACCAACAGATCTTCATCTTAACATTTTTTAATTTTTAATTTAAATGTTTTTCACATACTTATATTCAAAAATTTAATTTGAGTCCTCTGACAAGTTTTGCACAGCAAATGCACGAGGTGGGACCTTTCTGGTGATGTCACCACAGCCTTGTTAGACTGTTCCAGATTGATCCATTACTACTTCATAGGACAGTTCTACCAAGGACCTGTCCTATCTCAGCTGCAGCCTATGCTGTGGGACACAGCTACTCTCTTTGTCTGGTAATTAACTGATGAGTCCCCTGCTTTTCATTCATTCATTCATACATTCATTCATTCATTCATTACCACTCTCACATTCCAGGTCGTGACACTAATGTAATGTAAATGTAAATGTAAAATCTGAGAGAAAGAAATTGAAGAATGAGGTGATCGTGTAAGAGAAGAGACACACACTCTATGTGCACAAATGTCTTTCCTTTTAAAGGACATTCCTTTTAATGAATGCATTCAGCTATTTTAAGTTGAACCCATTGCTGACACAGATGTGCAAATACACACACAGTTTGCCTTGTGTACACTGCCAGTAGAATAAGACTCTCTAAAATAAACATGAACTAATTGGCACTATGCCTAATAGCAGGCATGGGCTACAGGGGTATAAAGGCCCCATCTGCTGTGGAGAAATTTTGGAATTTGAGATGAATTGGAGATTTGGGAATGAGGTAAGACGGTGATTGTCTAACATTCTGACATCTCTAGTGCTCTCATTGCTGATTGCAATCAAATTCCTACAGCAAAATATAGTAGAAAGCCTTCCCTGGACAACAGAGAGAGAGTCACTCCATCAGAAGCAGGATAACCACTTTCTTTTAATACTCTTAATTTCAGAAGAAACAATACATGAGCAGGCGTCCCAATACTTCTGTCCATGTAATGTAGCTCAGCAAACAATGGGCTTTGATTTTGGACGCTTAATGTTGTGAAAATTATGAGTGAGAAATGGATGAGAGCAAGTATTACAGAAATGTGTGACAAAAGAGCAGGGATGCAGAGAAGGTGTGTGTAGGAGATGTAGAGAAGAACCACAGGATTCTTCTTTCTTTCAGGTGTCAATGTGCACTCAGCTGAGCTGCATACCATTCCATGCAGCCACACACACGCACACACACACACACACACACACGCAGACACACACACACGCACACACACACACATCTCGCACTTTGCACTGCAGTCACTTGCCCACACACTGATTATACACTGAAGCTATGTGAAAACATGCTTCCTTTATGACTACAGTGCAGAGCGAGCAAAGGGGACACACAGAGGAGGGTGAAAAGTTATTAAAAAGGAGCGAGAAGGAGTATTAATATAGCACAGAAGGATGCTACAGAAATGATCAAGGGGAAAAGGGGAGTAACACAGGAGGAAACACTGGAAACAAAGTAGACATATTAGCTGAAAACATGGTTCGTTTGAAAGAAAAAGAGAGAAAAGTAAAGAAAAATGAGTTGAGGGAGGGCTTGGGAGGGTGGTTGTATGGAGCCCCCTTGGAGAGGAAAGAGACTGCAGGAGGAATTTGACGTCAGGAGACACTTTTTATTATCACAAAGTGGAGGAGGAAAGCAGGGATAAAGAGATTGGGGGACAGACGAGAGAGGAAAATGAAAGGGTCAGCATTATACAAGGAGAATGTGCTTCTGGAGGATCTACTATAGGTCTGTGTAAAACATCAATCAGAGGTTCATTGTATTTCATTGGAAAATGTAGAAAAAACTCAAATTTATTTGAAACGCCAATATAATATTTCATGGAAGCTGTTCCATGGCCTTTGAAGCAATGATTGCATGAGTACTAATCTGATTCCAAGACTATCCACACCCTGGTTGCTGTATCTGTTTTCAATCACAAAAAATATATACCTGAAAATAGGACCAGTCTTCTCTCTGCAATGTGTGCTGCTGTGCAATGTGGGCTACTGACTTCTTTAAACAGCATTATACAAGAACTGCTATTTTTAAATCCTGGGTCCCCATACCGGTTTTGAAAGATATTTCACTTTTACTCCGCTGCCATAACTACAAATCTCCCTTTAACATTTATAGCGCTCAGCTGATGCTCTAATCCAGAAAGACTACCAAGGCTACTTGTAATGTAGCAATGTAGTATTAGGAGTTTTGCCCAAGGATTCGTTTTGGAGTAGGACAACATAGTTGCCCAGATTGAGAATAAAAATAAAGAACCAGCATCTAAAGGGAACATCTGTATTACAGTATTTTACACAAATATACTTTGGTTGTGCAGAATTATGTGAGCGATCTTGTACAGCCCAACCAAAGTTACATAGCATAGCATAGCATACTTATCTGTGCTGAGAGCCTCAGAGATACAGGATCGAATGGTTCTTTTTCTACCTCAACTGATATAATTTAGACTTAATTAAATAGACATAATTTACACTAAACAAATGAGTTGGGGGAAGATGAAGGAGGCTTGGAAGATGAAACCAAAAAATCTTGATGAACTCTGGAAGACTGAATGAAGTCCTGCAAGACTGCTTTCTTTGCCATTCCAGATGACTTCATCAATAAGCTATTTGAGTCATTGCCAAGACGTATGGATGCAGTCCTCCTAGCTCATGGAAGTCATACACGATATTAATAATTTTTTCCAAGGCACCATGACTTTCTTTAAATGTTTCTGTACCATGTTTGTGTAATCAAAATAAAGTGTATGTATAATTTCAACATTATTTTTGTAAACGACAAGACTTATGTCTAAGCAAAATCGGACCTTTCTGTTCTAATGAAATGATAAAACTCAATGACTGATACAAAACTTTCTTTTGGTATAATAACCATAACCTAGAGGGCTTTGCCTTTCATATAAGCCATTTCTAATTGCAAAAAATTCAAATTGATCAACTACACGTCAAGTTATTATTTGTTGTTCCTACAACTTGGATAAGTGACAAGACGTTTGTCAGGGACTGAAGTCTAGTGATAAAAAGGCATCACACAGTTGCCTTAAACTTTATCGAGTGACTCAAGTAGTCTTGCTTGTTTGGTTTCTGACACTGTATGGTATCAATAAAATGGACATAAGCACATTTCCTGTCCTTTTTTTTATTTACAGAACCATGGATGAAAGAACAGAGCTCATTTCAGACATACTTTGATGTACATAAATAAGCATCTACCTCATAGTTCTAATACAAAACTAAAGAAGCAAACTTAAGACACCACACAAGTCTTGCCTGAATGACTACATCTGGAGTATAGAGTAAGTTGCATCCACTTCATAAACATAAATAGCATCATCATGTTCATCATGTTAACACTCTCATGGTCTCATGCTAATCCAAGATACAATACATAGCATGGTGAAAAAAAGATTATTCATGGAAAAAGATGTTTTTAGATATGCATACTGATGACACACTGCATGCAGTGTATAAAATGTAGTCAACAACTCTCTAAATATTCCTTGGAGCCAAATATAAAAGGACATTCGTATAATGTCAATAAATCCCTGTGTTCTAATAGCAGGATGGCATTATCAGAAATGCATTAGAAACCTTAGCATGGCACTAATATAATCTTGCAGGCTTCTTAAACATAAGGCTAAACATAGAATATACCATATGTATAATATTTACAGAAAACAGTGTCATTCGATTTCATTGTGCATAAACACGTGTATGAAAGTCTGCAGTCGCCTGGCTGCGAGTCTTAGAATAATGTTCAGTCATGTAGGTCATTGAATTGCCCATTGAAAGTAATTCAAGGCTGCTAGACTTTTATCTTGAAAAAGCTCTTTAATTATACTGCAAGCCCAGCAGCCTTCATTTACCCTAATAATACAATCTGTAAGGGCTGGAGAGAATTACCAGATTTGTTTTACAAGAGAAGATTCACTAAGGTAGTTTATAAGAAATCTAGGTGATTGATATGTGTGATACAGGCACATAACAGTCTGTGTTACACATTAGTATTCGATACTGCAGGAGTATTTAGGTGTTTAATATTACACTCTTTACACTGAACTTTGTATGCACTTTGAGTAGTCTTTTTGGTCCTTATAAGCTTAAAAAACACAAATTTCTTTTTTTTATCTCAAAAGAAGAAAACTTTCATTCAAATTTAGATTCCCATGAACTCATGAGTGTACATGTAATCGTATCAAGCAATCTAATAGACAAATCAATACCGTAATCTTTGGAAAGACAGACTGCACAAAATGCAACAATTTGATATTTATTATTTATAATTTACAATTTAACTCTTTATTATTATAATTTTTTTTACCTTGAGTTATTTAACCTCACTAGCAAATGATCTGCATCATAACATTTATTTACCGGGTGTGCCACTAGTTCAGTTCAGCTGTATATCAGCCTATTCTTCATCACGCCTCACTTGGCTAGCAGTTCACGTGAGATGTGTGAGGCCGTTGAATTCAAAACACTCAGTGCCAAGCATAATGGACCCTAGCCTCAGACCTGCATTAGTCGCAGACGTGATTTTGTCAACATTAATGAATAAGAAAAGTGTGAATGGCAGCAAGTTACTTGAGGCCACCTTGGATGGCAGAAAAAGCAGCATTCTGAATGAAAGTGTGTGAACGCAGCTGAATTCCAGCAGAAGTCAATAGATATTTCCATTTGTGAGACACAATACCAGGCACTTGAAAAAGACCTCAGCTGCAGAATTTAAGTTACACACACGCACGCAAACACACACACACACACATACACACAAACACACACACACACAGCAATTATGCAGTACACAGACATTTCTGCAAGAAATGTACAACATTTTTGGTATAATTGAATTTGCTTGCAGTGCTAGGAAACCATGCCAGAGAATGAGAGAGTGATGGCCACTATTGAAGCTGAGTATGGAGAAACGGAAGTGACGGCAGGGGAGCTGACAAAGACGAGGAGCATGACTTGTGTTTGGGCAGGGTGGATGAGTATGAGAGTGAGAGAGTGAGAGGGAGTGGGCAGGAGAGAAAAACAGTGAGAACAATAAGAAAACATTCAATGGCTTCTGTCAAGCACACAAGAGCAGAATAAAAGCTTGTCGCTTAGTTGCTGTCAGAGGCGTGACTGTATGTCTCTTTCTAATAATGCTGCTTACGCGCTATTGGGGACTGTGTTGCATCAAACTGCTCTAAATACACAGGTCTGGAATCAGCATGTTTTTACTCATAATTACGTTGTCTCTAAGGATGCGTAAGCTCTGTCTGGGTTTAACTAATAGTTGCACTAAACTTTTGCTTTGCAGTTTTTGATGTTCCTCGTCCAAAACTGCTATTACTTCTATAAGTACCTTCAGTTCAAGAACATTGATCCCTTAAGGTGCATTGATTAGTTTTATCTATGGTACATAAAATGTGACTAACGTTGGAAAAATATCCCCATACATATGTAATTAAGTAATTATAACTTTCTCCATCACTTTACCCTTAAGAATAATGCCAAGAAAATGTGCATTAAATGTGTGGAGAACTATTGACAACATGCCTCTGGACAAGCTTCGAAGAACACAAAAATTCCACGATAAAAATCCCATTACACCTCATGAGAAGCTGCTGTCATTTTTAATCAGAGAAGGTACATGGTATTGAGTTACTAATCTACCCAGCTGAGCCATCATTAGTTCTATTATTACTGACTGTAGTCCATCTATTTCTCTGAATACTCAGACCAGTCTCCTATAGGAGATGTGTAAATGTACATGATTCTGCAGCAGACCACCACCTATGTATGTGTGTGTGTGTGTGTGTGTGTGTGTGTGTGTGTGTGTGTGTGTAGCAGTGTGAGCCAGTTCTGTAATGTAGAAATGTAATGATTTAAACAGAGAGTGTTACAAACTAAGCCTAACCCGTACCCTAATCCCAATAATAAATATACTCAAATGTGACTTTTGCAGCAGACGTGAATTGATGTTTTTCTCTATTCTTTTCTGGCGCACAGAAGGATATGTTCTGTATATCTGAAAAAAGTCAGCAGTGAGGGCACAGTGACTAGCAAACAAGAACATGTGAATATATATGTCATTTAGGAGGTAAATAATGAATGAATTAACATGTTACATAATTCAATAAATAATGTATCTTCTAATAAATAATTTAATATAAATAAATATCATATGAAATGAATAATAAATGCTAAATTTTTTAGTGTACTACAGTTTCTCATTATGTAATATTATCCATTCAGCAGAAGTTGTCCATTCTATCCACAGCTGCAAGGAAAAGTTTCATTTGTAGTCTCAGAATGGACTGATTGTTGATTTCCCTGCTCCAGACTATTGATAATTAACAGGAGAGTTGAATCAGGTGTGGTTGGACAGGAAAAGCACAAAACACCAAAATGAGTTCCCTAGCCCTATATTATAGATTTTTGTTGATCAAAGTGATTGCATGAACATTAGTGAAGTGTGTTGCTCTCAGAGTAAAACCTTTTACCAGAACTCATCAGATCTTCTAAATCTGCTCGGGGTGCTTGTATAGAGCCCCAAACTAATTAACCTGATCTAAATAACCAAAACTCTGTACACAAATAAACAACTGCATGGGCTTAAATTAATTTTGTCATCCCCTTATGTTCAGATAGTGTTAGGACATGCAAATTGTGTTGTCCTTACAAAGCACTTTGTTTAACACAGACACATTTTCAGTTTGTCGATCAAACAACTTTCATGGTTCATTATTCTGAGGGCAGAAAAGTGAATCTCTATCAGGAAGCTGAGAGAGATTGAGAGTCTATTGATTTCAACAGACTCTGCGTATATCAGTCAGAAACCATGCAGCTCACTGGGACTTTGGTCTGGTCTGAACTTGCCGAGGCTGAATTCATGATGTTCTTTACCTCAGTTCAGTGTAGGACAATCTGTGAGTCAACTTGGGTGGTTTTGGTTGGAGAGATTGTAGCTGCAGTGAGACGGTCTCATGCTGATAGAGGCTCACCTTCTGAAGTAAGGTGTGTTATAGGAAAAAAAAAACAATCTAGCGGCCTTTAGCCAAACCCCTGGAGTATTACAACAAATGCAGGACTGACGTGAGCATGAATCAGCCATAAACTTGTAAAAAAGAGAGGTACATTTATTTTACATCAACAACTGATTACAGTCTTCAACATGGGGAAAGCTCTTTGAACCAGTTCTCATTACATAAATGAGCCTTGCTTATTACTTCAGACACAAGCTTATGCACACAGCTAACACTCTTGTGAGTATTATGCAAATATTCATAGATACTCATGAGACTCATCAACAGTAAGGCATATGTGATGAGAATTTACACAGCCATGCTGAAGTCCCTTAATGAACACACACTGCCCAGTATATTGTCTGTATATTTTTTTAAATTACATTTTTCGGCTCAGAAAAGACATGACATGAATAATTAAGAGTAAAAAGGGAAGAAAAAAGTTTCACAAGTGAGTGAATAAGTAACAGCTATCATCCTACTAAGCATTTAACAGATATTTAGAGTAACTTCACTTTTTAACAATAACAAAGACAGGCTCGGCTCAATTAGGAAACCCATTTATCAATGGCGATGACACTGGAGGTCCAATATGCGGTAAGTAGGGACACACAAAATTTGAGTCTGATTTGACTTGAGTCAGTCAGACGTCTTCCTGTGTCATACCCTTTGAGTCTGTGGTGTAACAAGCTGTATTTATGACAATCTGGTTAGGGGTGATAATGCCTACAGCACAACCTGTTTAAATTAAAAAAAATGTACAAATTTATTATCTGAAAAAAAAACTGTTAAGAAAACACCCGGGGGTAATGTCTCTAATGAAATACCTAAAATACCCTATCTATGTGTCTTTGTTAAGTGTTTTGTTCTATATATTATGAGAGGAATCCAGACATGTAATGTTGTGTAAATACTGCAGTAGAGCTGCAGTAATACGGTCTGTTTTAACACTGCTTTTATGTAAATAAAGAGTTTTCAAATTGTAAAATGCTTAACTTACTTCCATTGCAACAGACCAGCTGTAAGCTGTTAAACAATGATTTCCCAAAATAACCATTTTTCCTCAAAAGCTCTGTCAGTTCACTGCTTACAGTTGTATCTTTTGAGATCACTAGGCTTTGTACAATTTCAGGATATTCCCTGCTCTATTTATATTATGTCCAGATAATTCCCAGTAATTTTACAGTTACATCACTGCATGTAACTCTCTGTTGTTTGAGGTCACAACTTTAAATGTGCATTAATTTGTCATGACAATACAGGCCCATGTCAAGGCAGCGCAGTTCTGGGTCAAGGTTGTGTACCAGGTTCTCTACTCTTCTCTATATTATCTACTAATTGTTGCAGGCAAAACCTACATTACTGTTTCCAACCTGTTTATGTTCATTTAGGAAGCAAAAGAAAAGTCCAGCTTACTTTCCTTTCAGACTGGAAGCCCATCATCATGCAGCATCAGAAATCACTACGGTTTCTCATTTGGTGGAATGGGAAGCTTGTTCAGTGGCATTAATAATGCATGCAAAGACCAACAGTGCTCATGTCATTTAATGAACAGTCTTATTGTTTCCTTGCTTTATTCTTACATGTACAGTAATGAACAACATGCATGTGTTTGTGTGGTTATATATTTCCGAGTTCACATTTTTATGTTTCACTGATGATGCTAATCAATAATACGCCTTAAGTAGTCTGAATGGGTTCTCGCTCTAGCTCAGAAATAATCACAGCCTGATAAAAAGACAGCATGGTGCTTCTTTTATGTAGAGACAGACACACCAGCACACAAAACAGGTACAATTACAGATGCTCATGTCCTTTACAATAGTTAATGTGGGTATGCATGCATCTCAACTATTCAGGGGAGTTAACAGGTCTCTAATGTGTCACTGGTGAGGTGTTAGGTAAGACAGAGCTTATGAGTTGCTAAAAAAAACACACATTAATAAATGAATGCAATACATTAAAAAGCGGATAGGAGAAACTGTAGCAGATCGAGGTGAGGGAGGTATAGTGAATGGAAAAGGAGGGCAGAGAGACGGGACTCATTACTAGTTCAGAGGCACACCCTCAGGGACAAAAATTTGAGACTAGAGAAAGAGAAGAAGAGGGGAATAGAGGGAGGCAGGGGGAGAGGAACAGGAAAAGAGAGGGTGTATGGAGATGATGAGAGGGACAGCAGGAGGGTATTGCAGTTGATTATGGTTTTGCATCATAAGCGGCATTGGGACTTCTCATTATTTTGATCCCCCCGCCAAAGGGGCGGGACAAAGCGTTGTCATGGAGATGGACACTGTCTGTTTACGCACTTACAAAAAGGGTCATCTTAGTCATCAGAGCTTTGTCTTTAGAAAAGGCAAGTGTAAAGAAACTTAGGAGCAGGATGTAGGCCTTTAAATGGTCCATATGCTACAATCATGTCATTTGTGTGGGTTTATGTACCAGAAGGTTTATGTGTTTAAATTACACATTTTGTTGATTTTCTAAGCTTTTATAGGAAACAAACTTCAAACTTCAATGTTAGTAAAGTTTGCTTATTAAAATCCTAAAATTTAATGTGTTGTTAATTTTGCAAATGCCACTATTATGATTAATAGAAAAGGAAGAGGTCTTTATATACTACCACATTCAATAAAGAGGTCTGGTATGAAATAATCCTTAAAACTTCAACATGAAGTAAACTGTTGGGATCTCAATAAATAGGACTTAATATGAATTATTTCAAAGCAGACTGTTTTTGCAGCTCAGGTTATCCACATATAGAGCGAGGGAAGGTTAGCATAGGCCCTTTATACAAATACCAAAGGTCAAATAGAGTGACCAAGTTCAGAAACTCAGCAGAACAAAAAGAGCCCAATCAAAAATAACTATATTAACTTGAAAAATGTCTCATCTGTATTGCTGGATCAGGTGTTTATCTTCCTCTTGACCAGTGTTTCCCAAACCTGGTCTTGAAGGCACCCATGCCCTGCTTGGTAATGAGCTGATTTGTTGACTCAGGTGTGATGGGAACACATAAAATGCTAAGATGTGCAGAGCAGGGGTGCCTCTAAGGTCAAGGTTGAGAAATACTGCATTTGACAATACCCCAAGGAGGTCCTGGTGCAGAAAGTTGGCTGGCCAATGTATTGCAGTAATATCAGGGTCATCAAACAATTTGGTAATAGTTTTGGCACTCTGAGCAGGTACTCAATTCTGCTGGAAAAGGAATTTTGCAACTCTGTAAAGCTTAGTGGATAGTGGATTTTTTGATTTTCAGAAGTTATAAGCTATACTGATCTGGTCTTTTTTATGACATTATGAACAAAAATGAACATTTTGATAACATTAAATGTTTTAGATACATTAGTACGCTGCATTACACCTACAGTTTGTCTTTTATTTGAATTTTATCTAATAATACATGCTTGTTTTTACAGAAAAAGCTCACAAATTTTACTTCAGAAACTACCTTTCAGAAAGAGAGTGTGAGATAAGGCTTGAGAAGGATGGCCTGCGAGTTAACATCATCACCAAATGATATAGCACACTAGTTACTGCTTTCCACTGGTGAAATTTGTGTTTTTTTTATTGATGTATCAAATTTATTCATCAATTTATTGATTGTAAATTTCACCTTATGCTAACCGTAGCAGTATACATGATTTTATTAACACCAACATTGCCGGAGCCCTGTCCCACAGTTACTCAGACTGCTCCTCGTGGGTGACAAATCAGATCTGAAGCAGGTGAAAACCTGGCACCTAGGAGCTATCTCTGCTCCTTAGGCCTGTTCTGAGCACACCAACTGCAATCAAGTGTGACTTCAACAACCTGTAGACAACAGATGAAAAAGCAGGCCTGAGAACAGCTGTTCTCCAGGGACAACCATTCATGGGCTATCAGAGAGACAAAGTGCTCCTACACAGAAAATCCATTCCCATTTCCAGGACACTGCTGACATGGTATATGTGGCAGCGCACACCTGTGACAGTGATGCCTCAGTTCCAGATATATCTGAACAACTTGGGTTTGAAGCATAGAACAGTGTGTTGGTGAGAATGACTACCTCACCACTCAATGACCAGATATTCTGGTCTACACCTGGACAGCAAAAAACACCTCAGAATGCTGTAGACTTCATTTCAGCATTCAATATCATCATTCAAGACCTCAGGGGAGTAGGTGGTGATCACGCTGCACTAAACATCAATGGCTCTTCTGTCGAGATCACCAGGTTCCTTATTATTTATATTCACTATGGAGAACCTCACCTTGGCCCTCAATACCAGAACCATAGACAAGACAGCCCAACGAGAGAAAATCTCATCTTTCACTGTGATCTTCAGAGGGAGAAGCCAACCTCGAAGGACAACTGCACCCACCCACTCATTTCCTTCTGTCATCTAGCAAAAAGTAATAGGTCATCAGTACCAGGGTACAATAGCTTTTTTCCCAAGGCCATTGGAGTCCTAACTGACCCGACACACATCCTCACTCTACCCAACCAATGCTTGCATATTTAAAGAAATACTGTATTCTTCTATCTTTGTAACTGCTGTGTTCTGTCCTTATATGGCCTAGTAAGTTACCTACCAAGGCACCACACACATTCAGTATTCAGTTCTGTGACAGTGCTGCACTGTGTTGCCTATTCATGGTGCTCTATGCTGCATCAAAATCTTGGATGAAGATTGGCTTTTCACCTCACTGAGCATTTATATATAGATGAAATGACAATGAAACCACTCAAACCTGAACTGTGTCAATGTAATATATTTAAAGGGAGAAAGATGCACATATTTGAAGGTATTTTTTTCCAATGTTGCATTTTATATATATATATATATATATATATATATATATATATATATATATATATATATATAGACACACACACACACACACACACACACACACACAGAGAAACTGATCGCCTTTGAACTGCTGTACACTGCACAAGAGTAATTCTATGAGGTTGAGACAGGAATCCTCTACTGGACTGAATCCATTTCTCTTTAGTAGACTCTGCAGTCTACTTTACCTTGTCAAAGGCAGATATAAAAACCTTGAGGGTAATGCTCAAGTCTGGCAGCAGCATTCATTCACCTAGACTATGTTTGTTCACTTGGGAAAGCAAAGGCAGTGGGCCAGACTATGCAACAAACTTGACTGTGCAAGAATCGTTGAGCTATGAGAACAAAGGCAAAAAGTTGGCAAGTGTGGGAATTGAGATTATCATACGCATTTACAGTTAAGCATTTCAACCTGCACTGTACAGACTGTTTTTACTGAGCTGTTCAAAACTAGAGATGCACTGATTTTGTTACAGTTTGGAAGTGTCTTTATTTAGTAAAATGGAGACATTATATTTTGATACCAAAAGGTGCATGAAATTCATATGATATCGTTGTGCATTCCTATTTTAAATAATTATGTGAAATTATGCATTTTTCAATTTTAAAACTGAATCTAATGCTATTGTTGTAATTTAGATGGTTCTTATTAATCTGCATTATGAATGTACAAACAAGGCTTTATACATTTCTTGTTAGTGTTTGTCTGTAGCCTAGCTCACATCCAAATTGAGTACTTCTATTTGATGGATAAGGTTTTTCTTCAAACTGAATATGGGCTTTCTAGCAATGAACATCCTGTTTGATTCCTAAAATCTGTAAGGTCAGCAGGGATAGACCTCAAAAGTACCTGATATTGTTTTATGATGTACAATCGATAACAGATGCATGGCAATGCATCAAGCTCATTAGAGTATTAGGCCACCTTTTCTGATTAGTGAAGTCTTATGGTTCCTTATAGGATGGCTCCTATAATGTTCACCAACACATACAATACCACTCTGAGAAGTTTGAATACATGTGGGTTATATGCATTTAAATGTATATGGTTGGTTGCTGCTGTTCTAAAAGCATTAAGAGATCATAATTCATTCCACCACTGGCAAACATGCACCACAACCAGAGCTGTTAATTAAGGTTTCTCCAGCAGCTGCTTTTCAGAAGTCCCTGCTCTGACCTGTAGGTGGTCAAACACACAAAATGTGACTGTGACAAATCTGGTATTACACTGATACATGCAGAGATTTTATCCCTCCTACACAACTAAATTGTACTGTCCAAAATCCATTTACATCCAAAGTTATCCTTTACCATTATTGTAATTATAAGTTGTCTCATTTAGTCAGTATGAATATTCATTCTTTTACGCATCTTCTTATTATTCTTTTTAACTATTTATTACTTATGTTTAACATTAATTAATTTTAATTTATCTCTTTACTTATGGTAAATACATCAGAACCACTTCCTTTTACTGAAAATTATTTAAATGAATTGTAAAGGAGGTGGATTTCATGCTCAAGTGAACTAAGGTCTGTTGCTTTAGATGGCCAGTCTACAACGTTCCACTTTTGCCCCAAAGTACTTTGTTGTGATCACAGTATGTTTTGCCAGATAATGAAGTTCCTCCAGATTACATTGGTTACAAATCTCTATTAGACTTCGGTAGTCTCATTCATTTATTCTAATTGTACCATCTTGAGTTACTTCCTTAAAAAAGATCAGTATTCCCTTTCCAGAAGCAGCCATGGAAACCCAAGACATGACAGTACCTTAGTGGTTCTTGACTAATGAGCTTTTTTAGGGAATCAGATGGTCCTTGGTCTTTGTATTACTTTAGTAAAAGTAATCTTGGCATCATCACTCTATAATAAGTACTCTATAAATAATAAGAAAAAAAACCCTGCTTCTGCCATAGAAATCTTATTGGTCTTCATTGTTGTTTTCCTTTTTAGTTACAAATGTAGTCTGAAACACATTATTAAAAAAAAAGTAGACATTAAGGCATTCAGATCTATTCATCCTTTCAAAAGTGAATATAACAGGTAACATCAGTCATGTGTTCAATATTTTTGTTTATTTGAAAAATCTGTGGGTTTGGGGGATAGCATGTTCTTTAACACATTTAGCTGTAAAAATCTGGAAATTAGGCTGAAAATATGATTTATCATGTGATGTTCATGTTTTGAGCTCCAACCAAATGTTTTCAGTGCATATTACAAACACAATAATTAGCCTTGATGTTCCAAAACGTTTCGAGGGGACATTTAAAAAGTTATAAAAAGATTTTAAACTTATGTCACCAAAAGGTGTTTCCATACCAGCATGATTTGGTCCAGTTAAATCAAACTCTGGTATTTACTATCTTGCTCTTGCCACATACAGGTCTGACCAGTAAGCAGCTCTCATCATTTTGGTACACTTAGACTTTTGAAAATAATCCACACCACCTGAGAAAATGCAACAAGTTCACAAAATCTTTAGCTGATTCAGACCAAAGCGAATGAACTAAAAATGTGTAAATGCCCTAAATGTGAAGAGAACAAAAGTGAACATTTTCTCAAATATAAATGTACATTTAATTTAGATAATCTCGTTTAAAACAAATCTCCAAATAAAAACGATCATGAAAGTTCATGTTTTGGTTGTGACTCTGTGCTTTTGAAATCCTTGATCGTGCTTTTAAATGTCCTGATTCATTTATTATCCTTCACGAGTTCACCTTCTCCTTTCTCCTTCTCTTCCTCCTTCACTCGCTTTTGATCTTTCCTCTCTCCATCTTTCCGTCGTCTGTAACCTCTCTCGATATGTTTTATCGCTTTTCTCTTCCTCTCCAACAGTTTTGGCATAAACGGTGTCAGTCATAGCATGCCTCTGGCCTGCTGATGATACATGCACACACTCATACACATACACACTCACATAGAAATAACCACATACACAAACACACGCAAACACATATACAAAATACTCCCAGCTGGCTGATTGGTGTAGGTGGAGCGGGGAAAGCCTGTTTGTCCAGTCATGCAGAGTTGATGTGGAGGTGGAGAAAGAGAGAGAGATTTTTGGTGTCCAGAACATGAAAGTGAACGGAGGCGGTGTTGAATAACAACATGGACATCCTCAGGCTGTTCATGCTCTCCGTCTGTCTGTCTGTCTATCTCTCTGTCTGTCTAATCTCTTTGTTAAAGAACTTTCACCATATTTGACCATGGAGAACATTTTCCTACATACAACAAAGGTTAGGTTCAGCATATACTGTTAACTCTATATAGTGCCAGGAGCTGTGGGCGGTACCAGATTTACATTGCTCATTCTCATATCTACATACATTTACATTGTAGTTATTAATAGTCATAGTTATTGAATAATAAGCCATAATTTTATAAGTGAAAAACACACCTAGAGATCACCATACTAAAATCTACGACAACAACTCATAATGGTGGATTCAAATATTATGGATTATCACGTAACTGGGGATGTGCTGGCATTCTATTCCTCTCTCCTTTGTTTAAAAAGGCTATTTCATGTGATTGTACATGCAATTACTAAATAATAATAAAACACCTATTAAATGGCTTCATAAAATTAATCTTCATGACAGCTGTGTTGTAATTGAGATGGTAATAATTTTGTAATAATTTCCCCTAACAAACTGACATGTGATACATATCCCTTAACAAACTGACATGTGATACATATCCCCTAACAAACTGACGTGATACATACCCCTAATAAACTGACATGTGATACATTTCCCCGAACAAACTGACATGTGATACAGTTCCTCTAACAAACTGACATGTGATACATTTACCCAAACAAACTGGCATGTGATACAGTTCCTCTAACAAACTGACATGTGATACAGTTCCTCTAACAAACTGACATGTGATCCATTTCCCCAAACAAACTGATATGTTATACATACCCCTAACAAACTGACGTGATACAGTTCCTCTAACAAACTGGCACGTGATACATTTACCCAAACAAACTGGCATGTGATACAGTTCCTCTAACACCTGACAAACTGGCATGTGATACAGTTCCTCTAACACCTAACAAACTGGCATGTGATACAGTTCATCTAACACCTAACAAACTGGCATTTGATACATACCCATCACCCATGTGATATATTTACCCTAACAAACTGCGATGTGATATATACCCCCTAACAAAATGACATGCGATACATTCCCCATTATCTGATGTGAAACATTTCCTCTAACAAAATGGCATGTGAGATATATATATCCCCTAATAAACTGTACCGTAATACCTTTACCTACAAACTGTCATGTAGTTCTTTTTCCATAACAGAAAAAGGTCAGCAACTAGAATGTTGGGCAGCGGGCATCTCCTAGACAATGAGGGAGAGTTTTATCCTAAAAACAGACCCATACCCTATAAAACAGTGTTTAAAATGTAAGATAAGTTCCTTTTAAACTTTTGTGCTTACTTTAAAATGTTAAAATGTTGACATTCAACTGAAATGTTTGAAAGATCAATTAACTGACATGACATGATTCAGTTCAGCTAACTCAAATGTTTGGAAGGAAGCAGTTCATTAATGATTTTAAATTAAAACTAATCTTGTTTTAGAGTGTAATATAATACCAAACTGACCCTTAACCTTTTACGAAATGCCTAAAATTGGACTTATTCCATTAACTGAACATATGGACATGATTCAGTTCAGCTAACTCAAATGTTTAAAAGGAAGTAGTTAACTATTTTTTTAAAATTAAATCTATTATTTTAGTGTGTGTGTGTGTGTGTGTGTGTGTGTGTGTGTGTGTGTGTGAGAGAGAGTGTGTGTGTGTGTGTGTGTGTGTGTGTGTGTGTGTGTGTGTGTGTGTGTGTGTGTGTGTGTGTGTAGTGGCAGTCAAACGTTTCACACACCTTCTCATTCATTTTAAAATCAAGGGTATTAAAAAGAGCTTATCCTTTAGATGGATGGATGGATGGATGGAACAGATGGATGGAATGGATGGAATAGATGGAATGCAAAGATGGATGGATGGATGGAATGGATAGATGGAAGCCATGGATGGATAGATGTAATGGAATAGATGGATGGATGGAATAGATGGATGGAATGGATGGATGGAGTAGATGGTTGGATGGATGGAATGGACGGATAGTAATGTCTCTACTGTCCAGGGAAGGTTTTATAATTGGTTGAAGTTTGGGTCTGCCTACGGGCCCATTTGGTGGGAAACCTCAATATAGTGTAAATATTCATTACTGTTAAAATATATTTTATGAAACTATTTTATCATGAAAAATAGACAAAATCCATACTATTGCAGAAATAGTCACGTGTCTTTAAACACACAAATCAGTTTTGTGTGCAGGCTCGACAGGAAAGGTTTTCCTTTAAGGGTTGAAGAGAGCCGGCACTGCATATGCCCCCGACAAACTTCCCCGTGCCATAACTTCATGCTCATGTTCTAATAATCTTCTACTTGGTCTGTTTATTAGGGATTCCTTCACACTCTGCCCCTCCGGACGGAAAGCGCTCTAATAAGGCGCGCGCGCCAACAAGCCAACGTGAGCGCGCGCGCTTCTGCTGCCTCGTGCTCCGTTCATCTCCTCCTCGCCGTGTAGTCATTACCGGGCTCCGTGCCCGCTGCCCCCCCCCCGTACCCTCAACCCCCCCACCCTGCCTGCCGTGCGTCTCTGTATCAGAAACCAATCCGTGCGCGCGGCGCAACTTCCCGCAGGCCTTATCCAAGCCCGTTCCCGCCCCTCGACTACGCCCCTTTTCCCAAAACATGCCGCTCTATTCCTCCCCTTCTCTGTCACCCCTCCCCTTCCGTTCGCCGCCCGCGCGCAAGCCCGTGACCCGGTCGATGACGTAGGAGATTCCGCGGTGCCCACTGCCGTAGGCGCGCGCAGCGCCGGGAGTATAAACGGGCGCTCTGCACGAGCAGCAGTCACACACACGCTCTCCCTCCTCCTCTCACACTCTCAGCCGTCGATCCGGCTCGGGAACCAGAGCATCAGCGGAGATAGCAGGAGAACACTCGCCTCCTAACTCGCTCTCGGCTTTGGTTCGGCATGGAAACGTCTTCGGTTAAGCGGACCTCCGTTACGCACAGCTTCAAGAGTGAGTACCAACCTGTGTGCTAATGTTTCTACAGAGTTCTGCCTCTCGACCTCCTCTCTGTTTGATCTAGACTCTGTAGTTCAACTTAAACTCTGCTTTAAGTCCTCTATTGCGCACTAGAATCAGACCAAGTTCTGTAGAGCCGTGGTTTAGATGACAGAGAAGATGCTTTAGAAGTGACTGATTCTTTTGTCTGATGTTTGTTTATTTGTTATTCTTTAATGTACTTCAGCTTGGGAAAGTTTGCACACTTTGTCTAGCTGTCTTAGAAAATGGAAAGAAGTGGAAATTTGGTTTTAATGGGATAAACAGTGCATTCTTGCTTCAAGTGCACTGTTAACTTTTTGAAACTGTAGAGGAACCTCTTAAGGTGCTTGATGGAACCTTCAATAAAAGCATAAGGGTCTTGGAGGTTCCTGAAAGTTCCTTTATGTGCCTTAAGTGGTTCCTTCACAGTTTCAAATTGTAGAACCTACTAATGTTTCTCAAGGAGCTTACACTTTTTTAACAGTGTAGTTGGACTTACTTTGACTTTTAGGACAGATTGGGGTGTTAGAACAAGCATGATATTGTGGGAAGAGTGGAAAAGAACTTTATTCCAGTCAGTGAAAATGTTTGCATTTCGTTTTGAAAGTGAGTTGAAACTGGAATAAAGACCTAATTTGGAATAAACTTCTTTCTGTTCAGCTGATCCTGGAGATATTTTAGCCATGAAGGCACTGATAAAGAAATCTTTAAATCTTTAAACAAATGAGATTCTGGGTCAGTAGAACCGTTACAACAGCCTCTAGCAGCTCTTTTAGAGTTTGAGCTGGTTGTGATGTAATTCCTTGTTTTCTCTGTCAGGTGCTCTCGCGCTCTGGCTGGTTGTCTGGCTGCTTGTGGTGAAGCCGGCGCCTGTGCAGGCCTGTCCTCATCTCTGCGTGTGTTACCCGTCCCCCATGACGGTGAGCTGCCAGGCGCAGAACTTCACCACTGTACCCACTGGCGTGCCCTATGACTCCCAGCGTGTCTTTCTGCAGAACAACCGCATTACCGAACTGAGAGTGGGGTCTTTTGGCTTTGGGACTCAGGTAAGAGAGAGAGAGAGAGAGAGAGAGAGAGAGAGAGAGAGAGAGTGTGTGTGTGTGTGTGTGTGACAAGAAAAGAGAGAGAGAGAGAGAGAGAGAGTGTGTGTGTGTGTGTGTGTGACAGAAGAAAAGAGAGAGAGAGAGAGAGAGAGAGAGAATTTGAATGTGCACAGTTGGATTTGACTCTATAAACAGATTGAGAATATTCTGTGTTTGGTCCCAATTCTCACTTTTTCACTTTTTCTTGTCTGCCCTTCTCTTCACATTCGCCACTTCTCACTTGTCAATCTGCTCCCTCCATTTTCTTTCATTATGACTACCCATTCTTCAAACTTCCTTCCCATCTTGTTAATTCCTTTTTTACCCTATTCCATCCTTCTTAATCTGGCATTCCTTCACACCCTTCATCTCATCTCTTCCTTGTGCACCTGCTCCCTCTTCTACTCTCCAGGTCCTGTGGCTTTTCTCAAACAACATCACCTGGATTGAGGCTGGTGCCTTCAGTGAGCTGCGTGACTTGGAGGAGCTGGACCTTGGTGACAACCCTCACCTGCGACGCCTGGAGGGTGGAGCATTCCGTGGCCTAGAGAAGCTGCAGAGTCTCCACATGCACCGCTGCCGCCTTGCGGCTCTCCCGCATGACATCTTCCACAAGCTCTACAGCCTGCAGTACCTGTATCTGCAGGAGAACCAGCTCCATGTCCTCCAGGATGACCTGTTTGCCGACCTCATCAACCTCAGCCAGCTCTTCTTGCACGGCAACCGCATCCGCACCCTCTCCGAGAACGTGTTCCGCGGCCTGGTCAACCTGGACCGCCTGCTGCTGCACGACAACCGCATCCGGCAGGTCAACCGCCGTGCCTTCCGCGACCTGGGCCGTCTCACCATGCTCTTCCTCTTCAACAACTCTTTGGCTGAGCTGCCCGGCCAGGCCATGCGAGATGTAGACTCCATCCAGTTCCTGCGACTCAACAACAACCCCTGGGCGTGTGGCTGTGAGGCTCGCCCGCTGTGGGAGTTCTTCAGGTCCAACCGGGTGTCCAGCTCCGAGCTGCTGTGCGCCTCTCCTGCTCCCCGACGTGGCCAGGACCTGCGCTTCCTGCGTGAGATGGATTTCGCCCTGTGCCCCCTCCCTGACCCTGGCTCTCTGGCTGGAACCACTACCACCACCTTCAGCACCAAGACCCGCTGGTGGTTCTCCAAGCACAAGCCTGTCAGCTCCACCAAGGGCGTATTCGAGAAGAACACCGAAACCGTGAAGGCTCACCCTTACTCCGGCAAGCCCTCCATCACATCCACGTCTACGAAGTATGAGCTGGGTGAAGAGGAGGCGCTGCTTCCCAAGCTGGACCCAGAAGAGTACTGGGCCAACTACGGCAACGAGGATGCAGGCATCACCTCCCTACGCTGCTTCGAGCTGGAATGCCCACCTGATTTCGACACCCTTCCACCCTTCTCTTCTTCATCTCACACTTCTCCCTCCAGTGTCTTGCTGCTTGCAGTGTCCGTTCTGACTGTCTGTGTCCATCTCCTCTTTGGCTGAATATTCGTGTTTCATGAGGGACCTTAATCCCTCTTTTATTTTTTTTCCCCTCTGTGGAGGAGAGAAAATCCTGTTTACTCTACCTAACTCTCACCAACCTGATTCCTGTTTGACTTCCGCCTTACCTGTATCTCTGTTCTGTTCAGTTTGAGCCTTTAGCACCTAAAAGAAGCTAGAGGGCACTACACTGATTTAGGATACAGCAGGGGAAGCAGGGAATAAAGGGCAGGTACTGCAGTGCAGGCCATTATCACAATGGAAGTGAATGATAGATAATACCAGAGGGCTTGGTTAGTCAACAGGTACTATCCTCCTTCCTTGTGGAAATGTTTACTTAAAGTCATATATAACACAGTCCGTATGGACTGGAGGATATATGGTTCCATCCTAGGTTTATGTACAACATTTGTATACTTCTGCCTTTTTGGCTATTATTAGTGCTACTTTGGCTATTGTAACTGCTGCTTGTGTTAGTCCAATGACTAGAACTGTCTTTACAACTGCAGCTAATAATACTGTTACTCTAAGTGCTCCAGTCTCAGTGCTGACAGCAGCACTGGTCATAGTAATCTTGTTAGATAGACATGACCTCTTAACACTATAATCTCGCTGCCCATGACAGTTCATCAGATTGCATGACTGCATGGACCAGTGGACGGAATGTCCAACACCATTCATTTTATCACACATATCAAATAAGATCAAACGGTTCAGGGTAAGCCGACAGATGGAACGTGAAAGAGAGCAAAAGTGATGAGTGACAGGGAAGCCATGGAACGACTATACAAAGTAGAGGATAAAAGAGGCATCTTACAGGGAGAGCGTGAGAGAGCAAGGAAGCAAAGGACAACAGGGAAAGACAGCACACCGTACACACAGTAATAGAGGAAAACATGTCTTTTATCTTCTCATTGTCACCTACAAGCAATGACATCATCACTCAGAGCTTGTGTATATATATATCATGACATCGTCAAGGGGAGAGCTGTACATAGAGCCAAGATGAGCCTTTCAGTGTTCAGTTAATGTGTGTTCTGACTGGTTGTGAATGTTTCTGTGAGAATTGTGAATGTATAGCGAGGTCAAGCTACCAGCAAGAGGGAGTATGTGAATGAATTTGCTGTATGTCTTTCATGTTAACTTTTGTCATGGGCATGTTACACTTCTATCGCAGATTTACTTCATATTTGAAGGAAGATTTTGTTTTTGTTTTTTCTTTCTCCTTTTTCAAATATAAACAAATGTATTTGCCAACTTGCTCACTGGGTGATTCTCTTTTCAAGCTCCTTCTGCTCTTAGAGCTTCAAAACCCAACTCAAAAATATTCCAACATTGCATAGGAGCATCAAACCAGGACAACAACCAACCTAAGACCCTGGGGGCACCCAGTTAACTCAGAGACTGAGCCTTCCAATCAGTGGATGAAAAATGTAATCCTGGAGCAGTTCTGAAGACAAGGCATTAAGGGGAAGCAAATGAGAATATTTAGGACAATGACCTAAGAAGAAGGCAATAGAGTTGTGCTTGACTGGGACTGACTGTATGAGACCGACTGCAAGTTGGAAGTGAACACCAGTGGACTGACTTGAGTGTGCAAGTAGCAGCAGTAGGAGGAGTGATGAACAAACTAATGACTAATGAGTTGACCTATAACACATGATCTGTCAAAGGACAATCTGATGACTGGTTTCAGACAAACCAGTGCTGATCATTATGCTGTGCGGACCTTTGATGGGTGAACAATATTAGCAGAGTGTCTTTGGGCAGCAGAAGATGAGATATCAGATAAGGGTGCAAAAAAATACAACCTATCTTTCACTCCACACACCCTTTTATCAGTCCTCTATCTATAGGCTCTAGTAGGACCGAAGATGAATATGTGTACACTTGTGTTTTAACTTCCATTCTTTTACCCTCTTCTATCACTTGTCTAGGACAGATTTGATTCTTCTCCTTTCTGTTTATCCAGCTATCCATCAATCTCCTGCTCTCCGCATGAAGAGATGTCAGAATAGATTGATGAGTACAGTACAGAGAGACAGGCCTGTAGGGGGTTGGTAGTAGTGAAGTGCAAAAATGGATCAGTGAAGGTGGAAAGGGCAAGGACAGACAGAAAAAGAGAAAGAGTAGGAGCAGAAGGCAGGGGTGGATGGGGATGTGGGTGGTAGGGAGAGTGAAAGAAATATTGGAGATAAAAGCAAATATTTCACTTTCTTGCAGCCTCTCAAGCTGAAAATGAATGTTAAAGGCTGAGGGAGAGCACAAGGAAGAGAGGTTTTTAAATTTCTTGATCTTAAGGGCCTTGAACATACATATAACTATTTAATTAAATGTCATCTTTTTATTTTATTGTTAATTTGAGCAATAGAGCGAATGCTATTTTTTGTTACAATATGTATGAATGTTGCCATGACAAAGTTAGTTAGAATGTGTGTGTGTGTGTGTGTGTGTGTGTGTGTGTGTGTGTGTGTCTGAGAGAGAGAGAGAGAGAGAGAGAGAGAGAGAGAGATGCAAATAGCAGCCAAAAGGGGTAAGGTCAAACTGCATAAAGGTGCTCTAGAGGGACCATTTTTGTGAGGTCACTCACAGATGACCAAAGTTAAGTTATACCTTTTAACCCAGTGTGAATGTGTGGTGTGTGCATGTGTGCATCTGGACACAAAACCATGAATATGAATGTCTGAAGAATGAGATGTTAAATGCGCTGTCATTTCAGCAAATAAATGGGAACCAGTGCTTTTCAATAACATTTAGTGTGGGAGTCTCTTTTCTTATTCTGGACACCATCCAACACCCAACGGCACTTGAGTACAATTCACATTTCTTGCATTTCTCTCTCATTTGGTATCTCACACACACACACACACACACACTGCTACTGATCTAACTGACAAGAGATTGGCAAGATGCTTATTCTCTCTCCCCTTCGATCTCTCTTTCTCTTGCTGTAAGATATACCAGATGGCATGCACTGAAAGAGCAGCTGAATGACAAGGCCAAGCTTCAATCTCCCACCATGTGCCAAGCTGGCTGTCTTAAACACACACACAAACATACACACTCAAAGACGTCAGAAAAGTCCTCATGGGATACTTGAGATGTCTTTCTATATCCCTCTATCAACACTGCACAAACATTGACTGTTTGCAGACGTTTCAAGAACCTGTGATGCTGTGCCCCTGCATTACTGTTTAAAGTTCAGTCTGCTTAACCAACACACACACTGACATCTGTCAGTTTCACACCTGCCTTATGTTTCACATCTGAATTGCAAAAGAAGTGGTTCGTGTCCATCATACTATTGATTCTACTGCTTGATCTACTGATGATATGAGTGAATTGTGCTTATTTCCAGATTGAGGCTTTAAAAAATGCATGACATCAACCAGCCCGAGTCCCATTGGCTACTGTATAAGTGCGCAAACAGTGCCCCCTCACCCACCCACTTACCATCTGTGGGCCTACTGGCCGACAGCCATGCCAGTCAACAGTGAGACACAATGGGTTAGCTGTAGAAGGCGGGGCCAGGACCCTGTCATCATCACACCAAGCTGATATTTAATGAATATTAATGGCAGTTGTCAGTGAGTCACTGGCTGAATGAAAGGAGGGGTGAGTGAGGAGGGGAGAAAGTGAGAAAAGGGGAGGGGGAGTGAGAGGGGTGATCTTTTTATGGGCTCGGAAGTTAGAATTCATCAGGGTGAGTTGTTTCGAAGATGTGGAACTTCGCCCCCATGTGAAACATACGTACATGAATTACGTTGTTGCAGCCACACAATAGGATGAGCAAAGCTTATCAGACATTCAAGTGTCAGTGCAGTTAGTGGGGTTATATAGTTATATACTGTGTATTCTGGCTATATATGGTAGTGATAAGCATGGTTACTTTTACTTGTAAGTACAATGTACATTGTATTGATAACAACATATATGTATATTTGTATTGTAAAAAACACCTTTAAATGGGCAATTAATATTCATTTTAACTACTTGACATAAAACAGTCTCCAGATTTATTATTACTCAGAATTTCTAAAATTAGAATCAGGTGCAGAACATGAACTACAAATCTTTATAATATGGTTAGAAAGTTTTTGGAGGTTTTTGGAGTTTTTGGAAGTTTTTAGTTTGCTCTTGACTGAATAAAAAAATTATATTGATTTCCATTGAAAAGCAATGCTGCTATTTTGGAAGTACAAGTTTTTGTATTACAGTAATGATATATTTGTATATTCATTTGGGTGTTTCATTTAGTCTCATTGCCACAAACATAAAATTAAGCACATATCCCAGCAGGTCTTGCTAATTTACCAAAGAATGGGTTGTTCTAAAGAGCTCAGTCAATTCCAATGTGGGTCTGTAATGTTGCTACAAGTCATCAACTAAGTGACATTATTAAAATTGTGAGCATTTAGGAACCACAGCAATGTTTGATCCACAATGTTTGATCCACTTGTACCAGTGTTATACATACTAACGCACCTGCTCGGTGGTGGTCCTGTGGGGTCCTGACCACTGAAGATCAGGGTGAAAGGAGGCTAACAGTTTATGCAGAGAAGGAGACGGACATCAGTGTCTCTGCATCGTCTGTATGACATCAGGTATAACACATATTTTAGAAGTTCCTAATGGTGTCCTGTTATAATCCATTCAATGCAGCCTGAACATGCTCACTCGGCTCCTGCAGGTTTTGCAGTAGAGGTGAAGTGTTGATAGTGTTTCCCACACATTTTTAATTAGGGATAGGTCTGGTGATCTGACTGGCCAGGCTCTTGAGATGGCAGCAGTATAGGGATGGGTGTTGTTCTGTTGGAATAGTGCACTAGAGTATGCACTTTGAAAAGGTAGGACCACTGTTTGCAGGACCTCATATATATATGTACAGCTGTGCTCAAACGTTTACATACCCTAGCAGACTTTTTTCAGAGAATATGAATTATAATACAAAAACTCTTCATCCACTCATGGTTAGCGGTTGGGTGAAGCCATTTATTATTTATTATTAATATTATTATGAAATAAAAATGACAATCAAAAACAACCAAATGACCCTGATCAAAAGTTCACATACCCTGGTGATTTTGGCCTGATGACATGCACAGAAGTTGACACAAATTGCTTTGAATGGCTACTAAAGGTAACATCCTCACCTGTGACCAGTTTGCTTGAAATCAGAGTGTGTGCATAAAAGCTGAGTGAGTTTCAGGGATCCAGACAGACTCTTGCATCTTTCATTCAGCCGTTTGTGGATTGTGACATTTCTGGATTGTGAGTCACGGGGAAAGCAAAAGAATTGTCAATGGATCTACAGGAAAAAGTAGTTGAACTATATAAAACAGGAAAGAGATACTAAAGGATATCCAAGGAACTGATGATGCCAGTCTGCAGTGTGATTAACTGTGATTAACAAATGGAAAATCAGGGGCTCTGTAAAAACCAAAAGCCACGGTCAGGTACACCAACAAAAATTTCAGCCACAGCTGTCAGGAACTGCCAATGCCACTGTCCAGGATGCACAGAAAAACCCACAAATAATATCAGCTGAAATACAGGACTCTCTGAAAACTAGTGGTGGCTGTTTCAAGATACACAATAAGGATGCACTTGAAGAAAAATGGGCTGCATGGTGAAGTTGCCAGGAGAAAGCCATTACCGCACAAATGCCACAAAGTGTCTTGCCTACAATATACCAAACAGCACAGAGACAAGCCTTAAAACTTCAGGAACAAGCTAATTTGGACTGATGAGACCAAAATCGAACTTTTTTTAGGAGAGGTGTCAACAAACCTATGATGAAAGGCCCTTTCCTACTGTAAAGGAGGACCTTAATATCTTTGTGCCACTCTGGAGACATCTCAAACACGCAGTTCATGCAAGTCAGCCCAGGAATTTACAGGAACTGGAGGCTTTTTGCCAAGAAGAATGGGCGGCTTTACCATCTGAGAAAATAAAGAGCCTCATCCAACTACCACAAAAGACTTAAAGCTATCATTGATGTTAATGGGGTCAATACACGGTATTAAGAACTGGGGTATGTAAACTTTTGAACAGAATCTGAAAAAAGGCCAAGAAAGCAAACTTCTCTATAACATAGGTATATACACACACATAATCTTTGCTTTCTTGGCCTTTATATGAATGATAACACAATTTTTTTAAATATATATATATGGATTGATGGATGAATGGATAGATGGATGGAGGGATGAATGGACACACACAACACACACAAAAACAGATACACATAGTCAAACACACAACTAGCTGATTATTTCTTGGTGTTGATTTGTTCCCACAGTGTTTGAACGCTCTTACAATTTGCTCATATTATATTATCTCTGTCTAACATGCAGACCAGGTTCTCTTCCCTAGCACATTCTCCTGTTTTCACACCCTCCTTCCTTCTGCGTTCGTTTTCTGCTTTACGTCAACACTTTCACTCTTAACATCTCTAACTCCTCATTTCTATTGGCTCCCACATTTTCTCCACCTTTTATCTCTCTCTCTCTATTGATCTCTCTCTCTCTCTCTCTCTCTCTCTCTCTCTCCATCTCTACCTCTCCCTCTCCCCCCTTTTCACTTTTTCCTGGGCATTCATTCTTTCATACTGTATTATATTATACAGCCCAGTAGTGTGAACTCTGTGATTAGAGATGGCAGTCTTTCTCGCTCTCTCACTCTACCTTTGTCTTGTGGGCTTAATTACATGTGTTCAAAGCACAGCCTGGGGACCGCAGTGATTTATCATGGCATGAGTCAACATCGATCTGTTTTTGAGTACTCCTGCTTTTGATCACTTTGTCATTATATGCTGTCTTGCATTTGCCTGTCTAATGCTGAGGGATAGATTAGAGAAGAGAGAGAGACTGAGGGAGGGAGGATGAGAGAAAGGCCAGATTTAAGGGGATGTATTAAAAAATTGTCCAAAAATGTCTCTGCACTATATTTCTACCCCTGTTTTTCACTCTGTTGCACACACTGGGCTTATCTCACCGTGTCTTCTGTTTCTTCCCCCTCTACATTTCTTACATTGCCTTGAAATACACTGCACTATTTTGGGGGCAATAGGGAACATAAAAAAGGACAGAGCGAATGGAGATAAGCAACACTTGCAGAGCTGAAAAATGCTGCAGAAATGGATTGAAGTGGATGGAGAGAGGGAGAGGAGGAGTGAGAGGAGAAGTGAGAATCTTGAGTCACATTCTTGGAAGGCTTAATTGGTGAAAACATTTGGAGAGCTTATGAAGTGCCAATGCTTGAGTTGCATACACACACACGCAGACACACGCACACGCACACACACACACACACACACACACACACACACACACACACACACACACACACACACACTTTTCACTTTTAGGCTACATAACATATTCTCTGCATGTTCCACTTGTCCCGCAGAGAGGCAGACGGTTTTAAACAGGGTGCGTCATCACTCGTCATTGGACCAGTGGAGGGTTCACGTGTCTCTACTGCTCATGCACCTTACTCACATACACACGCAGATATATACGCTGTCTGAAAGTGTGGTGCATTCATAAAAGATAAGAGAAACCACAGACATGAAGAAATTAAACTCCCATTGAGAGTCCTCACCTCAGAGCCCTCAATACTTTGTAGCATCAGCCTTGAAAGAAAAGAAGGACTAACCAATTAGGTGGTTGATGGACAATGTCCTGGTTACAGTGGGCAAGGGGATCGGGATTGTGAGAGATAGAACTAGACCTACAATTGTGTGTTTATCTGTTTGTGTGTTCATGCTATTGTAGCTCTCCTCACACAAGGTAACATTTTTATATTGATATTTGTTTACAAGCATATCCTGAGGTCTGTAAACCCACACCACGCATTTAAAAAGTGTTTTAGAGCTGAACAGTGCATTGCTTTTTATTGCATTAATGGCCCAATTATTGGCATATCCTCAGGTTTGCAGAATGTAACTGTGCAATGAAATGTGCTATGCAGACCAGGTTCCTTGTGCCAAGTAATATGTAAATTACTAATTTGTTTATTGGGTGAATAATCATATTTTTATAATTATATAACTTATTCAATACTATTATAAATTTTGTCTTGAATAATGATAAACGTTCCTGAGGAGTGTTCTGTAGACAATGCCCACCCACACGTATCATCCATCCAGCTAATACATTTGGTGCAATGCATTTAGGAAAAAGCTTTTGTTTTTAAAAACAGAGCACTTCTTTCTTTGGGCCTCATTCATGAAACATGAGCCGAACAAATGTGCGCGTAACTTGTTTCGTAAAATACCTTTTCCATATAATATAAACAATTAACACAAGCAGAATTTACACCTGTTCCTGATGAAGTGTAAGTGAGTGTAATGTCCAAAAACACCACAAGAATATATTTAAATACAAACCTGATGATAAACCTAGATTAAAGAAAATGGAGGACTGTATAAAACACGCAAAATCTTGGATGTTGCATATTTTCCTACTTCTAAATAATAATAAACAAATAAAATTTAAAAAATCTTGGCGTCATAATTGATTCAGATTTATCATTTGACCAACACATAAGTAATATTACTAGGACAGCTTTTCTACATCTTCATAATATTTCCAAGTTGAGAAATGCCCCATCCTTGCACAATGCTGAAAAACTAGTGCATGCTTTTATCACCTCAAGACCAGATTATTGCAATGCACTGTTGTCAGGTTCTTTAAGCAGGAACCTAAATAGACTTCAGTTAGTTCAAATGCTGCAGCCAGGGTCCAACTAAGCTGAAACATTAATTACCAAATGCTACACTGAACAAGTAAGTTCTCAGCCTAGACTTCAAGATTAACACTGTGTCTGAGTTTTGAACATCTAGAAGGTTTTTCCAGATCTGGGGGGCTTTGTAAGAAAAGGCTCTTCCCCCTACTCAGGCCTTCTGAATTCTGGGAACCAGTAGGAAGCCAGCAACCAAGTGATTGTGATGGTTCATAAAGGTGGATTAGATTTTGCAGGGATTTGTGGTAAACTTGATGATGATGCTGCTGTCTGACTCCTTGTCAGGATGGAGTGGTTGGACACCAATGTTTCAGGATGCTCCGATGTTTATGTTACCTTTTGGTTCTCTCCTTTTAGTTAGTCTGTTATAGTCAGATCAGCCGGAGTCAGTCGCCACACTCATTCTTTGTTCTCCATAAATCTAAACATCAAACTAATTACACCTCTGTATCTTTTCTGAGTTAATGATAACCTTGATGAAATGCTAACCTTGAGCTCTTCTGCCCCATCTGAGAAGGATCCCGTGCTTCCCTGCCACAACTTCACATTGGCATCCCACCTTCTGGCTACTGGACCTGGAGTAGTTGCCCACCTGCCATCTGCAACAATGTAGAAATTTATGTAGACCCAAATTAGTTGCCTCTGTTACTATTTACTGTTACTATTTACTAAAACCAAAAATACATAAATAAATGTACATTTTTAAAATACATTTAAAATGCAGATGATTGCTGATGACTTAATCTGTTTAATGTCTTGCTATATCAAGTTCCCCATACAGAGAGGAACAAATATTTAGAAGGAAAATAAATGGTGCCGACTCATTCAATAAAAAAAGTTTTATTTTTATTGCTGCTTTTACTTTTTACTTTTACAGTAATAGTTCTCTCAATCTGGATGCAGAACTACAGTGAAAGCATACAGATTGAGTAGCTGTCTGTCATTGGATAAAATATCTGCCATTTGGATAAAACGGTCTTATGTTTTGTGACACAAGGACCATAAGGTAACACACTCACTAGCTGCTATGTCACAAACAGATCTTGCCAAAATAAGAGCAATAAATACAAATGAACTGACCATGTAAAAAATCAGAATACATTCAAAATGAACATTAAATTTACTGTTTCATATGTGACTTTATTTTTTCTTTTTTGCTGATCCTGGAATTTAACCAATTCATGACTTATTTAAAACCATAATCTGATCCAAACTATGGCTTTTGTGATCTGCTACACCACTAATGTTATCTTTAGTTTAAATGCCTTGTTTGAGTGTGAGAACAGATTTAACTACTATTACAGTCTGTTGCCACAGCCCGTAAATTGTTTTAATGTTTTTCCTTGCATTACAATGATATTACCCAAGTGATTAAATCATTCCCATTCCCAAAGTTATAACCATTTTAGGCTTTAAGTTTAGTGTTACATATTTCATATTTAGTAAATATACTGATATTCCATTTCAGTTAAAGGGTTCCTAAGGGTATATTTATTGCAGAATAATGCAACAAATAATGTGTATACTATGAATAGTGTTAAATAATAAGATAAATATTTGTTTCATTATTATAGTAAAATCATTATAATTAGGCACATATACATATACAACAATTATCTTTAGAATAATCAATAAATTAATGGTCAGATTAATGAACTAATTGAAAAATGTATCATATAAATAAATGAATTTATATGTATGTATTATATATGGATAAAAATGTTGCAATGCTGCTTTAAAATCATTGTTTTCAGTTTTTCAGTTTTGAATGGTAACCAGCATGGGTGCATTTTTAGATCCTCTTATTTGCTTGTAGAGCTCAGCTCTGCTACCAAATTGAATTATTCACAACACATTGCTATCCACCCCCTTGCCATACTAAATGTATTTGCCCCTCTACATATCAAAATGTCCACCCTGACATGGAATCCTAATAACACCACAGTCTGCAGTTATGACAACATTCACATTATGCACATAATAATGTTAAATATTTGGGTCAAAATTGTATGCCAACTGTTAACCATATCACAGGATATGCAAGACAATTTGCAAGTCAAGTAGAAACATTTACTGCATGTTAATTAACCATGTACCCTCAAGTGAGCAAGCTAAAGTGGACAGTCGCAAGCAAAAAGGTCAGAACTGGAAGAAGAAACCATTGGAGGAACCAAGAGTTACAAGAAGTGAGACCTCCTACTTTGGCCAAAGCCACTTATTAATACTCCTGATCAAAATCTTAAGACCAGTTAAAAAATTGCAAGAATTTTCATTTTGCACTAGTGGATCTTAAAAATCTTTAAAACAGCCTTTAAAAATCTGTTCATAATTTTGGATTTCATGTCATTTTCTGTCTTTACACAAGTATTTACACTATCAAGACCCCCTGATGAATAAGCAAAAAGCTCACTGACTTTAAACATGGTACGATTGTTGAACGGTATAAGCAACAGGATGGAAAGAGAAGTTGACATCAAAATTGTCATCAGTTCCAGATAGTGGAGGCCCTTACTGAAGCTATCTTTAATATTTGGAGCAAGTGGTTGATTTCTGTTTTTTTTTTAGCAGTGGTGTTGCTCAGAATATTAATCAGCTGATGAACAATATTGTTGTTGGCAACAATAACTGATCATAAGACAAAAGACAAAATATCAAAAACCCAAAATTGAACAGCATATCAAAACCTCCCCCCCACCACCACCACCACCACCCCTAACAACAACTACAGAATAATATTATTCTAAACACTGTCTGAGTGAGTTTATAATAATGCATTATACCTTATATAGTAGTATCAGCTATGCACAAGTTTAATTCACATGTAAATGTAGTGTTTTAGCCTCTGCCCTGGTTAACTTCATACTGTCTGCAGGTGTGTAAATAGCCATCCTGTCACAAATGTATGGATTGTAAAGCTAATGATGCACACTCTCGGTTCAGACAAGTTTGGAGAATTCTGTGGTTATTTGTGGTTTGGTTTTGTTGAGCTTGTTAAACCAATTATCCTGTTTGACTGTCATCCTTCTCACTGTTACTGAGCATCAATTTCTAACCCCCTTTTCCACCATCTGAAGACTGGTTTTCCTCGTGTAAAACCACCAACTGTCAACCAACAGTGGATTAGACAGTCATTAGTATTAATCTGATGTTTTCAGTGGAATTTGAAAACCTATTAAGGCAAGTTAATACACAAAATGAGAGGAGAAAAACATGTCTATGGTAATGCTGATTTCTGTAGGATTAAACCCTGTAATTTAAAGCTCATAAAGTATTTCTGATTTTTATATGAAGCTTTTAACAGATATTAATATGTTTTACCTTGTATGTAACAGTTTTACCGTTGTTGTTTTTGTTTTCTTTGAACAGACTGAAACATCTTACTGCTTGGACTCATAGTATTTAATCTATCCTGGATGTTTAGTAGGCCTATAAAGATCATTTACTGATTAAAAATCGTTACTGTTTATTTCCACTGTAGTTTCAGAGGTATGCCAATATTAGGAATAGCATTGTTTGAAAATTGATTGAATACTAGAATGGCTATCCTACTGTGTATATTTACTTAATAGTGATATTGGAAAAAAATACAACCCAATACAGAATCCCAGCAAAAAAAATTATTTGTCCTAATTTGTGTATTGAATTTATTCTCAAATGGGGGACTTTTTACATGTACTTCCATCCAGAGATTTTATGAGGTCAACTCCTCAGCTCATCCCAAAAGTATTGCATGGATTATCATCATTCCAATTTACACAATCCCACTGCTCTACAGCTTTTTTACCCCGCTACCCTCCTACAGCGCAATACTGGGGGGCATATTACCCCTCTATCCCACACATGGCATTAGGCATGGTGCCAATCGGTTCATGTTTATCTACTGTGGAGGGTCATATTTTACTGGCAATACTTCTCTACAGAGACTACAAAAGCTATGTGTGCATTTGCACATCTGTGTCAGCAATAGGTACAATAGGTCCTAACCCCTATCTCTGTCTGAGAGCATTTTTGATCTGTTTTGTTTGTATGGGTTTCCTACAGGTTCTCTGGTTTTGTCTAACCTCCAAAAAGGAGGTTGCAGAGCTGAGTGTGTGTGCAGGTTCCCTGCACTGTACTAGGTCTCTGTCCAAGTGGTATTCCTGCCCTGTGTGAAATGATTCCTGGTAGGCTCTGGACTCACCATGAATAGGAAGAAAATGATGAAGATAAGAAGAGGAGTGAATGACTGAATGATTTATTAGTTTCCAAAAATCAGCAGGCCTCTTTTGAAGCCTTAGGAGGCTCTGGGGGTCAGACCACTGGTGTTATTTATTTATATGAGTAATAAATCTATGTCTGAGGATAACTCTGCCTTAATGATACCAGGTTCTCAAGTTTCTGTTAAAATTTTAATTGGAGACAAAAAGAAGCAATAGTCAAGATTCACAGGAGTCTAAGTGAACACAACACTGGAATCATTGACCTGTAGATCTACCTTCCATTTCTGAAAACAAAGCATACCTGGAAAATCTCTTTTTTCAATAAACCTATTATCTAACCATGCTGCCCAACTCTACATTCTCTTTTTGGTAAAACAGTGGCATTTATTCAGAGCAGTTCAAACTCTGGTGTCGAAGGGAAAAGTGATGGGTTTAGAATTTCACCCTCATATGTTAACTACATGTTGTTTATGGCCAACTACAACATTTGGCTTCTTCAAGGTGAAATAATAAACCTATAAACACTTCAAATTCAGCTTGGAACAACTGTTGTGAGAATAGTCGAGCACATTGTCTGATAGTTCTTTATAATTAGCTCTCGAGTTAATCAGTTATTCCCCGAGTTTTGTAGTTAGCCTTGTTAACTCCAGCTTGCCAATAGGGGGCACTACAGAGAGCCCAGTTTTCCTTGTATACAGATATGATCCAGTAAGTATACAGCACAAAAGTATCCCTAGTATTGTCTTCTTAATACACTAATAGTGATATACATTTCCTGGGGTGGAGTAATAGGACATTGAGGTTGGAGTTTGGAGTAAAGGAGCATTAAGAGATGGTGATGGAGTATTTTTTTTTATTGGGATTTAAGAACATGAGGTTGAGTAATGGATTTTGAGGAGATGAGACTGGAGTAAATGGGAATTAAAAGATGGTGGTGAAGTAATGGGAATTTAAGGAGATGGGGTTGAGTAATGGATTGTGAGGATTAATGGGGCATCAATCCAGGTGATCAATGAAGGTGAAGTAATGGGGCACTGAGATGGGTGGGCTAATGGACTTTGAGGAGATGAGGTTGGAGCAATGGGTTTTGAGGAGATGAGTGTAGTAATGGGGTACTGAGATGATGGGTGGAGTAATGGGGCATTGGGGAGATGGGGTACTGAGAAGATGTTTGGAATAATAGGCTTTGAGGAGGAGATGATGGTAGAGTAATGGGTTTTGAGGAGATGGGTGGGGTAATGGGACATTGAAAACAAAATATTGAGGTGATCACGAGGGTGTAGTAATATGGCTTAATGGCACTTAATAGCCACGTGCTGATGCTATTTGTGATCTTTTATTCTATTATGTTCTATATAATTTACAGCCTTTAAGTAGTATGAAAAGAGAAATTATTCTTTAATTTAATTTACTTTAGCTGGATTATGGATGCACTCTGAAGGCATAAATTCATAATAAGGCTGTAATGACGCTAAAGAAACCTTATGACATCATTAATACATCAAGAAACATTTAAATGCATCTCAGATAAGAGTAGGTATCTTAAGCAAATGCTTTAGTCTGATCATTTTCATTAATAATTCAATAGCCATTACCCAACGCAGCACTGGTGCAGCGCTGACTCTCAGCCACAGTTGGCATAGTGTAACCATATATTAAACCTTCAGAAAGTGTTTACTAGTGTTTACTTTTCATGAGCAATTTCATCTGAATACTTCATAAAATATGGTTGAATAGTTTGTCTTTTAAAATGTGGCTAATTTCAGTGATACTGTGGACTGCAATGGCTTGTTTTAAATTAGCACTTGGAACAATAAACCAGTTGTTATGTAGGGCTGGATCACATGTTTAGTTGTCAGCACCAAGCCTACCTTGGCCAAGAAAATGAGCATTTTACTGCTTTCATTATCATACTCACCTGGATTAAGAAATTAAATGAAACTGGAGGGTGGACTAGGTTCAGAATGTCTCTTTAATAGGCCTGCTGATTGTGCCCTGGTTACTCATCATGTCATGATCTGACTTTATGAAGTCTGTAAGCAAGATGAGCTCTGGAACCATGTTCTCATTTTTTAACAAATTTTGCTTAGAAAATGTGCATCAGTGGGTGGCATTATGCTGATTTTGCCTGTGCCAGGCCAGGCTGTGTGTTTGTACAGGAGTGCTTCTGATCTTTGGAACAGTTGCATTCACTCTGGAAAGCAGATCAATCACCACTCAGTGCACTTTGTGAGTTATGATCATTATCCAGAGGGAATGTGTTTGTGTGTGTGTGTGTAGGCCTATGTGTCTATGTGTGTGTGCGGCGTAGGGGTGGTACTGAGCATTGTCTCATGATAAAGTTGGGGCAAATGTGGGCCGCGGTTATGTTGTGTGCTTACTTGTGTAGTTCATCATCAGCGTAGGGGCCTGGTCCCCTCCTTCCCGAATCTGGGACTGACTATAAATAACCCTTAGCCAGACAGCGGAGGATGGGAAAACATGAATGGGTGAAACGTCAGCATGTCTTTCACACTTCTTCCCTGCCAATCCCTCCATTCTCATTACAGAGTCATCCCCATTCATAAAATATTAACTACACTACGACACATTTACATGAATAATTCATTCGGCCCACCACTTCCACTCATATTTTCAGAAACTCTTTGCCTATTTATGGCTTATTATAGCACTTATTTACTGGATATGTTTTCTTTTCTAAAAGAGTTTTAAAAAATAAAGGAGACACAAGATTCTTGGTACAACCCTACCATAGACTATAGAAAGATAGAAAGATTGAGAGAGAAGAGATTCAGTTCTCATGTCATTCTGAACAAACATGCTTTAAACAAGATTTCAAAGCCTCTGTTTACAATTTCATCAGGTTCTATGATACATCTTGTGCATTTCCTTGTCTGGTGGTGTTTGAGTCTCATCAGTCCCTCCTTTCTACTCAATAGTCTCCACTCACATTCATCCACCTCTTCTCCTTTTTTCTCAACCTAATCCACCTTCACCCCTTTCTCTGTCCCATTTTTCCAGCCAGTTTATTTTAGTCTCTCTCCAATAGTGGGTGTGGAGGGATCTCAATAGACTGAGACAGATGCAATGTTGGGTCCCAGGATGCTCATAGAGCTCGAATCAGTGCTCTCCAGATGGCTGCCTGAACGATGAGTCATTCCCAGCTCATTTCATTCATCTGCCTTCCAGTCTGTCTGCTCTTCTGTTTGCCCTGCTTCTATTTCCCTGAAACTACAAGGCTGATATGAAAGATTCTGGGTGACATACTTTAGCCTCACAACACCAATAAAACTAAAGAAGCAAAATTTGGGTCTCAAATGTGTTTGCTAATCGACTATATTTGGGGTCAGACAGTAAACACTAAAATCTATTCAGTAAAATTTATTCAGTAAACACAAAAAATCTATTCCTTTTGATACTTTATTGCTATTTCAGGTGTTAGTTATTTTCACTCATACCAATGTGTTTTCATTAATATGAGACATTTATGTTATTTTCCCTTGCTTCCACAGTCTTGTTCTATTCTAATTGAATGTTTGGTAAAATTTAGGATCCTAGATAGCTATTGTTATTAAATTTATATTGCAATGGAGTGTATTGTGTTAATTAAATATTGATTTATCTAAAAGCACTGTAAATCTGTTTAACAATATTACTTAAGTACGAGGACACAAACAGCAATTCAAAAAAGTTCAAAAATAATTAGCAAATGTAAACTCTACAGTATATTATAGTTGCTTTGCCACTGATGCACATAAAACATATATTCACTGTTATGCATATCCAAATGTCTCCAAAATGACAACAACCCTCTTAATGTTCAATGGAATTCAAAGTAAAATGTTTAATTCAGTGTAATTTTGTTGCATTTTCAAAACGCAATATTTTGAGTAAAATATTTTATATTTTACCCAAAATCTTATATTTTACCCAAATTTTCCACCACAATTTGCAAGTGTCAGTTACCCAAACCACGTTATAAATCTCCAGCCATCACCTACACTAGGAGGGTTAAGACAAACATGTTTCCTATGATACAGCAACTACCTCTTTTCAAACTGCTGTCATTGAATCATAGGGGATCTGAACCAACAATCCTCGAATCATAGTGCTCGCACATTACAGCCACTCAGAGCCTCCATTTCTATTGGTCCAGTTATCGAGACAGTTAGATACAATGTAAAGTAGAATTGCCAAATTAGTCAAATTCAGCCAAAAACTGAGTGTTTGAGTAGAACATCAACAATATATTTATGAAAAAAATATAAAATAATAATAATTGTGGCACGTTTAAAAGTTTGGTCACATACTAAGTCAGTACTTAGAAATCCTCACTTTGGCAAATATCACAGCTTTCAAATACTGGGAGTCTTTCTCTCCTGATGCACAGTCAAGGGACTGTAAACAGAATTACAAATGCTTGAGCTTTCTTTGCTTGTTCATGTAGTACATGGATAGTTGGGTTTTGGATCATTGTTCTGTAGTAGAATGCATCCCATTTTGGCTTAAATTTCTTAAATGGTTTTGTCACACTTGCTTTCATCATTTGACAATATTTAATGGCATACAATCTTCCATCTGTGTAATGTTCTTTTTTCAGTTAAGACACTTACCATGAGTGTCCTATTTGTACCTCACCAGTCCACAGCATCTGCCTTTAAAATAATCAAGATGATGTTTTGTGGAGTTCAGAATTTTTTTTTACTATCCACTTCAGCCTGCTTCAACTATGTCATACCTTTGTCTACATTCCACCCAATGACATCTGTTATGCTCCCGCTCCATTCACAAAGCAGTTTGCCTGCTTTGACACACATTTGTACAGACTCACCCACATTTAGCCTTGGTAATCTTTAATTTCACCACCCTGCTTTGATGTCTTCTTCTTAGTGCATTCATCTGTCCTTTTAATACACAAAAAATGTAATCAGGGTTGTCACTGTCCTTATTGGGAACTTCAATGCAGCAGAATTTTTCTGTACCCTTCCCTTGATCAGTGTCTTGATACAATCCTAGGTCTACAGATTATTCCTCAAACTTTATAGCGTGGTTTGTGCTCTGGCATGTATTGTCTACTATGGGACCTTATATAAACAGGTGTTTGCCTTTCTAAATCATGGCCAATCAACTGAATTTACTGCAGGTGTACTCCAGGCAAGCTGTAGAAAAATCTACATGAAGGATATACACATGATACCTATGTATGTTATATTTTTGTGTTTTTTATTTTTAATAAATTTGCAAAGATTTCAAACAAACTTTTCACACTTTGTCATCATGAAGTATTGTGTGTAGACGTTTGAGGGAATATTTTTTTACTGTATATATAAAAATTCTTTGCACCAAACAAATTGTTTGGTTATCTGTATGTCCCATGATAATATGTTAAAATTGTGCATCTTTTTATGCATCTTCTGGTCTGCTCTTGGGTTGAACTTTTGAACTTCCTAGGACAGTTACTCACTTCAGCAATCAACAGCAGTTGGGGCATTTAAATAATAGTAAATGTGGGGGTGTGCTAGTTTTTCCTCACAAGAAAATTATTTATATTAATTAAATTGAAAACTATTAAATAAATTTAAACAAAATACATTTCATCAGTTTTTAAATTTGTGTAGCTATATTACATGTAAAAAGATTTCCATGGGGTGTCCTAACTTTTTCACATGGCTACATTAATTGGCTATAGGTGTATAGTAAAAATCTATCGTTATTGGAACTGAAGCTTGTTAGGCTACTCAGCATGTGGACAAAACACTCCGCTGCTTTAGATCAGAATGAAATTCCATCAACAAGCAATTAGAAACTAAATGTGAACAAATCTGGTATGCTTTCTACAAATATATACGTCAGTCATAATTAGTAATAAGTAATAATAATCATTTGAAAGTGTTTACAGTACAAATCCACAAATATAAATCTATGTGTAACTAAGGCTCTCTCTGCAAATTAGTTAAAGAACTTCACATTTAAAGTAAAACACAAAGTTCTACTAAACATCATAAACCAACTACTCTGAAACACTAGTGCGCCCCTCACAGGACTGAACCTGAAACAACCCTTTTCTTAGCGTGAATTAAAGCATGTCAGGTTACTGAAGGCTGCCTTAAGACCCTGTACTTTCCTTTTCTGAACTGTTGCTGCCTCCCTTTGGTCAGTTTTGGAATTTTGCATTTGCTACAGTATTTCATCACTGAATTTGACACTCATTTGGATCTCCTTAACATTCCACTGAAAGAGTTACTAAGCCTTAGAAAGACATGAGTTACAGAATGAGAGACAAAGTGTGGGGAACTGCTCCATTAACTTTGACTGACTGTCTCAATACGAGAACTAAAATGGAAATGAGCTTACTGTCTTTTTTCATGTCTGTATGTTGAAATAATTCAAATGTGCACCTTGTTTTGACAAGGCAGTTGCTATACATGCCCAATTCTGTCCTTTTCATAAGTTGTAGTTAGAACTAACTTTAGATGTATGAGATTCAGCGGTCATCAAGACCATATATTTAAAAAGTCATGACCCAGAGCAGGTTCCAGGACATCACAGATACCAAGGAGGCACTGGCCAACTGCAGACAATCATATTCCAGTCAAAACTGCCTGGCTTGATGCCACAGTTCTTTTTGAGGGAACCACCACACCCCAGACCTCAGCAGATATTTCAGCACCAACATTTGTCCAGCATAACAAATGTTGGTTTCACTGGGAGGGAAGAAAGACGGACGACGAGCAGCTTTTGCATGAACAGTGGTAAAAGCTAGTGTTTTATATTAAGAGGGCCTAGAAGGCCTATTCCAAACAAGTGAAGACAACAGGAAACACCAAAAAAATGGTAATTAATCTTACATTAATTAAGATTAACTTTAATTAACATTAACGTTAATTAAGTTGTAATTTGTTAATGTATGTATGCACACATTCAATTCTCTCTTGTGCTGCTAGCTATATTGTCTGTATGTGCAAATGAAAACTCATTGTCCCACTGGCTTCTGTTATATGTGTGTTTAAGTGGATTTTCTCTTACTAAGTTAAAGATTATTACTGATTTCCTTTATTAAAATGTTATTCATGGTAATCAGTCATATGTTACAGATGCAGAGAACAACCCCTACTAATGCCACAATATTTTAAGAAGATATAAAAATAAAGGAAATAAAGGTCAATGACTTCATTGATTTTTGCTAAATGAAAAAGTAATATACATGAAAATGAGATTTTGCTGCCCAGTAGTGTTCAAAAGAAATTAAATACATGGTACTTAATTTATGGATGTTATGGATGTTTTCCCCCTGTGTTAACGTTCCTCCATGTAGCTTTGTCCACGTGCCTCTGTGTGTTTCTTTCCCACCTGTTTTGCTGTTGGAGTACCACTGTTTGACAGGTTGTAATATGGTTTAGGGAGGGTTTGTTAATTATTTCATTAGTTGGATGAGGTATGTTGGTACTCCAGGACCAGGACTAAGAAACAGGGGTCTAGAGTTTAAGGCCTGAGGACCCACTGACCTTAATTGTTTCAACTATTGCATGGTCCAACACATAGGTATTTAATTATACTGGGGAAGAGAATACCTAAAACATCATGAATGCAAGATTGTAGATTATTGAAATGGGTACTGTCTACATGTATCTGGATACTTTTAAAAACATAGATTTTTCTCCTTCTCCAGGATAATTCCTGAAAATCTCTGTACAAACATCCCTAAAGCACTCATTTGAGCATGCCAGCCCAGCAGGGGGCACTACCATATCACTATGTCAACATTCTCAAGAACAAAGACAAGATAGACATTTTTTGCTGTGTTGTCCAAACAATGTGTTTTTTTCCTGTTATTGTGTTCATCTAGACTTGTGTAATGTCATTGGCTGTAGCCCAAGTACTGTAATATTTAAAGTCCACATCCAGTCAAATCCAGTCCAAATGCCCAGCTATGTTCTTACTCCATCTCTAATCCTTGCATCCTTGGAAGTTTGTATTCCTGTGTCAAACTAACACAAGTCTACACTACCAAGCCTGCTATTTCAATCTTGTCATACTTTGCATTGGATACTTTAGCATTTTTGCATAATTTAAATCTGACAGTTGTTCTTTACACTGAATGACAAATAGGCCAATAGAAATGTTCACGTTGAACAAGGGGGCCTGTCTCATATTCTCCGTTCTAGTTTCCAAAGTTGTTTGATGGGGTTGATGTCAGGGCTTTGTGTATACCAGCCAAATTCTTCCAGACCAAACCCACCCAACCATGTCTTTATGCATATTGCACACTGGGGCACAGTCATACGGGGACTGGAAAGGGCATTCCTTTAACTGTTTTCATAAAGTTGGAAGTATACAGTGTCTTGGTATGCTGAAACATTAAGATTTCCCTTCACTGGAACTTAGGGGCCTTGACCAGCATCTGAAGATTGACCCCATAGCATTATCCCTCCTCCATGTTTTACAGTCAGGCAGGTAACATTTTCCTGACATTCACCAAAACCAGACCCAGTCCACCTTACCGCCAGAGAGAGAAGCATGATTCTTCATTCCAGAGAACACATCTCCATTGCTACAGAGTTAATTGGTATTGTGCTTTACACCACTTTATATGATGCCTAGCATTGTGCTTGATGATATAAGGCTTGCATGCAGCTGCTTGACTATTAAGCTCCTGGCACACACTTTTAGTTAATACCAAAGGAGGTTTGACTTTACTTGAACTAAAGTGTACCTCAGCACTCGATGACCCCACTTTGTAACTTTACATTGCCAGGGTTCTGAAAAGCTTCCACTTTTCACTAATACTAATAGTTGTTAGTAGAATAGGAGTGAAGAAACCTCATGAACTGACTTATTGCAACAGTGGCATCCCATTGCAGTAATACACAGAAATTCAGTGAGCTTTTTAGAATGACTAATTCGTTTGAAAAGGCAGTCTGCATGGCTAGATGCTTGATTGTATATAATACATCTGTGGCAATGGGACTAAATGAAACACTTGGATTCAATGATTGAGATGTGTCACAATACTTTTGTCCATATAGTGTATAAGTAATACAAATAAAGAATCAAATTGCAAGTCACTTTTATAACAGGCAGTATTACATCCTGGATTCCAGGCATTACTCCTTTGTATGTAGGTACAGACAGAGCATTGTCTGGTGCACTGCCAGAGTACAAACGTCGGTTTGAATATGGGTCAAAAATATTTTGGCCCATTGCTGCCTCATCTCAATGTCATTGGTGGTTCCCTTGCATAACATTTCTACTCAATTAATCTATTTAATTTTGACTGCACTCTTACTTGCTTAAGGTTTTAGTCTTGCTGCAGAATCCAGAATGCACTGGGCCCAAGCAAGGGCTGCCACCCCCATGCATGGTTGGGATGTGGGATCCTTAAACCTGTGTGTTATTTATCATAGATATTATTATATTCATCCATTCATCCATTTTCTGAACCGCTTATTCCTGAATAGGGTCACGGGTGACAGCTGCCAACTCTGAGTGCAAGGGCAGGAAACAACCCTAGACAGGGTGCTAGTCCACACACACACACACACACACACACACACACACACACACACACACACTAAGGACTGCTTTAGAGTCACCAATTCACCTACCAAGCATGTCTTTGGACTGTGGGGGCAACCGGAGTACCCGGAGGAAACCCACGCGAACACGGGGAGAACATGCAAACTCCACACAGAAACTTCCCAGGTTGCCCCACCCGGGGATCGAATCTTCTTGCTGTGAGGCAACAGCGCTATCCACTGCGATCGAACCTTCTTGCTGTGAGGCAACAGCGCTATCCACTGTGCCACCGTGCCGCCCTATTATTATATTGCATTTAATATAATATTATAATTACATTATACACTACCTATATACACAATTACATTATATGGGTATTAAATTGTGTCATTTATTAATTCATTCATTGCTTTAGGCAATGAAATGTTCATAATAAACCCTCCTTGTCAAGGACACTGGGGGGTCAGTATGGTGATACAAGAGACCCTTGACAGTAGGTCTGGGAAAATATTTTGTAAATATCAATATATTGTGTAAAACTTTATACAAGATATATAAAATGGCCATATTGTAATATTACATATGTTACATAGGTTATCATCTAAGTATAATTAAATTTTTAAAAAAGTGGATTATATGTGGAAAGGATTTAGTTTCTGGAATTACAGAGTAGAGTCTCATTGAAATATCCTGCACAAACATTGCAATTAAAGGTTACTATTTAATATACAGAATGTTCTGGTTTTGGTGTTACAGTTACAGATTGATACTTTAACATTATACCTCAGTAAGGTTTTTGTCATATTATATGACATATTATAAAGAGATCCTTTCTTTCACCCAGCCCTATTGGGCAGTACTACCCCCTGAAATAGAGGCCACTTGGATTTCACAATATGTATACTATATACACATGGCGATTGGCCTTTTGTGACCTGAAAAGAGAATAGTAAAGTACTTTCCTAATACAAATATACTTTCTGTGAATCCCCACTTTACTTTAAGCATTCATCACAGAATTGGGTGGGTATGCAGTTTCCTAGCTTTTGTTTCTGTAACTATGATCTGCAGTTACAAAACTTAGATCAATGCCAATCTTTGAATCCTTGAAATAGCCCCTCCAGTGCCATCATGTGACAGCATCCAAAAAAGCACCAACTTTCACAAGCATGCCATTGAACATTAACCCTAAAACACAGGTCTTTTACTAAACCACAAATGATTGTTTTAATTTGTCCCAGCATCTGTGTGTGATTATGCCCATGCTTTTGTGTGTGTGTTTTCATCCCATCACTGTAGATTTGTGTTGTTTGGATCCGGGAGGTGGTGTGACAGATGTTGGTCAGCTTTGCGGGGATATTGGAGTGGGGGTGTGGGTGTGGGTGTGGGTGGGCTTATCTGAAAAACTCCTGCTGTCTCTCTAATCCTTGGTGTAAGCGTGTTCGCAGACACACACTCATACAGACACAAACAACACACAGTGCACTTTTTACTATGTCAGTGTGTCAGGTTGGGGTTGTTTTGGATCCCTTATTAAGTCCCTTATTATCCACGGGATTTAAATGTGGTAAAATCCCATTTGTGAGGGTCTGTATTTGGACCCTTGTCTTTTCTTTGCTTTCATCCACTCGGATCACCTTTGGAGGACAGGTGTGGGATTCGACCACCTTTCTGAACAGAAGCACTAGGGAGTGCACTGGGGGTGCAAGAGCAGGGAGTTCATAACCCCATCCAGTGCACGTTTCTGGTCTTCTTATTGGTCCTTATGAGCCGACTGATCGACATTGGCTGCAAATGGGATTAGAGGGGGCGGGTAATCTGGGGCAGCCCGTGGAAGTGGAGGCTGTGCAGTGGAGAAATGCTGCCTGTAAACGGGAAAGCGGAGCTTGCGTTGTAAAGCAGGGAAGTCGGTGCATATGTCCAGATACCAGAGCAGTTTCATTCCGTTCAGAAGCTTGTTGGGTTGAAGACGTGGACTGTACCAACACCTAGTGGGAAAGGTAGTGGGGTAGCCACTTTGGCTGAGAGACCCACCGATTAAAGCCACTTATCTCGACTATCAGAGCCGATAGAGCACTGTTTACACCGGCTCCACCCGGACAAAGCACGGAGAGACGCGCACGAGCTGACCGGTAGGTTTTCTGTCCTCTTTATTAGACCCCAGCTGTGTGAAAATAGGCGATAACCTAAGATAAGACGGGTCTGATCTGTCTTAAACATGTAAACACAGCCCCACACACAGCCTCTGTGCTGGCGCTCCAGATCGGACTGTTCCGACTGTTCGGGTCAGAAATACTGAGTGTATTTGTGATTGAATCTGTTTAACGATCTGACTCACTGAACTAAAACAGCCTCCTGGATAAGACGGTGTCCCCTAACCCAAAAAAAACCCACCAAAGAGGGGGTTACCGGGCTGATTTGGTCGGAAAAACCCGGTTCAGCACCGAGATCCATCAGATCTTTTAGCTTCGTGGCTAACAGGCTAACGTTACCTAGCAACCTAACCGCCCGTTCTCTATTTACGAGCCTCTTCGGAACTGCTCGTCGTTTCCCAGCACTGACCATAACAACCCAGTTTGTGAGGCGGGTGGGCTGTCCAGTTCATTAAGCCACGAACACAGACATGTCCGTTAGCTCACCGATGCTAAGGGTGGTCCGGCGGTGATTCACCCTCTCATTAACGCCCCTTGCTGACCATACGGACACCGTCGGGCTGTGCTGTTAAGAGACGCGTTGTGTGTTTCGCCTTTGCCTTGGTTCAGTCAGAAAAAACGACTCGGGAAGGGTTTTTACACGGCTGGGTTTGTCTGCCTTCCCCACCCTAAAAGGCCGCGTTTACTCACCGGAGTCTGGCTGAGCCTGAAGCCGGAGAGAGTGCGGCTGATGCGGCCGAGGCGGCAAGGACAGAGCGGGGATTCGCAGCGGGCCCTGCTGAGCAGAGCTGCAGCGAAACACACCCTAAAACCCAGACACGCACGGTGTCTGATTGCACATCGCCTTTACAGCAATGTGCAGGCATGTTCGGCTTTCAGAGCGGTCGAAGGGTTTGAATAGACCCCTGTTATGTCCATGGAGACCTTATTTGGCCCGATTTGTAGAAGAAATCGAGCCGTGATGGCCAGCTGTGGGTGAGTAACGTTGGTGCAGCCTTTGCAGGTTTGTGTAGATACACCAGGAGGTACAACCCCAGCGCGTATCTGCTCATCACGTATTTGTTAAAGGTCTGGGATGATCGAAAGGAATGTCATTGAGAACCGTGAGCTGAACAGTCTGTGGGATCCAGAGGCTCCCTTCATGTCAGGCGGTGGACTGTAACCAATGCAGCAGTTTGGGTGGCAGCATCTACACCCAGCTTGTGTCCCTCACAAAACCACACCAAAGGATTCATGCATAGACATTAATACACTGTATTTTTGGAATCCTCATGTCCACTAGTGAGGGTTTAGTAGTAGATGAGCTGTGATAAAAGAAACATGGGTGCATTTTTGTGCAGATTCAGTGTTGATCTCCCTGCTCAACGCAAACCGACATGAATGAATTGTGCTTCACATGGCAACAAAGAGCTCTAGATTATGGTGAGAGGAGTTGCAGATCATTTCTCTTATTTGGAGACCAATAAGGAGTAAGACCAAAGAATGAATCGGTAGTTACTAATGACCACCCATTTGCCTGTTGTGATTATTGCTCCTAATGCTCTTACCAGAAAGCTTCAGGCCTTTCATTCATGGCTGTTTGTGGTTTGGAATAGTATGTAAATGCAATACATATAGTAATTTCTACTCTTAATGTAGGAGTGGTGTGGCAGAAATATTATTGCATTTGGTATTTTTACAATTGGTTTTGTATGTTTATATAGCTGAAGTGCACTTGACATTTGTTGGTTTCCATAGCCAAAACATCCCTAATTCATTTTGCATTCCCATTTTCCAACCTCTCTTTATTCCTTGAACTTAATCAACCTCTTAGTTTTTGGGTTCTTGGGTCTTTTTTCTTGAATTATGTGAATATATGAAAAGGACTTGGTAGATCTAATTTAACTACTACTGACTGAATTGTAAAGGAATCATGTCTGTATGAAGGTCACACAAATAATGCCATCAGTGTTTGGCTGTAGTTGTTGTGTAGTCGAATGCACTATGATTGTTTCTATTTTGACCTACATTTGAAAAGGTTTTACTCAATAGTGTACTTTGTCATGACTGGCTTTCTTTTGAATAGAAAAAGGCCAATCGTGAATGTCTTTTGTCAAGACTTTGTAGAGCATAATCTAGGTGAGAAGGTCTATTAACCTTTCTAGCTCTAAAAACGTCAGTGTCTGTGAAAACAACAGTTAGGGAGAAGAGAGAGGATGAAGAGGGATTAAATGTAGGTCAGCACAAGGTGTCTGTGAATGACCTTTAACACAGAAAACAAAGAGTTTGTGAGTGACTTGGAGATCTGTTTTTGAACATGTTTTACAAGAATATCCCAGTCCAGAGCTACAAACCAGTGTTCTGATATCTTCTAATGGTGTAAGGAAATGTTGATTATGTGGAAGTTTTTCAGTATTATGTGTTGCAGTTCTGTATCTATTCTCAAACTGTATTGGTTCTTAATTGGTTTAGATGCAACAGTTTGTGGCAGACAGTAGTGGGTTTTCTATCCACCAAGTTTTTGTGATCACAAAATGATTTTTACACAAGAGCAAGGCAGAAACGTTCAATTATAACTAAAGCCAAAGTGCCAAAAAGAGTATTGGCAAAGGGTTTTTCCAACAAACCATGACATATCAAATTCTAAATTGCACAGTTCACTTAGCAGTTGGCATGGGGGGCAGTGGTTGGAAATGGATGGTCCAGCAAACAAAACACCCGCAAAAAAGATTGCAAATGGCTTAGATGATTCTGCTAAAAGCAAACACAAAGTTAATTTTCTTTTATATCTATGCTTGTTTCAGTGCTGCTCCTCATTACTGAAGTTTCTTCACTTAACTCTACTGGATAGATGCATGACATTTTGTAATTGTAAATAAATTCATTAACATTTGGATGGAATCCTGGCTAATGGTTCCTACTGGTTCCTAGAGTTTTACTCTCTCTTCAGATCCCACTGTTCTGATTGCATAAAAGTCTATTTTAATTTTACTCATCTTAATTTTACTTATGATGGTGTTTATATATTTTTTCCCTAAAATTAGATCAGTGCATCAAATCACAAACTCTGCTTTGTGATGCATCATATTGCTTGGTTCTACATAGGCAGTTTTTTATGCTTTAAAGAAGTCTTTCCTACAATCAACTGCAATCAAGCCCACCAAGTTAGTTTTCTTAGAGGGCCAGATTCTTGCTTTGTGATGTTTTGGTGATTGTTCTGCTCACCTGATTACAATTACAACAATTATTAGCTGTTGTGCAAGAGCAGAGTAATGACTAAACTCTGCTTTACTCTGTCCCTCAGTTTCCCTCCATTGATCTAATTATTGTCTTCAGATATTTTTGACTAGTTGAATGAGGTATGTTAGATTTGGGTTGGTTGTGGAACCTCTAGGAAGGTAAGTCGCCACTTGGAGTAGGATGGACGGATACTGCTTGAGATAATAGCTTTTGTGTGGGTAGATGTGGTGTTAATTTTGATCTATATTTGTCAGGAACAATAACTGAGTGTTAAATTGTACTTTTACTGGGATTGATAAAATGAACCACTTTAGACATAATTATTCTGTTAGAGTACTGTCTAATATTGAGTTATTGAAAAATTTTGTAGATGGATGATTTGTACTTTTTGTGAAATTATATGGCCTCCTACATTGTCATTAGGGTTAAAAGTGTGGAATTGTTAGATACAATAGCAAAGAAAATCAGCATTCCCATGATCAGATTAACAGTAACATTTTGTTGGACAAATTTTACAAGACCCTGATGAAAATCCCATTTGACCTAATGGGACATTGTATAACACAACTCAGTCTACTATGTAATGAAAGTAATTCTTAGTGTGGTTTCCAGTTTTGCCACATCACCACAGTTCTGCTCTCTAGTATAGAGTTGTAAGTGGGGAAACTCAGCTTTGAGTTTTTTTCAATTCTCATAACTGCAGTGTTCCTGAACATGGAGATACGATATGTTTTGTAATACAGGAATTATTTTCCAATTTATTGTGATGTGGTGATGTAAACAAGCAATTAGTTTAAAAAAAAAACTAAATAATTTTTGGAAAATTGTGTATAAAACATGCCATCATGTGACTTAAATCTGATCAGTGTCCTATGTCAGGTTGTGAATTGGTTTTGAAATATGGATACATGGCTGAATGTAAAGATTTTTAATATTGATTAGGCCATTTTCATGTTCCAGCTCATACTACAATCTATCCAGATATTCAGCAGGTTTATTTATAATGTGTTAAAGCTAGAGATGGATTAGCTGTCCTATACATGGAATTGTGAGCCATTAGGATGATTTTTATAGTCCTCGAAGTAGTTAGTAAATTTTTTTCGGTACCATAAAAGGATGGAATTGCTTTACTTGGTTCTAATTGTGCTACCTCCTGTGTAACCTTAGCGCTTTCTTTCCAGATTGATTAGATACTAGAGCTATCCTTCCCATGTTCACTCACCCACTCTTTCAGTGGGTTCAGAGTTAATTCTGCTTAACTTTACATTTTTCTTTTGGGAAAAGGTGATTTGATTGTTCTAAGTGTGTCCCAGATTTTATGTAGATTGATAACTGATTATATTAAGAGCCTCTAATATATAAGTTAATGTTGCATCAATACTGGTACTGTGTCAAACAAGCAGCATGTTCATGTTGTGATTGTCACATTTGAAATGAGCAGTAGTCAAAATGCCCACTGCAAATTGTTAGTATTCTGATGGGGAAATGACATGAAAGTGCCTAAAATGGTGTTTTAGCTTTACTTAGCATTACTGCTGTCTTGCATGTACTTGTTTCTATACCCTGGCAGTGTTCATTATACTCAGAAACCATTCAAACGGTAAATAACATTCTCACAAGCTTATTAGATATTTTATGACCCCACCATAACTAGCTTGGATAGAAAAAGCAATTAGTTTAGGTATAGGTACTTTGTTTTGACTCTCTATTGGTATATCATTCCATTTCATTTAGATCATATTTCCAGTATCTGGTCAAATAATGCAGCTCAGTTTTGAATGTATCATAAAAAAATCACCAACCATTTTTAATGTATCTACCAATGAAATGACCGTTCCATTTGTTCATGCTGTGGTGACTATGCCTACTCATGTATTCCCCAATTGATAGACATCTTGCTTTCCTACCTTATCTCTCTGCTCTTACACTTATTTCTCTTCACTAATACTTGTAATACCCTGTATGCACATGTACTCATGCAGCCCATAATATATTTAGTATGAAACAGGCATACTACAGTTTGAATGCAAAATAATTGTCAGGAGGGAGAAGGAGGGAAGGAAAATGATAAAATTATTTTGAACATCCTGACGCTAGACACAGCTTTTATTAGTAATATGTATTCCAGCATCCTTGAAGAACGCTAGAAAATGACTTATGTTTCTGTTCAGAATATTTAATAGAGAAACCTGGGGAGTTTAGATTGCTGCAGGTTAGATTCAGTATAATCTACTGATTATACTGATAATTGATTCAGTAAGGACAATAATATAAAGGAACAGTGTTGGAACAAAATAACAGTAACAAAGAATGTAACCATATCATTTAGATCATTTCAAAGATAAAAACACATTTTTAATTTGAATGTTTATCATGCTGTTAGACCAGTAGAAGAAATGTGTATATATAAAATATGTTATTAAAATAATAATAATTATTATTAGTATAAAAATAATAATTTTGTCCCAATTATCACCCCAATTTGGTAATGCCAATTACCTAACCTCCCCCTATCACATACAATGCTCCCGACACTAGGACAGTGAAGACCTACACATGCTTTCACCCATACATGTGAAACCTGCCTCCACCTCTTTTCAAACTGCCACCATTACATCATTTCTGGACAGCAAACATGTTTGGTGGAAAACACTGGGACCCCAACTCTCCTCACCTAGAGAGCGCTGAACCATTGTGAGCCCCTTTTATTTGTTTTTAACGCAAGTACCATCATACAAATGGCCAATTAGTCATTGCTTGTTTACTGAGACCCCTTTGTTAGTTCGTTCGTTTGTTCGTTCGTTCGTTCGTTCATTTCAATGTAAGCAATCTAGCTTCACTGTGGCCCCATCACTGGTTTATCTCCCATGCAGGTGTTCTGATGAGTGGATGGCTTATAGTGACCTTGCAGAAAGGGATAGAGAGAGTGATGAGAAAATAGCCAAGACCACTGAAGCGTGTTAACAGGGTAAAGCGGTTTGTCTGTGCCTGCCTCTAGAGTAATGCACTGTGAATGCGATGATTTTTCCCTGACTTTCTTACACACAAACCACACACCACACACACACACTGCAGTGCAGTCAGTTCTAATCAGAATGTGAGAAAGTGCAGACCGGTCTTTGCAACACTGTCTCTGACAGCAACTCTTTACTAAGGATAGTCACCTGTCAGCATGGGGGGAAATGGTTCACTATAGATGAACTCACACCTTTTAAATAATATTACTCTTTCTGCATTTCTCTTTCTTTTAGGTAATAGCTGTTTGTGGGCTACCGTGCTCTCTACCACACCTTCCAGAGAGGAGCATCTGCAACGGAAGGCTGATGTGTTAACCTGTTGGACAACTTTCTCCTTTCAATGGATTATTCATGCTCCTTGCATGTATGCACACACACACTAATGTAACTGTAGGCATGGCCCAAGTTGCTTGGGCTTGAGACCACATCCCTCTGAGCCACTTATGTAATGCTCGGACATCGGCCAAGAAACAACAGCTGGCCACAACACACAAGGAAGTCCCTGAAATCTCCAGGGCAAAGCTGAACTTTTGGTTTTCCATTTCCTCTCCCCACACTCACCTGAGAGTTTTGGAGTGAGCATTCTCTATTTTAAGACCTCACTGTATATGTGTGGGCAGTTTGAGGCAGTGCTGAGCTGCAGGGCATCTATAAACGTTTTTATTACTTGTTCTTGTAGATGGTTAGTTTATTGTCCATGCTATTAAGAATCGGCTTAAAGCAACTTTTAGCTTTTGTTTTTACCCACTTCACACAGGCTGGGTGTGAGAATTAGACCGATTCCTCACTGTCTTTGGTCTTTAGGCCTAAATCAAGTATGCTTCGAGTTGGTAAAGAGAGACTTAAATATGCTCTGTGTAGTGACATACAATGTTGAATGAATTGACATTTTCACATTTTTATCAGGGCAGTAAGATCGGCAGCCTCCACTGACAGTCATTTGTGTGCCAACATCATAGCCCTTTGCAGTAGATGTGCAAAATCTCTTACTTTTCCCTTTTTTTTACTCAGTTTTACTGTTTTGATTTAGTTCTTGCATTCAGCTGTTTGTCTAACCAAACATCAGGCCCTCTGGGGATTCTTGGAAAGCTTTAAACTACTCAGAGCTCATGTGTCTGTCAGAAAGGCAAAGCTTATTTCTTTTTTTTCGCCCACTAAGCCAACATTCGCTAAAGATACAAAGACAAACTGACTAAACCAAGTCATAAACATTTTCTTCTCTACCTCTTGAGTTGTACTGTAAAACCAAATGTTTTGCCACAAAATCCACTGTCTTTAAATTATATGGTCTTTAAATTTCACATACATGACTGTTCACATTGGATTAACTGTAAAAGCGAAAACACTTTGATAGTTTACTTTAACACTATTTTCAAAATACTTTCACCAAAAAAACTTGAGCCAAACTTTGAGTTTGGTTATTCGAATGCTTTTTATTGTCTGTTCTTGCTTTTGAAAGGGGTTTTATGATTGTGCTACTTAAAAAAAAAAAAAGACATTATTGAAAAATATCTCAAAGCCCTACAAATAAGCACTGTCTTTGTGGCTATTAAGAGCAAACTTCTTTTATCTATGAACGATTTGCTGAGAAACCAAGCCAAGCAAAGTACAAAGAGCCTACCATTAGGAGTTGCATCCTTTTATCCTCAATAATCTCAAATAAGCCATTTATAGATACTTTTTCATTTTTTGGTGTTTTCAAGGTAGCTTGTAGGGTTCAAGAGACAATAAATGGACCTCTGTATTCGGACTTGTGCAGTGTAGACCGCTTCAGCCCAATCCCTGTTTTTTTTGTTTTGTTTTTTTTCTTGTTTTTTTTTTTGTTTGTTTTCTGAAACTATGCAGTGGCTGTGGCCTTTCTTTACCTTGAAAGGAGGGAGAAAAGGACAGTCTGTTCTTCCTTAGTCTCTGCCTTTTTTCACACATACATCCTTGCTCATTGAGAAGGACAGTTTTTCTGTGGCGGATGCTCCTGGTGTTCCCTGGGTGATGCCAAGCAGCAGTAAGAGTGGGGGTGTGTCTGGCCCCGCCTCCCCACCCCACCCCACTGTTCCGTCACGCCCCCTCCGACCCAGTCGCTATGTTCCAGTGTCTGCGGCGACAGCCTTCCTTGTGGGAGCAACCACGCTCTTCTTTTGCTTTACGTGAGTATATGGCCACACACGCATGCATGCACACATAAACATAACATGTAACATAACTATTGTCTTGAACATTCATAATCGATCAACAACCTTCTTGTTTCCACACTTCATACACATTTTAAAGAACACTTGGTCTACAGGGGCACTCTGTAGTCCCGTCTATTTCTCTACTTACTTTGTTAGCCTCCTTTCACCCTGTTCTTCAGTGCTCCCTGTAGGACCACCACAGAGTAGGTATTATTTGGATGGTGGGTCATTCTTTGCACTGCACTGACACTGACATGATAGTGGTGTGTTAGAGTGTGTTACACTAGTATGAGTGGAATAGACAGACCAGTGATGAAGGAATAGAGCAGGGGTCACCAACCCTGCTTTTGGAGACTTTACATTCAACCCTAATCCACCCCACCTGATGTAGCTAATCTCCTTCAGAACTACTTGGGTAGTTTTGGGTAGTTTTGGGTAGTTTTGGGTAGCTCTCCTGGAGCATGGTTTGCGATCCATGGACTAATGGGGGACCATCATAAACACATAAACTGTGCAGCAACAGGTGAGCTTCTGTACCTGTTTTACATCTAAAAGGTGAAGCAACTAGATAGGGGTGACTAATGGAGTGGACAATTTTTAAAAGCCCCAGCAGCAGCTGTATTAGATGGGAGCAGATATAAAAATGTAAATATTGCTACATTATGCCAGTAGGGTTCAGTACCATAGTATGGGTCTGGCTACTTGCATCATGTCTTTAGTCTTTATCATCTCCCCATCATTTGAACATTTTGGCCTTTACAGTGGCAGCTCAGCTGACACAGGCAGCCATCAGTACACTGAGTTAATTCTTCAGTTCTGCTGGTGGTTGTGTCCATTGCCTAATTCAGGATTGCACACACCGGTTCGCCAGTCATGAGCTCTGAACTGAGCTCTAAACTCTGAATCATGCTCAGTGCTCACATACTCTCCAGGCACAAACTGTATGTGTGTTTGGCAGGTAGCCAGGCACAGTCACCTCCCTTCTCAGCTTCAGTCATTCAGTTGGTGTGATCCCTCTCTTCTCACCAAACCCTCGGATTAAAGACTGAAAATCAGAGGAAAATAGGCCAACATCTGCTGCTCAGAACCCGAAAAACAGTCGTCCTTCAGCCCTCTTAATTATCTTTCACTTCATGCACGTTTTTACCTTTCCAGCCTTTTCTCTCCACATCATTATTTTCCAGGTCTTTCTTCCTCACTTCTGCATCATTTCTACCTTAACTTCATTTTCTCCTGCCTCCTGCTGTCTCTCTTTGTCTCTTCAGGAGTTTGCCAGAAATTTTTTTCTTCATGGCTCTGCACTGGGAATTTGAGCTTTTGCATTGATGCATTGAGCATTGATGTTTCTTTTTTATTGTTTCTATTTCTGCTGTTCAACTGTTTTGATCCATGATTCTGTCGTGTGTGTGTGTGTGTGTGTGTGTGTGTGCGTGTGCGTGTGCGTGCTATGGAGTAGCCAACGTAGTCCAAAATATGGGTCAGTGTTCCCATGGCAACCAGTCCCCTTTACCTGCATCCAAATTTTTAAGCATCAGCATTACTGTCAACCCTCCAAATTCTCATACTGTCACATGCAGACACCGTGAATGCTTTTTAGACAGGATAATAAATGACTGCTTTCCTGTGGTCTCTCTCTCGTTTCAGGTGCCCTTGGCTCTCAGAGGAGTTTTCAGTTGCTGTGCCAATATATAATGGCATCATGTTCCTTTTTGTGTTGGCCAACTTCTGCATGGCCACTTTTATGGACCCCGGCATCTTCCCTAGAGGTATTCTACCGTTCTCGTTACATTTTGTGCACATATGAACTGTACCTAGTTGAGTTGCTGTTAGGCTTAGCTGCTAGGCTATTGTCGGTCTTCACGCTGTGTTTTTTTGTTTTGGCACTGAGGACAAAATCTTGGCTCCCTTCCTCATTGCACAATTGGTGTCAACAGCAGTGTTGCATGCAGGAATGTAAATGTGAGGAAAAGGGGGAAAAAGTATAATCCGTTATGATCAATTTGCTGGAACTATCAATTTTAGATGAACTCCTAGAACCCAAATAGGGCTAGGCGATATGGGGGTAAAATCATATTTTAGCTGAATGTGAAGTGTGGAAAGATACAATGTGAAAAATTTAGCCTCTCCATTGTTTGTGTGTGTGAGAGATGGAGAACACTAATGGGGTGGAGGGAAGGAGAGCACAGGAGGAGCTGAGAGCAGGGGACAGAACAGAGCGAGGGAGCGAGATTGAAATGGAATGTTATTATGAGTGAACAGACTAAAAGCAGGCGTGGCACACAGCTTCCACGATGCTTGTTTTACACAACCTACCTGAATCAGGACAAAAACGGTTTCTGATTTTCTTGCAGTGGAATGCAAGATACAAATGTCAGTATATCACTTGAACACATGTTGTAAAAGACTACAGCTGCACTGAAAGTGCATTCCACACTATTTTTATTATTGCGTCCGCCGATCTGTACCTGCTGCAGTCAGCTCTGTGTGGAGGCACCATTATTGATTCACTGGTCATTAAGTGCTCTGCACTCTTATACTTGATGGGTGTCCCTGTTGGAGGAGAGGACACTTCTGTGAGTAGACAGAGAGTGGACAAGAGAACCGAACAGCAGGACGTTCTGTTAAAATGGATTCTCTGTTAATATACACACAATTAAGCCTTGGGTAATATTATGGTCAGCAAAAATTCACATCTGAGTTTTGCCAGAGATGTCTCCTCTTATTGGGGGAGAAACATTTTGGCCAATGATACACACTGTATTTAATCTCCAAGTGCATACCATTTGGATCCACCCATTGTTAATTTGATCATGTAACAATGAGGTGCAAGCCTTTGGACTAGAACTTGTTCCCTGGTACATGTTAATAAACGAATCCAATCTGAATAAGGTTTTACTTTTACGTGGAGGGGGTACTGTAGTTTAGATCTGCGATTGAAATCCAGTACAAATGAATACAGTTTTTCGAGGTGCACAGTAATAATGGGTGTGAATGGCCTTCTATAATTGATCCCAACTCTCCTCCAGTAATAATAATCCTGTTCAAATTGACCTTGTGTTAATAAAACCTGCTAACAGACATGACGGTGTGCCAACAGCACAGCCATGTGCTTTATTCTCGTTGACTCTGCATTTTAATACTTCTCTCATATAACGAAGCCATGTGTGGGAAATTTGGATACACTATTCCATATAGATAGGCTAATTAAATCCTGTGCAGAATGCAATGTTTTGTGTATGTGTGCTTATGTTTCAGCGGAAGAAGATGAGGATAAGGAGGACGACTTCCGAGCGCCGCTCTATAAGACGGTGGAGATTCGGGGAATACAGGTGCGAATGAAGTGGTGCTCCACTTGTCGATTCTATCGGCCACCTCGCTGCTCACACTGCTCAGTGTGTGACAACTGTGTGGAGGTATGGATTCTTTCATAATCAGTCATTCATAAACACCCTTTACAACTTGGTACTCTCACTCTCTCAATTTCTCTTAAGCTTTTTCTTTTTGTGCTATGCTGGCAAACTATCCATTTATTAGGATAATTAAGTAAAGTGTACCTAATCTTGATCATCGATCTTTGTGTGTGAGAGCAGGCATACGTGTGTGGATGCCTACAGTGCAAGCCTTGAAAGTAAATCTCTCCCAATCTCTCTCTGTGTGCACAGGATTTTGATCACCACTGTCCGTGGGTGAATAACTGTATAGGCAGGAGGAACTACCGCTACTTCTTTCTTTTCCTGCTCTCTTTGACTGCTCACATTATGGGCGTCTTTGGGTTTGGCCTGCTCTTCATCCTCAACCACACACAGCAGCTTGACAGAGTACACTCTGCTGTCACGTATCCTTTCATGCTATGTGTGTGTGGGCAACCACACTAATATTATTATGTAATTATTCTAATCCAGCCTTTATCACCTTCATTATTGGTCTACATTTGTGGTCAGATATTATCATTTGAACTGGTAAAATAATTTGTGAGATCTGTGTCTTAAAATCTACTGTGTGTAGACGGTCTGTGTCTGTCTGTGTGTGTGTGTGTGTGTGTGTGTGTGTGTGTGTGTGTGTTACATATACATACACACACAACTGGTTCAACTGGTATGGTGCTTTGTTGACTGTTAATTGATAGACTTCCAGACATACTTGTCTGGATGCCTACAGTGAAAATAGGTAAGGTAAGTCCAGGTCGTTCCTCCTGCTGTTCTTAAAAGGTGTTCCAGTGAAGTAGTTTTGTCAAATAAAGTGCCCAGTGCATGAATGAGGATATCTATATATTTGTACTTATTATTAGAAATGTGTGTGTGTCATTCTGCAGTTGTTTCCTTGACATTCTTCTTGTCAGTATGGCTGTAATGTGTGTTGCTGGACTTTTCTTTATCCCAGTAGCAGGTCTTACAGGATTCCACATTGTACTGGTGGCAAGAGGCCGAACCACTAATGAACAGGTGTGTGTGCATGCATGTGTATAGATGAGCAGGACGTGCAGTCATTATCTCTAGCCATCTTGTTTGTTTTGCTGGTCAAACAGTGGTCATGTTGGTTGCATTATAATGCTTGTAAGGCAGTTTTATGACCCTTGTGAGTATAACCTCTAAACCGATTATAATCTTAATCTTTATGCCCCCTTTCAGCCTATCGCTCCTTTTGTGTGAATCTCTTGCATTCTCTCTGTGATCTTAGTCGTCATACCTCACTGTTATTTCTGTTTCTGCATTATTTTATTTTCAGTTATAAAAATGCTTCAGTTATTAAATAAAACAGTGTCCGTACACAGTACAATGTGTTTGTGTGTAGGACAGCTGTGCTCACAGATGTGAGCAAAATTTTCAAATTACTTTATGACGAGAAATGTGTGCATGCAGAAACTGTACAAACACACAACACAGACACAAACAAACACTATTGTAGTTTCAGGGCAGAAAGATCGGAATGATCAGCTTGGTAATGTGTGTATGAACAGATCATGTATGTGGAGGTGTGTTAATTCCAAACTAAATCCCAATCTGTTCATTCTGCTCTCCTTTTCTGTAGGTGACAGGGAAGTTCAGAGGAGGAGTGAACCCTTTCACTAACGGCTGCTGGAGAAACGTGTCACGTGTTCTCTGCAGCTCACAGGCACCCAGGCATGTCCTTTGCTCTTTCAATTACATCCTCCACTCAACACCCATCTCTCCTTTCTATTCACTTATGATTTAGACTTGTGACTCCTTAGGATTCTTACACCAAATTGTGTAAACACCACTTTCATTTACACATCTTTGCACATCTTCTGGTTTTGTATAGCAAAGGCTTTTCATTGAATGTTCTCCACTGACAAGTGATTACTGTAGTCCTAGGATTAATCTGTTTGGTAAGTCAAACTGTGCTTTCCGGAAGAGCTGTGGAATCTAGTAATATGAAATGTGTTACTGGTAGTAAATGTTGAGGTATAACCGTTCTTGGTGGTTCGTGATGAATTTCAGGATATTAACCCAAATTCCCTAAGCCTGGACTTATCCTCCTGGCATCTTTACAGTTGCATGAGCTAAAGCTTAACCCTAAACACTTTTGAGATGAAAAGCAGCCAAATGTTTTTTTTTTTTTGTTTTGTTTCCTATAAGTCAAAGCTCCTCCTGCACTTACATATATAAGCTGTCCAATGAAAAACACATCTCCATTTTTGCTCTTTTTGGTTTTATTTCAGAAAAGAGGGTGCAGGCAGGATGGAGTAGGTGAAGACAGGTGTCAGGGCTGATGTGTGACAGAAGAATAGCAGCAAGAGTGAAAGGGAAGGTTTACAAGACAGTAGTGAGACCTGCTATGATGTATGGTTTGGAGACTGTGGCTCTGTGTAAAAGACAGGAGGCTAAGCTGGAGGTGGTGGAGATGCTGAGAATTGTGTTGGGAGTGAGAAGGATGGACAGGATTAGAAATGAACAGATCAGAGGGACAGTGAAGGTGGAGCAGTTTGGAGATAAAGCCAGAGCCCAAGTTGAGATGGTTTGCACATGTGTTGAGGAGGAATAGTGGAAATATTGGACAAAGAAGGTTGGAGAAGAAGGGGAAGACCCCAGAGAAGGTTTATGGATGTAGTGAAGGTGGACATGGAGATGGTTGGTGTAACAGTAGAGGAGGCAGGGGATAGGGCAAGATGGAGGCAGATGATCCGCTGTGGCGACCCCTAAAGAGCAGCCGACGTAAGAAGATTTGAACCATGTAGCTGCTCTGAACACTGTAAATGATTCCGAATGAATAGGCCAATAGAAATGCTCTTAAACTGCTTGGCATAAACCTTGTTTTACCTTAACATTTATTCAAAGTAGAGAATTTTGTCGCTTTTTTGAAGATGCATTTTTCATTGATATGGTAGCACAGAAATTTTATTTTACTAAATCTTTATTGATTAATTAATAGATGGGAGTCTGTTTGTTTCATGCTGAAAACACTTTATTCCCTTCCTCAGGTACCTGGGCAGGAAGCGGAGGGCTCAGACGGTGTCTGTGCAACCCCCCTTCCTTCGGCCACAGCTCTCCGAGGCACAGCTGGCAGCCAAGGTGCTCGACAACGGTATCCAAGGAGATCTGCACCGGGTAGGTCATCTTTACACATGTCCTTTTGTTCTGTGCTCACTCCGTCACACTTTTTTTTTTTTTTCCATCTACATTTGCGATTGTTATTGTTAACTATACTTGAAACCATGAATAACCCCTTTCTGTCCCTTAATTTAATGTTTATAATTTAATTTAATATTGATAATTGACTATTGACCCAAGGATAATTGTTATTTCCCTGTAATTAAATAATTACACACCTGGCATTGCAGGTAATAGGATTTTTTAAATCATCTTTAGTTTATATGCATTTGTACTTAAATTATTAGTTTGTAGTTTCCACTAATTACTGAGTCATTGAATGAGGTGCACAAAATAGATTATTAATATAATAGCACTGTAGTGAAGCTTGTTACTGAGAAATTGGAAAATACTGCTTGTTCTTGGAACAGTACAATGATTGTAGGAGATTTATTTAATGCGATAAAACACTGGGTGCAAATGCACTGCATTAACTTGTTAATGCTAATAACTAGTGCTAGCCAGTGTCATTAACTAGTTAAGCCATTTAAAGGACTTAACTTTAGTGTTACATCTATAAGCAGATATTACATGTATAAGCAGATAATGACAGTCATGCCCTTTTCTGTGAATTAGTGTAGGCAATCTCTTTGCACATCACCATTCAGTTTAGCCGGTTGATTAATCTCCATTTCTGACCTCTGTAGCCTCATTTTGATTTTTGTGAGCTATTTCACTCAGAATTCAGTGCATGTCCAAATGTCTGTGGACACCCCTTTTGAGAAATCCATTCAGCTACTTTAACTAGCATCCATTGCTAACACAAATGTGCACACATAGCTTGTCTAGTCCCTGTAGAGAAGAACTACCAATAGAAAAGGACTCTGGAGCAGATGAACCTGTTTGCACCATGCCGAATGCAAGGCGTATGGGCTTGAGGAGAATTAAGCCCCCCAGCTGTGAGCTGTGGGGAAGTGGAACTATGCTCTTTGGAATGATGGTTCTTTACCCAGTACTTGAATGTGGTGGGCTGGTGATCATGTATCAGGCTCTTGATGCTGAATGCAATCAAATCCTAACAGCAATGGCCCAAAACAGTAGAACAGTAGAAACAATTACTCCACGAAAACCTGGATTAACCCTTAATTTAGGAAGAAACACTGAATGAACAGGTGTTCCAATACTTTTCTCCATGTAGTGTAAGTCATATTAAAGAAAATGTGCGCTGGTCTGTAATTTGCATTGACTTCAAGGAGCTGAATCATATAGGTTATGTTTACGTCAACAAATACTTCAACCGGTGTTTCTCTCTCAGTCTAAGAGTAGCTTAGAGATGATGGAGAGTCAGTCTGCTGATGCTGAGCCACCTCCACCTCCAAAACCTGAGCTCAGATACCCTGGCCTGTCAAGAGGATCCAGTGGACACTCTGAAGGTATGTTCATTTGGTTACAATGCTTATGTAAAAAAAAAAAAAAATCTGCCCTAGGCTTTATATGTGCCTTGTCATGTTTTATATCTTGTTATATGTTAAGTACACCATGAGACCATGAGGGTTGAGTGAGCATCATTCCCCTGGAAATCAAACCATTTCTATAGGAACAACCTATTAACCTATTTTAATCTAATTTTTGTTTAATTAAATCATACACATTAGCCTGCATAGCGGTGCAATATTCCATTATGAGTTCCAGTATCATTTTATTTTATACATCTCGTACAAAATATATCTCATTATATCGACAGATACTATACAATGCCCAGTTCTATTCAAGACAAATGTCCACATTTGGGACAATATCATTGTGCCTGTGTCCTTGTTGCTTACATGTCTCCACTTTTTTTTATCACCAGAGAGCAGCCTGTTAAATAAAGCACCACCAACACCCACCATGTACAAATACAGACCTACCTACAGCAGCCCAGGGAAGAACCACACCGCACTAACACACGCCTATGCCAACCAGGTAACCTGTGTGTGTGTGTGTGTGTGTGTCTGTGTGTGTGGTACATTTTTTATAAGTACTGGTGACAGTGTGCACCTCACAAGGGGATGTTTGCTTAAAGTCTGTTTGTGTGTGGAAATATGGCTCTGATTTCATGTAGAAGCAGTCATTTAATGTGTGTGACCTTATTCATTCTTTGCTGCATGTGTCTAGTTATGATTTCTTTGACGCTTAATATTTTTTTTTAATCCTCTTTTCTTTTTTTCTGTTTTTAATCCATTCTTCTGCATTAATGTGTTTTCTTTCTTTTGATTTGGTTGACCCAGTGGCTTTCAGTTGAACAGTATCAGTAAGTTGACACTGTACTCATTACTTTTTCTTTGTACATTTTGTGTTTGTGTGTGTTTTTGTTTGTCTTTTTCTAAGACTTTCTCTCGCTCTAACAGTTTTTCCTCACAGACTCAATGCTATGATGACATTTAGACATGCTGACATTAAAGCCCAGATTCAGTTCCTGGCAGAAATCCCTTTGATTCAAAATATTTGCTAATGCATCTCAAAAAAATTTAATGATGTTAAAAAGCTCATTCCTGATCACAATTTCATTCAAAAAGTGTCATTTTATATACATTACACATAAAGTGACATATTGTGACATAAAGTGACAATATCAACTTTTAAAACAAAAAAGTCTTAAAATATATGGCAGTTTAATGTTTGAATTAAATTAGAAAACTTCTATATATCTATATCTATATATTTGTACTTATTATTAGAAGTGTGTGTGTGTGTGTGTGTGTGTGTGTGTGTGTGTGTGTCCTGGTACATCAGTCAGGTAACCCTGCACTCCATACCAATTTATGTAATACAATTATTAATTGCTAGAATAAAAGTCATTTTAATTATTCTTCATTTCCACCATCACACACAATCACACCATCTGTCCTCTCAGCATAGCTGTGACAGAAAAGCAGACCTGGATTTAGCAGCACTGCACTATTGGATGTGTGTGTATACAAGTTGTGCACAGCACTGGATTATGTATCTAACTATGTTAGAAGCACAACACAGCACTACATCATTTTGCAAATTTCATCTCTGCATGTTTAAATGTCCTAAATAGAGGACAGCTATGTTCCACAATGAAAACTGGGAAAATTAATGTTCTGGTGGTGGTTTTAGATAAATACCCTCCAATCCATGGTGGCAGTGATCACATATGATCTGTGGGAAATGTTGCAGAAATCTTACACCATACACCTGCCCAAATTCAAGTTTTCTTCTGCTGTAATTACAATACCAATCAGCTACTTGGACCCAATTATTTGTCTTCTCAAGCTTTCTCCCAAAAATCTTTGGTGGCAGTGTATTCTGGAATCAAAATCTGTGCTTTTATTTATTTTTTATTTTATTTATAGGTGTCTATTCAGTTCAATTTCAATCTTCAGTTTTCCTTTTAATAAATTCCTATTAATATATTCCAGGCAGGGTTGGGCGATTATGGACAAAAAAAATCCCAATATAATTGATCTGAATGGCAATATACAATAATATGTAAACCAGCAGGACACCCCAATGATATCCTTCTTCCTCTGAGTTTTTTTTATTTTACTGTATTTAAACATTTAAATTGTATTTACAATTTTAAAATTACATCTTCGTTTCTTCATACACACCAAGTTCCCTCCATAATGTGTATATGAGAATGAGAAAGTGAACGGAGGGGAGAGTAGAGGAGGTGCTGAGAGCAGACAGCGAGGTATGTTATTTAAGAACTTGAAAACTCAATATATAAATTTCATCTCAGCCTGTATCCCTCTGTTTATATCCTGATATTTATATAAATATTGATGTATCACCCAGCCCTAATTCCAGCGAGACATGGTCAGGAATTGAACCACAAATGAGTAGGGGTTCATTGGAATATTGTCAGATGTAAATGTACATTGTAAAAATGTGATAATGCATTATGCAGTAACAAGCATTCTGTTAATTGCCTTTATCAGGTTTCATTTTTTAACACGGGTTGCCAATAGCACCCCCAATCAACTCCCCACCCCAGCAAGTTCATGTCATGTACAACACGCATCTATTGACAACAAGTAGTGAATCATGAACTCGTGATTCTATTGAACCTGGTCTGAATGTATCTTTACATCCCTACAAATTAGGGGAGAATAACTTTTTATGGGTGAACCCAGAATTTTAAAGCCATCATTCAAACTGAGTTCTTTAACAGCTGGTGCAAACAATAATAAATGTAAAGTCCATCACCAAATATTGTTGCCGGCATAGTTTTAACTGTGCATACTGCATGTTTGAGGTGATTATCAACACACACCCTTGTGAAACAAAGGGGAAATAGAGAATGACAGTTGGCAAATGAAGGATCATATTCAGTTTTATGTTTTTTCATGTGGACTGAAAATTGATGCACAGAAATGTGTGGATAGTCAGTGAGAGTGTATTCTGAAAAAAAAAAACCTAACAAACAAAAAAAAAACCTTTTGTTGTGGCCAGGTTAAAGTGAGGTTACACAATCTTTACTCCAATTCTAGCCCTGATTTTCAGTCTGGCTTGATCTTGGTTGCTGATCTGCGTATTTTTCATTAGTCAGAACAGACATTTGTATAGAGATTTGAGTACAGTCTGAGAGGTGCAGAGTCAGATGTTTGGCCTTCCCATTGCCAAGTCAGTCTGTATCTTATGGGTAATGCAAGATGTACATACATTTGGTTCATATTAACAACAGGTTGAAGTCATGTAACACATGTGATTCCTGTTCCTCGTTTTCCTCATTTTCAGAAAAATAAAGTCAGAACATTTTGACACACGTAGATCTTGGGCATCTTTCAAAGTGGTTATGAATTTTAATCTTTAAGAGCTATATATTTGTATAAGACCTCACAGAAAAGCCTGGACCTCAACATCTTTTAATGTGTTTGGGATTACTTGAGCCATGCAAATCAGATAATATTTGAAAAGGTGGAACTTTGACTAGGGAAATTTGCAGAGCTACTTTTCCACAGCTCCAAATCTTTAACCTTTAAAAAGCAAATGATTCAATTTAATGAGCATTTCTGTTTGTCATGAACTCAACACAGACTAGACATGTATCAATGTATATAAAAGTACTAATATGAAAGGAGACAAATAACTGAATGCTGATTGAAGCCATGATGGTGTTTAAATTGTGTATGTAAATTAGGCAGGTTTTAAAAAGGAATGTGGACAAATTCTGCCCATGTCACAATGGATAGACCAGTAGTGAACAGGACTGAACTTTTCAGTACACTCCATTAGAAACTCCTACTGTAGGTGTGGAGAACTGGAGGCTGAAGTCCAGAGTTTAATCCACAGTTTAACGATTTCCCTGCTCTAACACATCTACTAAACCTGTTAATTAGCTGATCAGCTGAATCAGGTGTGCTTAAACAGGAAAACCACACTGTGCAGGATTCCGGTGCTCCGGGACTGAAGCTCCCCACCCGTCCTTATTTCCTATTCACCCCCAGTGCCTACGCCTTACTACAATTACAGCATCACTGCTCCTCTTTATTCTCCTCAGCTTTGTCTTACTACTCCTATACCAGATCAGTTTCCTCTATATATAATACAGATTTCTCTGCCTCTCTTGTATTCTCTCCTTCTCTTTCTCTCTAGATGAGTCGTGGGGACAGTCTGAAGGAGTCCTCCTCCTCTCTCCTCCAGTCCAGTCAGCAGCCAGGCTACCGCTCTGAGCCCAGTCTGGATGGCCGTGAGGGAGGAGGAGGAGAGCGCGGGGCTGCTGAGCGACCCACTGTAGGTCAGGGGGGGCCTTCGGGCCCTGGAATCCCTGGTTACTCTCTTGGGGGGCGCTCTTACCCCTCCTTCTCAGACCCCACTGTGCTCTCTGGAGGTGCCTCACGCTCCTCAAGTGTTCGCTCCTCCCACAACGCGCCACCATCAGAAGCCACCACCTCCACCAGCTACAAGAGTTTAGCCAATCAAACGCCTCCACCAGCCCCTCGTAATGGCAGCTTATCATATGACAGCCTGCTCACGCCTTCTGAAAGCCCAGATTTTGAGTCTGCAGCGCCCGAGTTATCTCCTGGGCGAGCACGCACACCTGTACTTGGCTACAGCTCTCCATTCCTGTCTGCTCAAATCGCTCACCAACGAGAGGTGGAGCTCCACCAGTCTTCTGCCTCTAGCTCTGCCCTGCTGGCCTCTCCGCACCGCACTGCCTACCTACGTGGCTCTCCCTCCTCCCCACCCCCTCCACCTGAAAGGGAGCGTGAGAGGCTGCTTCATGATGGGCAGCCTCACCATCACCATCACCATCACCACCACCATAGGCCCCCACGCTTCGCCCGCCCACCGCTTCTGTCTGACTCAGGATTGTCGCAGCCCACATACCCATACCGCACTCGTTCAACGGATGCTCCACTGCCCCCCTCTACCCATCCTCCCCGCTCACCCCACCCGCCTCCCTTAGGGAAGTCTCTGTCCTACTCCAGCGCTGCAGCTGCTGAGATGCAGTATCGCCTGGTCCGCAAGGCCTCCGCGTCAGTCGGGGGAGGGGGCATCCAGGCGCCCAAGTGAGTAACACCCCCTCAGCCTTTCGACGCTCTGCACAGCCTGCTGCCTCCTTCCTCCTCCTCCTACTCCTCCTCCTCCCAGACTCCTGTGAGTGCATCTCTCTTTCACTTGGCCTTTCTGGATTTTCCCACCTTTTTATTTCCTCTTAAGCTCTTGCTGCCTCATGAAATGCTGCTCAGACTTACTGCCAACTGTTGCTGCTCGCTTGCAAATCATTGCGCTTACATGGTGGTATCTTTTGAATTGTGCCAATGCAATAAATCAGTGGGTTTTTAAGTGACATGGAGAGTCAGAAACACCTGTTTGCACATCAACATGGTTATTGTTAGAATGAGAGTCAAACACATGATCAGCAGGACAATATGAAGTGTACATATGCTGTGGAACGTGAGTACAGGTGTTATTTAAATTTTTCAAAAAATTATATTTTGACCATCAAAGCCAAAATTAATCTTTGTCAGACACAACTGAAGATATATGCCTGAATTTGTTGAGCACAAATGTCATTTCATGAAAGCAGATTTAATTTACTCATCATTAAAGAAATGTTGCACAAATACTTGCACCCAGAGTGAAATATGGGATTGCAATGCTTTTGGGAAGGAAGATAAAGGTTACCAGGACCAATAAATGAATAAATATTTAGACTGATATGGGCAATATTTATTGAGCTACACATACAGATGTAGTGTCTCAGTGTCTTTCAGTATGGCATCAGGTGTATGTGAACATGCCAGACATCACAGAATGGAGTTGTAGCAGTTCATAATGGTGTCCTGCGATAATCCATTCTGTGCAACCTTAATATTCTCAGTCAGTTCCTGCATATTTTGCGGTTGGGTGGAGTGTTGATGTCAAGTCCAATAACATTCCACACATTTTCAATTGAGGATGGTTGATGTAGCTGTCCGTGGTATAGTGTCTCGAGGCAAGCTCTTGAGATGGCAGCAGAATGTCGACAAGCCTCGTCCTGTTGGAATAGAGCACTGGAGAGCCACTGTTTGCACAACCTCATTAATGTAATAATATTGGGTTGTCAAAGTGCCTGTAATGAAGATCAAAAGTATCACTGGAAATTGCACCTCAAACCATGACACCAGGCCTTTTGGATGTGTGACATGTGACAATAAACCTTGATCTTGGCGCTGAACACAGTGCCTCTCCACGCAGATTAGTTGTCTCCACCAAGACAAAAGTGGGACTTATCATTGCCATTCTGAGTGACTCCATGACAGTCTGGCATGACAACACTGTATTGCAATCAGTTGAATCTTCCTGGGTGTAACTATTTTTTGACATCTCTAAAGTCGTTGATCTGATTTTGCTTAGACTCTCCCCCATCTCTCTCACCATTTCTTGCTCTCTCTTGCTCTCTCTCCTACATTTAGGGACGAGATTCAGATGAGATCCTATAGTCGCACGAATGGGCAGCCCAGATCATCTCTCCCTCAGTCTCCTTCTTCTACCCAGTCTTCTCCTTCTCATCCAGTCAACGTCTCCACCCGCCCAGGACAGGCCTATCCCGGTGTTGGTTCTTCACAGAGTCCTGCCCACAAGCCTGGAGGTGGGGTGAAGAAGGTGACTGGCGTTGGAGGGACCACTTATGAGATATCAGTCTGAGTAATGGGTGGTTGCTTCAACTGGCATGGGGCATGGACCACCTTTTGCTGTCCACTTTATGAGGAGAGCCTCGCTACTGGAAGTGGAGCATGTGGTGTGCAGCAGACATGTCTTGGCGTATACATGAGATGGAGTATAGGACTCCACCAGTTTTGATTTTACAGATGAGGAACAAAAAAAATCTATAAATCTGACCAGCAGGTTTATGGTCAGAGAAGACGCTCAGGAGGAGGAGGAGTAGAGTGTTGTTGCTCAAATGTGGCACCTTGTTGTATAATCCCCTCACACTTTGAGGCTGGACTTCCTGACTTCTCACTAATGAGGGGGTATGACACTATATGTGTGTGGCAAATACCTGGACTGTTTTTTTGTTTTGTTTTGTTTTTTTTTTAATATAAAGAATCGGTATAAAAAGATTGGTCTATGACTAGTGTAAATGATGCATTGTATGTTCTGTATAGAGAAAATGGTTTGGTTTTCTCCAAGTAGATGGATGCAGTTGCCACTCTGGACCACTGTGATTGGCTTCTGGCCATTCTGCTTCTGTTCATTGACCAATCAGAACTGGAGAAACAAAGCAGTCGGTAGTGGGCTGCTTGGAAACTAAATGGCATAATTGGATGTTTTAATGAGTCTTCAAGATGGTGTTTTGGAGCAATTACCTTGGAAACCAAGGATAAATCTTTTTATTTAATTTCAAAATGTTATTTTATATGAATTTATAAATAGCTATTGATGAGATCAATAATATGGGGCATATTTGAATAGTGCCGAATTTTATGCAGGTTCTTTGGTCCACACATCATGTATGTAAAGCATTTCTGATTTGAAGATATGAGAACCTGCTTGAAATATGCACTACTTTTGATTGCACCCTTTTGTTTTTGTTTTTTTACTAAGGCTGATGAGATTCATGTCCAATTTGGATTTTTAACCAATCAAATGGGTAGGGGGAAGACTTGCCTACATTTGATTGACAGCTGCTACAGCCATTCAGAAGCTGAGCCTGTGTCTCCAGGTAAAAATAAACCATGAAATCAGCCAGAATCCATGTAATGCACAGTTGCTGAGATGTAGCATCTGAACACATCTGACACGCAGGTTTGCCCATTTTATGGGATATATTTCGGAATTACATTGTAAAATATGTCTGCCTCTGATAAATGTCTTTTTCAGTTATCATTTGAAGAGATAACTCTCTGGTGGCCTTGTCTAGCTGACCAATTATGATTACAAGCTAGTTGGCCTGAGAGACGGGGAACTACAGTATATCTGTGCATTCTGATAGGACAGTGGTTGAACCAATCAGCATGACCACTGTAGTTTTGAATTATGAAAAGCCTTTTTTATTATTTAATTTTTACTTTCTTTTAAAAAAGGATTTTGTGGACATTTTGCAGGGCTTGTTTCAGTGATTCCTTGAATTGTCTAAGGCAATGGATGGGAATTTAGATCAAGGCAAGACTAAACTACATATTTGTCTGGCAAAAAGTGTTTTGTCAGCTGGTTAAACATCCCATGAATGCCCTCTTGGTAGGGGTCTGGATCAGTAGGTTACTTGAGAAGGAAAAAAGTGTACTGTATAGCTCAGTGTGAGTGAATGTAGGTGTGTGTGTGTGCGTGTGTGTGGTTGAGCATTGGTAAATAAACTCTTTATAAATCACACTTTTTAGATTCTGTTTGCATTGATTGATATATTTCAAGTGTTTTAAAGCTTTTCCAATTGAAGTTTTGTATTAAATGCAAGCAGTAAATAACTTCACACTCCTATATCAACCTTATACTTTAGGTAAACAGACTTTATACAGCACTGGCTAACTTACCAATAAGCTATTCACTCGAATTACAGCTTTTGTTCCATATTAGGCAGCCCAAACGTAGTTAACTGAAAATAAGCTGCAATCAGAATTTTTCATAACTGTGTGCTGTACCTTATTTCTCCCAGAAAATCCAGGGTTTGGGAATAACTTCCATAGCCATCATGAACAGTGAAACATTTAGCACTGTCTGTCTAACATTGATGAGGACTTTGTTAGACAGCAAATGACCTGTTGGGTCAAGTTACTGGGTTGAAGAGGAACAAATGGGCCTGCGTGAGAGTCTGCGCCACATAGTCAAAGGCCAAATTGTGACATCTGAACAACTGTGACAGCTCAGAAACATCAGGTAGGTCTTGTGGGGCATTTCAGGCATGCAGTGGTCAAGTGGTCACTAGGACGAGTGGTGAATTTGCAACAGTGTCATCGGAATCCAAGGCTCACTGATGTTCACAGAGGGTCCACCTCACAACTTACAGGATTTAAAGGATCTGCTGCTGAAGCCTTGGTGCCAGACACAGTGCACCTTCAGGTGTCCACGCTTTGATTGTTCAGATCTTCTGTGTTTGCACAAGGGGAACCTATTCAAAAAATAGTTGCACCCTGAAGGAATCATCCTAACTCCAATGGTGTTGGGCTACACAACTCAACTTCAGTGGGCCATCTTCAGTGATGACTTGTTTTGGTGAAGATGACCATCAAATCCATATGTGGAGGCACCATGATTTCATGCATCACACATCCAGCAGGGCTGGTGTCATATGGTGTAGGGTGCAATTTCATATAATGACAACCTTCATTAAGGCACTTTGACAGCTCAACGTTGCTTTAATGAGGTCATGGAACCAGTGGTACTAGCTTTTCTAAACACTGCAGAGACCTATTCCTTTGGGACAATGCTCATCCACATACTGTTGTCATGTCAAGAGCTTGCCTTAAAGAATGCATGGCCTGTTACACTAAATCTACATGAACTGAGTGAGAATCTTCAAGTTGCATGGGATGGATTATCGCAGGACACCACTGGAACCTCTACAAGTCCAATGCCGAGATGCCTGCTACCCAATACCGAATGCAATCTTAATCTTCCTTCTGGGTGAAACTATTGTGTAACTATTTTTGAGGATGAGTGTATATCCCATCCACTGACAGATCCCATTGTAGATGATGAGAATCAAAGTTCATTTCACCTGTTCACTAATATTAGGCTGATCAGTGTAATCATTTATTTGCAGCATCCTATACAAGCTCTGCCGGCCTGTGGAAAGTTTGCTTGTTCAAACAGCAAGTTTGTGTAATGTAGTCTCCTGTTCAATTTCCAGAAGAAATAAGTGATTCATACTTGAAACCATTTTATCCTAATCCTACAGTGTGTGAGAAAATGGATCATGAACATTTTTTGAACACTTCTTTTGTATTTTATTGGCATGACAAAATATTAATCAAAACTTCAGTCAGTCACTAGGACACATGCACAGTACTGTACAGTACTGTTTTTGGGCAATGAAACTGAAGGTAAGGTCCCACACAGGCAAGGACATCTAAGAACACCACCTGTAGGATTCAGATACACGTAGACCCAAAGGAAAGTAACAAACAGTGACTGTAGTTTGTTTTGCCGAGCAATAGCAGCGTTCAAATGCAATACAAAAACAAAAAAACAAAACCTGAATGCAACCAACAAAAACCCCCGTAAATACAGAGCTAAATTAACCAAACGTTGAGACAACAAAAACTGCAATGTGACACTAAAACAGGTTTATATAGAGTTTAAATCCAACATTCTAGTTGTCTATTACTTGCCTTGTAATTAAATTCTTACAGGACACCAACGTACGCATACTGACAAAATCACTGCTCCTCATACTCAAAATGTTTTAACTAGATCAGTTTCTCACAGTTCATCTGTTGTCCCTTTTACAAGACCATTTGGTGTTAGTACTATAAGAGTAACGCAAGGCAAACACATTGGTATATTACTTCAAGACTAACAAAAGAAGAAAAAGTAAAACAGGAATGATTAAATAAATGGAATGAAAATCAAAATCACAGCAGTAGGCAGGAATGAATCTAAGGGTTAATAAGGGTCTCCCCAACCCAGTCTATAAATTAATGTCCTTCCTGTCATTAAATATTAGAGGTAGGAAGCATGGAAATGTTTAATTTGGTTAAAATATTACCAAGCAGTGTCAATAGAAATACTATTTGTACAATGTCCATTTTCATTCACTTAACCAAGTGGTTCCCAAGCCCTGGGGCACCCGTGATCTGCTCATCTTCCCAGTTCCCAAACACATCAAGCTAATGAAGGGCTTGATAATTGCCTGATATGTGTTGGGTTGAGACTGTGCGGTTTAGTAGGGGCCCAAGGACCATAATTAATTACCACTGGTTTAAATCTCTCAACGATAGCAGTGAATGGCTGAGAGCTTTTACAGCAGTAGTGAGTGCTTGGATTGTTAATAAGGTAAGATTTAGTTCAAATGATTATGCTCATTATATTGTTGGAAAAAACAATTGTTTGTTTGTTCCTCTGGAACGTTCTGCACCGCACATCAATCAGAGTTACTTGCATAAAACTGGCCAGTTCCATTGTGATGTTACAATGCTCACTAGCCTTAACATTCTATTTGTCCTTCTTAGTCTCCTTCTCAATCTCCTCAGGCTCCTCCTCCTCAGGCACAGGTGGGAACTGAGAATCATTCAGCTTCTCATTCTTCTCTCCTTTAGTCTTGTTGAGCTTCTTTGACTTCTGATACAACTCATTTAGGTTGAATTCTCGGATTATGTTCTCCTAAAAGAAATGGACAAATAAGGTACAGACAAGTTAGAATGTTTGTAGCCATATTGTTTCTAAAATCTATAAACTAATATAATGCATTAAGACTGTATAATACTGCATCTAACCTACAACGGAACCTGATCACATATCACTCAAGAAACTTCTCCAAGACAAGAATGTCACTAAAATACGGCTCTTAACAAAATAATTTTGTTATTAAACAAAGGCTGAACACCAAACCTTTTCATTAATTTTGCCACTTTTTCCACCATTGCACGAATTATACAGTCTAAATGTATTTTTGTCTTGCTTTGTTAAAGAAAAAAACGCAACATTTATAACCCAGCATATATTTTCTGCCTAATATTTGGTGCACCCCTATTATCAACTTAATAAAAACTGGAACATTTACATCTCTGATCCAATCAGAACACTTTTGAACACTGGATACTGTATATATGGTGATTTGGGGATCTACACAACTGACCTCAGTGAAGCTCCAAGACACTGCTCTTCCTTTTTTGTCCACTTGGGGGCGCCTGATGACTTCTTTACCTCCCTGAAAGAGCACCAAAGAGGGCAGCTGCTTGGAGAGAGGAGATGTGCTAACCTTGTATCTATTAAGAAAGGAAATAAGGAGACATTAATTACACCATTAAATAATTAAATCAGAAAAGTCTCAAGAGAGGAGTGACTTACTTTTTGGACACCTCACTATAGCGTCCGATGTCCACTTTACCAAATTTCAAACCAGCACAGTTATACCTAGAAGAAAACGGTAGAATAAAGAGAAATTCTGCCATCACCATTCTGTAACCAATGTTGAGAATGAAGTGCACAGCAAATGATAATTTCAGAGAATGAACTAGTGTTGAACTAGTGCACAATAACTGGCTCTTACTTTAGTGACAGATCTGCATAGACTGAAGCAAAAGACTGGCATTCCGGAGACCAGTTAGCGAAGAACTCCACAATCCAGGTCACGCGACTGTCTCTCTCCAACTCTTCCTGAAAACCCAAATATATAAAAATATTAACTACACTGTTTGGACTTTGGAATGCTTTGGCTGGAGTAACTGTCTCTACTGTTCAGGGAACCATTGGAGCATTGCTGTGAAGATCTGACTGCATTCAGCAATAACAGCATTAGTGAGGTCAGGAAGTTGGATGATCAACACCCCACCTCATCCCAAAAGTATTGGATATTGGATGGAGCACCATCATTCCAGAGAACACAGTTCCACTCTTTCAGAGCTCAATGCCAAGGGCTGTATACCCCTCTAGCTGTAGGTATGGTGCCAATAGGTTCATGTGTTTCTGCTCCAGAAAGTCCTATTCCACTATAATTGTCTATATCATACAAGCTGTGTGTATACAACTGAACGCAGTGGGTGCAAATGAAAGTAATGAATGCATTACCACAAACATTTATATAAAAATATATGTGAAACATTATGATTTCTGATTCATAGGACTTTAAAGGCTGACTCTCTGAAAGAAATGAGTCATATTGATACTACTGATCGTTGACAAAAACAAAAACAATTGTAAAGTTAAAGGTTTCAAGACGCACATCTACTTCTTTATTCACTTAAGGCGATCTGAAATATTCCTACAGCTTACATACAATAATACTGATAGTGTTATTCTGGACTATAAACTCAATGTAACAGAAATGCAGGCTACCATTTGCTTGGAATATTATCAACACTCTTGTTACATCTGATATCAGGTCAAATGCCATGAAACTCACAATCATGTTGCATCTGAAACATTTGTAATGAGCATCACTACCCAGCTCGGTCATACTGTAAACATCTAAATGGGTTAATGGAAGAAGATAAACACTGAGCTTCATTCTCCAATATGTTTCAGAGACAGCACAGCTTGTGTTTCTGTCTGTATGGCACTGAATGATTCAAAATGGTTCTCACATCTATGGTCTTATCACTGAAGTACTTGATGTACTCTGGGCCCATGTACAGGGGAGGCTTGCAGGTCATCAGGAACACTGTAGGAGAAGAGCATTTAGTTACTGCATCAAGATTACAGAGCAGAGATTATGTATTTGATCTATAAATAAATATTATCCGCTGCTGTTAAAAAAAATAAATCAGATAGATGTTATTGGATAACATTCAACGTTTAGTACTTTGGTAAGCAATATGGCATTAAAATGGATTGTAAGACAAAGGTAATGGAAAGTAATCACAATGTTTACTGAGATTATGTAATCCATTCGATTATATAACAGATTAAAACCTCATGTAATCTGTGAGAATTTACAGAATATATTTTGGAAGTAATTTTCCAAACCACCGTCAAACTGTGTGAAGAGGGCAGCTGTGATAACACCATGATTTCTACAAAGCTGTTCAAATGTGTGGTGGGAAGAGAATGTACAGCACACTCGGTGAGGCACTCTATACTCCAGCACACTGGATTTAAAGGGCAGGTTTGTCTAACTGGGTTTTAACGTTTATTTAAAAAGTCCAAAAAAGTTCAAAAGTCTTGTGGACAGATGAGGTGAAGATTAATCTTCAGCGCAGTGATGATGTAGGGTGATGAACTGCTGATGATGCAACCTCCACACCACCTCATCTGAAATGATAGCTATGTGGTGTTATGGGCATGTGTGGCTGCCACTAAATATGATGATGATATTCTCAAAAGGCCCAGTCACAGTTCCTTTTTAAATCCAGTGAGCTGGAGCGAAGAACCAAAACAACAACAAACTGCAACTGCCGAATGACCGCTGACTGTGTGTTTACTGACCAATGCACAGTGTCAGGTAGAGCAGTCCCATGCGAATATCCAGCCTGAAGAACAGAATCACATTGGCCACTTTACAGAAGAGGATGATGTTCCCCACATGTTGCTCAACCGTTACTGAGAGAGAGAGAGAGAGAGAGAGAGAGAGAGAGAGAGAGAGAGAGGGAGAGAGGGAGAGAGAGAGAGAGTATCGTTGGGCTGTCATGAGTGAATCATGGTGCCATGGTTTGTAGTGTAACGTACACTATATTTCTACACATACAGTTATCAACCATAACATTATGACCACCTCCTTGTTTCTACATTCACTGTCCATTTTATCAGCTCACCATACAGGAGCACTTTGATAGATTTGATTTGATACTGTAGTTCATCTGTTTTTCTGCATAGATTCAACCTGTTTCAACCAGTTCTTCCAATGATCAGGACCCCACGAGACCACCACTGAGCAGGTATTATGTGGGTGGTGGGTCATTCTCATTTACATTTACATTTACATTTGCGGGATTTAGCAGATGCCATTCTCCAGAGTGACTTACAAAACTGCTTTGCTGTTCACTCAGAATATCCTTAGCTAGTAGACGAGGCTGGAATCTAGAGATTCCTCACACTTAGATCCTCTTGAAACAAATATCTTATGGAGTTAAATCCTCCTGAAACAGATGAGTCTTCAGTCTGCATTTGAAGACAGTGAGGGACTCAGCTGTTCGGACTCCCAGGGGAAGTTCGTTCCACCATTTTGGTGCCAGAACAGAAAAGAGTCTGGATGCATGTTTTCATGCATGTAGATCATTCTCAGCACTGCAGTGACACTGACGTGGTGGTAGTGGTGCGTTTGTGTCTATTGCGCTGGTACGAGTAGATCTGACAACATCTACAAGGTAGAACTAGGTAGCAGTGTCTAATAGAGCGGACAGTGAATGGACTTTAAACATTCAGGTCTGAAGAAAGTGCAGGCCACTCCATTTGAGGTACCCCAGTCTTCAATGAGCTGGAGCATTGTTGTCCATGAAGAGGACACACCTGTCCACAGTGTAGCACCACCACCAAAGGCTCGTCTGTTGACAACAGTGGCTGATGCATAGTACTCTCCTTGACATCTACAACATTGTTAGCGGCCAACATTTGTGCTCAGAGTGAATCGACTTTCATTAGGTCCCTCGTCCAGCAGAAATGCTTCCTGGCCCATTTTTTTGAATAATCTGACATGACACTTGGGTGCCTCTCACCTCCATTAAATATGCCTGGAGTTGTGTGGAATTCATCAATCCGATTTCACAGGGCATTCACAATGAAGCAGTCACCAGTGTAGGCCTTTCTCTGACTCTTCTAATCTCTCTTTTATCTCTGTTGCAACCTCCTGATGACTCTCTGTGACACTAATGACAAGCTCAGTTGCCACTTCCATCTCAGAACAGCCTGTTTGAAGCACACCACTGCAATGGTGATGTACTGTTGATCAATTGTTAGGTGTCCTCTTGATATCATGATGTCAAAATGTGGACAGCATGATGGGGACTGTTTAAATACTACTTGTAAGTTGTGCAAAAAGTACAGAAACATTAGACAGTTGAAAATGTGCATTCAAACGTTCATAGAGAAGGTCAAATTAAGTCCATCTGCATCAAAAGGTTCATTCTGAAGTTTCACCTGAAAGTCAAATATCCTTAACGTTCTGAGAGTAGTGTATGTAATTGTGTGGACTGACCGATTCATAAACTGATATGATAAACATAACTTAACATTGTGTTAGTAAAGCTTCTTGGAACTAACGTGAACTGAACCGTGTCAGAGACACAGAATTGCTCAAAGTAGTATGGGGGCACACAAGAATCAACAAACAATAACCAGCCCAACAAGCCTTGAGAACCACACTCCTTAGGGGACTAAACTGCGTACAGTAAACAAACCTATTGTTCACCTAAAAGTCCACCCATTCAAATGGCACCCACCTGACATAACTGCCATTCAGTCACAGTAAATATGTGCAGACGGACCATTTACTGTGTCTGTCGAACTGATCTAATTCACAGAAGTGTTTATATATAAACTGCTCTTCACGAGCAATTGTGCACGTGGCGGTGAATGAATGACCACAGCAGACACTTACTCGCTCTTCTGTTCTTCATCATGACTATAGCACTCAGAAACATCAAGATCTCCACTTCTCTCTGGAAAACAAGCAAAATGTAGAGGTAATTAAAGCATCCTACCGTAATTATCTGAAACGTGAATGTGCATATTGACCCACGGTGCTTGCAAACACAGGAAATTTGTCCTCCGCATTTAACCCATCCATGCAATGAAGCACATACATACACACACACTAATGAATTCACACACTGCAGTCCGATCCACAGCGAGAGTTAAGTGTGTTTGTCAAGGGCACTTCAGTCATGTCCTGCCAATTCAGGGAATAGAACTGGCAACCTTCCAGCCACTGAACCAAGCTGGTTCCCCAACAACTCAGGAAGATGTAAAAGAACAAAAGTGTCAGGTCCCAAGGCTCCTGAAGTACTGACTTCACACTAGAGCTGTAGGATATGTATTACAAACATTAAAGCTGAAATGAATCGGAACCTAAATGTGAAGGACAATTTGAACGGAGTGTCTCAAGAACAGACTTCAATTACTTGTTAGATACATTAGCGCCTACAATACAAGACCTACAAGACCTACTACAATACAAAACCTACAAAGGCACACTTGGATTTGGGTTCATTATTACAACCAGAGAGCCGCACTTTGTGGGCAGTTTCATGTCCGTTTTCTCGGCTTCATAATTCAGGATCAGAGTAACCTACAGACTTACTCTAACCATCGAATAATCAGCGATTGATGCAGCTCAGAGAACAGCTACAATTCACTCATTTCCAGCTGAATTAAATCCCAGTTTAAATGACAAAGCAGCTTCCAGTGCATGTTTACTGCTCTGCCCATGCTCAACCTGCATGCAGACTCTAACTGATAAGTGAGAGAGGGCGGGGCTAATGACATCACTGACCCAGACATTGGGTTTCAGAGAAAAATGAGAAGGGAGGGGCTGTTTGCTCTCTTTCTTTGCTCACATGGTGTTGAGATTTCAGAATAAAAGCCCAGAGATGGGCTAATACAGATAAAAACATAAACATTTTTTTGGTTAAGTAACCTCTCCACCTAAACAAAAGCCTCTCCTGTGGACAGAAGAATATCCACGTTATATTTAGTTAGTAGTTTAGGGTGTAAATCAAAATCAGCCCTACCCTCCATTCAGAGACCTTCAGGACAATGTTATAATGCTTCTCACGTGGAGACAGTCAGGGGGACAAAGTGGTCCACAATTTACAATAACTGTCCTGGACTGTGGTCCAGATTTGACCCCCCTGCTTTAATCATTTGTCCAAGAGCCCATACACCAGTGTTCCCAGCACTGTTCCAGCTGCAGAGCGAGCAGTAAACAAGTAAACGACCGTTATAACCATCCTTCAGCCATGCACCGACTCTGCGCGTTTATCCGATTTGTGGAAAGCAGATACGAACCCAGTCGAAGTCGCAGGGATTGCCGTCCTCCCTCTGCGTGGAAAGATGTTCGCAGATTCCGGGGGTCTTACGGACGAGCAGGAACGCGATCGACATAAACAAGGACGCTACGTAGTATGGCTTCAGAAGCCATTTATAAACCTGCGGTAAGTGATAGAGGAAAGCGAAGAGAGGGGTCAACAACGCCATGATTAAAAGAAAAGCCGACGAGCTGAGGTCTGCGGCCGGCGCGGAGCAGCTCTCCTCGGCGTGAGAAATTTGCGTCGGCAAAAGGGTTCGGTTAAAGGGATAGAGGTCACTGCGGACGAAGGAAAATTAGGACACGCCTCCTCCTCGTGGGCACGGTGATTGGTCGCGCGAATGGAACGCCAGTGTTCATTGGCTACTGCTGTATCATAAAGGAGAGGGTGGCTCTGTTCCCGTTGCAGTGCTTCCGTTCTCTATACACGTGCACTAGCTAGGGTGTGAGCAACAGCGCTGCAGTCAGAACGTTATTTTTATTCGTTTTAGAATATATATATATAATTTTTCTACCTTGATACATTTTATAAATTCGATGCAAGAGTTTACATAAAACACTAAAACTCAAAAATTAAAACAAAAAGAAAAAAATAAATCACACAGAAACTGCACTGGCTAGGCGCCCTCGTCGAACACAAGTGTGCATATTGGAACACGTCCGATGACAAAAGGCGTCTCCCTACTCTTCGTCGTTCTCTCGTTAGGCGCTGAAACAGTAGAACTGTTGTGTTTCAAACACTAACAAGTGAAGTATGCAGATCACAGAGTGTCTACCACTAGACTGTGTCCCACATCACCGTCTGTGTTTAACAGGCCTTTGTATCTAAACCGCGCTGTTAACCGGAGTCATGATAGATGATATTAGGTGACTTACGGTAAAATGTCGACGCTCTAGCAGACACAGGAAGTCTGTCAACAAACTCCTCCGGCGTTACAGACACGGTCTCGACCATGACAGAGATGTTCTCGTCCCTGTACGGACAGGCTGACTCTCAGGGCCCCCCGGGACCCTCCGCCATGGGCTTCGGAGCCGGGAAGCAGCTCGCTCCGCTCGCGCCGCCGGTGGCCCAGAACCCGGTCCACATGTCGGTGGGAATCCCAACCCAGCTTGTGGACGAAGGGCCTCCTCTCAGAAAGCCTGGAGCCATGAATGAACCCTTCTACTTACTGAGGGAACTACCAAGTGAGCAGCTGCTGCCCGACTCCCACTTTACTTTTGTTTACTCCCTTAATGGACACTGAGTAGTATATCACCATATCAACAAGAGTAGAGGTAGAGTTGAAGTGGTAGAGGTGGAGTAGTAGTGGTGGTGGTGGTAGTAGTAGTATTAGTAGTAGTAGAGGTTGAGTAGTGATGGTAGTAGCAGCAGCAAGAGTAGAAGTAGTAGTGGTGGTGGTAGTGGTAGTAGTAGTAGTAATAGTAGAGGTGGTGGTAGCAGCTGTAGTAGAGGTAGTGTAGCTGTAGTAGTACTAGCAGTGGTAGTAGTAGTAGTAGTAGTAGAGGTGGTGATAGTATTAGTAGTAGTACTGGTGTTAGAGGTATTGTAGCTGTAGTAGTATTAGCAGTAGTAGACCTGGTGTGATAGCAACAGTTGTACAAGTGTTGGTGGAAGTAGAAGAAGTGTAGTTGTAGCAGCAGTACTAGCAGTAGTAGAGGTGGTAGTGGTAGTAAAGGTGGTAGTATTAGTAGCAGTTGTAGAGGTAGTAGCAGCAGCTGTACTACCAGTAGTAGAGGTTGTAGTAGCAGCAGTAGTAGTGGAGGTGTTGGTGGTAGTTGTAGTAGTAATAGTAGCTGTACTAGCAGTAATAGAGGTTGTAGTAGCAGCTGTGGTGGTGGTGGTGGTAGTAGTAGTAGTAGTAGTAGTAGTAGCAGCAGTAGTGAAGGTGGTGGTAGTAGAGGTGGTAGTTGTAGTAGCAGCAGTAGTGAAGGTGGTGGTAGTAGTAATAGGGGTAGTAGAGGTGGTAGTTGTAGTAGTAGTAGCAGCTGTACTAGCAGAAGTAGAGATTGTAGTAGTAGCAGCAGAGGTGGTAGTATTAGCAGCAGCAGTAGTGGAGGTGGCAGTTGTAGTAGTAGTAGCTGTACTAGCAGCAGTGACAGCAGTAATAAAAATAGTGTCAAACATAATTATACCATCTTTAGATCTGTAGAGGAAATTCACCTTTTATGTAAACGTATCTGTTAGTGCCGTTATTATTCACACTGTGTGTCGTAGATAAACTGGTCTTGCAGCTGTCTGTGTCTTTTGGTCTGTAAACTCACAACCCTAGTATGTTCTGCTGGCTGTTCAAGAAGAAAAGTGCATGTGTTCCACAGAAAGCCAGTTGAGAGGTGCACCTGTTCCACACCGTGAGTGGAGAACCTTCAAAGCCCCTCGCGACGGCTTTTGACCTGATGTTTTTTTTATTTTTCCTGTTGAATTATCTTGCTTAACTTTGCGCCTGGAAATGATCTGTGATCTGTGTCTTAGACCTAACAACTTGACATTTCTCGGTCTGCGGATCCATCCAATTCACCTATAAAAGCTTGAAGTTTCCTTTAATTTGAACAGATTCCACAATAAACGTACTTTCACTCTAATATTATAATCACTTGCGTATACTATAATTACATTTAGTGTGTAATTATATATATTAATATAAAGTGTATATAGCATAAATGTGTGATCATATTCCATGTCCTTTAGGGTAATGATCACATTATCCTAAATCTTTTGCTTTAGGACATAGAGATGTAAGTGATGTTTGTATATCTTTTTTTATCTCACCCTCCTTCCATCTTTTTTTGTTCTTAAGTGGAGAACGAGCTGACTGGAAACACCAACCTCATCACACACTACAACCTGGAACACGCATACAACAAATTCTGTGGTAAGAAGGTGAAGGAGAAACTCAGCAACTTCCTCCCAGAGCTTCCAGGTAAGTCTAGTGCAGTAAAAGTGAATAGTAAGAAATAAAGTTTATGTTGTGAATAAAAGTCTGAGAATTACTTGGATTCATAGAAAACAAAATGTCATGTTGGATTTTTTTCAATAAAATAATTTCTATTTCTAGTTCGAGTTCTGTTTATAGGTGTTTTTGTTGTTTGTTTGGGTTTTTTTTTGTGGTTCTACATAAAATTGTTATTGACTTCATTCATCCAGAAAGGATACAGTGGGAATGGGGAAACCAAGGTTGGTTCTTAGAAGTTAAGAGTATTTAACCTCTCTTTTTCAGGTATGATCGACAATCCCGGCCTTCAGGATGGAAGTTCTTTACGCTCTCTTATTGAGAAGCCACCAGTCTGCAACAACTCCTTCAGTCCTCTGACTGGAACTATGCTCACTGGTTTCAGACTACACACAGGACCAGTAAGTGTGCAATTCTAAATTTGATCAACTTTTGAACTGGGGCTTGTTGAATCAATATTCAAAACCTCTAATCGATGTAATCTTGACCATATTTTTTTTTATGTAGTCAACAAATATCTATACATAGTCATGTGAAAAAGTTAGGACATGCCATGAAAACATTTATTAACATATTTAAGCTTATGGACATTTGATCTTCATTTTAACAATATTGAGAGATTGGGGTGATATAACTAAACACACAAAACTGGAGAAATGTTTGTGAAGTTTCATTTATATGTATAATAAAAATGTATTGTCTAAAAGTTCAAAACGTTAGGACACCGTAATGGATAGTATTTGTATTTCCCCCTTCATCTGACATTTCCTATAACTGTCTACCAGTCTCTCATATTTACTGGGAGAAAGTTTTGTCTTGCCCTAATTTTTTTGACACCAAGGTTTACACCTTGCATAACTCCTATGAAAATCAAACATGTGTAGTGTCTTTGTGATGGTAGATTCATGATTGTTACATTAGCTGTGGTGACAGCTACCTGTACATAACATTGATGACATTTTTAAATTGTTGGAGTCGTCTTTATTGTTAAAATGTCATCAAGTATTGAAGGATGAGTTTGTGTTAGTTCGATTCCCTAATCTGCATTGCTCCAGTTACTCACCTTCTTTTGTGAAGACTCTAAATATTTTTCTTCTTTCATTGAATTCCCTCTCTTCCTCAAACACCTCAAGCTTCCAGAGCAGTACAGACTGATGCACATTCAGCCTCCAAAGAAGAAGAGCAAACACAAGCACAGACACCACCGGCCACAGGACCCCTTACCTCCTGGTAACCACCAACACACTCTTTCTGTCTGTTCTGCTCTCTTAATACAATTTCAAATGATACTCTACTGTTGAGAGAGAGATATTACAAGTACTTCAGGAACTCTTTATACTCCTTCAGAAACACCATCAGACTCAGACCACAAGAAAAAGAAGAAGAAAAAGGATGATGATCCAGACAGAAAGAAAAAGAAGAAGGATAAGAAAAAAAAGAAGGTTTGTAAGTTAATTCTTTTGGCTCTGAGTTTAGTTAAAGGTAATCATTTACATTGCATTGCTCAGCAGCTTACTTATATGTATGATTTGTGTTGTGTGTGTGTGTGTGTGTATATATATATATATTTCCCTGAGGAAATAAATTTCTATCCTCCTATCCTAATTCATTGTAGCTTTCAAGAGTCCAGAATGAACAGGTTCTTATTGAGCTCTTTTTGAGCTTTTGTGTAAAATCTTAATTAATATAAGGCTAAAAGTGTGGTTTCTAATTGTTCTATAGTAATATGTAATCATGCATATAATGTTTCAAAACAAAAGTGCTACCTGATTGCAAGCCACACACATCCATTAGCAGCAGTGGCTTCATGTGACATGCAAGCTTTCAGTCTCCCAGCACTTGGCATCATCATTTGGAAATGAGTAACATTGGGAAGAACATTGTGTTAAAAAATATTAAACAAATTTTAAACACTGCTGTCAGATTTTTAAGTCATTTTTAATTTTAGTATATAATATACAGATTGTACTATTTACTGAGATACAAAGGTATTGGGGCATCATTCTTTGTTTCTTCCCAAATCATTAAAATAATTATCCTGCTTTTGTTGAAGTAACTGTCCAGGGAAGCTGTTGTACTAGCTTTTGGAGAATTGTCGTGAGGATTTGATTACATTTATTAATGAACATGTTAGAGAGGTCAGGGTGTTAAATGATCACCACCTCACCTCATTCCAGAGTATACAGTTCCACTGCTACACAGCTTAATGCTTGGGGCTTTATACCCCTGTAGTCCACACCTGGCATCAGTCATGGTGCCAGTATATTCCATACAGCAGAGTGTCATATTGGCAGTACTTCTCTACAGTGACTAGACAAGCATATGTCTGTGCTATCTGGTGTCGACCAGAGGGTTCCTCTTTTGGTTTCTTCCTCTTTGCCTGAGGGAGTTTTAAATTGGCTTGCTCAATTGAGGCTTCTGCACAGATTTCTGTAAAGCTGCTTTGTGACAACTCCTTTATTGTAAAAAGGAGCTGTATAATAAATATTGATTGATTGAAAAGGTGTGCATTTGCACGTCAGCAACAAATGCAGCTTTAAGTATTTAAATGTGTTCATTGAAGGCATGTCTTCAAACATTTGAACACAGTGTTTATACTGTATGTATATTTAAAAACATTTACCTGTCTTTTTACTTTGTCTTCAGAACCGCCATAGCCCTGACCACCCAGGCATGACCGGCTCTCAGCCCAGCAGCAGCAGCCTCAGATAGGAGTGGACTGGACAAATGACAGAATTGATTGTAAATAGTACAGAATGATAAATGGTTGTTTTAAACTTAAATGTACATATGAGAGGGAGAGAGAGACAGATTGATGCCTGTTTTTATACGTGTGTGTGTGTGTGTGTGTGTGTGTGTGTGTGTGTGTGTGTGTGTGCGCGCGCTTTATGCATTGGTATAAAGCACATGAATGAGAATGAATAGCAAACTGTATCTGTTACATCTCTTCATTTAAGTGCCTCTGTTTTTATTTATCATATGATAAAGTACAACACTTTGATATCTTTTTGAAAGTATAAAAAAATACTTCACAAATATATATATTGACTTGTGGCTCATTTTAACTTTATTTATTTTTTTACATTTTACAACCTGTTTCTGAAGATAAGCACACAGCAGAGCAACAATACATTTATACATTTATCAACTTACAAAAAACAGAGGAAAGAACAAAAGTAATTTCAACACTGCAATTAAAAATAGCAAACATAATAGGTGGCTAAAAACACTAGATCTAGTACAGTGGTGAGCATTTTCAAAGAAAATACACAATTTTTTAGGCATAGGCATTCATTAACATTGTCCAAAAAAGCAAAGAGTTTGGTGGGAATTATGTCAACAGCTGTAGAGATTAATTTTGGTACGTCTAAGCTTGGTGAGGCTTTTATTCCTGGTTTCTTTGACTTTTGTTGTCAACAAACATTAAAAACTTAAAATGTGACCAAAATAGAGTCTATATTTAGGACCAGATGCTGAAAACTCTTATATCTACACTCAAAAAGCAATTTTAACACCCCGAATCACCAAATCACAAACAACCATTAAGTTGTGGGTACTTTCTACATGGTGAATGTATTTTCTACATGGAAAACTAAAATGTTTATAAAATACCCGTTATTTAAAAGCTGTGCACCTTAACCAAGTGTGAAAAGTTTTAAATATATACACTCCTATTAGGACATTCTGAGCACCCTTGCCCAGGTGACACATTTCTTTTTTTTGTTTAGTTGAGAAGTTGTTAACACTGCCACTGTCACTTATCAAACATAAAGCATGTTTTAGTGTAGTCTAATAAACGGCTACTTTCTTCACGGCACAAAAAAAATGCAAATCAGTACTTAATAACACCCCCTTTGACAGAAATCACAGATAAAATTGGCGTGGGCAATACATAGAATAAACAGATAAAAATGGCTGTTTCTAGAACCACCCTCTCAGTCCCCTGACTGAAATATCCAAGAAACCCACTGTGGAGCAAGATAACCCAAGAATTTCAGAACTGAAGGCTCTCTGCAAAGAAAAGTGGGAGGAAATTAGACCTCTAGCTGCTACAAAAAGTGTTTGCAAGAGTTGCTAAGGTGACCAAACCTTTGCAGATTAATAATTTTGACTTTTAATTTATTTAATGAAACACCAAGTAACTGTGCATTAACTGTGACAAACATTTTATGTTTGATTAGTTACAGAGATTGTATTTCACACTTCAAACAAGATCAACAACAATGTTGTGCTCGGACCCTTAAAATATCTGGCCAAAGGGGTTCAAACATTTACATACATTTTATACACTAAGCAATTTATTAGACCTGTACACTTCATGCAGTTATACGCTTGGGCAATCATGTGACAGCAGTGCAATACATAAAATCATGCAGACATGATTTAGCAGCTGCCAGTAAAGTTCAGCCATCAGACTGAGGGAAAATGTGATCTCCTTGATCTCAGTGATTTTGTGTGTGGCATGATTGTTGGTGCCAGATGGGCTGGTTTGAGTATTTCTGAACCTGCTGACCACCCCAGGCATGACCAGCTCAGCCCAGCAGCAGCAGCCTCAGATAAGACAATGAGAAAATTAATTGTAAATAGTTTTGAACGAAAAATGGTTGTTTTAAACTTGTGTGTGTGTGTGGATGAGCGAGAGAGAGAGCAGCTGATCTCTGAATGGCCAGATTGAGAGCCGATAATGATAACATGGTGAACCTTGAGGTTAATGGGCCACAGTAGCAAAAGACCACATTAGGTTCCAGAACAGAAAGCTAGTTTGAAAAAATTAAGCCTCGTATGATGAATCTTGATTTCTGCCGAGGTACGCATATGGTAGGTAACAATTTTGGTGCCAACAGCCTGAATCCATGGACCCAACTTGCCTTGTGTTGACAGTCCAGGCTGTTGAAGATGGTGTAATAGTGTGGGGAATGTTTTCTTGACACACTTTGGACCCATTAATACCAATCAATCATCACTTGAATGCCACACCCTGAGTATTGCCGAACATGTCTATCTCTTCTTGACCACAATTGACCCATCTAATGGCTACTTCCAGCCTTATGATGCACCATAAAAAGCACTAAAAATGTAATTCTGAATTCATGAATGTGACAATGAGTTCAGTGTTCTTTGATGGCCTTCCCAGACATATAACAGAACACCTGTGGGGTGTGGGATGGGGTATTGATATATTCTTTTTTTTTCCCCAATCTTCCAACCCATGTTAGGACTCCCCAGCTCTGATACAACAGCAATCAGAGACTTGTACTGGTCATGTGGAGAGAGCACAGCCAGCTGTTTCATGTGAATCATGTACTATATATCAAAGTAATGACTTTATTTAGGTCAAACTGTGTGTGTGTGTGTGTGTGTGTGTGTGTGTGTGTGTGTGTGTGTGTGTGTGTGTGTGTGTGTGTGAGTGAATGAGGGTAGAGAATATAAACTCATTTTACATATTTGGGTTGACCAATTTCCACAGCAGGAAATGTTTAAGGAAATGTCAAAACGTTGCAGCATTGGTTTCAGGGAGTTTGTAAGTGTCAAAAAGACAAGCTAACAAACTTAAATGTTCTTTAAAAGCACTGTAGTTTTAGATGCACACAGTACATCATTCCAACAACATAGTGCACATTTTATGGCTTATGAATATACTATACTTTTTGATCAGTATGGCTTATAGCTGATAGGAACATCAGATTTCTAATAGGAAAATCAGAAATACAGAATCTCAAATTATAATATTTAATTTTGAATTTTGCATTTCAATGTAATGAATATAAAATATGACCTTTTAAAAAATATTTGACTTTTTAAAAATAAATTTTTTAACTTTATAATGATTTACTATCTTTTAAAGATGCACCAGTAGTTCTCCTGACATTAAGATTTAAGATAAAATAGGATAATCCTTTTTTAGTCCTGCAGTGGGGAAATTCACAAATCATGTAGACCACTGGAAAGCATCCTTCTCAATAAATGCCCAGTAAAAATCTCATAGCTTAAAATGTTGAGACTAATGATATATTTTAGTGCATTGCAATGGCCCTTGACTAGACATTTTATAATTCCAAAATTATTATAGCAATTATTACTTGATGACTTAGTCACTAACTAGATAGTGCCTGCACACAGCCACCAAACGCAACATGATGAGGCGAGTAGCAGTGATGGAAAAAACAGAAAGAAAAAGAATCAAACCACATTCAAGAAACACAGGAAAGACGTAAGCAAAGACCGCCATGCACACACCAATAAAACAATAACGCACACAAAAATTCTCTAAACTCCTAAAGTATCTCAGTGAACAGGGATTTAAAAGCGCTAAAAAACACACACACACTGTGCTAAATGAAATGCTGAACTGTATAAAGTTGAGATTAGACAATAAGAGGTAGCTCATTATAATATCAGCCAGTCTGTCAGCACCATCGCTGATGCTATGAAATAAATACTGTCAAATGGGTTTTGACTGTTCTGAAACCAAAATGAGACCTAAAAGATGCAACACAGGATTGTTGTGCATCATTTTCACACCTTGTTCAATCTGGAGACAAGCCCCTAGACTTCTCATCTACAGTCAACAGTTGTGTATCAAGCTGTGAGACACAACCCATGGGTTTAAGAGCACTTAATTGAGCACTAATCTCGCATTAATTAAAAGTAAACTAATTTAGATTAATTCAATGATACTGTCCTTCTTTGTATCAGCACTGACTTGTATTTAGCGATATCTCTACCCTCAAATCTAAGTCATCTTTTGATTCCAGCATGTTGTCTCTAGCTAGGGATATTTTTTGAGTGGACAACGAAACACTGCTAAATGCCATTAATGTAATGCAAATAAAATCAGTCAGTAGTCCCTTTATTATTTGGACCTTATTTTGGTCCGAGCAAAAGGCTGGACTCAAAATGTTCTGTGCTTCGTTTCTGCAACTGAAAAACATGCATTTCTCTGTTCTTTTTTTGAAAAATTCTTATTTAGGATTTGGTTTATTGTTGGTGGTCAAAAGAAAAGACCACCACCATTTTATCACTTTTTTCCCCACTATTCATTTTTTGCCTTTTCTACACCTCATCTGGGTCAAGCCCATTGCTAAGGCACTTTGCTGAGCCATTTGCTGGTTGGTTGAGGATGACTATCTCCTGATCCCGAACCTCCTTCTCTTTAATGAGCTGCCTGCGGTGGTAAAACAGGTATCCTGGCAGCAAGAAACCCACCAGTGAGAAGAGAAGCAGCCCAAGGTTGATCTGTTGGTTGGAGAGAAAGACAAAAAGGCTGTGTTTGATAATGCTAGTTCTGTTTATGTTTGTTCTGAAATACTACTATTTAAGTCAGACTATATGCGAATGTGTATTTGTGTATTTCAGTGTCTCACCCAGTAAGGGTCTCCCTTGAGTGGACCCAACATGTAGACGAAGAGTGGTTGTTGGAGCAGGGCAAACAGAGCGCTCACTAAAGACTGCAGTCCCGTCAGAGTCCCGAAGTGGTTAGTTGGATACCTGGCATTCACATAAAGGCAACCCTGACTGTTAAGAGGTGCAGTTATAAAAATGTGCATGTTTGAAGCTAAAACTGAATGGACTTGTTAACAAATGACTTGTTAACAAATTGAGGTGATATATATATATATATATATATATATATATATAATAAGATACAGATAAAAGTAGGAATATAAGACAATCATAAAATACTAAAATGATCAAAGGCTTTGCTCATAAGGCAACAACAAATAAATAAAAGCTAAAAATAAATTAATAAATGAACAAAAAATAACTAAAAGCAATATGAAAGAAAGAAAAAAGGGAACAGGATGTTAGAAAGAAATGTGGTAAAGAACAGCTAAAACATACTAAAATGAAAATAAAAGAAAACTAAAATCAGCTATGGCAGGTCGTATGGAGGTGGTTAGAGAAGAATTTAAAATGATTGAGTGAGAGCAATCCCATCAGCACCACATGCCTCCATGGTCAGGGGTCTGAAAACGGATACTGTGCAGACCTAAAAATCACTACACTACATTGCATGAGACTTATTTAGCCAAGACATGAGAACAACAAAGGAATTATTTCCTTTAAGTTTCAAAGCATCTTTTGTCAGGATGCAGTAAATGTCAGGATGCAGTAAATGTCATGCAGGTTCATGCAGTTATACTTAGATACAGATCAAATACTCACACTGCAGCATAGAGTCCTCCACAGCAGGAGTGAATGAAACCTCGCACTGCAGTGTGGAGGACGAAGGACACAACCTAAGGTATGGAGAGAACAGTCATTTAGAAAGTGTAAATGCATATATCAAGCTGAAATGCAACATGTCACATAAGAGTTAACCTGGTGTCGCACCTGTAGAGGCAAGTTGTCTATTAAGGAGACAACACCAAATCCAACCAGCAGTAGGTTGGTGAAGATGAAGGCTCTGATTGCGTTGGTGATTTTCTGGATCTTTCGGTCTCTTTTCAGGGGCCTGAAGAAAGTTTTTGAAATGTTTGGTTCAACAGACTAAAACAAAGACAATGATATTTAATAAAGCAATTTTAATGCATCTCCTTTTCTCTCCATCACCTTTTCTGTCCATCTGCTAAGCTCTTCTTCTCCTCCTCCTCACACTCTTTCATCTTCCAGTCCATGATGTAGCCAATGAGAGGACAGGACACCAAACACAGTAATTGGAGAGTGCCAAAGATGGATGAGTAGAAACTCACTGAGGAAATATGTTAACATACACACCCATTCACATGAGGCACACCTTCAGATACACAACCACAACATCCCGACATACTATTGCATCCTTCATCCTTCATCTTCTGCTTACTGTACTTATGCTGCTACTGGAACCTTAATTTCCCTGAAGGAACCCTCCCAAGGGATCAATAAAGTTCTATTCTATTCTATTCTTCTATTCTATTCTAAACATGTCATCCTTCATGTCTTACTGGACATATATTTATTAAACAATCATATGTTGTGGTACAACTTGTATGTATTTAGTCTCATCTGTTCATCTCAGATTGTGACCACAGGAGCCTTGCTGAATTGATATTTTGGTTATTCTCTGTCCAAAAGTAACACTGTAACTCCAGCACTGCCTCTGCACAGTCTTATACACCCATACTTAAACAATCAGCATGATGCTACCATGTAACCATCACTGCTGTCCTGAGAACAGGTAGCTAATGTACAGTATCAGGAACCTGTTTAATCCATCACAGTTGGATGTATGACATTATTCTTACCTTGTTCTTCTGCTTCTAACACCATATTTTCTGGAGCTGGAGCAGAAAGAGATCAGAGCAGTTTATTAACTTGCATATTTATCATATTTAAAAGACTGTTATAATCCCACTATACATGTGAAACACATCCTTAGGACACCCCATGACCACGTTTTTAAACAAATTTAATCATGAACATCTTCATTGTAACTATATTGAGAGAAGGAGGTGATATAAATAAACACATAAAACTGAAGAAATGACTTTTAAACCTTTTTTTTTACTTTTAAAATTGGCAAAATGTCATTATGAGAAATGCAATTTGTTTTTGAGGACAAAGTTAGGACACGCCCACATTTATTACTATGTAAAATGTTTAAAATTAGAATCAGGTGCAGAACATCAGCTGCAAATCATTACACCAGCATTAGAGAGGAATTTGGAGAAGTCTGTTTTTCCTTTTGGCTTTTCCTTGACTCTTTGAAGTGAGTGGGATCACCATGGCCAAATCCAAAGACCTCTCTCAGGCCTTCAGAAAAAAGATCTCATAATTAGAAATCAGCCACTCCACTGTCTGTAAAACAATTTAAAAGAGGAGAACATTAAAAACAACAGCCAATATGGACAGTTTAGGCCATCCTAGCAAGTTCACCCTAAAAGCAGACCACAAGATATGTAAAGAAGTCAGGTAGCACTCACCACAGTTGATGTCAACGTGCACTCTGTGCAATCTACTCTCAGAAAGAGACTGAATAAGTCTGATTTTCATGGGAGGTGTGCAAGGAGGAAACCTTTGCTGTTAAAAAAAAACATCAGGGAAGGACCAAAGTTTGCCAGATAACCTAGACAAAGAACAGGACGTCTGGAACAATGTGCTTTGGACGGTTGAATCCAAAGTTGGATTGTTTAGGCAAAGTAACAGAAGACGTGTTTTCATAACCAAACACAGCATTTGAGAACAAGAACCTCATGCCAACTGTGAAGCATGGTGGTGGAAGTGTTATGGTTTGGGGCTGCTTTGCTGCAGCAGGGCCTGGAGAGATCTCCATCATAAAAATCATTATGAAAGCTTTATTTCAGAGGGGGCTTGAAGAAAATGTAAGACAGTCTGTACAAACACTGAGGCTGAAGCATCACATAGTGGATAGACCTCTGTATGGAGTGAGAACATCTTTCTACCAGTCGATGTCAGTTAGATGTAGATGGTTGTAGGAAGCATCTAATTGACATTATTTCATCTAATTGACATTTTGCAAATAATGTTTAAAGTACATTCCTTGAGTTTTATACATTTACTTTAATTACCTCCATCTCTCAATATAGTTAAATTGAAGATCAAATGTCCACATGTTTAAATGTTAAAAAAGTAAAAGTTGGAATTTGGAAGTGCCAATTACCCAACCCCATTAGGACCCCAATCGCACATGCCTCCTCTGATATATGTAAAGCCTGCCAACACCTCTTTTTTCAAACTTTATTCAGTGCACTCAGAAGAAAGCACTGGGTTCCTCTCCTATACAAACACTAACAGACGCCTGTGCCGACCAGCATCACACTGAGAGAGCACCATCTACACACTCAGAGAGAGCCAGAAATGGCCAATTTCGTTCTCTCTGAACATGACCTGGGTTTCGAATCGGCGATCCTTGGATCATAGTACTAGCATATTATACCACTTAAACACGTTTTAGTTATCTTTTAAATTATTTTTAAGTTATTTATTTAGCTGTTTGTAAGCTAATTCCTTAATTTGTGCTTTGAATTAAATCCAATTATATCTCTTTTATTTTGGAGAGTCATAGTCTTTACTGGCTTGATCTTTGTTGTGTCAAGGCCCATGGGACTAAATGTAATCTTTCAGACTTACTTTGACATTAAACATCTCTTTATAACACCAGCCCATGAATCAGGAGGAGGAGTGAAAAGCTCACCATTGGGTTCACCATGGGTTACCAGAAACTCCAACATCTTGGTCATGGCTCCCATGTAAAAGATAATACGAAGCTGTGTCATTGGCATGGTGATCAAACTCCACAAGAAGATGGCCGAACACACAGAGCGGCGGAATGGAGGTGAACCTGAACACACACACAGACACACAAAGACATACAACAGTTAAAACAGCCAGTCACTAATTTATATAATTCAACACGATTAAATAGATTTAAAACACACACGGTTTTACAGAAAGAACTTAGCTTATGTCTGAAAAAAGCACAAATTTATAACTTTGTTCTAAATTTATTTTGCATGAGTACATGTATGACACTCACCCTCGCTCTGTGTGGCCACATTGTTGTTTTGTATTTGCTCGTCAGAATGGTCTTTATTTGAGATTTCCTGTTCTTCAGTGGTCACATGACTATAGCAGCGATCTCCTGTCACCTTATGATCCATTACTACACTGTTCAGCTTCACCTTTTTACTGTCAGAGAAACAGAGAGAAATGAGAAGCATAAGACGAGACCAAACATCACTGTAACAATAAAGGTATCACAAAGGGTTCTTTATGTGATGCCCCAAAAGAACTTTTTTCATTCCATAAAGAGTCATTTCCTAAAAGAGGTGTGAGTGTGAAGAACCTTTAAATTGGTAAAGAAACTTTATATTTATGATTTTAAACTTTTAAAAGGTTCTTCATATGCACATCTCTTTACATTTTTTTTTCTATTGCAGTACTTAAAGAACCCTTTGTAGCGCCTTTATTTTTAGGAGTGTAGGCCTATAAGCCTTTTTATTTCTGTATGATCAAATAAGTAAGTTAAAACTAGTACTGTGTAAAACGTCTTAGACAGTAAAGGATTCTGGAGGAACCCTTTTAACAGGCCCACGAAATTATTATATAATTTTACATGAACACAGTAGTCAAAATGTGCTGCTGGTCAGTAAGTTCTTAATATGAAATGATTTTGCTTTGAGGGAAATTCACAGCATGAAAATGCTCCTGACAAATCATAATCATGTCAACATGGACCAGAATTCCAAAGGAACTTTTCCAACATCTTGTGGAATCCAAAGAAATGAAACTGTTTTGAGAGAATATGGAGGTGCTACACTTTATTAGTATAGTTGGGCTGGAAGATGTGACTAAGAATATCATCACAATATGCTTAAGAGAAATGGTGAAAACCTTTACAAAGTATAGTGTTAAAATATTAATATTCATTTGTAATATCAGAAACCCTGTATTCTGTTATTATTCTATTCTATTATTTTAATAAAAACTGACTGTATCTCAGCAATATTAATTTGATAATAAACGCAAGATGATTACGCTCTTTGCGGTGTTTTGTTGACAAATAATTGATTTTGAAATGGTGCATAGAACTGTCATGATGCTCCCTTCATTAAACAACCCACTCACATTCTTTTCTGGAATTAAATTGCATATAGATGGTGACCTGGATAGCAGGCCCAATATTACAATATGGTGCTTTTTTATATCTCATGTAAAATTGTTTTGAAAATATAGATATTTACAATATATTGCCCAGCCCTAAGTATAGTGGCCCCAGTAAAGTTCTCAGTGAGTGTGTATTGTCTACATTATTAATGATGTATTGAATGTAACACTGACGTGTAGTTGATCTCCTCAGGGGCAGGGAAGGATTCCAGCGGCCAATTCAGAAAGCAGTTGAGGAAGACGAGGCAGGCTAAACCAGCCCATACCCAGAATATCACATGGAAGGAGACGCCAGCATCATAGATTAGCTGAGAAACAAAAAAAAAACAACAACTTCTTAACAAACCACCAGCTGGACTAAAGGTACTGGATAGCCAGGTCCCAATTTTGTAGGTAACAGAACTTTGTTCAAAATATGTAGTCTTTTGGCACAGAGCTTAATAATGTGATGTCCAACAAAAGCACACCCATAATGTGAATCACTTCTTATACTCACAACCATCCGTTTTAACCCTTTAATCTTCTGCTCAACATAGCAGAGTCATTTTAAATGATATCTTATTTAGAAAGTGTTGAACTTAACAGCAGTGGTCTGTCACTGTAAATAAATACACTGCAGTTGGAAATGATTGGGTTAAGTTAAAAAGAAACTAGCTGTAAAGCTTAGAGCTGATTCACAGAGCTGATGACAGTAGAGCCATTCTAAGTGTTCTGAGATCTTTGAAAAATCACATACATCTACAATCTTCTTTCTGAACGACTCAAAGAGCTCTTTGGATCTGGCTATGGTATCCCACTCACTTCAACAAACAAGAGCAAACCAAACTTATGTCAGAGATTTCAATAAGACAGGCTCTTCCAAAAACCTCTCTAACCATGTTCTAAACATCTGCAGCTGATGTGCTGCATGTGATTCTAATTTAAGCATTTTAAGTAGTAATATAAGTGGAAGGATAAGAAACTAGCATTACTATTAATTGCCTTTTACAAATTAAGAAATATATTCTTATATTTTTTTATATCATAATACTTTATTATAAAGAAAATACAAGTGTCTATGTTTAAAAATGTTAAAACTGGCAGAGATTTTAACGGGGTGTCAATTTTGTCACATGACTATTATTTGTTTTGGGTTCAGAACCAGCCACAACTGTGCTCCAATTATTATTTTAGCACTTCAGTCATTTCTATGAATAATAGATAAAGGAGTGAATCACATTTAAATACCAATCAAATCCAAGAAACTGATGATTGTCTGCTTGTCCTACCTTGACCCCTGGGAAGGTAACTGCAGAGGAAGCATATGAGCCAATCATGAGTGAAAGGATGGTGGAACGTATATTTCCAAACATGTTGGGGAGCTGAAAAAAAGGCATGGATAAAGAAAAGGACATTTAAAAAGGACATAGAAAGCTTAGAGCAGAGGACCAACATAATAAAAACTTTTTCCTGCATGTTTGTCTGGTTTTATAGACAAAACTCCTAAACTTTTGAGTTCATGGCCAGTAGAGGGCGTCCACAGCACTACACAGTGTGGAACCGTGTGCAGCTGAGCTCTTTTTAAAAGAACAGCTGTGTGTAACTCAGGCAGAACAGTGGCAGCCTAAGGCTTCACCTCAACACGTTTCTATTAACCTCACACTCTCCCTCATCACTCTTGGAAAATTAATGACGTCCACTCTATATCCTGGACACTCTACACCCCCCAAGTCAAAGTTAAAACCGTCACTGTCAGACAAACCTTTTTCCAACTTTCCATCTTTCCATTTCCATATGTGTTTTTCATAATCTGGCAGGAGTTAATTACAGGACATTTCATGATGACCTTTTTCTTTCTCCTTTTTGGAGATACAGGGTTTTTGTGTAGCAACAATATATAGGCCACAATACACTTCGGAAGTAACACACTCACTCTTATTCCAAAATAAAGACATGTGAGCTTTGAAAGAGTGAACAGTGGATATGAGTGGTCTGCCTGTTGCTCTGATGGCTATTTTTCAGTTGGGATAACGCACGTGAATGAGCATGTGTTGAAGTGTGATGTGCTGCCTTCACCTTCATTCTTTTCTTTTTGCTTTGTTCTTTACTTTCACTCTTATCCCATTGCTTCCCTTTTCCCTTAATCAATCCCCCTTCTGTTTTTCTCTTCCTCTTTCTTTCTTTCTACCTCTTGGATTACAGTACTGTTTGTCTCGTTCACACATCCACAGAAATCCTAATATGAATCAGTATTTGTACACACACACAAGCACGCACACACACACACACACACACACACACACAGTGACCAACAATTGGCCACTCAAAACTTTTGAAATTCTTTCCCCATACACCACTCTGCTCTTTATCAAAGTTCAACTTGGGACATGTGTCCATCCATGAACTGCACTGCCTGCTATCCCTGGAAATATGGCAAACACGCAGAGTCAGCGACACACACACGCACATAAACACACACAAGCCAGTACACAAATACTGTTTCTGTACCACGTGCTAAACAGTTAGTCTGGCACACAGAAGGGGACACAAAATGTAAGCAATGATAAAAGAAGAGAAAACAAGGAACCAACCCAGAACCAATAATTTAATCTGTAGCTTTTAAGGTATAACATTGATGTTTATAAAGCATTACCTGCCAATACAATATGTTAACTATATTTCAAACCAAGCTGATATCATTTAACCTTTATCTGTTAAAGTGTCAGTGATTCTAATAAACTGAAAAGAAGGAGAGAGAGGCCAGCTAGAAAAAGAATGGAAGAGTAAAAACTACAAGCACTGAAAACTGAGAGAGAGAGAGAGAGAGAGAGAGAGGGCAGACACAGAAGAGTGTGTGTAGCTGGGGAAGTGTGGGCGTGGCAGAGGTGAGGGCGTGAAGACAGTCTAGTTTTCTGATTGGCTGAAAGCATCAGGCCAAAATTTAGAGTCTGGAAGTGGAACAACATGTGCCTTCCCAAAGCGATCAACCAAAATACACACACTCACACAGACTCACACACAGTTTTCCAACATAAGTACATAAATTCCCACCAGATACTGTATGTGAGCATAAAGTACTCAACTAAAGCACACACAGTAAACTACAGATGCTTAACAGATATTTATAAAGTTACTACAGAGTTATAAAGTCATTTTAAAGTCATTAGTGGTCCATTGTGTGTGTGAATAAGAACCACATGTGCTACATAACTGTGTGTGCATTTGTGTGTGTGTGTGTGTGTGTGTGTGTGTGAGTGTGTGTGTGTGTGTGTGCGCGCACGGATACATCTCTGTGTGTATGTCTATAATTTGGCAGAATTTTTCCCTCCCAATGGCAGCTCTACTTATACTCTGTTTTTTATGGATTTTTGCCGATTTTCCCTGTGAATGCTTACAGCTGTGACATGGATAGCGGTCTGCTCGGGGAATGAAACTGAAGTTTGGACTCTAATCTTTATTACAGACAGATTTTTCTCTTGAAATATAACTTATAAACTCACTGTTTATGTATCATTAAAGTCTGTGTTAGATTGACAGGCACTTAGTTTTTCTCTCTCCCTCTGTGTGTGTGTGTGTGTGTTTGTTTGTTTGTATGTGTGTGTGTGTGTGTGTGTGTGTGTGTGTGTGTGTGTGTGTGTGTGTGTGTGTGTGTGTGTGTGTGTGTGTGTGCTCGTCTGTGTATTTATCCTACCGTCAGTGAAGTGAAGGTCAGACATATTCCTCCAAAGCCATTTAAGGAGACAGCAACAAAGATGAGGGCAGATAATACTGAGAGGCAAACGGAGGAGCCAGTGTTTAGACTTAATATACAGCAAAGTCATAATGCAGTAAACTATACACTACTGTAAAAAGTCATCTGGCAAAATGACAAGCCAATCTGTGTTGTAAATGTTTGTTTGCTTACAAAATACTGATGGTATTATTTATAATATACATTGACGTGCAACAGTTTGGGCGTCCCTGGTCAAACTTTCTGATTAGATGGACTGAAGATGCACTGATCTCCAAAGGTTAAAAACTAAACAATGTTTTTAACATTTTAAGCAAGATAAGTGTATTAGTTTTGTTTAATTTTAGAGTGACAAGGAAAGAAGCCCCATAAATTTTTTGGTCACTGTAGATTTGAGCTCTAAGTTAACTCAACTGGCAAATTGGGGCCAAATTGGAGCAAAAAAAATAAGGTCTGGAAGACCAAAAGTAATACTAATAGAATTGCCAGAATAGCAAACTAAAGCCTCTATATGACTGCAGGAAGATTTAGCAGACACTGGAGTAGTGGTGCACTGTTCAACTGTGCAGAGACACATGCTAAAATATGAACAGCATGGAAGAGTCATCAGAATAAATCCTTTTTTCAATCCTCACCACAATATTCAGAGTCAGAACTGTTCAAATGAACATCTAAAAAGGCTTAAAGCATTTTATGAACAAGTTCTGTGGACTGGTAAAGCAATGGTATGTTCGGAGAGAAAAATAGAGCAGAATTTTACCAAAAGAACACCTCTCCACCTGTTAAGCAAGGGGACGGGTCAATCATACAGTCTGTAAAATTAAAAGAGGATAATGATCCTAAACCCACCCAAAATCCACAACAGACTACTTCAAGAGGCATAAGCTGAAAGTTTTACCATGGCCCTCAGTCCTCCAACCAAACCGTTGTTGAAAATCTGTGGACGGATCTCAAAAGAGCAGTGCAGCAAGACAACCCAGGTTTCTTTCAGAAGCCTTTTGCAAAAAAAGAAATCCCCAAACCCTCCTCACAAGAATAAATATACATTTAAAGAGTCATTTTTAACTCATACTTATATGTCATACTTGCCAAAGCGGATGTTACAAAGTACTGACCAAGCAGGGTGCCCAAACTATGGCTTTGGTTCTATCACGTTTTTGTTCAGTTGTTCAACTGTACAGAATGGAAATAAAAAAATAATCTTGCTTACATATAAAATAGCTCTTCTTTAACTTTATGCCCTTTGGAAAATAGGTCACCTTTAATTCACTTGGCTTTTCAAAGTAAGTTTTGCACAAAATTTAGCAGACCATTCTCAGGATGATGGAAACAAAACACATCATACAAATTACATAAACATATTTTTTAAATAAAGAAGCATGCTTTAATTTTTGCATAATTGCTTGTTCTCACAGCTTATCTTTTTAAAAGAAAGTGGAGTTTTGCTGGAAAAGAACCAGGAACTACTGGTGTTCCCCAAGGCAGTGTTTAAGGTCCTTTGTTGTTCTGATGATGATATGTAAACACTATATATAAACTGTATACTTGGATAATTGGTTAAAAGTAATGTAAAATATTTGCTAATGGTGTTTTTTTTATTGTCATATACTGTTGTCAATGTAGTTGTTATTTGCTGTGACATTCATAACATATACTGCAAAATCATGTTGTGTATACACAGAAACAAACGCACACACATCCACACGCACTGACCTGAAGGATCATATGATGCCACAGCAATCAATACCATGGAGAAGGCAAAGCAGAAGCTGGAGGAGATTGGATTGTGGAAATGAAGAGGTCAAACATGAACACTTGCTATCTGGGTGCTATCTAGAACTGCACGTGTATGACTGCTGATAAGATGATAATGACAGCTACTGCATCATGAACAGCATGAATTTGTTAGGAATGACTGGTGTTGTTGAAGTTATGGCAGCTGTAAAAAGTCTATCTTTAAGAATAAGATTTACATTGTAATGTCTCATACCTGCCCAGCAGCCGGAGTGGACGCGGCCCATACTTGTCCATCAGAATTCCCAGTGGTAGCGTGGCCCCGCTGATGATGAAAGAGCCAATGGTAAAGCCAAGGTTTAGAATCTCCTCCTGCTCCACACAGCTCAGCCACATTGAGTTATCCTCTGAGCTTCTGTTAGCATGGATCTCTGTTCCATTTTCTATCAGGCACAGAGGGAAGCAGGACTGATTGTAAAACAGAATGACTCTTTTCATGACGGTTACAAAAATTAACATGAAACAATTGTACAAACTGTACAACAAACTGTAACAACAGCCACCCTGAAGCAAGTTCTAGCATGGACCAGACCACAAGATGTGTAAAGAAGTCTCCAACAAATAAAATCTCATCATTAACACTGTTGCCCTTTGGCTCACTCCCCCTTTATCCTTTTTTCAATGTCTCGTTCAGCTTCTCATTTTTGATTTCTGTAAAGCTGCTCTGTGACAACATCAGTTGCAAAAAGCACTATGCAAATAAATTCTGATTGATTTTTTTGGATTGATCACGGGACATACAGGTAGCTCTTGCCAAAGATATCAAAGTGCAGCATCTAGACTTCAAAAGATTGATTTCCATGGAAGGTGTGCAAGGAGGAAACCATTGCTGTCAAATAACAGCAAGTTTGAGAACACCTAAACAAAGAGCAAGACTGGAATAATGTGCTTTGGACAGATAAATCCACAGTGGCATTAACGGAACACAGTAACAGAACACACTAACGGAACACAGTAACGGAACACAGCATTTGAGCACAAAAACTTCATACAAACTGTGAAACATGAAGGTGGAATTGTCGTGGTTTGGGATGCTTTGCTGCACCAGGTCCTGGAGAGTTCTCCATCATAGAAACCACTATGAAATAATGTGGGCTTGAGGAAAATTTAAGACCATCTGTACAAGGACTGATGCTGAAGGAGTGGGAAATGTTTTCTTTCAATCGATATCAATGTTTTTTGTTTATTTAGTTATTTGTTTATATCTTTCAATGTTGTCAAAAATGAAGATCAAATGTTCAAATGTTTAAATGTGTTAAAAAGTGTTCATGGGAACACTTATATATAATAGGAGGGTGAAGACAAGCACATGCCTCCTCTGACACATATAGTCAGTCACCACTTCTTTTCAAACTGTCACCATTGCATCATTGCCGGGCAGCCAACATGCTCGGAGGAAAGAGCAGTGTACCCAGCTTCAATGGATAACAGATGTCTGTGCTCCCAGAGTGTGATGTGGGAGAAAGCACCATCTACCCATCCAGAGAGAGCATGGCCAGTTTTGATCTCTCTGACTCCAGCTGCTGATGGTAAGCTGCATGACCTGGGGTTCGAAACCGCGATCCGCGTATCATAGTGCTATAGTGCATTAGGCCACTCCTAACATTCACAAAATAGAAAATAAAGTTAGTGGGGAAAAACTGTAATCATTTATACTGATGTTATTCTATTCTGCTATTTTACAGTCCATAGTTTGACTGTAGTTACTAGTATGAGCTGAAGTTCTGTTTGACTATTGTAAACAGTCCTGCACTGGCCCTTTGCTAATGTACCTATGCACAGGTGTGAGTAGAAGCCCTCGTTCTTCAGCATGATGAGGAGTGAACCCCAGCCCAGCAGCACGGCAGAGAAGAGAAGGTTCTCTATCACCGCCGTCACTGCCATCCACCAGCGCCTCCTATAGGCCTGTGCAAGAGACGGTGCCATGTCCTAAAAAAGAGAGAAAAATGTGTTTGGAGGAGTATAGAGTAAGCTGGAATGTGTAGACAAGAACAGAAAAGGCACTGAATATTCAACTCTGATATTGTTTCCTATTTAAATTAAAGTGAATATTAAATGCGAGAGATAAATCAGACATAGTAGTAACATACAGTAGCTAGCTGTGCATCAATTAAAATTTTACTGTTTCTATTTGCTGAGTAATTCAGCAAATAATCAATTTAACATGATTGATCAGTAAACCCATATGCAGGCGACTAGGCAAGACATGCTGGATATCTGATGTTTTTTTGGTTTTTTTTGTTTAGAACTGGAGATGCCAGGCAAACAACGCAAACACACATTGGGCCTGTTTGTCACCAATTTCATCTTTGCAAATATTTGCTCAAAACACAGCCTGCATCCAGATCTTCATTTCCCATAAACAAATCAATCTGGCTTAAAACATGGTATGACATTCATTAATCTATAAACATACAAATATAGGACTAATGAGAAGGAAGTATATGAAACATGGGAATACATCATAGAAGGTGTTACTACCACAGTGAATGGTGCAGAGGTTGCCCACAAGTGCTTAAAGATCATCAGTAGCATGTGAATATATGGCCACACTTGCATATCCAGCAGACCATAGCAGTGTTCTGTAGCTTTCAGGGGATATAGGATCAAAAGACCCACCAGAGTGCCTGTTTTCACCATGACATTGGACATAGTATCTCACCTGGTCTTTTAAGCTTGCTGGCTGAACTGAACTAGAAGACTGGCAACGTCCAGTCCGACGAAATACACACCTTTACTGTATAAGTATATGGGTCCCACCTGTCTTTTTATCATAAAATTACAATATATATATATTGTATAATATATATATAATATATATATAATATATATATAATGTATGTATCATAATACTAATCATGTGGAATAATATTAAAAATCATATAAGCATGAGTGAAATGACTTTGAATGTGCTGTTACAATCATGTAGTCTCTGTATCATTGGGTAGAGGCCACAATTGTTGGTCTTTAAATAGATAAGCGGTACGGAAGCCAGAGCCCGAACAGGAGCACACACACTCCCTACACAAAATCCCCTATGTGCTCCTCCTGCCTGAAGAGGCTCCTCGTGCGATTAATTATAGTTAATCACTAGTGATATGTATAATCTATGTATCCTATTTACATTCAGGATGTTCATGATGAAAACTGCTAAACAGATATTTATCTATTGAAGACAAAGTGACTCTTTCAAGTGTGTGAATAAAACTCCTTGTTACAGTGCCATTGTCCTCGTTTGGGTATAAAATCCCCAGGAACATCCTTATTTTAGGTTAGTCTTATCCATTTTTTCATATCACTTTAGTCAGACCTATTTTAACTTTGTATTTACTAAGCTTTTTACCTTATTGTGCTAATTTATTGCCTACATTACATACATCAATCTTTGTGTTGTCCAACATTTCTCAACCATTAAACTGGCAAACAAACACACAATACCTGCTCTGTGGTGGTCCTGTGGGATCCTGACCATTGAAGAACAGGGTGAAAGGAGGCTAACAAAGCATGCAGAGATAAAATAAATTAACTACTGTATGGAAAGAGGAGCTGAAACTAAGTTATAAATCATTATATTGTTAAACTATTCCTAAAATTATTAAAATGGATCTTGCCAGGTTCTGACCTGTTCAGCCTAGAGTTCCAGGTTTTTCTCTTGCCCTTCTGAAAAAAGAACATTGTGTGTTGCAAGTAGGCACCCTAAATAGTAAATATTGCCTTATTTACATGAAAACACAGGCCTACAAATAAATCAAAGGAATCTAATGGATGTGTGTGCATGTGTGTGTGTCTGTGTGTGTGCAGGGCTATACATTCAGTTTACACTATAAAATTACTTTATTTCTAATTACATATTAACAGTTAATTACATTAGTTTGCTACAACGACTAACAAGCACAGTACAGTACAGTACAGTACAGTACAGTGGGGAACATTTGCAGTTCACTGTGGACAGTCTCGCTTGGATGTTTGAAAGGTAAAAAAATTAAAAATGCTGCAAAAATTTAAGGATCTTTTTTTCCTTTATGAACATCGACTACCCACATGACTGAACTGCTTTCACACATTCAACAGAATTTCTCTGCTTGTTTCCATAAGCTATGAGTGTTGGAAGGCATGAGACTTAACACCAGCACTTACCAAAGACATCATTGTAACCCTGACCTGTAATGTCCAAGAGCAGAGACCAATAATCATAGATCAGTAATAAAACAACTAAGACATATCAAAATTCATGTCTGCTTTGTAACAGCTAGAGAGGAAGCCGAAGACCTGGATAGGTTTCATATTCAGCATATAGAATATGCTGTAGATTGCACACTGCAGATTACATTTACTGCTATCTTCTTCACACTGATAGGCGGCCCTACCTGTATATGGGGAGATGTTCTGTTTAGTTTTATAGATAACAGTCTGCTATTCACTTTCAACAGCTCCAAACAAGTCAATGTTATGCAATGTTCATAATATTGGAATTATTTTTAAAGTAAAGTTTAAGTAACATTTCAGATGTTTCAGATGAGTGTTCAATGGGTGGTTTTATTAATCAAATTGGTCCCATAATTCAAATGCAAATTTAATCAAAGTTATACAGACCAAACCTTAGGAGTGTCAAATTAAGCATTCACTAATTTATAATATGTTAATATTTGATTTGACCTCACCTCATATATAGTGTGGGGTGATATGTTAGTGGTACATATACAGGTACATATATATATAACTTTTTATATATTTTATATATTTTTTATTTACTTTTTATATATTATTTACAGTGACAAACCAGTAATAGATGACACCTTATGAGGAGGATGATCTATCAGTTAAGACCTCACACTTTACTTGAGGCAGAGTGGACCTCCTGCTGTCAATGCCTTTTTCAGTACTCTTCACTTGCCCTTTCACCTTTTCAGAAATTACACTGCTAAAGAAAGTGACAAGCCTTGTCTTTCCATTCAACAAACCTTGGCTATGCCGTCCAACTTCATGTTACAGCACTGACTGGCAGGTTCTCTTGTTAATAGTGGCAATGAGGACAAAACCTATGTTAGTAAAACCAGAGCAATGTCTTATCCTAATAAAATTGTATTCTCTAAACACTACATCTAGAGCCCTAGTCTTTCTTCTCAGTATTCCAAGCTGCAATTTAACAAGCTAGCAAAGGTGTGGGCTTGGGCTGCTTCAGAATTGTTTATGACTTTTATTTTAAAACTGTAGACATTGCCTTTTTCAGTTTCATACCCAGCAATAGACCCAAGCATTGCATTTTTTTAAAAAAATCATAATTGGAGGTTGTGTTGGTAGCACCCCATGAGACTTAGATTCAGTCTGAGCAATGTAATTTGCTGTCTGTAGCAATGAGAGGTACATTCATGTGATGCAAACAGAGATTACAAGGACTAAAGAAAAGCCAAACACATTTTACAAAAGCTGTAATTTATCCAAATATTATTTTTGATTCCAGTATTTTCCCACAGCAATATAAAGCAAAACAAACAAACAACCTCTGTCCACAGACACTGTAATTATATTTATATGAAAGCAAATTCAAAGTGTTCTTCCATGCAGCTTTTTCTTGGTTTATGTATAATCCCATATGGATAGCTAAAACATGTACAGACGGGTTCCTCTTCACCACAGCATCAGCATTTTTACTCTCACTGCATTAATGTCAGCACTGAGGTTTGTATGGGAAGGTCAGTGGTTTTATTCTCAAATGACGTGCACACCAATGCTTAAAACATTCAGGCTAATTCTCTTTGAACTGTAATAAGATTCACCAAACTGAGTGGTATGATCACATGCTTAGTTATAAAACATACCTGGCTTACATTGTGAAAATCTAATTGCATAATTGATCCTACTGGACACAGAGTAGCCAATGTCAAGGCTGCTATCACTTTGAGACTAGATAGCCTTTCAACAGGTCAAAGATCACTTCCCAAAGTAAGTGATGACGCTCAGCCACACACCCACCCACGCATACCCACACAGCTGCTTCCTCACACCAACTGCTAATGCATGGTCAGCACCTCTCTGGCACAAGACTTTAGTGTCCTGTTTCAAAGGAATGGTCATCTCAGTCTCATTCTATAACCCAGTCTACATTATTTAGAATCGTACGCTAATAGGCTAAAACAACTGAATGTGACAATAGGGAGTTTGTGTAACTAGTAGGGGGTTGCATCACCTTTTAAAACAGCCTTAACCTTTTGGAATGCTGTTACACATGTTCTGAACAGAAGCTACGTAAATGTTGGATCATCCCTCAAGAAAACTGAGCTCTTGGAAGCAGACAGCTCGTTTCCCAGGATAGATTTACCAGTCAAATGTTATGTATTACTGTATATGTATTGTTATGTTTCACTGTGAAAATGTCCACATTGAACATATTTGTTTGTATCAGTTCAATCTCAGTTCAATTTATTGCCAAAATGTGCATCTATGTAAAAATGCCTTTAAAGATAGTGTAAGTGGAATTAATATGAATTAATACCAATTGACATACAATAATACTCCAAAAAGGAGCTGCTGGAATCAACTAAAACTTTATATGTGTGAATATAATGATGGTTTATGTAAGGATACGTACATATTATTATAAGTAAAATAAGTCTATAATTAAGTATACATTCTGTATGGCATCCTGCAGCATATTTGCCCACAGATGATGCAACTAGGCCTGTAGATCCTGTACACTCATATGTTGCCAAAGCTGTCATCCCAGCTGGTTCCATAAATGCTGTACTGGTAGTAAATCTGGTGACTGGGCAGGCCAAGAAAGTGTTGCAATCTGGCTGAGACATTCCTGAGAAGTCTTTGACGTGTGTAGACGAGCATTATCCTGCTGAAAAATATCACTTGGAAACCCTGCCATGAGAGGCAAAATGTGGCATCCTGCACAACCCTCATATCACTAATGGGGGGACCAACTCCAGTATGCAATGGCTCCCCAGATCTTCACGCCAGCAGCTGGGGCAGCATGTTGCTCTACACCAAAGTAGGACTGAAGCACTAATCACAAGGCCTCCATCTCCCACTACTTGAATCTGACTGCAGCTGAATCCCAAACAAAACCTGGATTCTGTGCAAAAAACCATACAGTTCCAGTTCGTAGCAGACCAGGTTCCTTGTTCACTATATCACTGCAAACAAAGGTACATTACAGGTACATTATCCAAAAGCAGCTTTTGGGGGTCTTATTATAGGTCAGCAGGGGAAGCACTTTTAGGCTCTCATGTGACAAGACCCAGTGTCTAATCAAACCACATCTGTAATTACTTACATACAGTACCAGTCAAAGGACAACCTTACAAAATAATGTGTCTGTCCAGTTCTATTGTGTCTGTCCAGTTCTAATAGGCAAAAAACTCTACAACTATGTATTTTGTGTATTTGTAGTTATAAACAAAGTTTTTTGGTTCATACATTATATATTAATAGTACTGGATATATACACTATATACTGATGTTTCCAAGCCACGGGACCTGTATGCAGCACAACACTTCAGTTCAGATCCTCAGTGAAGTGCTCCAGAATGTAGACGAAAGCCCTACCTGGACAGTAGATGTATGTAAACATATTGGTAAGTTTTAAAATACAAAAAGTATGTAAAAATGTTGGTAGGTCTGAGTGTATATACAGAGTACATAAATGGCGCCTGTGAACAAACCTGAAAGAAACAAGAAACGGTAACATTGCACATGGCACTGCTTATTTTGAGGCTTCAGTCCATTTATAGACTCAATTATTGCATCAGAAATGTAATAATACCCCAATAAAAGCAGGATAAACTCTTTTTTTTTCATCCCAATATTTTCAGCATATACAGCAAACTGATAACACACTAAGAAACACTGAAATAAAGTCAATGCACTTATTCTTAGGCATATAATGATAAACCATCCACACAATTCAATTCAGTGGAATGACCATGCTGGGGTGGTTTATTTTTGGTTGCTGGTTGTTTGCAAACTTTTTTCAGTGTGGCTACATTAGATACAATTAATGGAAAGCCTGTGCACCAGTACGCTTTGTTAAATCTTCACACTGCACTCTATAATGCAAGTTCAATAACTCAATTTTGTTATGCAGTTAGACCCCTACTCCCTACTTGTTGTACATTTAAACAAACGTGTGTATACAATAATACCCGTCATGTGCTATGTAGGCATATTCAACACAATCCTTTCAATGTTCATAATTGACTGATCATTTCTGATGCAATAATTGTATCTATAAATGGACTGAAGCCTCGATATAAGCAGTGCCATGTGCAATGTAAGCTTTCCTAGTTCTTTCAGGTTCCTCTCCACTGTTTATTCACAGATGCCATTTACGTACTCTGCATATACACTCTGACCTACCAATATGTTTGCACACCAACTTGGACTAATATGCTCAACTTTATGTATTTTAAAACTTACCAACGTGTTTGCATATATACTTCATCTTAATCTGGCCAATGTCAACTTCACACACACTCTTCATATTACTAATACACATACAACCACATGCACACATGCAATCTTATTCTTAACCAACACTTTAAATTGACCAGAGCCACATTTAAACCACCTTTACACCAGTTCATGCATGAATATTCTCTTTAAATAGCCTATTACTCTTAAAAGTGACCAAACATATTGCACACTTTATTGCAAACCTACCAGTGTTATGAAGATAAGCAGTTATTCAGATGGTTGCTGTGGGTTCAGAAGCTGGTGTCTCCTCTCCTTTTTGCTCTCAGGACGTTTCCACGTCGTTTCAGTTCTTCTGCTCCATGTGACAGTGGATAAAACTTGTGGTGCTCTCTCTCTCTCTCTCTCTCTCTCTCTCTCTCTCTCTCTCTCTCTCTATAAATGGCTCCTGCAGTTCTCCCCTCCCCACCCGTTTAAACTTAGAGCAACTTATGGTGTTTCCTCGCGCGCGCACGTGCGCGTGTGTCTGCTGCTGAAACCATCAAGCTTCCAACTACATAAATGCATGCAGGCATGCTCTTTCAAGAAGCAGGAATGTAAAAGGGTGGGCTTGGGTGGTGAACACACACCTCTGCTTCTGATCACTGTTTGTGATTGAATGTTTATTTTAAAACGTGTATAATAAACCCAGACTTGCATTCTCCATAAACTCTATGTATCTGTAGGCATTCCTGAAGCCTAGCTCACCCCAGACTTTCCTTCCAGAGTTTAAGACCCACCATTAATCAAACTCTGTCTGTAGAGTAGTCAAAAAAAACTATGCTTTAGCGCCATCTCTCGGTTAAACGGAGATACAGCAGAAAGGGTTGGTTTGTAAAAGTGTGTAAAATATGCCTGACAGTGCAACTCCAGGACAATCAGAGACATCAGCACTTTTTTCACAGATCTGTACTGAATAACATGACATTTGGATCTACAGTATCAGCAAATAAAAGTTTTTTTTGTTATTAGTTTTTTATATCTTTATTATTTTCAGGGATATATTGATTAGAAGAAAAAAAAAATCATTTTTTTTGTAAAATATTTTCATTTCCGAGATTGTTTGCCCCCTTCCTTTAGAATGGAGGACATGCAGCATTAGGCCCAGGGCTACCAAACTGAGGAACAGCTTCCTGGATGCTGTGAGGCTGAACAATCTGCTGCTACCCTTATTTCTGTGTATGTACTCACTGCAGATCAGAGCACTGCTGTATAATCAATCAGATCAGCAGAGAAAATCATCACCCCTGCCAACAAGTCAGGACATTTATAACAGCAGGACAATGAAGTGCACTGGCAAGATTATATCTGACCCCTCTCCATCTGTACATCACCTCCGCCAACCACTACTCCCCGATTGAGGATTCAGGGCTTTCAAAGGCATCACAACTAGATACACTAACAGTGTTTTTCCCAAAGGTAGTGGATCATATATGCACATTTTATACCATTTTATTATATATTTATATCTAAATTAATTATATAAATTTATTTCTATAAATTAATTATATAAAATGTATTTATTTATTTATATGACACCCCACACACCTTTGATTTTCTTAACATAATCAAGCATATGGACATTTGATCTTCATTTTGACTATATTGAGAGATGGAGGTGATATAACTAAACTAGAAATACAATTTTCTTGTGAGGAAAGCGTTAGGACACCCCCACATTTACTACTATATAAAATGTCTAAATTTAGAGTCTGGTGCCGAATATCAGCTGTAAATTATTTGATCATCAGAGAGGACTTTGGAGGATCCTGTCATATTTAAACCTCACACATTAATTTGGTTTTCTCTTGATTGTTGCAGTGAGTGGAACCACCATGGCCAGATCCAGAGAACATTCTGAGGCCTTCATAAAGAAGGTTGTAGATGCTCAATATGTTGAGAAGGCATTTATAAAGATGTCAAAACTATTAGAAATCAGCCGCTCCACTGTATGGAAAATCTCGTACAAGTGGAGAACATTCAAAACAACTGCCAATATGGCCAGGTTAGGCCATCCTAGCAAGTTCAGCCTAAGAGCAGACCACAAGATATGTAAAGAAGTTACCAACAATCCTAAAATGTCATCATAGGACCTACAGGTAACGCTCACCACAACTGATGTCAAAGAGTGTGTGTGTGTGTGTGTGTGTGTGTGTGTGTGTACTCTATTTTAGCTGCTTTTATTGTAGACGTTATATACTTCTCTCTGGTGCACTACTACTTTCCTGAGTTTCATCCTTATATCTTTATATGTTTTTCATCTGGGTTAGAAACAAACTACACTACACCACCCCTAGCATCACCTTCTGGAAGGTCGTCGCCCACCCTGGGAGAGACGTCCTGGTCTCTACATTTTATTACCAGCTGAGGCCGTGTTTCAGATGCAATACAAAATAATTTCAACCACATGGTGGCGCACTATTCAGGGTTGAAAGAGGAAAAACTTGGTTTATCTGCATGAAATGTCGTTTACTGGGCAAATAACTTTTTACATTTTGTAAAAAGTTTATGGATTTAAAAAAGTTATTAAGTTTGTTTTTTTCACTCTCTGAGCGTCAAACATCTCAAAACAAAGTCAGAGCATCATTACGCAGAGTGGTGATGAGAGTGAAGGCACACATATAGATTGTGCAAAGTGTAAATTCTGGATGGTGCTGGAAAGATTCCAGTAAACCTGCATTTCAGAGGGACAGCAGTCTTTCAGGTACTCATTATTTCTTCTCATACCCTTCTTTCAGTGTTATGGCTCAGAAGCTATGAAACTCTACCACAATGCCTTCACCTCTGCTCTTCTTTTCCTCATTGAAAAATCTCTCAGTACTTACTTCCTCCTCCTCTGTTCTATATAAAGTGGGTATTAGAATTTTTTTTAACAACAACAACAACAACAACAACAACAACAACAACAACAACAACAATTGTAATACAACAGCAGCAACAACAATATTAATGCTATTGCTGTTATTAATTATTATTATTGTTGTTGTTATTGTTCTTCTTAATATTATTATTATTATTATTATTATTATTATTATTATTATTATTATTATTGTTGCTGTTGTTGTTGTTGTTGTTCTTTATTCCCTGCTCCTCAAAATAATGATACATTAATAAATAATGACATTACTTTTGTAATAGTGATACGTTGTGTTTATTTGTAGTATAAATACCCCTATAGTAAGCACATATCTGCCCGTTTGCTTGATAAGATCGGTTTCCCACAGAATGCTTGCCATCACCTCTATAACTATCTTTTGTGCAAGATCTAACTAGTTTATAACGAACGTGTCCTGCGTTCACGTTTATGCAAATTAATACGGCCGCCGCACTGCGTCCAGCCAATTGGGCGACAGCAGGTGAGCACGTCATAGCATCGTTTACAGAACACGCGCTTTTCAGACGCGAGAAGAGCAATAACATCAATAAACAAACAAGTGAGAGATATAATAATAATAATAATAATAATAATAATAATAATAATAATAATAATAATAATAATAATAATGTTCAGATTCTGATTTAAAAATAGTTTGTTTGAAAATGATGCTGAAACTGAAAATCATTAACTAATTTATAACAAATGACCAAAGAAATAAATGAACGGAAAATTGAGTGATTAACATGTTATTAATATGTATGCATTCAGTAAAATTAAGCTATTCTTTGTGTGTATATATATATATATATATATATATATATATATATATATATACGTTTTAATTTGTTCATTATTATTATTATTGTTATTATTATTATTATTAATAACAATAATAATAATAATAATAATAATAATAATAATAATAATAAATCATTTTTATAAGTATTAATAAAAAATCCTGTGGTTTGTTATTATTGTGTTAGGTGTGCAGAGTGTATTTTCCATTATCCTGCAGTAAAATAAAACTGTTTACTGCTGTAATAACAGTATTAAGGGCTATGCTGGATATGAACGCTCTTACAGAGAAAACGTGACCACGTGTGAAAAACGTGTTCAGACGATTTTGCACTTCACCTGTGTCACGTAAGACTTTTCTGTCTTATTAAAAATAGTTGTCACTCTTCATTATACTTTCACAGAAAATACTTTTCAACGTTGGCTGAAAAAAATCCACAACTATTCTTTTTTTTATTTCTATTTAATTTTAATTCCACTAAAAAAAATAAAATCGATTGGAGCAAAACGTATGAAGGGACTTTAAGAGCCAGGTTCATCTTTGAACACAACCATGTCTAAATACTTTTGTATGTAGTCTGATTTCATGGTGTGGTATTAAAATGACATTTTAAAGGCAGATTGTTCAGCCTTGTTAAGTGTGTGGGTTTAGTCAGCAGCATTAGTACTGACTTTTAAGTCCACAAATGGCTGTTTTTCACCCTTCTTCCTGTAAACAGCTTGAAAAAAGACGTAAGTTGGCAGAGACTGCTGTGAGTTTAGGTGTCTCGTGCAGCTGGTTTGTCCAATAGCTGCTGCTTCTCCTCCTCCTCTCCTCCTCCGCTTTCATTCATTCCGATGGGCTCAGCAGTTTTCCATGGAAGTCTCTTCATCAGCTCGCTGCACTAACAGCTCTTCCGGTCACATAGATGAACGATACGATTCCCAAAACAGCGAATAATGTCATTCACCGCACAAAAAACAGTGTGAAGATTAGTGTAAAGTCTACTGTGTCTCCGCTCATGTTGTGGTTGGTACTTTCGGTTAATAATGAAAGTGAAAGTGTCTCTCACTTCCTCACATTATCTTCATACTGATTCACACACATACACACACACACACACACACACACACACACACACAGAGGATGGAAATATCCTTGAATATAGTTGAATAATTCAGCATGTCGATTAAACTCATGAGAAAATATGCCCCGAAGATGGTACAAACATTTTGGGGCAAATGCAAAGAAATGATTAATTTCTGACTGGCTCAGTTATTTATTTATATAGTTAAAACTTATATATTATAACAAATGTTGTGATTTAATAGAGCAGTTGCTTATAAATTAGATTAGTGTTACTGAGAGAAACATTCTTACTTAGCAACATAAATCTCAGGATCACTGGAAATGAATGTTTGTACAAGTTTACAGACTGAAGATACAGAAAATAAAAACATGCATTTATATGAAATTAAATTAAATTAAATTAAATTAAATTAAATTAAATTAAATTAAAGGAGGATAGGATTTAGGATAGCCAACCTCATGCTGACCATCCATCTGGCTACACCTCTTCACACCTATAACTCAGTCTGAGAGGATTATTATAATATGGGTTGTTACAGTTGTATGTAAAGGTAAAGATATACAGTGGCTGCCCAGTAAATGTCAAATAATTTGGAGTGGGTAGCTGTGTGAGAAGCATGGAAGAAAAATTAAATATGTAGAAATCAATGTTCAGGAGAACATGCAAACATCTACAGTGAGCCTCAAATGATGGAATCTGTAAAGTGTAAATAATACAGTAGGAGAAGTAGGAGGGGGCTATATGTATCCAAAGAAAGTCCAATGATACAAGGTTTCACTTTCTATTGAGTGACTTTTGTATTCTTTGACTTACTGTAATGTATTGGTCTGATACTGGCAGCAAGAGACATTTGGAACAGCTTTTGGAGCAAAACAAGATGAGTACCACTCAAGATGTGGACTTCCATATAATAAGTTCTTATGAGTGAATCAACCAGCCACATCATTGTAAAGAGAGGGAGAAGAATTAGTGTCCCCTTAGATGTGTTAATAAAAAAGTGTAAAGAGAAATGTTTTAGTCGTGATTTGAAGATAGTGAGTGTGTCTGAGTCCCAAACAGTTACAGGAAGGTTTTTCCAGAGTTGGAGTTTTCATTCTAGGGACTGTCAGTAGGCCTGCATCTTGAGAAAGCTTTATCCGTAATTTAATAGGAAGCCAATGGAGGGATGAGAGAACAGGACTAATGTGATCAAATTTGGTCAAACACAATCCCTAGGTTTTTTACAGTGGAGCTGGGTATAATTGAGAAACCATCTAGATTTATAGGAATATTGGGTCCAGGTTTTCTGTTTTCTATAACAGTTTGTTATCCTACTGAGGCAATGATCCTCATTTGTCCATCCGTCCGTCCGTCCGTATTCCTTCCACTTACCCGGGACCGGGTCGCGGGGGCAGCAGTCTAAGCAGGGATGCCCAGACCTCCCTCTCCCCAGACACCTCAGCCAGCTCCCCGGGAGGGACCCCGAGGTGTTCCCAGGCCAGCCGAGAGACATAGTCCCTCCAGTGTATCCTGGGTCTACCCCATGGTCTCCTCCCGGTGGGGCATGCCTGGAACACCTCCCCGGGGAGACATCCAGGGGCATCTGAAAAAGGTGCCCGAACCTCAACTGGTTCTTCTTGATGTAGAGGAGCAGCGGCACTACTCCAAGCTCCTCCCGGGTGACTGCAGATCTCACCCTATCTCTAATGGAGCGCCCGGCCACCCTACGGAGGAAACTAATTTTGGCCGCTTGTATCCGCAATCTTGTCCTCTTGGTCATTACCCACAGCTCATGACCATAGGTGAGGGTAGGAACGTAGATTGACCAGTAAATCGAGAGCTTCTTCACCACGATGGACCGATACACTGACCGCATGACTGCGGCGGCAGCACTGATCAGCCTGTCAATCTTATGCTCCCTCTCACCCCCACTCGTGAACAAGACCCCAAGATACTTAAACTCCTCCACTTGGGGCAGGACAGCTCCAACGATCTGGAGAGGGCAAGCCACCCTCTTCCAGAGAAGAGATGATATCCTGTGGTTCCCAAAGCAGACTCCCTCTGGACCCTGGCTGTGCCTAGAAATTCTGTCCATAAAGATTATGAACAGAACCGGTGACAAAGGGCAGCCCTGCCAGAGTCCAACATGCACTGGGAACAGGCCCGATTTACTGCCAGCAATGCGAACCAAGCTCCTGCTCCGATCATACAAAGACCTGACAGTCCTTAACAGAGGGCCCCGGACCCTGTATTCCCAGAGCACCCCCCACAGAATACCCCGCGGGACACGGTCGGATGCCTTCTTCAAATCCACAAAACACACGTGGACTGGTTGGGCAAACTCCCATGAACCCTCAAGCACCCTCTGGAGGGTGTAGAAGTGGTCCAGTGTTCCTGGATCACCTCTGAGTCCACCTCAGAGTCCTCCGCCTCACCTTCATCATTGGAAGACGTGACGGTGGGACGGGGATTTCTGCCATGGCAGGCACCAGTGACCTTATGCCCACAGCTCCGGACGGCTGCATCAACAATGGAGGCTGATAACATGGTCCACTCTGACTCAATGTCCCAGCCTCCCCATGTAGCTGTAAGAAGCTCTCCTGGAGGTGGGAGTTGAAAGCTTCTCTGACAGAGGGCTCAGCCAGATGTTCCCAGCAAACACAAACGGTCTCTCCAGCCTGCCCCTCCACCAGCGGATCCAACTCAGCACCAGGTAGTGATTGGTTGACAGCTCTGCCCCTCTCTTTACCCGAGTGTCCAAGACATAGGGCTCTTTATACTGTATAAAGAGGTGATACTGGGACCTGATCTTGAATTTTTAGTCTACTTTTTCCTATTTTGTCATTAAAGAATGTCATGAAATCATTGCCTGTATTGTGGCTATTGGTTCATTTTGACAATGTATTAAACAGGAATCTAGGGTTGTCTTTATTTTTATCTATTAGATATGCAATATATGATGATTTGGCTTTCAGATGAAGGTCTGTTTGTAATCCATAAGACTATGTTTCCAAGCATCTCTGAAAATATCTAATTTTGTTTGCTACCATCTGCATTCATAACTGCGTGCAGTCTGTTTCAGAGTGCGGGTTTGGTCATTATACCATGGACCTAATTTTTTCTCTTTAATTTGTTTGGTTCTGATCGGTGCAATCCTGTCCAGATTGAAGCAGAGTACTGAATTAGGAGTATCTATTGTATAGTCAAGTTCATTCTGGTTAGAGGGGACAGAGACAGGGGTTAATCCTGGGAGGGTATTAATAAATTAATTTACTGTCAGGGTTGTAATGGTGTGTCTGCTGTTAGAACGAGGCAGCTGGTGTATGTTGTAGTTTAAGACTAAATCGAACATTATTAGGTAATAGTCAGAAAAGAGTCATTTTGTGAAATACAGGTCACGTTTTCTATGTCGGTACCCAGCATTAAATCTAAGTCTAAGGTATGGTTGAATCGGTGGGTATTTCTGGTGACAATTTGTTTAGGCCCAAAAGCTTCCAAAATGGACTGAAAGGCCATTCTAAGTGGATCCTGGGTCTTTTCAAAGTGCATGTTGAAGTCTCCAACAATCACAGCTTTATCAGTAGAGGGACTACTTGGGTTAGGAAGTCTGGAAACTCAGTAAGAAAGTCTGTATATGGTCCAGGAGGATGGTAGATCGTGATAAGCTGAAGCGCATGCTGCTTTTTTGAAGCAGGAGCTGGATCAAATAGCTTTAAGTACTGCCAAGGATTTTACTTCATATCCTGAGTCTTGAGTTATCCCTAAAGTGAGATATAGATTGTGGCTATACTACCTCCATGACCAGACCTGCGTGGGTGACTGTAGTAACTGAAAGAATGGGGACAGGATTCATTCAGAGCTATATATTCATGAGGTTTAGCTCAGGTTTCACAGAGGCACAAGGTACTAAGGTGATTATCGGTAATAACTTCATTCACAATCACTGGTTTAGAAGTTAGAGATTGTATATGTAATAATTCCAGTTTAATACGGGAGCTCCTGCAGTTTTGTGCTTGTCCTGCTCAAGCACATCTGATTCAATTCACTTGTTTGCTAGGTTTAGTAGGTCAGTTAGAACAGGGAAATAAGTAAACTGTGCAGGAAGCTGACACTCAAGAACTATGATAGTCTACTCTTGTTATAGGGTTTTGTAAGCAAACTTTAGTATTTTATTTTTAAGGTAAACCTAAGAAAGTTCCTTACCCCACTTATCTGAACGACACATTTACACTTGAACATTTTGGGTATGTCAAACATCACCATGTCACATTGGTGGTGTCAGTTTTTAATTTATTTTTATTTCTAAAAATATCTTTGATTATTATACAAATACTGAAACAGTACCGCACAACTGCATGTTGTGCATCATGTGCATTTAAAATATGTGAGCTGAATATGAAACTGGTAAACTTTACATTAGTTTACATTTAGTTAATTTTCACCACACAAAAAAAATCAAAGATTAATAAAGTAATTTGCATTACTTTGTAGATGATGATGCAATTCTGAACAACCCACGGAAACGTGAACCTTTTGGTTATGTCACTGGAACAAAACACAACTCTAAGTGAAGAGTTGTAATAAATCACAGTTGAATGCTTACAACCAGCCATCCCACGTCTGAAAGAACTGTGTGAGTCACAAAACCTCCCAGAGAAGCACGTGTGTACACATGAATGAAAATGGTAAAAGTACGTGAGTGTTCTATTACAAAATGAAAGTCAAGGATACCCAAGTCAAGAATTAGGCAAGAGTTCCTCAGAAAAGTAATCCCTGAGGTACAGTTCATCAGTATATATAGATGGACGTATGATGGACCAACAGCAGCAAGAGGTACCATCATTCAAGAAAGCCTCCACAAAGAGACAAGTAAGAGTTTGCATAACTACATATACTCTGAATTTATTTCTTATTATTAGGTTTCAAGCAACTCTGTCTGTTATTACTGCACTGATCCACTTTTCCTCTTTCTTTTCTTTTTTATATGTTTCATTTGTTTTTGTTGTGCAGTGCATTTTACAGCACATGCCTGTCTACTCCTGACCCTGGCATGGCCAGTCTCATCTATGTCTCTGTATTGTGAGAACGTGAATCGGCAGATTAAGAACATCCTGAACTCCCTGCAAACTATTAGGAGTCAGAGCGAAGGGACAATGGAAGCTGATGTGAAGCTGACAAAATCCACAGAGAACAACTCTTTTTTGAGCATGGAACAAATAGTAAGCATTCATTTTTTCCATAAAAAATAAATTCTTAAATTACATTTAAATGCATTTGGTTTCAATAGAACACATTTATTTCTTTATTTTAAAATGTTTACCTTAAAATGCAGCTGTCCATTAACTATTAGTCTAAACGCATTTCCCTGTTTCCTGTCTGGTTCCTGGCTGATGTGAGATGTTAGAGTGAAGAACCTTCAAACTGCTACAAAATTTTTACATCAAAGTCTTTAAACCTTCTTAAAAGTGTCAGTAAAGTCTATCAAATTCTATCAAACCAGTCCTCAGTTAAACAGGTCTAGAATTTGTTCATGTCACATTGGTCAGTTTTAACTTATTTATTTTCTGAAAATGACTTTATTATACAAATACTATAACAGTACCCAAATAAACATGTTAAAACAGGACAGTAGTGTTATGTATCATGTACATTTATCATATGTGAGCTGAATAGGAAAATGAGTTTACAGTTAATTAATTTTCACTGTACAAAAATCAGAGATTAAAAAGTAACTTGTATTACTTTGCAGATGATGCTGCAATTTTGCTTAAACCTTCTGTCTTTTCTGATTGTAATATTGAACTCCAGGTAACCATTCTGACCTCTAACATTTTCATCTTTTTGAACTAAAGAGTGAACTTGCACAGAAACTTTACAACTACGAGGCATGTGACCTTGACCTGTCTTCAGAAATCAAGAATGAGTTGAACTACACCAAAAAAGAAACCAAAGGTTTGGTGGAAAACATTCAGGTAAGGATACTAAATGAATATCTGATTATGCAATAATGGAGAAGAATTGCTCAAATTTCACCTTATGATACAAATTTCATACATTTCAGATGAACCCCAAGTTCCACTGTGTCCTGTCACCTCCTGTATGTCCTTTCACAGCTTCAAACCTCTCTCTGTGGAATAAGATTCACTCTCTGGTAGACTCGTGGTCCCTGGATGCTGCAGCATATTTAAACACAATCAAATGTGCTTCCTAATCCAAGTGAAAAGGCCATACAGTTATAAGTGGCTTCTAATTTCCGTACATAACAAATTAATAGTTCAGTATTACATTGGTATTACAAATGCAGTACAAATGATCTTAGTAGCAAAAACAATTTATTGGCATTTGCTTTATTTTATCAATGGCCAGTGTTTACTATTTATCTAGTTAATTTTCATATTATAAGAAATGTTCATCTGCTTATTTAAATAACTGTGGACCACCAATGTGTAATAGTTGCACTTTTAAACTTTTTATGTAAAATTTCACAATTAAGACATTAGAATTGAGAGAGTTTGTGTATTTATTTATTGCAACAATGGTGTGACAATTTAAGGACAAATTCGGGAGTGCATTTCTTTTCACTAACATCAAAATCAAGAGTTTTAAATGAACTGTGACTTTTTATTTCCATTCCTTAAAGTATTTTTTTAATTTTCTCCATCAATGAAGTAGCAGTTGTTAAGTGACAATAATGGTATAAATTACATTAATAACAAAATACTACAAAAGTCACTTCTTCCTTTGTCAAAAAAAACCTATTGTAACAACATAAAATAAAAATATGAAACTTATACAAGAATGATGAGTTTCTTTCTAAGTAACCTGCCGCCTTGTTTCATTTATTCTTGACTATTTTTGCACACTGGTTTGCAATGAAAGTAACACACATTGAGTAAAATTAAACTTGTGGGATAAGGGAAAAGAATGACTGCCAAAAAGGGAGACAATGAAGGGAAAGACAACTTACTTGCTCTCTTTCATTTCACTTCTATACCTATAGCATTCATTCTATACTGATGCTTCAAGTCAAGTTTCCCTCACGATGAGCTCCTTTCCAGTTTTTTGCTGTATAAACTCTGCAAGTGCAAAAAAAGAGGGAGCCTCTACTATTCAGGCACAAGAGGAAAACTAAAAGCAGCCACAAATATGAATAATATGTGTAACCATTGTGATCCAATATTAATGATATAACTATATATATATATATATATATATATATATATATATATATATATATATATATATATATATATATATATAGAGAGAGAATGACTAAGAAGTTGTGCAACTTGAACAAAGTAAACAGCTTTTCACAAGGCAGTGCTTTTAGCTGCTGGGTGAACTCTCAAGCAGCAACATGCCTGAATACACTGGGCTTGCTTTCCATGAGGTTGCTGCTGCCATGCAATACCGTCATGCTTCTTACTTGCCAACATACCTCATCCAAGTCTTTTTGGGAAACTTTAATGTGGCTTAAATATGACTATTATTTAAAAATAATCCATTCACCTTAGGGTGAGCCAAATTACTAATGCTGGAAGCAATTAAGTTTGTGGGTAATCAAATCTAAATGTATCTAAAGTTAAGGGTCAGGTATTTATGTAGTTATTTTTCCCATTGAACAGGGCTAATTGAATTAGAAAAGTGTTCTCTGTTCAAAAGCATTGAAATGAAATTAGACAAAATGTACAGTTGTTATGCAATGGAAACTGGTTGTATCTAAATGATGTAGTGTGAGGTGAATTGTAATTCATAAATGTATAAAAAAAATAAATAAAATAAAAAATAAACTTATATACAAGTTTGGTGTGAATGGCAATAGTTAAGTAAAATGAAACTGTACGTCCAGCTGTACCAAGTCTGCTGGAAAAAAAAGAGACTTTTTCTTGTTATTGAGTGATATTATGATTCCTTACTCATTCTAAGATGTTTAAAATAAGCAAAAACCCTTAAAATATATGTGAGCATTTGCAACAAAAACAACTAACATACAGTACCCTTTAATGTTTACTGAAAAGTCGCCCTCATGAACATGAGTGTTCTATATTGCCCATTAGTGTTTATGTTTGGTTCTTAATGTATGCATGGCTCAAGTGTTACCATAGACACTTAATTTAAAATAATGAACAGGTATTTAAATGGCACGTGCAGAACCTTAACAACAGTCCAAAAGCATGGCATGAAAATGCTTCTGAACTTATTTAAAAACCAAAAGCATCTGAAGCTGATGAGCAAAACAAAAGAATCCAACAAAAAGCCAAATTAAACTGACAGGATTTCTTTCAATGCCTGTTCTCATTATCCATTTATCTTGGATTGTCCAGGTTCACTCCTTCCTCCCAAACTTCCCTTTCATTTTCCCCTTTTTGCTTGCATCTATGTTTTGTCCTTTTAGCTTTCTTTCCCTTGCTTGCTTTTTCCCACAGCACCACAGAAGCATTTACTTTTCTCTTTTAACAACAGTAACTTCACTCTTACCCCCTCGCTCTCCCTCTCTCTGTCTCACTCACTCCCTCTCTCCCTACTCCCAGAAGATGTTGGTGATGTCTGAGTCCAGACTGTAGATCCAGGCTAACAGGGGAGCAGAGATTAAAACAAATGCCCAGGATACGCCCTTCAGAGCACGGCGTATCTTCCCTGGAAAACCTCCAAACGCTCCCACATTGCCGTGGAGTCGGTGCTGTCTCGCTTCCTCCTCCAGCTCAAGGTCGCTGCTGGGTTCAATGTAGTTCCTGGCCAAAAATTTGAGTGCTTCGTCCATTAGGATGACCGGAAGGGACATCTTCAAGACGGTCACCCACTGTGGCCAGGACAGAGGCCGGATCTGGAAAATCACCTGCACAAACAAAGAGTCAAAGAATTTAGTTTAAATATACTTTAATCAAGTTCATGCCAGAAAATGTCCTGAGAAAGTGGGCCTGTAGATTTCCAGAAGAAAAGAGAGAAAACTAACAACAGTTGTCCTCACGAAACATTGAACATTTTTTTATTTAGTACTATGAAGGATGATCTCTGACTTTTAAACAGCAATGAACAAAGTATAGTTCAGTTTAATTCATATGAAATATATGGAAAAAGTAGTTAAAAAATTGTTACTTTTTAAATATATAAATTACTTACATAAACACAAATTAAAAACAAATGGTGTGTGGACACCCCTAATGAATGGATTCTACTACTAAGTTGTATGTGCAAATGCACACACACACACACACACACACAGCTTGTCTAGTCCCTGTCAAGTCTAGTACTGCCTTTCTGGAGCATATACATGTGGACCTGCTGACACCATCACTAATTTCAGGTGTGGGTTAGAAAAAGCCACCCAGCACTGAGCTGTCAAGCAATGGAAGTGTGTTCTCTGGATTGATTTGGGTCTATCCAACCCTGAGCTCACTCCAACTCCAACTGTGGTTAAATACAATCAAAGCCTCACAGCAATTGTCCAAATCGAGTAGAAAGCCTTTGGGAAGTAGAGACAGTAACTCCAACAAAAGTAAATCAGACCAATGAATAAGCAGGCGTCCCGATATTTTTGATCATATAGTGTATGTAAATGAATCCTGGGAAGTGCAGATCATTGTTAAGGATAAACAGTGTTGGAACTTTTACCAGCTTCTGGCAGCTTCTGGCTTTTCTAAAACACTTTCTTTTACTGAGTTTAAAATATTCAAGTGTATGAAACAGAACCGGCCCTACTCAACACACTGAGAAATCAACTCTAACACCGTCAAATCTGCTCAGCCAAATGTTGACAGTGCGAAAAGGAAGTAAGGAAGTAACATTTCTTGTGGTGCAGGCAGTTCTGTTTTCACTAAACTAGGGCTATATAATTTGACTGGTCATTACGTTTCATATTGTTCATGTTGCAGAATAAAACTGACAATGCAATGATTACAGAAAAACACACACACATAAAAAAACTATGAATCAGAGAATTAATCTGATGACATATCATAAATGATACACATTTCTCTTCTGCATTCAGCTATTACTGCACAATGAACACTAGCAACTGGTACAGATTACAAAAGACCACCTTGTATTTTGCACTGACAAAGGGTTTACTCATGTTGCCCATAACACTCATACTAAGATAATTAAGTACAGATTTGTACTTAAAAGAGTACACAACTTGTTGCTGGACCTGTGCCCTATTAAGATACAATAAAGTACCTTTCAATGAAAATCCCTTTCTTTAGCCGTTATTTTTTAAAACAGTTAAGGTACTTTTCATATGTCAAAATTACAATATGTAACCTTTGAGGGTGCATTCATGTAAGATGTACCTCCAAGTAATAAAATGCAAGTGATATGTGACTAACATTTTTTCTGTTTTGTTAAATTAAGTTCATTACCTATCAAGTAAATGCAGGAATTTCAGCAAGACTAATGTTATGTTATTAAGTATGAAGTATTAAAAAGTAGATTAAATGACAGAAACAGCAGCTATTCAGTGTATTGGCTATATATATATGTTGGATATGTATGCCCTGTCTTGTTGCTTTACACTGAAACAAATGAGAAACACTTTGAGGAGCCAATTTGAAATATACAAGGTGAATAAAATAGAAAATATAATTATGTAACTAAATATATAATTATGCAACAACAGGATAGGATAGGATAGGATAGGATAGAACTTTATTGATCCCTTGGGAGGGTTCCCTCAGGGAAATTAAGCAAAAAAGCAAAACTACAGCATATACTTACAGGCAGTGGGTCCACATATAGGATGAGGAAATGTAGAGCCATGGACAGACAAATCGCTCCCACCAGCCACGGATTGGACCAGGGAGGCATCTTCAGCAGAGACTGGTTCTCAGACAGGCTGGATTACACAGATAAATACATTACCTTCAAACCCAAATCACAGTTTATAATGCTTACACTTTCTTGTGACAGTTTTTTAACCTCTCTGACTCCTGTGCTGCCATCCACGTCAATGAAAAGATGCCACAGATTCTAAAGTCTTAATATTTCACAGAGAATTGATTTATCCATGATTTTTTTTACTAGATTAGACATGCTTAACAGAATGTTATTAAAATTTTATTCAAGAGAGCTGAAAGTTTATGAAAGTCACTAAATAGCAACCATGTTCATATTGATCTAATGTTTTAGTGTGGGATGATGAGGAGGGATGAAGGATCAGTTCTTTAGATGAGCTCAAGCTAACACAAAGGCTATCTGATTAAATGGTAAAGAGAACATCTTGTACATACTTGTAGATGCTACAGATAAAATAAATCTTACACTAATCTGCTTGTGTGGTCAACCAGGTTAGTCCAAATTCTACAACTTCTGGGAATGATTCCTTCACATCATCTGGACAGCATGTGTCATATTCCCAAACAATGCCTATTCAATATGCCTTCTCCTTCCCAACACCAGTTTTGTTTTGAGTCTGTGTATTTCGGTCAGTGACTCCATGTATGACTAACTTAATTTAATACACATACCCTGACTTTTTAAATGCCATGCAAATCTGGGATGGTTGGCTGACCTTTTATGGTAGAATTGGTTATTGAAACACTACATATGCAAAAATACTGCACTCTAGTGACACATTTTGCTATTTTAATGCACAATTGCTGTTCCTTCTTTAACATCGAAAGAATAAACAATAAAATATATGGCATAAACTTAGGGCATTTGTTTTATACATAAATTCAGCAAATAAATAGAAATTCTGTGGAGAATCAGTTCAAATTAAATTTACTTATAATAAAGTATCATTTGAACAGAATAATATGTAGTACAACATTAAACAACTGATTAAAATGCAAAATAGCTAAATCAACTGAAAAAATCTGTAATACATGCAAGCATTTTTGGATGACCTAAATTGAATAATACCAGTGGTCTGAGTCTGTGTGTTCTCTGGGTGAGAGTTTGAAGACAACCCTAACCACTGCAGTCCTGTTATATTTGACAGGTAATAAAACATTAATATCACGTTAAGGTTTAATTTGTGTAGCTGTCGTAAAAAATCCTTGAAAAATGCAAATTTATAGGACTTCTTCAGATCAATTCAATGAAAGTCAGAGTAAAAAGGGGCTCAAACCTCACACTTTGACCTCATAGTGGTGCAGTCACACACTGTCAGTACCCACTGCTGACTAAGAACAAGTTAGCACCAACATATTCTGTTTACTATACTGAGCTACACTGTGATCATTCAGCTGGTTTAACTGTTCTTACTTATCTCTTATTAAGCAATTATAACTGGTCTTTTAAATCAGAATTGATAAAATGCAAGTAATGTAACATTTTTAGACTGTATCCAAATTTTAAGGTGAATGAATCAAAAGAAATGTTCCTAAATGACTTGGAAGTCAATTTTATTACATTGACTTGCACGTTTATTTTCTTTTTCCTGTAAAGTTGCCATTTTGGAGATACAAGACTTCTAAGAGATAGCAATGACAAAACAAATATTTATTTTGTATATTGAGAAATTCACATGCTTGATTTCTCATCAAGGACGTGGGGAGTGAGCTAACACAACATTCTGACAAACAAGGAATTTTATCCCAGTATCCCAAGATCATACTAACCTTTTAAAACAGTTTTAAACCTTGTTATATTCTTCTCTCTATTATTAGGTATTTGTAGTTACCTGTTGAGCGCATTGCACATCTCTATGGTGACCAGCACTGATAGGGCCATTGTCATTGGATAGGGAGACTCAAATACAGAACATTGAACTCCTGCAAAGTCAACATGTCCCTCACTGCACTGCAGGTAATGAGACTGAAAAAGATTAAAAAAAAAAAAAAAAAAGAGAATCAAAATGAATTGCCACATAAAAGTAACTCCATTCTGAAATTAAAATATTTCAATTTTAACTACTATTATTAAAATCTTTTTAATATATAAAAAATATGAAGTAAGGGATTTTTCTCACCAGCTGATAGAAGGAGAGTTTAGGTCCATCATGTGCTGCCATGAACCACCAAGCTGCAGCACCCACTGTGGCCACGCCCACATAACCTAGAGTGAGTGAAAAGATAATTAATGATAAATAATTAATTAGCAAACACCCATGACCACATTTATTTGGCTGGTATTAATGACCACATATGACAAACACCTAATTTTATACCACTGTGTAATTATAGCAACTTTTAATTAGAGATATCCCAATCTGCTCCAGTAGATCAGTACTGGGGCTGAGCAAGGCATATTTTAATGAAATGGGTATCAGCCATTTTTTTTAAATCAGATTTAATCATCTGTTTGAGTTTAGAGCGCCCTCTGATGACCTGAAGGTGCCATTATTCGACATTATTCACAGCCAGTCGCAGTGAGGGAACATTATCAGAAGGCAACAAAAGAGATTATAGTCTACACTACAGGAGATATTTTACAGTAGAACTATAAAAAACACACACGCGTGCTCGCGCGCGTGCACACACACACACACACACACACACACACACACACACACACACACACACACACACACACACAACACACACACACACACACACACACACACACACACACACACACACACAGGTGATTTCCCTGCATTTTTAAAAGGAAATGAACAATAAGAGAGGTCAGTCAGACTGGATTATAGAGATATGAAAATTACACCATGAAACAATCATTTAAAAATAGTCTATCAAACAAATGAACCCATAATGTCACAGGACATAAAATGTTGAAAAAAGCATGTCATACTTAAACTGTGTGGCGGTACTATGTACAAAAGTACAAACATCAGATCAGATTTTTTTTTTTGCAGTTTTATCAAATTTCCCATAGATTTAATTTGTTGTTGATGCTTCAAAAAGTAAAATCCAAGATACCAAAAATGTGGGTGTTTTTTTTGGGTTTTTTTTACACAGAAAAGTAACACCATGGTACAAAACAGCAATTGCAATGCACATGTGATGTTTCACAGACACGAATATTTACTGAAATGTGTAGAATCCAACTCACAGCCAATGATGAGGTATCTGCAAAAGAGCCAGCCAGAGATGAGGGGTTCTTTTGGTGAGCGTGGTGGACGTGACATGATGTCCAGGTCCGGAGGGTTGAATCCTAGAGCAGTGGCTGGGAAGCCGTCTGTCACCAGATTCACCCACAGCAACTGGACAGGGATAAGAGCCTCTGGCATGCCCAGTGCAGCAGTCAGAAAAATGCTGGGAGAAGGAAGGGCGACATATACTGTAGCACAGTTGTTTTTTTCTGACAAACTGACAACATTTATAATGTGCTTTCCTAAAACATCTCCTAATACAGAAAATTATTGAGAAATTAATAAAGGTGAAGGTTTTATAAATCCTTAAAAAAGACGTTTACCAAGTGTCTTAAAAAAGGAATCAACAACTTCAAGGAAATATGACCCTATTACATGATGTTGCCATGTTAAATCTTCACAGCTGTTTGTTGTGTAATGTGTTACCTACAACTTATCTCTTTAAAATGCTCTTTTTTTTTTTTTTGGTATTTCAATTGAAGATTAAACATTTTTATATGATTCGCAGATAGAGTACAATGGCAAACCAATATATGACAATATATTTAATCTGTGTAATCCTGAAACTTCCAGGAAAGTGGTCTAAATACATAGGCAGCATTGCTGAAATATAATTGTTCTGAACATTTTCTTACATAAACTAAATTATTATTAAACAATTACTAAATTAATAAAAAATGACTTTAAATGCACTACACATATTGCTGATTTGATACAAAGTTCAAATATTTTGTGTTTCTGTAGTTATAACTTTTCAATCACACCCAATATGTTTTGGTCTCTTTCTCTCAATTGATACTCACGAGACCACCTCTCCAATATTGGAGGAGATAAGGTAGCGGATGAATTGCTTCATGTTGTTGTAGATGGCTCTGCCCTCCTCCACTGCAGCCACTATAGTAGAGAAGTTATCATCTGCCAGGATCATCTCTGAAGCTGATTTAGCCACTGCTGTTCCTGACCCCATCGCTATACCAATCTCAGCCTTCTTCAGAGCAGGAGCATCATTCACCCCATCACCCGTCTGAGAGAAACAGAAAGAAAAAGAGAGAGAGAGAGAGAGAGAGGCATCACATAATACTTTTATTGAAATGTGTCTTCACCAATAAGTCTGGGCAATAAAAGTAACAACTCATATGGTATGATAAAATGGTACGATAAAAACCTGAACAGAATACAGAATATAATGTAAGGGTATCAGTATAAGTTGCAAATGTTTTAAAAATAATGATAAATTACAACAGCAATATACTCCACCTTTGTCCAGAATATGGCAATAAGTAGGTGAGCTATTATAATAATTCCAGATACTCACCATAGCTGTAATATCACTGAGGCTCTGGAGATACTCTACAATGCGGCTCTTGTGTGTGGGTTCAACACGAGCAAAACAACGGGCAGTTCTGCAGGCTTGACGCTGCATATGGGGGGGCAACTCGTCAAACTCTCGTCCTGTCAGCCCACCACCGAAAGGAGCACCCTCAGCTTCTTCTTCTTCCTGCTCTGTGATGATTCCAACACGCCGACAGATTGACAGTGCAGTGCCTTTATTATCACCTACACAAACATTCAAAACATAAAACAAAAATAACAAATGAAGTATTTGAATATATTTACAGCAAATGCACAGTGAGGCACTGAAGCAAGGCACAGCTTGTCCATACTCTCCAGATCCTTTTTGCCTGTTGATCTCCAGCTCATAGCCGAGGCATTGTTACTCTGATCAGGGCAATCACGCATTCAGTACTAATATCAGTAAGTCATATATCAGTAAAGCAACAACAGTGTCAATGAATGTACCCTGTGTGGTCAAGCAATTGTACAGGCCGTGAGATCTTTCTAGCAAATCAAATGTGATTTTGAGGCCAAAATAATCTCCCACAATTCACTGGTAATTTATAGTAAATATCATGGCTACTACATGAGCTGAATATGAAACAGAATGCAACAGTGATTCTTGTTACTAAGTAACACAGTGGAACAAATAGAGCTGGTGACATCTGCTCATATAGATAGCCACTAAGCCAGTGATAGCTATGAGCCACTGGACGCTGTGAAGTTCAGATGTTCTTCATATAACATTAGTTCATTACTGGGAAGCTTCTGTTTGTAAGCAACATAATCAAGGATTATTCCATGAACAGCACAGAGCTTTACAAACTTTAATTCAGAATTCAGATTGTGTGTGTTTGTGTGACACTCAGACACTGGGGTTTGTTTATGTGACCAGTACTGACATGTTGCTGTTGAGGAAGTGTTCAAATTCATCTGTGTTTCTAACATTGCTTAGTAAAATAAACAGTATATCCCTATATAACATCAATTTTGCAAGGAGTTCGACTGTTGTATTTGTTTGCCCTCTTTGATGTGTATGTGTTTGTGCACCTGTTTGTGCGTAGACCTACCTGTAATCATAATGACACGTATACCAGCCTGTCTGCACATACGGACTGCATTCAGCACTTCTTTCCTGGGAGGGTCCAGCATCCCCACACAGCCCACAAATGTCAGGTCTGACTATAAAGACAAAAAAAGTACAATGTCAACATTCTGGCATTTTGCCCTGTTTATAGCAAGAATACTTTTACAATATAAATATTACTTAGTTGAAATCCTGATTCTTGACAATACAATTTTAATGTACTTTGGAATTTCTTTTTTCTTCACTCTTCACTAGCATAACATCATACCATAATAGTTCAATAATCATCACTATAATAAATAAATAAATAAATAAAGTCTTAAGATTATTAACTGAATAGCCTCAAATTCAAGGGTTTGGAAACCTGTCTAATGATATTCATACTCATCATTGGAAAATGATTCAATATCATGTTGGCAATATTTGGCTGTACTCACCTCATACTCCGTAAAGGCACTGGAGTTCTCTAGATTCAGTGTTCGAGGGTCAGGAGGTGAGTCTCTAGTTGCCATGGCAAGGCATCGCAAGGTGTCACGACCTGAGCCCCACTCTCGCACTGTACCTAACAGCTGCTCCCTGAGATCAGTGGTCAAGGGCACCCGAGCACCACCGCTTACACGGATCCAACAGCAACGCTCCAACACGCTCTCTGGTGCGCCCTGTTTGACAAGCAGAGGACAGAAAAGGCTAAAAACTGTGCATATAGAAAGATACTGATTAGCACTCTCAAACCAAAAATATACAGGACTGAACATTTAAAGTTAAAATGATAATGAGTTTATAAAAATATTAAATATTTTGTAATACCTTTCCTTTTTTGCCATTAAAGTTGCTTTGGACAAAAGCTGAAGTAGTTTCAATTGTGCAGAGCTGTGCTATTTTATAGTATTTCAGAGTGAGTATTTTATAGTTTGAAATTAACCTACAATTGCCCTTGTATGTTACTGTGTAAACCGTGACAGCTTTTTGTCTATAATTGTTATGTGCATTCAGGTACATATCTGTAAAGCTTTAGTGTAATTTCAATTCAAATCGATCTCCCTCCCAACCCTCTGGATTTGGCACTCCTGCTGAATCTTTCCAGAAACACAATAATTTATGTTTTTGTCCTAGAAACATAATAAACACATCCTTAGAAACCTTGAATACCTTTACCCAAATACATTTAGGGTAAAATGAAATACATTTTTAGATTGTTGTGAAAGAAGCACAAGTAACAAGACACACACATCTGCAGTCACAATGCAATCTTTGATTGCCCACCCAAATTCAGCAACTTGCATGGTAACAGCAAGTTAGGAAGCAAGAAAGTGTGCTGAAATGTCCAGTTTACTCCTATAAGGGTTGTTCAGAACTTCCAGATGCATGGTCACAATTCTGAGCTAGAGCTAATAAGGCTGCTGTGCCTCACAGCACACAGAGCACAGCAGCACCTCCTTCTGTAGAAAACTGGTGAGGCAGAAGAGCTTCATTTTGAATGAATTTGATACTGTAAAATCTGTGAATCATCATATAATGGACTGTGTGAATGGGGTTAATTCGCTTATATGCAAGCTAGTCCAGAATCATTTTTCAGTGATGCAGTTCATGGTGCTCATGTTAAAAACCTGTTATTGTGAAACATGCCTAAATGAGCTGATATTGAAACAAATCAAACTGGGAATTGAATTAAATTGTGACCTTGTGAATGAGCTAAATTAGCTAAATGATGTATATTTTTATACCTAATATGTGATCTATCTATAAGTTACATAATCAACAATTCAGATAAAAGTTGTGAGAAAAGCAAGATATATTGAATAAAAGATGTGGAGAGAGGATAACCAGACCTTAATAAACATCTTGGCTCCTGTGGCCGAGCGGGTAAGCTTGTTAAGAGAGCAGAAGACAGACATGGACTTCCTGTCCCGAGAAAACTCCAGAGTCAGCTCCTTCCTCATTAATTGCTTTATCACCTGAAATCAATCATTGAAGACTTCATTAAGAGCAACCTTTGTATTATAATACTTTTTTTTATTGTGATGCACAATATACTCCTCTGAGCATATTGTGGAAATAATCTGTGCATAAAAAACACTGACCAACAGCACATTTCATTACAGAGAGTGTATTAAGTCATTTACATTTACATTTACGGCATTTAGCAGACGCCCTTATCCAGAGCGACTTACAAAAGTGCTTTGCTGTTCACTCAGAATATCCTTAGCTAGTAGACGAGGCTAGAATCTACAGATTCTTATTAGTCCTGTTTAACTGGATGAAGTGCAGCTAGAGCTCAAAATTTGTATTTTGGGTACGAATGTCAAAATGGATGCATTTTGACTGTGTATTGCAATAAAAATGTATTGTGTAAAATGTCATGATATACAATGTGTGAAGTGGTGGTAAGCAACATGGTAAAATATATGTGCAAATCAGACAGCTTTAAAAGGCTATTTTAAGGACTAAAAATCATTAAAAGCTTCACAATGAACACAAAAAAAACTAAGATGGATAACATTTGGCTTAAAATTGGTGCTCCACATAATGTGTCGCAAAGCAATGCATTCTATTGTCTGAATATATTGTTAAACTATGTGATGTGATTTGATGTGACCCTGATTCTTGTGTGTGGCAGCCACAAACTGCAAGAACAGTGTGCATGAAATATGCCATGGCTGTGATGGCAAAAAAAGGGTTACATGCACAAGCAACCCATCCACATGTAACTGATCATTTTTTTAAATGTAGGTTTTCCTCTCCAATTCCAGCAGCATTTCTGAAAATATCTGAAAAAACAATCCACAACAGCAGTTATGGTTCCTCACTAAAACACACCAGACAAACAGTGATTTGTACCAGGACAATCTGATCAGATTTGAACAAAATAGTAAACTAACTTGCAAGCATGTGCAAGTTAAAATCATGACGTCATGAGTGAGTAAATTACCAAATGAATAAATAAATAAATTAACAAATAAATGATAGATTAAATTAATTTAGACCAATGTAGAAAAAAGGCATCTTTTAGTATCCGCACACTCACCGAGCAACAAGCAGTGGCTCGCTCTACTGGAGTGAGACTCCGCAGGTCTGTGTCAAATACGTTCATCTTCTCCACCAGACAACACAGAGCCGTTTCTGTAGCCTCACCCACCTTCTCATACACACCTTTACTCTAAATATGTGTATATTGTGTGTGAGATAGCAAGAGAGAAGGCAAAATGACAGAGAAGGAATTAGTCGTTTCCATGCAGCGCAATTTGATTGTCAATAATCATAACTCTAATCACAATATTCATTGCAGAAAACACAATATTAACTAAGTGTGCATATCTTTAGAAAGTATTAAAATGTGCTACACTGATCTGCTTCAACAGAACATCAGATACTGAGAGATCCACAAGCTGCATATTTTTGCCTCAGTACAGATAAAGTCCCATAGGTCATCCTCTACAGAGCTTAAAATGCTTCCCTACTGAGAGGTATGCATGCAAGTATTGCATCAGAATGTGTGTGTACATATGCATGTATGTGTGTACATACACACCTCATTGTAATCCAGAGAAGAATCATTACACAGAGCACAGATAGTGGCTATTTCCACCAGAGAATCAAACTGACTACAGCGCACAACTGCACCATCTTTATACCTGAGAAAAGAACAAGAGAGGTCACAGCATGGATAAGAGGGAATAGGGATAGTTTTAGTGGATGTTAAAATAGAGAAAAGGAGTGCAAGTTAATGATTAGAAATGTTACATAAGCAGTACAATCACACAAGGAAAACACCAGTTTAAGTGTAGTTAGTCAGTTTCTGTTGTCTGTGTATGTGTGTGTGTGTGTGTGTGTGTGTTTTAAGTAGATGTTAAAAACACTCACACTTCCCCTTCAGGAGCATAAGTAGATCCAGTCACTGTGAATTCATTCAGAACACACCTCTCACCCGCAACAAGATCCACAACAAACAACTACACACACACATGCAAACACGCACGCACACACGACACAGACAGTTATGGTTAGTAAGATTCCTCAATAAGGCAGAAATTCTCAAAAGAATTTTTCACTAATTTCTTTAAATATCTGTTATTATTTCTGTTACTATACACCAATCAACCATAACATTGTGACCACCTCATTGTATCATACTGTATCAGCTACCCTAACATACAGGAGCACTTTAAAAACAGACTGTAGTCCATTTGCTTCTCTGCATACTTAGCTAGCCTCTTTTCACCCTGTTCTTCAATGGTCAGGACCTCATGGACCACCACAGAGCAGGTGTTTTGTGGGTGGTGGGTCATTTTCAGCTCTGACATGGTGGTAATGTGTTGGTGTGTGTTGCACTGGTAGGAGTGGATCAGACAGAGCAGTGCTGTTGGAGTGTTTAAGTCCATTAGTGTCCCTACTGGCCTGAACATAGTCCATCAACAGGAAATATCCAGCCAACAATATCCTGTGGGCAGCATCCTGTGAGGACTGATGAAGGACTAGAGGATGACCAACACAGACTGTGCAGCAGCACATAAGCCTCTGTTTCTGACTATACATCTACAAGGTGGGGCAACTATGTAAGAGTGTCTAAACATTGTGTCCACCCATTGTTCACTCTATCTAGTGTCTAATCCACTCGTTCAAGCCAATACACACTAACACACTACCATGACAGTGTCACTGCAGTGCTGAGAATGGGGGAACCCCTTTGAAAGTATGCAGAGAAACAGATGAACTACTGTTATGATAGAACTACCAAGTTCTCCAGTATGATGAATGGAGCTAATGACATGGACAGTAAGCGTAGAGACAAGGAGGTGGTCATAAATGTTATGGATGATTGATGCATATCTTTCATATCTGTTGTTTTATTGTTGGTAAAGAGGGATATTCACAAGCTATCCATGCCTAGAACCATGCAGCTGCTGGTCACTGAATAAGATACAAGGCTGAATAAGAAGAATCTACAGTCCTGTACACAGGTTTTAGACAGCGGTAAAAATTACAGTCTACTTTCCTGGGCAGTAAGTTTATTTGCTCAGTAAAGCATTAATATTAGAATAAATACAAATAACATTAATACAAAAAGTAGCACTTTCTTAAAAATGGGAAATTCTTGTTCCTTTTAACTCTGTGTACCTGCATCCGTTGTAATGGGATCTGGAGATTTCATAAGCAAAAATTCTTATCGCTTAAAGAAATGCTTTTAAATAACATGCTTAAGTGCCTAAAGCATCTGCACAGTACTATATATATATCGTATAAGCATCTGTTAAAATAAAGCTGCAGTACACTGATCCACTGAAGCATCTCCAGCTCACCCTGCAAACAGACATCTGGTTGGTGGTCAGTGTACCAGTCTTGTCAGAACAAATAACTGAGGTGCAGCCGAGTGTTTCCACAGAGGGCAGGGAGCGGACAATGGCATTCTTCCTTGCCATTCGTCGCGTACCCAGCGCCAGGCAGGTAGTGATGACAGCAGGAAGACCTAGAGGACAGACCAAATACAGCGAGAGAATTCAGAGTTCCCACTCTCCAAAAGGAAACCAGGACATTTTTCTGGACATTTCATTTGAAATCATACATAAAATGAGCAGATTCAAAGTTTTTTTTAATGTCAATTAGTTTAACACAGGGCTACTATCACTCACTATAGCTGGCTGATGTTAATAACCTATTCACCAGTACCACAACTGTATCTGTCCATGTGACAGTGCAGCATTATAAATTTCAATATTCAGCACATGTAGCTTAGATGCTATTTCCAGGACATTTGTCTCACATGGGATCCCTGATTCAAGAAGCAAGGACACAGAGAAGTATGTATTTTATAACCCAATCATCCATAATATCACCATCACCTGCTTAATAGATCCCACTTACGCAGCCACAACAGATGAGACATGGAATCCACAAGACCTCTACGGATCTGCTGCTAACATCTTGATTCCAGATACCACAGGACACCTTCAAACTCCAAGAAGTTCTAAAGTGGGACCTCTGTGGATTATGTCAGATAGCCTGTGACCGTAATCCTGTCACTGGTTCACCAGTTGTCTTTCCTTTGACTACAATTGGTAAAATATAGGTACTGGCCACTGCCAACCAAGTAAACCCTACAAACCTAGCCTGATATTTTGGAGACGCTCTGCTCTTCACTTGCTGCCTAATATGTCCACCCCTTGACAGATGACACTGGCTGTAGGCTGTAACATTTTCAACAGTGTATCAGAAATGTGCACTACATTGCTGATGTGCGTCTCTATCTCTGCATGGCCAAAACAATTAAAGTCAAAACAAAATTGCAAATTTTTGTTAGGTATTCTTGAGCATACCATTAATGTGGGCTCTAGGGGGCAGACTCTACACATAATGGAGACATTCAGAAGCCTTCAGACTAGAAAAGTCTGCATTGAGGTACAGAAACAATGCATACAAAATGCAAAATAGTTAATAAAATGTATGTTTAGTTATTAAATGAGCACTAGGCTGTTTACCTAACATGTAGCCAGGGGTTAAGCAGTAAAAATACAACAACAACAACAACAACAACAACAACAACAACAACAACAACAACAACAACAACAACAATAAGACACTTAAATTAAGTTACAATTTTCAAGAAAATATTTAAATAATAATCAAAAAGGGTGGAAATTGGTTATGAAAATTAACAACAGGGTTGTAATATATTTACACTTACATAACTCTTCAAAGAACTGAAAATTAACCTTGTCTATGTAAACACTAGCCTTATTGCTTGGTTCTGATGTTTTAATCAGATTTGATATATTTGCACTCTCTAATAAATAAATCCCCTCTAAACCTCCTCTAATCATTCACCCTCCTTGGCATCTCACAACCTGGAATTAAAATGGATTATTTGAGGGTTTGCATCATCTGATTTACAGAACATGTCTACAAGTCAGTACTTTGTAGAGTCTTCTTTTCCAGCAATTACAGCTGCAAGTCACTTTGGATAAGTCTCTATGAGCTTTCCACATCTAGCTACTGGGATTTTTGTCCACTCCTCAAGGTAAACCTGCTCCAGCTCCTTCAAGTTAGAAGGTTTCTGCTGGTGAACAACAATCTTCAAATCTGACCACAGATTCTCAATTGGATTTGGGTCTCGGCTTTGACTACGCCATTTCAATACATTAACAAGTTTCCCGTTAAACCGCTCGAGTGTTGCTTTTGTGTCCTGTTTGAAGGTGAACCTCTATCCCAGGCTTTGATCAAGAATATCCCTGTATTTAGACCAACAATCTTCCTTCATCTCAGACCAATTTCCCAGCTGCTGAAAAACATCCTCACAACATGATGCTGCCACCACGTTTCACTGGGGATGGTATTCTTGAGGTGATGAGATGTGTTGGTTTTGCAACAGACACAGTGTTTTCCTTGGTGGTCAAACAGTTCAATTTTGCTCTCATCTGACCAGAACACCTTCCTCCATACATTTGGGGAGTCTCTCAAATGCCTTTTGGCAAACTGAAAACAAGGCATCCTATTTTTCTTTGTAAGCAAGGCTTTTTTCCTGGCCACTCTTTCATAAATCCAGCTCCATGGAGTGTACGGCTTACTGTGCTTGTATGGACAGATATTCCAGTCTCTGCTTGGGACCTCCACAGCTCCTTCAGGTTTACCTTGGGTCTCTCTGCTGTCTCTCTGATTAATGCCCTCCTTGCCTGGTCTGAGAAGTCTCCTGGCACATTTGTTAAGGTGCCATCTTCTTTTCATCTGATGATAATGGATTTGATGTTGTCCTGGAGGTCATCCAATATTTGGACATTTTTTATAACCCAACACTGACTTGTACTTCCCAAAAAAATTGTCCTTGACTTATTTGGAGATCTCCTTGGATGGACTTCATGGTGTTGTTTGGTTAGTGGTACCTCTTGCATAACTGTGTTACAGTCTCTGGGGCCTTTCAGAAAAGGGTGTATATACTGACAGATCATGTGACACTCGTGACACTCGTAGACTTCATTTCACTAAGCATGTGACTTAGAGGCTTCATAACAAATGGGGTGTATACATATGCACATGCCAATTTTCAGTTTTTAATATATAGATTTTTCTAGTTTTACTTCAACTTCAGCAGAGTATTTTGTGCAGATCAATCATATAAGATTCAAATTAAATACAGGTTGTAAGGTAGCAAAATAGGTAAAAAGCCAAGCCAGAATACTTTTGCAAGGCAGTGTAAAATAGCTGTGCACAGCTATTTGTAAAATGGCTCTGAACAGCTCTTAGCAAATAAAAGAAACGTGCATTAATGAGTTTAGCATCTTTCACTGGCACTACTTTCAAATTAGCAGTGGCTGCCAGTAGATGATGTAATTTTTGCATGCGCAGTGAGAACACATGAATTCCACACACACACACACACACACACACACACACACACACACACACACACACACACACACACACACACACACACACACACACACACACACACATATATGCAATAAACACAGGAAATTGGTTCATATCTGACTTAAAAGAAAGCTTTAAAAACAACTGATCTGTGTTAAAATTGAACAAAACCACTTCAAAATACTGATATGACCATGCTAATGTTTGCAATAGAATTTCTTTCATGGAAGAGATGGAGATACTGTACCCTCTGGGATGGCAGCTACAGCTAGAGCCACAGCGATCTTAAAGTAATACACAGCCCCTCTCAGCCAGCTGCCTCCATGCACAGGATCACTGAAGTGGCCAATGTTAATGCCCCATACTGCCACACAGATCACTGTGATCACCTTCAAACACACACAGAATACAACAAAAACAAAGTTTAAACTATTCGATTTTTTTAATAAGACAAGAGGCATGTAGGAAAAAGGGGCTCAGGGCGTGGGAGAGAATGTAGGGGGTGGTGTATACAAGGTAAAGGAAAGGAAAGCAGAGCAGAGTGTTACACACTAAGTGTAACAGAATGATGAAAGAACAAAAAGCAGAAGTAGAAGATGAAACACCAGACGAAAGTGAACACAATACCTTTGAAAGCTGCTCCCCGAACTGGTCAAGTTTCTGCTGCAGTGGGGTCCTTTCTGGGTCCGTGGCTGCCATCTCATCCCTGATTTTTCCAATTTCTGTCTGTACTCCAGTGGCAACTACAACACCAATTGCTCTCCCCGCTGCAATGTTTGTACCCTGCATAAACACACACATCTTCAATGATCAAACAGTTTATACATTTTCAGTGAAGGCATTTAGCAAAGCTCCCTACAAAACCAAATAATTTGGTTTAAAATCTAATTGACACAATTCACACTTAACAGGTAGATGATCAGTCAAGATACAATCTGTGTCTGAAGTTTGCTTCTTTAGTTTGCACTGGAGCCAAGAAGCTATAGTTTATTTTAAGTTTTGACATGCAAACTGCAAGTCACATCATCACCGATGCAGTACTGGGACACCTGCTCGTTCATTATTTCTTCAGATTCAAAGGTATTAAAGTGCTTGTCTTGCTTTTGTTGTCGTGCTGTCTTTGCTGTTCAGGGAAGGATTTGAATGTGAATCTACTAGATTCTGGAACATTGTTTTGAGGATTTCATTGCATTCAGCAACAAGAGCACTAGTGAGTTTAGCATGTTGGATGATCGCCACTCCAAATTAAACCCAAATCATCCCTAAGTGAGTTGGATGTGTTGGATGGAACTACACCATTCCAGAGAACTCAATTCCTAGAACAGAGTTCCACTGCTCCTCAACTTGTGTTGTGAGACTTTATACTCCTCAAGCCCATGCCAGACGTTCGGCACAGTGCCAATAAGTTCATGTTTATCTGCTCCACAGAGTCCTATTCTACTAGTACAATTTCTCTACAGGGACTCTATAAGAGCTCTGTGTGCATTTGCACATATATGACAGTAATGATCGCAACTTAAAGTAGATGAAGACATTCATTATGAGGGTTGTCCACAACAGCACTGAACATATAGCGTGTGCTTGAAAGCAAAAGAAGTTGCTAAATATCTCACATAGACCAGTACATCTGGTCTCTGTAAATGCATTATATCTTATAATTCACAGAAAAAAAACTTGCTAATTAGTATGATACCCACTACTTAGCTCAATCTCTTTGTTTGTTTGTTGGGCAGTTGTGGGGAACACATTATTTGTTGGAGCACATTTCACTTATTTCACGGTGTTTTGTTGCATTCTGCAGCTTCTGTGTCAATCAAGCATGTGGGCCAGGCCATAGAGTTCTCGGATAGATCTGAGCAGCAGTTTTAAATGTGCATTATGTGAGAATTGGTATGTCTTGCTCCTGGGCTTCTCCTACAGCCAGGAAGAGTAATTTGTGCTTTGATCTCGCTCTAAAGGACATCATTCACACATCCAATTCTGGACAAGTTGAGAGATACAAGACTGACATTATAAGTGAAAGAAGCATGTGGACTATTGTGGTAGAGAAATATTACAGGATTCTACACAAATATGATTGGGTTATGCAGAGTTGCGCAGGTCACAAAAGCATTGTCCTGCTCACATCACCAAAAAGTTACACAGTGCAGTTATTCCGGAAGGGACACCTAGGGACGTAAGGGTCAATGGAGCAAAATGGTTTTGAATATATATATATATAAGATAAAATACTAAGTGTTGGCTTAATCAGTGCTTTGTCATACCTTTTTAGTCTTATTAAAAATAAATTATTTGACACTGTCTCCCACTGGGCTTTAACTTTAAGCACTGTTGGTGGTCTGAATCCCTCGTCACTGCTCTCTCTGCTGTTGTCCTTTTATGACCTGACGGATCCATTAGGCCTCCTCAGCTGGACTGAGCTAATGGAGGCTTTGTAGACTGTGCCTGTGTGTGCGCCTATGTGCCTTTCAGTGTTTACATGTGGCCTTTGAGGCTGCTGCACCCTGGTCATTATCCACACGAGAGCTCAAAGTGCTTGTGACGTAATTCCTCAACCCATGTGGGAGCAAACAATATGTCTGATGTTTTATTCAGTACACAGGTAGGCTACACACACACACACACACACACACACACACACACACACACACACACACACACACACACACACACACACACACACACAGGCATAAACACACACAGGCATAAACACTTGTCACATGTGCACTAACAAAATATCTCAGTCAGATCATAACATCTCTGCTGCACTCACACATTCAAATACAGTATAACAGTAGCACACTAATAGTTCACATACTGTATATATACTTACAGAGAAGAGCATGTTTTTCTTGTCCTGGTTGACAGCTCGTGGGTCAGGTACAGGGTCGGTGTGTTTGAGCACAGAGACTGATTCCCCTGTCAGAATGGACTGGTCCACTCTCAGGGTGGTTGAGCGAATGGAGGTCAGCCTGATGTCCGCTGGTACCTTATCACCCACTGAGGAAAAAGGGGGCAAAGAAATTTTCTTCTTAGGTATGTTTAACATGATTAACACGTCCTAGAAAGAATACAAAAATGGCAGAGTTGATTTGGGAGCTGTCCCAGCTCTTTACCCCTATCTAATGTTTTACTAATTAATTAATCAAAGACTTTGGCTTTGTCTTAGGGTGGGTGATAGGGACAAAAAATAATATCCCAATATATTTTAGCTGAATGTGGCAATAATAATGGCAATATATTATCTGAAAAATACAATGTGAAAAAAATAGGACACCCCATGAAATCCTTTTTTGCTCCAATTATTTTAAACATATTAAAAGTCTATCTTAATGTCTTCTTTATACACACACTACATTTAATGCCCACTCCACAATGTGTATGAGAGCATAAATGGGGTGGAGAGGAGCAGAGTAGGGGAGGAGCTGAGAGCAAGGGCGGTGCAAAAGTGAAGGGGCAGAAAAAAAGGTTTCCAGAAGATTGAAATAGAACGTTATTTAAAATCAATTAAACTCAATATAAACAATACATGCCTCCGTTTATATCCAGATATCAATATAAATATTGACACATCACCCAGACAAATTTTGTCTCTTTTACTGTATTAAAAGATGTGCATGTCCATATATATATATATATAAGAATAGTTGTGAAATACTGTGGATAAAATCATGATATTTTCTGAGACAAATATCATACTGTGCAAATCCAATATCATTGCAAACCTAGTCCACAGTGGCCATAGTAAAACAAATCAGCCTGTGAAGCTTTCTATAAAAGACAATGTTTTCTATCACTATATAAAACCATAAGAAATTATACTGTCTTGTGCGCTGTTACAGATTCTAAACATGTGCTCACATTGAGAATGAATTTGGATAGTAAAGGTTATACCATTGAGCTGAAGTATAAATTATGGTCCTATACCTTTTTTAGCCTTTTCACACAATGTACAGATTTTTAGCTTTGTTATATCATGGTCAGGAGAAGAGCACATCAAAATGGCTAAAAATGCAAGTGTACAGTTTTACCTTCTCCAAAAACATACATTTGTTTGAGGAACCTGTTAAAAATTTTTATGAAGTACCCAGCCAATGATTATATCCTGAGGGGCCAAGTTCTTTCTACGGCTCACAGTCTGACTTTCAGGGCTATCATTTATTTGTAATTATTATCTAATAAACTTAATGTTTTACATGAAGGCAAACACATTTTGTAGTATCAGCAGTAAGTGATAAGTGAACTTACGTAACAGCATTTGGCAAATTATAACAATTTGACATTTCATGGCAAATCCTACATAAGCATGTGAATTAAATGTAATTTGTGTTTTCTACTTTCCAGGTCCTGAAAATAGTTCTTCGTAATTTTTTTTTATTTGTGTGGCACAATATAATGCTATGATAATTCAATATATTTTCACAATTTTCTTTTTCTGGATTTATTAAAACATTCATGCTGAATGCTGAACTGCACTACATCCAATTAACCAGGACTAATTATGTTCAATTCATTAGGAAACGCCAGTGTTCTAGATGTACTCTCAGTATAAGCCACCCACCCACTATCTTTTGTGATAGTCTTGACACTAGTTCAGACAAGCACATGTCTTGCACCGGGGCAGCCAATTCAGCCTTTTCATATGCAGTAAAGAGTACCAAGGATCAATCACCTGATATTATGCACTTTAATACTATTAAAAGAGCACTGTAAAAAATGACAAAACAAATTGAATTCAAAGACAGAAATCCCTAAAATATAATTACTGTCAATGCTATTAATAAAGACATTCAGAAGCTGCTTATTTTGGAGATAAGATGATATGCTGTTACATACAACTTGAACAACATCATGCTAAAGCTTGCCTGTCTGATTTGTCTGGCAGCATTCTGTTGTTACAGATATACTGATAGCCAGTACAGGGTTGTGTTAGGTATGGGAAATTGCATTTGGTCAGTGTTTTTTAAGCACTGAATTAGGGCTGAGCAATAGCGACAACAAAATCATATATACAGTGCATCTGGAAAGTATTCACAGCACGTTTGTGCATTTTGTTATGTTGCAGCCTTATTTCAAAATAAATTCATTTTTTTCCCTTCAAAATTCTACACACAATACCCTACAATGACAAAGTGAGAAATGATTCCTTGAAATCTTTGCAAGTTTATAAAAAAAATATAACAAAAAAAGGACTCACAGCCTTTGCTCAATACTTTGTTGAAGCACATTTGGCAGAAATTACAACCTCAAGTCTTTTTGAGTATGATGCTACAAGCTTCGCACTTGTTTTTGGGAAGTTTCTCCCATTCTTCTTTGCAGAACCTCTTAAGCTCCATCACCGGGATGGGGAGTGTCTGAGCACAGCCATTTTTAAACATCTCCAGAGATTCAAGTCAGGGCTCTGGCTGGGCCACTCAAGGACATTCACAGAGTTGTCCCAAAGCCACTGCTTTGTTATCCCAGCTGTATGCTTAGGGTTGCTGTGCTGTTAGAAGATATACCTTCATCCCAGTCTGAGTTATCATCAAAGTTGTCATGAAGGTTATCACCAAGGTTATATCTGCACAGTGCTGCAGTCATCTTTCCCTTGACCCTGACTAGTCTCCCAGTTCTTGCTGCAGAAAAACATCCCCAGCAGAAAAACATCCCCAGCATGATGCTGCCACCACCATGCTTCATTGTAGAAATGGTATTGGCTAGGTGATGAGCAGTGCCTAGTTTCCTCTAAACCAAAAAGTTAAATCTTTTTGTTTCTCATGGGAACAATGAGAGTACTTTAGGTGAATTTGGCAAACTCCAGACAGACTGTCATGTGTCTTTTAATGAGCAGTGGCTTCTGTCTGGCCTCTCTACCACACAGGCTTGATTGGTGCAATATTGTAATAATGGTTTTTCTTCAGGAAGGTTCTCCTCTCTCCACAGACAGTGTTGGTGCTCTGCTCTGTCAGAGTGACCATTGGATTCTTCCCTGACTAAACCCTCCTAACATAATCTTTGGGAAGGGTCTGGGAATAGTCCTATTGGTTCCAAACCTCTTCCATTTATGGATGATGGAGGCCACTGTGCTCATTGGGACCTTCAATGCAGCAGAAATGTTTCTGTACCCATCCCCAGATCTGTGTCTCGATATAACCTTGTCTCAGAGGTCTACAGACAATTCCTTAGACTTCATGGAATGGTTTGTGTTAACATGCACTGTGTGCCTCTCCAAATCATGTAGAATCAGCTGAATTTACCACAGGTGTCCAATCAAGCTGTAGAAATATCTGAAGGATGATCAGTGGAAACAAGCTGCACCTGTGCTCAAATTTGAGTGTCATGACAAAAGCTTTGAATACTTCTGTACATGTTTTATTTTTGTGTTTTTATTTTTAATAAATTTGCAAAACAAACTTTTGTCACGTTGTCATTGTGGGATATTGTATGTAGAATTTTGAGGGGAAAAAATATTTAATCCATTTTGGAATAAGGCTTTAACAAAATAAAATGTCCAAAAAGTGAAGGGCAATGAATACTTTCCAGATGCATTGCATATATGATATGATACATGATGTGAAAAATACAGTGTGTAAAAATTAGGAGACCCCTTGAAATCCTTTATCACTTTAGTTACATTTATTGGACGCTATGGTTAAAACTAACCACAATTAAATAACTACAGTATCAAAATAAAATGTTAAAACGTGTACCGTAAATAACAGAGCTTATTGCTTTTATCACAAGTACTCCATAAAGAAAAACAGTATGTTTCATTGCATAAAGGTTTGTGTAATGACTTCACCCCAACTAAGTTTCACACCTACTATTAATACATCAAAGAATATAAAATACTTTACAAATGCAATCTTGGGCACATTTAATGGTTTGAATATTATTTTGTAAAGTTTGGAACATTCTGACTACTGGCAGTGACTGTGGAATGTACAATATCTGTATTAGGGCACTGTACCACACAAAAAAAGAATGTCAACCTCAACTTTAATGGTGACCTTTGGGAATCTTAGAATAGACCTTCAAGCAGTATGCCAAGATAATTATAAGACTGGGCCTTAACCCATTCAACTCAAACTGGAAAAAACAGTTTCCATTTTATTCTCGCATCCATTTCTGTCCTATTTCAAATATTATTTTAAAAAATACAACTCCAGACAGCACTTTATAGCAGCAAAACAAACCAGTCGAGTAGTGGGAATGCTTGACCACTTCCTTGAGAAAATGCCTTTTTCCTTTAGCAGTGTATTTGTGGTTTCTCTGAGATGGACAGTTGTGATTACAGTGATCCTAAGCAGGGAGTTCTGATAGGCCTTTACAAACAAACAAAAGGCCAGATCACACGTCACAGCTGTAATGCCTTCCAGCTGTGTCTGACATATCAGCTACAGAAAGGTCTCTCATAGCCAGCTATTTTTGCAGCCCCTTCTACTTCAACAATTATGACTTGTAAGTGTGTAACAGTCTCTAAGCCACAATTTAGTAAGTCTAGTGTGAAATTTAATTCATCATGACAGCCAAAGATAACTGAAAGGGTCATATCTTGCTTACCCGCCACTTCCACTATGTCTCCAGGAACAATATCTCTTGCTCTGACTCTCTGTACACTCTTCCTGTCCTGTCTGTACACCTTCCCCATCTCTGGCTCATATTCTTTCAGTGCCTCAATGGCATTTTCTGCATTACGTTCCTAGAAATACACAAACATATACATGTTCATTAGTAAATAATAAATATGTATATGAATCCACATTTTATTATAAAAAATACATAAAATAAAATATATATATCAGTGCATCTAAAAAATTGAATACTGTCAAAAAGGTTTTTGATCATTTGCATTTTTTATTTTATATTTATTACATTTAAAGTAATATATAGCAAGCCTTTTTGTTTTAAAGTTGATACTGTGATTAATTATCTAATCAAATTTGAATGCAAAAATTCTAATATTTTTGAGATTCTTGGCTTCTGATTTTTATGAGCTATAAACCATAATGTTCAACATTAAAACAAAGGCTTGATATATGTTTTTAATAAATTCTGATCAAAAATAGCTTTTTAAATGATATTCTAGTAGATGCACTACTATAAATTTTTTTATTAAAAATATTTTTTATAAAATTTTATTTTAATTTTATAACATAAATACACTAATTGTCAAAAATGTTGCACAAATTGTTGCACCAAGAAGGAAGTGTGGGATTGCAATGCTGTTGGGAAGGAAGATAAATGAATAAATATTTAGACAGATATTTATTGAGCTACACATACAGAAAGTGTCTCTCAGTATGGTGTTGATTACAACAGTGCACAACAGGGTACAATGTAGTTGTAGAGGTTCCTAATCGTGTCCTGTGATAATCCATCCCATGCAGCTTTAATATTTCCACACAGTTCCTGTAGATTTTGCTGATAGGTCTAGAAATGTGACTGGCTGTGGCATAATATCGGTGTCTTCAAGGCAAGCTGTTGAGATGGCAGCAGTATGTAGATAAGTGCGATCCTGCTGGAAAAGTGCACCAGAGTGTGCATTCACAAAAGGCAGAGCCACTGGATGCAGCACATCATACAAAATTGCACCCCACACCAGGGTAACGCGAGACAACAAAACACTGATCTTTTCGCTGATCATGGTGCTTCCACATATAGATCAAGACAAAATCAGGACTCATCACTGAAGATGACCTTCCGCCATGATGGTCTGGCACGAAACCATTTCAGTCATGCATTGCAATCAGTTGAATCCTTCTAGGTGCAATTATTTTGACAATAAAAGTGTTTAATATGAAGCTATGTTTGACAACAGTATATAGAAAGTATTACTTTTTCCACGTTTTGTTATATTACAGCCTTATTCCAAAAAAGGATGAAATTCATTTTCCCTAACAATTCTACACACAATATCCCATGATGACAACGGGAGAGAGAAAGGTTTGTAAATGTATTAAAATTAAAAACACAAAAATATAACATACATTAAGTATTCACAGCCTTTGCCATGACACTCAAAACTGAGCTCAAGTGCATCTTGTTTCCATTGATTCTACAGCTTGATTGGAGAAATCCTGTGCATTGGACATGATGTGGAAAGACAAACACCTGTTTATATAAAGTTCCATAATAGAGGCTGCATGTTAGCAAACCAAGCCATGGAGTCTAAGGAATTGTCTGCAGACCTCAGAGACAGGATTGTATCTAGACACTGATCTGGGGAAGGGTACAGAAACATTTCTGCAGTATTGAAGGTCCAAATGAGCACAGTGTCCTCCATCATGCATAAATGGAAGAAGTTTGGAACCACCAGGACTCTTCCCTCTTCATGGTTGAAGGGAAGGTAAGCAAGAACCAAACAGTCACTCTGACAGAGCGCCAACATTGCTCTGTTGAGAGAAGAGAACCTTCCAGAAGGACAACCATTTTTGCAGCACTGCACCAATCAGGCATGTATAACAGAGAGACCAGACAACATTATAATCAAAAAGACTTGAGGCTGTAATTGCACAATTGCATATTGAGCAAAGGCTGTGAATAATCATGTACATGTTATATTTTTGTTTCATTTTTTAATAAATTTCCAAAGATTTCGAACATTTTTTTCTCACTTTGTCATCATGAGGTATTTTGTGTTTTGAGGGGAAAAAATGAATGGAATCCATTTTGGAATATACTGTAACATAAAATGTGCAAAAAGTGAACTTTCCAGATGCACTGTATATATCAAAATATCCTATGAATACTTACCTGCCACACCCCAACAATGGCATTGGCAATAAGGATAAGAAGAATGACAAAAGGCTCAACAAAGGCTGTGATGGTGCCCTCACCCTCCTCAAACCAGGCCAGAGTCTACAAAATCAATCAATACAATACAATCACTGACAGTTCTTCATTAGGACACAGCTTAGCAAAAAAAAAGCAGCTAATTGGATGACTGTTTAATGATAATGCTGTTGGGTTTGAGTGAATTGTAAGTGGAGAAAACCAAAGTGCTGTTTTGTGTTTTGAAGAGGCAGCTGTCTCTCATTAGGGCTTACAAAGGAAATGCAAGCTGCAAGGAGGAGAATCCGCACAAGCAGATCCTCGAACTGCTCCAGCACCAGTTCCCATAGCGACTTCCCTGCAAATACAAACACAACCAAGCCAGCTCAGTTACATGTATATCAACAAATGTCCTCTCTTTCTCGTCATCAAAAGTACAGAGCAAGTCCTGATCCAAACACCCTCTGTAAACACATCGAAATCACATTCATTCAAGACTCAGGCCACACTGCTACCGCCCCACCCCCACCACCCCCCTCCCCCTCAAGGGGACCTAATAATAACTTTAATTAGCCAGACAAGTAGCATCTCCTATACAACAAAGCAAAACCAGTGAGGTAGGCTTTTAACAGATTGAGAATGATGAAAGCACTGCTGATCATTACACAGACTCAGAGGAGAAAGAGCTGGGTTTCTTACCTTCTTCTGCTGGTAATTCTGCATGAAACATTGGGATAGTTTCATATAGTTCAATGTGAAGAGAAGAGAGAAAAATGATAAATCAGATTTCTGTTAATCACTTTCTTTGGTGCATTTATTTCACTACTCATTATGCAATTTCTTTTAATTCCTATTAATTAACCATCAAAAAAATACTGTCTATGGTTATAACTATATAACAGATAATATGCAAATATAAATTAAAAAAGAACAGCACTATCATTTTTTTATGATTATGGTTAGATATTTGTATAGTATAATAAAGTATGGTGTTATTTATATAAAAGAGTCATTCTATGAAATGGGTTCCATTAGTGTCTGCAATGTTTGATGAGAAGCATTAAGCACGAAAATGGGCCAGTGTGTTTTCCAAAGCTTGATCACTTTCATTTATCTGTAGCGAACGTGACATTTTAATCAATTGGTATTTGTGTTGGGACAGGAACTTGACCACATTAAGTATAAATTTACAATGAAATGTACCACCCCATCACACACACTACCCAGTCACATATTACTGTGAAAATGGCACTAATTTTATAATTAGTAATAATAATTAAAAATAAATAACTAAATAAATAAATATATTTTATACTCAAGAATATGATATTGAGGATAAACATAACTTTCATGTTGTAGATTTCATTTAAACAGTGTTTTTCCTTAGTGAAAATTACACCAATTTCATAGAATGACTTAGTATGTACATGAAAGTCTGTACCGTTGGGACCCCATCGCTCTCTGCTTTTCCTCAGTTGCTCACTACTCAAGCCTGTGGACTCATTAACCCCAAAATACCCCAGCACCTCCTCGACCGTCTTGGTATGGGCATTGTCCATCCCTGAGGGAAAAGAAATCTTAACCTTAATGACGTTACAGACATCATACATTTCTTGAAGTGCACTGTCAAGCTTCAAGACATGGCTTATAGTGATCAACCCTGTACACAGGAAAATCATCAGTGCTGAATGAAGACAGTGTTCAGTTGTGTCCATGTGGACTTCAATTCTGAACAGCAGACATTGATAGAACACTGAATACTAAACATTTCTGCCTATTTCCATTAGATTGGATTCACTAATACTGCTCAGATAATGCAGGTAGGCACACTAGGTTTACACTAGGTTTCTTGACAGTCTTCTGATTTAAGATGATCCACTGAATGATGAATACAGCGTGTGTAATATGCCATTGCATCTACATTATCTACAGCATTGAAAAGTTGTTGGTATCTGCAATGCTTTCCTCTGCTTCCCCTAGTCCATGGTTTCTCAACCCTGGTCCTGGCGGCACCCCTACCCTGCTCATTTTAGAGCTTTCCTTGCATCCAACACACCCGATTCTACAAATCAGCCCATAAACTCTTAGAGCCGGAGATCTGCACCTTGTGGGAAGCCGTTTTCTATACTCCGTAACGTACAGACTATCAGCGAGAAATCTAGAACTCACTAATTCCCAACTGAATTTAATATCAGTTTAAATGCCAAAAGCTCTGTGCATGTGTACATGCTCAGCCTGCATGAAAACTCTGACTAATCAGCGAGAGGGGCGGGGCTGTTGACATCACTGTCCAGATATTGGGTTACAGAATTAAACGAGAAGGGAGGGGCTCTTTCTTTATTCAGTGTTCAAAATAAAAGTCCCAAGACAGGATAATACTCATACATAAATTAAAATAATACATAAGACATTATAGGACAATGTCCTTAGAGGACAAAAAACAACATTGGAGGCACAAGCACATTTTTATCAAAACTGCCAAATGTATACAAATATTTAAAACAAAGACATATTTTAACAAACCCTTCAGAGTTTGGGGTGTGTTAGAGCTACAACGTGCCGGGCGGGGGTGCCTCTAAGACCAGGGTTGAGAAACACGGCTCTAGTCCTGCCATGCACCTGTTACCTCCCTCCTCACCGAAGCACATTCAGCATGCTGACTCGAATTTTGAGCTCAACTGGGAAAATGCCTCCTTCACACATTCAGCTGGAAACAAAACATGGTCTAGTTCGATCATTCACCAGGAAGGAGGATATAAATCTGATGTAACTGACTGTCCTGCAGCTCACAGCCAGCATTGCATCAGCACTGTCAGCTGACAGTGAAGAAAACGTAAATACTGGCCTGGTAACCTAGGAAACGTGAGGAGTCTGAGCCTGCGGTCGGGTTCAGCCCTAATGGTGCGTCCAGCTGTCCTGGGGGACAGGAGGGTCATCTGTCCATTCCTACAGCTAGCCACCATATCTAGCGGACTCTAACGGTTCTAACGGACGGTTTACTCACCAGTCGAGTTGTAATCCCGTCTCCCGTTACTCGAGCACAATTACACAGATGTTACAAAGCAGGGGGAATCCAAGATGCCCAACCTGTGTGTTACGACCGAAAGGTCTCCAAACAAGACGTCTGTAGGGGGTTAAATGGCTACTTCTTCGCAGTGCAGCGGCGAATCAATACCGACAGTAACCGTTACTGTATCTCCCAAACAATTCCGCATGATCCGAGAAATTACAGGCGACCCAACGGCCAAACAACCGCCCGCGTTTCCTCCTCCACGGGTTTGGCCACTTCCTAGCCGATTCCGACCGTTAAAGCAGCTCAGGCCGTCGCTGTTGGTCTTAATCCTCCCCCGCTCTCTACCGTCTAAATAATCATCGCTTTATTTCATACTAGGCCACGGCACGGCATACTAGTATCAGCCCCTGGCGCAGAGCTCCACGGCACAGGGATACGGCCAATGAACGATCGAGAAAACAGATTGACGGATACGCTGAACCAATGACGCACCTGGGTTTGAAATAGTCCCGCCTCCCCGTTGTTTGCTGCAGGAGGGCGGGACGTCAGCCTGCGGCGTTTAACCAGTAGCCATGCTGTGCGACTCGAGTTGGCAGAGTGATTGACGTTTGGCTGGACCAATAGATACAAAGTCCATTTTTATTAGCACGTTTTCTCGCCAATGGAAATCCTACAATGACAGACGCAATCTGGCTCTCAGTCAGGGCCTGAGGAGCCACTGTTTTGACGGATTTAAAGGGGATCTACCACTTTATTCACGTTGAGCATCATTGTTGATGGGCCTATAGTACTTTCTTATTTTTAAAGCACAATATGATTAGTTTTTTTCAAAAGCTTCTGGAGTGGCTTGAAACCTGAATAAAAAAGTGAATTACTTACTATATGCACAGAAGTACCTGCTAATTTCCCAGTGAAGTTCGAGAGAAAGTGTCTAGATATTTTAAAGCGAGGAGCTGAATTTAATTCCTAAACTGGATTAAACAGAGAGTATGCTGGGTCAGTTGTTATCTAGAGTGTCTATTTTAAGCCTTATTCTTTTGTCTAAAACCACTTTACAAGTGTCAGTCGGCACTTACCAGGTCACCTGTTCATAATTACAATGGCCTGCCTGGTTAAATTAATGCTTAAATTTTTTTTTAAATCATTTCCATTCCCTATATATTTATTTGAAAATTATAAAACAGCTAAGTCTATTATGTTATTTTATTATGTTATTTTATTTTTATTTATTTTTATTTATTTATTAATTAATTAATTAATTTATTTATTTATTTATTTATTTTCGAGAAATAAAACTCACAAATCTCAAATAAAGAACAACTATGAACAAGGAGGTCTAAAGGCTTTAGATTTCGATATTTTTTTTGGGTGGGGGATGTTCAGGGTTAAATAGCCAATTACAAATTCTCTCTTTGGCATCATATTCCTATCAAACCTTTTTGAAAAGGTTGGAGAAATCCCTTGTGAAGTGTGATTATCAACTAGGAATTCCTGTAAAATTAACATGTTTCCATAAGCAGACACTCCTTTTCTGGAAAATTGTATTCACCCACAATTTCACTTCTGATTTCTATGATACATTAGTTTGATAATAAATACAGATTAGTTTAAATGTCACTGAGAGATAAATCCCTTTTTTTTATCATGCGTTACCTGTTGCTCCTAAGGTTCAAGAGCCACATTATAAAGTTATCATTTATCCACTTAATGAAGTTTATCAGGGGAGATTTAAATTAATGGCTGAACCTTGTGTGTTTTGTATTTCTGCTATAGAAGCAACTGTACATTTATTTTTTTCAGTGTAGTTTTACCAGGATATTTTGGAGGGATGTTCACAGCATGATGTTTTTGTGTCTCCTAATATTGATCCTAAACAATTTAAAACATATAAATTTGATTATGGATTATTAGAAAAGCATGGATTTGGCACAGGTAAAACATGGACTTAGCAGGACAACGTGAACTTACCCAGTACAGCTGAAACACAAGTACACAGAAATATACAAGGCACACCTGGGAAACCTATTGAAATGGCAACATAGGTACAGGTGGGAACACTAATTACTAGGAATAGTAAAGGCAGAGCTGGAGCAGACACAATGCCCTGAAATAAAACAAAGCTATTTGATAACCAGCACATTACTTTTTTGTATCCTAGAGATCGTTGAGGTACATAGCAAATCTTTATAACATCACTTGAGGCAGTGGTGGGTCAGTGGTTAGAACACATTTATTGGGGCTTATTCCTGAGACTCTTAGCTACCAGTGCCCTTGGGCAAGGCATTAATGTAACCCTCTCTGCTTCAGTGGCACTGTAGCATGACTGTGCTCTAAAACTTGCTTTCCAAGAATTTAGTTGAACTGTACAAGAGTATAAGTATAAACACAATGAAGACAGTCCATTTACAAGAGAACAAAGAAAAAAGTAGTTGGACATGGACTTGGAATCCTTGGCCTCCCTCATCCGTATATGAAAGAAGATTCCTTTAAGTGATCACTCAGATTTGTGATGGTAACCTTAAGCTCCCCTGTGCCATCTGAGAAGTGCCCGAACTCCCCGGCCACCATTACACATTGGCTGCCCACCTTCAGGCTACTGGCCCTGTTTCCCTGTTTCCCACCCTGCCCTGGACTAGTTGCCCACCTGCCGTCACCAACTATGTAGAAATTCACATAGACTTCTGTTACTATTGTGTCCACCAGTATTAGTAGTGGGCATAATTGTATTACAACAGACGTGTGGGGGTCCAGTGTCTGTAGTTTGCAGGAGGAGGGGTCCCCCCCTTGTGAGCCTGGTTCCTCTCAAGTTTTCTTCCTCCAGCTCTGATGGAGTTTTTCCTTGCCACTGTCATCCTTCAGCTTGCTCACTAGGGGGGTTTATGTCTTAGGTCAGACTTGTTCACATGGCATGTTAAAAACAGCCAGTTACTTATACTTCATCCAGTATCCACCCCAACACATCACAGTGAAATCTGAAAGTAGTAGCTAGAGTGGGGAAAGCAGAGCAGATATTGTTTTTCTAGATAGGACACATTTTGGAATACAAAAAAGTTCAGGAAGACTTTGAGTCTTACCTAGAAAGAATGGAATATTAAATGGTTGCCAACAAAGTGAATGACAAGAAAAGGTCATGGTGTTCCTCTCTGGAGGAGAAGCCTACTGAAAAATTACATGATAACAAAGAAGCCTACAAGCTAACTGCAAAGTAACCTTCCCATTACAAGCCAAAACCCCTGGTCACTGCAGGACATTTTCATTTTCAGAAGAGAAACAGTGTCTGAGTACATGAAACAATCATCCACTCACTGGAAATCATTTGGATGAGGCTCTGCAGAACCAATTTGTTAATGGTTGAGTTAAGTGGGGAAGCCATTCTGAGAAAGCTCCTATGTTCATGAGTACATTTGATGCATTATCGACAGAAATGGCATCCATAAATATTGTTAGGTTTGCTGGAAAGTTAAAGAAACTGGGACTGTAAATAAAATTGCCTGCTCAAAAAGGAACAAGGTTTATTTGGAAACCAAAATCAAGTGGAGTTACTGAAGAGCTTCACAGATGGGACACAAAACACAGCAGCTATGATGTGCTGCACATGTGTGCAAAGCAAAGAGCACACATGGAACTTTCAGAGAAAAGTGATCCGTACTTCATTTTGATGATGGATAGCCATTCCAAGTGGCTGGAAGTGGTGCCCATCACCACTACTACTGTAGCAAAGACCATTGAGGTGCTACAAGCATCTTTTTAAGCTTTTGGCCTTAAAGGAGAAATTCATAACGGACAGTTTACGTTCCAAGCATGGTCTACTAGTACAGGGATTCTCAATCTACAGGCCAGGGTCCTCCAGTAGTCCACGCAGCATTTTCTAGTGGTGCACAGACCCATCCTCCAGAGGAGGCAGTACTTCATAGTGCGCTGACAAAATGTCTGCATGAAAGAAACATTTAGCTTAAGTAAATATTAATCTAACTATACACATTATGTAAGCATTAATTTTCATACACAAATAATAACATAGCAGAATTAACACAAGGCAAATTAAAGGCTATCAGTTTGAAACAATGCAGCCACAGCTGCCTGACCCAGACAATTAAAGCACCACAGATGTAGACATTTCTTGAACAAACACAGAATGGTGGCATTGTTTCTCAGAAAAACAAAAATAATTTGCTAATACGACCCAGACTAATCAGATATGATAGGAGAGCAAAAGTAGATAAATTGTCAGCCAGAATTAGAGAAGTGTACATTGTGTAACTTGTTGTGCCATCTTATGTTAGCAATGCATCTTTCCTGCTTGTTTTTGTGAAGTACAGGGGTTGGACAATGAAACTGAAACGTCTGTCATTTATTGTGGGAGGTTTCATGGCTAAATTGGAGAAATCTGGTGGCCAATCTTCATTAAGTGCACATTGCACCAGTAAGAGCAACGTGTGAAGGTCCAATTAGCAGGTAAGAGCACAGTTTTGCTCAAAATATTGCAATGAACACAACATTATGGGTGACATACCAGAGTTCAAAAAAGGACAAATTGTTGGTGCACATCTTGCTGGCGCTTCTGTGACCAAGACAGAAAGTCTTGTGGTGTATCAAGAGCCACGGTATCCAGGGTAATGTCAGCACCACCAAGAAGGACCAACCACATCCAAAAGGATTAACTGTGGACGCAAGAGGAAGCTGTCTGAAAGGGATGTTCGGGCGCTAAACCAGATTGTATCCAAAAAATATAATTCCCATGATGAATTGACGCTGTATTGGACGCTAAAGGATGCCCTAGTACACCATACTAATCAATTATTGTGGTCTAAAACCGTGTTTCAGTTTCATTGTCCAACCCCTGTACATTTGGGACAGATGTTATGATGAAGACACAATATTTTCTATTTATTTCTCAAGCCCTAATTATCACATTATCAGTGTCAGCAAGTGAGTGTAATGTAGACTTAAGCACAAAAAATGAACAAATAATATACATTCATTCCATACACATAAGCCTTAAGAGTAAAATATTTGATTGTAGTTCACTTTAACTCTAATTATCCCCAGTATCTACAATATTGGTGCCTATGCACTACTTTTCACTTTGGCAACCATTTCAGCCAATGTAGCTCATTAAATAAACTGCACTAAATTTGACAAGGATCTAAATAGACATTTATCAAATTTCCCCCACCTGTCAATCAGACTGACCTGGTAACAAGTCAGACAAACCTGCTTCATCTGTTCAGACTTGCATTTAATTAAGTCTGGCACTCCACCTTCTTCTGAGCTTGGCTGACTTACAGTAGATCAGCTTCATGTTGAGCATCCTTGAACCCTGTCCTTGTCTAACTAGAATACTAGTGTACTTGACCATGACAAAATTAAATCAAGTTCTTTACCATTAAAGACTGAACAATGTAAGAAGATTAAAAAAATGTACGTCTTTAAGAATTAAAATGCATTCAGGTGCCTTAGAAGTTGCACCAACCTTTAAGCATTCTTGTGCCTCTTAGTTTTAGCTAAAAATGATCCACAGCTGACATTTTAAGAGTTTTACAGCAGGGAAGCCTATGTCCGGTTCTGGAGGGTAGGTAGACTGCACAGTTTGAGTGTTTTTTCTCGATCCAACACTTGAGTTAATCCTGATCAGTGGTCAAGCAGTCTTTTTCAGGTGATTGAAAAGACTTTATCCCTCTATAGCCTAAATTTTTCAAACAGTTGAGTTTGAAAGTGCTAGTCGTTGTGTCCCGGGATTGGGCTGCCGAGGACTCCGCCTTCGACCACCACCCAATCCACAAGGCACCCGTCCCCAGTGGTGGGTCCGCAGGAGGAATGGCCCACAATACCTCTTCGGACTGGGCCCGGCCGGGCCCCATGGGCAAAGGCCTGGCCACCAGACGCTCGCTCCGGAGCCCCGACCCTAGGCCTGACTCCAGGGTGGGGCCACGGTTGCACCGTACGATGTTGCGGGGCCTTTATTGTGATCTTTCACTGGGGTTTTTTGAAAGTGGATTTTAGGTAAAGGTCCATAAGGATATATATACACATATTAAAACTATACAAAAAGATTTCATTGGAACCTAAATACATAAGTAAATAAATGATAAGAATACAAAAGAGTTTAACACATAAAAATATAAAACTTGGGAAAGTACATAAATACATAAATAAAAAAGGTGTTATCTAGAACATCATGATCTGGACTGCACAATACTGTTTGAATTTTCAATTATTGACACTTCCATCCTCCAGTGAAATGGGCCAGAATGTGATGCATACAAGCCTTTTCACAGGCAGCAGGCAGTACTACTTGGAACATTTTTGAGAGAACGAGGAAAATGGAACTGAATCTTGACATTACAATTTTAATGTTTTCAGATTGTAAACCATTGTGTATTTTCATGTTGTCTAAAACTGTTTATTTGGCCTTTTCCCTTTACTTCCATCTGACCACCTGCCTGATCTAGACATGAAGGGCTCAGGTGTGGAAGTGCAAGGGATAAGTAAAGCTGCAGTGCGCTGTATCCTGAGGCCTGTACTTATAAAAAACACTGCTGTGTTAAAGTACATGCTGAGCAGCTCAGTGACAAGTTAGCTGTGACAAAGATACTGTGCCATATGTGCCCTCGAGTCTTGCTGACACATCCTTTATGAACTACGCTATCTGTGTGAGACATGTGTATTTGTAAATATGAACCACATGGTGCTGTGCTGTACTCTGACCAAATCTGGCACCGACAGTGATGGCTTTATGTAGGGGGAGGGTAGAAAGAGATGCTTCCAGGCAAAAGTGACCCAATTAAGTATCCATAATTATCTGTCCCTATATCTGTGGCTAATTACTATCATACCCTCTACAGAATTCCTTCTTTTATACATTTGTGCCTATATTTATCTGGTCGTGGCACTCACTTCCTGTGAATGGGAATCTTTTCTAGCAGGCCTGCCTAGAAGAGGCATTTTTGCTTACTTACTAATGATGGTGTACTCACACTAGACACTGACGGACCATCAGAAATGCAGTGTTCCAATATATGTCAATTTGGAAGTTGTGTCAGCTCCATCGGACTACAAACTAAAAACACTCTGTCAAGAGTTGACAAACCATTCCAACTTTTGCTGCAGTGGATTTGGCTCATCAACCAATAGAAATGTTGATAGGAGGGCAGACAGATGATAGATGAAAACCCAAGAGGGAGGACAAGAGTTCTCTTGGCCTGCATCCAGAAACTTATGATTCTCCTCCTCTCCTACCCTGGAAGAGGGTGGAGGAGTAGAGGAGAGAATGGATGCCGGAGGAATGGAGAGAAGGAGCCGTAATTGCAGAAATGGGACAGCTGATTCATATATCCCTTTCATATATGATGCTGACTACTAATGAACTGAGCCAATCACAGTGTTTGCTTTCAGCACATACCTAGTACTGTCCAATCACAGCTGCTGCATTTATGACAATTCAGTCTATTTAACTGTATTAATTCTGAATTAAACTCCTGCTCATTGCAGAGATACAGTGAACAATATAATCTCACTGTACTTCCTGAATATGTTGCGATGGCAGATGACATTGTTCTTCCTTTACTCATATTTTAACATTTAAAAAACAGTTTATTATAACGGTATAATGTTATAAGAGTGTATTATAATGATCTGCTGATAAAGACAGTTCAAATGTTCTGGTGATAGGAGATGGAAAATCCAGAGGAAGAGAGGGAGCAAACAGACCCAGTAAGAAAGAATAGCTACTTCTTCTATAAGTTACACAGATGATTTAGGTGACAAAGTCAGTGGTCCCTGGAGTGTAAAGCTGAGTAACTACCCTCAAGACAGTTTTGGTACACAGAATAGGGCACTTCAGTACTGCTTGTCAGTTTAAACTAGTGTTGCTCAACCCTGGACCTGGAGGCAGAGAAGCTTTATCTGCTCCCACCACACCTGATTCAACTGCTCAACTCATTAACAAGTCCTTCAGACTTATGTGTTAAAGCAAAAATGTGAAAGTCAGGGGTGCTTTCCAGACCAGGGTTGAGACATACTTTAAAACCCATACTACAGATCTCATCCAGCATTGTTACAGTGGCCTTAGAGTGCAGGATATAGGCCTTGTCCAACGTCACTACCAGTGTTAGCATGCCTGCTGCAAGTGGGAAACCAACATTACCGTTGTCAAAGCAGACACATGGGCTATTTATGACATTTACTCTGAGCATTGCCATAATGCATCTCTGAGTGTAAACAAAATTATAGAACTACCCCTTATTTATTGACCACCAGACCTGCACTTTCAGTCACAGATTATGTGAGCTTATTGTAGATAAACACAGGAACCTCAGGTGACCTCTAACGTTGGTAAAATGATGGAGGGAAGAGTATTTTCAGCCTTCATAGTGATCATTTACTTGGCTCAAATGAGAAGCAGTTCACTCTGAAGCACTCTCAAAACACAGATACACTCACCAATGCTACAATTCCTTGAGGAGAATGCTCTTCAGTGACAGAGCAACATAGCAACATATCAGGTAGAGAAATAATTTCAGTGTTTCTGAACCCAACTAACATCTGCACAGCTGTATCATTACTCTGTGCAGTGGCAAAATGAGCAGGCATCTTTTTGCTGTTGCTTTGAAAGGGGTCTATAATCACTGTGCTGTCAGTGATTTATCAGTACATCCCTACATTTCCACTTTTTCACAAGCCATGCCCAGGTCCTGGGCTCTTCACATCTAGAAACCTGTATGTGGTTTCCTTATATAAATATGTGCTCAACATCTTAAGGCTCTAAAGGGCTTGAATCATTTACTAGGTAAGCTCACATAAAATGGCACATGGCACATAATAGAGGTCATATTTTATGCCAAAGCACTTTCTTCCAAAATATAGAGTGCATATTTTGGTCCCATCCTCCCTGTTATGGAAATGTCACTGACAGTTCCACGCAGCCAATGGTGCTCCAGCAAAACTAGGCTTTCCTGTTTTAAAATATTAAAATATTAATGAATTGTTTTGAAATGACCGGAGAAATGGCACATCATTCTGCTCATTCTGACCCAAAATCAGTGGAACAGAACTCTTCAGGATGGTATTTCACCATACAAACATTCACTGCAGAGACCTTATTATGGCTGGAACTTATTATATATGGAACTGTTTAAGATAAACTAACCTCTTTGAATCTTTACATAGTACTTAACATTTTCTGCATTTTGTTTCAATGTGATTTCAGAATGCATTAGTCATGTACAAGGGGTTTCAGTGCTATATGTACATCTGTTTAATTCTTATTAAAGAAAGAAAAAACTTTTTATTGCAATATATTAAATAAATGGGTGGTTTTGGAGTGGAAGCATTTGGTAAAGGAACCAATGGCATCCTAAACTTAAGCAAGATTATATGCTTTAAATTATTGTGATCGTGTGTGATTAGTAAATGTAAACACTATAGTAAATGAAAAGTAATTAAATGTGCATTTGATTTGAAATAGAAAATTGTGTTCTGTGTTTAATGTAATTTTTAACAGAACATGTTACTATCTGGATTCTATCTTTCAGTATCAGTGAGTATTTCAGCACACACCAAACAGAATGACTGACTCTGCCATGTAATTAGGGCTGTGTATGGCAAGATCTTGGCAATACAGTAGATATCTCAATGTGGACAATTCAGTATATTGTGAAATACTGCAATACTTAAATTTCCAACAAACTTTGGAAAAATCTTGCTTACAGTGGACATTGGCACCCTGCCCAGTGGATATTCCTGCCTTGTGCCCAATTATCCCGGGTAGGCTCCTGACCTATCACAACCCTGAACATGATTGAGCGGATAAGATCATTGAATGAATATTAACATTAAATTGAAAGAGTCTAATAGCTGAAGACAGAGAACAGCACTGCTATCTAGTGGTGAGGTGTTCAAACACCACACAATAAATTAAACATTAATACTGAGCTTTTAAGAATCACTATAGTATTGCAATGTATAAAACCAATATACTCAACAGCTGAGCTTCCTGCTTATTTGCTGTATTGTGTGTATATACTGTATATTTCTCAATACTGTATGATACTATGTTTTTCAGGCCAGTAGTATTTTTTTGGGTCAGTCAGTTAGTCAATCTAATTGGTAATCTAATGGCTTCTGCAATCCTTAATAAGATTATCCAAAATGAGAAACAAGTATCTTCAAAATGGCTACTGTAAATGGAAGTGAATTAAAAAAAAGGGCATTTACATGTGTCCACTCATGTAGAACTATATATACAGTGTACAGAGCTGCAACAGGGTTCAATCCATGGACAGCAACAATATGTGAGTGTGCTCACTTCCCCTGTACTTAATTTGGAAGTGAAATGGAAGGTCCAATATTTATATTCTAATACTTTATGCTATATATTTTGTGTGAAATAAGTACTTTTTTGCTCTAGACTGTAGACTTTTACATTATCTTATTTTCAATGACTAGATTGAATTCAATGACATGATTCTGATTTTTAACTATATTATACACTGTTACACTCCTAGTGAGTTGGACATTGAGTTCAAGATCACATATTCCACTCCAATTCACCCAGTAGCTAATACTTGGCATTAGGTACAGTGAACTTTGGCTCAATATATTACTGCTTTACTGAGTCCCATTCCATTTCTTTTCTATGGTGAGCATAAAACCTGCCACTAGTGGTGAAAATGAGTTATACATTGTATCTTCTACCTGAATTTTGTATATTTTGAAATATAACAATATATTCCTCCATTATCCCATAATATATATTTTTTTTCCTATTTGCAAATAATAATGTGCATATTTCATAGCTTATATATTAATAGCTTGAGCATTTGGAACAGACAAGGCAGTCTTTGGACTGAGAGAAGCAGCATGGTTGTTTTGACAATCTGCCTACACTGTTCTGACCAAGGCACTGTCACTTTTGTTTGTAGTGGTGTTGTGAATGAGACACCTGGATTGCTATGAACTGGAACTATATTATCTTTAGTGACAAATCCAAGTTCTATGCAACTCCAGGACCTGACTATGGCAGAGTACAGAGGACCCTGTCCCTTTCCTGTGGACCACTCCCAACTGCTGGTGTGAAGATATGGGAAGGTATGGCATAAAACAGTTGTTCACCCCTAGCAGTGATACAAGGGATGCTAAACGCTCAGTGATATGTGCAGGACATCCTGTGGGAACATGTGATGCCTGTCATTGCAGGGTTTCTAACTGGCATTTTTCAGTAGGATAATACTCAAACACAGCAAGAATTTTCCAGAAAAATCTCCACCAGTTTGCAACATTTCCTTGTAAGAATTGATATGGTAACACTGAATATTTAAAATTTTTACAGGCAGGTCCATTCATGATTAAATTGAGAGTATTAAGGAAAAGAATAAGCAAAGCAACATTTAGTTAAAAGTGTTTTACTATAAACGTAGTGTAAAAGATAGCAAGCATACAGGTTAGATAACAAACAGCAACATGAGCAATCAAGCAATCATGATAATCATCTGTTTTCACAATCTTTGCTTTTCTCTCACAATGGGTAGTCCCGCCAAAGGCTGAAACACAGAACAGAAAATAATAGAAATGTCAGACACACAAACACATATTTGTGTGAGAGAGTTTAATGACAGTAGAGACATAGATTATCATAGACTGCAGGCTTCTATGTGTATGTGTAATATGTACAATTGGTATGCATGCATATAGTACCTATGCGTGTACTCTGGGTCAGTTTTCTCCTTCAGTAGTATCTCTTTAATCTCCTGTGGGGGGACCAGTCCATGCAGTTCTGCTCTCTCCCACCTCTGCAACCGACTGATCCCTACACAAACATTCACACATGGAGTAGAGAGTGTGTACTGTGAGTAAAGAGGCATATAAAGCAAAGAAGTCTCAAATAATGTCTAACCTTCTGTGAAATCTTGTAGGAACTCTTTAAAAAAGTAATCAACACACAGGAATTTGTCCTCCACGCATTGAAACACACACATACACGCTAATGAATTCACACACAAGAGGGCAGTGAGCACACGTGAGCAGTGGGCAGCCTTATCCACGGTGTCTGGTGAGCAGTTGGGGAGTTAAGTGCTTTACTCAAGGGCACTTCAGTCATGTTCTGCCAGTTCAGGGTTTCAAACCAGCATCCTTACAGTCACAAGGTTGGTTCCCTAACCACCAGGCCATGCCTGCCCAACAGATTTGGTGTGCACATATTTACATACATGTTCATTTGTTATACAAGTACCGCCCATATAAATATCTGTTGTTTCCATGCAGATAAGTCTGTTTGGCTGTGTTTGGCTTGATTGACCTTTTGAGAAAGGGCAGTAAATGCCCAGGTCTACATTGTCTGTGCTGTAAGAGATTGGCTCTCTCTGTTACCTGTGCAAGGTCCAAAACGCCAGTCTAAGTCGAAGTTCCTCAGCTCCTGCAGATCAATCTCTCTCTTACTTGGACGAGGAGGTTCTGGATCTGAAAGTAATAATAACATTACAATTAATCCCCTATTACAACTAGGAGCATCTGCATAGCTTTGGTGCTTACCCCACCACACCCCCCAAAAATGCATGCTTTCAAACAGTCTCACCTGCAGCAGGGGGTGAAGGAGGTTTCTTGTTTCTTCTGTCATCTTTCTTTGCCTTCTTCACCACTTTAAACGTATCAGTGATGAGGCCACGTTTGGCTGTCATGTCTACAGAGAATCAATGGTGTCTTTAAACAGGCAATCAGATCTAGAAGAATTCCACATTCAGGACCTATTACTTACATGTCCCATATGATCTAACCTGTCCCCTACTGCCCAGCACCCTGTCCCCTGTATAAGCTGTGTCCCCAAACATTCACATCATCCTGTGTTTACATATTGGAAAGTGAGCCTCGGCTCTCGTACTCCAGGCTTTCAGGGTCCGATGTTTAAGTGTAGTGTAAGTTGTAACACCCACCTGCAGCTTTGTGTCCAACGACAACTATAAAACATAAACACTCCGGATTCTCTGGGTCTTCGGCCCTTTACAAAACAAGGGATGGGCGGAACTACGTACACTGCGTGATGACGTTGACGGGAGCTCCTTTTGTACGTGCGACGTACGTGCTCGCGTTTCTCTACTGTACCACTCGGTTCAGTTAGATTCTCTGTAGTGAACCGATTCCTTCCAAATGATTCAAACGATTTGTTGTGTTCCGGTATAAATTTATTATTATTATTATTATTATTATTATTATTATTATTATTATTATTAATAATAATAATAATAATAATAATGAATTATTATTATTACTACTATATTATAATTGCTATTAATGTATTATCGTTATTGTTACTATTAATATTAATAATAATCATAATATAATAATGTTGTTATTGTTGTTGTTATCATCATCATCATCATCATCATCATCATCGTCATCATCACTTTCATATATAAAACTACAATTCAATGTTCTTCACAAAACGAAACATAAAGGTCTTTCTATGTGACCATGAAAACAGAAAGGCTGAGATCCTGATGTAAACACAGCAAAGTGTTTTGATTCGTTCAGTGTGAACCGACTCAGAAGATCCGTTCATTCAGGAGTTGGACATCGCCAGCGTTTTCCTCTCAATCCCAGAATTCTGCAATAAACAGTAAATACTATTTAACAGCAGCTACATAGTTCAGCCCAGCTTTGGTCCAGTGAGACCAGCAGACATGTGTGACCCAGTGATCCGACCAGTCTGTGTGGGTTCCGAGTCAGAAGAAAGCTAAACTCAGAGCTAACCAGCTATTAGCGACCAGTGTGTGTGTGTGTGTGTTTAGCTCGCTGGCTTGGCGTTGTCACTGATTATCTTCATTATTTATTGACATGGCCATTCAGACAGTCAGTTCTGCTTCTGCCAGTGTTCTGCATGTCTGCTGGTGGTTCTCCACTTCCTCCTCCCTGAAGAACAAAGAGGTTCTGCTTCACCACTTCTCTGCAGACACCTGCAAATTGAGTTTGAGCAGCTCAGATCTCTGAGCTGGACCTTCAACCCCCATGCAGGCAGATCCACAGCCTATATAAACAACAACACAGTATTTGTGCACAGTCTGAGCTCTTCATTCTGGACACATACACCTTTAAACTAGTCTCCAGGGATTAATCACCAAATGGTGCTGAGTGAAGGATGTATTTGTTATTTACTCTGATCTGTGCTGCTGTAATTTTTCTCGTACAGATTTGCATTGCTGGGAGGAAAGAGGGAAACAGCTGGCATGACTGACAATCTGGAGTTCAATGATATTTATCAGGAAGTCAAGGGTTCCTGGGTGAGTAATATGTATAAGGATTACATATATATATATATATATATATATGGTGCAACAGACTTTAATAACCTTGTTGCTCTGGATAAGAGCATCAGCCAAATGCCAATCAATGTTAACTGATATATTGTAGCTCAATGCAATATATGATGTGAAATACAATGAAAAATTCTTAAATTCTCCTTTATACATATTAAGTATAAACACACCATGGTGTTTACATGACAGCATGAAGGGGGGGGGGGCAGAGTAGAGGAGGAGCTGAGAGCAGGGGGGCAAAAAAGGTTTCTGCGAGATTGAGACAAAACAATATCTAAAAACTTTAAAACTCGATATAAACGATATTGCCTCAGCCCATGTCACACTCTGTTTATAACCTGATATTGTTATAAATATTTCGACTGTTTGATGTAAAATGATGCCTTTAAGAAAAACGCGCTGTCTCAGGTTTCTTTACAATGGTGGTGAACCATGGGTTATAATATCAGTGCAAATTTAGCCATTTTGTTTGCTATTTAATATGACCACTTAACCCACAACTGTCCACATTTATATGCATGTGTGTGAATGAATATATTTATGAATAAAGTTTAATTTAATTGTGTAGAAAGTCAGAAAACTGTGGAAGTCCTTTCTGAATGTAATTACATAGTTATATGAAGACTTTTATCCTGTATCAATAGGCTTGAGGCACTTTGACCTATTGTTTTGGTGCCAAAACAGGGTAGAGGTGTAAGAATGTTTTTTGGGTAGCCTGTAAAGGTAAAGGACCTCTTGTCCCTGACTGTCAGATTAAGATAATAAAAACCTTTTTAGAAATTGAACACAGTTTATTGTGTTGCAAGTGACAATTTAACATAAATTTACAACATGCATTTGCTATGAAACAATAATTAGAAATATACTGTCTAGCACCTGTTCAACCTTTTTTGCAACTCATCTTCTTGTCTGTGTCTTTCTGCAGAATGATGGGCGCCTCAGATTCAGTAAGCAGATGGTGGTGTATAAAAATAGTAAGACAGGGAAAGTCGACAGTATCCCTGTGCCAGAGCTAACTCAGGTCCAGTGGAGAAGAGTCTGTCTGGGTTATGGCATCAAACTCTGCACCAGCACTGGACACGTCTTTAAATATGATGGGTTTAAGGACACGGTGGGTCTAAGGACTTTCGATAATGTGTAAGTAGAGAATAAAACCAGTTTGTAATTTGTGTAATTTTTTTTTCTGTGTTTTGTTTTTTTCAAGGACTTGGAAAAAATCTCAGAGTACTTTAAAGCCAATTACAAAGTGGAGCTGACTGAGAAAGACATGTGTGTGAAGGGCTGGAACTGGGGCACTGCTAAATTCAATGGTTAGTGAAAGTTCATTCCATGTAGAATTATTGCTAAATAGATTTAATGTATGATTTTTCTGGCTTGATGTGAAATATTTAAATTCATGGTACAGACTACAGTTTACACACCTTTCAAGGACTGCTTTTCATTTAACTGCTTGTGTGATCTCAGGGCAAGTTTTGAGGCTTTATTTGTCATTTATTGTAAACCGTAAATAAGTACACATTGGAACAAAATGGACAATGGTGCAACAGCACAACACAGCATTACACCAGAAACAATATGAATATGTTGAGAAGGTTTAGAGATGAAACCTGTAGGCATTTTAGAGTCTGGTTCTAGTCTATAAGTGTATAGCAGTTACTGAGGTTACTAAGGAATGCAGTGTTTCTAATAAATACAGTCCCAAGTATTAAACATGTAACCTGTGTTCTAACTCTAATCCTAGGCCCCCTGCTGTCGTTTGAGGTGAACGATAGCCCTGCATTCGAGATTCCACTCTCCAGTGTCTCCCAGTGTGCAACTGGAAAAAATGAGGTCACGCTTGAGTTTCATCAGAATGATGACACAGAGGTGTCACTCATGGAAGTGAGGTTTTATGTCCCACCCACCACAGGAGATGAAGGAGCAGACCCTGTGGAGGTGTGTGTGTGTGTGTTTGTTTTTTTCATGGAGAAAAACTATGATAAGAAAAGATTTTCATGTGTCTGTGTTTAATTTTTACTTAACTTTGAGGGTTAGAGTTAGGATTATTACTACATGAGGGTACACACTAGATGATGCTATAGCTAGAGATGCTACCGTTTAAAAATATTCAAGTAAGTATATGTGACCACTAGGTGGAGCCCTTTTATAAAAAATGTCTAGGATGGGCTGAGGGCCAAATATATAGTCTTTTATTTTGTTATTTCTTGTTGGGGTGGGGTCAGTGCCAAATCAAATGTCCTTGTCCCAAGGGCTGCACTTTGGACAACCATGTCCACAACTGAAATTAGATATGGTGAGACTCTCAGTTTCAGTCTGTTTTGCTAAAAGCATTAAGCTCAGACAGTTAAGAGATCCTTACTCTATAATACTCTTAAGCTATTAGACTCTGAATGGTTTAATGTGATGCTCTTTCAGGCGTTTGCTCAGAATGTTCTTTCTAAGGCAGATGTGATCCAGGCCACAGGAGATGCTGTATGCATCTTCAGAGAGCTGCAGTGTCTCACACCCAGGGGCAGGTACACATGCACACACACACACACACACACACAGACACACAGACACACACACACACACACACACACACACACACACACACACACACACACACACACACACACATCCTGCCTCTAGGTCTAGTTGATCAGCTGACTGCACTGAAAAATGAATGTTATTTATATGTTTATATTGTAGCTGTTGCACACAGGAGAGGGAAAAACCTTATTTTTGTTAGTGTAAAAGTGTATTATTCCAAGTAAATTTGGAGCATTCCTTTTGGTCAAAATATGTAGTATGTTTAAATTATATACCTGTCAATAAACTATAAAATATTGACGCTATTATGTTTTCTTGTTTAACATTCCATCTCAACAGCATTACAATAAGTTATTGAAATAAAGGGTAAAAAGGGAAAATCTTTAAAAAGATTTATTGGACACATATTTTTGGCCACCCCACATGCTGGCCAAATGTTTGTGGACACATATTTTGGACATCCCAAATGTTTGCCAAAAATATTGGATATGCCTTTGGACCAACCATATGCTTAAACAACACCTCAGCATCCACTGAACAACACTTTAGTAACCGACACATCACAGCAACACAGCAATCACAACGGCATTTTCATCTTAGTTTTCTCGTTTCTCCCCTTTGGCAGGTACGACATCCGAATTTACCCCACCTTTCTGCATCTGCATGGTAAAACGTTTGACTACAAGATCCCTTACACCACTGTCCTGCGGCTCTTCCTGCTCCCCCATAAAGATCAGAGACAGATGTTCTTTGTGGTGAGTGATGGTTCTGATGAATATTTTAGGTATGATATTACTAAGGAAAGAAAAAGGACTGAGCCATCACTGTTCTGACCTGTTTTCAGCGCTTTTAAGGTCTTCTGTTTCTGGTTAGGTTCATTGTAACTCATAAATGACCAGTTGCCACAGGAATAAAGCCAGTTTGCATGTACAGTAAAGTATTTGAGATGCAAGCATTGTTCTTTATGAAAATTTTGCTTCTCAGTTCAGAGGCACAAAGATGGATTTACTTAATTACAAATGGTCAAGAACAAACGGTAAAGCTGGGAAAGAGTCTAGAGACTTTTATACATTTAATGTTAAAGCCTTTAAAGGGTTCATATCTTGAAAACCAAATATTTTTAGCAACGTAAAGATGCTGACAGATATATTTGCTTTATGCTGTATTTAAATATTGTTAACCTTTTAAAAGATTCAATTCACTCTCAACTTCACGCATTCATGTGGAAAGTGCTAATAGGCTTTTTTGATTAATTGTTATTTTTTTGTCACCATTATTTATATACTGGCCTATTCAGCATTTTAGCTCAACACTGAAGTCAAGAGTATGTAAGGATACAATGACAGTAAAGGCCAGCATTGTGTCTCTATGTGTCTCTGTAGCTCTAAAAATGCACAGTAACAAAACCAGCATGGATGATTCTAAGAGATAACAAGAGTTATGTCAATTGTTTCTAAGGTTTTTTAAGGTTTGCAAGTTTATTTAAGAAATAAAATAATTACAATAAAGGATGATCTTATCTCTTAAATAACCTAAAAAACCTCAAAAAGCCTTGTAACGAGCTGATTAGCGCTATCAGGTGTGGTAGAAGAAGGGAAAGTTCTAGGATATGGGGTGCCTCGTGGACCAGGTTTGAGAACCTCTGATGTAGAATATGGACTTTTTTAATGTGGTTCAGTAACATTTTATTATGCTGTGTATTAATGTATTGTAGCAACGGGCACTTGCAGTATGTAGCTTGTATATTAAACTGTAGAATGTTGAGATTGATTGTGATTTTTTTAGGTGTATAAACATTTTATGGAAATCTTTTAATTAAGATTTAAACATATTCAGCAGCATTGCACACTCTTCTCTCATCCCAATTTTTCTAATCTCTCCTTAGATCAGTCTGGATCCTCCAATTAAACAGGGTCAAACTCGTTATCACTTCCTCATCTTGCTCTTTTCGAAGGAAGAGGACATCAACCTCACCCTCAACATGAGCGAGTGAGTGAGGCAGGGAAAGAGGAAAGAGTAAGAGAAATAAACACATTTAATGTCGAAGACTGAAAAGAGATCATTAAAGAGTGACTTGGCACTGAATTCATAAGGAGGTGTTAAACATACAAAAAGGACAGTTTGATTAGTTACAACAAAAAGAACGATCTAAAGCATTCAAAAGATAGGTGATACAATTTACTGCCGACAAATCTGTCAGCAGTCTGCTGTAGTTATGACTTTCCTTTTGTTCTTCTGCAGGGAAGAGGTGGAGAGGCGCTTTGAAGGAAAACTGAATAAGAACATGTCTGGATCTCTCTATGAGATGGTCAGCAGGGTAATGAAGGCTCTGGTGAACAGGAAGATCACAGTACCTGGAAACTTCCAGGGGTAAAAGAAACATACACTGCCCTATTGCTCTGTCACAGAAAATGCAAATTCACAAATTTGCTATTTCCTTTCACCATGTTTCACTCTTTCTCTTCTCGCTGCAGTCACTCTGGTGCACAGTGTATTACATGCTCATATAAGGCAAGCTCGGGTCTGCTGTATCCTCTGGAGAGGGGCTTCATCTATGTTCACAAGCCCCCAGTTCACCTGCGCTTTGAGGAGATCTCCTGTGTGAACTTTGCCAGAGGAACAACAACCACTCGCTCCTTTGACTTTGAAATTGAGACCAAGCAGGGCAACCAGTACACTTTCAGCAGTATAGAGAGGTAGGAACTATATTGTGGTCAATTTTGTTTATCCTGTTCTAGGGATCTTCCATATTCCTGGAACTCTTGACTTATCGTTAATGTCTAGGAAGTATTTATAGGCTAGGAACTGATAAGATTTATAATTATGAGAGTGTAAGCATGCAATTTTTAACACTTGCCCAAATATGGGTCCAAACCAAACATGTTAAAGATTGGTTCATGTGGTTCAGGGACTAATTGCCTCAGTATCCAGGGAAAACTGCTATCCCTTAGGGCAGGGATTTGTTCACATTCTGTACAGTTTTGTACATTAGACATAGTGGTTTACTTCAAAGCCAATTTACTATTGACCTAAGGCCCTTTTGAAATGTCAGTATGACGCCATGTACATTAGCAATGTTAGGGTCAGTGACCTAAAATGTTTCAGCATTCTGTGATACAGTGTTCACCCACCATTAGAAATGAACCGCTGTCTCTAACATAAATAACATAAGTGAGTGTTATTCCTGTTCATGTGGGCATGTAAACATACTCTTACTTTTTTGTTTGAATTAAAGCCATTATCTAGTTGTAAGAAATCAACTAAAATGAGTTTTAAATTAAATTACAACTATGAAATTTCAACATATACACTACATGCAATTTAAGGTCATATAAACGTAAAATAAATATTTACTGTAAAGCAACTCCATGATAAAAAATGAATACAATCAATTTTTTTACATCCCATGCTGCCATTTTTGGTGAAATAATTATTTATGAGCAACGGATAGAACCAGAAAGAGGAAAGCTGCACAGAAAATAGTAAATATTTAATCATTAGAAACCTAAGATAATTTTTACGATATATTTTCATAGTTTGACTTGATTTTATTCACCAAAACATAAAAAAATTGTATATAGAACACAGTCACATGTGGCAGATTTTCAGGCGATCCTAGGCTACTCAAATTTGTTTTTGTTTTAGATTTTTATGTTTTCTATCAAAAATTTACTTGCTTATAAGGACTAAAAACTTTTTATATGTCAGAAATCCTGTTGGAAACTGTTGAGTGTTTTTTTTGCTGAAATAATTATTTATTTTTAATGATTAGATTTACAAGGATTTTTATAATAATAAGCTGTTCAAAATATGTGACAGTTATCCAAATAAAAAAAACCCTGAATTAACTTATTTTGTTTGTATTTGTTTTTAATGTATGTATCAGCATTATCCCTTTTTAGAACTTTTATTCTAAAATTTGAACACTGTGAACAAAAAAAGAGGGCAAACATCCACTATCTTCTCATTTTCCTCTATAGCCCAATATCTGGGGGAGTAACCTCATTAGCCCCAGCCCCAGGGGTCATAGTGTAAACAGACTACAGTAATAATATGACCAAAATAAGTTGTTAATGTAATATAATACTATTTTAAACAGGTTACAACAACAATGAATGTAATGAATGAAGGTTAAATAATAGCATGTGTTAAATCAATAATAAATTCAGTTTCTCTTGAAGTAATCTTGAAGAGTGAAGAATGTATAGTAACACAAAGCAAGTCTGGTTCACAGTAAATTGATAAAACAGATGCAAGTATGTAATGGTGTGGGCAGGCAGATGATTGGCATAGAATATGCTTGCACACATTTGCTGTTCCAGCGTAAAGCTAAAGAAGCAGCAAACACTTTCTCTCATTGTGCTCGTCTCTTAGCTAACTTGTTTTTGCCTTTCTCTTCCTTCCTGTAGAGAAGAGTATGGCAAGCTGTTTGATTTTGTCAATGCTAAGAAACTGAGCATCAAGAACCGAGGCTTTAAAGAGGTAAATCAACTGGTTTGTGGTTAAGTTCCTTTTTTTTCCGTAGAGTAGTCATATCTTCAGACTGTGAACCCCTTTCTTAGCTATCTGTTATTTTCTTCAGTGGAAAATCACTCATTCTTCTGTGTGTCTCTGTGCTCTGTGTATGTGTGTTTTTGTAGAAAAAGGTTGGTATAGACATTTTGGACATTTGGAGTGGTTTGGGTGCTGTTTTAATTGCATGCTTGCGGTGTAATTACTTTAACAAGTAAAGGCAATGTATTTTGGCTCAGTCACAATCTGCAGAATATTGTACGCTATCTCTTAGTCCTTGGAGTGGACTAAACCAAATTTGGGGGCTTTACGAAAGCACACAGGCACTTGATTCAATGGGTTTGGTTTCAAAAGCCATGGGACACTGTGGTTGTGTTCTGTACACAAAAATCAATTTCTTCAGTCTTGCGGTAAAGACTTCAGGATCTACACTATATGGACAAAAGTAGTGGGACACCCGCTCATGAAGAGTAAATCAAGATTATTAAAAAGAGTTTTTGATGTCAGTGTAACACTGTCTACTGTCCAGGGAACGCTTTCAACCCCAACTCCCCAACTTAACCCAAAAGTACTGGATGGAGTACATTGCAGAGAACAGTGATATTGCCATGCAGCCCAATGCTGGTGGCTTTATACCCCTGTAGCCCACGCCTGACATTAGGCATGATGCTTTTACACTGCGTTCCAAATTATTATGCAAGTGTCATGGATGCTATTGTGCCTCAGGGCTCTTTGGATCACTGAAATCAATCTCAGACACCTGTGATAGTTTGCCCAGTTAAAAGAAAATGTTCCACATTATTAAGCAGGCCACAGGTTTCAATCAATCAGCGAAAGAAAAAGAATCTCTCTGCTGCTGTGTCACATAATGAAATGAAGTGGTATGAAAGTAATATTATAAAATTAGATATTTCATGGAAACGTAAGCACGATTGTCATACTGTGAAGAGATTTGTGGCTGATTCAAGAGAATTGTGGTGGGTTTCTGACAGAAAAATTCATCAGATTAAGAGAGCAGCTGCTAAAATGCCATTACAAAGCAGCAAACAGATATTTGAAGCTGTCAAATTGACCTGGGCAAACTATATAGAGTTTCTGACTGACCACTTTCTTCCATGGTACAAAAAGAAGAACAATGCCTTCTGTAGCAAAATGTTCATGCATGAAAATGCACCATCTTATGCTGCAAAGAAAATTACCTTGACCATATAGGTAAATCAAAGAAAAACATCATTTTCATAATAATTTGGAATGTGGTGTAGATTCTTAGGTTCCTGCTCCAGAGAGTCCTAATCTATTTGTGGTATGTAATCTATTTTCTCTATAGTAACTAGACAAGCTGTGTGTGTTTGCACATCTATTTCAGCAATGGCTGCAACTTAACGTAGGTGAATGCATTTATTAGAAAGGGTGTCCACAAACATTTGGACATACAGTGTATTTAGTGAAGCAACGTGTTCTAGCTACTGGTGTGTTCTATGACCACAACCATTGCATGAAGGTTTGGAACGGGATGTGGGAAAAATTATTGTGTGTGTGTGTGTGTGTGTGTGTGTGTGTGTGTTATTAATTAAAATTATTGATTACCAGAGTGAAGATAATGTAGTTATAATCACTAACAATGAAGGAAGGAGTGAGATGAGAGTGTGACTGTATGTGGTAGCGATGCATCTGTTTTATTCCTACAATCCAATAACATATTTCATGGTAATTTCCTTGATAACAGGGGATGAAGGCCAAGGACGATATGTACAGTGACTCGGATGAGGACCAGCATGATGCTTACCTGGAGCGCATGAAGCAGGAAGGAAAGATTCGCGAAGAGGCTAATGACAGCGATGACTCAGAGGCTGGCAGTGGTGAGTGGCAGATGGCTCACCAATTAGAGGAGTGACAAAAGTCAGTGACAGTGGCACCAACAGGAATAATAGTATGTAATATTATTGTAATAGTATGCACAAGAACAGCCTGGTATGATCATTAACAGTTAGGTTCCAATGCATTATTGTTCAGTGAGTGTGTGATTGAGGGGAATGAGGAGGCAGTTTCATTCAGTGAATAAGAGGCTGTGAGCAAAACAATTTAGAAGAGTACAATTAAAAGAAACAACAATATGCAACTTCAAAACCAAACCAAGCTCCTGTTTGGTAATGAGTGACAGTATGTTGATCTGGATCTGGATGACCAGATCTCACACCTAATTATAATTCTCTTAACAGACCATTAAAAACATGGATTAATATAAAAATATGTTATCCTCATCATTATGGAATATGACTGGACAACTGAACACTGAACAGAACTGTATGCATGACCAAAGGGTGACTTACATTGTGAGCATGATCTGAAGACCAAATGCTAGAATATCAAACAATCTCACTATATTACTGTACTCTTTATTAATCTGGCACTGAGTATGGACTGAACATCCAGATGAGACAATTAAATAGTATCCCTACCTATTTGTAGTTCATTCTGTGCTTCCCACTGTCCACCCACTACCTCTGTGAAGACAGAGTTTCCAAGGTAGATATGAGCCAAATTTCCCAGGTTAGTTAAATTTTGGGCAACTTTTTGCTACTGCCAATAAATGGATGATATCTATATAATCTATATTGTGAGTGTTATTGGTATGTATCCAGTCAATGGGCTTTTCAAAGTATTTGATTCTGGGGCAGTTTAAAGAAAATAAAAGCTCTCTGGTGAAAGTCTGGCTTGCAAGTTTTTAATACTGAGTTGTTTGTTATGTTATTCATTATTATCCCTTGACAGATGAATCATTTAACCCTGGAGAAGAAGATGATGACATTGCAGAAGAGTAAGGGGATAAGAAAGTTTCTATAAAATCTATTTTTTCCCAAAATGTACAGTTTTTGGATTAATGATGCTATTTTAATCAAAAAATAATTTAGAAAACAACTGTTGTGCATTTCCATGGTGTGTGTGTGTGTGTGTGTGTGTGTGTGTGTGTGTGTGTGTGTGTGAGTGTGTGTGTGCGTGTGTTTGTGTGTGTGTGTGCATGCACACATCAGGTATGACAGTAAGGCCTCAGCCAGTGAGAGTAGTGGTGATGAAGGGGACAGTGATGATGACAGGAAGAAGAAACCTGCCAAGAAGGCCAAAATAGTGAAAGAGAAAAAAACACACAAGAAAGAGGTGGGTGGGGGTTTGCGCATGATTAGAACAGTAGTGATGGTCATTATAATATTTCGATTCAATGTATTTTCAGTTTTTTATTTAATTGTATAATACAGCTTAATGATCGCATCTGTATGATTCATTTCCAAATCACTCTGCTTTTATAACACCAGATCAAGTTTTTACTCCTCGTAAAAAAAGTTGCAACTGGATGTCAGATTGCATCTCAGAATGGTTGACTACTGCCAATGCACACTTTACAATGATGATACTGAAATGATTTATTGTGCAGCTCTACCATCAAATATTCTTGTGAATATTCTTTGAGAAATTGCACCCCACACCATGACACCAATCTGTGTAGACATGTGATGCATGAAAGCAAACATTTCATCAACATGTAAATTTGGCGTGATTTTCGTATGTCATATCTGGGCAACTAAACTGAGCCAGATTTAACAAGAGCATCGTAGCACAAAGACAATTTTTAAATGGTCTATTGAGATTGACGCTGAATACTTTAACATGACAATGCTTTTGGGAACCTGGGGCCTGGACTGTTACATTGGAAACTGTCAATCAAAAAATATGCACTATTTCACAACCACTTAGTAAAATTGAAAATGTCAATAGAGAAAGTGATACAAAACACTTCTTTTAATGCCATTTTTGTATAACTGCAGACTGTTTGCCAGCATGAAACTGGCTGACATCTTTATTTTTGACAGAATTGAAAAAGTAACTGTTCAAGGCAGTTAAACATACCTGTAATCTTACTATTAGTGTGTTAGATAATTGTTTACACTCCTGTGTGTGTGTGTGTGTGTGTGTGTGTGTGTCCAGAAGAGGATGAAGGACAGCAGCGCCCCCAAGAGGCCAATGAGTGCATACATGCTTTGGCTGAACTCTAGCAGAGAGCGCATTAAGGCAGAAAATCCTGGAATATCTGTGACTGAGATTTCAAAGAAAGCTGGTGAGATGTGGAAGCAACTGAACAAAGACAAGAAGGAGGTGATTTCTCTTTTCTTCTAAAGAGAGCAGTGGAGATGGTAATGCAGATAGGGATGATGACAAGAATCCATTTGTTCTCATTTTTAAGCTATGAGAGTATAATTGTTTTAAAAGTTTACGCGTACAAATTGCTGAGTCTCTCCCTCCTTCCTTCTGTTTTCTTGTTGTTCACAGGAGTGGGAAGGGAAAGCAGAGGATGCTAAGAAAGACTATGAACGAGCAATGAAGGAGTACAGAGAGAGTGGTGGAGGCTCATCCAGCTCCTCAAAAAAGTACTATGCTCATTCTCTCCTTTTATGGTCATAGATGTGGTTTGGATTGCTTAATGCATAATTAATAGCAAAATATCAGCCCCTATATGAGGTCACTCCCAGTTCAATTGTGAGTCAGGTTGGACATATAATGCTGGCAATGATTCACATTTCAAATCTGTTGCATGGACTGGCAATTAAAGCATAGTACAACAAGAGGTGTAACAATTACCATAATTCAGAACTCTGACTGAAAATGTAGGTTAACATTTTTACTTTATTTAAATATTAATCGTTATAAAAGTACAGTATTGTAAATGTAGAGTTTGCCACAAGCTAATATGCTTACTCTAAACTAATAAGTGCATCCAAGAAGTGTGCTCTCCCTGTGTACATTAGAGTGCAAGTACTGATAGACCTACAGTTAACCCTATTATTTGATTTGGGAGATTGTTTGCTGCTGAGTAGCACAGTACTTGCCATTTTCCCTCATGAATAGAACATCATCATTTGCACAGCTTAGAAAGCCAACCAGCACCCATGGACCAGTGGGAATTATCTCAGATCTAAGCTTTTACTGGAGGTTTAGACTCACCAGGGACTATAATAGCTGTAATGACTATAATGGGAGAAGAGCTCTTAGTGATTTGTGTCCTCACTCTTTTGTCTGTCTCTCTGTCTTTCTTACCTTGAAGGGAAAGGAAGAAGGCAGGGAAGAGTGAAAAGAAGAAAAAGAAGAAGTCAGGCAGAGGGAAGGAGAGAGAGAAGGAGAAGCCAGCTGGGAATGACAGCTTTAAGAGTCGGGAGTTCATCTCCAGTGAGGAGAGTTCATCAGAGTCTGAACGGGGCAAAGGACGCAAGAAAAAAGTATGGACACATTCATACACACACTACAGTCAAATGTTTGCATACGCTCATCGTGTATGTCATTGCAATTTTGGGCTTTCACTTATTTACTTGAACTTATATTTGTCAATTTTTTTTGTTTAAAGCAACTCAATTAACAGAATAATCTAAAGAACTTCTGGTAAATACATTTTTGGTAGTGAGCTATGTTAGCTACCCAGGTCAGCTCTGTGATATTTGTTATTTTTAGACAGCTGTATTTTTAAAGATGCATCTTTCAGCTCATAAAAAGCATGCAAGTAACATAATATAACATTCTATGTTTTCAATTTTTAGACAATCCTTTTTTAATGGTTTAAACACGAAGTGCTCAAAGTTTCAAAATAGCTTTTAATTTGCCAGGGCAGAGGGCTCTTAACATATGCTGTTAATATCAACTGACAGCTGGTAGCTTTTCTGTACCCACAAATTAACAGTTTGTTTAACAGCACTCACTGGACTGACCAACACACAGTACAATGGAAAAGTCCAAAAAGTTCAGTGCAGATCTGAGACAAATAAATGGTGGATTTTTAAACAACTCCAGATTTCAAAATCATCAGTTCAGACAACTGTACATAAGCTGGGAAGAAATTTTGCTAAGATCTGGAATGAGACCCAATCTGTCACATTGAGAGGAAATTGGTTTGGATGATCAGGGACAACCCAACAACCACCGATACAGCAGACCTGTTATTCTTTCGCATATGACAGCAGATATTAAAAGTGCAATGTTTATTTAACTGTCTGTAACACTTGTGTTAATTGTGGTCTGAGTCTAAGTGCTTCCTCAGTGTCAGGACTGGACAGAAGGGAGGCACATGCAGAGTACAATTAAAGGTAGCTTTAATAAGGGTCTTAGACTATGGGGCGAGTCGACGGCAGCCTATAGCCAATACCAGTAAGATCCAAGAAAGCACAAGGAGAATACCAATAGGCACAGCAGTAAAACAGAACAAGGCCAGAATCAAAGAGACAAAACAAATCGAGAGTATAGTCGAAAGTATATAATTGGAACAAGGTTATACACAGAGTAAATAACAGAGAGATTCGGCAGTACTTGGCAAATGACTAGAGTTACAACAGTGTATATTGAAACAGGTGAATGTGATTAGAATTGGAATTGGTGCTCAGTCATGTGATGCTGAGATCTGAGTTCAGTTCTGTGATCTGGATCTGGATCTGGTATGGAATCATGTAATTGTTGAGGGGTGTCAGAGGCATGCATAGAGGTAGAGTCAGTGTAGTCCGGTGTGACGACAGGGAAAGTGACACATGGTGAGTTTAGTTATATGATTTTTCATGCAGTCAAGTGAAATTTCAATGTTTTCCAATTTAAGCAAGATGTAAACTTGTTACAGGTTTTTACGAGCAATTACTATGACTATGTTCACACAGGAGAAGTGGCCCAAATCCAGTTCTGTCAACTTCACACTGTCTCTTTACTGTGACCTATATGCAATTTGTCTAAACTTTTCACTCTTCTGAAACTCTTCATGAATGGCATGTGCAAAGCTCCCAGATTTTTCATTTAATTTTTGCCAGCATCACAGGAGCCAACAAGGAGGTCCAGTGTTCCAGAGTTTATCTGAGATTTATGTGTGAGATTACATTATTTATTGGTTTCTTTAAAATTCACTTTAAGCTTTCTATTTTCCTTTGATGCTGCAGCCTCATCCATCTTTGGCCATGCTTGACCATTTCTTCAAAAGCATGGAACGGTCACAGTATGTGCCTTATTATAAGGTCTGTTACCTCACTATTCCCCTTCACTGCTGTGGTCCATTTTTCATTTTCTTTTATTTCCATTTAATGAAGAAAGTTGAGTTGAATAGACTGATTCTCATGGTCACAATACATGTTTTGTATCGCATTATGAATTTGTATGTCTGTCTAAACATGTGGCTGAAAGACTGCTGATCTTTGAAAGATCTTTGCTCTTTAATCTTTATTTCTCACCTTTATTTTCTTGTTTGTCTCTCTGTCTCTGATGCAGGGCTCAGATCTTGAAGAGGAGGCGACAAGCACGCCTCATAGCTCAGAGGAATCAGGCTCAGACTGAGAGAAACACAGGATAATGACAAGATCAGCTTATGTTAATGTTTTATTATTATTTTATTCTTCTTCTGTGACACTCTCTCTATCTCTGCCTATTCCACAATCTATTTTATATTTCATCCAGTTTATTTGTACATGATTCTCTGATGCATAGATTGATACACATTACCAGTTAAAAGACCATCATTGTTGAATTAATTCTACAGTTTCTCATATAGATATGCTGTGTTACAGGTTTCATAGGATAAAATCACACACTCTGCTTGTTTTGATGTTAATTCATAACAAAGACATTTTACTAACACCCCCAAATGTGCTTTTATATCATTGTTAATGACTGTCTTTAAAGTATATGAAGATGTCAGTATTCAGTCATTGTAAAAACACAAAAATGCTGTTTGATACATATTATAAACGGGTACACTACATGGACAAAAATATTGGGACACCTGCTCATGCATTGTTTCTTCCAAAATCATGGATATTTAAAGTGTTTTTCCTACGTTTGTTGGAGTCTCTACTGTCCAGTGAAGACGTTCTTCTATACTTTGGAGTATTGCTCTGAGGATTTGAATTCAGAACGCCATCATTCCAGAGAATACAGTTCTACTGGTCCAAAGTGCAATGCTGGGGTCAATAGATTCATGTTTATTTGCTCCAGATCATCTGATTCTATTGGCAGTACTTCTCTATTGGGACTGGGCAAGCTGTGCATGTGTTTGCACTTCTGTGTCAGCTATGGAGCCAAGTACCTGAAGCATTCTTTAGAATGGGGGTCCACAAACATTTGGACATACAGTATATTTGTGGCTTTTGTAGACACTTAATAACTGTATAACATAACTATATAATCTGTATAATTTTCTAGATGTCTAATAATCTATAGCCTCAGAGAGTGTGTTGCATTTGTTTTAGTACACTACACTTCCCTGCAGTTCCTGGAATAAAACACAGTTGCCATTAAAACCCTATTATATGTAAGTTACCCATCATTTTTCTTCATGTTTCCCTCGTTTTAAGTCTTGATTCTGTATTTGTTTTATGGTTTAATCTTTATTATTTTCTTTTAAAAAGGATCTTCACCTCTTTGTTTTATGGTCAACCATATAGGCAAAAGATTCCATTTGAAGCATAATGTCAATATTAAAGCCTTTTGTGGTTTCTGACAAAGAGAGAGGAAGCAATTGTGGTTAAAGGAAAAACCCACTCTACCTAGGTATGGTTTGTGAAAGAGGGAGCAAAAGAAAAGAAGAGGTGCGGTCAAGAAGGATGTACAGATTTTAAGTTTAGCTTGTTTATGGTGTGGTTCCAGAGTGGGCTGAAAGAAAGTATGTTGGAGTCAGACAAATATGACCCTTCCAGTCTTCAAGTAACTGTTGAAATTAGATTCACACACACACACACACACACACACACACACACACACACACACACACACACACACACACACAGACTTTAGAGCACATTAACAATGATTGCTCCATTCTGTCTCATATCACCCCATCAGTGACTGTCCTCTCTCTCTGCAGAAGCTGCTTTCTGGTGTGCATTTCAGGAAAGTGTGTATATCGTATTTAAAGACTTGTTATTCTTATTTAATTTTAAAATGAATAACTTTACCCTTGTAGGTTAAGTCTTGTGAAGCCCAGGACAACAAATTCAAAGATTTACAACAAAGAACAACAAAGACACCTGATTTTGATGTGCCATGTGTGCCTGACATTCCGCTAGAATGTTTTATACATTCAGACTGTTCAAGAATAGTTCATACTGTTGTAGAATCTTTTTTCTGCATTCATGCTGTTCTATAGTAGCACCACACTTATGTTCTTCTAGAATGTTCAACTCAATGTTTTACTCTTCCTCTGTTCTATGCTCTATTCAGTTATACTGTTTTAGAATGTTATTGTTCACACTGTTCTAAAATGGTCTTCACATTCACATTTTTCTAGAATGCTGTTCACTTTCACACTGTTCTAGAATATTATACCCTAATTATAACATTTTAGAATGTTCCCCTGATTCACACTTTTCTATAATATTTTTCAGCATTTACTCTGTTCTAGAGAAGTATCCCCATGCAGATACTTCCAGAACATTCCTCATTCATAGTGTTCTACAATATTCTTTTCTCTTTGCACTGTTCCGCAATAGTATCCTCAATCATACTGTTTTAGGATGTTCTCATTCACTGTTGTAGAATATCCTTCCTACTTTTCTCATTTACACTATTCTAGAATGCTCTGCTTTACACTAAAATACTTTGTCCTAATCATATTGTTCATACTCTGTTTTTGAGTCTGGAGTTAAGACTCATTCCCATTGTTCTTGAACATTCTTCTGCTTTTGCAGGGTTCTAGAACAGTTTTACTTCTAGAAATTTTATTTCCCAGTGTAATGGGATATAAGATTGTTTTAGAATGCTCTCATCATTCATACTCTTCTAGAACGCTGAACTTGTTCATGTGTCAGTTCCTCCATTGTACACCACATGTACACATGGCATTTTTTGTTTTGGTCCATCATTTTCTTATGCTGTTCCAGAGTGTTCCCTCATTTACATTGTCTTATTTTAATGTATTAGTTGAGAAATTAAAACAGTAGCACTTGAATACTGGGATAGGATATGTTTTTGGGGGAATTTCATTGTGTCATGTGTTGCTTGTGCTATGGATTGAATTTTGGATTTTGCAATATACAATTCAACAAGTAAATTATTTTTCAGCATATTTAGTTTTGGTAGATTGAAGCTGACCATCCTGAAGAGAACCTGTAGTGGCCCCCTATGTTCATCATATTCAACCTCCCATTTCTTTTCTGTCCATTTTCTCTCAAACTACTTTGCTCTTTATTGCATTTGCTGCAGCTTTATTCATCAATTTGTATCGAGTCTAGTCCATCTTCTCAGCCTCCTGTCAGTCTCTCTCTCTTGTGCTCTTTCATTACCTATATATCTCTCCCCCTTTGCCCCCTCTCTTCTCAAGCTCTTGTTTCAACAGAATCAAATCGGAAGTCCGGCACTCAGCATCACTTTCAAGTGATCGTAATCCTACTCTCTCACCCGTCTGCCTGCACAGCCATCTTTATTTTGCTGCTCTGTTGTGTTTCGCTCTTGTGGTGTGTGTATATATTGTGTGTTTTTGTGAGGGAAAATCACCACTACATGAAGAGAAAACCACAAGCTTAATGGATGCTCTTATGTCCATGTTAAGAGATTACCGTTATGGCTTCTATGTTTTTGTGGTGGAGTGTGTGTTCTTTGGGGAAGGGAAATCTCTTGAGATAAATGCATTTCTTTAATTTCATTCACATTAGTATCCATAGTGGCATTATTACTGGTTTGTCCGTTTTCATAACATAATTAACTGCAGACACTCTGTCCATTCTCTGCTTTAATAGGGTAAATGTGTCTGATGCGCTGCAGCATTTGACTCCATTAATGCTTTAAAGCAACTTGGCAGTATATCTGTCTATTTTTGTTTCTTCTGTTTCTCTGATGTGTCACTTGACATGCTGAATTCAGCAAGCACATGGTTAAACAGTGTTATTGAATTCTGTGAGATCAATAAATCAGTCCGGTAACATTTATTGAGAGGCATAGACAGAGTACATGCATGCATGAATCATATGCACTCTACTTTACTCTCACAGTGAGAAAGAGGATATTGCCATAAATGGTTATAATGCTTTGCAAATATATGTTAAATTTGAAGCTTGTGCATATGTGGTTACAGTGGTCTGTGCATACAGGCACTTCTAGACAGATGCTGTTCATTTTAACAGACCGGTACCCAGTATGGCTTCCCTGTCTGCTCTCAAGGTGCTACTTCTGCTTAACCCTGTCTGCTTAAGAAAAGGGACTTCTGTTTTAAGTAAGGCTGAAGTTATATTGAAATAACACATTGATACAATGAATCACTCAAAGCAATAAGTTTGCCATCACAACAGTTCAGCCTGTATTGTGATCAGGAGTTTTGGTAGTACATCATAAACAGTATATTATTAATAAACTCATTTCTACAGAGAAACAAGAGTAGGGTGCCGGAGGTCAGTCCCAGCATAAATTGTATTCTAATCTCATAAAATACAATTTAAATTTTAACAGAATAATACTTGCACAAGTTGAATCAGTGAGTCCCATTTAAGCTCTGAGTGGCTCAGTGCTCTATTGCACTGGCACCATGATCCAAGGATCACAGGTTTGAATCCTGGGTCATGCTGCTTGCCAGTCTGAGAGAGAGCACCCAGTGTGATGCTCGGCACAGGTGTCTGTTAGCCATTGCATTGTAGCTGGCTGCCCGTGGCTTTCATCAGAGCACATTGGCTACCCAGCAGTGATGCAATGGTAGCAGTTCAAAAAGAGGCGGTGGCCAACTTCAAATGTATTGGAGGAGGCATGTACTTGTCTTCACTTGTGTCAGGAGCATCGAATGTGATGGGGGATAGTCCTAAAGTCCTGGTTTGTGTAACTGACACTTCTAAAAAATTCTAAGTATAGCCTCTGAAAATGCTGCTTGTAGTCTTCCTTTCAGTCAAGTACTTGGTACAATAACAGCTTTAAATCTGTTGGAAAGTCACTGAGAGTGATTTTCTTCTTGGCAGCTTAGTCATCACTGTTGCTATCTCAGATTAGTGAGACCAGAGTTAAAAAAAAAAACACTGTTCCTTTTCAAATTTTCAATTTTGAATTCATATATTCTGACATCCCAGTTCAAATGGAACACAGCATAAATACTGAATCATCCATGGTCTACTATTACTCATAATTCATTGTAAAGGAAGGACCTACAGACACATTGTGTAGCACTTTCACCTTAAAAGAATTGTCAGCATCATTTTGATGCTTCTTTGTGTTGCAGTTGGAAGAATAGCTTCTCTATCGTTCCCACTCCAGGCTTGACATTTTGGCAATTGTACTATATGACTGGTGAAGCAGGCAGGATGCTCATGAGAACTGTTTAATACTAAATAACCTGAGTCAAGACAATAGTTAAATACAATAAATACAATAGTTATTTATTAAAAACACATGGTTCTTTCACTTTCAGATGCTGGTTCTATATCTTTCAGCTTGTCCATAAAAGCATGGGTAGAGCATGTCCTTTAGGCTTAAAACCTCAAATTCAATGATGAAGAAATACCAGTTCTCCACAATGATGCTTTAGATTACCCACAGTAGTTTAACAAATGAACTAGTATTGGAACAATGGTATTGGTACAGTGGTAGCTGTATTACTTCTGTATGATTTTGATTCCCTGGTTTCCTTTAAAGGACGAGACACAGAGATACACACAAGAAAAAAAACACAAATTCGTCTGTCACTTTTTTTGCTGTGTGATTCGAGTGCTTACTAGCAACTGTTCCACATTATTTGTCTTGGCTGGTGCTGTCATTTAGATGTGTCCATCCTACACATTCTGCAAAGAAGAATGGGAGAAACGTCCCAAAAGCAGGTGTGCCAAGCTTGTAGCATCATACTCAAAAAGACGTACGGCTGTAATTGGTGTAATGAGCAAAGCCTGTGAATATTAAAGTATGTTTTATTTTCAATAAATTTGCAAAGATTGCAAACTAACTTTCCTCACTGTGTCATTGTGTGTGTGTGTGTGTGTGTGTGTGTGTGTGTGTGTGTGTGTGTGTGTGGATCCATTTTGGCAAAACAAAATGTGCAAAAAGTGAAGTGCTGTGAACACTTTCCAGGTGCACATTCGAGGTTTTGGGAGGAGGATGGGTTCCCCTTTTGAGTTGTGGTTCCTCTCAAGGTTTCTTCCTCTTCCTTGCCCCTGTTTCATTTTGGTTGGTTCTAAAAAGGCTTGGAGCAGCATCACTTTAAATCTGCTTTGTGACAATGCTTCAATTGTAAAAAGCACTGTATAAATAAACTGTGATTGATTCATTGATTGACTGAAATTGTTTATTACTGATGTCTAAAAGACATAAAGCTAAGGAGTAAATCTTACCTCAGTCACCACATTGCTTAGGGACAGCTCTGGTTAGACTAGTCATCACCAACCAACCCCACCTGATCTGAATTAATTACTGCCTTCAGACATCCTAGATTTGCTGAATGGGGTGTGTTAGATTTGGGTTGGAGTTGAAAACTGCAGGAAGGTAGCTCTCCATGAGCAGGGTTGGTGACCCCTGGGTTAGACCCTTGTTGTGTTGCATTTAATGGGCTATTGCACTAAATGTCTGCATTTTTTATTTATTGTACTGAATTTGTAACCTAAATGTTTTATGTCTCCATTTACTCTCCAGCTGAACAGAAAAACGATTTCTGTATTTTCTAAAGTGATTATTCAGTGCCAAAAGTATTGGATAGCATTTGGCACCTCGTAACCTGGAATTAAAATGGATTATTTGAGGATTTGTATAATTTCATTTACAGAACATGTGCAAAATTTTAATATTAGATTTATTTTTTGGTGAAGCAAACAACAAATAGAATAACAGAAAACATCAGTTCCCTAAAGTCAGTACTTTGTGGAGCCCCCTTTTCAGCAGTTACAGCAGCAAGTCACTTTGTATAAGTATCTATGAGCTGCCACATCTTGCCACTGGGATTTTTGTCCATTCCAAGGCAAAACTGCTCCAGCTCCTTCAAGTTAGATGCCAATCTTCAAGTCTGACCACAGATTATCAATTGATTTAAGGTCTTAGAGATTTTCACTTTCCCTCTTATATATATATATATATATATATATATATATATATATATATATATATATATATATATATATATATATGTATGTATATATATAAATATATGTATATAAATAGTATGCTTTGGATCGTTGTCCTATTGGAAGGTGAACCTCCATCCCAGGCTCAGGTTTTGCTAAACAATATCTTTTGTATTTAGCACCATCCATCTTCCCTCAACTCTGACCAGTTTCAGTCTCTGCTGCTGAAAAACATCCCCACAGCATGATACTGCCACCACCATGTTTCACTGGGGATGGTATTCTTGTCATGATGAGATGTGTCATGAGCAGGGAAAAGGCACAGGATTAATAAACACACGGTTATCAATGTCATATATTATATATATATATATATATATATATATATATATATATATATATATATGTGTGTGTGTGTGTGTGTGTGTGTGTGTGTGTGTGTGTGTGTGTGTGTGTGTGTGTGTGACATGGATGACAATGTGTTTATTAATTCTGTATGAACATACATCTAATGTGTCTGAGTCTGTGACAGGCTTAGAAAAGAGGAGGGGAATATAAAGAGAGGGGGAAGTGCTAGTATGAGGGAGGATCTCCAGCACAAATAATCTGCACCACACATACACAAACACACACACACATACACAGACACACACACACTCACAGATTTCATTTTTCGTTTCTTTTTTCCTTAAAAAGGAAGTTAATGAGAAAGACTTTTACATCACACCTGCCTTTCATACATTTCTTTTTATGCTTTCATGACACCTTAAACCAGTTAAACCTCAACGGGCAGAACTTTTGATTTTTATACCAAAGGGAAAGACATAAAACAGAATTTTTGTGAAGTTGCTGCAGTTTGTGAGAAAGATGTGGAACTGTATAACGGATTTCTTCACCTATGAGACAACAAAGTCTGTGGTGGTGAAGAGCTGGACCATTGGGATCATCAACCGAATAGTTCAGCTGCTCATCATTTCCTACTTTATCGGGTAAGGAGGAGTACGGGTGTAAGTAAACAAACTTAATAGATGTTTGTGGAGTGCCGTTTGTGTGTGTGTGTGTGTGTGTGTGTGTGTATGTGTGTGTGTGTGTATGTGTTAGATTTTATCATTGTGTGTGTCTGCCTTAAATAAATAATAAAATACTTAGGGGTAGCAGGCCTACACAGGACATATACTCCCAAAATAGGGAGTATAGGTGTACATATAGTTGCATCAAAAGGTGATTGATGCCATACAAAAAACAATTGGTTCCATGAAGAACCTTTTTATAAAATTGTTACTAGTTTAAAGAACCTTTGAATAGGTAAAGGTCCTTTACATGCAATCTGAAACCTTACATACACAATTTATTTACAGAACAACCAGTTGTTTTTCTATGGCACTGCTCAACCACTTGTAGTACCTTTATTTTCAAGTGTGTAGAACAAGACAGCAAAACCGTTGTTAGAACATCTAAAATACTGCTGATGCAATATGTCCAGTTTATCACTGTTCATCTTTAAGTGAAACTATATCTTCAATGCACCAAAAAAATGTTTTAAGCACCAGTAAATCACCATTGAAAGGGGATACAAGCATGATTAGTGTCCAGTTCAGTGCAGTCACTCAGTCGCCACTTTTCCTTTTTTCAATCCCACTCCACCCCTTTGATAATTAAATGTTTCTTTATGTCATCAATTATTAGTTTCCTGCCTCTGACACAGGAAGGTAATTGCAGCTTATATTGCTGCAAATACATGCCATTAAGCTGCATGCCATAAAATACACTTAAATACTAACCAGAATTCACATGCTTACTCAAAAACGTGACGTTATCACCACTGACATGTTTCTGTTTGCTCACTTTTAAATGGACAGGCTACAATCCTCATAGGTTAAACACAACCACTTAAATATATGTAACTGAATACTGAATACCACATGCACATTCTTATTTTATCTGTTTACTTATTTATTGGGGTTCTATATTTCTTATATTATGTTATATAGTGTCTGTGAAAAAAAAAAAATCAATAATGTGAAATCAGATGATTACTGGGACTGTTTTAGTTTTAGATGGAAGTTGTGTTTTATTTTGTTTTTACTGAAAGGTTAACATGGTGTAATGGTAATATAAATGAAATATGTAATTTGAACATTTCTAAGATAAATCTGTAATTGTAAGCTGTAGCCTGGAATTGTTTTGAAATGAATTTGGCATTATTTTATACATATTTAGTTTAGTTTGGTTTTATAACCAGAATAAGGTTATAAAATGCACAAACCCATTAGAATAATAATTACAGTGAATTAAGCTTTGTAATGAAAATGCTGTCCTGCGGTGTGATATAGATGACTCACCAGCAGTTTGATCAACAACTATATAGTTTGGATGGCAAGTTTATTTCGCTTATTAATTTAACAAATTTCGTACATGTCCAATGAACATGTCCAACTTGTTAGTCCTGAGTGCCACCACTCTACCATATGAAATTTAAAATATTTTAAGTTAACAAAAATATATATTTTTAAAATCACTTTTAACACTAGGTAACACTAGTAGCACTGGTTACTAGTTACTAATAACACTCTAACACTGTTACACTACTGCTGCTTATAGTGTAACAAGTTGTCGCTTTAAATTTTGTTACACTAGTAACAATGTTACATTACTATTCAACACACTTCTGTCAGCACAACACCCACTAACACACCACTGTTATCCACTGTTATGTTGGTGTTACTGCTGCACTAATAATGACCCACCATAATGTTTCACTGTATATGGAAACAGATGAGCTGCAATCAGTATCTTGTGAAGTGGCCAGTGAGTGCTGGTATAAGACTGGACACTCTGTTATTCTCAGTACATAAGTCAGAAGATGAATTGATGTCCAAAAGGCATAAACTTAAAATGTTTGTATAGTATTATTATCATCATCATCATCATCATCATCATTATTATTATTATTATTATTATTATTATTATTATTATTATTATTATTGTTGTTGTTGTTGTTGTTGTTGTTGTTGTTGTTGTTGTTGTTGTTGTACAACTTTGGGAAATGAGCACCATGCAAATGTTTGGGTACACCAAGAGATTTGAATTCTGAGATTCTTTTACAAAAGTTCTCAGACTTCAGTTGATAGGATTGTGCCTTGTTCAGGGTCATCTTTAGAAAATGTCAGGTGATACAAATTTCAAAGTTTTATAAAGACTCCTCAAACCTCGTGAGGGTTTGAAGGAGGGAAATGTTTGGAGAGAAAGAAAGGTGTAGAAGAAAACAATTTTTCTAAATGTTAAGTAGAATTTTGCCAAAAAAAACTTGCTCCTGAGCTCCCCTTACAGTCAGGTAGTGGAATTCATATGTGCCTTTTACACAGAAAAGAGTACTGGCAGATACCAGACCCTATTACACACAATTTTGAAGCTATTTAAAGTAAATAAGTAACATAATGCTTTAAGCCCAAAGGAGACTGGTCATATTTTTGGATTGTGTTGCAGCCAGTGACATGAGAAATATGAATTATCACTTAGCTTTTCACAGTAACAGTCATTTTGTACAGATTTGCCCAAAGTTTTTCACATCACTGTGGAGGGATATGACTTAAAGCTGCACCTAAACAGCCTCTCCTCCAATTCTTCCTCTCCTCAGGTGGGTGTTTTTATATGAAAAGGCCTATCAGGAGAGAGACACTGCAATAGAATCATCAGTGATGACAAAAGTGAAAGGATTTGGTGAGCATCATAACACGATCATGGATGTGGCTGACTATGTCACACCTACTCAGGTAAATCATGCCTTAGCAATTCAGCTGTTTTCAATAAAAATGTAAAAAAAACACAGAGTTTAAAGTTTGTATTCCCTGTGTGTCTGTGCTTGTCCATTAGGGGGCTTCAGTGTTCTGTATCATTACTAAACTCATCACCACAGAGAACCAGGTGCAGGGCAGCTGTCCTGAGGTCAGTCGCAGCTTCATCAGTCTTACTCTGAATTGCTTTTTAAAAATAATAACATAATTTGTGGTATACTTGAATAAATGTCTTTATTGACATTGTGTGTGTGTGTGTGTGTGTGTGTGTGTGTGTGTGTGTGTGTGTGTGTGTGTGTGTGTTTGTGTTTCAGAGTGAGGGGAAGTATAGATGTGAACATAATGATAACTGCACAAAATTAATGGCAAGGCCAGCTTCAAATGGTATGATGATCAAACAATTAATTCTACTGATCTTTCATTTATGTTCTTTATCACTACACTGATAAAACACACACACACACACACCAACCAACCATAACATTATGACTACCTCCTTGTTTCTACATTCACTGCCCATTTTAACAGCTCCTTTTACCATACAGGAGCACTTTGTAGTTCTGTAATTACAGACTGTAGGTATTATGTGGAGAGACATTGACATGGTGATGTTGTGTGAATGTGAGTTGTGCTTGTACAAATGGATCACACAGTAATGGAGACATCTACAAGGTGGAGCAATTTGGTGGGAGTGTCTAATAAAGTAGACAGTGAGTGGACCAGCAGCACCGCTGTGTCTGATCCACCTGTACCAGCACAACACACACTAACACACCCCCATGTCATTGCCACTGCAGTGGTGAGTATGAACCACCACCCACATAATACCTCCTCTGTGGGGGTCCTATGTGGTTCTGACTGTTCAAGATCAGGGTGAAATGAGGCTAACAAAGTATGGACAGATGGACTACAGTATGTAATTATAGAAGTACAAAGTACTCTAATGGCTCTGATTTCATTGTGTGTTCATTGTTGTTCTTCTCATCCTGTGTGTGTGTGTGTGTGTGCTATGTTAGGTTTGTTGACTGGAAAGTGTGTGCAATATAAAGGCAATCACAAAACATGTGAGATCAGAGGCTGGTGTCCTGCAGAGATAGATGATATCCCGATGTGAGTATGCAGGTGGACAGATGTTTGAGTAGTGAAAAGTCTGAAAAGTATTGTAAATTGTATTTCTGGCATATAGGAAGTGCATGTATACATCAGTATCTAGACCACTAGACAGACCACTGTCTTCATTTTTGGAGTCTGCATCATGACCACTGTAGGAGTTGTGGGTCTAATGTTCTATTCAAACGGAGATCTGGAGTAATGTAATTTTACCAGAGGACATTTGTAAAATTTATGAGGGATTTGCATGGGATAAGAAATATCTGCATAAATGACTGAGATGGGAGTGGCTTTGTGATTTACAGTGTCCTGTAATCAATGAAGAATCATTAGAGAATGAGAACCCACCTAGAAAAATAGCTGCAATAGCTTCACGTGTTCATAACCTATATTTTGCTAGTATTCCCACACCACAGGCACTGTAAAGAGGGGGGGTGAACTCCAATGTTTTGGGCTGGAGGTTGCAGTGAATTTAGGGTAGGTAGGAGAAGCCAAAGCACCCCTTTGGAGGTGAAGGGTAGGTGGAGGGTGCAAAGCTGTTGTACGTGATGGTGTGTTGGAAGTGATGGGTTATATAGGCTGAGTGGGAAGAGACTGAGGCATGGATCATCTCCCAAGATTATGCTGTAACTCCACATAGGCTATAGTCTATGATACACTCTGACTTACGTAAAGCTAACAGAAGTGTCATGCTTCTGAGGAGCCTCTGAGTATTGTAAATTGTACATCCTCTGATTTATGAGGTTGTTATAACATAGGTTAGTAATAATCTTTGTTAAATGCAAGGTAAAATAAACCTATTTTACTCAACAACCTTGCAATTCAGAAGTATCAGTAGCATTGTACATAAATCAAAGGCACAATATCACAGATCTGATTTATTCCACCAGAGAGAAATCAAGCATAGATTCAGGATTCCTAACAAAGGCATGATGCTGACTACAGCTTACATTTTGTTCCTCATTAATAACATATTGGTCTTAAATGGTCTGATTGTGCTGGATGATTAGATGGGCCAAAGTATTAACACAGTAACAGATTAAGGGATCTCCTTTTCTCCTTATTCTTTCACAGTACACCCATGATGGAGGTGCAGAACTTCACCATATTTATTAAAAACAGCATTCGCTTTCCCCGCTTCAACTTCACAAAGTGAGAGTCCCAGAATTACATTAACTGTGTCTTGCGTTATTATTATTATTATTATTATTATTATTATTATTATTATTATTATTAGTGGTGGTGGTGGTGGTGGTGGTGGTGGCAGTTTGTAGCTGTTGTGATTATGCTATGTGCATTGAAAGTAATTGAAATGAGCTGGCACACACTAACCTATGTCCTTTCTCTTTCATAGAGGAAACTTCTTGCCCACCATCAACAGCAGTTATATAAAGAAGTGCAATTTTGACTTTGAGAACAACACCTACTGCCCTATCTTCAAAGTGGGAGATGTGGTCAAGTTAGCCCACCAGAATTTCACCACTCTTGCAAACAAAGTCAGACATTTCTCTCTATCTTCTCTTTTAGGGATCCACATTGTATCTGTGATATATGTATATCTGTTAGAAATGCTAAATTGCTGCTGTCATGCAAAAACCTTGCATCTCCATGTTTACGGCTTACTTTTTGACATAATGTCATAATGTGGCAAAATTTTCTTATCACAGTTAAACTTTCCAACACTTGACACACATTTACAAAGTTGAACAGGCCATTTATAGTTCATACTCATACAACACAGGTGTGGTAAAGCGATCCATGTCTTATAAATAAAGAGTAATTCACCTACACAATAAGAATATTACTAAAGTGATTTCAGCACTCCAACACTGAAATATAGAGAAGTGAATCCCTTACTCCTGCACATCTCTGCTTCCTTTCATTTCACACCTGGTTTAAATGTCTCTACAGTATTCATCTTTTAACGGTACAATAACTCTCAGTCTGTTTGCTTTTCAGGGTGGAGTGATAGGCATAAAAATATCCTGGGTGTGTGATTTGGATAAATCAGAGGAAGAGTGTAAGCCAGCGTATTCCTTCACTCGTCTGGATGCAGTGTCAGAAAAAAACAATGTGTCGCCTGGTTATAACTTCAGGTACTGATGCTTTTCACCTCTCAACTTAAACATTCCATGTTACACAATTACATTTGCAAATTCAGACAGAAACCACTTAGTGTTGGTTTAAACTGGGATAGGTTTCTTTGTGAATGATGAACCAACCTGTGAAGGATGAGGAAGGAAAAAGTCAGCATGTAGTGAATGTAGACAGACCCTTCTTGGGGTTTGGGGTAACAATCATTAATTAACTAATATTCTGAAGAAATAGAAAAAACATTTACACAGCTGATTTTGAAATATATATATATATATATATATATATATATATATATATATATATATATATATATATATATAAATGTAAAATTAATGGCAAAATTACATTTGTTTTACTTACTTTATTATTACAAGACCTTTAGAAGCGTTTAGACCTCTATTATGTAGGGTTGGAAAAATGAGTAAAATGATGTAATATTTATAGCAGTGGTCAGGTCAGGAACTGTGAGAGTATTCTATTAAAGGCCTAAATGTTTTGTTTGCTCTAAGGTTTGCTAAATATTTTAAGATGGAGAATGGGACAGAGTACCGCACTCTACTAAAGGCCTACGCTATCAGATTCGATGTAATAGTCAATGGAGATGTGAGTTCAAATGTCTGCTATATCATGAGTTTGTCTGTCCGTGGTTCTGTCATGCATGTTTATGACTTACTGCCATCTTTGCAGGCAGGAAAATTCAGTATGATCCCAACTCTGATCAATATGGTGGCAGCATTTACGTCTGTGGGTGTGGTAAGAGTTGCATTTTTACCATCTGTTATCCAGTGTTTTTTTGACAGTTGTCATCTGTGAGATAAGGATATATGCATGGTGCTGTGTGACTTTGAATGTATTACTGTGATATCACAGTTCTGATAATCATCCTGATATTTATTAGATGTTCAAACAATAACACCTAAAAAACAAATGAAGAAAGTTTGCTTTTGGTTTTAGGGGGCAGTTCTTTGTGATATAATCCTTCTGAATTTCCTGAAAGGAGCTGACCAGTACAAGGCAAAGAAATTTGAAGAGGTATGATTTTCATAAATTTACTGATACTGATCTCCATTTTTTAATTTAAGCTAATTTTGTTGAAATATGTCCTTGCCTTATTTTCAATTACTGCTCAAACTAAAGAAGAAGAACTAAAAAAATATGTTTATGAAATATTTTGTATTAATATTGGGAATTAAATATTAATGTCAATCAAGAAAAGGGATTTTTTTTTTTGGTGACAAATAACAAGAACAGCCTCTTTGTATCCTACTAGGTATCAGACACACACATTGAAAGATCCAGCTCCTACTCCAGCACAATGTATCGGATCAGGAATCAGAGTCAGCTGTCAATCAGACCGGAGGACAAGTTCTCTAATGATTCTGGGGCATATTCTATTGGGCAGTATTGTTAACAGTAGATTTTTTTGTATTCATTTCAGCTGCATATGTTGACCTAATGGATCCCAGTTACAAAATGCACTGTAAATACCTGTAACATTAGATTCTACTACTGAGACAAACACATTTCAATATTTCATTGTCAGATGTAATACCTGCATGGTCGTTTCAGGCCTTTAGCAATAGAAAGCAAAAGAATGCTCATGTCCCTAAAGTAGCTCTGTAATTAGATGTACTTGTGCATGTTCACAATTATACCATTATATGTCAGTAAAGTAGTATATGTGGCTGCTTATTAGCATACACTTGAATAGCATTTGAGATTATTTCTGAACATATGTGAATGTAATGAATATAACATACATGAATATAATACATGATCATCAATACTGAATTAAAAGGTCAGTTTAACTCAGGTAGCTCAGTTTAATAGCATGTGCTGAATTTAAATCACAATGTTATAAAAATGTATACATGTACATTGTGTCAGATTTCTTTATTGGTTGTCTGCTGAGAGACGCTTAATATTTTGCATAAAACATAAGAGAAACAACATTGTCTGGGTTTACTTTAATGGCCTTAACTACTGCACTTAAAGTTTTCACTGTTGGAGGGATTTCTAGAATCAATTATTATACATAATATTATTATTATTATTATGTGTGTGTGTGTGTGTGTGTGTGTGTGTGTGTGTGTGCATGAAGTAAAATTCATTTTGCAAGCTATTTTTCATTACTGTTTGTGTTTGTTGTTTTAGTAAACTCTTTTTCTGGAGCAGAATGATTGACAATATTACACTACTCCTGGCTGACACGTTAAATCATGAACTAATCCTACACTGTACAGTAACACTAATGTAACAGTTCATATTCAGGTCAATAGTAATAAAACAACTGGCTACACAGTGTCAACATTAGTTTATTTATTAAATAAAGTAATACTCTAATAAAATGTCAATCTTTTTCACAGGCAAATGTATTACATCTATATTAATACTTGTAAAGCAACAAATATAATGGGCTCTCTTTCCAGGCCCAAGGTAAAAGCAGCTCTATTGAAGCTCTATATGAAGAATTAAGTCTTCAGCTTCCACAATTTTGGTTTCTGTCTCTCTTTGGGTTTCTGCTGCAAGAAAAGAAAACAGAAACACTTATTCATAAATATGGGTCACAGTTTCTGACAAAGAAATAAAAAACCCTCCACTGAAATCACTGACAGAGGGGAATCAGGAATTATCAACCAAACTCTGTGGTTGTTTAGTGGAATCATTACGACCACCTCCTTGTTTCCTCTCTCACTGTCCATTGTATCAGCTTTATTTTTGTTAGCCTCCTTTCACAGGATCAGGGTGCACACTGAACGCTGTTGGCTGGACATTTCTGATTGGTGAACTATTCTCAATGAGGGATTTAAACACTCTAGCCCACAACCACCATGTCAGTATCAGTGTTATTGCAGTACAGAGAATGACCTACCACCAAACAATACCTGCTCTCTGGTGGTCCTGTGGGGGCCTGACCATTGAAGATTAGTGTGAAAACTGGATTTTGTGGGTCAGACATCATTTAAACTGACCTTCTGATCAAGAGCTGCTGGAGAACCTTCAGAGTCACCGGATTGTGTCGGATTTGGCACGGTGTAAAACACTGAGCTGGGAAAGGCAGAAGAAGTTGGAGTGGACTTCGGGAAGAATGAGGCTGTAGAGGCACTGCGAGGGCGAGGAACGTCCACAGATGTGTAAGATGTGGAAGTCTTTATCTTTTCTTCTTGACTTTTTGACTTCTCTGAGGAGGGAGCAGACAATGACAGAGAGAGCTTTCTTTCAGTTCATTTCCAATCACTAGTGTTTCTTTCTCATTTATATTTTCCATCATGCTGTTCTGTGGCAATTCTTTCTCACCCTTTCTTCGCATTTTTGGTGGTCGATGCATCCTCTTTTTGTTCAAGTTGATTCGACTCTTTAATGCAGAATTGTCTAACAGACCCATTGCCTCAATAAGAGAGAGAAAACAGATTATGATCCTATTGCCTTTTTTTATACTTTTCACAAAACTATACTATACACATTGACAAAAATGAGCACCAAGAAGTAATTGTTGGCACTGAATGAAACTTTAAAGGTTTGAAAGTAATGTTTTATGTAAGTGATTACAATATTTGAGTGAAAGGAAAAGTTTTTTGGGGAAACTGTACAGTTGAAGCAGACTTCCCATCTGATCCCAGAAAACTTGATTGGTTATAAATCTGGTGACTGAGCAGGCCATCATGCAGAGACGTTCCTGGGAAACCCTTGCTGTATGTGGGGGAGCATTATTCTGCTGAAAAATGGCAGCTGGAAGCCCTGCCATGGGAGTCAGCACATGTTGTAGGATGTCCTGCACAACTGTTAGTGTCGCTTGTATCAGTAATAGGGATAACCAACTGTCGCATGTAATGGCTTCCCAGATCATCACACCAGCAGTCAGGGCAGTGTGTCAGTCTACAGAAAAAGTAGGATTGAAGTGCTCACCACAAGGCATTTATACTTCAACCCAACCATTATTGGACCCGAAACAGAACCTGGATTCATCACTTAAGACAATATGGTTCCATTCTGCAGCAGTCAAGGTTTCTTGTTCATGAAACCACTACAAATGAAGGTGAGGGTGCCTTGGTCAGAATGGCCTAGATGTTGGGCTGTTCAATGAAAGAACCATCCTGCTTCTCTCTGTCCACTAATGTGTCTCTCATAGACAGTTTTTACCTGGGAAAATGTCATTGCATTTGTCATAGAAGCATGTCTCAATGATCTGTCATCAGGTACACTACCCATAAGTACCCTCTGACAGTCTTTTTATAGGGCAGTCTTGTGCCAAGAACCCGTTTCTACACAGACCACACCTGTAATCATTTACAAATCTGTCTGGGATTTTTCACGTTGTAGCATTTCTTATGGGAGCATTATTTTCTTGTCAATGAGTGAATAAGCAAACCATTCATTTATCCACTTAAACAGTATTTACCAGCACAAAACTAATCCACTATGCCAAAACAGATAAATGCTATCCTTTAAATATAACTGTTTTTGCAAATGAACACTTCCAAGTACAGACGCCTTACCTTTACTTCAGACTGGTTAAGTAGAGCATCTTTTGATGGCAGCCTCTTTAGGTTGCTTTTAGGAAGCATATACATCTCCACAAAGTCATAAACATCCTTGTCAGAAGAATTTTCATGTTGTGGTACTTCACATTTCTTTTGTTTCACTGCACCATTTGTTATCATAGCTTTAGGAACAGCAAAAATGTTTGTGTCTGACCTTCTCTGCCTGGGCTGCAACTCACTGACCTCATCCAAAGCACTGTCACTAATACTAGTGTTACCCATCTCTGACTGACTTTGCTCTTTGTCTATTGATAGGTCCTGTGTTATGACCGAATTGCCAGGCTGGACATCATCTGATTGGCAAGAGTTCTCTGTCTGCAATTGGTTGTTGGTTTCTCTTTGAGGAAGGCTTTCTTGATCAGGCAGAAACTTTGTCCATTCTTCTCCTGTAAGGATCTCCTCCAGTAAGTTCATGGGCTCCAAGCTCAGTGTGAAGTCTCGAAGTGTAAATGTCCTGTAAAATATTAAAGAATTAATTATTAGATATAAGAAAATTAACTAAACACAGGATTATACAACTTTTTGTGTCTGCTCTCTTTTTCAACTTAAGTTATAATGCTAAGAAAAAGGTTCTAGAAAAGTGTCCTGTAACAATAGTGGAACCTATTTATGTTCCTTTTTACTGAATCATTTGTCTTTGTATTTGAAAAACCATTAGACTAGCACTAGTTTAGAACCAATTTTTTTTCTAATGAACCCATAAAGAGATTTATAGGCCTCAGCCCATTACAGTTTGTCAGCCAATGAGCTTGCAGTAGCAGCAATGCAAGAGTCTTAAGTAAAGATCTCTCAGGACGCATGGATGACAAGCAACCAGACTCTTACCTGTCTTGGCACAAAAATCTACCACTTGCTATCTTAAAACATCAGATAAAGAAGCAACTCTTTCGAGAGCACATCATAGAGCACCGATATTGTTGTAAAGTAAAGACTTTATCGTGTTCACATATTGCACTTACTGTGTCTTCCTCACTTCCAGGTTGCATAGTTTAGTAACATCTATATTCAGCTTTTAGACATTGTGTAGTGCTTGTAAGTTGTTTGAGTTTAAACATCAGTCATTGTGTCTTGGGGGTTAACAGTAAATATTAAACAAACCTGTTGTACTGCCATAAAATCACATTTATTACATATACACTAATGATACAAGGCTACACTTCTTTAGTCTGATAGTTATTTTAGAAAGTAAAGGAGGTGCCAAAGATTGTCATCATCTCCACGGCGTTCTTCTTCGTAATGATGTTGCAGGACATTCCAACTGAAGTGGTCTGACAACTTGTGGAATGCAGGTTCTGTTTTTGACCCTTTGCTTCTGTTATCTGGTGATATGAATATGCCTTTTCTGCTCTGGCTTGCCTTTCTGAGTATGAGTTTTGGACAAGGCCTAATGATGTCATTCAGTGCAGTCAGCCTGCCTTTATCATTACAGAACAAACCTTGTAATACGTCAGTCTGAGATTTGGATATCTATTTCTTTTGAAGCCTTTTCTGGATATGCCCTGTCACCATGTACCAACAGTAGATGTAAGACCATGTGACCATTGTATCATGGAAACATGGCTGACCCAGAGAATAAGACACGTTTTAAGATTAATGACATTTCAAAGATGATTAGATGCACTGCACTGACTAGCAAATGAGACTATTCAGACAAGCATTCCAAAGAATGGAATAATAATGAATCTAAAACCACATTCATTACTAGTGTGACCTATTCATACCGTTTTTGGGATGTAAAAATGTATCTGGCAGGAATTTGTAGATTTTATATCATCATTCAAGTCACACATTTTACCTGCATCTATGAAAGGAGATGATTTAGCAATATAGGCTACTATGATAAATGAGCAAATGTTTATATATACTGTTTAATAATCCAGCTGCATGATGTTAGAGCTATTTAACTTATAAACACACTTTTCCTTTTATCCACAAGCATCTGAATTTCATTATTTTTTGCCAATTATTTCTGTTATTTGATTTCAGTTGTATGATTTTGTATTCTTGAGTTATCAATTAGCGCCAAGATGTCTAGATGTCAAGATGGCGCTGTGCAAGACGGCTGCCTCCCAATAGCTCCATGGTTCCCTTAATTTCCCTGAAGGAACCCTCCCAAGGGATCAATAAAGTTCTATTCTATTTTATTAATTAATAAACCAAATTGGAGCTCTTTGAAATTAAACTAATCAAATATTTACACTTGACAAAAATAGAGAAAGAAGTGGAACTAAATCTTATAAAATAAATAATAAACCATGAGTAATATTAATCCTTTTCCTGTTTTAGTTTTGTATGTCTATTCCATTATCAGTAAAGTGTATTTTAATTTTTAACCTTTGCCCCTTGTGAATGCTGTCACATACATACCACCTCCCCAATGAGCCTAGTTATACTGGTCCATTCCCTCGTTGCTGTTTTATGATAACCAGCTACATCACTGAAGGGAAACCTTTTGCTGCCCTGGCTCATAACTGTACATAACAGCTGTTAAACAGCTACTTCGTTCACACTATAGACTTTGGCGCACCCAAATGCAATTTGTTTTTACAATTTACATCTGCTATGCAACCCATTTTCCATGCATGGAATGTGATATTACCACCTCTTCACAATATATGAATCCTGTCACACACCCTGCAGGTATTTATAGGCCAATCAGCCTGAAGTTATTATTACCAAGGTGACAGTTTGTGGTCTTTGTAATGATTAAGCAATTTTTAGGATCCTGTATTTAAAGGGCATTTCCCTGTGCTGATAAGTGAAGCAGTGCTGGAATGTTGCAGAACTAGAATGTGGCAAGCTGAAGGTGATGGTGCTGGGAAGGAATTATGTTGCAGGTAATCTTTTCCTTTGACAAAGGTCGAAGAAAGCTGGAAATGATGCAATGGATATTGCTTTGTGAAAACAGCACCATTTTTTTTTATTATTTTTTTTAACAGGGTTATATTTTAAAGACATCATTTAGTATCATAGTTTTTCCTCAAAATTCACAGCAATTACTGAGTCATAAGATTAGGAACTGAACAATAACTCTATATAACAACAAACATAAGGAGTGAAATAATCCATGGGTTTACCTGGGAGCCCCAAATAATTCTGACCCTTTTTTCATTTATCCTTTATCTAGTTCTCCTGCCTAGAGCCTTCAAATAACTTGCCACACATATCACATTCCAGATGTTCAGCTTTATCAGACAAATTTGGACTAATTTTAAAATGTGGTCTCTGTATTTAAAACATACTCATACAGCACCAGTCAAAAGTTTGGACACACTTGCATTACACATTGAATGCATTCAATATGACAGGATTTTACTTTTTGATACTGAAATTCAAATTAAAATCTTAAGCATTGACTACTTACAATATACACTATATGGACAAAATTATTGGGACACCCATTCGTTCATTGTTTCTTCTGAAATCAATGGCGTCATAAAAAAAAAGAGTTGTTGGAGTGTCTCTACTGTCCAGGGAAGGTTTTGCTGTGAGAATTTGAGCTGAGGTCTGGGCCTGCAGACATGCATGTAGGCTTGGAAACCTCAATATGGTGTATATATACAGTGCTCCAAGTAGTATTCAACCCCCTTTGGAGTTAACTTGGCATTGTGACATTTGAACCGTAGATCAGCCTGGACATGTGAAATGCACTGCAGCAAAAAAGAATGTTATTTCTTTGTTTATTGTTGTTTCGTGAAAAGTTTATTCAGCAGGTCTATTATTCAACCCCTCAAACCACCAGAATTCTGTTTGGTTCCCTCAAGTATTAAGAAGTAATTGAGGCATAAAGAACAAGGAGCTTCACATGTTTGGATTAATTATCTGTTTTTCCCGCCTTTTCTGACTATTTAAGCCCCTCCCCTAACTTGTGAACAGCACTCATACATGGTCAGCATGGGAATGACTAAGGAGCATTCCAAGCCCATCAGAGACAAAATCGTGGAGGGTCACAAGGCTGGCAAGGGGTACAAAACCCTTTCCAAAGAGTTGGGCCTACCTGTCTCCACCATTGGGAGCATCATCTGGAAGTGGAAGACTTATGGAATTACTGTTAACCTTCCACGGCCTGGACAGCCTTTCGAAGTTTCCTCCCGTGCTGAGGCCAGGCTTGTCCGAAAAGTTAAGGCTGACCCAAGGAAAACAAAGGTCAAGGTGTTGCAGTGGCCTAGTCAGTCTCCTGACCTTAACCCAACTGAAAACTTGTGGAAAGAGCTCAAGATTAACATGAGACACCCAAAGAACCTAGACAACTTAAAGATCTGCATGGAGGAGTGGGCCAAGATTACTCCAGAGACCTGTGCCAGCCTGAACAGGTCTTATAAAAAAACGATTAAAAGCTGTAATTGCAAACAAGGGTTTTTCCACAAAATATTAAGCCTAGGAGTTGAATAATAATTGATCCAAATATTTATGTTTAAAATGTATTATAATTTAACTGAGCAACTTATATTTTTTGTTTGTAATATTTAGGCATCTGTTAATAAATTCTGCTCTTGTGCAAAGTTTGAAGGCTCTAACTTATTTGCAAATTTGCAAAATGTGCGGGGGGTTGAATACTACTTGGAGGCACTGTATATCTGATGTGTATATATCCAATACTGAAATATACAACATCAACCAAACTGTTTTTTCTTTATTACAAATAGACTAATTTCTTATTTCTTGTAAAGGCTCCCTGTACTAAGCCCCACCACTCACCTGAGGCCCATCTCATCAATTCAGCTGGAGGGATTGGCACTCTTTTCAGGCACCTCAGGTTGAGGCACTGTCTGTAAAGTCTCTGTTTGTATACTTTAAATGTTGTTGTTTCGGTTGGTTTCTGTGCTTTTTTTTTGATGAGAAATGAAATGCCTGAGGACTGTAGGGTTGAAGATGGTCGTGTGTCCAAATATCTGATTGGTACTGTATTTTTATAGAAGCTGTTCATCATTTTGGCCCTGTTTAAGTATACTTTCAGTGCAATGTAGTTTTGGTGATATATGATGATTCATGAGATTTTTTTTATTACATTCATTAAATTAAATGAGAAATTATACATGAAATTATTTGAGTAAATATAAATTAATTAATTCTTACCTTTGTAATCTGAGGGTGATCATAGTGGAATTGTCCTCTGTAGTACTCAGTCTTGACTCTGTTTCATCCTTAGAAATAACCTGATTCATAATTTATTCATGTTATTGAAAATCAAGGAACAAACAAACCAATCTGATCTCAATTTTACAACCAAAGTATGCATTCTAAGTTTGCTAGATAAAGACATTCTTGAATAGAGTACGTGACTCACAGTGCGTGCCGCCTCTTCATCACTGTGATGGCTGCTACTGCTGCTACTGTCCTCTTGATTGCTTCGATCTTTAAATTTTGCCATCAGTTTTTGTGCAATGTTCTTTTTCTTCTTTTCCTTCTTTGACATATCTTGTATTTTGGAGCATGAGCCATCAAACTCCACTGACTCTGGTGTACCTGCCGTTACCAGAGCTGCCTGTTCTGTAATTAAGTTCGCTTGGCCCAAATCTGTGGTAAGTTTGTCCATATCTGCAATGTAGTGGCTACATGGGTCTGAAAAACTTCTTTCACTTCTTGGATTTTTCCTTACTGGATCAGAAATAGATCGTGTTGTCTTACTGATTGGAACCTCAAAGGTCTTGTAAGAGATGTCCAAACCTTGCTTAGCCATGTAAGTGTCTTTTATTAATGGTCCAGAAGCCTCAGGACCTTTTGATTGGGATGGATTCAAAGGAGCTAGTGCAGGTTCCACTTTTGACAGTGTTCCTGTGAGTGAAATTGGGCCTGGGGTTAGAAGTGGCTGTTTCTGGACAGTGGCTAAGGCTTTAGATTGTTCCTGCATTGAACTGTCCTTCACAGATTTGAAGCCTGATTCAGCCTCAGAGGTTTCCTTTTTAAGCCCTGACTCTTTCCCCACTTTTTCCCACTTGGGCTGACTCTTACTGGACTGTGGATTTTCTTCTTCCCTTTTTATCAGATGACAAGAAGCAAGTTTCCTTCTCTCCCATTTGGGAAATATGACTGGAGAGGTTTTGTGGAGGTCAGGTTCCAGTTTGCAAGTTGCTGTATCTTCACCAGCATCATTTTTAAGAGTGCTCTCAAAACTATGAGGCTTGACTATGGAATCTGAATTACCAGAGTTTGACTCCAACTTGTGTGGGACTCCAATACTTTCACGTTCACTCTGATCTGTGTCCTTTGAGTCAATATAGAATTTGGATGTATGAAGAACCCTCTCATTAGACTTCAGTTTGTTCAGCATAGACTGAAGCACAGAAGTACCTATGGATTTTTTTTTGTCTTCAGTCATCTGAATGTGGATACAAAGAGATGAAATGGATCATGCATTTAAACAGATTTGGAAGAAACCATTTTTCAAGATTTTTAGAATCATTAACCACACAAACAACCACTTATGAATAACCATTTGTTTTTTGAGCTGGCACAGATCTTTATACACTCACTCACACTGTTGAGCTATCTCTAGGCTGGATACAAGATGAGGTATTGAGGTATACAGGTTCCATATGGCATCTTGCAACATTTGCCAATTGATGTTGCAGCTGGGCCTGTAGATCCTGCGCACCCATAGGCTGCTGAAGCTGGCATCCAAACGGGTCCCATAAATGCTGAACTGGAGATAAATCTCATGACCAGACAGGCCAAAGAAGGGTTGCAATATGGTGGAGACATTCCTGGGAATTCCTGGCACATTCCTTGCTGTGTGTAAACGAACATTATCCTGCTGCGTCGTCTGCCAGTTGGAAGCCCCAGGATGTGATGGAAACCATAATGCTATTCTAGTATTATTGGATCTTAGTGCCGCATTCAATACCATTGATTATTCCATTTTGCTTCATAGACTTGAGAATCACTTAGGAATTAAGGGATTAGTCCTAAAGTGGTTTCAATCATACCTGACTGGCCTCCAGTGTGTAAGCATAAACAATACTAACTCCTATCTCAACACAGTAAAATATGGCGTTCCACAGGGGTCTGTTCTAGGTCCACTTCTGTTCTCCCTTCACCTATTACCGCTGGGTGATGTCATCCGAAAGCATGACATTGACTTTCACTGCTATGCGGACGACACTCTACATATCAGCAAAACCTAATGAGGATCACTGCATCAGCCGAATAACAAACTGTGTTATGGAGATCAAAAATTGGATGACACAAAATTTCCTTCTACTAAACTCTTCAAAAACAGAGATCTTAATATTAGGACCTAATAATAAACCCTTTGACCCAATCAACCTAAACGGATTTTCGATTACACTGAGCTCAACTGTAAGAAACCTTGGGGTTATATTTGACTCGGACCTTGTATTCAACAGCCACATTAGTAACGTAGTAAAAACGGGATTCTTCCACCTACGCAATATTCCTTAATTGCGTAAATCACTCTGACACAAGCATGCAGAGATACTGATGCATGCATTCATCACATCTAGACTAGATTATTGTAATGCCCTTCTAGCTGGTCGTTCAGGGAAATCACTACAGAGACTCCAATCAGTACAAAACGCTGCTGCGAGGGTTCTCACCGGAACTCGGATATTTGACCACATATCCTTTCATATCTTTCATCCCCCCATTAAATTCAGAATTGACTACAAAATACTGCTACTAACATACAAGTCACTAAATGGCTTAGCTCCCCAGTATCTAAAAGACCTCTTAATACCCTACAACCCGTCACGCAGACTGCGTTCTCAGGACGCAGGCCTATTGACCGTCCCTAGAATCAAAAAGAACACTGGTGGGGGACAAGCCTTCTCTTACAAAGCCCCCCAGCTCTGGAACAGCCTTCCTCCTACTCTTCGGGACACACTCTCCATCTTTAAATCACGCCTGAAAACGTTTCTCTTTACACATGCTTTTCATTAACACCTCTATGGGGGCACTAAGTAAGGGAGTTTTTCTTTGCCACTGTTTGCCCACTGGCTGCTCATTTGAGGCTTGGACCCGGATCTTTGTAAAGCTGCTTTGTGTCAACTTCCTGTTGTAAAAAGCGCTATATAAATAAAATTTGATTGACTGATCGATCATGAATCTGTTGTCGGATTCCAAACAGAACCTGGATTCATCACTAAAGATAATAATTCCATTCTCGTTTGCCACGTGTGCAAGCCCTCACATAAACATGCCCAATACCTCCTTGATCAAAGGGGTAGAGATGGCCATTCTAGCCCTGTCGACCATCCTGCTTCCCTCAATCCAATCTTGTGCTCCCTTTCAAATTCTGTCAACTGGTTAAAATGTCTTTGGGTCTGTTGTAGAGGCATGTTTAGCCATCACTAATCTCTCACCATGAGGTACACTAAGAGCCTTTAAAATAAAATAGCAGCCTCTGAAACCTCCGGAGGATTTGTCCTCCAGCTCTGTCTGTTTTCCCTTGCCACTGCCGGAAACATACCTTCATGCCAATTAATATGCTGACAATGTCTCTCTGTGGTTGTGTAAATTTTTTGTAAATGAGTGCAAGTCATTATAGATACAAAAGAACCATTTTAAGGTGATGTGAAATACATGCAGTATGCTTTTAGACTAAATGCACTATAATACGCTCAAAAATAGACAAACCTAACAACCTTTCTGTGTATTAAATGAAGTAAATTATACACATCACTTCAAATAGTTAAGGTGAATGAAATATTATTAATATCAGTAGAAATGTGTATAATTAACATTCTCCACACATATACTTGAGAGTGTAGCTTTCGTTCATGTGTTTTTAAAGGTTTCAGTTTAGAATTTCTGTTTCCTAATAGATATACTGTACAAGTTTATTCTTTACTCTTTAAACTCCCAGTCCTCTTTGCTTCCATGTTTTCTTACCTCTGCTGTTGTTCTTCCACTGTCCTCTTCCTCTCAATCTCTTTCAGTCATTTCTCTTTCATTTGCACTTTCTTGTTTTCTACCTGCTATCCACCAGCTTTGCTCCTCCCAGTGTACTCTGTCTCACACTCTTTCAACCTCCTTTTCATTTCTCACCTATCTGTACCTCTTCTGACTTGTGAAACTGCCCATACTTGTTTGGTTGTCTGTTAGAGTGGCATTCTTTTCCTGACGGTAAATTAGTTAGTTAAAGTACAGACATTACCATCATAGCAAAGGTATTTTGTTGTTCCCCTGCTCTCTGGTATGAATGCAGAACAAAATGCTGCATGGAGTCTTTATTTACTCTGGTTACTTTGTGGAAATTTATTTGCAAGTTATCAGTTATATGACCTGCCTTGGGTTAACTGCAGCACAATAGTTGCCGTCATTGACTGGTAAGATGATAGCATACAGGCAAACAAGGCCTGAGAAATGACAACATCAGCATAAAAAAATGCACTACTGGAAGGTTTTCCTACTATTTCTACAATTCTGTTCTATCATAGATTGTTCTAAGACCCAGATGAAGCCTAGGCCTAAACTAAATACAGTACCAGTCAAACGTTTGGACATTCTTACTCTCTTTAACCCTTAAAGGTAAACCTCAAAACAATGTTGTAATAAGTGAACATGATTTTTATATCAATATCATAAGAAGGATAGATAGTTTCCTGAAGTCTAACAATATCTCTTTAGTCTTACTGATGTTGAGCTACAGCTGGTTCATTTTAAACAAGGTAAAGTTTGACACCAAGTGTCCTCTTTTCAGACTCCTGACCAATCCTGATTCATCTGACCATGGCTGTGTCATCAGAGAATTTCTGAAGATGGCATGTCCCAGAATTGTATCTTATGTCAGAGGTGTAGATGTTAAAAAGGAAAGGGGTCAATACAGTCCTACAAAGAGCCCCTGTGCTATCCATGGCTGTATCTGAGATTGTTGAATGTACTTGACAACTCAATTCTCACAGTGCTGCCTGCCATATGCAGGTGGGAGTAAACTTTGTCCAGCAGAGACCGCATGACTATCATCCACTCCAATGATATGCAAACTGCAGTGGATTGATGGCTGTTCCAACTAATGACTTCAGATGGCCCAGCGTCAGTCTCTCCAGTGTCATCAAGTGGTAGATCAGGGCAATAGCACGGTAGTTATTTAGCATCACTGGTTGCTTCTTCTTGGGGACGTGAACTACACAGGAGGTATTCTCACCTTGGCTACAGTTTGGGTTAAATATGTGCGCAGCACACAGCTTTAAAAATTTGTTGTCTGGTACCGCAGCTTTGTTTGAATTTATAATACATGACAATGACTGGTACCATATTATTCCATGTATGATTCACCTTTAGTGCAGCAGTGTTATGTATATTTAAAACTCTATAGTCCCAACTCATTCAGTGGTTTTTCTCATACCAAGAGTATATACTTCTCTAAAAAGGATTTACAATAGATGTTGGAACACTGCAGCCAAAGAGTCTTGAGTGTAGTGATGTTAGATGATTAGTTCTGTCTCAAAAACACCACTCTTAACTCATCCTGGAGGTGCTGGAAGGTAGATGAATAAACTAATTTGAATAACTATGGTATCTCTGTGTGGATAGAGTTAACACGATCTCTTACAGAAAGTCAAGTGTAAGTATAACATGCAAATTCACACACACTCACAGAAATTAAGTGTGTATGTGTATATTTCACTGCATGGATGGGTAAAATTGTGGAAGCCAAATTCCTCTGTGTAAGCACAGTGTATCTATATGCATGTTTATGTTTAATGTTTGTATTTTGCTGTGTCAGAAATGCTGTGGTCACGACTTATGCTACAAAAATGTATGTAAACACCAGGTTGACCATTAAAAGTGTATAGTATCTGTTGTATATGGTTTAAATAGAGTTCTAAATTTAATGTCTTGTGCAAAGGCAGAAGAAGTGTTGGGTCAGCTTAAAAGAGCCATTTTTTAAAATTATGATGAAATCTAGGATATTTAATGCATTGGCATAACAGTCTCTAATATTGAGATTTTTGTGTAAAAAAAAAAAAAAAACTTTAATTGTTCGGGAATTATGTACTGGGCATTTAAAAATGTCAGTCTTGGATAAACAGAGAGAAGTCTGTTTTAGGGTATGTCCCTTCTGCTTCTGCTATACCTCTCTTAATACATGATCATGTTGCCTCATACCAGGCATGTTTCAAACTTTTGCAATGTGCTTTGCCAGCAGTCTGTAGGGCATTGTGTGGTATGAGATGAAAAGACCACTACATGCACATTGTTGGCTTTCATCTTCAAGAATAAGCTGTAGATATGGCTGCTGTGGCCAACCAGCAGGTAGAAATTGAGCTCAGGTGCATCATGTTTTTTTTCCTATGATTATCATTCAGATGTTTCTACGGCTTGACTGGAGATCACCTCTGGTAAATACAATTGATTGGACATGATTGGACAGACACCTGTTTATATAAGGTCCCCTAGTAGACAGTGCATGACAGAGCACAAACTAAGCCATGAAGTCTAAAGAACTGTTTGTAGACTTCAGAGACAGGAAGGCTACAGAAAAATCTCTGTTGCACTGTGGTGGCCTCCATCATCCATAAATGGAAAAAGAAAATTTGGAACCAACAGGCTCTTCATAGAGCTTGCAGCCCAGCCAAACTGAATGTTCAAGAACCCAGTGGTCACTCTGACAGAGCTCCAAGGTTGCTCTGTGGGGAGTGGAGAACCTTAAAGTAGGAAAAGCATTTCTGTAGCACTCCACCAATCAGACATGTATGGTAGAGTGGCCAAACAGAAGCCACTCCTCAGTAAAAGACATGACAGCCAATCTGGAGTTACCAACCTAGAGGACTCTCAGGCCATGAGAAGCAAAAGGATTGAACTTTATGGACCGAATGCCAAGCATCATGTCTGGTGGAAACCAGGCACTGCTCATCACCTAGCCAATACCATTTCTACAGTGAAGCATGGTGGTAGCAGCCTCATGCTGTGGGGATGTTTTTCAGGGGTTAGTCATGGTCAAGGGAAAGATTACTTTATTTATTTTGGAATAAAAATGCAACATAAAATGTGCAAATGAATATTTTCCAGATGCACCATTTATTTATTATAACAAAGATCATATTTTACATATTAGGACCTGAGCTAGTGTTTTAACAACAGTGTAAAGTCAGCTACTACGTTATTCTTATATCTGGTTCATTTTACTTTAGGGTTTACATTTTTCATCAAACTGTGGCAAACAGGCCCTGTAGTTCCAGCGCTCCGCCAGCAGGTGGCAGTAATGTGTTCAGAGACTTTAGCTGACTGTAAACAAACCTCCCCGCTGTGGAAGAAGCGTGCAAGCGTGGACACAGTGGAACTGGAGGAACTGTGAGCTCTGACGCAGTTTGTCTGGTGGACTCTGTCCTTAAGCAGGTGTCATGTCGGCGTTCGCGCACGTCCTCGTGGCGTTCGTGCTCTGCGCGGTCGTGGTCAACACGGGGGTCTTCGACCAGGTCTCGGTGGACATGAGTTACGAGCACTACGCGGAGCGCGCGCTCCCGCAGCTCCCGGCCTTCCTCGCCATGCCGTTCAACTGTCTCGTGAACGCGGGCTACGTGGCGGTGGGCGCGCGCTGGCTGCGCGCTCCGTTGCTCGAGCACGACCGCGCGCTCCGCTACGCCAAGGACGTGTTCGCCGCCATGGCGCTGCTGTACGGGCCCCTGCAGTGGACGCGCCTGGCCACGCTGCGCCGCGCGCCCGCCGTGCTGGACCAGTGGCTCACGCTGCCCATCTTCGCCTGGGTGCCCGTGTGGTGCGGGGCGGTGGCGCGCGGCTGGTCGGGCGGGCGCGCGCTCGCCGCCGAGGCCTGCTCGCTGCTCAGCTACGCGCTGGCGCTGCTGCACGAGCGCGGATTCGAGCTCGCTCTCGCCGCGCACATTGCCACCGCCGTGCGCGCGGCCGCCGCTCTGCAGCGCGCGCGTGGAGACGCGGTGTCGCGGCGCTACTTCGCGCTCGCAGCGCTCGCCTGCGTCGGCTTCGTGGCACTGAAGCTGCTGGACCACGCGCTGGCGCAGTGGTGGTCCTTCCAGCACCTTACCGGACACTTCTGGTCCAAAGTGTGCGACGTTCTCCAGTTCCACTACAGCCTCTGCTTTCTGACTCACATCTCACAGCGCGCTGCGCCAAAACGGCAGGAGTGAGGGTAATGATGGGAGGGGGGAGTGAGAGTGATGAGTTGGGGGTGATGAGGGGTGAGGGTGGGGACTGACCTCCATGCTCCTGCAGAGGAAGCGGCGCTGCTGCTGCTGGAAGGCTGTGGTGGCTTAAGGGATCAAAGGGAACTGTTGGGTTGAACCACTCTTTACTGAAGGTCTAAAGAGGAACAGTGGTCTGGAATATTGAAATGATTCACTGAGAAGAACAGCTTGGCTTGTGATTATATTAATTTAGTGCAGAGGTGTGAACAATGAGAACCACAAGGCCTGGCCTACTCTCGCAGTCACAGGTGATCCTGGGTGAGACTGATTTGATTGACTGATTGATTGACTCCCTCAGGGAAATTAAGGTATGCATAGCCACCGGGGCCTGATGTTAAAATGTAGGGACAAAAGGATTGGGATGCATCTCTTACTCATTAAATTCAGGTCACTGTTAAAAGTACAAGATCCACGAGGAACATTTAGGAGGTTCTAGCTGAGGAAGAACCTTCGAAGTTGCTTTCAAACTGAACAACTTCCAAAAGTTCCTTGATGATCTCCTTGTACTTTGAACGGTATAATTTGTTCACTCCCCCTTCCACAGGTGTATGAAGTCAAGCAGCCACCTGTGCAGTCCCCTTTACAGACGCGAAAGTGGATTGTAAAGAGGTCACCGAGTTCCAGCGTGGAGCTGTATTGGGAGGCCACTGTTTGTAATGTTTCATGATCAGCTGTGAGTTGTTGAAAAGCAGAGTGATTGACCACAACAAAATGCCAGACCCTGTAAAGTCGAGTAGGTTTCTCTCGCCAACGCTCTGCTGACTCCAAACCTGCTGTTAGAGCTGCAAAAGGGACCAACTCCATATTAATGCTCATGGATTTATGGTGGGGTTGCATGTGGGGTTGCTCATGTAGGTGTCCCAATACTTTTGTCCATAGATTGCATTTCTGCTTTTATATCTGCTGCTTTCCATTAATGACCTGAATTCACAGTGACCTCATATCTAATTACTCTGATCTGCAATAAATGTGATCTAATAAAACTGAACATTCAGATGTTTTTAGTGTTTGTGTGCCAAATTGCTGTTCTGGATAATGAAATGTGAACACAAATGTCATTCAAACTGTATTGATACTCTGATTTAACGGAACAGTACATGCTTATTGATCCAAATGGTGCTCTGGACTTTAACACACTCTAAGCCTACATGTAAGTCAGCTGTGTGTTATATAACCAAGTCCATTTCACATGAAAGTGATGTGCACACTGCAAGGTGCAAATGGTTGTTTTTTCATATGATGGAAATATTGTAAAAACAATGCTTAAATTGTGTAGATCAAATTGATATTCCTTATGTTTTAATTTTATTAGGTATGTGTTTAGGTGGCAAATAGAGTTATGTTATGGAACATAAATAAAAACTCCAGTGTTTATATTTGTGGACCCCTTCTAAGTTGCACCCTTTGTGGACACATGCAAATGTGCACACACACAGCTTGCCTAGAGTAGATGAACACAAACCTATTGATACTATGCTTAATGCCAGGTGTGGGGATAGGAGTGTATAAAGCTCCTAGCTTTGAGCTGTGGAGCTTTGAAACTGTTCTCTGTGATGGTGCTCCATCCAGGACTTTTGGGATGATTTGGGGAGTTGAGGATGGTGTCCCAAATCTTTTGTCCATATAGTGTGTAATTGTAAAGACAATATGAGCTAAAAAATTTCTCTGCACATTAAACCAGTTATTGTTTACATATTAAGTAGTGTAGTATGCAAAAAAAATTAAAATGGTGAAATTATCTGTTAATAGGACACTTTGATATGGATACAATGGTGCCAACAATATTACATTTTTTATTTTGACACCCAGGCGTACACACACACAGATTTGTTTTTGAGCATGAAAAGGTCATTTAATTTCTCATTAAACTTATATGTCTAATATTTTTATGCAAGTCAGAACAGGTTCAGGGAAAGCTGGCTTTCTGTTGTTCCACAGCAGTGCGAGCAGTGCCTCTCGGAAGCTTTGATTGGTGCAGTAGATGATGGGGTTCAAAGTGCAGTCCATATATGCCATTACTGATGACAGCGTCCTCAGCCAATCTGGAGATGGCGACAGGTCCAGCCTTCCTAGTAGAATCAGCTGCAGTACAATTATGGGTAACATTAGTCTGGTTGTTATTACAGCAGAACTATAAGACATTATCAGAAAGAGTCATTTTCTTGGGTCTGATGATTTTCATTATTACATTGTTGCTGATGTGTGCTTCTATGACAGCAAAACATCTGTATGAACACCCACATGAGTTAATACTGTGTGTCGAGTTCATGTGAGTGACTTCTCACCTCTGACACAATGAAAGGAGTGTAGCAGAGCAGATAGAACCCCACCAGTAGAGGCGTGACTGAGGACAGATCTACAGAGCTGCAGTCAGAAGGAGTAAGAAGAGATTGAGGAGAGTTTTTACTCTCAGCAGCATGCAGTTATTGCTTTCAGCCTAAGATTGAGCACGTACATACAGGCAGGTACTATGTCACTTAAAAACTCAAAATTTGCTACTCTTAAGGATACCAATCAAAATCACTAACAGGGCCGTAAGTGGTGGTTACATCTTTAAAAACTTGATGCGGACAATGTTCTCTGCAATATTTGTAATGCAAAATGTAAAGCTGCCCATGGAAACACTCCTAACCTGAGCAAACACTAAACTATATCTAAAAGCTGAAGAGTGTACCATACTTGATAGTCTGAAATCCACAGCAGTAAAACTAATGAGCCTCTTGGAGAAGCAATGTAAAGATTTCCATCACCACAAACCAGATACACACTGAGAGAACACTTGGCCTACTACAAAGAGAATCAGAATGCAACAGAACTAGTAAACACCACTAAGAGCTCAGGTCTGTCTTTGTATGACAATTGGAAAACAATGAGCATGGACAGACATCTGAAGTGACATCACTCTGGTGTGTTAACTGTTCTATTTAAATGATAATAATTGTTTGTAAATAATAATAAATGTGTTAACTAATAAATAAATGGTGACATTTTCAGACAAAGTCTGAACTGTTTTGACAACAGTTCAAAACTTTTTTTGTTTGCTTTACTTGTTATTATAGAACAAGTAAAGCACCAAAAAATTATTGTTTGGTACTGGTACCAGTGGCAGTATTGTTTAATATGTGAACAAGATTTTGTTTTTCACAATATGGCTGCCTTAATTAACGTTGTCCTTCTCCAACAAAGCTAGAGATTTCTTACAAAGATTTTTAACATCACACCTCATGAAGTTCTTCCTATAGCCAGCAGAGGTCAAGAGGGAACAGATGACAATGATGAGCAGTGCAGGGAAGATGGAAATAGAGAATGCACAGAGGATGTAGACCAACATGTCAGAGTAACTGCTCTCCCAGAAAACAGCACACAACATCTCTGAAGAATCATACCTAATAATCAGGGGATAATCAATATATTCAATATTAATCAGGGGATAATCAATATATTCAATATTAATCCGTATTTTCATTTGGTTCTGTTCTGAGTTGGACAGCACATTTGGACTAACCATTAACTAATCTCACCTGACCCAATCATGAACCACTGGCACAATCCCAAACACAGTACCCGTCAACCATGAAGCAAGACACATCATTGTAATGATGGTAGACCACCGTCTTCCTTTGGGGACTGTGCCCACAAACCGCTGGAGACAGAGAAGCGCTGTAATTCAAACAGGGAGGAAGAATAGATGAAGGAATATTGTGTGAATTTAGATGCCAGTGTCATAGATGTTCCTCTGTTGATTTATGGCTACTTCATATTATGTTTGGGCAGCTACCAAAATAATTATCACAAAGCTGTCTCAATGTCATTGAGTTGGTACAAGATGAGATACAATGCTTCAGTTCATACCTATGCTTCCAAATGATGATGTGATAAAGGTGAATTTGAACAAGCTGACCACCTCACACCATGGTGATCTCTGACCCCCAGACAAAATGGCCAGTAAGGAGCTGGAAACAATCAGCGAGGCACAGCAGAAGTCAGACATAGTGAGACTGATGAATGGCACCCAGTGACCACAATGAAATTGATCTCTGCACTGTGGGAGATGGAGAAAAGAAAGCATTTGTATACACTGATGAGCCAAAACATTATGACAATTATGTGCTGTTGGTCCTCTGTAGGTGCCCTGTGGCATCTGACATCAAGATTTTAATAACATATATTGTTCCAGAGCATCCCACAGGTAAATGACACCTATCCACACGGTCTTCTATAAACTCATAGAAGAGCCGTTGTAGCACAGATTGATGAAAAAGGGAAGACATCCTGGCTAACATAGAAGATGATATCCCACATCCTACATATGGGGCTGCATAGACACAGACTGATCAGAGTGCCTATGCTAACCTCATTCAGTGGGCACCTGAGCATAACAACAGCCGAGTGTGTTTTTGTTGCTTACCTGGGAAAGGGAAGGTACCTGGATGCACTACAGAAAGAAGGCAAGCTGGCAGAGCCAGTGTGATGCTTTGGGCCATGTTTTTGTTGCTAACCTTGGGTTCAGGCATTCTTGTTAATGTTATTTTGACATGTACCTGAATGGTCTAAATGCTGCACCCGACTTTCAGAAGGATGTGAATGTTAATGTGCCCTGACACACTGCAAGAATGGTTTGACAGACATGGAAAGAGTTTAAGGTGTTAACTTGGTCTCCAAAAATCCCCAGATGTCAAAGACAAGATCTGCTGCTAAAGTCTTGGTACATACCACAGCACACCTTCAGAGGTCTTGTGAAGTTCATGCCTCATCAATTGTAAATGATTGTTACTTGCTTTATATGTGAAAGACCTTTGTTATAGCTCATCTGTGTATGTTTAAAGCACTTTTTTAAAGCCATAATTTATTGGCACATTCATTGATGACACAAGAGAACAGTTATTCTATTTTCTTAACCCAAACTGTTGTGTTGGGTTTTTTTTTTTGAGAAGACGTAGAAACATTTTTCTAATAAAGAACTTGTTTAAAATAGTGTTCTTACCACAAATTTAACAGTCAGAACCAGACCATTTCCTAGAATACCCAGCACCATCTCAATGCTCAAAATGAAAGATAGCACTGGCTTCTCAAACCTGGCCCAAACCCCTGGTTCCAAATGTGTTGAATTAGTTGTCCAGTTCACTGCAGCAGAAGGAGAACAGAAACAGGTCATTTGAAATGAAAACACTTGTCATTAACAGTAATATTTTACAGTTTAGTGGTGATCAGGTGATGTAGTATTTCTCTTCTTTATTGCACAATGGCATGGATCAGACCTGACCCAGTGTGCTCCTGATAATGCTTGGATATGCACAGTATTCTTAATATCCTGTCCTGTCACACAAGGACCATTGATTTTACATCACTTTTCTACTAAGCTTGAGCTTCACATTCAAGCAGAACACAACACTGACACTCCTGTTTCTGGATCACAACTGTAACAGGTTTAAGAGACATGATGGAATAGTGGGGCATATTAACTGATCAACATAATCACTAGACCTCAATCCCAGTTCTGAGTCTGGAAGAGCAGCTGAAATGCAGAACGGGTCACACATGAATTACAGATTTGTTTTGTGTACCCAGTTTGTGGAAGCTCAGACAAACGAATAGGAATATCAAGAGACTGGTGTTGTTCCTACCTGATTAGATTGTCATTAAAGCAAGAGGATGTATAACCAAGTATTAAAGAAAAAAAATATGTAGCACATGGTACAGCTGGGCACCAAACTAAATCCAGTCTAATGAGTAAACATTACATAATTTATTGTAATTTTCTTTACAGTGTGTCAAACGTTTATGATGAATGGACCAATAGAAATGCTACATTGGCTTCCACTGAAAGTTAATCAGATTTTGTCTTATTCTGTAAAGCTGCAGTTTTGGAGATATAACATGCATAACAGCAAGAGTTGGCCGAGCAGCATTGTCCTGTTTTACTAATATTATTTATACTATTATTTCTAAATATTACAACAAAAAACACATTATCATAATGTCTGTCATTTCCAGTGAAAAAAAAAGAGTTGTTTTTTCTCCAGTACAGAGGCATCCAATGAGACATTTAGCTTCATTGTACATGGCACAGATGAATTAATTCATTCAAGTCTGTGGCAAATCTCAGGTGTTGAATGACATACAATACTCAAACCCTGAACAGAAACCTAACAATTCCTTAGGTAATTATGAACTGAAATCACTAAAATCACTAAAAGTGGGATGCAAGATTGGGTATCATCCTTTAATACTTTACCAGTGATTAAGACACATTTTATGTTTGTTTTACTTGGAGGTGGACAATGGTACATTAGTCGAGAACCCACTCTCATGTCAGTCATTTCTTGAGATTTCTTATCCAGTGTGAATTTTACTGATGTCTTATAGGAAAATTACATTTCTGCACATTTCCATGTTAAAGTGATGCTCTAAAAAGAAACGATCCTAACAGGATTATTTTATTATGAATACCTGAATAAAATTAGCAGCCACACACTATACACAAACAAACACTTGCAAAAATGACTTACTTTATGAATGAAGAACCAGCCTGGCACTCAGAGAAGCAGCAACAACATCAAGTGCTTAAGGAGTGGTTGAATTACGCACACATTTACGCAGGTGGCACAAACGGCAGCCTGGCCTTTCATTAAACTTCACCTGCTTCATTAAACATAAGGTATAAAGTCCTGATTCAGCTTTGTCTATGTAATCGTGCACACACACACACACACACACACTAACATACAAATATAGATCCACAGACATTTTTAAGCTATGATCTGAATATCTATTTTTCATAGCACTGCATGCATCTTTGATGCTGAAAAATATTGTAGAAAATGTTGGATAGGGACTGCTTTGCACACACACACACACACACACACACACACACACACATACACACACACACACAAACAAACAAAGAGAGTCAGCCACTTGAGACATATTGTGAATGTTCTATAATGGCACGTCATATGGAGATATTTCCCTCTACAGTTGGTTTCTATGGCAGTTTAATTCATGTGAAAGCAAAGACTTTCAACTAGGGCTGGGCAATTTATTGTAAATATCAATATATTTGAAATTAATTCATACAATATATAAATAAATACATATCTTGCATAACGAGACATATACGAGACATCTGTGTGTGTTTTCACAATACAACATGCATTGTTACTTGTGTGGAAATGTTTTGTTGTAGTCAGTGTCATGTCATATCAAGACATGTTTATTCCTTAAAAAAATACATTATACAAAACATTATACACATTTCTTAGATTCCCAGTTATATATATATACATCCATTTCTCTTAAGCCTATGAAGAGATCATATTGCCCAGCACTACTTTCAGGTCAAGATTTGATTTACAAATTTCACAGAAAGACATTTTCCTCACAATTAATGAACATTTAATGAACAATTATATGTAGTTTGAAAATTTATGTAATATGTAAACTCCCTGCGGTTCATATATAGAAAACAAAGGCACAAAAGCCTATGTTATAGAAAATACTTTTTGAATAAGGAACAATACAGGCCAACCATTCAGAACAGACCTTATTTACATCCAGCAGTCTCGAAAGATCAGTAAATAAAAATAGCATGTGTGATATGGTCTGTCTCTTCCAATCTCACTGTCTCTATGAGTATGTGACCTAAAAACCAAAGAAAACATAAAAATCATGTACAACATAAAATCCACTAAAACATACCTATTCAAAATATTTTATGTGGCATGTGACAGTTTAACATTTATATTATGTTTATTAAATCACATTATGCAATATTATGAAAAGGTTAACATAGCTATTGCCATATGTTAATACATGTATATACATTTAAATTTTGAATATTAATAAAACATGAACATGAATTTTATTTTGTCAGTTTGTTTTGGTTTATTTTATTTTATTTAGATTAGGTTTTTTTATTTACGTTTAGTTTAGTTTTATTTTATTTTGTTTCGTTTTTGTATTATTTGTTTTGATTTATTTTATTTTGCTATGTTTTTTTTTTTTTTTAGTTTTGATTTATTTTATTTTATTCAGGGGAAGGGGGAGGCGCTTTGAGTCACGTGATGACTGTTGGTTTTTCCGGTTTCGTGAACGTGCGTCTCCTAAACCGTCCGCTGTTCTGGTTCAGAAGGCCAAATAGCGACAGGTCGGTGAGAATCAGCCGCTTTATTTCAACATGTCCATCTTCTCCTTCGCCCGGTGTCGCGCGGTTAGCCGCTCAGACGTGTCCGTAACGGGTTATGGTGCCGTGTCCGTTTCCGGCGGCAGCAGCAGGACAGACATTGAAAGTCCTTGACCGAGCGCGGCCGCAGCTCTGCGGCTGAAGGAGCGCGTTTCAGAGCCGCTGTCACTGCTGAATGAGGGCTGCGCTGCAGTAGGTCATCGTTTTCAGGAGAAGGGCCTCAGTTATAGAAGTCATGTTTGTAGCTGTTGGTTATTGTGTCCTCGCGCGCGCAGCAGATCCTGACTGAGGGTGACTTCGTTTTACACGAACAAACACAACAGCGACGATGAAAGTGTGATTTACAGCCGCGGTTAAACAAGGCTGAACTACACAGTATAAAGCGGAACCTATGTGTGGCTTAGGTTTCCTTCCGTACAACTTGGTGTTAAACACGCTGGTTAAATGAAAAGTGTCCTGTTGAGCTTACTCCAGGTTTCATTCCACCTTAAATGAGTTACGAGACAGAGTGCAATATGCACTAACCTTACTTCATTTAAGGTGGGCCAGAGAAGCCAAATTCAGCAGCATCCTAACTATTGTTTGGGCCTCTGTTTGTGAACTGCAGAGAGGTTGTGTGTGTGTGTGTGTGTACATATACACACAGACACAGACAATGAATCTCAAATGACTCCTTATCTCATTTAAGGCTGGGTGATATCTAGATTATTTCAATATTGGGATATAAACAGCTACATATAAATGTTTTTGGGCTGAGGCGATAAAAATCGAGTTAGATTTTTTAAAAATAATATTTGGTTTCAATCATGTGTAAAATTACTCCTGATCCCTTGCTCTTTTTAACATTTTAGTCATAAAGGATTTCATGGGGTATCCAGTTATTTTCACATTGTATTTATCACATCATGTATTTTATATCACTGTTAGGTTAAAATTTACAGAGAGAAGATTTTTTTTTCTAATATCAGGGATCACCCCTGCTCCTGAAAAATCTGCCTTCCTGCAGACATTAGATTCAACCTTAATCGATTCCACCTGATCCAACTAATTTCTGCCTTCAGAAGTTCAGAAAGGGGTTAGGTTAGATTTGGGATGGAGCTGAAGGTATTTCTCCAGGAGCAGGGTTGGTGCCTTATGTAATGTTCTAAAGTGATGAAATCCTCAGTGTCTCAAAATCCAAATAAATTTACAATAGATATTTGAGATTCAGACTGCTTACTCTGCAACTTTTCCATATTCATTCTTGTTCTGTCTTCTAGTGCACTATTGTAATAAATAGAGAGGTATTTCGTACTGCGCCAAAGATTGCCTGCTCACTTCATATATACATTGTGTATCTATTGCTTTTTCCCCAGATTGCACAGGTTCAGGCGTGATGTCTTTGGCACTGCGTGTCCTCTACTCTGTGTCCCGGCCAGGTAAGGTCTTTAGAGACATAATGACAATAATGTTTTAAAAGATTTTTACCAAGTTGTATCCATATCAAGGTCTTGGTCTTGGTGAAAGTACATACTAGCTATGTTTCCATTAACTTTTCGCACAAAATACTGATTCCCAATGCACACACTTCTACACTTACCTCAGTAAGGAGTGCTTTTAATGCTGGCTGACTATGTTGTGAGCAAGGGTACATTTTAGGATGCAGTGCTTGTGTGTGGTGAAAGAGGAACCAGAGGGAAATCAAGTGACACTATATTTTTAACAGTAGAAAACGCAAGTGCAGGATTTTGCAGCTTTTCTAGTCAAACAATTTATTTAACTTGAATGAGAAAGTTTTGCTGATATTAATTACATCTCTCTCTATGTTCCTTTGTAGCCGGCCACAGTCTTGTGCGTCCTCTTAGTTTATCTGCCCACAGGGAAGGATTCAGTAAGTGCGGCACATGTATACATGCAGCAGACACGTTCTATTATTATACTACATTAATAAATAATCTCTACATCTCTATCTTTGTAGAATATGTGAATGCTCAGGAACTTCCAACAGATATGAAGTCCGTCACAGACCAAGCCGCTCAGACCCTGCTGTGGACTGAGTTGTTCAGGGGTAAGTAATCTTTTTGTTTTGTTTTGGTTTGATTTTTGTTGTAGTTGTACCTCAAACCCAAAGCACAAACACAGGTCTATAGCACCAGAAGCCTAAAAATCATTTCATGTTGACCTGCAGGTCTGGGAATGACTATGAGTTATCTGTTCCGTGAGCCTGCCACTATCAACTACCCTTTTGAGAAGGGCCCACTGTCACCACGGTTTCGTGGAGAGCATGCCCTGCGTAGATACCCGTCTGGAGAGGAGCGCTGCATCGCCTGCAAGCTGTGTGAGGCTATCTGCCCAGCCCAGGTATGCACACTGTAAATCCACATGCAAAATCATATCCTGGTATTTTCATATGAGTTCTTTAGCTGATATTCTGCATAATTCAAGCATGCAGCACTTCAACTTATCAGCTAATTGGCAAGGCCTCTAAGTCTAGAACACAAATCAGATTTGTTTCTCAAATGCAATCTGTTGAGATGACTGTCTGCACTGTTATTTACATGGGATCAGATGAAATTTGTGTATCTGGACATCACAAACTTTTTTACATGCAAATGATGTAAAAGAATGAATAGATAGTGTTAGGAATTAGTAATTACATATACTGTGAATACATATACTAACCACCACAGTTTGTTTGCCACTTGTTTGTTTATTCAGTTCCTTCTTGATCAAAGTTGAACATAATTTCACCCACCCTTTGTAATACTACCACACACTCCTCTTATCTCCCTCATCAGGCCATCTCAATTGAAGCTGAACCTCGTGCTGATGGAAGCAGGAGAACAACACGTTACGACATCGATATGACAAAATGTATCTATTGTGGCTTTTGCCAGGAGGCCTGCCCTGTGGACGCAATCGTAGAGGTGAATTGTTATGAATGTCTCTTCCACATGTTCCAAATATAAGACAAAGACGGCCTGACTAAACACCAAATACAGCTTTTATGTTATCCTTTATTTGTTAAAGGAAAATATTTTTCAGGACTGGGGGGAAAGTGTGGAGTAAATAATTACACAATCAACCAATTAAAAAAAAGTAGTTTAAATACACATACCCAGACCTACCAAAATACCTCCAATACATTAGTGGAATTTGATAATTTAGTGTTATAAATATGCAAAAATAGAGAACTATTTTTTTCACCACACTGCATGTAGATATAGATTTGTTTCAGATAATGTTTGAGAGCAGTAATGCAAATTTGTAACGGTTATTTGTTAAACATGATATTTTCTGTGTCCTGTCTTTCTTTCAGGGGCCTAACTTTGAGTTCTCCACAGAGACCCACGAAGAGCTGCTCTATAACAAGGAGAAGCTGCTCAACAATGGAGACAAATGGGAGGCTGAAATTGCTGCCAATATTCAGGCTGACTACCTCTATAGATAGACAGACTGTCTTTCTTTTGTATAAACTCTGACCGACAGAACATGAACATGGACTGACTCCCCTTCAGCAATAGCCATCTCTGTCCAGAAGTTACTGTGGATCAGTGTTGAGCGACCCAAAAGGACTGTAGCTCATACCGGTTATTATGAATATTTTAATAGTTAGGATGATCTTAATGCTACAGCACTTTTGGGACATTCAAAGTCCTATCAGTTCATTCTTTCACATTATGAAGTCTGATGAGTATCATAGCACTTGTGTGCTGCACTTCAGTACAAAACCTGTGGACACTGACTGACTGACTGACACACACGTACTGTCCAGATGTGCTCACTTATGTCATTGACGCATTATACACACCCTCCAAAAAAAATCACCAGGCTCCTGTTTCACTCTACTCAGCCTGTGCTTCAAAGGAACAGTTTGACCAAACATGCCAACATGGCTAAGGGTAAAAGCTGGTGGACTAATTATCATTGTTTTCGTTCACAGCAGTATCAGCATTGGCTTTTAGGTCAAAAAGTGAGCTTTTTAAATTGAAAGCAGTCAACACTTCTCCCGTTTGCATTCTTCTCCTTCAATCTGTCCATCTGGAGGATAATACCAGTGTAAAATGTGTTTCAGTGTGAAGCTATTCACCATGCCATTTAGAGACAGACAGGTTTGTTTGTCCTTGTACAAATACTTGTGGACCCTAACTAATAAATTAATAATCTATCCACTTTCTGATTGTCTTGATTATTTTGTGGTGATACAGGGGTATGATCTCAGTAATACTTCAAACACACACCAGGCTTTATTGGATAAAATGTATCGCTGTTTATTAATTGTTCTATACACTCAGAGTTTTGATTAAGGTTACTTGGAGACTTCCAACTGCCTAAATTCTAAACTCTCACTAAACCAAAGAACTGTGTTAGGTGTCAGTGGACATTTGACATGTGAACTGAATACTGTATCAGTGAAATAAATATGAGCTAAATGTATTATTCCAACATGAAATTGATTCCTGTCTGCAATGTTAGATTATTTGGAGATCAGATTTTGTTTAATGCCCATTTGCTTTCATAAGAGTTATTTATGAATTTTGTATTAAATAATGTGTAGCTGATGTCCAAGACTTTTAAGTGTAATTAGTTGCAACCGATTGCAATGCATGATTGTCAGGGTGTTGTGTTTGTCATGCATCACATGTCCAGAAGGCGTCATGATGTGGGGTGCAAATCTTTATGATACTAGATCACCTGTGGTCTTCATTACAGACATTCCAATGTTGTTTTAATGAGGTCATGCAACCAGTGACCTTACCTTTTCTGAACACATTCTCTGGTGTTCTATTCCAACAGGATAATGTCTACATACTGCTGTCTTGAAGACAGATATTATACCAGGGCCAGTCACATCACCAGACCTATCCCTGATTGAAAATGTGTGGGATGCTATTGTATGCACCATCATCACTCCACCCCTACCGCACAATCTGCAGGAATTTAGAGAGAATATTCAAGCTGCATTGTATGGATTCTCAATGACACCATTTGGAACCTCTGCAACTCTACACTGAGATTTCTGGCATGTTGCATTATACGCCATACTAAGAGACTACTTCTGTATGTGTAGATCAATAAATATTGTCCATATCAGTCTAAACTTTTAATCATACATTGTTCCTGCTAATATTGATCTTCCATCCAAATAGCACTGCAATCCCACACTTCCTTCTGGGTGGAACTATCTATGCCACTGTCTGTGCCACTATTTATTTTTTTTTTTTTGATGAGTGTAAATACATTCATACAAAATGTCATTATTTTTGAACATGACAAAATTTTCTTTAATCACGGAAATCCACCATGCTCCCTTTACACTGTTCAAGATCTACATTTATTCAAATACTGAACACAGGCAAAATATCTCCTCTTAGAATGTGTGTTGATGGAACCCTTGGAGTTATATTGTGGATTATGTGCAAAATCACTACTCAAAATGGTTCTGGAGCCAGCTCTGGGCCTCTAAGGCAGAACAACTGCAATTCAAAACAGTTTCAAACAGTAAAGAGTTAAAAGTAAGTGAAGCTTTTATAGTGTGTATCTGCTCCTTAGGGCTGTGTGTGAGTGAGATTTTGTTCTTGTATGTGTGAGATTCTTATCTATAGTGTTGGGTTCTAAGAAAACTTGAAAACTAGATAGCTAGCTTCTAAGGCAGCATTTTAAATGTAAATAAAAGATTAGATATGATATTCTGCCTTAGAAGCTGGCTAGATTTCCATGCAGTTTGAGAAAACCACTGTATATAGTATAAAAAAAACCTCAAACTTTTATGCATCCACATTTACAGCTCTAAGGAGCGGAAAACTGCCTACAGGCTATTTTAATTGGTTATTCTCTGAAACCTATTGTGATTGTTCTGCCTCAGAGGCAGAGCTGCCTTCAGAACCATTTTTGGTATTGATGTTACACACCAGCCTGTTAAAGTGGGGCACCAAATTTCTTTACTTTTATTTTATTGGAACTTGAACATGATTAACTGTTCAATTCACTTCCCATTGATTTTAGTTCAGAAAATCGCCAATATAACCAAAGAACTAATGATTTACAACTGTAAAGTTGTATATACAAGTTTATATACGGTGTATAATGCTGCCAGTAGATGTAGTGTATAAGATGTGTAATTTACCCCTTTATAAGCATTAATTAGTCATTATGTGGGATGGGGGTAACTGAGATTTCTAATCCATTGTGTTTACTTTGTTTTGAAAATGTCGATATAATTTATTCATTTAGTATTATGGATGTGTTTCCTTTCTCTCAATGAGAACTTAACAAAGAGAAAGAATTGCTGACATAAATAATAATGTAGTATGAATTACCTTTCCTTCTGCCTTGTTCCTCTGTTCCCACAGGGCAATAGTGAAAACTAGTGAAATAGTGAAAAGTAGTGAAGGCAGCAAGGAGTCATAAATTTGGCAACATACATTTATTTATTAAACATAACCGTAAAGAAAATGGTTCTATATAGAACCATGAACACTCAAAGTACCCATTGCATGGTTAAATGATTCTTTGCATTGTGAAAGAATTCTTCAGAGTGAGGAGAATTGGCTATTGAGGGTTCTATCAAGGTTCAAGGTTAAGGTTCATCCTTTTTGAAAAGGGTTCTATATAGCACCAAAAGGGTTCTTCTATTTTTACACACTACATCGTAAAAATCGTAGAACCCATTTTGGTGATATATATGTATCATGTACAATATATTCTCCACTTATCATAATGCATGAGGTTCTTTGAGTGTTCATGGTTCTATATAGAACCTTTTTTGTTGAAGAACTGTCATTTTTAGCATGTAGGATTTATAGGCTTTTTTAAAGGGAACAACTTGTAGAATTCATGAGTTTTGTTCAGTGAAATCATTATTAACAATCGTAAAACCCTTTCTGGTGACATATGTACCGTGTACAATGTATTCTCCACCCATCATAATGCAAGAGGTTCTTTGAGTGTTTAGGATTAACCATAAACATAGAACCATTTTCTTTATTTTTAAGCATGTAGGATTCATAGGCTTTTTTTTTAAAGTGAACAACTTGTATTTGTGAGTGTTGTTCAGTGAAATCATTAAAAAGAAGCAAAGAATGAAAATGTAAACTTTAATGATTAATACTGTCAAACTTTCTGTTAGACTTTTGTTGACCTTTACCATCGGTCACTGCTGAAAACCCCAACCCTAAAGTATGGGTGTTGTTATCGATATCGGTACATCAGCTTTAGTATCACTTGGTGTCGGATCGAATGCAGAAGCGGCGGTATCGCCCAGGCCTGGTCTGTACTGAGCATGCGCGATAAACGTGGCTCTGAAAAAGGGAGATTAACTCCCAGCGCACAACTGCCTCTAATCCGCCTGAGAGGATAGGCTTAGTACAACTACGAATCTGTCAGGACCTGCCATATTGATTGTGCTTTTCATTCCTGTTTTTTTGCGATGAAGAAATATTACTTTGCCCTTTTTCTGTGACGGCAGTGCAGGATTAGAGGAGAGGCAGCTGGGTTTAGAGGTAGTGAGGATATGTGGTTCATCCTCCGGTTTACCGGTTTACTGTGTTGGTGAAGGTTTTGTTTGGGCTGAAAGTCCAGTAGTTGAAAGGTTGCAGACCCACAGCACAGTGCGGAGAAAATGAAGGACCGACTGGCTCAGCTGAAGGAGGTAAGACCAGCGCTCCTCCTGTTCCTCTAACATCTACAACAATCAACAAAAACATCTAACAATCCACTTACTTCCATTATCAGGGCTGGACCTCATGAGAGGCCACCGGTCCTGTGTCTCTCCTGCTGTCTTAGATTATTCTGAGGATCCTTCAGAATAAAATCACCTCATGAGCTTCTATAACAGGTTTCACACCAGTCATACCAGTAAAGACAACTTGGAACGTAATGTAAAGCAGGACTGCATCATTTCAGTATGTCATATGAAAAGGAAAACTTCCCCACTCACATTTGTAGGAGTTGCGTGCTTTCTACGCAAGTGCGCTATAGTGCGCGTTTTCTTATATATATTTATATATATATATTTATTTATAACGTGCTGTGAATCTGTTCAGCCTCTCTCTGGGCCAGGAAACCTTTACTGAATAAATATTTTCTTTTTCTTTTTTTTAATTGAATGAAAAACCTGTTATTTCTATTATTATTATTATTATTATTATTATTATTATTATTATTATTAGTATTATTATTACTATTTTTATTATTACTACTACTGGTGTTGGTGATACTAAACTATATAAATATTATACAATTATTATTATTGACTTTAAGATGCTAAATGTAAATGACATTAAATAAAAGAATAATATTACACACACACACACACACACACACACATATAATTGTTATTATTATTGACCTTTATTAGTGATTTAATACATTAAATAAAAAAATCACCACAAACTTTAATTTGTATTGAACATTAAACGCATCCTGCAGATTATTATTCAGTAATAACAGGACAGCTGACATTACTGAAGTTATATGACTGACAGCTCTGTACAGTTGAAACATTTTTTATTTAAATTCTTACATACGTTATTTAAAGCTTCCCCTCAGAGCTGGGGTAGAGGTCCAGTCAGGGGGAGGAAGGGCTTTAGCCAAAAGAGATTAAAGGGGAAATGGCTTTTCCCCCCTCTTCAGTTCAGCATATGGTCACTTCACCTGCTTATCCACCATTCCTCAAGCAGTTTCACTGTGGTGTTTTTCTGCTTACACACATTTCAGTCAGCCTTAATTTTCACTCAGATGTACACTGAAGACCAAACCTTTGCTACATTTCTAAAGTAATGGGAAAAGGAACAATTACAAAAATTAGACAGCTAAACGAAGAGATATATATTCATTATTTAAAGAAAATAATTTAACATAATAATAATTATTAACATGAATTAACAATGATCATTAAAACCATTACATTATATAGATGATACACAAATATCAGGTTCAAAGATCAAGTTTAAGACTAAATGGAGTTAAAAAGTAAATAATTACCATAAATAAATATAGATAAATAGGTCTGGATCAACATCTATATGCATTTTTATTGCTTTTGGTTGTTTAAAAGAGGGATTTAATGGCAAAATGTGTATCTTAACAGAAGACGGATACATCACCTGACGATGTGGAGATCCAGGTGGAAAATAAAGAATTTATGGATGAGTTCTTTGCTCAGGTATGTCAGCATGAACACCATGGGCCTTTTCTTGAAGTCTTCCATCATTTTTCAGTTTTGTGTCTTATGCATGTGTGCATGTGTTTCTATCAGATCGAAGAGATCCGCACCAGTATTGATAAGATTGATGAGAATGTGACTGAAATAAAGCGCCTGTATTCAGTCATCCTTTCTGCACCTACATCAGACCAGAGTAAACTTTTTCATCTCTCATATCTCTTCTTTCACTCTGTTTTACATTTCATTTGTTCATTCATTCCTTTAATCTTTTCTGTCTCTTCCTCCAGAACTGAGCTCATTTTACTATTGCTCAGCACTTTACACTTCTCCTAGGTGTCACCCTATCGTTTTCTAATTGACATTTCTCTCCACTCTTTTAGAGACACAAGATGACTTGGAGGCCATCACCAATGAGATCAAGAAATTAGCCAACAATGCTCGCAACAAGCTCAAAAGTAAGGTTCTTTTTCATCTGGGGGAATATAAAAAGCAATGAGCACATACTGGTATAACAAATCCAGCCTGAAGCATAACACAATCACAATGTCATATAGGTTACATAACTGACTCTAATCTGACTATAGTATCATATATAACAGTATGATATATAGTATATATATATATCATCACATATCAGAGATATTCAAAAAATCATCACTGCTATGTAAAATTATTGTATCTTCAAAATAGTAACGTTAAACTTGAAAAAAAACAACAACTTAATTTTCAATGGATGTTGATGTAAAATGGATTTTATTCAGTGTCATTTTGGAGCATTTCTATTGGTCCAATTATAACAATATTCTGACATCCACATGGATTTACTTTTTAAATAAAAAAATTGAGAAGATTAGAAAGGTTTTGGATGACATAAAACCTATAAATCACATTTCATATTACGTAAATAATATATTTTCATTTAATCTTCTCTTTGTGCTTTTCTTGTGTCATATATTTATTGTTAAAATTGCTAATAAAAATATATTCACCAAAAATAAATTAAATACACTCAGTACTGTAATTATACTCAGTTCTGCCTATAATGATTTCTGTTCCTTATATGTTTCTGTAACACTAATGTGTTTCTGGGCTTGTCATCCAGCCATTGAGCGAAGTTTCGAGACAGAAACAGCAGAGAGAGTTTCAGCTGACATGAGGATAAAGAAGTCTCAGGTAGGACCTGCCCCTGCTTCTAGTATGGCCCGTGTTGACTGACTGAATGAGTGACATCCCTTAGTCCACTGGTCCATAAGTACACATGGGTATTTTATTGCAATATACACTTTAATAACTACAGGATGTATCAGCTTATTATTGTTTATTATTACTAAATTACATCTTATTACATTTAGCAGTGCAAGAAAAGTCTCAAAAATGTTGACTTTACAGGAGAAGGAAAACCTTTCTAAACTTTCATTGGAAATGATGTAAAATAATTGTATTCCAAGTAATTTTGGAACATTTCTTTTGGTCCTTTCTTCATAAAATTGTCACTGTTAAGGATGTAAAGGTACAAAACTGAATGCAAATAACAACGGCCAGATTTGAAATATGACCAAAAAAAATATATATGTTTTTTGGTGATGATTCAGAAGTAGTACATGCATGAGACTGACAAAGAGTAATAGCAGACTGCACTTGACTGCAGCATTAGATAAAGCAAATAGACCAAACACTATCAGTAGTTTAAAGATCAGTTAATGAAGTGCAATAATATCTTAATTCTATCCATATGCGTTTCAAACAAATAATTGACCGCATGTTAGACTGTTTTTGGGCTTTACAAATGAACCCTCTTCAAAATAAACTATTATATTTCTCTGTACTTCTAATCCAGGTAGTGTAGTTGTAATTCTGGTTTCTGTAGGTTGTTGTTTATTGTTAGCATGGGCAGAAACATGTGAAAAATATTGGATGTTGGCAAAGGCCCAAAGTTCCCAAACACTATATTCTTAATGAAAGGTCCCTGTTTCACCAGATAAGGGTCAGTGTTGTACAAATATGATGGGGACCACTGTTTACCCTGTCTCTCTGTTTTATAATGAATCATTTCATTCATTGATTTGTTTTTTTGTTTCAGCATGCTATCCTAGCGAGGAAGTTTGTGGAAGTCATGACCAAGTACAACGAAGCTCAGATGGAGTTCAGAGACAAGAGCAAAGGACGCATCCAGAGACAGTTAGAGATCAGTGAGTCACACATTTCCAAACAAATAGATGCTCAGGAATAGGGGTCTGCCAGTCACTCAGTGTGATGTTAGCCACCAAGCATCTGTTAGTGTTCTCCTTCAAGTGTGTTCAGTTGTCCAGTGGTGTTGTCTTACCAGCAGTTTGACAACAAAAGGCCTTCTAGGAATGTGGGTCAGATGAGTGAGTCCAGGTTAGTGACAAGAACTGGAAATGACTAAATTAGACCATGAAGTGTTCCATGGAACGATAAAACAGATTATCCACTTTTAGTTCTCTGAGAAAACTTTCAGTGAAGTAAGTTAAAAAACATTTATTAAGGAGCCACCAAATTAAAAGGTTCTTTAGGGAACTGGAAGGGGTTCTTCTGTGGCAAATTATCAAAAAACCAATGTCAATCTTTTGGTATCTTATAGTGTGTTTCTCCAATAATACATATTCATATTTATAGTATAAATGACTAATGGTGTGCAGTTTGCCATATAATGTATATAAGTTATACATCTAAAAATACAGATGTTATGAAACTTCTTTTCTTATCCATCAGCGGGTAAAACCACTACTGATGAGGAGCTGGAAGAGATGCTGGATGGAGGCAATGCAGCCGTCTTCACTGCAGGGGTGCGTATGCATGTGTACTTTGTTAACCTGAATTTTACTGTATTTTTTCTAGACCCACTTTCAAATGCATATTGTACCTATTGAGTTAGATAATCATACAAACAAACTCTCACTCTGTGTGTAGATCATGGACTCAGGCATCTCCAGACAGGCCTTGAATGAAATTGAAGCAAGACATAAAGACATCATGCGACTGGAGAGCAGCATTAAGGAGCTGCATGACATGTTTGTGGACATTGCCATGCTGGTGGAGAATCAGGTAGCTTGGACTGTAATAGCTATTTAAATAAAGCAATGTGTGTGTACTAGTGTTTACTGGGTATGGGGTGGGAGATTATGCAGGCACAATGATTTTATGTGATCTTTGTGTTTTGCTAGATTTAGTGTCATTAGGTTTTGTGGTTTTATTGCTGTCATACACAGGGAAGCATGATTGACAGAATTGAGAGCAACATGGACCAGTCAGTGGGCTTTGTGGAGCGAGCAGTTGCTGACACCAAAAAGGCAGCCAAGTTCCAGCAGGAAGCACGCAGGGTAAGATGGGAACTGATTTTTCGAATAGCTTTACCAGGTCCATATCTTTTTGACATTTTGTAACCAATATTAACCATTAGTGGCTCTTTCTATCTTTGGACACCTTTTTTACAGCTACAATTAAACAAATATTCCTTGGGCTTAAACCCTTTCCTTGGGCTCCTAAACTGATGAAATTTCAAAGTGCATTAATGTATCATCTCTGACAGTACAGTGTGTACAGTTTCTACCTTTTCTTTTAAATTTTGTCTTCTGTTTCTCTTTTTCTCCCCATTTCCCATTGCATTCCCTTGCTTTTATGGAACTCAAAATCACCCAATTATCCATTCTCTCCATTCATGTTTCTCTCTCTCTCTCTCTCTCTCTCTCTCTCTCTCTCTCTCTCTCTCTCTCTCTCTCTCTCTCTCTCCCTCCCTCTGGCTTTTGTTTCTGTCCTGTAAATGTGTATCTTTCCCTTCTTCCTCCTCACATGATAGAAACAAATGATGATCACATTGTGTTGCGTCATACTTGCGGTCATCGTTGGTGCCCTTGTGTACAGCTGGGTGAAGTAGAAATTCTGCTGGTAAAACGCTGAGTGTTGTTTTATCCTCTTGTTAAATAATGGACTATATGTATAGTATATATGTAGTTGTTGATTTGCAAAAAACATACATCTCCAGTTGTTTTGACAAAATTTTAATCTGGCAAAATTGCATGATGAATGGACCTGTAAAAATGGCTTAGAAGGTTTTTTCTACTCTATAAAGTTGCCATTTTGGAGATACTATGTTTTTGCAATTGTGATGATACAGTTCTGTTAAAAAGTTCACATATACTCTGAGTGTAATGGCAATACTGGGCTTCCTTTAAATTACTTTGAACTGTTCTTTAATCTGTTCTTTAATGCATAGAATGAGTAATAACATGCATTCTTAATACAAAAAAATCTGAATTTGGTGCACAATTGAATGTTGTTGTTTTGGTTTTTTTTTGGTTTTTTTTGGGGGGGGGGGGGGGTCTGAAATCAGCACAGGGACATTTATGCATACAAGGTCAGAAAACATACAAACAACACAACTAATATTTAGTTAAATATCCATTTGTAAGTTGTACCTTGATGTGATGATTTTGGTACCCATCAACAACCTTCTGGTAGAATTCTTGTTGATTGACCACTCTTCTGGACAGAATTGGTAGTGTAGAATTAAATTCCTGACACAGAATTGACTGTAGATTAGGTAGTCCTCTTTTTCATTATTCCATCCAAATTGTGCTGTTTTGGACCTCAGAACATGTTGCTACCACCACCATGCTTAACATCTTTGTCTAATCTAACTGCAAACGTTTTTTGGAGCAGGGACTTTTTTCTTAGACGGCAGCTTCTCAGGTCATGCCAATCTACTTCTTACTTGACTGTAGACAGTGACTAGTGTTTCAGCAGCTTCCAACTCAACTTTTGGAGTTTTTCCTGACAATCTGAACCACTTTCCTCTCAGCTGAAAGCAAAATGAAGAAGACCTTAGAAAAGTGGTTACACCTACAAATATGTATGTACAATTGCAACATCTTTGCCACTGGGGAGCTTCAAATCTACACTTGTTTAGAAATGGCTCTCAAATACATTCCTGACCTGTGAAAATCTTCGACCATCCTTCTCAAATTTGCACCATATTCTTTGGTTGAAGAAAGATGCATAGTTACTCATGCTGTCCCAGAAAAAAGAACAGTTCAAAGAATTTACTGACAGACAAGTACTACCATGACATTGATATCTGTGATTGGTGTGTGTAAACCTCAAATTACAACTAACTGTACATATGAAGAAATATGTGGAGTGGTGTTAGAAGCATAATTTTAAAACATTAAATAAGGCTTTAGGTAAATGATTAATGTGGAGCATTAGAGATTAGAGATTAAAATTAGCAGTTATGGAGGGCATTTAAAATATGGTTATAAAGTAACATTTACTGTCCCTTAGGTGAAGAGGCCACATACCCTATTCCAACTATGTCTGGAGTCATCAATGAAGAAATGGCACTATGGACTCACAGCCTCTTTCCTTCCATTTTCTTTGTATATGCCACATTTTTTCATATTTTTTCATGTTTCCATATCTTTGTTGTCCCAGATTTTTGATTGATTTTGACCCTGCTTTCTTTGTAGATCTGCAGTTCAATTTGTCATGTCACCAACCTGTCCTTTTGTGGTCAGTTAGATTGTCATTATTATGGTGGCAGTCTATAACACTCGTACAGAATTTTGACTTTATTAATGTAAATATTAAGCTCAGGGAGTTAAATGTGGAACTTAATGTTTTGGTCATTTTTTTATATTTCTGAAGCACCATAACTAATGATCAGTAGGAGGCATGTATGTCTCAGCTTTAGAGGTTGTGTTGCTAATTTAATTAGATTTAATCCAAAATGAACACACTGTTTTAAACATCCACTCCCATTGGCCATGCTGTTTTTTGGCTATTCTATATCAGTGAAAACAACTGAATAAAACTGCACGTAAATGGAAGCCTAGTGTAGGCTAGATGTATAAAGGCTCACAGCAGGTTGTTTTTGTCTTGTGTAGCAAGCTTGCCTTTTTATTCATCCTAATCAGTTTAGATCAGGAAAGGGTTGGACTTTTTACATAATCTAAATTTTTATGTGAAATATTTGTCTCGTATAGGCTTGTTGGTATTGTAGAAGTGCATATTGGTGAGCTCTCTGTTCAGTGTCACTGAATAAATAAAAGGGGACATGTCATTTGGTTTAACTAAAGTCATTATTAATTACGCAAGACTTCTAGGGGGGCTGCGGGATTGTGTATATCCTAAGAATAATTCCACTGACTTTTCAAAGTGTCTGTATAATAAAAAAAACATAGGTTTAAACATAACCACTCCCATTTCACATGAGAGGCTACATTCTGGAAACATACCAAGTAACAACTGAGTATCTCTATCATTTCACCTGATTTTGATGCAGAACCATCCCTGTGGTTAGTAATATAGATTAAAAATAGGAACTCATAAATGCATAAATTGCATTATTTTCATGTGGTCAAACTTACACACTCTGCTCCAAATTAGTCTAAATACACTCCTACATAGAGATGCACTGAAATGAAAATTTGGGGCCAAAACCAAAGACGAGGTTTTCGCAGGTTTTCCTTAATTTTGCCACTTTTTCACCATCGCATGAATGAAATAGCCTAAATGCATTTCTGTCTTACTTTTCAAAAAAAAAAACAATCACAAATGTACCATTAAAAATGTACTGAACACTAATATTTTTAAATCTCAGCAGACATGCCAACAAAGCTTCATATGACTTAATAATAAATTAGCAGAAGAACATTGCCCCACCCCTCACATTAAAAATGTGATTTAAATGTAGTAATCAGTTTTATCTTGACATTGTTCTGTATCATATATTGGATTTTTTTTACCTCTGGGCTGAATATTCAGGGCATCCCTACTGTTATGGGAAATTAAAGCACATTAATATTACTTTTATGAATTACTTTGAAAAAATATGTGAATCTCAAATGTGCCCATGTCCCCAATGTAGTGGACTACGCAGGTAAAACTGGATTAAATGGAGGTAGTGATTTGGTGAATTGATTAAATGATTAATTATATCAAAGGCCTTTATTTCTCTGAATATTATTTTCCTAAGCATGTTGTACTCGAACTTTGAGGTAAATATCTAAACCAATCAGCGCAGCCCTTCTCACGGCGGACCAATCACCTGTTACTTCCTCGTTATAAACTCCCAGTCGTGTGGGAGCCGAAGGTGGACCATGTGGACTTTCCTGCACTTCCAAAGAGAACGCGTTTTCTTTAAAGGGTCAAAAGCAGAGCTGAGCTGCTGAGAATATGGTCACACACTGTTGTGCTCCGCGTGTTTTGGCTCGTCTAAAGGGAGTTTTACGACAGACTGGGCCTTAAATCGTCCTGAAATGCGAACATGGATGCTATGGCTGCCGCAGACAGGATGTCAAGCTCTGGGAGAGTGAAGGTAAACCACCAGCGACACTTTCACACTGTCTGTGTCTGATATTTAACTCAAAACTGTTTATGAAAGATTGAGAGCTGAGTGCAAAACACGCCGTGTCCTTTGACTGCTGAAAACCAATCGCTGCGCTCTGTTTTGAGTGACAGGAGCCTCTCCCAATCAGCGCGCAGCTCTGTCTCCACTATTTGTGCAGGGTTTCTCATGCTGCCTTCAAGTCATCCTCAGAAGCTCCCTTCTTACGACAATGGGATTTGTGTTTTAACCTTTCTATTAAACGGACACGCCCTTCATTCAGAAAGTCATTTTAAACAGTGTGGCTTAGCCCTGGTCCTGGAGACCCCCAGTCCCCAATTTTAAGTGTTTTCTCTGCTCAGAACACGCCTGATTCAACTAATCAACTTATTAACAAGCCCTTCCAGAGTTGCAGGGGGGTTGCAGCAGGGAATCTGATAAAACGTGTAGGGCAGGGGATCTCCAGTACCTGGATTAAGAAACACTGGTGTATTTATTTTGATATTTTCATTGATTTCTTTATGGCTTCACACATTCTAACTAAAGCGATTATAACAGATTTTTGAGTCTGACCATGTTTGGTAAAATATGGCAGTAATGATGCCCATCTGGGCTGGCAATTGCACATAGGATCCTTGGTGGAACGCATGTGATATTAAGTTTAGGAGGCCATCCTGATTCCAGTAACAAAACATAAACAAACCCATTCATAGCCCATGTATACTTGGAACCTATCTAGCCCAGGTTTCACACATTTGGAACCCATATGTGCATGTTGGCAGGGTATGATGATGATGATGATGATTATTATTATTATTATTATTATTATTATTATTATTATTATTATTATTGTATTATTCTGATCCAATCCATAAAGCGTCAATCTATGTTGTCACCATTTCTGTTTACAAACTTAACTAAACTGTTGAATATCTGTAGGCATTGTTGATTCTAGATGTTTAGAACACGTCTTTAACACGCCGTACCGTGTACGTTTGGGAAAATAACGGTATTTCCTTTATTATTAATACACTATTATTTACGATTCGGTTTGAAGGCTGCACGAGTCTTCATTATTTCGTGATCGGCTGAGCACAATGATGGACACCTGTTTCGACCTATCAGAAGCGCGCCCGGCGTGTCGCATTTGCTTCCCATTGGTCCCCGGGCGCTGGTGGGCGTGTCCCAGTGGGACTGCTCGATGAGTTTTTATGACGGTTTGAAAATGGCGGCGAGCGGAGCTCCACTTCAGCTAACTTTATCCTGAGCGGACAGAGGCGCTGTTTACAGAGCGGGGCGCTCGCAACTTTACCGCTCGCTTTCGGCAGAGCGGCGTCCGGACTCTTTACCGGCGGGGGGTCGGGTGGCTGGTCGCGGCCGCCGGTCTTTAAATAACCGCCGCCGCTCAGTTTGACACAACTTCGGCTGAAGTGGAGCTAACGCTAACGGGCTAGCTGAGCCGCAGGGCAGCTGACGCCGCCTCACAGCGCTCACATCCCGCACACCGCGTTCACAGACTCTCACCCGCTCGGACGTCCGTCCTTTGAGCGGATAATCCCCCGGGCGGAGAGGGATTTGAGCGCTCTCGCGATAGCTCCGTGAGCGGTAGCCACCGAGCTAACGGTTGTTTGTCCGGAGCGCAGCGATGCTCCGCTTCAGTGGAGGGTAGCGGGGGCACTGCTGGTTGTTTCCATCAAATATCCCCGCGCGGGGCGTCCGTGTAACCGGAGAGGATGCTTTGTGACTGCCGTGTGATGGCCAACGTTATAAAGTGGCTCCCAACGGAAAGTTAACGGAAATAAAGCGAGTGTCGGTTAACGAGCCCCCAGCCCTCGGATGTAACGGTCGAGGACTGTAAATAAAGCCCTCTCGGTGTTTAACGGCTGTTCGCAGGCGCTCGCGCATGTCTGCATCGAGTCACGAAGCGCGGAGAGTGGTGTGTGTGCGCGCGTGGGGTTTGGAGCCGAGCTCGTCTCAGTGTTGACAACACACGACTGTAGGCACGAGTTGATGCTTTAGAGGCTGGAGCCCCGTTTTCCTCCGGATATGGACGATTCGAAGCAGCGCTACAGTAAACGACTGGTAGGTGTCTTAATGGAACTCCGACGAGCTCTTTGTTCAGCTGCGTGAACACCACCAGACTCATGTGGTCGTATATGTGAAGTGTCCGAGCGCTGGACCCTGCTGTGTGTGTCTATTTTGTCCAGAAGTACACGCTGCCTGCTTGGTTTTCAGCTTGACCTCACACTGAGCTCAGTGGCAGACATTTGAGCTCCCAGTTTATTCTGGGGAAAGGATTCCTGGCCCCAGTTGTTGGAGTAACTCTCACTCCTACATCTGAAGTGTGGCTGCAGCATCTGCTCATTTAAAGGGTTTTTGTAAGGGATGTTATTGAGTTGTAGATTAAACAGACTCATGGTCTTGGTTTATATTTAGTTTTGACATGCTGTTGTTCACAATAACTGTTTTATTGTTATTATTAGGAAGGTAATGATGTGGTCTGGTTCTGTAGTGTCTTCATAGTTATGGTAAATCTGTTAGTTTTCAGAAATGCCAGTTTCTGTGTGATTTAACGTAGTTGCTTTGGCATAATTTTCATTGATTTAATTATTCTGAGTTAAAAACAAACCTTGTTGTTGATCATGTTTTTTACAGACTTAATAGAACTTATATTGACACAGTAGTAACTTACTCTGTAGGCAAGGGTATGTACCCTTTTGTTTAGGCTCTAATGGCTTTATATGGAATACCCCAAATCGTGGCTTGCCATTTTCACTTCCACCTTCTCAGAACGTTCTTCTTAATAATATTAAAGGGCAAATTGTGGCAATAACAATAAAGTTAAATCTCTGGGTAGGATATTAGTGCAAGTTAGGCGATTGATGTTCTAAGGTGCTATAAGCTGTAAGCAGTTTGTGTTTTCGAAGAGAGAGGGGAAGTAGAGTGGGTGTGATTTGATTGGTTGAGCTGACCATGTGAGCAGAGATGCAGAAGGGGTGGGGAGTGGGAGGGAGGGGACACTGCAGAGGCAAAAGGATAACAAGAGAAGGAAGGACCACAGGTCTTTCCACTGAAAGAGAGAAAGGAGGAAGAGGGATGGAGAACAGACAAGAGACCCTGATCCTTTTGGATGGACGGGTGTTCAAGGAGCAAGGGAGGAAGAGGAAGAATAAGGGGCATGAAGATGTGACACTGAAGGTGCGAGGTGTGTAGTGTTTCATTGCCCTACACAAGGGCTATGTCCAGGCGCACTGCAGTCTCAGGCCTAAGGGAGACTGAACAGAAAGGGCAGTAGAGCATAGATGGCTGCTTTATAGAAAGGTTGTCTACAAATTCTCCAATTTTACCATTGTAAAATTGTATCTGTTTCTATTCTAATTTTGTATCAGTTACTTATTGTAGATATACTGACCTTCATATTAATGCCCTAACAAATTCATCCTTTAAACTGGTGACTGTTTTTAGCCATCTAAATAAGAACACAGTGTACCTGGAGATCCATTTAGTACACTCGCACCAGGGCTATTTGCTGAACTGTGATGAGAGTGGCTTTGTTTTAGGATGGAGTGATTGTGTAGCAATACCTGCTAGGAGAGAAGACAAGCTGTGTAAACAGGCTAAGAAGGCTTAAGTATTTAACAAAACTCGAATCGAATGTCCATGATAATTGGAAAACGGTGGTCTTTCATGTCACAATGAGCTGCATGTGGTGTATTGTATTGGCAGTTACAGATGGAGTTGCCGAGTCATGCCCAGTTTTATAGATTTTTTTTTTTCTTGCATCTGTGGTTGAGACTGTGACGACAGAACTGAGATGGCCTTGCGATTGGATAATAGTGGAACATCACCATAGAGACACTTTAGCGCTGAAAGGCAAGGGCAAGGATAGGTGTGTGTGTGTGTGTGTGTGTGTGTGTGTGTGTGTGTGTGTGTGTGTGTGTGTGTGTGTGTGTGTGTGTGTGTGTGAGAGCGCATATCTGGGACAGATGCCCAAGCAGTCATGGATATGGACAAATCTTTGAGGTTTCAGTCTGTGTTAACCATTTTATTGCATTCATTTTATAATGTACCAAATATTGTAAAATTAATGCAATAATAAACAAATGCATTGAAATGGTAATCAATAAATCTTTTTCCAATGTGAAATTGTAACATTTCAATTAATTAATTGGTCAATGCTGAATGAATCCTGAATCAAACCAAACTGAGTTGCAGATGTAAATGTACATTTTTCTAACAGTGGCTCTTCAATGATTCATAGAGATCTGGTGATTTCTTATCAGATCACTTCTCTGTGGAGCTTGGGTCATTTATTTATTTTATTCTATTCTCTTCCAGCGGTCAGGCACACGCCGACGTTACCATGACGATGGGATCTCTGATGACGAGATCGAAGGGAAGAGGACCTTTGACTTGGATGAGAAGCTACATAGTGGCCGTTTCAGTTCAGACAGGGTCAAGTGCATGATTGGGAATGGTACACACATTATTTGTGTTTTCGTTTTGTTTTTGATTTTGTATTGCCACTTAAGGAACACATGGGATTGATGATTGGATATTATTATTTTCTGGGACTGGCTCTGCATTAATTGGCCTTTTAAGATTGGTAAAGTTGGAAAAATAACAATGGGACTTTTCCATTGAGAAGGGTCGGGCTAACATCACTGACCCAGATTGGGTTATAGAAGCAATAAGAGAAGGGCTGCTCTTTTCTTTGCTCACACAATGTTTAAAAAGAACCTGGCTGTGAAGCAAAATATTTTTTTTTATCAAAACATGGTTAAACTCAAACAAATATCCAATTACAAAAAACTACAAAAACATCCCCCAAAATTGTGCACCAGTAAATGACAAGAAAAAAAGAAACATGCTTTTTCCATGCCTCTGTTCTATCAGGGTGCAATCTTTGAGCAGCTTTGCACTATACAGACGTACAGTATCATTGATTTTTATTGACTCTTGGAACTGCATTTATTCTCTAAAATTGTTTTGTATACAACCTTAGTACTTGGAGTTCTAAACTAATGATCTTTTCCCTTTTGTTTTAGACTTCACATTTGAGTTTGTCCAGAGAGGGGGGCTAAGGGACCCAATTATCTTTGAAAGACCAGATGGACTCGGAATCACGTAATGCATTTTTCTTTTTCATAACATAATTCTTACTTCATTGCACAACTGCATTGAATTACTTAACACTTTCATCCAGACATTACACTGTTTTATATCTAGGTAGTCATGTGTGCTCTATCATACAGTTCTTCTGTGTTGAGCAAAGAGCTTAGTATTTGTACAGCATGTGCACAATATCCAGAAACAAAGGGAAATCTTGCAGAGATTGGCATTAATACATTGAAATGCAAATGATAGAAGGAGGTTCTGCAGGGGTAGGATGGATTATTCATTAAAATCTCTGGGATGAATTTTCATCCAGAGCAGAATGTGCATGGCTCATTCGCTGTCTGCACACTGAACACTATGTGCTGTGCTCACTGCTCACATCTGTGCAAGCTGCTGTCTACATTACGTGCATTATGCGCAGTACATGCTGTTGGGGCGCAGAAGTGGGAAATAATCTTTCTAGCTTTCTGCTCTCCTGTTGGCTTCCCTGAGACTTGGTTGATGTGTGTCGGGCTAAAGATAAAAACATTTTAAGTTTATATGACCCTGCGCTTATCTCTGTGCCAAGAAAAATATTGTCACAAAAAAACGTGATTGTGAAAGCAGAAGTGAATTTTCCACGTTTGGTGTGAAAGCAGCATAAGACAGACCTAACCACAGTAGAAAAAACCCATCAGGATCTTGCAATTACATCATTCCAGATAGCCAGCAATTTTCTGTAGCCTGCACCTGGGTTAAAAACAGCTTTCACACTTGACCAGGCAGCAAATTCTCACTGCAGACCAAATAAAATATCTGAAAATGGGTTGGTTCTATTTGGAGTAAATTGGACCTGAGCTATATGATGCTCACTGCAGAAGCAGAGTCTCAAATATTGACACTCATGTTTTCCTTGTATTTCTTTAGAATGCCAGATCCAAACTTCAGCGTGAATGATGTGAAGAACTTTGTAGGTAAAGAATGTCTCTCATTTCCTTAGCTAAATCTCTGTGCACTTTTTTTTACTTAAAATTAAGTCATATTTTAAATGGTAAAATTCCTGAAGCTGATTGTTTTAAAGCACTTGTATAATAATTAAATGAAATGTATAATGCTTCCTGCTGTTCAGCTAGCAATGAGATGCTTACTAGACTCTTAGATTAATTATCTTCTGTGGTAGCCTTTCGAGTGTTGAGAAATGCTAGTATGAAAATGTACATGCCTTTTCTTCAATATTTCAGGGAGTCGGCGAATGATTGATGTGATGGACGTGGCCACTCAGAAGGGCATTGAGATGTCCATGTCTCAGTGGTGGCGATACTATGAGACTCCACCTTCCCAGAGAGAGAAGCTGTACAATGTAATCAGCCTGGAGTTTAGTCACACTAAATTAGAAGAATTGGTCAAAAGACCAGCCACGGTTAGTACACCCGCTAACGCACAAACATTTCCGGTTAATAGGAGATCGGATAGAATGGCCATACATATATATTTATATGTACTGCTTCTGACTCTTCTTGTTTGTCAGGTGGACATGATTGATTGGGTGGACAATATGTGGCCAAGACACCTCAAGGAACGACAGAGAGACTCCACGAATGCCATTATAGACATGCAGTATCCTAAAGTGCAGAAGTAAGCTTAGAGATTAGCATTGTGACTTTTAATTTATTTGTTAATTCAGAATATTGTGATATATAAGTGCCAGATTTGTTATTTAAGCTTGTACATGGATGAATACCAACATTTATATAAATATGGCACACATACTACTTAATTCACACATGACTGTAATGGCAGTAATGTGTATTCATTAATTGTGCCATTTTGTTCACTGCGCCAAGGCTGTCTAATCAAGTTTGATTTTACTCCAAAGTATTTCTGTGATCCCAGACCAAAGTCTTGGAGGATTAAAGTTTGCTTGGTTTGCTTTACCAGTTCTAGGCTCATGTTGCTAATAAACACTCCCACCAATAGTCTCATATCATATTGGTTTACTTTCGTAGTTTGTTTAAAAAAAAGTTACCTATTTTAAATGTCTCTTTTTTATATTTTGGCTCATTCATATTGCGCAATGGTGAAGGCGAAAACAAAATTGTTGACCCGTCTGCCATAATGGTGTTTTTAATGTAATATTCCACTTTAAATTATACCTCTTTCTTGAATAATTTGGCAAAGAAGAAGCCTGTTTTAGCTTTTTAAATCATTGGTGCATTTGTATGTATTCAAATCACTTCAAGGTAATTTAAGATAAAGGATGAAGTGAACTTCTGGACAGTCAAAGAAATGATGGAACGTTTGCGCTTTTGAAGATTTATACACTTTGTTACTGTTTGGACAGGTACTGTCTAATGAGTGTTCAGGGTTGTTATACGGATTTCCACATAGACTTTGGAGGCACATCTGTGTGGTACCACATACTGCGAGGAGGCAAGGTAAAATGATTTGCTTTATCAATGCAATTGGTTATACCTTCGTGTCTTGATGTCAGTAACATAAAGTATTTTCCGGACTATAAGCCACTACTTTTTTTCCACACTATAAACCATGCAGCTTATAATGAGGTGCAGCTTTTTTGTCTTATATCTGTTATTTCTACTTCTTTTGTACTTATGCTGCAGCTGGAACCTTAATTTCCCTGAGGGAACCCTCCCAAGGGATCAATAAAGTTCTATCCTATCCTATTTTCCAGTTGTTTTTTTTTTTTTGTTTTGTTTTTTTTTTAAACTTTGTTGGTGCAGCTTATATTCAGGTGCGGCGTATAGTCCGGAAAATATGGTATCTGTTCAAGTCAGTGGAAAATTTGAGATGAACAAATAATTGCTTTACTGTCCCACAGGTGTTCTGGTTAATCCCACCCACACCCCAGAACCTCGAGCTCTATGAGAACTGGGTGTTGTCTGGGAAACAGGGAGACATCTTTCTTGGTGACAAGGCCACAGACTGCCAGAGGATTGAGCTCAAGCAGGGCTACACATTCATTATCCCATCAGGTGAGTGAGTGGACATGTACTACTTGCAGTCACATAGTGCTGGTTGCAAATAACCTGCACCAGTTATATTCAATCTTAAAAGCACGTGTACTGATGTGTGTGTGTGTGTGTGTGCAGGTTGGATTCATGCAGTTTATACCCCTGTGGACACGCTTGTGTTTGGTGGAAATTTTCTGCACAGCTTTAACATCCCCATGCAGCTCAATATCTACAGCATTGAGGATAGGACACGGGTGAGGGACTTGGAGGTTGTTTGAGTCCTAAAATAATATTTTTATTATTTAAATTAAAAGTTGTATTGAGTTTTTCATTTCAACCTTTTGGTTGTATGTACTATTATAGCTCCTTTTTTGCTTTCTTCTCTTTTCTTATTCTCTCTTCAGGTACCAGCCAAGTTCCGCTACCCATTTTACTATGAGATGTGTTGGTATGTACTGGAGCGATATCTGTACAGTCTAACCAACACCTCCTACCTCATTCCAGAGTTTCAGAAACACTCTTTGGGCATTGGTAAGTAATTCCACAAGAACCTCATCTAATAAAAAAATGCTAATCTGACTAACAATTAATGAAAGGTAGTTTGTACCATTTACTCTGTACTGTTTTACATTGTCAGGCCTTAAACGTGAAACATCTAATTGTGAGACTGTGAATGGTCATGCTAAGGAGGAGGAACAAGCACCCTCTCCTCCAAGTCGGCCAGGAGTCAAAGTTCACCTGACGCCTTTTGAGCTTGAGGGTTTGTGGAATTTGCTGGGAAAGCTAGAGTCTTTGCCATCACATAAGAAGTGTGTCCCTGCCGGAATACATAACGCACCTGCTCTGTTACATGACATGCGGGTGAGTTCAGAGCATAATGCTTATATGAAGCACAAGTGAGTTAAAACCCTGTGTACAGTTTATTCAAATGTGACTGTTTAATTTCCCCCGACAATTAAATGTTGATCAGACTTGACATGACAAGGAATAATTAATATTTCCAAAATAATTCACACTATGTTCTAATTGCTATTGAGGAGGCAGTATAAAACTGCCTCTTCTGCCAAATTTAATGAACAATGACTGTTGTGGAAAAAGTTTCTGGGGGCAAAACATTAGTCTTTCATTAACTGCAAAGCAGGCTGTCAATTTGACTAATTGGTGAAATAGTAAATTACTACAACACTTGCATTGATGCGATTCAATGTAGGTGTGACAGGGCTGGTTGACCTCAATATTAATGTCAATATCAGGATATTGGTTCAGGCTATATCCTTTCTATAGAGTTTAAGTTTTTCAGTAGCGTTCCTAATGAGCATTTTTTTTCAGCTCCCTCCCCGTGTTGTACTTCAGCATTTCAAAATATAGTTAATTTTTTTTGCACATTGTTTTTTCATCATATCTTGTTGTATATCACCGTTCAAAAAATATAGGGATCAATTTTGTTTGTCTATGTCTGAGCACAAAGATGTAGTTGCTAAGTAAGGTTTTACATTCCAGAAATTGATTTACTTGTACACTGAAATTTGAATGCATTTTGTTCAGTTTATTGTTCTCTCTTTCACCAGGCATTACTTAAAGAACATGCTAATGACACCCCCAAGCTCTCATATACTGGAAGACCCATTGTTAAATGGCCAAAGAGGGTGAGAATTTCATATAAACATTTCACTCAAAGTGAAACGCATAACTAATCCTTCTTAACCTGATCACTTTCATATATACATGTTGATGTTAATTAACACTACCATCCTCCTCTCCTCTTTATCCAGCCGTCATGGTACCAGCCTCCTCCTCCTCCTGCACCAGTTAGCCGTCCCAAGCTGGCCACCACTCCCATTATTCCACGTCCAACAAAGCCAGCCTCCTCCATGTCTGTGTTGCGGAGGCGGCGAGTGCGCTGTAAGCGCTGTGAGGCATGTCTACGTGCTGAATGTGGTGATTGCAACTTCTGTAGAGACATGAAGAAGTTTGGTGGGCCTGGCAAGCTTAAACAGACCTGCGTCCTCCGTCAGTGTCTTGCGGTGAGTGTGGATGGAGCTTTGCTGATTTTACATAGTTTTAATACATGGGAACAAGTGCAAGTATGTCTCAAGTGTGCCTGTCTGTGTTTTGCAGCATAATGCAGTAGCATATTTGAGAATGAATGTGTTTAGGCTTCACGTGTCTCATCTCTTCTCTTTGTACAGCCTGGCTTGCCTCTTTCAGCAGTGTGTGAGATCTGTGAGGAAGGTAATCAGGACACTGGAGAAGAGCTCATGGAGTGCTCCAACTGTGCTCAGATTGCCCACCCCAGTTGCCTAAAGGTGTGTGTGTGTGTGTGTGTGTGTGTGTGTGTGTGTGTGTGTGTGTGTGTGTGTGTGTGGGTGTGGGTACGTACTAAGTGCCAAGTATTTTTTTTTGTTGTTTTTTTTTATATTCACTTTGTAGTCCTTTGTCTGTGAATACAGATGCCTCACGGCCAATGGCAGGACATTTCTGACTTGCCTAGTTTCTCGTTTAAACAGTAATCATGCTTTTAAAACAAAATTGTCAAAGTGTTTATGTTGGTTGGGTGGTTTATTTATTTATTTCCAATGCATAATTTTAGACCTTTTTATTTATTTAAACTTAAATATCTAATTTAAATAATTTAAGAACTTTAGTATGAATATCCCCAAATATCCTCCCCTTCTGGCCTGCACTCACTCTGTATAATGTTCCAGTCTTGAGCACACCTAAATCACATTGTCTGTCTAATATGGCCTGCACAGCACACAGAATGACACATTATACTGAAACAGAGTCTGTGAAAACTGAAAATGTTTTGAGTGATGATTCCATGAATATTTAATGAATTTCTTCTTCCAAGAACGTAAATAATCTACTAAGATTTTAAAAATTTAACACCTGTTCAGGCATGTTTAGTGCTCACTCTGGATCCGTACCATGTCTGAGCCAAACTTAAACTTGCTCAGGTCTATCTCTTCAAGTGGGCCTATGCTTGGTTTACTTTACCGAAATGGGATTTGGTGTGGTGTGTACTCATAGCATCAATAGTGCAAGTTTATTAATCCCAGGTGGAAATCGCATGATTGTAAAATATTTCTGATTTTGATGTTATTGGTGGATATAGATTTGTTTGTGCTGGTGTCTCCCATTTAATTTATTTTGTTTGTTTTTTGTGGTTTGTCTAGCTGTATTTTCATATTTTTATGAATGCTCTTATTTCTTTTAGGTGCCTGGGGAAGGTGTAGTCAACAAAGATCTCCCAAGTTGCTGGGAGTGTCCAAAATGTGTTATGGGCAAAGACACAGATTCGGAGGTAATGCACACAGACTCGAGTTACAGTTGAATTCAAGGAAAAGCTTAAAAACCTGTTTGTGTGCGTGTCTGGTGCAAGCTGAACTTTGTAAACAAAGTACTCTGATCATGTTATCCATGTCTGTATAGAGAATTTATACTAGACCTGTGACTGTTGAGAGTACCTTCAGCCAAACCCCATTTACCCATTTATCGGGGTTATTTTCCACATGGTTAATTGAGGTATTGGCTCAATTGAGGAATCTAATTAACAGCACAGGCCCATGTTGCCTTTCTTTGCATGCACACATGCACACACAAACGTGCACGTGCACTCAAACACCCTGCTCTCAATGGTTAACAGTAATGCTTCTTCCCCTGTGTGTCAGTCATCGGGCAGCGGTGATGACATCACGGCTCAGGAGGGGTCAGGGGGGCTGAGGGGCGAGGGCGGGGCGTGGCACGGGGTCGGGCGGCCCCCTTCCTCTCTCTCCCATGGGTCGCTACGGAAACAGGTGGCGGCCCCAGAGCAGCAGCTCAGGAAGAGGGTGAGAGGCTGCGCCTTCCTCACGCCACTGCTGCCGCACGCACGCCCACGATCCCTTATCCTTACTTTCACTTATCCTTGTTTTTTTTTCTTTAATCTTCTGTTTTTGACCCTTTGGTCTCTTGTCCACCCCCTACTTCTCTCGGTCTGTCTGTCTCTCGCCCACCCTGCCCTGTTTCATCATCATCCCGCGCCCCATCGCTGCTCGGACTGACTGATTGGGGGAGAGGGCCTCAGAATCAGCTCTCTGTTTGCAGCATGTTTGAGTTCTCACTCACTGTGATTGTGACAGTGTTTGGTAGCAACTGAAATACCTTGCATTAAACACAGTCATGTGGTTTTGTTACAGATTAAATTGGAAGGAGGCAAAATCCATGTAAGTACAAAGGCAGCCAATTTAAGAGACAATTATCTTTTGGTAAATTTGATTTATGGCTATATTTGCACAGCATGAGAAGTGACCCAAATCTGTTTTTCTCAACAGATTCAAATATCTATATAATCTGACCTATATCCTACACTTAACTGAATAGCTCTGGACATGTATGCATAAACGATCTGGTCCGGGAGGTTTACACCGATTCAGATGACAGACAGGATGGTTCAGATAACGGCGTAATGAGGAAGGTTTCTAAAAGACAAATTCATCTGATTAGGGGACCAGCTACTAAAATGCCATTACAAAGCAGCAAACAGATATTTGAAGATATTTTCTGGAGTCCTATGAGCCTCAAGCTTTAGGATCCTCCAGAGGCTTTTTGTTGTGCATAAACAACTGTTTGGTCACCCCCAACCATTGCTCACAAGCGGAAATGGTTGCAGTGTTGCCCAGTCTTGTTTACTGAGGATTGCCATGGATTGTGGACGGCCACTATGTCCCAACAAGGCTGTAGCATGAGCAAGTTGTCGTCAGTCATTTTTTTGGGCCAGAATCATGGGGAGAGAGTTTGTAGGCCCTTGTAGGTTCCCTAAAGGTGTGGTCATGTTATGTGCCTTCTAGCCTCTAAATAGTTTGAATAGAGGCATCTACCCAAATATTTGAGGTTAACCTGTCTCTTTTTTTTTTTTTCCTCTGTCTTGGGCCGTTTTCCCTACTCCGCCACATGCATTTATGAGGAAACTACAGTTAGCCTTTCGGCAAGTGGCCCGAGTTGCATTGAATACTGGTTTTCATTCTGATAGTTCACCCTGACACACAAATGACACGTGTCCTATATGATGAAAAAGATTTGGGTCACTTTTACCTGCTTTGTGTATGCAGCCTTTGTACTCTTCATTTAGGGAAGTCTACTATATTTAAACTATAGATGTCTTTATAATAGTGTTGAAAAAGGTGAACATGTTGCTGCTATATTTTCACTAGTTCAGTTTTTGTGTATAAAGTGCAAGGCTACAGTGATTTTAGTTTGAAGTTGAAGTTTAAAGTCTTATGTCTGTCACTTCACAGACTGGTTAGAGCATTTTTAATTGTGCCTCAGACCCCCCCTTTTTTGTCCATAGAAACGCAAGTCATCTTCAATAGATCCTAGAGTTGCCAAGATCTTTCGAAGACATGGAATGGACCCAGAGGATGGTTCAGGTAGCGATGATGGGGATGGTGACGGAAGGCGAAAATTATCACACCAATCAAGGAGTGCAGTGTCTGCTCGGCGTAGCTTTGGGACTGGTAAGCAGAGTGTATGGAGAAGTTCCTCTCATCGAGGGAGCAAAAGTGTTAGTGGCACTGGCACAAGTGCAACCTCACTGAAAATGAAGCGTGGACTTAATGTGAGGGGTGAGCGTGCAGCACGTGTACGTTACCGAAGTGGGACTAGAAGACGATACGAAACGGATGATGACGACGACGACGATGACGATGATGATGATGAAGACGAAGATGACGATGAGGAGGAAGATGACGAGAGTGACGAGGAGAGGCATGTAAGCCGGTCAGGAAAAGAGCACCGTTCACGATCACGGCGGCGCCGCAGAGGTGAAGATGATGATGATGATGATGAAGACGATGAGGATGATGAGGAAGAAGATAGTGAAGAACAAGATTTTGATGGTGAGGATGAAGAGATGGAGGATCTGGATGATGGGGGTGAGGAAGAAGAGGATGAAGGTGAGAACCAATCAGACTCTGAAACGGACCCTCCTGTCTTGCTTGTCTCAGACTTAAATGATGAGCTGTTAAACGGTTCTTACCTCACTGTAACTCTACAGCGCCCCCCAAAGGCCAAACGTGATCCTGGGGCCATTGTACCCAAATTGGAAGCTGCTATGTCTCCTCGCACTCCTGGCGCTGCCGACTTAATCCAGCGCAAATCTCTCAATAGGCATCGACAGAAAAATGGCAGCTCCCTGACCACTGGCAATGGCCTCTCCCAACCAAAACCTGCCTTTCCATCTGGTCGCCCCAAACGCTCATGTCACAACAGCAGAGAAAGAGACACTGTCTCCCCTTCTTCCACCTCCTCTCGTTCTTCTATTTCACCTCCTCCTCCGCCTCCATCTGCTACCAGCTCATCTCCGCCCTCACTACTCTCTCATCCCTCATTCCGGGATGTGGGAAATGAACCAGGCTGTGAGAAGGAAGTGTGGGTTTCTGTGTTCTGCTACCTGAGCCGAACAGAACTGGCTGTGTGTATGAGGGTCTGCAAGGCCTGGTACAAATGGTGAGTAAATGTGAGCTGTCTGTTATTTTTTGTTATTGCATTGAATACTGTGTTGAAACACACCTGTACCCTCTTTTTGTGACCATTTTCCACAGGAGCTTTGACAAGCGTTTGTGGAATCGCATAGATCTGAGCCGGTGTCGTTCTCTGAGTGCTCAGGCTCTGTCAGCAATCATTAAACGTCAGCCTGCTACACTAGACTTGTCTTGGACACCTGTATCAAAGAAACAGATTACCTGGCTCCTCCACCACTTACCAGGTACCTCAACAGTATTGTCCTCTACATATTAAAACCAAGTACATGCCCTGCCTATTGTTTTTGAATTTTTCTCACAGTCCTCTGACTTGAGCATGATTAGAAGGTTTTTGAATAGTGACATGGGCTGATCAGCCACAGTTTAAACACCTTCACAGGTTCGGTGACTAAGGCTATCTGGTATAGGTTCAGTAGCATATAGCTAGTCTAGTGCTAAGTCAACCTTAAACCTCCTTGCCTCTTAAACCTCCTCGCTAGTATTGCTGTGTTGTCTGAACAGGCTAGCCATTTATCAACCATCCAGAACTCTATCCATCTGGACCAGAAATTATAGCACCTAGATTGTAAGAATACAATTGAATTAAAAATATATATTAAGTGGATTTCTGAGCCCGCTGCAGGTGCTTCACATAGTTTCATGCACAAGTGCCAGACTTTGAATAACTACATCAAGTGGTACTTGGGAGTCCAAAAAGATTTACAATTATTAAAAAAACAAAAAAGTTAAAAATATGCCATTTATTCATTCCCCAGACCAATTTGTCCATTTATTCATTAATTCCTATTTATTCAGATGTATTCCATGCCTTTTATTTATTAAATTTGTATGGCTTATACCTCATAAAAATCAGAAATCCAGTACCTCATATTTCATAGAGTTTTGAATTCCAAGTTTGATTCCTGAATTCATGCTGCTCGCCATCAGCAGAGGGGGAGCAAAATTGGCCTGCTCTCCCTCACTGGGTGCGTAGATGGCACTTTCTCCCCACATCACATACACGGGGTGACGCTTGTTGACGCAGGCGTCTGTTGGCCATTGCATCAGAACCCGGGGATCTGGCGCTCTCTTCCAAGCACGGTGGCTGTCTGGCAAAGATGCAAATGGCAGCAGTTCGAAAAGAGGCAGTAGACAGACCCATCACATGTGTGTGGAAGCGTGTGCTTATCCTCTCCCCCCTAGCATCAAGAGCATCATCTAAAACTCGTGGGAAGAAAAAATTGGGGGGGGGGATAAATAAAATTACTTTAATCAGAAAATATTTCAGGACTAATGCTGCAGTTCCTGGAAATTTCGATGTTTGGTGACTCTAGATACACTGACACCAGCCTCTTGAATCAGCTTTTATGAACAATCCTCTCAAGGCTGTGGTCATCTGTGGTGGGGGTAAAAGTTGTACAAGCACCAGTCAACCTTTCATTAAAATGTTTTGATAGAGCACTGAGAACAGCCAGTAATGACCTTCTGTGGATTATTCTCTTTGTGGAGAGTGTCTGTGATTTTGTTTTCTGAACAATTCTAATGTCAGCAGATTTTAAAATACACCTGTTTAAAATTTTTTAAATTGGATTTCTGATTTTCATGATATCATACTGATTAAAAGTAAAACTTCACTTTACATGTAGTGAAAATGTCCATTTACCTTTTTGAGTTAAACCTGTTGGAAATAATTTGTGAATGTCTTTGTGACTTGTTTGATTTGAAAGATCCCAATTCAATTGAGTCTCACTACCATCTGTTTGGGTTTTTTTCCTAGGTCTAAAGGACCTGATTATGTCTGGCTGTTCATCCTCATGTGTTTCGGGGTTGACCTCTCAGAGTGGGCCGTGTCTGCGCACTTTGGATCTGTGCTGGGCAGAGGGTGTTAAAGAGTCTCAGCTCAAAGACCTCATCACACAATCAGGTCAGCTGGATTTATAGATAAGCTTTGTGTAAACATGTTGCTATTAATGAATTTTCTTTATAACAATGCAGGAATAAATGGTTTTTGATTGATATTTGCTTCTCCAGGCAGTGAAAATCGCAGCAGGTGGAGGAACTTGCTCTCCCTGCGGTTGTCAGGTTTGGATGCGAGTGACTCCATTTTGAGATTGATAATCAGGCACATGCCCTTACTGAAGAGATTAGATTTGTCCCATTGCCACGATCTCACGGACCAGTCCATCAGCCTGCTCACAGCCAGTGGCTCCAACATGCGAAGCACTCTCAGAGAGCTCAACCTTGCAGGTAACTATTTTTTGCTTTCATCTCAGGACATGCCCAAGAAATTTGTATGAAAAGCTGTTTGCATGTGTTTTTATTACCATTACATAGAAAAATATGTAGTTCTGTGGAGTTGCAGAACAATTACAGCAAAATAATTTTTAGTGCTCCAAAAAACATTTCTGCTAAGAAATAATAGAACTAACAGCAACTTGTTAAATTTCTATGAACATTTTCTAATGTTATGAATCCTTATGGTTTTATCACCTGTTTAGTAGATTTGTCTACTAAACAGTGTGAAATCCACATAAAATGCAATTCCAGAATGTTTCATTTAAATTAATATTTGTTAAAATATCATGGAAAAAAATTGTAAAGAACAGCTGCAAAATAAGTTTTGTTTAGTGAGGTTGATGCTCATTAACCTATTTATGCATTTTTTTTAGGTTGTGGTAAGGTAACGGACGCCTGTCTGTCCTACATGAAGCGACTCTCTGGTCTTACTCTTTTGGACTTGCGAGGCTGTAAAGGTGTGACTCGGCGCGGTTGTGAAAACTTTATCTCTGACCTCTCGTACTGCACCTTCTTCTGCTTGACTGAGGACAAACTCATCCAGAGAATATCTTAACACACAGATACACAGATACACACGTGCTCTCACACAGTTGTGCTCTACGGGCTCCATCATAGTGCTCCGACAAGATTCGAGCTCCCTCATGCAGTCTGGGTGGGAGGGTTGATGGATGGACAGAGCCCACCCTCCTGGGAAGAGGACGAAAGCACAGAGTTTGATGGAGAGAGTGATGTTCTTTTGTGCAGTATGACTGTCAGGAGACCAGGTATTCAGGCTCATCCAAAGTGACTTCTAAAGAAGATTACAAGGCTCATGTACTTGAATCTGAAATCAAGATGTAATGGATCGAAATTAGCTAGGATTCTGTGAATGATCTCGTGACCTAGAGAGTCTGACCTCAGAGTATACTCACGCAAATTTTAAAAAGGTTGCCACACAGTTTTCAGATATGGCTATTAAATTCTCAACCAGCATTACCATTTGGGGACTTGGTTTAACAACTCATTCTTGGCTTACAAAATTTTGTAGGACAAAAGACACGGTATGCACTTTTGAGTGCCAAATGAAAATTGACACATCTGCATTGTCTTCATCCTATGGTCTCATATTTAAACACACATGCACATTCTTTCTATGTTCTTTTCTGTCTTCTGATATGCACCAGGTTCATGCCTGTCCAAGCTTTGAAGTCTAGTCTTCTTTGCTTAAAATTTATCAACCTGCTCTTCACTGAATTTCCCTACTGTGTATTTATCTTTTCCTCTTGTACCTTTATCAAACAATTTGGGTTCCTCTTGTATCAGCATCTTCCTTTGTGTACATGTGTTCATAGCGTGCACCTTTTTGTGTTTCTCTGAAATCAGTCTTAAGCGCAGCCTGTAGTAATTATTTTTGTTTTAGTTTTTTATTTTTAAGAGAAAAAAAAATAAAGGTCACTTCATCCAAGATTTGTGGCTATGTAAAAGAATTATGGACGTTGCGGTTTTGTTTTGTACAGACTACCCAAGATCTGTTGGAGATGTGATTTTCTTTTCTCCTGGTTCTAGTGGAACATCCAGGTTACATTTGTTTGGTGGATTGGATGGTTTTTTGTTTGTTTTTTGGTGTACATGTCATCGATGATAAGATTGTGTGTGTATATTTTACTTATTTATTTTTAATGGCAAGACCTCCGTATACAATGCTTTCTGGCTCAAGCTGTTTGTGCTGTTTGATTATAGGTGTACTGAAATGACAACCCAATGTAACCAGCTTCACCAGAACTCGCCCGTACATTGGAAAGACAGAGCTTGGTCTGATGGATTTCAATTTCTTTTGAGGCACACAGTTGGTAGGGTCAGAACTTGGCACCTGCAGCTTGAATTCATGGACTCAGTCTCCCTTGCATCAACAGTCCAAGTAGAGTTGGTGTAATGGCAAGGGGAACTGGTTTCACACACTTTGGGCTCATTTAACACCACTCAAGAAGTCACTGTCTTCTAACTGCTAATTCCCGCCTGATGATGCACCATGTCACAAAGCAAAATTTATTCAATCAAACTGGTTTTATCAGCATGACATGGTGTTCAGTGGCCTTTGCAGTCACCACCTCTGAATACCTTTGCGATGTGGTAGAACAACGGGTTTGCAGGGTAAGAATTGTGATGCAATCATGTCAGCATAGACTCTCAAAGGTATGTTTCCAGCAGGTTGTGGTATCTTGTATAGGTTTGGTAATAAACTGCTCAGGGTGTGTAGTTTGATGCCTTTCTGAGAACAGATTTGTGAATTTAATATCTTAGGATAGCCTCAGATCATTAATTTATTAGTCCTGTATAATATTTGTACTTTTAAATTGTATAGGCTGTTATCGTACATTGGCAACAAAATATCTAGTCTCATTCTGATGATCCAAGACAAACAAAAAAAAATGTCACTTTATTTATTAGCAGGAGAGGCAACAAGTGTGCAACATGTTAAAGTAGTTCTCTCATTCTTTATGTTCAGTGTCAAGTTGACCACAAAATGCTCTCAGAGCAGAACTTGTATAAAGACACATTAGTCAACGTCTGAGAACCTGCCTGAAAACTGCTGTGTTCCAGACTTTGTCTATGCTTACTGATCTCTTGTTAGTCTGCATGAAACTGTTTAGGGTTCCATTACTTCATCTCCATCTCTCCTCAGCATTCCACGTCTGTCCCATCACTATATTCATGTCATCCATATCCCATTGCTCTACCCCTTTTCCTAAAGATCCCATTACTCCACCCTCATCTGTTTGTCCACAACAATGGCCAATGCTGTGAGCGCTTGTTATTGCTTGGGGTAAAAACTTCACAAAAAACTTGCTTAAACAAGTTTACATTAGAAGTGCATTTCCGAAATGGAAAAATTCTGTATACTGCACTGTTCGAGTGAAAGACTTTACATAATAAATGGAGTGAATAAATATACCACTCAGAGGGCTGAGCAAAGAATATATTTAGGTGAGAAATAGATCAGCAAAAAACTGCAATGATTACACAGTACTAGTGCATCTCAAAAAATTGAATACTGTGCAAGGTTTCTGTAATAGATATAAAATAATTTACCTCTTTGAATGAAATTATCATGAAAGACATTGTAATTTCTTGAGATGGTGTAGTAAATTCAAACCATTCTCAAAGCAGCAAAAAAAAAGCCTAAATGAGGTACTGGGGACGTCCACTTATCAGAGTAAAATTCTCTTTAGGCAGGTTTGACACCTGCTCTGGCCAAAATCCATAACTATACCAAGAAGAATGTATAGTGTTTCTTAACCCTGTTCCTGCAGGCATCCTGCCCTGCACATTTTAGCTTGAAGTTTTTATTAATGAGCTGGTTAATTTAATTGGGTGTGGTGGGAGCAGTGGGAGCACTGCTAAATATGCAGGGTGTAGGTGCTTCCAGGACCAGGGTTGAATATCTGCTGTAGAGTACATGTGTAATATGATCATTCAAGATTTTATAAATGTGCTTTTCATTCATAGATGGCTATGAACAGCAGATCTGAAGGGGAAAAATGTTCCAGTGTTGTGTTCACTACCTCTTAACTGCTAGAGGTCATGTCCCCGAAACCTGACTAATGCTCCTTTAAAAGATGCATTTTTAAAACCAAAAGAGGCTATACACATTGGGCAATATACATCTAATATACATGGGTACATAAGTATAAAGTATAATGTAGTATAAAAAGGCTTTTACAGTGCAATATTAGTTTCAGACAAAGCAAAGTATTGTTAGTTTTAAAGATGCACATTTGAGGCAAATGAAAATGGAGTCAGTTTGTATCCTGTTCCACTGTAGAACTTGTTCTGGAATTCCACCCTGGATCAGGAAGAAACAGGCATAATCAGGTCATTAGTTCACATGTATCTGAATTCTGTATATGCTGGAAAAAATGGTCAAAGCTGGTTGTCTCACAGAAGTAATCACAACATATATTACAAACAGCACTGTGGTGTTTTCTCCAAGTTACTCTACTGTATCATCAACCTTTGTCTGAGTGATTGGGACATGTTGGAAGGTTGTATTAGTTTTCTCACCAGTGCAGACGCAGGGCATGCAAGAAGGCAGACAGACCCTCCATGATGAGCAGGATAGATACGGTAAGCATAGCGAAGAAGGAAAAGATCACTGCAAGGATGACGGAGCCTATGTAACCTTGCCAGGACAGAGAGATCCGCATCACCATCACCCACAACACCTCTGAGAGCTCTGAAAAGGTATGCACTTAGTTTGGGATGGTTAAAACACAAAACCTTTGGTGCCACACTCAGCAGTACATAGTACAAAACCACCTGCAGTTGACTTTATCAGATAGGTGTACTTGTAATTGTGATTGCTTTTGCTGTTAAGTTGTGCATGGTCAAGTCTTGTGAAAGGAGAATGTGTAAATTTCAGTATGCATAGTTGAATAAACCACTCATAGGCCACTCATAAACCAATCATGAAGCAATTGAAAAAACAGGGCCACTTTGTAGTTTTATAATTACAGACCGTAGTCCATCTGTTTGTCTATGTACTTTGTTAACTTCATGTTCATGTTCAATGGTCAAGACGGACCACAACAGAGCAGGTATTATTTGGGTGCTGGGTCATTCTCAGCACTACATTGACTCGGTGGATGTGTTAGCACGTGTTGTGCTGGTATGAGTGAATCAGACACCAGTGCTACTGGGGTGTTTAAACACCTCAGTGTCACTGCTGGACTGAGCATAGTCTACCAATGAGAATTCTCCAGCCAACTGCGTCCTGTGGGCAGCGTCCTGTGAGCTCTGATGAAGAACTAGAGGATGACCAACACAAACTGCAGATACACAAGCTCCTGTCTGACTTTACAAGGAGGACCAAAGGAAACTATTTTTGGATATGTTGTCCCATAAATAATAGCAATAAAATGAATTTGACACCACTAATCTACATAATAATATAATGACATAATAATGCAATTACACCCTTTTAAAAAACAGTGAAAATAAGACTCTAAAATTGAAATTGTTTCAGCCTGTTTGTCTAACTGTACCATTTTCATAATTCCAGATACAGGACTCTGTCCTGATTATGCGTGCATCCATGTTACTCACGTGAGTGTGCGAGACTAAGGGCCCACAGCCGTAGGTAAGAAGCAGTGTTGGAGATGCAGCCCAGGCAGTACTCTATGGTATGAATGGCTTGATGCATAAAGACCTCAGTCACATCAAACTCCTGAGATAAAGAGAAGCAGAAGTAAATAAACACAGAACAGATGGAGCTTTCCACCCCCAGTTTGGTACTGCTTCAGTTTCTGTCACCTTGTTCTCTCCCCCATTTCCTCTCTCAAGGTCTCCATGCTGGGCATTAATTGAGTTAGGGTCAGTCACTAGGGGGTGCTGCTCCTCCTGTCATAAAGTCATTTATATTAGAGTGAGGTAAATTGAGTTACAAACTTGAACACACTGATTTAGAAATGCATCTGTTTCTTTACTACACAAATGTAACACAGTAACGCACCATTACTGTGGCCCTGTTACTTCTGTGTTTTAGGTAGAGGTGAATTGGCTTCCCCAGTAGGAGGACAGGGACAGTACAGAGGGCTAAAACCACCAGCACCCGCTGTACTATCATCTGAACAATAAAGAGAATGTATGAATGAACCAAGGAATAAAAGTACTCATGAATATACAATCAGACAATTAAGTGACCAGTGAACAGAATGTCATGTGAAATCTAGTTTCTCTTTTATTGAAATAATTATTATAATCCCATTTTACTGGTGTGATAATAAATTAATGCGATAATAAAATTAAATTAAATGTCCAAAGAACATAACAAAAAGGCTGTGATATTCCTAACCTGTCCTGGGTAGAGCGGTGGGTTGTCTGGGTTCTCTGTGAACAAGAACATGTCTATGAAGTGGATGAGGAGGCTCGGAGCACGGCTGGAGTCCTGTGAGCCAAAAGCAATCCACTTAAAGACCACCATGAAGACCAGGTAGCCAAACAGACAGAGCATGAACATAAGCTCAGGAATCAAAACCAGGAATACACTGCTCATGTCACCAAAATGCCTGGAGAGAGAGAGAAAGAGAGAGAGAGTCCTTTACAAAAAGTAAAAAAAGAACAAAAAGTTAAAGGTTAGTTCTGATATGAATAGAATGATGTATTTGAGAATGAGAGACAACTCACAAGTAATTGAAAAAAGACAGACAGACTCCAAAAGTCATATGAACGATCCCAATGATGACTGACATCTTCATCTTGTATGAATTGAGGAAAGTCAGGTGGTTATTTGCCAACCTCCAGATCTTTGGGAGAAAGGTTAACATTACAGTATTACATAAATAAACGTTACAATTTTTTTAGTATTATTATCAAAGGGTTTTGATGGTGGATCTAAATCTGTTTACCGGGTCTATGCCAAATGGGTAAGGACCCTGAAACACTCCAGAGACATTTGGGTCCAGTGCAAGGTACTGGTTTTCCCTCAGGGTGTCATCACTAAAAAAATCATTTACACAGTTTTTATTAATTAGAGTTGTAGGAATTTCAGACTATATTGGACCTATGTATTGTTTGTTACTCCACAGCTTTAGAGTGCTAACTGATCCAAACACGACTCTGATAATTAGCAGATGTCCACCTCCAGTTGTAGTGCTGGATCATCGGTTTGAGGTGCCAGCCAGAGGGGAATGGACTGAGGCCTTTGCTGAAGCACTCATTATAAACAGCACCGGTGTAAATGGAGAAGAGCCCCATCAGTAGGATCAGATAGCGACCTCCAAAAATCATCTGCCACATCTGAGACAAGGACATGCAGAGAAATTGAACAGAATTACATCTTGTTGTCAAGCACGCTTCATTTCAAAACGACTGGTATATGTGGATTAACCATTAAGAGAGAACTTAAGCATTGGTACTAAACAGGAAATTGATTGGAAATTGCTGAACTGTGTTCTGTGTTTCTGGAACATTGATTAAAATGACTGTTGAATGTTTTTTGGACAGATAAGGAACTGTGATTTGTTTTTTTCTCAAATAAACAAACCTCATTGGTGCTGTCTTTCATTTTGGGGTCTCTCTCCTCCAGCAACATCCAAAGAGCTGCCAGGGTCATGAGAAAACCATGACCAACATCTCCAAACATTACCGCAAACAGGAAAGGGAATGTGATGATGGTATATACCGCTGAAGGGAGAACACACATACATGTATTAATTTAATATTCAAACCTGGATTAAATTATCAAATGAATTTAAATGATAAACTGATTAGAATCATGATATATAATCAAGAGTTACAGCTGTGTCTAAGGGCAACAATTATGTCTCCAATTCTTGAGAACTGGCTTAAACCACAAGAGGCTGAAAAGTGTATAAATATATATATAGTTTGCAATTTAGCCTCCAATCATTTGACTGTGTGTGGCTATGAGTCTTCTTTGTTTGCAGGCTCAACACTCATTTTAAGAAACAGCTAAATGACTGGACTGGTTTTGGTGTTACCTGGGTTGACTTCCCTGTAGCTTGCCACACCATAAGCATCCACAATACTCTGGAAGCTAGAAGTAAAGGCATTGGTGTTGAAAAGAGTTGGGGGTGAGGTAGGGGCAGGCAAGCGGTTATAGAAGGAGTCCACGCTGCTCCCACTCTTCCTCTGTCAGTCATTTGTGATGGTAGAAACATGGGCAAAGGAACATAAAGTATGTTCAAATGTGGATGATAATTTTATGACAATGGTTGCAACATACAAACATTTGTGATAAGAAGTCAGAACTTATTGACCAGGCATGGTAAAATGCCTGTGGAAGTGCAGATGGAGCTATGTGCACCACCATATTTTTATCACTAAAAAAAACATTAACAACATTTAAAAAAAGTACTTTACACATGAAATAAATTAAGTTAGAGGGCCTCACCGTGCCCTCTATCAAGGCACTCTGCAGCAGCAGCAGCTTGCTAACAGGGCACCAGGCCTCAGCAATCAGGCACTTGTCTGTTATCGAAGGGCTGCACAGGTTCAGGACTGTCTGCACAGCCTTACACTTCTGCACTCGCACCCTCCACTGGGGTAGTGCACACACACAGCGGGCCAACAACTGCTGCATGTAGCACTCAGTCTGAGACAGCACCTGTACAAAGAGAGAGAGACAGAGAAAGACATGCAGTGGTAGAATTGTAACAGGGATTGTGAATTAGTAATTAGTGAAAATGCATATATATATGTATATTTTATATACATTTACATACATAATACTACATATGTAGTTAACTTAATTTGAACAGTATTATTTTGTTTTCCTTCATCTTCCCACCCTGTTTTTGTTTTCTTACTGTTCTGATGTCAAAGATTCTCCTCTGCAGCCCCTGCAGTAGCTCATCTCTCTCCTCTGAACTCTCGGGGTACGCAAAGGTGTGCGTATGGAAACTGTAAAGTGTTGCAACAGAGGAACAGTTAGAGGTGAGATTTAAAACAATCAAACAGTAAGCCTGGCATCAACTTGGGTTCATAAGTAAATGACGATATGAAGAGGAGAGTCAAATTACCAGTCACAGATCTTCTTTACTTTCTGGCCAATCTGCTCACCCCAGAAGGAAATCAGAAACACTGTCCACTGCACCATCTCCCCCTGTGTTTGGAAAGGTGGAAAGGTGAGTAATGCTGATACAGATTGGTAACAAATGAAAGAAAAACAACTGATTAAAGTTGACACCTTACCATGCTCTGTGGAGTGTATAGAAGTACTGAACAAACTCAATATACAGTATGTGACACATAGATGGCAGAAGCTGCATTTACAGTTAAGGCATTTGGCTGGTGCTCTCATTAAATCATGTCACACAGGTAGGGGAATAGTGTGTTAGGAGCATTGATCAATTACTCTGGTCAGTGTCTCGATAAGAGCAGTGAATAAACTGACATCTGCCATTAGAGCTATGGGAAAGGCATCAGTTAAAAGAGTTGGTATAGTACAGGTCCGGGAACTTGAAGAAACCATACCATGATACATTGATGCTGTTTTGGCAGTTCTAGGTCACCCAGCATCTTACTAGGACAGTTTAGATCAGTTCTCTAGACAGGGACTAAACCTAGTTCTGGACTACATAACATCTTGAATAGGTGGATATGAACCTCGTTTGTTGTGATTCATTCATTCTTGTCATTCATTCTGTTTTCCTTACAGTGTCTGCCACTTCCAGCTTCTCGTCCATCTCCCAGAAATCTACAATGATGTAACCACGACAAGCCCTCCACAGCAGACGCTCGAAGGCTGGAACTTTCCATGGATGGACCACACCAGCAACAAAACTGGAAGAGAGGTTTATAAAATACTGAAGCATGAACTTTAGACTTTAGATTTAGACAGGGAAAGCCATGTGAGTAATCAATTTTCTGATAGATGGAGATCAGATTTTCCTCACCTCAGTCGAATGTCTTGTCTGTTATCCAATAGAGCTGCAGTTTCTACAGTAGGTGGGCCCTGAAAAAAAGAAACAAAACAGGCAAACCTAAGTTTCTTGACCACTATTGGCTGCATAGAATCTGTATAGAATCATCAATGAGACTCAAGATGTAGAGCACATATTTAAATATGAGAACCATATATCAGTTTTTAGATGTGAAGGGCTCAGGACCTCATGAGCATGGCTTGTGGCTCAATGTTAACATATGGGTTCTATTATGCTAAATTGCAGTACACTAATAAATGTAAAAATGAAACCAGGAACCAAACTGTGCTAATTTCTTGTTTATCAGGACACAAAATCACCAGCACCACACATAGCACTTGAACAAAAATAATGATTGATCATTAAATGTATAGTGTTGCCAGTCTCCTGACCAAGACAAGGCAAAAATGTATACTAATCTGATATAGTGAGCTTTGTCATCTTGTCCTGGAATAAAAGAAATCAACTTTTATCATTTATGTATTTGCCTAGATTCCACTAAGCGAGCTGGGCCATTCTAACACTGGAGTAGCAATACAAGACAAAGTCTTGCAGCTGGTATTCTACTATAACGGTAGCAATGTCAGACGAGGCCTGTAGATGGCATTCTGTTCTGTAGATGGTGTGCTGACAGTGCAGTAACATTGTCAGACAACCTTTGTGGATGGACCAGATGAGGTCCAGAATGAACAGGTTAACACTGCGGTAGCAGTGTTGGACAAGGTCCACAGCTGGTGAGCTAACACCATGGCATCAATATCAGGCGATGCCATGTGTTAATGCTGCTATAAAACAGCCAACATGCTACTGCTGTGAAAGTAGATCCTGTTCGGCCTGCTATGTCATCTGGCAAGAATAAAGGGAAACCCTGTATGTAACATAAATATTAACTGCATAATTAATACACTGCTAAAGGAAGACATCACCTGTGTAGCTGTGAACAGGTGGGCTTGGATAAGAACACCTCTGTACTGACTCAGCTGGGTCAGCTGGTTCCGTAGGCTGTCTCTATTTTTTGATACCTGGAATTCAGTAAAAACATTGTGGTTATTTACTCTGTATAATAATAACATGCAATAAATGAATAATATAAGTGGTTTACCAAGCCCAACTGAAATAATACCCATTAGGGCAGAGCTCATTCCTCACCCAACACATTGCCTGCTTTTCAAAGGGGTCTTCAGGTAATCATCTTCCTTCATCTGTTTTGCTCAACTAAGTACATGATAACTCTGAAAGGCTCCAAAGTGAGGTCTGGTGTCAATGCTAATAATAGTCTCCAGCATTTCCTTCCTCTATCCCACAATCTGTTCTTTATCTGCACTGTACCATCTACCAAACCTTTAACTTTCTCCTGAATAGAAGGTATTGCTTCTACCTCCAATATGAACTGTTCTTGCACAAGTTTTCCTTTCACAATTGAGACACTTCTAGACTTGTTGGGTTTAACTTTCTTGCCAGTCTAAGCTTATCATTTAACTTCTCCTGTAACCACTAAGTACTGAGGGAGAGTAGCTGTCAATGTTTTTATGCCACCCATGTATGCCCTAATTGGAGAACATTATACTATTATGCAAGCTCTCCCCATCCATTTTGAAGCCCTAATAATTACTCAAAGTATGCTTGAGGTACAACAGTATACACACTCAAAGACTCTCATAACCCTTGATATAGTAAATGTAGCTATGCTTAACAATACACCAATCACCTGATTAGTGGTCTGGTGTCTTGCAGTTGTTGGTGGTTCAAGACATTTTTGGGGTTCCCCGCCAAAAACGATATATATAAGATATACACTTCAGACACATCCAAAACATCTGCTAAACATCAGCCACGCTCACGTATTTCACCCTCTCACCTCCTTCAGTTCTCTGGCCAGCCTATCACTCTCTTCTTCAACTGCAAGAAGCTCCCTGGGTTGAGGAGCTAAAGGAAGTGGGCTGGGGAGGTGCAGAGTCTCCCTCAATGGAGGAGAAAGGGACCTTATGACTTCCTGTTCCAGAAATGCTACCCAATGCAAAGGTAGAGAGCAAAATTTTGGGGGAAAACAGTTAAATGACAATGACAGTATTAAAGTTATTGCAGATATTCTATAGATATGCGATATTATATAGATATACAGATATATATAGATATGCGATATTATATAGATATACAGATATATATAGGTAATTGCAGTTTATTATCACAATTAAGAGTATGTATCAAAAAAGACCTCAAACAGAACTCACTGAATGTTTTCTCCATCTCTTCACACCTCCTCACTTCAGAGACAAACTTTCTGTGGAAAGCATTTACAGCAGGGTTCAACTGTAGAGTTGGTACAAAAATGAGAGAAGAATGGATTGACATAAAACAGAGAAAAGCAGAAAGGAAGGCTAGAAAGTTGAGTAGTGGCAATAGGGTACAAAACCACAGGAAATTGTTATTGCCAATAAGGCTCAATGATAGCTTCTTTATACTTACATCTCTGAACTCAACCAATCCTAGCTCTCCCAGCTCACTGACACAGTTGTAGGCAGATCCTGACTGGAGGAAGAGCTGAACCAGACACACCTCCTCACTGCGGAACAATGATCCCATGGTAGTCTGAAAATGTGAGTCCAATTATGAGTAAACTGAATTACAAATAAATGTATATACAAAGTATGATCAGTAAAAGCAGTGGACAAGGAGCCCTGGGCATTTTTGCTGCAGAGCTTTGCAATGGCATTCAAATACAATTATTAAAGTATGCACATGATATAGCACCAACCTCTAGCCAATGTATAATAAGCTTAAAGTAAAGTAAAGTGCAAAAATAAATAACTAAAACAGGAGCTACTTATTTGAGTTGTAGTCTTTTACTTGCCCCATTAAAAACTATTACAACAAATAAGTACTTATTTTAAGTATGCAACAGTGTAAAACCAGTATCATCATCTGACACCTGGTTTGAACAATCAATTATTCAATAAATTACATTAAATAATTATTTTGAAATCTAATAAATACATGTGATGGCATGGAGCAACCTTGAGAATTCTAGAACCAAACTTTGTTCATCAAACTAGCTCACAAAATATCACTAACCCAACAGCACCCAATATCAGCCGTTCCAAATATTGGGCACTTTGGAATTCCACTCTCTCCCTTAGGCAGTCGATTTCAGGAAATTCACAGTAAATTTCAATTTCCTCAAATCAAATAGCTAAGGAAATGAGAAGAACAAGATGTTACACCCAAGTGGCCAACTGAGGAACTGTTTGTGCCTGCTTTATATTATATTTATGTTTACATGCATCTGTTACAATGTTATAATGGTATGGATGGTTTTAAATATTGTTCTTAGCTGTCAAAAACTGTTGCAGTGCTATACATTTACAGACTATACTCTTTGAGCTCAGATATTTTTGCACAGGCCTTTTCTGAATGTGGGCAGATGTCAGAATCAGATTAAAAAGGCCATCTTTCATGTGACAGTATTTAGCTGCTAATTTAATTAAGAATTTGTGAGAGTGGGAAAACACCCAACCCTTGAGACAAAGACAGCAATGTAAGAGGCTCAGAACCTAAATTAGAATCATCTGAGATGTGTAGAGTTTCCCTACCAGCAGTATTAGACTCATTTTTATAACGAGGGCACATTGCAGTGTGTCCTTTCTCAGAGAGATTACAGTTATGAAAAATGTACTGAACACTTTGAATGCAACAACCATAGTAACTACAACCTAGATACATTGTAAGAACACCATAAAGTGAGGTCTGGACAACATTTGGACTCTTTGTGAGCAACTAGGCTGATATTTCACATCTGTTTGACAGCTTGCAAATGCATTTGTCGGACGTTTTCAGGCCCCCTCCCTACAAGTCAGTTAATATCTTTTTTATCTTATATATCTTTTGTCCCTACGATGGATTAGCGCCCTGTCTAGTGTTGTTTCCCGCCCTTGCGCTCGGAGTTGCCGGCTGGGCACCGGCTCACCCGTGACCCTATTCAGGAATAAGCAGTTCAGAAAATGGATGGATGGATGGATGGATATCTTTTGTCTTTGCAAAATTGTTGCAAATATAACATTATTAAATTTGTGTAATCATTCATTTAGAATACCGACTTGCTTTTACTGAATTTACTAATTAAGTTTAAATGTATATAACACTAACTTTTGCCCTCAATTTCTCTTTTTAGAATAGCCTACATTTGACAATGTATAGCAATAATAATGAGATATGAGCGTGGCTATATTATATTTGTCATTTCATTATTTTTACTTGTCTTACTGTCTGTTTAAACTATAAGAGTCTTAAGTCTCTTTTAGGGGTTCAAAGAAATGAACATTTCTAGCAAAAACTGAAATCAAGCCAAATGAGACACTTGTCCAAACACTGAATACTGAACATGGCTGTAATGTTTTCATTCATGCTCCCAATTATGTGCACCACTGCATAAATTAAATAACACATATATTTTGTATTGCTTGTCACGCAGGTGACATGTTTGCTGCATTTACAAAAGCACTAGTTGCAATTTGATTGTACCATGAAAAAACCTAGCTGTTTGGTTTATAAGAAATATATATTATATGTAATATTATATTGTCTTCTCTATATATGTCTTCATTATTATAATTATGTCTTCAATATGTCTACTATATATAGTAGGTCACAGGGCACCCTTTAATTTCAGAAATGAATATATCTCACCAGCAAGTAAAGTATAGTGAAAATAAAGACACAGAAGTGATTTAACTCTATTAATATGATCTGGTCGTTATACTGCTGCTCTGTAAGCCACATAGCTCGTTTGAGGGGCTGTGAGTGACTCTAATGCCACCGAACAGCGGTGTTCTCTCTGAGATATCAGAGTCTGACTGCTCACAGCTGCAGATTAACTGACTCAGACGCGCGTTAATGTCAATAAAAGCTTTAAATACATTACCGGACGATGTTTTCCCCGGAGATACAAACAAACACAAACAAACAGTCCCAGAGTCAACCGGATACGTCCTGTGCCTTATTTCGAGTAAACAGAGCCATGATGAGAGCAGAGGAGGGAACACGGGCTCTGCTACTGCCCCGCTCCTGCGGTGCGCAGTATTGTTATTGTAACAGTTATTGTTTTTCCTCCATCCGTGTTCTGAAAAGACCCACCGTCATTGGCTGATGGCTCAAGCAGCCCCATGATTGACTGGAGTAATAACCAGTCATAGGGCAGGATGGCAAACTATAAACCAATCACCGCTTAGAAGGGCGGGGTTTGTTTGAAAACGGGTGTCACAAAATAACGGTACTGTAAGCCGTCGTTCTCGATCACGTGACCTGCCAACTGACCCAACCTGCAGCAAAACACAAACAAGAACATAATGAACTCTGACCACAATAGTACATAAATAATGCTATTTATGTACGTGTTCAGCTTATTAAGGGCCTTTTAGTTCTTTAACCCCAGCGTTTTAATTTTCACACCTACTACTGAGTACATAGTAATTAAACAGTACTCCAGTACAACACTCTAGGGCTGAAAGTATTAAATGTACTTTGAGTAACTACTATAAAAGACAGCACGTTGCCCAGAGAAGGTCTGATGAAACTAGTGCAAAATACAGACCCCAAAATTACTTGCGTTTGACTGTGTACAAAAGAATAAAATGTTAAAACGGTGGAAAAGTCTCTATACATATACTATTAGTAAAGAAACGACATGACAAAGTTTGGGTCAATGCCTTTCCCTTGATGCACATCAAATGAGAATTGTGATTGCAGAAGAAGCCACGTAAATGACCTGAAGGTGGCAGTGTGTCGCACAGAATCTGTATGAGCTCAGTAATTTCCATCTGGTCAGTGGCCTCCATTGGTCCTCCTGCAGCCTGTGCTCAAAAAAAAAAAAAAAAAAAAAAAAAAAAAAAAATATATATATATATATATATATATATATATATATATATATATATATATATATTAGACATTAAATAAAGGAGGTGGTTATATGTGAGAGGAACAGAGAATTGAGCTGAGCACTGTCTGTGATGATGACTGGGCTGGCTTTGCTTGTAGGACAACCAGATGGACAGCACTTGTGTTAAACCTGTCTAGTAGGTCACATGGTTTTGATTATACCTGTGATGAATGTACTGTCCCTTTGTTAGGTGCAGCTGTATGGAAGAGAAGATCAACAGCACAAAAGCATTCAAAATAAAAGTGCTTGAACCACGGAAAGGCACAGATTTGCGAAAGTAAAATGATATTCTGAAAGGCCTGAAGGAACCATGGAGCTTAGTTATGTTCACTGTAAAAAAATGAAATATATGAAATTAAGGAGATATTCCAAAATTGTGGCAGAATTTCTTACAGTCGGATCAGACAAAAGTGTGATTTGATTGTTAAGCACTATACAGAAAATCATTCCTGCTGTAACACATGTTGGTCATGGCATCATATTTAATGGGATGCTAGTTTGGTCAGCTTCAACTCATCCTTCAGCAGAAGAACAATGTAGGGACTTAAAACAAAGAAAATGTATCTGTGGGTATTTTGGTGTTAAAATAAAAATGGGGAGACATTGTTTTTGTTCTTTGTATATATCTGTATGTTGTATGGACTCCTCAATAAAAAATAAATAAATAAATAAATAAATAAATAAAAAACCAAAGAAAATGTATGTCCTTAATTTGTCAGTCAGAGTCCTGACATTAGCAAAATGCACTTGAACTTGATCTAGGGATATCACATTACAAACAATTAATAAAAACTTATCAATAAAGGTTGTTTACATTTCTGTTATTGGACCTTCATTTAGTGGATTACCCATTTGGCTCCACATTTAGACAGAGCAGCCTCCACTGTAATTCACTTGAGTCTGGAATTTGTTGAGCTCCTCAATAACATCAACCTTTATCAACTGCCTGAGAGGCACAACCAAACCTTATGGCTGAAATCACTTTATTATATCTAATCCAGCACACAATGACATTTCATTGCTGTCCAGTGAAAAACAAGTATCTCTAAAATGGTAACTTTACAGGAGAAGGAAAAATGTTTGTTACTTTTAATGGAAGTTAATGTAAAACAAGCATAATTAAAAGTAATTCTAGAGAATTTCAGTTGATCTATTTTTCCAGAACTATTTTACATATTTACAGGGTTTAAACCATGAAGAAAACTAAAAAAAAGACGAAAATGGAGATACATGGTTTTGATTGGACAACAGCTATATGTATCACTGAGGCCAAATTTGCTTGTGACTAAATGTATATATTATGTGATATACACAAATGAATGAATGAATGAATGAATGAATGGGACTGCTGGGTGTTCATCCAAGGTATGGCTATAAAAATTCAATCTCTTTAGATCCCAATCAGAAGAGGTTATGTGGCATTTTTCTTTGTCATACTTGAGTTGTTAGACATAAATGGGTTAATCCTGGTAGAGGAGAAGGAGCAGGACCAGAAATCGTCTGTAAAGAATGTCCTCAGGCAGATACAGTCACAATAGACTCACATTCATGAAATATTTTGGTTGCATTCAGACACTACAGGAGTACTGAGACATTACTGAGCACAGAAAACAATATTTTACTTCACTATGTCTTTACTTCACTAAGGGGTTCAGTTATCCATAAACTATGCATTAGCTTTCACTTCCACTAGATGACACATCCCAGGTAATGAGATTTAAGGACATCCAACAAAGGACATCAACAATCTGATGTTGTCACACTCAAACAAGCACATTGTTTGGAAGGTGTCCTGGTATCTGGGGCAAAGATGTTAGCAGAAGATCCTTGTCCTTCATTGGATCACTTCTGATAGGTACAACCCCTACAACCCCACAAGACCATGTTTTGGAGATACTGTGATCCAGTTGACTGGTCTTCTCAGAATTTACATAGATTTTCCTCTAGTCTGACTGTTCATTTGCTGCATAATATGTAGATTCTGCCATTGTACTGCTATGAATGATTGGTGTACTTTGTGCTGAACTGAATTAGGACTAACGCTACTACTTGTATTACTGCTGCTACTATTAGTACTACTACTACTACTACTACTACTACTACTACTACTACCACTACTACTGCTGCTGCTGCTGCTGCTACCACTACTACTGCTGCTGCTTCTACTACTACCTCTACTACTACTACTACTACTACTACTACTACTACTGCTGCTGCTGCTGCTGCTGCTGCTACCACTACTACTACTGCTGCTACTACTACTACTACTACCTCTACTACTAATACTACTACTACTACTACCTCTACTACTACTACTACTACTACTACTACTACTACTACTACTACTACTGCTGCTGCTGCTGCTACTACTACTACCTCTACTACTACTACTACTACTACTACTACCTCTACTACTACTACTACTACTACTACTGCTGCTGCTGCTGCTACTACTACTACTACTACCTCTACTACTACTACTACTACTACTACTACTACCTCTACTACTAATACTACTACTACTACTACCTCTACTACTACTACTACTACTACTACTACTACTACTGCTGCTGCTACTACTACTACTACCTCTACTACTACTACTACTACTACTACCTCTACTACTACTACTACTACTACTACTACTGCTGCTGCTGCTGCTACTACTACTACTACTACCTCTACTACTACTGTAGACTACTGTACTGTAGCAAACAGTTAACAGTAACCTGCAACCGCCACCACACAACTGGACTCTGCAATAAACAGTTTCAAAAGTGCAATAATAATGTGCAATACACCCTCCTACAGGACCCTTTTCTCATGCACTATTATCTATATTGTATATTGTAATATAGTCTCTATATTATATATTCTATATATTTATATAGTGCTTCTTATTCTTACTCTTACTAAATTATTTTTACTCTTTACTTTCTGTGCTTTACTGTACTGATGCTGCTACTGGAACCTTCATTTCCCTGAAGGAACCCTCCCAAGCAATCAATAAAGTTCTATTCTATTCTTCTATTCTATTCTACTGCTGCTACTACTAAAAGTAATGCAACTACGTGTCGGTGGTGTTGGACTGTGGTGGGAGGGGCTGTGTTGATGTCGGTGGGGGTGGACTATGTTGGTGGGGGTGAACTATGTTGGTGGGGGTGGGGCCACAACGCCCAGTGAGAGGTGTTACGGTAAGATCTGAAACAGAAGCATTCTGCACTCAATGACGGATTTCTGCTGATTAAAGTGAGTATTCTGTTTCTGAGAGAGCGAGAGAGAGAGAGAGAGAGAGAGAGAGAGAGAGAAAGAAAGAAAGAGAGGGAGGGAGGGAGGGAGAGGTGTGTATGAAGGCTCGTGTTGTTCAGGATGGAGCTGTTATGAAGCCCAGTGTGGAGATACCAGGATTTCTCCACAGGTGATGGGACGGAAAGCGAAGCTGAACTCGCTCTGTTTGCTCTTCAGCTCGTCTTTTATTACTTTTCATCCAGTGTGTTAAAGGTTGTGGACGTTTCCTGTCGTTTAACGGATTTATTATTTCATCTCTGAGTCGCAGGCTGCCCTGTTACCCTAGCTGGTAAAGCATGTGTTCAGCACCACAGACGAGCTGAACACAGACTGTTTTTTAGTGTCAAAATAAAGGACGATTAGTTGATAGTCGATTATTAAAATCATCAATTATTCGGGTTGATCCTTTTCCACATAACTCTTGTCACTTTTAGGTTTTAAATGTAAAAGTAAATCAACAGGGAGACAAATATGACCCAGTAATTTTAGCTTTCAGTGTAAAAACTTTTGTGTTATTGCTAATATATGTATTTGTGTTATATATATAAAATCGTATTATACTGTTATTGTTAAATTTGTGACTTTTATTTTGACACGCTTTGTTAGTGAACTGTTGCTTGGAGCGCGAGCATGTTTGTTTTTTTTATTTTCACCCCTACTAATTTAGTAGTGCCAATTAGCACACCCCTACTAATTAATAGTGCCAATTGCCCTGCTCTCGACGCTAGGGGGGGAGAAATCGTCCTCGTGTTTCCTTATGTGACGATAGCCTACCGCCTCTTTTCGAACTGTTGTATCGTTGCCCAGCGCACTTGTGAGATGAGTGCCAGTTACCCAATTTCTCATCACGAAATCTAATTTGTCCCCGGCTGCCGAACTGAGGCTGAGCAGCATGAACCTGGATTCGAACCAGCGACCCCAGGATCATAGTGGTAGCCTTTGCCACCACTACGCCACTGGCGCCCTCAGTAACAAAACAAGAGTTGACGTCATTATGTTACATGTGGGTTTAGTTACTGTTCCTGCTGCTCCTCTGAACTCTCTGATCCAGAGAGAGTGAGAGCAGGACTGGTTTGCGCGGCCAAATCAACAATCTTGGAATATTTTTGAAAAGATGGCCCGTACTAACAAGTTTAGTGACACCTTATAGTCTGACAATCCAAAGGCGACAAAAGAAGATGGCTAGAATTCCTTCCATGTTGTAGAAAATCACGACATCTAATCATGTCGAGAATGCTCTTGAGAACGTAGGCGTGTACATGCAGAAGCCTGCAATCAAACACAAACACCTAAATACCTTATGAAGACAGATAACAGACGAAACAGAAAATCAGAAAAGACCTCAGAAATCCCGCCAAGCAGGATTCTTAGTATGGTTTTCTATTAAGAGTACAGAGCAGGAAAGAAAATTCATGATCTGAAGCATACCATCATCTGTCAAACATGGTAGAGGGACTATGGCCTGAGCATGCCCGGTTTTCAATGGAACTGGATCGTTGGTGTTTACTGATAATGTGACTGGGTATAGAAGGAGGAGGATGAGTTCTCAAGTGTGCTGAGCTCTGATTTCTGCTCAGATTCAGTCAAACAATGCAAAAAATGATATGAAGGTGTGTCACCGGCGCAAACACATAAGGTCCCTAACCATGTAGTAAAGGCATCACAGGAGCTTCTTGAGGACATTGAACATAGGGCTGGGTGATATGACCTGATATCAATATCACTATTTGTCAATATTACTAGTTGAACATTTTATCTTGATTATGATTTTGATACAAGCTGATCAAGCTGCTCAGTTGGCTCGGTGTTTGCTTTCATGTCAGAGACTGGATGGGGTGGATTTACGTGAATACACACATGGTAGTATGTTTTGAGGGGCACGATATGTTAACAGAATGTTTCAAAACAGTATTAACAGAATCAAAGTAAATGAAAAGAGGAGCACGTCAGTGCATTTAGTTCTAGTTCTAAATGTCAGTTTTGATTACGTTTCTTTTAGTTGGCCAGCTTTTATTAAATGTTCTTCCTGCTCTCTCTCTCCAAACTCAATTTCACAGTTTCTTCCTGAGATAAATGTAGAGATGTACATTTTCTGAGAGATAAATGTAGGATTTTGATATAAAAATTGGTTGAGTGTTCATTCAGTTTACATGACGGCAACTGAAATTTCCTCCCACAGAACAATGTGGAGATTTTGGTTCCTTGTCTGTACTGCATTTTTGGCAGGTAAGATTATTCACTCTCTTATCAGTCTTACACATTCACTATTCAGCATCGAACATAGTCCAAGAATAATTGTCTTGAATGTGATGCATCCTGAACTGGAACATTATTTATCCACCTTCTGGGGCAAAGTTTCAGCTCATTATTGGCATTAAACAAAAATGGGTACTTCTATGGTACAACATTTAAAAAAAAACTACATGCAAAAGTTACATTTTCTTTATGGTCTTATGTTGGCATACAATTAATTATTCTTCCTCTCTCCCTTTAGAATCACAGAAAATCAATTATGTGGATTTGCTTTTTGGACACCGCTTGTCCATTCGTTTATCATCCGTTATCTCAAACTATTTGGAGTTTACAGCTGTGGATGAATCCAAGCATTACAAAAAATCAGTGACTGGATATGGAAATGATAGGAAATTCGTTATTAATTCAGTCACTTTTGATGATCAGGGAAGCTACACAGAAAAGAACTTGTGGAACAACGTGATTTCCGTCACCATAGTTAAGGTTCTACGTAAGTGACTTTTGGTCTTCATCTAATCTGTTCTATTCTTTTTTTCAACCCTATCACCTTCATGTTCCATATTACACCTCTATTTCTTTTATAATGCTTCTATAGAAGTGCAAACATTATGCCAATTCAGAGTCTAACACTGACCTTCCCAATTACCTTAAAAGCCAAAACAACCCACCAAAATTGTGTGCCTGGTGAGACACTCAGTATTTCGCTGGAGGGCATTAAGAAGTATGAAGCCACTCTGAGGTTCTACAGTGAATATGCCAACCTCACACTGGTGGAGCGAGGCTCACTTCTGGTGAATCTCCCTGAGTACTTTGATCGGATCAAAGTGTCCAGCAGCAGAATCGAGGTGCTCGATGTCAATGTTTCAGATGTGGGCAACTACGTTCTCTTCGATGGTCAGGACCGTAAGGCTGTGACCACCAGGTTGTACCTAGTTGGTGAGTTTCTACGCTCTGTTCTCTTTTTGCTTCTTTGTTTCTTATTGTTCAGGTGATGCAGAACCACAGGAATCTGTTAGATATTATTACAGAGCTGTGAGTTAAAGGAACATTTAAATAAATGATCATAATTTATCAATGTCCCCAGATGTAGTCAATCAGTCAATCAATTCTAATCAATCAAGAACATGGAAATACAGTGGCTTGCAAAAGTATTCATGAACTTTTTCATATTTTGTCACATTACAACCACAAACATGACTATATTTCATTGGAATTTAATTGTGAAGTGGAAAGAAAATTATATATGATTCACAACATTTTTTACAAATAAAAACTTTCTTTCTTTCTTTCTTTCTTTCTTTCTTTCTTTCTCTCTTTCTTAGCTTGTATCTTGCACTCTCACATTCTCTCATAACGTATACTTGGTAAAATTTTATTAAAGTCATATTCATAATAAATTTAAGTTAAGAAGTGTGACAGGATGAAGAACATAGTTAAAATAACATAAATTAATATTTAATTAAGGATAGTGAAATTTAGATTGTTTACTCAGAACGACTGCCATTATTCATCATAACACATTTTAAATCATAATAGTTTGACCCTGTGAAACAGATGCATTTTGAGTGGGTAGAGAGATATTTATGGGCATGTTTTCATTGAGATAAGACTGGTGACAGTCTACCTCTCATGTTTCCCAGTGGTGTTAGCCAAGCAGCTACTGTTCTGAACTGAAGAACGAAACCTCGGGCACTGAGCATGTCCTCACTGATCATGTTCAATTGAAATCCAGAGCTGTCCAGTGATGTTGCAAAAGCAGCAACATGAAATGATGCAGTGCATAACTGAATGGTTTTTGGAGGATTTGTTAGCATGTGACATTGGGAAGACCTACATTTTGTTTTTCACAATTGGCAAATATGAAACTTAGGAAATTGGGGTAAAATCAAAATTCCATTCCAGTACTTGTTGTATTATTACGGTCCACATTTGTCATTTTCTTGTAAACTGGTAGACAGCAGTACTGATTGTCAGTAGGTTGTGGAGACACACATGAACGGGGCTGGAATGGCCTGTGATTGACAGTTGGTGTGTGTTTGCCCTGCACAGACCCCTAACTAAGAGGGGTCTATCTTTAGAACAGACTGTTACGACTCCCAAAGACTAACTATTTTAGACTATTTTAAAATGTGACTAAAGCTGACCAGGACAGCTGTGTATTTTGTATTATTTGTGAAATTTTGTCTTTATTATAATATGTTACTGATGTTTATGGACTTCATACTGTCCTTTAATCTTCAAGCATCAACTAAATATATATGTCTTTAGATTTTTATTATTCTGCATAAATAAATGCACCATCCTTATCTGTCTGAAGATCATCACGAGAGAAGTCCTCTCATGGCTCTTATGCTGCTGCTGGGCATCCCAGTTGGAGTTTGCTGTTGCTGCAGGAAGAGGATCTTTAAAAAGAGACCACCACCCACTACCACAATTGTGCTCCCACCTCAGAATGTGGTTCCCCCCCCGGGACCACCACAAACTTACAACAACCCTATGGCTCCTGCTGGCCCAGACATGGTAAGACCCCAGCACACAAAAGAGCAGAGTGATCCATAATTGCTGATTTGTCGTATGTAGAAGAAAAAAACTGTTTTTGTTTCAGCTCTGTGAGTGTTTTGAGGTTTATCTGTCATATTGTACTCACACTAAATGATAATACATTACAGTTCATTCATTATTCATTCCTTTGAATGGATATGCGTTTGACCGTGTGTGTGTTTTCCAGTGTATGTGTACTATACTTAGTCATTATGTGTGTTAGACGAACTGGTCTGTCCACTGGTTCATTCTTTGACCTTTGAAAGCTTTTGATTCACAGGTGTTGTTTAAGTGCCAATACCATGTCATACTGAAAATATTAGGGATGAACTGAGGTAGGAGTTCTGGGGTGAATCTAATATTTTCTTACTTTTCTTTAGTTATTACTCACTTTTAGCAAGCTACTATACTCTACTATACTATTCCCATCAGAAAACAGCTCAGTATGTGATCAGTATTTCATCTTGTAGTAGATAATGAAGATTAAATATGAAAGCATATTTTAGTAGCATCTGATGTAACTGCTTCCAACCTGGCAGATAAATACATTTGTGTGATTGTATTATTTTAAATGTTTGTTTTTGGTTTATAGTTGTTTTGATGGGGTTTTTTTCTAGATGTACACTCCTGGCTATCCTGCTCCAGGTGTGAGTCAACTCCATCCTCCTCCACTAAATCCTGCATATCCTGTAGAGCCACAGTATGGTGGGGCACCTGCCATGCCCCAGCACCCTGTGAGTCACACACACACACACACACACACACACACACACACACACACACACACAGAGAGAAATATGTAAGAATGGAAAAAGGTCTGTGTTCATCTGAGGTGTTGCAACATGCTGCTATTTCAGAATAACATACTCCCGCTCATGTTATATTGCTTTAAAATAAGTTTGTTGCACAAAGTAATTATTTGTAGTTAGAGTACTGAAGGTAGGGTTAACAGAAAAATCCCTGAAAAATTACAGGCTTGAGGTGGTCAAGCTGGTTAATCCAGGAGACCAGTTTGACCAGCATAGGATGTTTTTGTTTGAGTGTGATGGTTTAGCTGGTCTACAAGCATGATCATGACCAAGCTGGTGGATCAGAAATCCAGCAAGTCTTGGATGATAACACTAGTTGATCAACAAGACCTAGCTAGATAACCAGCTTGACCAAGCTGTTCGACCAACATGACCACACTGATTACCTAGCATGACCCAGATGAGCAGTTTTCAACCACACATAGACAGACAGACGCTTTATTGATACAGAGGGGAATTCAGGAATTCAGTAACTTAGTTAAAAGTAACAGTAAAATACAATAAATAAAAGATGTAAATACAATGTAATAGAGATATAGAAACTAGATAGGGAGGAAAACAATACAGGTTCTACCAAATTATACAAAAACACACACACACACACACACACACACACACACACACACACGAATATGGAGTACAAGAATCAAACAATCACCATCAAACACTAGCATAGACACTCTGCAACCAGCTACCAACAAAGTTTTGAGTTGTTACAGTTGTAGAAGAAGTTCACTGTAATCATGAACCCTGTGAGCCAGGCCCATGCATACAAGATAAAGAATGTTTGAAAATGAGGGTATGAAAGTTTGCGCTCCACCCCTTCCCAGAGTTTCCTGTGTTCAGTTCAGAAAATATACAAATAAGCTGTGAGACTTGCTATGAGGGAGACAGAATGTTAAACTTGGGCTTTGTTGTGAACCAGCCAGTTTCATGTTGTGATATGGATTCGCTATCACTAATGACACCATTCGATTCACCACATTATTTATGAAGCAGTACCATATTTAAACATTTCCCCAAATCCTTTCAAGGAATACTTTGTCTTTTCTGGTTTGAGGTGGCACATAAATTCCTCCACTTAGAAGCCATAGAAGGGTGGGGCAGAGTGTTTCCTCTGTAGAAAAGTAAGGTATGTGACAGTGTGGTAAAGGGTGGAACACTTTGAAAAGAGATGTTTAGAATTCTATGGGTTTTGCCGTTGTGTATAATTTTATTGAGAGAATGAACTTTTTTCCCCCGGAACATTGCATTGAGATAACTTCCATTTGGATTTCCAAGCTTTTTCAACCTTTCAGTTGGTCTCAAAAAAAAGAGCTGAAAACCAGGTGGAGACCAAAATCTTCAAATGTAAGAATGGTGGGGGCTCGGAGGTATTGGTGGAATTTGAGTGTTAAAGCATCCAAACAAGGTGTGCTTGATCAGGAAAAGCACCAAACTCTGCAGGAATCTGGTCCTCCAGGACTGGAGTTCCCCAACCCTGTCTAAGATATGGTATTTCTAATTTTTAAGAGCTATAAGCCATACTGATTACAATAATGAAATATGTAACTTAACATGTTATGAATATAATAAGCTCTGTGGACAAAAATAGTTGTGGATGCTGATTTCCTCCAATGGGAGAAAATACTTTTTTGAAATGATGTAAAGTGATGGGTTAACAAATCCCAGAGCCTAACTTTATTTAAATGGATTAATTGTAGCTGGATATTAGTAAATATTGAAGTTTAAGGAGGGAAATGACGTTCGAATTCTTTTCAAATGGGGGGTTGTTTGGCTTTCCAGCTCAAAGCAGAAGCTGCCAGAGACCCCTCCCTCCGTCATACGTTCTCCTCCCAGTCTCTTCCATCATCTGCTGAGAGCATGTCTTGCAACTTGCAACTTGCAAATTGTGTTTAGTGTATCTGTAATGGAGATCTGTTCATTAAGGTTCGTGTCTGCTTCCGCACTGACTGCTGGTACATCTAAGCTGTTAGACAGATAACAATTGTTGCTCTTTGTGGTCTGAGACTGTAAATGCAGAGTTATATGTGATTTGACTGATTATCCTCGGTGCTGCTGCCTGATGAGCTTGGTGTGATAATAGCTTGTATGCCTTGTGAATGTCTGTCATGTTAATTGTGAAATTTTGGTTTCATTAAGAACCAAAGTGTCAGTGTGAACCTTTAAACCAAGTGACACTCTTTACACTCTCATATCTTGTATGTATGTGTGTGTTTATATGTTATATAACAGTTATAGTGCTGGAGAGTATAAGTACCCCTGCGGGTTCTGTCCATTGTGTGCCTGCTGGTACTGAGCAAGTCAACAAGCTTCCTACTCATCACCTGAAGGAAGAGTTATGTAAGGTAAACTTGTTGATTTTTTGTTTGGTGTTGTTTTGTAGATGTGCACACCTGGTTATCCCACTCTGGGTGAGAGTCAGGTTCATCCCCCTCCTCCTGGCCCTGCCTATCCTGTACATCCACAGTATGGTGGGCAACCTGTCATGCCCCCTAACCCTGTAAGTCACACACACACACACACTCCTCCAATGGGAGAAAATACATTTTTTTAAATGATGTAAAGTGATGGGTTAACAAATCCCAGTTCTTTTAAAGCTTAACTTTATTTAAATGGATTTATTTTAAGTTTAAGGAGGGAAATATTGTTCTTTTCGAATGGGGGGTTTGGCTTTCCAGCTCAAAGCAGAAGCTGCCCGAGACCCCTCCCTCTTACAGTCATACGTTCCTCTCCCACTCTCTTCCATCATCTGCTGAGAGCATGTTCCTCACTGCTTCTGCACTGACTGCTGGTATATCTAAGCTGTCAGACAAATAACAATCGTTGCTCTGTTTGTGATCTGAGACTGTAAATGCAGAGTTATATGTGATTTGACTGACATTGTGCTGCTGCCTGATGAGCTTGGTGTGATAATAGCTTGTCTGCCTTTCATGTTAATTGTGAAATTTTGGTTTCATTAAGAACCAAAGTGTCAGTGTGAACCTTTAAACCAAGTGACACTCTTTACACTCTCATATCTTGTATGTATGTGTGTTTATATGTTATATAACAGTTATAGTGCTGGACAGTATAAGTACCCCTGCGGGTTCTGTCCATTGTGTGCCTGCTGGTACTGAGCAAGTCAACAAGCTTCCTACTCATCACCTGAAGGAAGAGTTATGTAAGGTAAACTTGTTGATGTTTTGTTTGGTGTTGTTTTGTAGATGTGCACACCTGGTTATCCCACTCTGGGTGAGAGTCAGGTTCATCCCCCTCCTTCTGACCCTGCTTATCCTCCGCAGCTACAGTATGGTGGGCAACCTGTCCTGCCCCCTAACCCTGTAAGTCACACACATATGTTAAAAACATGTAAGAACTGAAACAGTTCTGTTTTAGTTAATTGTTAATTATTCATGTGTCTGGCTGTGCTTGCAGGGCTTTACTCCAGTAATGTATAATACTCCTGTTGGCTCTGAGACAGAGGGAAATAAACTGGGAATAAAGATGAATGAAATGTCTCCTGCCACTCCTCTGCTCACACCTTCTCAGACTGAGGTAGATTTTGCATAACATGTGAGGTTGTGATATATGAGTTTGATAATGGTGTTTCTTTAAAGTAACTGTCTTTAATTACGCGCATTTGTGTAAACTGTTGCAATTCCCCTGAGAAGCAGTACAAAAAATCATGATCATCATTATCATCAGTATCATTTATCATGATACATCAGACACGTTGATATTTTGAAGAAAATCCAGACTCAGATGTGTATGACTTAATTAGTGTACATATCCAATACTAACATTGGTACACTGTTGTGATGATGTCTTATGCTTACACTGGACTGGTCCTAAAGAAAATGTGATTATCAGTAAGATTAGGACTGAATTAACTATTTGCTCAGTGGAGAGTCATGATGCCGTAGCAAAATGTCAGGTTACTAATAGATTGTTTCTGTATTTGATAATAAATCATGTATTATTCTTGGTATATACAAGTATTTTAAGTAGACATGCACAGTTTAATTAGTCATTTCGTAATTGGACAAATTAGTACAAGTTCATCATGTTTACAGAACTCGTTTTTGTTCATGAGAAATATTGCTTGAATATTCCACAGTCACTTTTTAGACTCTTACTTGCCAACTGGCTTATATTTCTGATTCCTATCTGAGCAGGAGATTGATTTACGTCCATGCCTGTGCAGGATGTTTGTTGAAACTGAGCACTGCAAACATGTCTAGCCTCACTAATGACTGAAATCACTGACTGAATCTAGAAAGGAACACTGCCATCCTGTGGATTTAAACAGCATTTTGATCATTTGTTAGTCTAACAATGTAATTTTGCCCAAAATATGTCTTATTGCATTGATTTTCCCTCCACTCAATGAAATACACTGTTTAGATTCAACCTTTGATTTGTTGACTGGGGGTCGGGGGTGTGGGGGTGCCTTTTGATCTGTTTCACATGGTTTAGAACCTATCTAGCCCACCTTCTACCCATGGGAGCGCCATATAAGTGTGTTGATTGAAAAGAAAAAAAAATCATTGTTTTTCACATTGTGTTGAATGATGAATGGACCAATAGAAATGCTTCAGAATTGCTTAAACGTTGTTCAGAATGTTTCTGCTTTCTCCTGTACAGTTATTCAAGGTTTTTCTGTGGCAACATGTAGTCATGTGAAAAAGTTACACCCAATGAAAATCTTTTTTAATATATTTAAATGGACATTACATTTTCATTTTACTACTGTATATTGAGATATGTAGGTGATATCACTAAACACAAAACAGAAGAAATGTATTTAAAACATAATTTATAAAAATCTAATGAATAGAAATGCTTTTTTTCTTGAGAGGATACCCGATGCCCTAATAGTTGGTATTTCATTTATTGACTGAAATAATGTTAATTAGATGTTTCCTATAACCATTTACCAGTCTCTGACATGGACTGAAAGAAAGGTTTTCCCACTCCTCCAAACGGAATTCTTTCATTGATGTTTCAGTGTCAGTCTTTTTACATGTTCCTCAAGTCCACTCTGATAAAATAAAGATCTCATAGTAGTTCTATGGAGAGCTCTCCAGGCCATGCTGTAGTAAAGCAGCCCCAAATGATGACACTTCCACCACCATGCTTTACAGTTGATATGAGGTACTTGTGCTAGAATCCTGTGATTGGTTTGCATTAAATATGTCTTCTGTTACTGGGCCCAGTAACTTTGGGTTCATCTGTTTAAAACACATCCCAGAAGTCCTGGTCTTTGCAAGGCAAAATTTAGTTTTGCCCTGATGTTACTGTAGAGCAAGGGTTTCCTCCTTGCACACCTCTTATGAAAATCAAACTTGTTTGGTCTCTTTCTGGCAGTAGATGCTGCACTTTGACATCAACTGACAGCCTGAGTGTTGGCAGTTGTCTGGAATATCCTCAAATTTTAAATGATTTTCTGGACAGTGGAATGGCTTTTAAACCCTTTCCCAGACTCCTCTGCATCTACAAACTTCTTTCTGAAAGGTTCAGAGATCTCTTTGGATCCCACCATGGTGATCCCACTCCTGACTGAGCTTTAAAAGACAGCCTCTTACAGTGTCTTCTCTGTGGTCTAATCATGGTCAATGTCTTCTAATGGTCTAATCACTTGCAGCTCATGGGCTGCACCTGATTCTAATTTTAGGCATTTTCTCATTTTTTTTTTTATTATGTTGAAAAGACATTTCATTCGTTTTGTGTTGTTATATCACCTACATCTCTCAATATAAGTTAAAACGAAGATCAAATATCCATATTTTTAAATGTTAAAAAATGCCATGTTTTCATGGCATGTCCTGACTTTTTCTCATAACTGTGTATTGCTCTCTTTCCTCATTACATTATTATGATTCATTTCATCTGCTAGGTGGGACCATCTCCACCACCCTACACTGGAACTGACATCCTCAACTCCTCTAACTCTGCTGTCCAGTACAACATTGACACAGGAAAGGGCTCCAACTACAATTTCCTGTAGTTGCTCCTGGTTTTGCTGTACATTACAGAGCATTCACCAGAAGAGACAGGAACTTGGACACCTGGAATTCTCCTCGTTGTTTCCTCTAAACTATTTGACACTCAGGTTCTTCTTATCAAGACTCATTCTTCTGAGGGGGTGGTAATATGAGGGGAGTTGTGAGGGGATGGTAATACGAGAAGCCTTTGAGTCCTGGGTTTTGGATTTATGTATTATTAGGATTAAACATATCAGTAGAAAATAGGCTGAGTATGAGTTAGATAAATAAATAATGAGTTAGACTCCTCTTCAGTGATGCCCTGGACGGAAACAAGTAACAAACACATTCAAATTCAGGTTCACTTGAAGCTTTATGGCATTTGTTGTTACCATTTATCTGGTAATAACAAATGTATCACTTTTCTTACTTATTTTGTGAGTAAGCTGAATTCAGGGATGTCTCGGCTCTGGGGATGTAATGGTACAAGGCTTAAGTTTGCTTTTTATTTGCCAGCTGCTTATTCAGGAAAAAGTGCCATTAATGGTGCTGCAGTTAGATTCTATCACCTGTAGATGGATTTTAACAATGAAAAATGTGCATGTAAATGAAATGCTGTGCAAATGTCTGGAATATAAAGGAAAACGACACACTCAACAGTGCAAATTTAATTTAGAGCTGAATGTATTCCAGAATGTACATAATATATAAGGCTTCGTTTAAGGTCTGTTTTCCTTACTTTTGAACTTTTGTTTCACATATTATTATAGTTTATAGTAGATGCTAATTAAGAGCTCATAATATAAAAAGCTTTAAAAAAGTGGACTCAGAAGACCTTGACTTCTGATAACACAAGGACATAATGTTCCAGGAACTGTTTAAAAAAACAGCAAACTTCAATCTATTGCATTAAAATGTAAGCAGTAAATGTGCAAATAGTGCTTACCCACAGGTGCTTTTTAACTGCTTTAAGCCTAAAGGCACACAGCATCTCATGCAGAACAGTGCTTGTACCATAAGAGTCCTCACAGTCACAGAGACTTTTAGTGAGTATAAGGAAACCCTTTGTTTTACTAATGTTGCATTATCCTATTTTATGAAATTCTATGTAACTTAATAAGTTTAACAGTATCAGCACCACAGACTTTTCAGACTGTAGACCATTTAAGACAAATGACCACGATTGGTCCATTCTGAGACATCAGTTGCACAGTTGGATGTGGTTTGCCTGGTTGTAACTTTTTTGTTTGTCCTGCTTTTCAATGTTCTTTGAAAGCCCTCAAAGCAATTTTGTAAATAGCCCAGAACAACAGGCAGTTTGGGAGGTTTCAAAACCAGCATGTTGAATATAAAGCCACATTTAAAGTTATCTAATTTCAGATTGTTTATTCTTGTGGAAAGGTAGACAGGCCCAATTAAAAAGACATCTTGATGTGCATCACAGATTACTACCTCTTATTTTCATTATGAATTCAATTTTAGTGATATCATTTGCCTGAGGTAATGTTATTATGCCAATATGTAATATACCAATCATTTCTATATGATACATTATCTGTACTGTCATGGTTATTGTCCCATGTTTACTGATGTTGCTGTATGTTTAATATTATCTGAAAGTCTCGTAACTTACTGTATCAGAAGTACTGTACTACCATTAGAATGTACCGTAAGCCTTAGTAATACCTGATAGTAAAAGTAATATAGTGGAAAACGTGTTGTGTTTAGTACCATTTTGTTTCAACTGTGTTTTTATTTTATTATAATGTATGAGCCATAATTCATACTTGTCAGTCATAAATCATACTTTTAAAGCAGCAGTATGGAAAAATATGTATTTATTGTTCTTGGCCTTCAGTGATAGGACAAATTCATCTTACTATATAAAAAAGACAAACGATATATTTTTGAGCCAGTATTGATTCTTAACACCATGGATCAGAAGTACTGCTATTTATCGATTTTCGTATATATATATATATACCTACTATTCAGTAGGATTTACTGTAGATTATAATTTATATTATATAGTGCATAACCTCTAATGACCCAGTATGAAGAATTGTTTTTACATGCAACTAACAAAGCTAACATTAATGGAAACAGAAATCAGTTTGTGGTCAGGTAGAGTTTACTTCAAGGTTTTACTATTTAAGATGCTCACTTCTCATTTCTGGAAATGTAGAAGATTTCAAGATGGGGCCATGTATTGTGTATTGTGTCAGCAACCTCCTTCGCTCAATAAGAGAACTGAAGATGGGTCATAGCTGGGTCTTCCAGCATGACAATGACCCAAAAGACACAGCCAGTGCGACTAAGGAGTGGCTCCATAAGAATCATTTCAAGGTTCCTATCTCCAGACTGGCTAGTCCACTCCTCAGCCCATATCCTGCTCTTTATATCCCAAAAGATATCAACATTAATGTATCACCTGAGCTGTAAATGGTTCTATATAGCACCAAGACATGATCAACTTTTGCCTTACGTAAAAAAAAAACCTTTTTGGGAAGATTATTTGCCAAAATCAAGTGTTAGTTTTCATTGTGTTATCATTTCGCTGGAAAACCAACAAAGCATCAGTGTAAAGTATTCTCTGAAGCGTACACAATGATGATCCAAAACATATCAACACATTAACACATACATATTTAATAATCACTTAAGCTTTATTGGGAAGGCCATCACAGTCAACTGACCTAACAATAACCTGGACAACCAAAGAGGAGAGTCCCAATTAGATTTCGTGGGGCTCTTTAAACGATCTGTAGAGTTTCTATATTGAGACAGTTTCAGACTCCTTGCTCTGTTTGTTTCAGACTCAGCATAATGGAGGATGTCTCACTGCTGTAATGTCGGCACTTTCAAGTTGTACAAAGTACTTAATATCTTATGACTGACCTAATTAACAAACATTAAATATGACCTTTGTCCACTTTACTGAGGGTGTCGGTGTTTAAAAACAAGTCTACATTTTAAGAGTTTACATGGTAAAGTTCACAAATGTTTAAACCACTGTAAATGTGACTCTGTCTTTGCCACTGCTGTGACATGATGTTTAGTGTGTTGTGTCCTTAAAATACACTCTCTAGATCAGACATATTCTGACTTTTTCCTCCTGAAGGTCCTTTCACAGTTGTCCAAGAGGACTCTGCCAACCCAACAACAAAATCAAACATATCGCATAACAAAAATGTAAATAATATTTAAATAAATTAGACCAACATCTGTAAATAAAATAACAAAACGAACATCACAGTTGTATACATTTGAATACATTCTGTTACTTTACTTCAGAACCAGAGCTATGTGTTGGCTATCCTGTAAATCAGTCCTATAAAAACATGCCCACACATTAGCTCACCACTGAGGCATCATTAAGGTCTCACAGACTATTCAATGTGGTTCTTGAACTGGTTCCGTTCAGGCTTATAAGTACGGTGGTTCTTTTCAGCTAACCATCCCGCATTTACACCAGATTTAGTGGAACCGAGGATACGTCAGAGTCAAACGTCAACTTTTGCTGAAAAGACGTAGAAGACCACAATGTGCTAATGTATCTTTTGTATCTAATCATTGCTTTGCCGTGCAAATGAACTTTTCAAGTTTCAGAACCTATTTTTATTGGCGGAAATGTGCTGAATGGTTCATAATTAGGTTCAGGAACTGGAACGGAACCCGTTCCATGTTGGTGAGAAAGGGCCCACTGAACTACAAGCATTAACAAATCTTCAACATATTTATAATAGCTCCCCCTGGTGCTCAGATACACTGAAGCTTTTTTCAGTTTTCTATAGTTCCTAAAACACATCTGCAGGTCTGCAAGAGCTTTATAAAGACAGGATGCAGTTTCATTGGGTTTAGATTTGTATTTGTACATAATGTAGTCATTATGTGACTCATAATGTAGCTCAACATCAAAAATAAAGCAAAATTTGGACACTAAATTATTTAGTGAATCGTCTAATTAGAAAATTTGGTAAATCGGGTTTTTCACCACACCATACCTCCAAGAATACAAGAATAAAAAATCAATACTCTGTTTTTCACAACCCATTATAAAATAAAATAAAGAAAACTGAATAAACCAATTACTAGTTATTTAATATAAAGTTCTAGCAAATATATACAGTTTAGAAGTTGTGAATATAAGGTTTACTGTGAGTTCTCTGATTTTACAAACATACCACACAACTACTGTGTTATTGAAGCTGTGGCATACGCCTCATTCCTTCTCATTTATATTAAACAAGTGAAAATGTTAAGCCATCTAAGTCATTTATTAAGCCATGTTGAGTCACTTTAATCCTCCCAGAAGCCCCTCTTGTGGTGTAGGGCCTCAGTGAGTTTAGCTCTGAGTGTTTGCTTGGTTTGGTACATTGGAAGCTCCAAGAGGGAATGGCAGGTGAGGGCCTCAGGTAAGTGGTCTTGGCTGGAGTTGTACAGGGGACGCACTCTCATATTCACTTGTTTCATACCGAGAACAGGCACTCTGTCAAATCCTGTCAAAAACACTGTAAAACAAAAAGGATGTGATTCTTTTATAAGCATTTTATAAGCACGTGTTTATAAAAGGAGTATATAGATAGATATAGGGATATATAGGGTTGTCAAACTCATTTGAGGTAACATACAGCATCACAAACAGTCCAATGTCAATGGAAAACCCAACAATGTGAACTTCTTTTAAAAAGGAGCATAGATCTTGGTTTAATTCCTAGTTCAATAGCATTAACACTAAAGTGTGTTGCTAGTGGAACAATAGCTGATTGATTGACAAATGACAACTTTCTCTGATCAAAGACAAACAGACCCCTAACCGACTGACACTAACTCTCACCTCTACACAGTACATCCTTTGTCTGAGGTGTGATATAATGTCTCAACATCCCTGTTTACGAACATTGAAAGTGTTCAGTATTTGTTTGGACTCAGTGCAATAATGATGCCAGCGAACATTTCCAGAGTACATTCAGTTCTATCGAAACTAGAGAGTGCATGACCTGCAGAAATTGCGAGCATGATTTCAGTTCGGCTGTATTTTTGGCTTGAAAGATGTGTCCAATGTTTGGCACCAATTTGGGAAGCCCAACAGCTGTGTCCACAAACTTCTGTCCAAAAACTACAACGTTTGCCAAAAACTGTCCACAAACTTTTGGTTAAAATGTGTGGTGCCTAACAGATGTGTCCACAAACTTTTGGACACCGTGTGGGGTGATTAGCTAATAGTTCTGGAGGACATCAGGATCTGTCTTAATGAGGGAGCTGTAAAAAATACTGTGACCACATAGATTTATATTAGTTTAGTGATCTGTAGCAGTTCTCTCACTCTCACTTCACTATTCGGATTCCCTGCTCATCCACAAAATGAATATTCTAATTGGTTGTGCCTCTGATTCTCTGAATTTGACTCTCTCACTCTTGTCCCACCTCCAGATGAAATATAGATTCGGGTTGATTCTTTTTGGGGTTTATCCGCCTCCGTGTTCATGCCTATTAGTCAGTATCAGCACAGCATTGGGAGACCTGACTACAGCCAGAGAAAGAGATGTGTAAAGAAATGCAGAGCTATTGTATAATGAACTAAATGACTCACAGAGGAAGGCTTTCTTGTCGTTGAATGAGAGCTCATCAAACACTTCCCAGAAGAAGATAATAGTTGGGTGTGTTGCATAGAAAAATCCTTCATAAATTACATTCTGTCCAAAATAAAGAGAGAGACATTATCCAGCATCAAACCATGAAGACCCCCTACTGAAAAATATATGATAAGGAACTAGTATTGAGATTTGTTTGGTTAATCACATGTACGTACATCTGCTGTCAGTACTCAAGAGTTGCATTGGTCTTACAAATTAAGCACTGGATTTAATCCCTAATCTCCTCAATGCCTTAATGTAGACACACAAATCAAGAGATCACACCTTTTTGAAGGTAACCCAGTCGTATTCTTCTGAGCCCACCATCACACTTCTCAGCTCTTCAGGATGGAAAAACTCCACCATGTCTCGGTCGCACACTTTGTAGAAGCCCCTCCTGAACTCCTCAAACACTCGCTCCACTGACTTGTTCATGGTGTAATCCACATATGCATCCACAAACTTCTTTCTGTCACAGAAAAGCAGTGGGAGGGCTTCTTGAAGACGGTTCTTGGTAAAATGGGTGAAGGATGCTACAGGTAGGTGGTAAACCTGCAGATGCTTCTCTATAAAACATTTTGTATTAACACTTTGAATTTTTGTAGATTGATGTTGTGTAGTGGCTACCATCACATTCCACCTCATGGGAGACTAGGGTTCAATTTCTAGGCCAGATAAGCACAACACACAGCACCAGTAAGACTGATCTACAATTGCCTGTGAAACACGAGTAACATAAGTCACTCTGGATAAGAGAGTTAGCCAAATGCTATGAAACATTTTAAAAAATGGTTCTTTATAACTCCTTTGGTTGTTGAGTCAAATATTTATTTTTCATTACTATAGCGACCTTATTATTTATTTCTTTTTAATATTATTTTTTCTTATAGTAAATGCATTTTTATGCCATATTTTTAAACTTATTATTGTCCTGATACCAAACTGATATGCACAGCTGATTGTGAAACAAATGATAATATGTATATTAGTAAAACAACTACATAGGTGGTTTCTTCAGAATTTCTTCTTCTAGACCCAAGAAATTCATTCACTAGAGTAATTATTTGTAATTACATTTTGTATTTAAAACTGAACATATAACTAACTTGTTTGAGGCTGTGATGACCTTCTCTGGTTCATTTGGATCCAGTTCAATGTCCTTCTTGTCCCAGATAATCTAAATAAAAAAAGTAATATTATAGGACATTTCTCACATAAGAATATTACCAAAGCATATTACCAAACACTCACTGTGAAAGGCATCTCTGCACTATGAAGGTCTTCATCACTGTACTCCAGTATGGACTGAAGGCTCCTAATTACAGCACATTTAATGGGTGTTAAAGAATGATACAATTATAAAAGGCTCAGAGATGGTGACGAGGGTCTAGGTCACTAGACCAAATTCTTACTTTCCAAGAACAGGGCTGAACTCTTTTAGATCCTCCAGTGATGGTTGAATGTCAACAAGCTTCTTGAACAGGGCTGAAGGAAAGGGCAGGTTCACAACACTGTTGTTATAAAAGGCCAGACCGCACAGACACCCGAACAGAAAGTACCTCTCCTCTGGCAAACTGGGCTGTTGGGATGAGAAGTGAAAAATCAACTGGAGCTCATTACCACTCAGACACACCTTCATCAGCATGAAACTGTCATGGTATATGTATATAGTGATCTATAAGATGGGTCATAATGTGCAGCTCATAAAGTGCATAACATTGCCGGTGAGTGGAAGTAAAAGACAAGTACTTCTAATAACGTGGATTTTGTGTCTATTTTTCTTACCTGAGAAGGAAACCAGATCAGGGTTTTTGTGTCGTTGTAGATGAACATTCCAGATTCTGGCATCAATAACTCGCGAAACACATTGAGGAAAAAATCCCTCTTATTAACGTCTGTCTTCTCATACTTCTCAGAGTACACCACCTGCGTGTCAACCACAAAAACACATGCGTTAAGACTGTTACTGCTACAGGGGCCTTAATTTGAACACATTCACTTCTCTGCTCTTTTAAAAACGAATGTATTCGTTTAAAGGAAACAATGACTGTAAACATATGAAAGCCCCAATATGGTGTACATGTCCAGTACAATTAAAATATGTTCTAAAAAGCAAGAAAAATATACTATTAAAACAGAGTATTGAAAGCATTGTTTTGCTCAAAAAGCATTGTTCAAACCTTTTTTGCAAACTAGGTATCCAATGTAACTGAAATATTCATGGGCATCAACCTGGGGTACACAGAATTTGTGTTCCTGTCCTCATTCAGTTCCTACAGATTTTGCAGTAGGGATGGAGTGTTGATATCCAATAGCATTCCACATGCTTTCATAGGTCTGGCAATGTGATTGGCCATGGAATAGTATGTGTCTTTAAGGCAAGCCCTTCAGAGGGCAGCAGAGAAAATGGGCCACTGGTCAAAGTGCCTTTAATAATGACCAAAGGTGATCTCGTAAAACTGCACCCCACACCACGACACCAGGGCTTCTGGATGTGACGTGACAACAAACCATTGGTCCTGGTGCTGAAAACAGCGCCTCCACTGAGGTAAAGCGGTGGTAACACTGCTTCATTATCAATGCACATACTGCTGTCACATGAATTTTGATGTTAGTCTACAAGGAAATTTCACATATTTCGGTTTTTACTCGGTTTATACGCCACATCATATTTTAATAGTACTGGAAATGTTGTAGGCATTTCGCAAAGTTTGTATTCAGTTCAGTGCATTTGGATGAGCTGGACATACCTGCAGCCAACCTTTCAGAGCCAAACCATCAGCAGTTTTCAATTGATTGAAACAGTCCTCCAGAAGCGCATTGCGTCTCAACACCAGCCTGAAGGAGTACTACAATCACAGTGTTGGTATTCCACAGAACATTAGTAAGACAATGTAGGATTATATCAGAGAAGATGATAAATCTACAGACAGTATACTTACCTGAGGTTGACCTGTACCTATGAGGTTCCGAAAGTAACATTTGGCTTCCAGGTTAAAGATGCAAGGAGTGGACTTCAGGGCATTTAAGATGTCCTGCAACAGTGGACATGAATGCTACAATGATTTCCATATTTTGGTCTAAAATAGTCAGATTTTGGTTGCTTTTGGAAAGTATAGGATACTCACCTTCACATACTGTATATTTGCAAGCACTGCAGGGTCAGGAAACCAATTATTATATGTCATAGTAACAACTTGCAACTGTAAAAAACATCAACAAAAGATCAACATCAACTTGCAGACCACTGAATCAACAAATACAACTATGATGATACAAATGTAGGCTAATAAAGCCACGTATGATTTTAAAGATATGAAAAATTCCCACTGTTTGAAGGAGCAAATTGATCTCATAGATGAAGAAATCTGTGGGGGTCTTTTTCCTTTGACTGTTGCAGGATGCCTGTAGAATTAAAAACACTGTAAACCCAATTTCAAAAGAATGGAGAACAGTATTTTTCATATTTCATCAAAATATATTAACCTTGTAGACCAACTGTAGGACTTGCACAGACTTCAGAAGAAGTTCATCCGAGGGGTTTGCTTTTGGGTGATATATTTTCTGAGATAAAACATTTGCTGATGGTTTATAAAAGAGCTCCACCAGGGGATTAAGGAACTCATTAGGAAGCTCAGACCAGTAGTTCCCTAAAAAAAAGACAACAAAATTTAAAAACAAACAGCATCATATGGAGTAATGTCAGTATATACAATATATACTTCATACTATACTTTACACATCATACAGCTTACCCAAAACCTGAAGTGTACAATTGTTCAGCCTTAAGATGGCAGAGGCCAATCCACAAGTTAGCTTTGTCTCATGCTGAAGTTTGTTCAGCACTCTCAGGAGTTCAGGCAGGATGAGGTAAACCCTCAGAGATTCAACACCAAGAACAGTGAAGCCCAGAGTTGGAAGCAGGTGTTTTTCCACAATCTTTTCAACCTGAATCAAAGGCACCATAAAAACTTTAAACAAAAGCAATACCAACATGCTGCAGGAGATGAGTTCCCAAGGTGCTGTTGGGTCAACTTATTGGTCAATATTGGTAAATATTTCCCAGTAAAGAAAATATCTGATAAATGCATGCTAATATATACAAAGCTGTTTATTTCATTCTGCCAAACATGTTAAACTGTCCAATCATGTTGTGGCAGTTTGAAAAGATGGAGAAATGATGAAAAGTTTGAAAAGATGGACACAGAATGTACTATTAAAGTATAATTATGTTCAGACACACTGGAGAGCTAGGCTGGGAATGCCTTCGAATCCCCCTGGAAGAGCTGGGCCATTAGGGCCCCTGCGACCCTGATCCCATATAAGTGGTATATGATGGATGGATGGATCGTGTTCAGATATGTTTGTAAAAACATTTGGTTGATGTATTTATGGGGCCAGGTTCAATTCTTTCCATTTATGCCGCATATATATATATATATATATATATATATATATATATATATATATATTAGAAATACACTATATTACTTTAAGCTACATTTAGCTATTTGAAGTTGCACCCGTTGCTGACACAGATCTGCAAATGCACATGCAGCCTATGTAGTCTCTGTAGAGAAGTACTGCCAATAGAATAGGACTGTCTGGACCAGGTCCACACAAACTTATTGGCATCATACCTAATGCTATGTGTGGGCTAAGCTAAAATCCCCCCAGCATTGAGCAGTGTAACTGTGTTTTCTGGAATGATGGCACTCCGGGATGAGTTGGAGAGTTGGTATTTATACTAATATATTAAGATGCACACTGTAATCATCCTATAATGCTTTCTCCTGCGCATGAACTTGAAGTGTTTTGATTTAATTGATCAAAATTAAAGTTGATTTACCTCCAAAAGCACCTTGTCCTTCTTCGCTAACTGCTCAAAAATAGCTCTCACCAGCTCCAAATCCAAACCAGAAAAGCTTGTTGAAGTCTGATAATGTCCATCACAACTGTGCACAACAAATAGAATGAACGAACCTCCAAGCTTTGACAGCATTTTAACAACATGTTGCTGTGTAGGTTACATCTCTTATGGAATCCAAGTTACAACTTCATTGTATTAAATACGAATGAGTTACCTTTTTCTAATGAAGCTCCCATTTAAACATGCTGCTGATGAGAACACTGTTTTAATCTCTCTGTAAATCAGAAGAGAAAAACAGAACAACAATATAATACATCATCATGAGAAAACCCAGTGTCCCAGCCTGTCTAGCAACACAATACAGAATATTGTTGCTGTCCAATGAAAAATATGCATCTACAAAATGGTGACTTTACAGGAGAAGGCAAGAAATGAAACTTAACTAGAAGTCAAAGTAAAATAAGAGAAACATTTTAGAGCATTTCTATTGGTTTATTCATCCAGAATTATTTACACAGTGTACAGAGCATCTACATGTTTCGAACCACTGAGAAAACAAAAAAATAGACAACAAATTAGACACATGGTTTTCATTGGACAGCAGCAATATGTTAAATTACTATACTCAAATGTAATGCCTTTAACAACATTCTGCTGATAATATAGTCCACAGTTCATATTATTCACAATGCAATAAAATAATAAAATATTCACTAGTAAACATGCAGCTAATGTACTGTAGGGTCACTCTGTAAGTTTTACTTAACCACGCACTTCTGGATGCTCGTCCACTTCTTTGAGTCACATTCAGTAATCCATCTGTCAACCAGTCTGTCCTCTAATATCAAAATGCCCCTCCCTTGGTTTGGCTGTGGATGTACTGCATCAGTTTCCTTAAAAGAAAATTACAATAATTACTAAAGTCAGTCAATATGCAACCATTAATTTGTCAAACGATTAATCTGTCATATCATATATTACCTGCTGAGAGCACAAGGCGAAGGAATGATTCCGACCAGCAATGATCTGCTCAACTGTCTGCTCATGATTTGCTTCTGTGTAATAAACATTTGAACATTTGCTCATTCTGAGCTGGCAGTATGGGTATCTGATTCAGAAGGAAATCGGCTTTATATTACCTGGTGGCAGGTGTACAGGTAAAGGCATGCACTGATTAGTCTGCTGTCCGTTTCCCAGCTGTCCCTGCTCTCCACATCCAAAGGAGTAGATGGTTTTTGTAGACTGAACCAGTGCTAGAGTGTGATGTCTTGAAATCATGGACAGAAAATAAGAGGAATATCCTTCAGTGCAGGACCATAAGTAACTATGGACAGTAACTACGAAAATCACCAACTAAGAAAGTCACCAAAAATGTGATGCACTATATTTTCACATGAATTTATTACATGAAATCAAGATTATTACAATATTTGTATAGTTACTGAAATAAAAATATGTGTTGATGTGATACATTTATTCATATATAAATTATGTTTACATATGAATCGAATAAATTAAATATATATTATAATGTAATGCAGGCCATTTCATGTACAGATGTACAGAACCACCAAAGATCACATTGCATATGCTTCACATCACATCAAACTGTGGTTTTCGTTACATCGGGATCCAAACTCATGGATTGAGTGCATAATTCTACACATATCATGTTAACAGTTTAGGAACTTTATTTATGCATGTACATGAATAAAATCTACCTCCCACAGCTGATCTGGGACACCTTGGAGCCCCAGAGTTCAGCAACCACACGAGGCCGGAGTTCATCTCTGAATGAGTTATGTCCAAGCTGCCCATAACAGCCTGATCCAAATGTGAAAACTGTTCCTCCCTGAGGAAAAGAAAAGTCATCTAACATCCACGTGTTTCTAAATGCTTTATGTTAACATATGTTAATGTTATGTGTATTTATAAAAGCTCTCTTATAACAGACACTTAAAATAGAAAATGAGTGAATGGAGAAAATGAATGGAGAACTGATTAGCTTGACTACAGACAGCATTTTCTTCATTCAATGAACTTATTAATTTTGTTACACATTTATTGGCTATACATTTGAGTCATCTTGAGCCCCTGAGCTCTAACCCAGGGTACCCACCCCCCCTGGCCCCACTGTCCAGTTATTCATGCATCCCCGGTGGTAAAGGATGTACAGCACATCTAGTCTAGTAAGTACCTTTGACAAAGTCGCAGTGTGTTCCTCTCCACATGAGATGAAGATTGTTCTCTTGAGGCTAAGATTATTTACACAGGCTGGAACATACCTGTCTGTGGCAACAAGTCAGATGTTTAGGGGTAGTAAGAATACAGAGAAAATGAATATCTACATTCAGACACACTCAAGTAATCAACAGTAAGAAATAAACGCTTTAACAAAGTCAGAGCTTATTGTTAGCATATCCTTCCTTCCACACACCTTTTCAGCAAACTCTTAAATGTCTGTACGAGTTCTGTGCATTCAGTGTCTGATGTTGTCACAGCATAAAACTTGCTCCACCTTAGTCCTTCAATGATTTGCAGTACTGCTGCTTCGCATCTTCTTCAGCAGCGCAGCCCACAATGGTGTGGTGACTCATGGGGGGTGCTGGTCCTTTCATTAATTTGGTTGTATGTGTTGATAATTCCAAATAAATACATGAATAAAATGGGCAGAGACTTGACTGATTCAAAAGACAACAAAAAGAAACGTCTTGTGGTCTTTGATGGTCAAAGTGAATATAGCTGAGGTGATCCTTGGAGAAGAATGGATGAGATGGGGTGGAGGTGGTTGCCAAGTTGCTTGTTATGAAGGTGAAGTGAGATGCTAGATACACAATGTAGGAGCAATATAGGAGGAGAAGGAGCTCAGGGCATGGTCCACATAAGGTTTTAATTTTACCAAAAAAGCCCTCATGGATACAGGAACAAATTTATTAATTTTGAATTAGTATTTAGACCAATTATTTCAAACTGTACAAATGTTCGCCATCAAGAGGAAGGGTGTATCCTCATTTATTAGCATGTTCTACTGGTCACAAGCAGACATGCCAGCCTGTGTTTGTGTCAATTAGAATAGCAGTGGGACGTCTTCAGTGACAAGTCTGGCTTTTGTCTTTGTGGCAACGATGTGTGTGTTGTTTAGCCACATCCCTGATTGAAAATGCGTGGGATGCTACTGGATGCACTATCGATGCTCCACCCTTACTGCAATGTCTGCAGGAATTGAGTGAGAATTTTCAAGCTGCATGGGATGGATTGTCACAGGACACCCTTAGGAACTCCATTCCAAGATGTCTGGCATGTTGCATTATATCCAACACAATACTGAGAGCTCAATAAATATTGCCCATATCAGTCTAAACTTTTAATCATATATTGTTTCTAGTAGTAACCTTTATCTTCCTTCCCAATAGCATTGCAATACCACACTTCCTTCTGGGTGCAACTATTTTCTTGATGATGAGTGAAAATATTAAGTTACTTCAACCTGTTTTAAAAAGCAGAACTGGGGCAACTTCCTTACAAACACATTTTACAATTCACAGAGCATTCAAAAGAATCAAATTATACGTCTTACCCTCAGTGTCCCCCAGGCCTAGCTGTCCAGCACTGTTCCTGCCCCACGCAAATACAGCTCCAGAGGGAGAAAGGGCAAAGCTGTGGTCTCCTCCTGCACTGATGTGTGTAAATGGGATCCCACATAGAGATTTGAGGAGCTGAGGAGCTGAGGAGTAGGACTTGTCATTCCCTAAACCCAGCTGGCCCCTGGAGTTTTCACCCCATGTAAACAGCTGACCATCTGAGAGGAGGAGATCAAATATCATTCTATCATATCCTACCAGCTAAGAAGCTCATTTAAGAAGAATGGTTTTAACCATGCAAAGTGTTAGATGATGATCTAACACTACAGGGCTCAATAGCTGACAGGGAAATGAAAGCTAAAGCAGCAAGCTGCTGATCTTTGGACCCAACACAATAGCTTTCAGTCAGAGATTGAACCCTGCAGCACAAGTAGTGGCTTCATGAGCATCTAAATGTTCAAGTCATAGCAGTTAGATTAGGGTTAAAGCTAAAAAGCTGTTCTACTGTAATGCATTATTTAGTTACCCTCACATTCAATTAAAACAGTAATGTAAATACCGTTGGATAATGCCATGCAATGCTGGTTTCCACATGCTACTTGAATTATGTTCCTACTGGAGAGCTCTTTGATGGGCCTGTGAAACAGTAACGCATATAGAGTACTGTGTAAAAAGCAGCCATGACAATCTTTTAAAGCTTTATACCCAGAAAATGAATTTACTATATTAAGAACATCTACATAATTGTGATGTTGACATTTCATTCACACTGAACCAAGATATACATTTTTTCAATATATCTCCACAAGGATTGAGTTGTGTTTGTAAATCCTCCACGGTGTGTTGGCTTGGAGGTTAGCACATTTGCCTCTCAGCATTGGGGTCTTGGGTTTGAGGCCCTAACTGGGTGGAGTTTCCATGTTCTTCCCATATCTGTGTGAGTTTCCTCCCATATTTCAAAAACATGAAGAGCAGGTGAACTGGCTTCTCTAAATTGCCCTGGTGTGTGAATGATGTGCCTGTATGTCCAGATACAGTTTGGCACTCTGTCCTGGATGAACCCCCTCAAGTGGGTCCTCATAAACGCAGTTGTCACGTTTTGATAGGGTAAGGATTTGTCATGCAAATGCAGGGTATATAATAATAATTTATAATAATAATAATAAAAAAATACACAGCAAAAGGACAAAAAAAACATGAACCAAAACACCAGCATAAACAGACTGAAAACTAAAAAAACCCCAAACCAACTAGGAATCCAAGAGAAACCAAACAACACACACACACACACACACCACACAGCAGATTTCTACTACTACTACTACTACTACTACTACTACAACTTCTACTATTACTACTACTAGTAGTAGTATTACTACTTTTATTACTACTACTACTAACAATAATAATAATAGTAGTAATAATAACAACAATAATAGTAGTTGTAGTAGAAGTAATAATAATAATAATAATAATAATAATAATAATAATAATAATAATAATAATAATAATAATAAAAAACACGTACCTGCAATCATTAAACTGGTCCATCAAAAGAATTTTGTCTTCATCTGTCAGAAGAACAGCTTGTGTTTCTCCACAGCTCATCAGTCTGATCTTCTCTGTCAGCTGCAGACTCTCTGAGAAAAAGACAGAAGCTGAGACTGAGACCCAGGTTCACCCACCCGCAGACCCATGTCCACTGCACTGTCCATCCTCATACATACTCAGCCTGCCCCACTGTCCGCCTGCCTGCAGTCTGAGGACGGACACGCTGCCCTCTTCGCGCACGAAGCCCAGCAGACCGGCGCCGGGCGCGAGCTGTCCGACTCTTCTCTTTGGAGAACAGCAGAAAACACCAGACGGGCTCTTCTTCGCTCCTCCAGGCTTCACCAGTCCAAAGCCGTCTCTGACAGCCTGCCCCCAGTAGCACAACATCTCACACACTTCAGCTGCGCGAGCCTGCAGCTTCTGAGGCTCGAGACCGGAGCGCGCGACTATCAGAGTCTGTGACGCTCGAGCGCGAGAGAGGAATGGAAACCGAAACCGAAAGATAATGACGATTAAAGCCGCTCTTACACCCAAACACACACACACACACACACTGTACCAGCAACTACAGCTCTTACACTCCCCTTCACACACATACACACACACTGAACCAGTTACAGCCCCCCAACACACACACACACACACACTGTACCAGCAACTAGTTCTTAACTTAAACGTGTACTCTCATAAACTTAAAAGTATATATTTTTTAGAAACAAAAAAGAGGGCAAATTTAGTCCCAAGAAGCATTAAAATAGTATTACACTAGTATATTGAACTACTCAAACTGATGAACTGAGTGAATATTTATTTTGTATGGGTGTACTGAATAAACACCATGTTTACTTAAAGCTTTGCTAAATGATATCGAAACCCAAACCTACAGGTCTTACAGCTCATTAACATGGAAACGAAAGTAACAAAGTTACTGGCCATTGGCACAGGCAGAAAACAGACTGAAGAACAGATTTCAATCCTTGTACTGTTATACTTTCATTTATTGTGAAATGACACAGTTGTCATAAGAATGTGATAAATTGAATGATGAAACAAACAGCACACATAAGTGCAAAGAACCAGATCCTAAAATTTTAATATAGACAGGTTACTATATGACCATGAACTAACATTCAGATATTAATGGAAATGCTTATAAGTCTGAAACTACTATCATTTCTTTGTAATATTAAACTAATATATGTTTTATAAAAATGCAAGCAAGTGAAGTGTCAACATACAGTGTCCCACAAGAATACAACATTCATATCTTTTCATGGGACAACACTATAGAAATGAAACTGCGATATAAATTGTCAGTTCCAAGGTTCCATGTGTGAATGGGGAGCAGAGCTGAGCAGAGCGATGCTTCGGGTACAATTCTCATACTGGCTACTGGTTATTCAACATGCCACTTCATGACAAAGAACTCTCTGAGGTTTTGAGAAAGAGAATTGTTGCTCTCCACAAAGACAGCCAAGACTATAGATTGCTGTATGGCCAAGATCATACAGCGGTTGCCACTTTATTTAAAAGCACTTTTAAAACCAACCAATTGATTGACAACTGCCTTGCTGAGGAAGCTGATGGTAAAGGTGAGTGACTGGTCAAGTTTGTTTCCAGACGTAAACCCAATTGAGCAGCTGTGGGAAGCTGGAGGAGTGCAAGGTGTCTAATATTCACCATCTCCTTGATGTCATCATGGAGGAGTGGAAGAGGATTCCAGTAACAACCTGTGTAGCTCTGGTGAATTCCATGCCCGAGACGGTTAAAATGGTGCTAGATAATAATGGTGTTCACAAAAAATATAGGCACAATGGGCAAAATTTGGTTATGTTCACAGTGAGGTGTCCTCATTGTGTTGCCAGCAATTTGGACACTAATGCCGTGTGTTGAGTTATTTTCAGAAGACAGTAAATATTATTCGGTGTACTCCCTTTTGTTGGATGTTGTACAGTCTCTATATACTCATTACTCGAATTGGGTCAGAAAATAACAGATATTTGAGTTTATGACATGCAAAAAACATAGTTAAAACAGGCCAACAAGCAACAGCTAAACAAAATATAATGACACTAGGCATAAAATATGTTTTATAACAATACACAATGGCGAGCACTTTGAGCACTCATGTCTATAGTGGTCACAACCAGTCTACTCTCTCCAAAAGCCTCTGTTGTGATTTAGGGCTTCAACAAGCTTGTCTTGCAGCCGCTGCTTGCTCTCGTATTGAGGGAGCATAAGGATGCAGTGGCAGGTAAGTGACTCTGGCAGATGGTCCTGGGTGGAATTGAGCAAGACAGAAATGGTCATCCTGACCCGCCCCATTCCTAGGATGGGTACACGATCACAACCCGTCAAGAACACTGGGAATGGGAACAGAATGCAGAATGAATGGAAAAGATCAGGCATCTCATTGAGTACAATGTTAAAAGTGATGCATTTAGCTTAGATTCATATGTCTATGCGACAGAAGGGTGCAAGCAAAAGCATGTTTTTTCATTAATAATTGTAAATATAAGCATTTTTTAATTGTGTAAACTATACAAATGAATTATTCAGTCACTGATTATTCAGTCACTGATTATGAAATCAGTGTTAATGTTAGATGGAGTTAATTGTAATTAACTTTTAAAACATTTTGCCAATTTTGTGGGGTGTTTTTGTAGTTCTGTTTACACCAGTCATTAACATACATTTTGTATCCACATATTATAATCTGACCTGATTTAACCTTCCTGTGTAAAAATCCTGTGTACCTTTTTTCTTCTTCTTTTTTTTTCTTTTACTTTTGATCAACTTATAGTTAAAATAGTGGCATACAGTTCACAAACATCAGAAATCCAGAATCTCACATTATTACAATATTCAGGGTTGAGCAAAATAGAAATCAAAATCAAAACAAAATGTTTTCACAATATTCTAATTTTATGCATTGATTTATGTATGATATGTATCAAGTAGCAAAAAAGTATTAATATAAAATTATTAATAGCACAGGAAATTGCATGTGCTGCAATGTGAGTATTCCTTATTCACACATTGCAATAACAATGCTGAAATGATAAATTGTGCAACCCTTCCAAGCATTCAAAACACAAGAATTAACTGCTGGACTCACAGAGAAATGCTTTCTTCTGTTCATCTGTCAGCTTCTCAAACACCCTCCAGAAATTGACAATAGTGGAGTGTCTCACGTGATACTCTCCAGTATAAGCCGTGTTCTAAATCGAACAACATGTGGACATTCAATGTTACCATGACTCGCTTTCATTATATTGCACTGTATGATCAAATCAGGAGACAAAGGAAAAATATCAGACCCGTTGAAATAGGTCCCAGTCGTATTCTTCTGTGCCCACCATCACTCCCCTCAGCTCCTCAGGCTGGAAGAACTCCACCACGTCTCGATCACACACTTTGTAGAAGCCTCTCCTGAACTCCCCAAACACTTGCTCTACTGACTTGTTCATGGCATAATCCACAAATTCTTCAACAAACTTTTTTCTGTTGAATAAATGAATGAATGAATCTGTAACTAACATACATTCATCACTGCTTTAGAAACTCCTGCTCTTGCACTTCCACTGCTATATGAGGTCATTTACATACAGACTGCAGCACTTCTGTTGCTGCACAGTTTATCCATACTGTCTACACAACCACTGATGATGTGTTTGAGCACAGAACCCCTGTTGACCATATTAACTAGGCCCTCCTCAGCACATGAGTGTCATTGGATCTAGTGTGAGTCTATCAGTATTGCTGGGCATATTACAGGTATCGATGTGACTGCTAAGATAATAGTCAATCAGTCATCCAAAAACATCACCAAAAAGCAAATCTGTGGTCAGAAAGTGATAACTGATTAAGAGCTAGATGGCTAACTCAAATTGGCCATCAACAGATGGGCTAAAGTCTGTACACTAGCAAGGTGGAGGCAGAGGTTTCCAATAAAGGCGCCAGTGAGTGAAATCATAGACAGAACACAGACACTGAAAGATCACTATACACATCCAATCGTAACCCAAGGAAAGAGTGATCAATGCACATGATCAATACAGCAGCCATTTAGTAACCATTAAGTTTGGTGTAGGCACTTTGTGGAAACAACATACATAAAGTTCAATTTACTTGTTAGCACTGGTCACCAGTTTTCCTCTTTCCTGAGAATCCAGCTCAACATCAACTCCATCCCAGTGCACCTGTAGTTCACAGGAAAATATGTATTGATTACAGGAAAAATCATTCAGAGAGAATTCAATAAATCAATAGGTTAAAAGAAATGTCTCATACACAGAATGTCAGATCCATGTTGTCAACGTCATCATCTGTATAGTCATACAGTAGATATCTCAAAGACCTGAGGAACACAAGCAGAAAAAGAAAAACAGTTCAGTAACTGTCCTACAGTAGAGTATCTACCGTGGTACTATCAAATATTTCAGACACACTTGAAAAGCTTAATTGCAACAACAATTATACATAAGATATCCAAATGATGATGTTAGAGCTGTCACAATTACTTAATTTAAAACAATCAGTTGATTAAAAATGAACTGTTTGAATCCATCAGCTCAGTGTTTAGTTCAGTAATGAACACAATATCTTTATTATTTGTAATTATGAATCCTTCTAATATATGTAACCTAATAGCATGAATAATTATTTATAATATAAATATTTAATTTTTAATTGCTAGACCCCTGTGTGTCCTCTGCTGGTTATGGGAGTGGTCAAGCTAGCAGGGAGGAGATACACTAATTACTGGGGGCATTTGTGGTAAATCAGGACCACAGGTACATAAGGGAAATAAGAATTTGTAGGGGAGCTGTCACATGTTCAGAGTCTCCCTGGAAGGTTTTGGTCCACACTGGCTTTTGGGAGTTCTGCTCGTCTGCTTAGTCAGACTTTAAGCTAAGGATATGACTATTCTGACTTCATCCTCATGGAGAGGTTGTGCTTTCTCTCTCCCCTTTTTCAGTTTAGACCCAGAAGCCTGGCTTATCTTGGATCAAGAGCGAAGATTCCCATTAACCCTAGACATTAGCTGTTGTGCTTTATTAGTTTTAACCAAACTCCTTATTATACTTATACATACTTATCTGTATGAGCCTGTTGTAATATATAATATACACAGATAGATTAATGTAGTGTATTATCTGCCTCAAAAGACTGCATTTGGGCAGCTGTGGCATGGTGGTTTCAGAAACAGCCTTATGACTGAAAAGTTGCATGTTTGATTCCCTGAACAGGCAGGAAATTACAGAAGTGTCCTTGAGCAAGGGACTTAACTTCCCAGCTGCTCCCCAGACACTGTGGATTGGGCTGCCTGCCACTCCAGGCATGTATGTCAGTCTGAATCTGACATATTGGCAAAATGACAGTGTGGACATTTCCACTGAAATCTAATTGAAGCAGGTTTCTTCTCCTTAAAGGGATTTTGGAGGTTTCTGCACAGTGACAATATGACTATTTCAGGGGTGTCCGATCTAATCCATTAAGGGCCAGTGTGGCTGCAGGTTTTCCAACAAAGCAGGAGTATGGGTAATGACCGAAAGGACAAGATCGCGGATATAAGCGGCCTAAATGAGTTTCCTCCGTAGGGTGGCCTGGCGCTCCCTTAGAGATAGGGTGAGATCCTCGGTCACCCGGGAGGAGCTCGGAGTAGAGCCGCTGCTCCTCTACATCGAGAGGAACCAGTTGAGGTGGCTCAGGCATCTTTTTTGGGTTGCCCCCTGGACGTCTCCACGGGGAGGTGTTCCAGGCACGTCCCACCAGGAGGAGACCACGGGGTAGACCCAGGACACGCTGGAGGGACTATGTCTCTCGGCTGGCCTGGGAACGCCTCGGGGTCCCTCCCGGGGAGCTGGCTGAGGTGTCTGGGGAAAGGGAGGTCTGGGCATCCCTGCTCATGCTGCTGTCCCCGCGACCCAGCCCAGGATAAGTGGAAGAAGACGGCGGACAAAGCAGGAGTTTAACTGAAGACTAAGCCCAACTGATGAAACAGGAAGAATCTGGTGTGCTTCAGCTTGTTTGGAATGGTAACCTGCAGCCATACTGGCTCTTTTTCGATTAAGATTGGACACCCCAGGACTATCTGAAATAACTACCCTAAATCATTTCCTAATAAAGTTTGATTCTCTTACTCTCCAATGACAGGGCTGAACTCGATCAGGTCATCCAGAGTGGGCTTCATGTTTACCAGCTTCTTAAACATGGCCAGAGGGACGGGCATGTGCACTATGTTGCTGTTGTACAGTGCCAGGCCACAGAGGATCCCAAACAGAAAGTACTGCTTTGATTCTACCTTTGGCTGAAAGAAGGATTCTGAGTGAGTCACCAGTCATGCATCTATTAAACAGCAGCCATTAGTGAGGATGTGGAGTCAACTAATAGATGTTGTACCTTGGATGGGAACCAAATCATTGTTTGGCTATCGTTGTACATGAACATCTCTGAATCTGGAGCTATGAGCTCATTAAAGACATGGAGGAAGAAATCTCTTTGGTTGACACCTGTTTGTTTGGAATCTTCAACAAAATGCACCTACAAGGACCATGAACATCACAATGAAGTATGTGTTACCAACCATGAACACCATTTCACTGACACAATATATATAAATATATATTCTCATCAAAATGTGCACCAACACACTTACAAATTAGGGTCGTTAAAGCTTCTTCAGCAAAGAAAACAGCATGAATAAATGGTTCTTTAAATCTTATATAGGTTCATCAGTCTGATGGAGAATGTGCTGTAGATGGTTATATACAGAAACCTTTTTTTAAAAGCCTTTTAAAACGCCTATATTCTATATGACCCCAAAAAGGACTCTTAATTTTGTTATAATATCAAGCTTGTAATAATATTAGAACCCTTTCCTTTATGGTGCTATATAGAACTCTCACCCAAAAGGTTCTATGTAGAACCATTTACAGCACATTCTGCACCAAACTAAACAACCCCTTCACAATGCAAAAAAAAAAGCCAAAATCTATAAATTTTACCAATTGACATCTTAGTCATTTAATGCATCGTGGTAACTTAAAAGCATTTTCATGAATTATAGGCCTGGTTTTAATAATACTGGAAGGACTGAGGAGGGAGTGCTCACCACTAGCTCTTTTTTTAAGTTGTCGTGGTCAATGTTAGAAAGCTGTCTGAACGTGTCCTCCAGCAAAGCCACACGTCTCACTTTAAGCAGGATAATGGGTATGGAGGCCCCTGATGTGTATACATTCTCTTGCAGCCCCATATTTACACTATTGTGAATGACATAGTGGGTCACCTGGAACACATATTTAATTCTGATATCACAAAAAGGAAACTTATCTTGACAGACCTATAGCCAAAACCTTCAACAGACACTACAGCAGGCAGCATTTTTAACACTACAATGCTTTCTGCACTATATGTCTATGTAAATCCCCTTTGTTGTATAACATTTATTGTATAACAGCAGTAACAGGTTTACCTTTGTTAAAGTTGCATCGTAGTTCAAAACCCTGATCTTATTCTGCAGATTCAGGAGAAATGGGTAACGGCAAACAATAGGAGGCGTATCATTCACTTCCTTTTAAGCATGAATGAGCAGAAGAAAAACAGAAAAGTCCGTAAAATGTGCTGCATTCAAATGAACCATTTCATTTGACTTTTTTATTCAGATTGTGTTTTACCTCCACCTCCCCCCATTTAAGCTGCCGCCACAGTGCAACGCTGTCCTGGAGAAACACATCTGTCGTGCCAATCTCCTCTATGTAGAACTCACTGATGGGAACTTTCCTTGATTTCTCTGTCCTTTTATTGCTCTTTGAAATACAGAAATCAACACTCAGCAATGTTCTTCAATAGTTTCAACCCAAAACATTAAGATTAAAATAAATGTTTTTCTTTTTTTCCCATTTTTTTAAAACAATCAAATCTACAGGACTGTATGAAAATCACATATCTTCATTTTTGTCCATTTTAGTATTAGACCAATGGACCAATAGAAATGCTGTAACATCTAATTACTCTTATTTTACACTAACTTCCATTCAAAGTTAAGAGTATTTTTGCTTCCTCCTGTAAAGTCTCTATTTTGGAGATACATGTTTTTCATTGGACAGTGATGATATACATACTACTGATCAAAGCCAAAACATCTGAAAAATATCAATACCACCGTGTCATTTGCCAAGTTCAACCTCACTAAACATTTGCCACAAATAGGCAAAATTTAAACCTTTTCTAACTTTCGACTTGTATTGCTGATAGAGCAGATAATACAGGTCCTATCAGTTTTTACAAAAATATTTGCTAAAATCTTTGGCGTATATAATTCAAAATGCCCTGGAATGGAAATCTGTATTTACTTGGCATATTTTAATAATGAGGGTTCTGCTGACACACGCAAGACATAGAAACTCTTTTCAGTTCTTGGGGAGAGGATTATGCTATACCACTTGATCTAATGATTGTATAAAGAAAGCATACTAAAACAACTTGACACACTGACCCTGTAAAGATACTTGAGGACTTCCAGGAGAGCTTTCACTCCTGGGATAAACATTAACCACAGGTTGTTCTTCAAGATGATGGCAAGTGCATTTTTCCACAATGAAATGTGTTTGGTCATCATAGGAGCTTCAAGGGAGGACCAATGGTCCTCTGCAAGGCACAGAGAAAATGTCAGCCCAACAATCTAATACATTCAACCCTAATCCAACTAATTACTGCCTTCAGATGTTCTCATCTAATATCGATTTCAAGTGTATTAAAACCTGACATCTCCGAGGAGGAAAGGCTTCCCTGAAGCCTCTTTTTTCCCAAAATACAAACTTAAGTGTCCCTAGGACAAAAGTCAAGCTATGTGGCAGTATTATATAAATACATTTGAAAGCCAATTAACCATTGCCCTGCTTCTATGCTTAATTTAGCTATAAGCTGGATGTATTCATGTAATAAAGAAGCCACTGAGTGCCTAGATATGATGAGGCCCTCACTATGCATATGTTAAAGCTGAGATGGAAGTTAACAGCATGTAAGTGATGTCTATTCAAGCTTACTCAAGATTTTCATGGCAGCCTCATTAAGATTTGTTAATGCCACAGCTAATGGCATCGTAAACTCGATGGCTTTCTCGTCATCCTGAAGAAAAGAACATGTGGGCAGAAGCAGGAAGATTTCTGGACACTTCATCACTGGTGCAGCCAAAATAATTTCATTCACAAGAGAATCTAAGTGAATCTGCAAGAAAAATAACAGTATTAAACACAAAATATTATGACAGAGAGGTTGACATAGAAGTAAATGTGTTACTGATTTGTTTCCTCATATTTCTCATATTTCCTCCTATTTGTTTACATCATATATGTAAACACTCTAATGTACTGCATGTATAAACCTTCTTTTATTTGTTAGCCATATTTGTATTGAAGGACCAGAGCAAATCTATAGTAATAAAATTCAGACACAAAACACGTCTTAACCAACAGACTACATGTGGGGTAAGTCTGCAAATTTAAATTTCCAAAAAACACTCAATTAAAGAGTGGGAGACGCATTAGATGTACATTGTTAATAGAACTAGTCCAGTCACAATAATCATATCAACTTATCAGAAGATATATGTATATTCCATATATAGACAATTGCATTAATGGTGTTTGTCTCGTAACACTGGGGTCTTGGGTTCAAGCCCTATTTGGGTGGAGTTTCCATGTTCTCCCTGTGTCTTACTCTGGAAACATAGCTAATCTAAACTGCCCGGTGCATTTCTGAATGAGTGAATGTATATCTGTATGCCCAGATGTGGATTAGCACACTATGCTGGGTGAAACTCCTAGTGCTTGAAGCAGTTCTCCAGGTGGACGGTCATTTCCAGTACAGTACACTGTGTGTATCTCACTGTCATGTCTTGCCTGTGTGTTGGTTGAGTGCTAAGTGTGAAGAGTGCTGATTGTAAAGCATCCTAGAAATATATCTAGAAATATATATCTAGCATATCTAGAAAGCATAACCTTATTCACATTCATTCATTAAAGGCAATAAGGTGGTATGTTGATTTCCCAATTTTATTTATTTATTTATTTATTTATTTATTTATGCTTGAATATTTCAAATATATATATTCCAACTCTTATGTCTGAATATTCATGATTAAGTCCTATTTAAAACGCTGTAATTGCATTGTTAAACTATTATAACAATGGTATAAAATGGTCTTAAAATTTCTTAGGTATCATCTGTAAAAAAAAATAGTTATCGACACTGGCCTAAAAAAATCTCATTTCAATTTTAAATTTAAGAATTGAATCTGTTTTGTGACTCAACTGCTTTCTTGATCCAAGCAACTTTTGCGAGTTTGTCAAACATCTGGCTGGCAGCTTCTAAATCAACTGTCATGGTGCCTGAAGTGCTCCTACCAGCAGTTCCACTACACATGGGGAAATAATCAGTCATAAAACAGGAGACACAAGTTCTCAAATGAATTTCAGATTAAAGTAGGTGGACAGATTTACCTGTCCTTCAAGAAACAAGCAACAAGATTTGAACTTGTTGAAAAAGTCAAGCAAATCTCCCTGTGGTAAAAAATAAAAATCATATGAAATGATTTAGTTTCATTTAGTGCACTGGATCCACTGAGACCACCACTGAGAAGACGAAAATCAAGGTTTTCATTTGATACCATTTAGCTTCCTCTATGTTTCTGTCTCTCTCTGACATCGAAACCCATCTCTGCACTTGGGCATCGTCCAGTTTTCCAATCGGATCTCCAAGAATAGAAGGCTCAACAAAAAAGAAAAATCACTAATTAAACATTTAATTATTTTAACATTTAGTTAAAACAAAAATTAGATTTCAATGTCCCTGTTTTACATCAGTTTTCTAATTCCCCACATTACGCAATTAAATAAAAGTGAGCAAATATTAAATAAGTAATAAAAAATTAAACTATAATTTGTTCATTAATGCATGCAGTGTATTTACCTTAGAAGGAGGAAAGAAAAGGAAGTTGGAATTCCAGCCAGACGCAATCCTCATTTCTAATTTAATTAAAAGATATTTAATAATGTAAACATATTTTTAAAAAGAATGATCACTACACAATGATCACAGGGGTGTAAACAAGTTCTATCTAAAACTCTGACAACTCACAGAAACATCTGAAAGCATAAATGGTTCACTGGTAGGTTAACTGTATGATGGAAAAAAAGGAAGAAAAGAAGAAGAAGCCAGAAGACTGAGAGAACCTACTGAGTATTTTTCTTGAAATAATCTAATACAACGGTTCTACAAGTTTACAAAAGGTTCTATTGTCACAAAGTGAAAGTTCTTGTGACACTATAAACCCTTTTTCCAATTGTGTTGAGAACAAAGAAGAGAAGTTTTGGTACCTTGTATCTTCACTGCTGAATTAATCCAGGGTCCTTCCACCCTTACTGGCCGCAGACTATCCTCTGTGCTACCGTTTCCCAGCTGACCTTTGACAGCATGCCCAAATGCAAAGAGGATACCAGATGGCATCAGGACCAGGGTGTGGTGGCTGTTGAAGTATGGGATGATGATAATAAACATTCTTGTGCAGTACATTCAGTGATATTGACATATAAACACGATCCTCTCCTGAAGGAGTTAACGCTGTAGACTGAAAGCAAAAAAAAAAATACAAAGGCTCCTTGTCCTTGGAATACAAATAAATAAAAAAAACACTTATGTGGGAGAGGCCAAGAATAGAGGTTCATGGAATGTTCACTGTCATGTTTACCAGACACATAAAAGTACTTATGATGTCTTTCAAATGCCTATTCAATATCATGATCCTACAACGGTGCACTATATTATTGGGTACTGTATACCTCACTTTATCCATCACCCAAGATTGTTGTTATATCTATTTTGATTGGTTGTTCTGTGCTGTGCCACATTCAAAAATGACCAAGATCAGAAAAACTGCAATATGAATGGGTGAGACTAAACTGTGATTGGCTGAAAAGATAGATATATTATATAAATTAGGTAGTTCTCATAAAAGAGAAAAATTGAATGAATCTTATGACCTTAAATAATGTTTAATATTACTTCTTTACTTTAGTACAACATTGTAAATTCTTCTAAATTGGAAATTCTTCTTCCAGTCTTATTTTAAGTAACCTTTAACTCTTCAGTGAAGTAGATCATACATTTAAAATGTAGAATCAAAGGTTAATATTTCCTTTAAATTTGCCCCAAATACTTAAACACTTTGTATGACATTGAGCATACTTTGCATAACACTGCCATGTAACTTTACTGCCATACTTTGTACAATAATATCATTCAGCAGTGTTAACATTAGTCATCGAACAGTATTATCAGTGCATCTCAAAAAAATAGAATACTGTGAAACAGTATATGATCATTTAATTGAAACAGTCATATATTTTATATCCATTACATTTAAAGTGATGTATATATTTATTATATATATACTTATAATTTTTAGATTGTTATTGTAAATATGTTGTAAATATTTACAATCTATTATTCTGTTCACCTTTCCATATATTGCATAATCAGCTCGTTTCGTCTGTCACTTTGTCTCACTAATTCAATTTAACAAGCAAAATAAATGTGTAGTTACCGTGATTTACTGATTCAGAGCGTCAATGTATGAAACACCTGAATAAGAAACTGTTTCACACATTACATTTCAGAATGATTCATTACCTGCCACAGGTTACTTGTTTAGCTGGTCCATCAATGTCCTCAACTTTCCTGGGCAGAAGCTCCCTGCTGGTGGAATTGTGTCCAAGCTGACCATGTGTACCATCTCCAAAAGTGTAGACCTCTCCATCCTTAAAGTCAGAATACACTTTCAGGATAGGTTGGGTGATGCAGGATGTATAAAAGTACAGAAAGAGCCAAAGAGGCAAATGTGTGTTGAGAATCAGTGTTTATCTTTCTGTACCTTAGTGAGGACGGCAGTGTGTGCTGCTCCACAGCTGATGTATGTGACGGGCAGCCTCCTTAAAGCAGGAACAGCACACACTCCAAATCGGCCTATCAAACAAAATAAAAATGACCTCAAAATCAGACGACTGTCTAAATGTAGCTAAACGGATAAAGGGTCAGATTCCTTTGTGCCAGCCAACAACAGCAGAATGTCCATTCTGCCCCTACAAGACATAAAAAGATATATATTAAAGAAATATATAAAAAATAATTATGAAATTATCACAGTACCTTTATCATCAGTCCTATTGAGACCCAGCTGTCCTGCACTGTTTGCCCCACAGCAGAAAACTTGACCTGAACGGGAGAGGGCCAGAGTGTGTGATCCACCAGCAGAGATCTGAACTACTGGCACTCCAGTGAGAGCCCGGACCAGAGCAGGGACAGGCTGCAGAGACACGGCTTTCCCCAGGCCCAGCTGACCATAGGTATTCTGGCCCCAAGAATATACCTCACCACCTTCAAGAAATGGTTACTGTGAGTTACATGATCTTTCCATCATCACCAGTGTTGCTTTTTCTCTGTAGTTACATGATTTTTTCTAGGATTTATCTCAGGATCTCATTAACCTACACACTACATTTATCATAATGAACTACAAGACTTAGTCTCCCTAACTATCGTCTCATCATTGTATGACAAAACATCAGTAATAAGTAATCCAGCTCTGAAAACAGCTCAAATTCTTCAATTTTTAGATGATCAATCAGAAGATAATAAGGCAGTTTCTGTTAATAAGATTTATGGATGCAAATGCTTGTTTATTGAAAGTGCTGTGAGTGTGAAGACCTTTAAATTAATAAATATCCTTTATACTGATGGAATTTAAACTTTTAAAATGTTATTCACATATGTCACTTTTACAAAGATAGTTCTTTATGGAATCAATTTTTTTTCACTGAAGGGAAATTCAGTTTCAGGTAATGGGCAGTTTAATATTCCCCTTCCCCTCTAAAGAAGGTACTTGGTTATCCATTTGATGACTCACCTTTTGTTAAAGCCAGTGAATGGAGATTTCCGCAAGCGATCTGCACTACTGGTATTGGTATGGGTGATTGTATTTGAATCGGCCTGACAAAAACAGGTGGAACAGAACAATCAATCAATCAATCAATCAAATTTTATTTATATAGCGCTTTTTACAACAGAACGTTGTCACAAAGCAGCTTTACAAGGATCCGGGTCCAAGCCTCAAATGAGCAGCCAGTAGGCAAACTCCCGCAAGGAAAAACTCCCTCAGTTAGGAGGAAGAAACCTTGAGAGGAACCAAGGCTCAATAGAGGAACCCATCCTCCTCTGGTTGACACCGGAGAGCAGATAACAAAGGCACAATGGAAAAATGGGAAAAAAAAAATGAAGGGAAAATAAATAAAATAAATAATAAATAAAAATGGAGAGAGGATAAATAAAGATTGGCTGAAATAGTAATGCTACAGGTATGCATGATTGAGTAGTGAAAAATGAGATCCATGCAGGTGGGATAGCCAGGTCTGGAAGTTGATAGTAGGATGTAGGTGGATGAGTGGGCCGGTATCCGCAGGTGTCTCGGGCATCTCAGGACATGGGGGGGAGAGAGGGAGAGAGATTAGTGCCCCCTTAAAAGTGTTAATGAAAAGCCTGCGAAAAGAGAAATGTTTTCAGGCGTGATTTAAAGACGGAGAGAGTGTCTGAGTCCCGAACAGTAGGAGGAAGGCTGTTCCAGAGCTGGGGGACTTTAAAAGAGAAGGCTCGACCCCCAACAGTGTTCTTTTTGATTTTAGGGACAGTCAATAATCCTGCGTCCTGAGAATGCAGTCTGCGTGACGGGATGTAAGGTATTAAGAGCTCTTGTAGGTACTGGGGAGCTAAGCCATTTAGTGACTTGTATGTTAGGAGCAGTATTTTGTAGTCGATTCTGAATTTAATGGGAAGCCAATAGAGGGATGAAAGAACCGGACTAATGTGGTCAAATTTCCGAGTCCCAGTGAGAACCCTCGCAGCAGCGTTTTGTACTGATTGAAGCCTCTGTAGTGATTTCCCTGAACTACCAGCTAGAAGGGCATTACAATAGTCTAGTCTAGATGTGATGAATGCATGAATCAGTATCTCTGCGTGCTTGTGTGAGAGTGATTTACGCAGTTTAGTAATGTTGCGTAGATGGAAGAATCCCGTCTTTACTACGTTACTAATTTGGCTGTCAAATGCAAAGTCGGAGTCAAATATAACCCCAAGGTTTCTCACAGTCGAGCTCGGTATGATTGAAAAACCGTTTAGGTTGATCGGGTTATAGGTTTTATTAGATCCTAATATTAAGACCTCGGTTTTTCCAGAGTTTAGAAGAAGGAAATTTTGCGTCATCCAGTTTTTAATCTCTATAACAGTTTGTTATTTGGCTGAGACAGTGATCCTCATTAGGTTTTGCTGATATGTAAAGTTGGGTGTCATCCGCATAGCAGTGAAAGTCGATGTTATGCTTTCGGATGACATCACCCAGCGGTAGTAGGTAAAGGGAAAACAGTAAAGGACCTAGGACAGACCCTTGTGGGACACCATATTTAACTGTAGAGTTATATGAGTGAGTATTGTTTATGCTTACATACTGGAGGCGGTCTGTCAGGTATGATTGAAACCACTTTAGGACTGTTCCTTTAATTCCTAAGTTACTCTCAAGTCTATGAAGCAAAATGGAATGATCAACGGTATCGAAGGCGGCACTAAGATCCAATAATACTAATATAGCATTATGGTTTTGGTCACGGGAGAGCAGGAGGTCATTTGTAACTTTAACCAGGGCTGTTTCGGTGCTGTGGTTGGGTCTAAATCCAGAATGGAGAGCCTCGTTTAAGTTGTGACGGTTGAGGTAGGTGCACAGTTGGTTGGAGACTACTCTCTCTAGAATCTTTGCTAAGAACGGGAGGTTTGCTATCGGTCTGTAATTTGTAAGGTCATGAGGGTCAAGATTTGGCTTTTTTAATATGGGATTAATAATTGCATATTTGAGAGATTTGGGCATGTATCCTAGACTAAGTGAAGAGTTAACTATATTGAGTAGTGATTGGATCGTGGTTGGAGCGACTTGTTTAAATAATCGTGTGGGTACTGGATCTAGAGAGAACAGGTGTTTGAGCTAGAATCATTAAATATAAAGTCAAATATACATGGGGTAGAGCTGCTGCACCTTTGGTCAGCAAGAGTTTGAGGCATTTATGAGGATTCCCCCATCATTAGCTCCTTATTAGAGCTTTTCCAGGCACAAAACAATGGTGCAGATGCTGGTAGGATTTTATCTCATAGCTGGCATGGGAGTGTTTGGGGATTCCCTAGTAGGAGCTAGTTTTTGTCCATGGACAGAGAAGCCTAGACAAATCTTATTGGGCAGTTGCCACTACTCAGAATGCATTATATATGAATCATAGATTTGAAAATATAAATCACACAAGAGATATGAGAGAGGATTTTTTACTTTTTTAGAAGGTTTTATGTTCTCTGTTGTCTTACATTGGTTTGGTGGATTTTGACGCCTGGCTTTTGAGGCCTAGCTGGCCTTCTCCACCTCCTCCCCAAGAGAACACCTGTCCAGAGTCACACAGAGCCAAACTGTGTTCTTGACCACAGGCCACAGCAGCTACTCCCCCAAGACCTTCAACAACTACAGAGAGAGAGAGAGAGAGAGAGAGAGAGAGAGAGAGAGAGAGAGAGAGAAAGAAAGAGAGTGCAAAAACACTCATGTCTTAATATAATATTTGCACACAATCTGTATAATCTCCAATAATGGTCTGGAGCAACCACACATTAGCCAAAGGATCCTGCGCCCAAAGTCAAGCTTCACCCAGCAATGAGCTGCAGGGCAGTGGAGCTGTGTTCTCTGGTGTGAGTCCACTATCTTTGAGCTGGGCCTCAACCAGTCTGGCATCAAACCAAAGTATTCCCCAAGACGTGCCCATATATCAATTGAATTACTTGTTTTTAAGTACTGGAAGTCTCTCCTGGTCTTCTTATGTGTAGCATCAGGCTTTTGCATGTCGTCTCAGCAGTAACACTTGTCTTCAGTCTCCCTTAGTTTACTCATGTTCTCTTTACGGACTTCCTGTAACTGCCTGCATCAGATTAAAACCCTAAAGATGGACTACAAAGCCAAAAATGGACCAACCCCTCCCTTGAGTCTTCAAACACAAACTGAAGATCCATCTCTCCCAACACCAATAAACTGAACACTATCGTTAACCAATGCTTGAGATTTACCACTTTAAGATCCATAGGTGATTATAATAGATATGCATGATTTATAAACACAGTTCTTCATGGAAACAAGTATGCTTTTTCTAAGGCAGGGGTCAGCAACCCAAATTTTAACAAGAGCCAATCTGTGCTATTGCAACCAAAATCACCACCTTCAGAACCACTGAAGAAAGGTGTGCAGACAGATGGTCAGATAGTCACACCTGACAATAATGAAGCCCAGGCTCCAAACTCTCTGAACAGGGAGAGACCAAAATACGGCACACTGACTGATTAAAAAAAGTGTTTTTAATTCAAGGACAAATTCATTAAATTAAACACAATAAATGTGATTTATCCACTTCTTCTTGCTAATGCACTTGGAATTTATCAGTAACTACCGAGCTGATTGGCCCCTTTTGTTGAAGGGTGGGACTTTATCTGGAATAAATAGCCACAATAAAAGTCCTATGCTGACCTCTGTTGTAAGGCATTGCTCAAATAAACCTTTCATGCACATTTTCTTTTAAGAGTGTAAGCTCTATAACTCTGTACGCTCTATGTTCTATTCATACTAGCTGTGGACAGTTTTCTTAGCAAACCATTAAGCATCTACGTCACCCTGGACAAGAGGACAGATACAAGGACAGCTCCCACCCTGGCTTTGAACTGTCTGACTTGCTGTCCTCAGGGAAATGCTACAGGTGGATTGACTTTCTTTTGTAGTGGTATTAAGAGCCTCAAATCATTTTGCACTATTTATTTTATGGTACATGTTTGCACTGTGAAAAGAAGCAGCTTTATTTCTCATTGTACATGTGTTTAGTGAAAATAAAGGCATTCTATTCTAATCTATTCTATTCTAACTGGATAAGAAATGCTGGATGATGTTTCTACAAACTTGTACATGAAGTGAAGAATCATAATATCAGAACAGAATTGACCAAAGCCAACAGAAACAAAAGTCCAGGAAACCCATCCTTTTCCTCTATGAAGCCCAAGTTTCACCAGAACATCTCGAGAAACGAAACTGAAAGTGTTTCAGGTAAATAAATGACTGAATAGTAACACACGATTCAACTCAACAGAGAAGTGAGAAAACAGCCTGACTCACTAACAGTTCATGAAACATCTGCGCATAAAGGAAACTCAGCCTGCAGAGCTCCACAGATGCAGGCCTGAAGAAAGAGCTACCTGGCAGTTTAGTGTCATTACTCTTCACTCTCCCCAGCTGACCTCTGGAGTTTCGTCCGCAGGAGAATATTCGCCCGTTTTCAGACAGAAGCAGAGAGTGCTGCTCCCCGCATGACACGCTGACCACACGCTCGTTAATCACGTTCAAGAAAGTGGGTTTAGTGAGGAAAAGCTCCTCAGCTGCTGGAAAGAGCAGCTGGCCTTTGGACGCATCTCCCCAGCTGAACATCCTGCAAGTCTCTGCCAACGATGACGAGAACCTCCTCCTCTTATAGCATCTCTACCTGCTCCCTCCTACTGTCTCCAACCTTTCTCATCCTACTGCTTCTCTACCTCCTCCTCTTAAAGCATCTCTGCCTCCTCCCTCCTACTGCATCTCTACCTCCTCCCCTCCTACTGTCTCCAACCTCCTCCTCATACTGCTTCTCTACCTCCTCCCCTACTGCATCTCTACCTCCTCCCCTACTGTCTCCAACCTCCTCCTCCTACTGCATCTCTACCTCCTTCCGTTCTGCATCTCTACCTCCTCCCCTACTGTCTCCAACCTCCTCCTCCTACTGCATCTCTACCTCCTCCCCCCACTGTCTCCAACCTCCCCCTCACAGTAACCAACTGCTGTACTTTTTACAGTAAAATCTTACAGTAAACTACTGTTTTATGATTTTACATTGTAATACTATTAAATGATGATTAAAATGTCCTTTAAAATGTCTGTGTATGTCTCATTGAGTGACATTTATTAGCCAGCTGTTACCGGTTCTGCACGCTAGCTTTAGCTAATGCTACTTGGTGTGGTAGCATAGAGCTGTTTGTTCATTAGCTCGCTGTCTGTCCAGCTAGATTCTGTCTTAGAGAGCCCGTCAGCCTGAGTTTGATCAATCCTAAAGAGGAACTATTGCTGAAAGTGATTATTAAGCTGCTGGATAGTTTATATATATTTTGGTTGGAATAACTGTCCTGCAGGTAGCTACGAGCGATTGCCAACCCTAACTGTCGCTTCCACTTTGGAAGGTTTTCAGACGACAGACAAAAAATCTGTTTGGTCTATAAGTCAGCGATCATTGAGGGCGACATTTCTTTTGAGATTGAGGAAATATAGTTAGCTAGCTACTTAGTACCTAAGAATGTCTGTTTAAATCTCAGGCTGGCAGTAGTTTAGACAGAGTCATACAGTTTATTTGTCTGAAAACATTTGAAACCAGTGCAGAAAATCCTCCATTTGGCCATAACTAGCTATTACTTTACACCACAGACCATTTTTTGTCCTGCAGGATTCTTTTCTAGAGGAATATTTACCATTTTTGCACATATTCAACTACCTACAGCATAGGTATCTGGCATAACTGTAATGAGCGATTTTGATTTTTGAGGTTTGAAGATTCATTTTAGGTTTGAACTTTAAATTAATAATGTACATTTGCAAGTTGTGTAACAATGAATGTAGTACTCATGTAGCCTTCACCCAGCACATGAAGTTGCATAGAAATGTACCAAACCAAACATTTAATTGTGGTATCCCAAATTGTTCACATTCATTTAGAAAATTAACTGCTTTTAAACCTCTGTATTGGGATCATGAGGAATGTCAAAGAGCTAGTAGACATTCACAGTTTCAGCTAATAGATTCTAAATTAATTTGCCAGACTGAAGGTTGTCTGCTTGAATGTGGATCTTTGAAAGATTTCATTTCTCACTTGAAGGGCCATTTACAACAGGGTAGACAGATGTGAAAACATTTATAGTAAAATCCACATTTGCCTCTCATATATCTAGAGCACACAAAAACAGCTCAGTTGAACATTCTCAGGAAAAAGTGCACAAATGAAACTCTTAGACCTACTCAGAGTCTTGATACACCTTTGAGCTTTGAGTGATAACGAGTCAGATGATACACTTTATGTGGATATATATATATCAGGTCACAGCTAGTCCAGCAGACTAATGGACTAGTGGACTAATCAGTTTCTTTACCAGACTCACCAAGGTTGCTTGTTCAAGGTAGCACCAATGTAGTCTTGTTTTTTTTTTGCTTTGTTGGGTCTAGTAAATGGAGTGTTTATTAGTTAATTTATTATTTCCAGCACTCTGTTTATATCATCAAATGTACTGTTAGAGCTTTATAGAATTTATCCTAACACAATTAGTTATTTTCATTTCTATTTTCAGAACAAATTTGTTCATGTACTTTGTCAATAAATTATAGTTGGTTTGATTATTTGAATTTTTTTTACAATATTGTAACTGTTGTGCAAAGTTGAAAAGTGTAGCCTCAGAGTACCATCAAAGTATGGAAACTATACATTATATTTTACTATATTTTACACATTTTTTTACGTGTGAATTTCCAGATGTTTTGTGGTGGATCAACCCAAGCACTGGCTCCAAGAACGTTATTGCGAAAGTTATCAGCAAAACAAGTGGAAAGGTTGTTGAGAAGAAGAAACACTCCATGAATGTCAACGTTTGCAGCCTTCTAAGAAAATTAATGGATTTTGACTGGTTATGCATGTAAGTGTAAATGTGACCACTGCAAAGTCCTCATGTCCTTCATGTCCTTCATGCAGTGTTTATTGATGTAGGTTGACTTGTGGTCCATGAATGGGGAGTTTCTAACATCTACATTTGATATGCGTTCTGTTAGTATAAGTGCTTTGGGAAAATTGTTCCTGTAGTTCTGCTTTCAGTTTTGATACTGAATTCCAGTCCATTTTGATAGTCTCCTCTCAGGTATATGCCATGTTATAGCCTTCTTGCTATCAAGTGTTGGCAATATTCAGTATTTTGACAGTGTTCTTACACTGATTCCTTACACTGAGCCCTCTCAGATAAATGTAATGTTTAGTGTAGTTGGTTCAGTTATTTGTAAGGTCTAGGCCAGTGATCATCAATCCTATTCCTAGAGATCTACTTTTCTGTACCTGTCCTGTCCACTGCTTTGTTAGATGAGAGTTGAAATTTAACTCTGGATATCTCCAGGATCAAAGTTGGTGACCACTGGTGTAGGCTGAGTTGAGCTGTTTAGATGTTCTGCATGGTGATTTATTTTTAGAGCAATATTTTTGGCCAAATACTAAATAAACTAAGAATAGTCTGTCTTGTTATTGCTGAGACACTAATATCAGTATCTTGACAGTGTACATGATTCTATTAGAATGAAACTGGAAGTGATGCATTTGGTTACATATTTTATTTTGATATTAAAAATTCTCAATTGAACATATGATGTTTGTGGGGTTTTTTTTTTTGTAAAAGTGATACTATAAAACTTGTAACTTTATACAATTATATGCCAAAAACCACTCTTTACAGTTGAGCTTAAAAACAAATCAGATAACAATGGCTAGTTGTAATTTTTACAGTAATATAGCAATACATTTTTTACAGTACTTTATTGGCAACTCAAGTTGCCAAGTATATACTGTAATAATTGAAATTACAACAAATTATTGTAAAGACTAATTACAGTATTATAATGTATTTATTGTTGACCAAATTTACTGTATAAAAGTGGTAATACTCAGTAATACGGTAATATTTTGTTAGTGGTAAATCTTCTCAGTGGAAAATTACTGTTATTTTACAGTCCTTTCTTTGCAACTTTTTTGCCATTAATTTACTGTAAAGTTTACAATTAATTTATTACAGTGCTCCTACTGCATCTCCTCCCTTCTCCTCCTACTGCATCTCTACCTCCTCCCTCCTTCTCCTACTGCATCTCTACCTCATCCTCCTACTGTCTCCAACCTCCTCTTCCTCCTACTGCATCTCTACATCCTCCCTCTTCCTCCTACTACATCTCTACCTCCTCCTCCTACTGTCTCCAACCTTCTCCTCCTCCTACTGAATCTCTACCTCCTCCTCCTATTGTCGCCAACCTCCTCCTCCTACTGCATCGCTACCTCCTTCTCCTACTGCATCTCTGCCTCCTCCTTCCTTCTGTCTCCAACCTCCTCCTTCTCCTACTGCATCTCTACCTCCTGCTACTACATCTCTACCTCCTCCTCCAACTGCTTCCAACCTCCTCCTCCTACTGCATCTCTACTTTCTCCTCCTACTGCATCTCTAGCTCCTACTACTGTCTCCAACCTCCTTATCCTACTGCATCTCTACCTCCTCCTACTACTGCTCCTACCTCCTCCTCCTACTGTGAATATGGGTCTGACTAAAGACACAGCCACAATAAAGATAAAGATTATTGCAGCATATTACATTATTGCATTAGAATAGGACATTAGAGGAACCTGTCTTATTTAAAACTCAGACATTAGTTTAGTTTGCTTTTGTTTGTTGAGTGGCATCATCCAATCCAACGAGTTCTCTGATTTGGACAGATGAATCCAAAGTTTAATTATTTTAGCACAGTAACAGAAGACATGTTTGGTGCAACCTAAACACAGCATTTGAGCACGAGAGCCTCATACCAACTGTGAAGCATGAAGGTGAAAGTCTCATGATTTGGGGCTGCTTTGCGGCAGCAGGGCCTGGAGAGCTGCATCTTTCAACATAGTTAACATGAAAATCATTTTGGCATACATTTTTATATAATCTATTTAACTGATGTCATTTTCAATTGTTTTTGTTAAATTTTCAACAGCAAATGAAAATTGTGCTTTTACATGAACAAGCTCTTTACGGTTCTGAAAAGGTGGCTTAAAGGCACAGAAAGGTTACACTGTTTAAGTAATGAATCATGAAAGACACTGTCACATCTGGTGCGGATCTACAGTCTGAACACTACTCAACCCAGAATGCACCACACAATGACATCACTACTCAACCCAGAACGCGCCACACAATGACATCACTACTCACGTCCAGGGAGCCCTGAGTACTAATGATTAGTGGCAGTATAAAAGGACCATTCTCACGCTAGCCTGTGCCGAGAATTGTTTGGTTATCCTTGCATTTCTAAGCATTCCTCTCTGATATTCTTTGCTCTGTGTATGACCTTGCTTGCCTGTTTGTTACCCTGATTCTTGCCTTGCCCCTTGCTGTTTGGATTTTCATGTTTGACCCCTGGTTTCTTGACCACGGTATGGTTTTGTCTTTGTTGCCCTTGTTTATTGGTGTTTGACTTTGTGGGTCTATACTCCATTCCCTGTTTGGTTATTATAGTAATAAACTATTCAAACTGCATCTTGCGCGTGTCTGAATTCTGGGAGACTATGACAGACACACATCACAGCAAATAGGACGATGAACAGACGTCAGGCATTGAACGTTGCGTCAACCTACAACCTGGGTTGACTGTACATTTGATCCGTGTGATCACGTTATTTCACACGCAGCTGGACGCCAGGATTTCTACGAAAAGGGGTGCGTCCGGATTCCTCCGCTGATTGGCTGCACTGAACGTCAATCAAGCACAACGTGCCAATCAGCTTATCGAACCGCTGGGTATTATAGACGACGTTTTAATTGGCTGCTACAGAACATTCTGTGTTGTGATTGGCCGGGAGGCGATTGGTTAGTCCTCCGTGGGCGGGGTTTGCGGTAGCGCAGACAACTGCAAGAGGTCTTTCATCGCCATTTGTTCGGAAGCAAAACGCGGCAGAAACGCGGCAGAAACGCGAGGGTAAGTTATAGCTGTAGTTGAAAAATAAAGGCTTTGTGAGGCTTTGTGGGCGTATGGTGTGTTTCTGCACCTGTTTAAGGCACCCGGTGACGTGTTTTTAACCGTTAATGCGTGAAATGAAATAGCTCGGCCATTTTCGGGGGTTTGTTTACATTACAGACCCAGTTTACGTCTTAATGCAGAGGCACAGGGGTAAAGGTAGGGAGCAGAGGGGTGTTTTGGAGACCTAATTCACGCAGCTGAACTGCTGCGACACGTTTGTACACAAACCTACTCCGTTCCACCTTAAATGCTGCTAGGGTTAACGCGCCATTTAATGTGTTAAGACGCGTCCTTCAAACGAGGCGTCGTTAGTGTTTTCGAGGACCAGAGTTTAAATGAATGTAAATAAGAGGCGGTGCCATACTAACGCGGCCTGTTGTATAAGGGGGCGGGGCTTCAGGCACGTTCCAGTCCTGCAGCTCAGTGATCACAAACCAGCAGCCGCCCCTGCCTCCTGGCTGCCTTTAGACCCCGAACTCAAACATTCATTTAATCAGTGTCTCAAGAAGGCTTTGATGATGCAGTGTTACAGGTTCAGTCTGCAGGAAGGTGAAGATCCTCGTGTTGAAGCAGGTCTCGGAGCTGCCAGAGCTTAAAATGTGAACTGTAGGATTTTGGAAACATCAACACAAGCCGAAGGTCAAGCATTACTAATAAGAGGGAAGCTGAACTTTTTCCTTCTGAATGTAGTGATGATATGAAGCTGGAGGATAAACCTGCAAGAAGGTGGAACCCAATTTAACTTAGATGCTCAATTCATAGTTCTTCATAAAGAAAATGGTTCTGTATAGAACTCCTTCCTCCACAGGTCCATGTTTTCGGCTTCATTGTAGAACTGACATAGGCTTTTTACAGCCTTTTAAATGAATTGGTTGAGTGAGTTCATGCCATCTCTGAGGGTATTGCTGTTTTAGTTTTATTGCTATCCAAGCAGGTGTGTTTATTGTGCATATTGCGCATATGTCATGAGTATCTGTATAAGTTGCACACATAAACCAGACCTGCTCTCTAAAGGCCTTAATTGTAAGAATGTAGGAAACATGACATCTGTGTGATAAGTCATGCCACATTAAGCTTTTATGCTTCTAAACAAAAAGAGGCAGTACTGGTGTATTGAGTTCTAGTCCTCAATACCATCAACCATTTTCTCTCCCAAATCCCAACACAAGATAGAGCCAAATATTTTTTTATAAACTAGGGTGTTTCTTGGAAACCCACAACTGTAGACCCCCTGTTTTCATATTCTAACACACCTTATTGAGTTCATGAAGGACTTGATTGTTAGCTGGTCATGTGATCCACATGCAGTGAAAACACTGGTGTGAAGGTGGATTACAGGATTGGAGGAGTGGCATGTACGTCATGTTTATTATTGACACACAGTGGTACGTGCTGTACGTTCGGATCAGCCGAGCCTGTAGGTAATCATTTGTTTATAACAGGCTCAAAGTTCCAGTGTGCCCTCTATAAAAGTGTTCATTTGTGAGTAGGTAACTCATGTGGTTGTTCTTCTCTGTACTTTCCAGGGCTCTCTTGACTTATTTTGAGTAACTGTGACCTACTTGCTGTTGACGTGCCAGGATTTGTGTGTTTAAGGGAATTAGTTTGGAACAGCTGTTCAGTATTCTTTGGTCAGTGAGCGATGTCAGTGGCCGTGCTTGTGCGACTGGCCACACATGGCAGTTCCCGAGTGTGCCGCAGGATCGTGCTGAAGTCCGGCTCTGCCCTGCAGGACAACCCAAGACGAACAGTTCACAGCCCGTCAGACATTCGTTCCAGCAACTCTCGCTTTGACCCAGACAGCAGCGGCCGCCCCACCACCTGGGACTCTTTCGGTATTTGGGATAACCGCATTGACGAGCCCATCCTACTTCCATCCAGCATCCGGTACGGCAAACCCATCCCGAAGGTCAGCTTGACCAAGGTGGGCTTCGCGTCACAGATTGGACAGCGCAAAGAGAATGAGGACCGCTACCAGCTGTCACAGTTGACCAACAACATCCTGTATTTTGCTGTGTTTGATGGGCATGGCGGAGCAGAGGCTGCTGACTTTTGCCACAAGTACATGGAGCAGCATATTAAGTAAGTGTTTTTGTCTCTGCTAATGTCTGTTTTGTGAGACTTCTCTTGGTAACTTCTTGGTAATACAAATCTTAACTTGGCTCAGGTATTTCAGATGTGTAGAATGAATCCAATATTCTGGTCCGTATTTCTGAAAATGTGTAGTATATTTCCACCAGCACTCATTACCTGCATTTTCTCTGTTTCTTGAAGAGGAGTGTCATATTTTGTGGTGGTATGTCAACTACCTGGAGAACCAGGCAGGCAGGAATGAGCTTTCATAGTAAAATATATATTTTAAACACACAAACAAAGCTGGAGATCATTTAAAAAGAATGAGAAATCTTTTAAACATCCAGAATGAGTTATGTAAAGACTTGTATGTGTGCTATATGGACAAAAAAATTCTTTGCTGTGAGGATTTGATTGCATTCAGTAATGAGCGTTATTGCACCCCACCTCTACCCAACTCATCATTTCAGAAAGCACAGTTTCACTGTTCTAGGCATGGTGCCAATAGGTTCATGTTTATCTTGCACCAGAGAGACCTATTCTACTGGCAGTTCTCTACAGGGAGCAGGCAAGCTATGTGCATGACATGCTGTTCTCCCTATTATAGGGCAATGAAGTGTCACTGTGATATTGAAACCTTAAAACACAACAATGCTGCTGAAATAGAGTCTATCTTTGGAACAGATCTTTTAAAATGTGTATGAATTAAATCAGTATAAAGGTCTCTGTAGACCTGCACTGGATTCATGCTTGTGTGTTCTTATTTCAGGGAACTTGTGACAGAGGAGGACAACTTGGAGGTAGTTCTGACAAAAGCATTTCTTGGTGTGGATAAAGCGTTATCAAGGCATCGTCACTTCACTACTACAGATGGTAGGTTCCCTCACCGTACAGTTTAGACTGGGGGGAGTGGGGGGCTACTTGATCATTGGGAGGGTGAGAGGTTGGTGTGGTCAGTTTGCTAAATAGGAAAATATTTTAGGCCAGACTAACACCATGCTAGATACGCTTCATATTGTGCAGTAGTGATTTATCATCTCCTCTTAGCCTTGCTGTAGATTGCACAGATATCATGCCAAGAGAAATGCTGTGACCCTGAATAATAATATGTTAAATAGATATCTAAGAGTTAGGCCAGTCTCACTGAAAGTACTTTTGGGTTTTCAGTGTTTTTTTGTAACTGTTATTGAATCTGAACTTTTCAGGTTTGATTTATCTGATTACTGTTAACTTAAAATCATATTTCCAAAAAAGCTACATTATTAAATAGTTAATATGTACAGCAACTGAGTTGCTCAGTGTGGTTTGGTGTAAATGTGCCAAGTAGATGCTGTAAATATAAATTGTATTATGGTTAATCTGTGATCAGCAATAACCAGCAGTTGTTGACAAGCTGAAGTGAAAGAATCATGTGGACAGAGGTGTTGGGATAATACTATTACAGTATTTTGCACAAATTTGACTAAACATTTTTGCAAAGTTTCTCATGCAAATCCACCATTCTCCCTTGCGGTTTATGGCGCATCAACTTGATTTTGAAGCTGTTCTACATTTAAATAAATAAATTGTTTTATGTAAAATGCTACTGTTGTTGCCAACATCACTAAAATATGTTGATGAGATTGAGTTTACACCAGACCACTCTAACTTATTGTTTATATACCAATGCATTGAATTATGTGCACATTTAGAAATATTTATAGAATTCTCTTTTATTTAGGGTTAAGACATATATATTTCCAAATGTACAACCTTTGCTTGGTTATGCCTGGGCAAAGGTTTGTATTTGGGGTCACATCATTTTTCTTGGCCCTAAATATTTATTCACATATGCAGTGACATTTATAATTAGTCTAATTAATTATATTAGTGTAAGTCGTATTATCTACAGTGCAAGACTATCCACAGAATGTATTCTGTTCATATTCCCTTTAGAGGTTTTAAAAGCCTGCACAGTTAGAAGCTCTGTAGCTCCAAAATGTAATAACTTCGAATCTTTGATAGAATTGACGCCAGCCATGACGCTCTTTTACTGTGTGGCTCATTCATGGGCCCTGGTGCGTGCAATGTACAATCTTGCCCTGTGTGTGTGTGCGTGTTATCTATGACAGCTGCGGACCCAGCTAAGAACCCATAAATGCGGCAGCTCTGCACTACCTTTTTGGAAGGCGAGGGGCTAGATTGGTCCAGCGGGTCCCTGCGTGGACTTCTGGAAGGTTCCTCAACTTTCTCTCCCTTTCTTTCTAAATCTCTCTCCTCTCTCTCCAGCTACCTCCTGTTCTTTAACACATTTGTATTCAAAGACTAGATTCCTCATGTTGACAAAGTTGTGTGCAGGACTTGTCCGTGTCCCTACCAGGGTACACTTCATTATAGATACGTTGATTATGACTGAATGGTACTGATCAGTGTGAAGCTTCTATAGTGAAGTCTTTCTAACTAAAGGCTCTTGAAAGCAGCCTTTTTATTGGAGTTTCCTTGTTGAGGAAGTGGTCTAAGCCCAAAGCAATAAATGAACTTTTTGAACCTCAGCACTAACCTCTACTGAAACTAGCATGTGCTAAGTCAGAGATGCTTACTTGCTAGCTTCTTCTTGCTTTTCTAACAACACATGCACTAGAAACTTCTGACATATTTCCAAGAATAATGCAAGTATGGAATTACCTCACTGGAGTTTGAACAAGAACAATTAATAAAAAAAGTCATGTATTAAGTACTGCTCAGCCCGGGTTAGTTTTATGTTGGGAGGTGTATTTATAATGTTTATTGTGGAGTGATTTGTCAATAATTAAAATTGTTCACCCCCAGATAATTGTATCTTGTAAGAGATGATTATGTCTGTACCTGATAGCATAGGAAATTTAATCTCCCTCACAAAAGCAGTTCCATATTGGGGCTTGGAGATATGAACAATAAATTATATCAATATATTTTAGCATATTGAAATTTGATTTTTATTTATTCTTTATATACATTACATCTTATACTCCTCCATACTTTGTAAATGTGAGTGTGAATGAAGGTGGATCAGAAAATGGTGCAGAATGTTATTTAAAAACTTGTTTATATCCCCATTTTGATATCAAAATATAAATATCAATATATTGTCTAGCCCTATATATGCAATATACAGTATATGTCCAAATGTTTGTGGACACCCCTTCTAATGAATGCATTCAGAAATGCATGCTGCTAATTATAGTCCCTGTAGAGAAGTACTGCCAATAGAAAAGGACACTTTGGCACAGATTAACATGAACCCGTTGGCACTATACCTGGTGCAAGGCAAGGCACTCTAATTTAAACCATTAGAGTGGTATAAATATCCCCAGCATTCAGGACTGGTTTCATGGACAGGGGATTCAAATTAATTTTAATCTACGTTTAGCTCTCGTCTAGGTCCGGGAAAGTGGTGCCTAACTTAATTGTAATCTTGTTTACGTTATCTATTAACATTGATTAAGTGATTGTTAGCATGGATATTCTAGCTGAGGCTTGTAAGATAAAGTTGACATTTAAAAGCTTGTTTTTATATAATTTTACTTGTTTATTTTATGCAGGCGTACATTCTAGTTATAATGATACATCCAAAGCTAACTTTAAGCCACATAGAATCCAAGTAATTGCTTATTTATAATTCTAGGGCTACACAATATATCATTTCAGCTTTGTAATCACAATGTGGGCATGCGTAGTATTCACATCGTATGACACCCAATGTCATGTAAGGCAAAATTAAATGGAAAAAATGTTTGCTGTGTGATGCAAAGATTTAATTCATTTTTCATTACAGATTGACCAATAGATTATAGTCCAATCTTACACAGAGGGCATCAGCACACATTAGAAAATCACTGAAATCCGGTGAAATTTGGTGAAAATACCTGTACTTTTAATATCACAATATATATTTTAGGGGATATATATATATATATAATACATATTATTTTTTCCAATATTGTGCAGCTCTACCCAAGTCTTAGAATCATCTAATTTCTTACATATCATCACAGAGCTTTATTTTTAAGGTGGCAGCAGCCCTATAAATAATTAATATTGCAGATTTTTACTGAACCCAAAAACCAGAGAAATGCATGTGGACACTGTCGACTTTGTAGATTGCAGACCGTATGTAATTGTCTGGATTTAGGCATAAATGTAACCTCAGCTGCTGATAAACAACAGTTATAATCATATTACTTCCCTTTGCATGTAAAACTGATCCTGTCTGAACAGTACTGTACAGCTAAAAAACAAGGTCACTCTTTGTATAGAAGACAGTGTGGCTTCTGCCATCTCCCACAGCTGCAGGTTTCTTTTCGGTCATATTTCTGTTTCTGTTAGTTGTCACCACTCGAGCAGCTGCCCTTTTCCTATTAGGCCCTTTTACTGTTTATCTCTGCAGTTTGGCATGTTTGTTTTTGTGTCCAGACTCTTATTCTAGCCTCTTCCCCCCAAAATTTATTTTTCTTTCTGCATGATTTGATTCTTTTGAACGTTTCCTGCTCATCCTCTCTTTTTGAAATTTCCGAAAATTAGTTTAACTCTATCTCTCCTTCTTTATCATCCTTTGGAGTACAACTCCTGTGTGTGCGTGTGTGTGTGTGTGCGCGTGAGTGTGTGTGTGTGTGTGTGTGGGAGCAAGAAAGAAAGTGTGTGATAGAGATTGTGAAGACAACCTGTGTTGTGGAAATTATTATTGCTCTGTGTGGAAATACAATGTAAAGTAATTCACTCTGTATGTTGTGTTGGGGTGTGTGTATGTGTGTTTATGTAGTAGTTTATGCATGGCTACATGTGATGTACATATCAGTCCCCAACCACAGTGCAGCTGTGAATTCCCTGCTGTAACTCGTGGGCTTTGTCTCTGGTGCTTTGCAGCGTCTGTGCTCAGCTCAGGCACCACTGCCACAGTGGCTCTACTCAGAGATGGCATCGAGTTGGTGGTGGCCAGTGTTGGGGACAGCCGGGCTATGCTCTGCCGAAAGGGCAAAGCTGTAAAACTCACCGTGGACCACACACCCGAGAGGAAGGATGAGAAAGAGAGGTAACCTAGCACTTTGAGAGTACAGTTGGTAAGGATTGGTTATATGCCAGGAAGATGTTTTTATATGGGGGATATATTGATATTTATAATTATATTGTTTATATTGAGTAATTTTTTTTAAGGGGCGTCCACAAACATATGCACATATAGTGTATGAAACTCACAATGCTTGAATGCTCGGTATTATGTAATGTTCTCTGTGGTTTAAATAATCAGCTAACAGTAAAACTAGTTGAGCAGGATGGATACCTGTAGAAGAGGAGCTTTGTGTCTTTCACGTCTTTTAAAGGAATGAATTTTGTCCGGAAGAGATATGTAAACAGCTGTTGGAATTTGTTTGATTGCTTAACTTCTGACTCTGTGTTCATAGGATTCGTAAAAGTGGGGGCTTTGTGACATGGAACAGTCTGGGACAGCCTCACGTCAATGGCAGATTAGCAATGACGCGGAGCATTGGAGACTTTGACCTCAGAAATGCTGGGGTCATCGCAGAGCCAGAGACCAAACGCATTTCAGTAAGGAGCCTCTCTGTGCTTACTTTACAGAAACTGGTTTTAATAGTAAATTATATCCCAGCTGAAGTAGTGTTAAAATGAACACTTGCTGCTCTGTCCAGTTGCATCATGTCCATGACTCCTTCCTCGCTCTCACCACGGATGGCATCAACTTCATTATGAACAGCCAAGAGATCTGTGATGTCATCAACCAGTGTAATGAGCCCAAAGAAGCAGCACAGCGGATCTCTGAGCAGGTATGTCTGGCATTGGAGGCAACGTCTTTGCAACGTCTTTGAGTACATTTTCATAATATACATAGTTCCCACACTCTGAAATCTAAAAACATGGAAATTGTGAAATTAGTATTCCAGTCTTGGAAAGTCCTAGAAAATGAAAAAAAATTCTATAAATATTTCACTTAGAAAATTTTTTTGACTTCATCTTTAGAAAAATGCTACTGAAATAGCTAGCATAGAAGCAGTTATATTCACATTGTTCATTACCCAGTGAGTTATGGATTTTACTTTAATTTACTTAATTTTCTTTGGGCCGAAATCAAAATGAAGCTGACCAGTCTTGTCCAGAAGGAGGTGCTGCTGTACTGTGTGTATTGTGAGGCACTTGTTTTAGTTTTTTTATCCACCACTACTATAAATGTCTTGAAAATATTTGTGAGATTCTAGAAATGTTGCACCACTGAGCCACTAAGATGGCATATTTTAGCTACAGTTTTAAAAACACAGACATTGAAGTACAGAAATGTTCGTTGTAATTACACAGTTTGTGTCTGTCTCTTTCAGGCTATTCAGTATGGTGCTGAAGACAACAGCACGATTATCGTGGTGCCATTTGGGGCATGGGGCAAGCACAAAAGCTCTGATGTCAGCTTCTCCTTCAGCCGCAGCTTTGTGTCCAGCGGCCGCTGGGCGTGAGTGTGTAAGATAAAGACAGAGACGGAGGGAGTGACTGAACAAATCTGCAGGCCAGGTGGGAAGGTGATCCTGGTCTGTCCTGACCAATGTGCAATATTTTCAATTTGTGGTGTTAAGGGAACAGGAAGAAAAGACTATCCATTCATCTCCATAACTGTTTGTTTGGACCACAACACTTCGTAATCTCTTAGTTCTGTTGAGAGACAGTGAATTAATGACGTTATGCTACACAAGGCCTCAATAGCAAAAAAATGTAGCCACTGAGTCAGCTTCAGGGCACAAAAACTTCTTTTGTGAAGAAAAGGAGCACTTCGGTGTGCATGATCTGCACACTAACCAGTATTGCTGCAGCCACCATTGAGCAGGACCAGTGGCCTACGAGGCCCTGTCAACCATACAGAGAGTTCTGTACCTGCTGTTTGAGCGGCTGCCACAGGTTTACCTCAGAATACTCAGTGTATATATTTTAGAATTGAGACTTTCAGGTAGTTGTAGACAACAGTCTTTTCAGCCTTTTCCAATGACATTCAGTAGATCTGATTGAGGCTTCCACTGTAAAATAGTTGAAGACAATGGCACTTTCTCTTCTGTGGTCCACATTAGATACCCATCTTTTGGTTGTCTAGTATTTCCGTGGTTTTGAAACACTTCTTCCTTTGCATTGTCACTTTTCAACATTTGCGACATCCCAGCTTATCAGATGCTTCTTTCAGATGACTTTAACTACAGCTAGTTGTATTCGTAGCAGTGAATGCTTAATCGCTCTTTACAGTTTTTGCACAGCAGTATAATGGTATTTCACTTCCATATTTGACACAATGGTGAGCTTAGAGCGCTGTTCCTTCTCCCCCACCTCCCTCATTCTCTGCTGATTCAGGGGATTGAACTGGTGACCTTGCCCAAAGCTTTCTTCTTGTACCCATTAATGTTATGTAATGATATTGACATAAATACATAAGGGATGCTTCTGTATAATACTAGGGGGATAGTTTTCTGATAACAGTTTTTAATTGTGTAGGACAGCCCAGCCCAACATGTACGTACATTTTCGTCCAGTTTGGCACGAATTAAGTAATGTAACTGTTTACGAAATGTATCCAAACCAGCCTTATCTAGCTGCAGTGCGTAGCAAAACCACTGTCATATTCATAAGCACTGTATTTAGTCTGACTGTGATATTTTACTTTCATCTATCTTTATCCTCCTTAAATTATACTCAGTAATTTCAGATTTTTCAAAATGTCTGCAAAATTACATCTTTGAAATGTCAACATTGAGTATTTACATCAAATGATAGATGGGGAAGCCCTCTTAAATGTGGTCTACATAGCTAATATTTGCTATTTTATGTAGTTATATGCACATTTTAAGATTATTAAACCAATTTTCAGACATTTTTCATAATTCTGCCCATTTCAAACTATGTAAAATGGGTAAAACAAGTAAACACTTGCACAAAAGAATTGAGTAGAACAGTTCCAAAATATTAGCACAATTGTTTTCTTCTACTTGATTTAAAAATTCATTTTTTTAAATTTAATTTTTGAAAAATGTCTCCCAGGCTTTTAGTTTTTCAGACTCATTTCACACTCATTTCAGATTCCCACTCACTGGTTTGGGCTTCTCCATCATACAATGCTAACAGTTCTGGAAGGATGAGAGCTAGAATTCAATATTCATTCACAAGAAGTTAGAAAAATAACATGTAGAGTTGAAAGAAATGCTCCCTGACAGTTCAGTTTCCCAAACACAGATAGTCTCAGATGATGGGACCAGCACTTAAACAGCTGCGGCACTTGAGAGATATTTACAGTGGTTAAATGAACTTGTGCTCTCTAGGCCCACTGTGGAAATTATATTTAATAATAAAAAAAATTATATTGGTTACAGGGAAAATGTGATCTAGCTTTTAGAGGCATCAAGTTTCTCTAAAATGGCATGTTTTTTATCCAACAAATTTAATTTGCAAATTCATGGTTGAATAATGCAGGGAAAATCAGGGAAACTCCACCAATTTCTTAACATATCTGAGTTCCTATGACTTTTCCTGTGCCATCCTGTCATCGCCTTTCTTCTGCAAAGCTTTTGGAAAAACCAGCCTGAACCTCATATTTTCCATGGACCACTGTTACATTTAGTGAACTGATGTGTTTATATAGTGCCTTTGTCTTAATGTTCTCCTCTTAAATCATAAGCACAATGATTGGTTTGGGACACTGTGTTGACATTTACAAAGTAGAAGTTAGGACCTGATGTTGTTCATTAGTAATACACAAACATTAAACTCTAATGGGCTTGTATGCAGCGGTCCCCCCAAGTGCATTTGGAACAGGTATGGTTTTGTATGATATGGTTTGTATATAAAATATTTATATATTTTGGTGTCAAAGATAAATAAATGGCTGTTAGTGTGTATGCATATATATAAGATATACATACACACACACTGTTATATAGATGTGAAAGTATATCAGGCTTGTATGTGAAGAGAGGCATTGCTTCTGCATTGGGACCCTCTCATTCGTGAACAGGAAACAGGTCTGAGTTAGTGTTGAAGTAAGTTTGGATCTAAAATGCTTCCATAAGACCTTTTCTGTACTGTCAGAGTGATTTCTTTGATGTTGAGAGCCATATGTATGTGACCTGTAGAATGTGAGCATCTCAGTTGGAAGTATTTTTAAACACGGTCATGTCTGAGTCTTTCTAGCTAGGCCATGCTTTATTGTTTTTAATGCAGTGAATTGTCAATGCAAACAGCATTTGCTGTCATTTTAGACATTTGTTTCCGTTAGTGTTGTTTTTCTTTGAGCTCCAAAGCCTGATATTGGATACAATGAGATACACAAGCTGGGGTCCTCACGTACAGCTGTACTGTACTGTTTTTTTTGTCTTGGTTTAATTTATTCATCTCTGATGATTATCACACCCTTTATGAGCCGAACAGAGCGTCTCATATCAGGATGTGTGAAACTGCGGGATGCCGGGCCTTCAGAGGGATGATGTAGTGCTGCAGAAATCAATGTGAATATTTTATGAAGAATGTCAAAACAAACCTGTACTTTCACTAATTCACTGTTGTATGTTTTTTTTTTGTTTTCTGTTGACCATTTATGATTCATGTTCTTCACCTGAAGTCAGTGTACTGAAAACATATTTTGGTGCAAATTATACTTGTGAATAAAGTCTGAACAGAAACTGGTTTGAAGAATTGATGTTTCTCAGTTTTATTGATGGATTTACATTCATTTTTGTCCATCTGTCATTATCTTATTCAGGACAAAGTGGATACTGTCATAGTGGATCCAGAGCCAACCTGGAATAATCAGTTGCAAGGCAGTGTGTGCCATAAAAGTTTTTACCTCTGGCTTTAAGAAAGCATTCACTGAAAGTTCATGTCCTCCTTATGCCAAATGACTAAGATTTTACTGTTTTATTGTACATACAGATTTCTTAGAGCCTTCCAAGGGTTCTAGAGATCTGCCATCATCTCAATCGTTTGGCCCAAGTTAGTCAGGATAGCGGTCTTAATTTGATGTTCCAATAGAATCAATGTTCTGTTTAAATTCTTCCACAAATGGGAGGTGGGGGGAATTTTCCCAACACTGCTGATGGCAAGTCCATCCCTGCCACCAAACTAAGTACAAGTAGGGCAGCTGAGCAAAAGTATTGGGACAACTACAGGATCATGTATGCTACCCCATTCTCAAGCAGAGTGAGTCAGCACAGCATTGACTTATGTGCCTCAGAATTCACTGTAAATAAATAAAAATATTCTGAGTAATATCACTCAAGAGGAAGCATGCTGGATTTCAATGAGCTCTTTAGAACAACCCATTCTTTCATGCGTTTCATTGCTATTACAAGGGCTAGGTACATGAATGTACACCTGTGGCATTGGGACTGAATGAAACACCTGAATTTAATCATTAAAAGGGGTGCCGCAATATTTTTGTCCATATATCAACAGAAGCACATTAATATTGTGACTATGAAGTGATGTTAAATAGTTCCTCTGGGGTAAGGTGCCTGATGTTTATGAATATATATTCTGTAAGTGTTAGCAATGTGACCAAATGTGAGCATGAAGGACACAAACTTTAGGCTAAGTGCTTTATTTCAGTACTTGGAGACTCCAAATAATAAAAAATAATAATAAAATGTTTAATGAGATGATATCTGTCACTGATGGTATAACAGCTATCAAACCATACAGTTTAGAGACTTGGGGAAAGGCAGTCTGTCCGTCATGTGTGTGAGTACACACATCATTCAGCCCTGGGGTGGATCTGTTCTACAGGCAGTTTAAGTTGATTTGGGTTCCGCAAACGTCTCAAATCTTCCTCTACCTAAAAAAAAAAAGAACAAAGAAAGAACAAAGCTGATTTGGAATGATTAAATTGATAGGGTCGAAAAACGTAAGGTATTTTATGAAAAGACGAGTACCAAAGCCACTTCGTCTTTAAGCCTGTTGTATTTCGGCACATTCAAATGATGTCTTCTGGCACTCCTGTAAAAGTAACGCAGGAACTGCCGGTCCTTCGCATCTGGGTAAACATAGTCCTGAAAAAGAGGAACCCATATTAAACACTGAGCATGTTTTCATGCACACCTCTATTATGACCACCATCTATATTTCGTAGTTGCTGACTAATAGGGAGCATCTCTGTCATTCCCTCTCCTGGCCAGAACACTGCTACTGCACTTTGTTTGGTGGAGTGCTAGTACCTTAAATATTACTGTACTAACATCAGTCCACATGATTTGTTCCCTTCAGATGTTCCTGTATCTCTCATCTTGTCAATAAATGCACATTTATATTAGTACATGAGGGGGAGCTCTAAATAGCATTGTATTTACAGTGGTATAAAAGTACATTACACTCCCAACTGCAGAGGGCGCCCAGGAGCAAAATCTTTGGAGATTATCTGTTGATCTTCTGCAGGTTCGTCTTTCAAACCAAAGATGATATAAAGAAACACCATTTTTCCGTTTTAAAGCCTGGTTTTCATTTGACTTCATCACTATGCTGTATTGAAATCATTGGTTAGTACAGATCGATGTTACACCTACTTTGAAACTTTAAGAACTACTTGTGAAGACTTCTTACCTGTTTAGTCAGAACATAGTAGGCGTAGACCCCAATGCTGGTGGAGTAGGTGATGAAGTATGTAACTGGTTCCATGACATCCCAGGAATAAACCCACCATGTGAGCCAAGCCAATGCCCCTCCTTGTACAGAGAGTAGAGCCAGACCCACCCAGAGCACTCTTGAAGTACTGCGCTCAGCTTTAAGGTCCAGCTGGCCCTTCAACTGCATTCAATCACACACAGATACATAGTCACAATTTACTTTGGGGATACAAACCCCCCCCCCCAAAAAACCCATAACAACATGCCATCTGGATAAGTTACTGCTAATAGGCTGTGCCAACTATGCCTGAAACTGCGTTTCACTTTATGTCCAGAGATGTATTGCCAACAGAACAGGACTCTCTGGAGCAGATAAACGTATTCAATAGATGAATGTATTCATCTATCAAATGCCAGGCACGGTCTAGAGGGACATAAATCCCCAGCACTGCTGTAGAACAGTGGAACTGTGTTCTCTGGAACTATACTGCTCCATAGAATACTTTACGATAAATTGGGAAGTTGGAGATGAGGTGAGGACGAGATCCTCCAACATCCTGACTCCAACAAAAAGCAGGATAGACTCTTAAATACCCTTGATTTTGTTTGAAATAAATGAGCAGGTGTCCCAGTACTTTTGTCCATATATTTTATATTCTAATTCCACAAAGACTGCATTCTGGAGCACTGCTGTGAGGATTTGGTTGCATTCAGTAACAAGAGTGTTTGTGAGGTTAGCCTGTTGGATGATCACCACCCCACCTCATCCCTGCTTCCCCAGCTCATCCCAAACGTACTAGAGCACCATAACTCCAGAGAACACAGTTCCACTGCTCCACAGCACAATGATGGAGGGCTTTATACCCCTCTAACCCACTCTTGGCATTAAACAGAATCCAAGAGACCACAAGTGACTGAGGGTGTACTGGTTGGGAAAGGATGGCTATAGTCTCAGGTGATTCATATTATGATCTCAGCATCTATAGCACAGGGAATTATGAGTAGGTTCAGAAGGAAGCTACCTGCTCCAGAGGTGTGAGCTCTTGTTTCAGAATGTCCAATTTTTGCAGCAGCTCTCTTTCCTTCTTCAGGTGGTGATCAGGTAAGCCTAGTGCTGTGTGTAACATATGCACTGTGTTCTTCACGTCCTCCATGTTCGTTAGCTTCTCACTAGAAACTGGTTCTACACAGACACAGAGCAGAGATATAGTTTAAGGTATTTTAATGTGCACATGTCAAACAAGCAATGGTTTAATATTCATTTTTAATCCTATTTCTCTCCAGTAATGGACACCTTCATCTGCTATCACCAGGTGACGGTTATGTGACAGACACTGAATAGGTTTATGATAATCTGCTCATGCAACATTTAGCTGCAGTTAAACATACTTGGAGGAGAGCATTTACTGACTGAATAACTTGTTGGAGGCCCCTGACTTATCAGTCCTGTTCTCTTGTCCAGGGATGGCTGTGGATTCAATTGGAATTAAATGCAGGTCTTGTTGACTACGGTCTTAGTTTGTTGAGTTTTTTAACTCCTACATTGCAGGGAAATCTAAAATGCAGGGAAGGCTAAATGCATTTGTCCATCTGAGACTGGCAAACCTTGCTGTACCTCTTTGTGTTGAGTGAACATTGTAGACAACTTCATTAACGTGTAACTGGAAGTCTTTGTTGAGGAGAGTGTCCATAGGTGTAGCTGTGGCAACTCTCACACCATCTGAAAGAACATATTTCAAAGCATGCAGGAATTAAAACAAATTGGAAATTAAGTGTAAGGTTTGGGAACCTTTGTTCAAATGACCTGTGTTGTTGATTTTCTAAGCGTAAACAAGTTTATATCCTACATGAAGATATTTTTACACACTCAAAAGCACAATTACTGTTTATTTGGTTCATTTAAAATGTTGGGAAAACATTGTTGATTGTGCCAAAGTGATTTCATGTTCTATAAATGCTGTTTTCTTAACACTATGTTAATTACAGAAATTAAACAGCTGTTGTGCATTAAATGTGTAGAAAATCTCAAATGTAATCCCATAAAATCTGTTCACTAACTTTAATTAGAAAATTACAAAATCCAGGAATGCCCAAACATTTGCAAAAGACTGTACAACAAAACCAAGATTGTGTAAAATAGTCTAAACATTTTACACAAAATTGTGTAAAATAATAAAAATAAACCATATTTGTGTAAGAAAAATAGACATAAAGTATGAAAAATAAAATTGCATTCTCTCAAGTTCAAATTTTGTGCAAAATACACCAATTTCACCAGCAGGTGGGGCCAGTAAGAAGGGTTTAAGAGCACTTTAATAAAGGAATTATGTTACAAGCTCCAGAAAGTTACATTTCTCCTTTGCTAACCGTCAGACACACAGACATGTTTACGGCAATGTTTGGACAGTAAATCAGAACAGAAATTACAAAAGCACAACAGAAATGGCAGCTGAAATTAGACGTCAGATGCTCTCTTACTAAACTGCTCACTACGGTGTGAAATCTAATTTAAATGAATTTTGTTTTACTGTATGTGTAATTAAATTTAGTTAAAGTGCAGAGGTAGTGACAGATGCAGTGAACTGACAACAGGTTATGGGGTGTATGAGTGTGTACCTGTTGTGAATATAGAAGCAGATGAAACTCCTGAGTCTTCTCTCTGGATGTCCTGAATGAGATCACTGACTGTTGTGAGCATGGGCCGCATAAAGAAAAGGCACTTCTCCTGCCTGGATGGCAAAGGCAGCGCCAGCACCGGACGGCCATGTCTGTATTCCACTAAAATATCTAGAACAGAAAATATCACACTTCATCATTTAAACTGTACCGGTACATGTATATATACTGGTACTGGCACAGAGCAGGTGGTACAAAGTACTTCAGAGAATGGTAAACTTCAACTGAACTGTAACCATAAGTAGTAGATATACAAACTGTCATTAAGAATCTCTACCATTAGATGCAGTGCTACACCAGAGTACCGGGGGACACCTCCACTGGAACTTGCTGGGCTGAACCTGTGAGAGAAGTTTAACAGTTTAGAGAAGACATTAACATCCATGTTCCAACAGAATTTTATACTACATGATAATAATTAGAACCATGAAACATGTTGATTTAGACCATGAGTTCACATCTATTCTATTCAGATTAGATTACAACATGTACTGCTGAGGACTGTGTTGGACTCCTACGGTACACCTTCATTGTTAACATTTGCAGGGTGTGGAGGATTAGTAAAACTGGAGGTTTATGCAAGATTAGACATGAAGAAAGATGAGCAAATCTTCTGCTGACCTAACCCTGCTACCACTTTTGCTGAAAGCACAGATTTAATGGAATTTTCTGCAGTTCCATCTTTATGAATGCACTTTTCCTCCAAAGTGATGGAGTCTTTCAGCCTTTTGATGCTTATTTTCCTGGTTAAGAACCACTTACTTTAGTTGCAGAATGTCAAGTTTATTTCTCAGGAGCACACTCCTCAAAACAAGAACACCACACAAAAACTAGTGCAGAATTAACAGCACCCTGTTAAGACAAGTCCCACAGTGGCTGTGGGCAGCAACGGTTAGTGTAAGAATAGTATATGTAGTATAGTATCTACAATATTAACACTATACATTATTTATAAATAATATTATACATTATTTATAACATAAATAATTGCAAATTGAGAGATGGAAGCAGAATTGCACATTATGTTGTAGTAATAAATAGTGTGTGGTGTTTAAGTGTGAGTGTTTGTGGTCAGCTGAGAGCAGTGCTGGTTGTACACTCTAACAGCAGCAGGAAAGAAGAACCTGCAATACCACTCAGGCTGCTTCACCTTAAGTATGTGACAGTTACCAAAGGAGCTGCCAAGTGCTGCCAGAGTCTCGTGTGTGGGGTGAAAGTTGTCCTTCAGTGTGGATGCCATCACCTACACTGGGTTCTAAGGGGCTTCCCAGGATAGAACTGGTCCTCTTAATGAGAACTGACCAGTCCAGTTTGGTAAACACCCAGGTACTTGAAAGAATCCACTGTCTCAATGTCCATTCCCTGGATCTTAACTGATGGAGGGGTGTCTGCACCTACGGAACTCCACCACCAGTTCTTTGGTCATCCCCATGTTTATTTGGAGTTGGTTCTGCAGACACCAGTCCAAATCAGTTCTTTGCACCCACTGTCCACCTCATTATGCTGATTGTGCCGTCATCAGAGAACTTTTGGAGATGATGGATACCACACAATGTTTTCCACAGCTGTGGTACTGTACCCAGCTTCAGGCTCATGTTGAACAAGTACTCGACGACCGAACGGAGCTGTTCTGCACAGGACTTGATGAGCCTGGCATTGATGCCATCCAGACCTACAGATTTCCTGATCTTGATCTTCCTTAGCTCATTCTTCACCTGGGCTGTTGTGAAGAACAAACTGGAGCAGGGGGGCTAGGTGCTGGAGTGTGTGAATGGCAGATTGGAGCTGCCAGCCGTTAAGCCATTTGGAGGTGTGGCAGGAGCTGAGAGCTTTTGAGAAGGGGGAGGGCAGCATGCAGGTAGTGTCCCAGCATGAGGGTTCAGCAAAGATGTCTGTGTGGGATGAGGGGCAGGTGAGTGATCAAGTCTATTGAAAAATGAATTAGAGGTTATTCTAAGCACCACCAGCTGATCCTTGGAGTAAACAATAGGAGCGTGGCTCTGCATGGGATCTCCAGACACAGTTGTAAATGGAGAAAAAAGTGCCTCAGGTTTGGTGTCCACTGTAGTTGAAGAACATTAAATGACAGTTCTTTGAGTTTTTAACTGATCACAATTAAAGAAATTAATTGAGTTCTTTCAATACCAGGCCAAGTAGCACTTTTATTGTGCAGAAGTGCAGGAAGGTTATAATTTACTGAGCCATTTAATTCTAAGTGATCATGAGCTCAAAAGCAAATGGTCAGCACATCTGATATAAGCAGTGCAGATGTTCTGCAGTCTGAAAGAAGTCATATGAAATTACCAATTGGGTTCAAATCCCATTTGTTTCTGGTTCCAAATGTGATTCTGTGATGTGATGTGATTTCCGGACATGTGACTGGTTTGACCAATCAAATTGCACTTGTGCATGTGTGTTTCCATCATTCTGGGTGCTTTGGTTCGTGATATCAAGTCAATTGCAAATATACTAGTGTACCACAGGGAATTATAATATTACGGAAAACTGCATTTTGCCCTAATTTAATTAAAACCTAAAACAAAAAAGTGCACAAGCAACAGGGATGACCACCACTTTGAGAGGAATGCCAGGAAAAGTTGATTCAAGAGCTTGGGAGAGCTTCACAAAAAGTGGACTGAGGCTACAATAGGGGCTACAATATCAAGATGCTCCTGAAGCAGAGATAGTGTCAGGAGCATCTTACCTGGGCTAAGGATAAAAAGAACTGGGTTGTTGCTCAGTGCTCTTTTCAGTTATAAGTACCAAAACTAACACCAAATGGTTTGCTGACTCTGATATTACTGTGCTAGGTCAGCCAGCAAATCTCCCAACCTGAAGCCCAACTGACTGCCCAAATGCCACACAGTACAGAAGCAGTAATTTGGGGTGAAGGAGCCCCAACCAAGTATTCTGTTGTGTACATCCTTTTCTACATGAACATATGAAATATTCAAATAATTTGATAATCTGAACAAAATTTTTAGATGCATTAATATGAGCAAACTACAATCTGACCATACAAATTGAACATAGTCACTTGTCATTTGAAGTCTGAGCTAAAAATCTAAAAATTACATCGGTGACACCAATCAGTTTTATGAAACAAGTCTGGCCTGCCCTTCAGTGTGAGCTACATCAACAGCCTGGTACTGGTAGTGATGAGCAGAGAACAGAGCTTCATTTTAAATGCTGGTAGTATATGGTTGTGTTGGTGCAATGCTGTAATACAAAATTGACAAATTCATTATAGTGAACTACAATGTTCTCTAACGACGTAAGCTATAACCATCAAACAACTGTTTCATTTCAACGCAACATTGGCTCTCTCAATAAAGCCTAACATCAAAAGTATAATTGGTTTCCAGTCATCTCTGAATCCCATCATCTCTGAATATATGCACATCATTCCAGTCATAAAGCTCCACCACAAGCCATCTGCTTCAAGCTCAGTGATGCTAAGTATGGCCCTGAATCTTCAGGAAATGAAAATGAGTTCTGGTCAGGTCAACGTGGGAGGAATGCCATGAGGTGAAAGCTCTGCTGGAGTCACAGTGAAAGACAGAGAGCCTGACAGCAATGGCACACCAATTCAAGGTACTCCAGAAGACATAGCACCTCATCAATTTTCAATTAAAGATGCAGTCAAGAATCATTTCTAGCCACTTATTCAAAGGCAACACTGGTGGAGATGTAGTTTATATCCAGGGTTTACAACCACAGCACAGGACTCTA